>CM048754.1:0-1402500 GCA_026315105.1 Locusta migratoria | reverse complement strand
AACCGCTCCGAAGAGTGTTTATTTACCTCGCGGCCGTCTCGGCAGACGGCATCTGGACGCCCCGAAGCACCGGTGCGAGTAAGAAAGAGAGAGAAAGAGACGGAGTAGGGGGGAAAAAGTGGAGAGGCAGGGGAGAGAAAAAAACACGGAGAGGTGCGCGTAAGGAGGGCATAAAAATCACGGAGAGTGGCACGCGACCGTCTGATGCCCCGGCGACAGTTTTAGAGCGCGCGGCTTGTTTTGTTATCTGCCGTGTCCGGCAGTAAAAGCGCCCGCCGCGCTCGTAAAACTTTTATGGGCCCGGCTGCCTGCGCTGCTCAACTCTACCACTCAACTCGCACTCGCTCTCCCCCACACTCTGTCTCTATCCACCTGACTGCCTGACCCTATCTCTCTCTCTCTCTCTCTCTCTCTCTCTCTCTCTCTCTCTCTCTGGGTGTGTGTGTGTCACTTTTACAGCCCGAGATCTTTTCGTCGGCCACCGACGATAGCATCAGGGGCACTAGACGGCGTCCTGACGAGCTCATTATTCCCCGCTATTTATGCCCTTGTGACATACACACGAGCTCCAGGCTTAACCTTAGACACTGTTTCTCTACCGCGTCAAATTGTCAGCCACCTGTATAGTTCCTGCATGTGGATCCCTAAATTATTTGCTAACCTCTGTCCCAGCCGTCAGCATGGTATACATTTAATCTATTCTTTTGGGCGCAAAGAAATATATATATCGTAGAACCACATTATAAATAAGGTTATTACTAATGCAACAATTGTTTCGGCGTTAGGCCATTTTCAAACAATCTGTGAACGAACATATACAGAGTGAATCACCTAACACTTGCACCGCCGCGGTGGAGTAGCCGAGCGGTCTAAAGCGCCTCGCTGCGGAGCGCGCGGTTGCTCGCCGTAGAGGTTCGAGTCCTCCCTGGAGCATGGGTGTGTGTGTGTTTGTCCGTAGGTTAGTTTACCTAGGTTTAAGTAGTTTGTAAGCTACGGACTGATGACCACGCAGTTTGGTCCGATAGTTTTACAAACATTTGAACACTTGCACGGGAAACATTGCGGAAACGGAAAGTGCGATTGATGTGAGGTTTTCACAGAATGGACTGGTACTCATGAGATCGTATTTTTAGCCAACAAACTGATTCTAATATTAATTAAAAAGTTTTTTTTTCTTCAAACATACAGTTTTTTGAATGGAACAATAATATATATATATATTGTTTCTCTTGGGCCTGCAGCACTATAAATGTCATTTAAAGACATTATGCAATAATTCCTAAATCCTAAATGTTGCTTTAAATATAATTATTTTTATTACACTATAGGCCTATTTCGGCTTTTAGCGCCATTGTCAGGTGATCTGCGAAAAATGTTACATTATAAATACATCAAATTTTATGATTATCGTAATTGGAAATAAAATTGTAAACATTGTAAAATTGTAAATAAAAAATCCAAAAATTGTCACTCAAATATATAATAATCGTACCACACCAACAAAAACTCATATACGAAAAGAAATAACACTAATATGAGAAACACCAACAAAACAAAAATTTAAGTATGTAAGAACCACATTTCTAGGCAATATTTCGAACCAAATTGACGCATCACTAAAAGACACAAACATAAGATTTGCTTATCAGGCACGACATAACCTTTCGTCCCAATTAAAATCTAGTAAAACTTATTTCCCACTTTTCTCAAACACAGGAAAATAAAAAATTACATGTAGCAACTGCAGAAAATTTTATATAGGCCAAACAGGCAGAAATTTCAATATCAGGTACCATTTCAGACATAGCACAAATAACCGATCTACTTTTTACCAACATTTAAAAACAGAAAAGCACACAGCGGATAATATAGAACAGATAGTCGATATTTTACATGTAACTCCTAAAGGACAAGTTATGGACATTCAAGAAAAAATCGAAATATATTTAAACTCACTATACCACCACTCTGAAATACTACCAAGAAAATGGGTAAAAATTTTACACCATCATAGATTACACACGAACGAAATTTCAGTAGCAAAGATTAATAAATTTATGATACAAAGAACACACATGTCAATGACGATTCGGCTAAGATAAACTTTCTCGACCTAAGCAAAGACATACATTAACAAACCTCTCAAATACCGGTAGCAAAGATTATCGTAAGAGCGCGCGGTTGCTCGCCGTGGAGGTTCGAGTCCTCCTTGGGGCATGGGTGTGTGTGTGTTTGTCCGTAGGTTAGTTTACCTAGGTTTAAGTAGTTTGTAGGCTACGGACTGATGACCACGCAGTTTGGTCCGGTAGATTTACAAACATTTGAACATTTTTTTGATTATCGTAATAGTAAAAAAACAGTATGTAACCATATTACATCTCTGGTTATCAAAAAGCTGTCACATCACGACGTAAATGATAAGTCATCAGAAATATTGCAATAATTAAAATTCAAAGCAATAAATAAATGACTGACAGCAATAAAACCATCGATGGGTGTCAGGAACAACAGATGTATGCAATATTTCGTAATAGTATTTACAATTACGATAATCATAAAATTTGATATATTTATAATATAACATTTTTCGAAGATCACCTGACGATGGCGGTAAAAGCAGAAGTAGGCCTATAGTGTAATAAAAATAATTATATTTAAAGCAGCATTTAGGATTTATTGCATAATGTATTTAAAGGAACAATGATTGTTTCTGCCATGCACTGAAGTTTTGACACCAGCTGTGTACAAAGAATTTTGAATGACATTTTTTTCTCGTTTAGTTTGGCAGCTACAACCCTTCAATGTTTAGGGGGCGGAGGCTACGACAGCGTAGCTGACTGGCTGGTGGTCATGAGACAGTGGGGCGCGCCGCAAGGGCTAGCCACTCGGCCAGTTAGCTACGCTATCGCAGCCTCCGCCCCCGGAACTTTGAACGGCTGTAGCTGCCAAACTAAACGTGATAAAAATGTCATTCAAAATTCTTTGTACACAGCTGGTGTCAAAAATTCCAGTGCATGATAGAAACAAACATTTTTCCATTTGTAAAATTGTATGCTTGCATACAAAATACACTTTCTAGATATTTTTGCAATCTGTTTACTGGCTAACAATACGAGCTCCTGACTACGAATCCATTCTGTGAAAACCGCACATCAATCGCACTTTCCGTTTCCGCCAAATTTGCGGTGCGAGTGTTAGGTGATTCAACCTGTATATAAAAAAATTGCATTTACATAAAACAGAGTGATAAATACAATAATAAAAAAAATCTCAGGAAACCAGAGGCACACTATTGTATTATCACAGATAATATATAATTTAGGAAAAGTAAAATATTTTTAATCATGCAGATTCAAAGAAAACTATCATATAAATAGTACAACGAACATCACAAAGAGTTCATACAAGCCGGCCGCGGTGGCCGAGGAGACTGAGGCGCTCCAGTCACGGTCTGCACGGCCACTACGGTCGGGGGTTCGAATCCCCCCTCGGGCATGCATATTTGTGCCGTCCTTTGTCTTAGTTAGTTCATAAGTAGTTTGTAAGTTTAGGGACTGACGACCCCGTAGTTAAGTCCCATAGACTATACAAACATTTGAACATTTGAGTTAATAAAAAGTTCTTCAAAGCTACACGCAACAAGTACAAACGTACAATTACCGCAGCAAAAAGATCAATAAGCTTTGACAGGTTAATAAATACTGCATGTATCATCGAAACATTTTATTACATTTATCTTTCGATTTTATGTAAGAACGTTACCTAAATCCAAATGATTTTATACATGTTCGTTCACGGATTTCTTGAAAATGGCTTAACGCCGAAAAACAGCTGTTGCATTAATAAGAAAATAAATAGTAGCATTAAAAGTCAAACCTTATTTATAATCTATTCTCATCTCACTATAACTCCTACTTGTAGCTCTGTTCCTTCGCCTTATGCTCCACTCTACCCTTTTCACCTCAATCTGTGGCGAATTACAGGGTGTAGTATCGTTTCCACAGAAGTCAATCCTTACGTCGTCGCATGTCTTGAATGTTGTTGTTGTGGCCTTCAGTCTGAGCACAAATTTGATGCAGCTCTCCACCCAGCCCTATCACGTGCAAGCCTCTTCATTTCTTAATAACATCAGCAGTCCCTTTAATATTCGCGGAATGTATGACATTAACTGCGAATGGGTAAAGTTGAAAATATGTACCCAGCCGAGATTCGAACTCGAGATCTCCTGCTCTCTAGGCAGTTGCGCTGACCCCTACACAACTTTTTTTTTTTTAGCCTAACGCATTGCCCACTTTTTTTTTTTTTTTTTTTTTTTTTTTTTTTTTTTTTTTTTTTTTTTTTCAAACGAAAATATCCGTTTCTTCTCAGTTCGTATTTGAAGTACCGTTCTTGGTACTTTTTATTTTTATTTTACATACTTGTGTTTTAACTGAAAGAAATATGCCTTTCTGCATTTTAAAGACAAACGTGAAATTCCTTATCCGAATACCTTGCTTTATTAATAGTTTACTTGAATAATACGGAACTAATGGTAGTTTTCAAAAGGAAAGAAAAGTAAAATTAAGAAAAAAATCTTCGTCACTTTACCTCTTCTCATGCATTTGTATAGTTTTCCAGTACTAATTTCGATTACTGGAATTTTATCTATTTCCATTTCTTCTTCAGCAGAACTGCTTTTTCGGGGTTCTGTTGAGGCCTTCACGGCTACCGTAGCGGCCCCGGGGCACACGAAGTCCCCACCGTGCTTCACCCTCAACAGCACTCCCCTACTTTGGCATTCTACCTTGTTCTGTCTATTTCA
Organism: Locusta migratoria; assembly: GCA_026315105.1. Lineage (NCBI taxonomy): Eukaryota > Metazoa > Arthropoda > Insecta > Orthoptera > Acrididae > Locusta > Locusta migratoria. The sequence continues at coordinate 1,397,699 of CM048754.1, read as the reverse complement.
TGATATGTAGATATTAACCTATACCTTGTTTTTGAAACAAAATTTTCAACATGTTTCCAAAATTCTTTTTATGGTCTTTTTTCTTGTATATTTTGAAGTATTCTTCTTTTATATATTCTCGATATTCTAGTACATTGCACAACTGGGGACACAGTGATCACCGCACCTGCACAGAATTACTCAAGTACGCCTCCCGTCAGATGTAAATCCTCAACTTTACGCTGCCCACTAGAACTCAAACTCGTAATTTTTGTAATTTGATTCCCGTAAGAGTAAGAGCCTAGGAGTGCATCCGCACTGAAGAAAGGATGTATAAGTTACATATATGTGATGTCCAGTCTTTTGGACATGCCCGAAATAACAGACACCACTTATATATAACTTATAATCCATTTTCAACTGCTTGCTGTATTCGTTTCTAAGTCTCCCTCTTAGGTTTTTAAAATATTCAAATGTTTGTAAATCTATTGAACCAAAATAAGTCTCCCTCTTAGGTATTTAAAATATTCAAATGTTTGTAAATCTATTGAACCAAAATACTCTGGTCATCGGTCCCTAGTCCTACAAACTATTTAAATGATGCCTTAGACCACGCAAACTTCAATCCAGTGCTAAACTGATGACTCCTTGATGTCTTAGATTTCCAACTTTTGCATTATTTTAGTAGTAATATAACTGAAATTCCTTTCTTCCCATTATTTACGCAATCTACCCATCTAATCTTCAGTATTTGTATGCAGCACCATATTTCAAAAACTTCTATCACCTTTTTGTCTAAATGACTTATCATCCACGTTTCACTCCCACATAATGGCACGCTCCCGAAAAATACTTTCTGTAAGGTATTCTTAACATCAATAGCAATACTGAAGGCAAGAAAATTCTCTATTTCAGAAACTATTTTCTTCCCACAGACATCCCATATCATCCTTAAATCGGCCATGTCATGTTATTTTGCTACCAAAATAACTTAACTCGTATACTACGTTTCTGTCAGAGTTGAAGGGCATGGCAGGGATGCAGTGGTTTGGAATGAGTAAGACAGGGTTGTAGACTTTCTCCAATGTTATTCAAAAATGTTCAAATGTTTGTATAGTCTATGGGACTTAACTACGGGGTCATCAGTCCCTAAACTAACAAACTACTTATGAACTACTTACGAACTAGGACGGCACAAATATCCATGCCCGAGAGGGATAGGAACCCCTGAACGTAGTGGCCGTGCAGACCGTGACTGGAGCGCCTTAGTCCACTCGGCCACCGCGGCCAGCAATGTTATTCAATTTGTACATTGAGCAAGCTATAAAGGAAATCAAGGAGAAATTTGGAGAAGGAATTAAAGTTCAGGGTGAAGTATTAAAAGCATTGCGTTTTGCTGACGACATAGTAATTCTGTCACAGACAGTTAAGGACCTGGAAGAGCAGTTGAAAGGAATGGACAGTGTGCAGAAAGGCGCATATAAGATGAACATTAACAAGAGCAAAACTAGGCTAATGGAGTGCAGTCTAAGAAAATCCGGTGATGCGGAAGGAATTAGATTAGGTAACGAAATAATAAAGGAGGTAGATGAGTTTTGTTACTTGGGCAGTAAAATCACAAACGACGATCGCAGTACAGAGGAAAAAAAAGCAGAATGGCGATAGGTAGAAAAGGGTTCTTGAGAAAGACAAATTTGTTAACATCGAATATGGATTTAAGCCTAAGGAAGTCCTTTCCGAAGGCATTTGTATGGAGTGTTGCCTAGTATGGGAGTGAAACATGGACGATAAACAGTGCGGACAGGAAGAGGATTGAGGCTTTTGAAATGTGGTGCTACAGAAGAATGAGGTGGGTGGATCGTGTAAGTAATGAGGAGGTACTAAACAGAATTGTGGAGAAAAGGTATTTCTGGCATACCTTGACTACGCAGAGGAAGACCAAGAGATGGATACAGTAAGCAGATTCAGACAGATGTAGGTTGCCGTTCTTATGTGGAGATGAAGAGGCTTGCTCAGGATGGGGTATTGTGGAGAGCTGCATCAAACCAGTCTACGGACTGAAGACCACAACAACAACTTTTATTGCTTCATTTCCTAATCTATTTCGTTCGGCATCACCTCATTTTCTTATATTCAATTACCCTCGTTTTGCTCTTGTTAATGTTGATCTTATACCCACCGTTCAAAACATTGTCTATTCCATAAAGTTGCCCTTCTAGGTCCTTTGCTTTCTCTAACAGAATCACAATACCATCGACAAATGGGAATGTTTAATTTTTCTTCCTGAACTATGATTCCTTCTCCACATTTCTCATTGCTTTCCATCACAGCTCGCTCAATGGAGAGATGGAAGAATATTAGGGAAAGAATACAACCCTGTATTGCTCTCTTCGCATCAATCTTTCCCTTTCATATTCTTTGGCTATTATAGCTATAGTTTGGTTTTGTCCAACCTGAACTTAACTTTTTATTTTCTGACCTTTACCCCTGATACGTACAGAATTTCGAAACTTGTAGTCCAGATAAGATTGTCAAAAGCTTTCTCGAAACCTAAAACGGGGGAAACAGTAAGTTTGCTGTTTCTTAAACTATCTTCTAAGATACGTCTTAATGTCTGCGCGGGACGTGCATTTATATAACGACACAAAACAGAAATGCAGCTACTTAACAGTTAAAATATGGCACCAGTTCAACGTAAGACATCTACTATTGCTATAAGACATCTACTAGCGCAATACTCAGTACGGTACGTGGTTTAAAAATGATATTAGTTAATGAGTCTACAAGCCTAAGAAATTTGTGATCAAATGAAGATGTCGTGAAACAATGTCTATGTCTGCCGAATGTTAACAGCGGTATTTTATGATGTTCTGATAACATCGACAACTGGCAGTTGATGAATAAGGAAAAAGAGGTATTTTCTGAGATGTATCTCAATGAAAATGATGCTAGTTCAGATATTTAAGTCTGCTTACCCGTCGCTAAAGTTAGAAAACTCTTATCCTTTTCCGCCCCCATATAAATTATTTTAAGTACGTTCCTGTCCATCTTTAACATTTTCCTACACTGTGAAATACCGGGTGATCAAAAAGTCAGTAAAACTTGACAGACATGCTTGGAATGAGATGGGGTTTTATTAGAACCACATCTACCGTTATCGGGCCTTTTTTCTTCGTGGAACCGCTACCGTGACGGGTGAGAGGTACGCCGATATGTTACAGAATCGCATCATCCCCAGCGTGGCTGATAAACACTTGCTGGAACGTACGATTTTTATGCAGGATGGCGCTCCACCCCATATTGCTAGTCGAGTGAAAGATCTCTTGCGCGCGTCGTTTGGTGATGATCGTGTGCTCAGCCGCCACTTTCGTCATGCTTGGCCTCCCAGGTCCCCAGACCTCAGTCCGTGCGATAATTGGCTTTGGGGTTACCTGAAGTCGCAAGTGTATCGTGATCGACCGACATCTCTAGGGATGCTGAAAGACAACATCCGACGCCAGTGCCTCACCATAACTCCTGACATGCTTTACGGTGCTGTTCACAACATTATTCCTCGACTACAGTTATTGTTGAGGAATAATGGTGAACATATTGAGCATTTTCTGTAAAGAACATCATCTTTGCTTTGTCTTAATTTGTTATGCTAAGTATTGCTTTTCTGATGAGATGAAGCGCCATCTGTCAGACAATTTATTTTTTATTTATTTATTTATAATTTTTTTTAAATAGAACCCCATGACATTCCCAACATGTTTCTCAGTTTATACCTCTCTATCGACATTATTCCGTGATTTATTAAGTTTTTCAAATTTATACTGACTTTTTGATCACCCGGTAAATAAAGCATCATTCTGCGCAAACTTTTACGGACACTGGACCACAGAAAACCGTAAAAATATCAATACCTTCGGTGCTACACCACGAAGAAAGCCTTGTAAGCTTCGTTTATCATTTAAGCAATATTCTTAGTACAAAATAAGTCCATGTCCTACTGCCTCCCGTTCTGTAACTCCGTCTTTTAATTCTTGTGTAAATTCTGTCTAAGAAACTTGGGTCCAGATAGAGAAAGAATCATTAATATCAAGACCAAGACTAAACAGTGTCACAAATCGTATTGAGTTCACCATTTACTTTTTATTAAGTGAATTTGTTACTCGAAAAAATACGGTTTATTTTCTTTAATACTGTTCTTATTATCATTGTCAAAATACTTGCTCAGTAAAGCATTTGTAACTGTTATCATAACTTCAGTTTTAGTTTGAATATAATTTTGTACTACTATTATTTCTTGCACAGTCGCTGTAGTGGGTCGCGAAATTTTTTCCAGCAAAATTGTGGACACCATAAAAAACATTAAGAACCACTGCTTTATGGCAATTACAGAACGCTATATGAAAAGGTTTCAAATGTTTGTTATGCTTATAGGACTTAACTACGGGGTCATCATTCCCTAAACTTATAAACTACTTATGCTAAAGACAGCACAAACATCCATGCCCGAGGGAGGATTCGAACCCCCAACGGGGAACGGCTCGCGCATCGGAGCACAGCGCCTCAATGCACTTGGCCACTCCGCCGCGACGATGAAAAGGAACTGCTGAAAAAATTACGAATGAACTAATGCGCTAATTAAGTAAACAGCGATAAAATCGATATTGACTTGAAGTTAGGACTATAAAACGTGCATTTAAAATGGTGTTGTTGTGGTTTTCATTCCGCATACTGGTTTGATGCAGCTCTCCAAGCTGCCCTGTACTGTGCAAGTCTCTTCATCTGAGAAGACGTTCGGCAACCTACATCCTTTTGAATTTGCTTACTATATTTGTCCCTCAGTCTCCCTCTACGATTTTTACCCCACACACTTCCCTCTAATGCTAAGTTGACGATTCCATGATGTCTCGGAATGTGTCCCACCAACCTATCTCTTCTCTTAGTCAGGGTATCCCAGAAATTCCCTTTCTCCCCAATTATGTTGAGCAACTCCTCATTAGTTACGTGATCTACTTATTTAATCTTCATGATTCGTCTGTAGCACCAAATTTCCAGAGCCTCTATCATCTTTTTGTCTGAACTTCTTATCGTCCAAGTTTCACACCCATACAATGCTAGACCCCACACAAATGCTTTCAGAAAAGATTCATTTAAAATTATTTATTCGATAACTGTATGTGACTTACATGGCAATAAACGAAAGTAAAACTAATTTATACGCTCAGAGAAACTGACGATAGCTGCATAGCTGAAATCAACAACAAAAATAAGTTTTGAAGCAGAATTTGGATTGTGACATAAAGAGGTTTTTTTTTTTTTTTTTTTTTTTTTTTTTTTTTTTTTTTTTTTTTGAAAGGAGATAAGGAGCCGGCCGCGGTCGCCGACGGGCCTGCGGCGTGCCAGTCACGGTCTGCACGGCCACTACGGTCGGGGGTTCGAATCCCCCTCGGGCATGGATATTTGTGCCGTCCTTAGTGTTAGCTAGTTCATAAGTAGTTTGTAAGTTTAGGAATGGACGACCCCGTAGTTAAGTCCCATAAGCTCTACAAACGTTTGAACATTTTGCAGATAAGGAGGTGGTGGGGATAGGTAGTAAACTGAGATCTACCAATTATTCCTCCCCTTCCCCCTTCTCCTCTTCTAAGCCCTTCCTCTTCCACCAAATCCGATCGTTGGATCCTCTTTAAGTTTGTTGGATCTTGGCCGCTTGGTTTTCATATTTTTCGCACATGACTGTTTCTTATTACCTCTATTGCCTGCTGTTATAATACGACTTGATTCCAAACAGCGTTTTTAGCTGAAAAGTAGGGATATATTTGTTTGGTCCTTTTCCAAAACCTTACGTGCAGGAGTAGCTTATAAACAAAACGTGTTTATGGAAGAGTTGCGAAAAAGCTTGCCAGCAGACGCCGAATTTAAAAAAAGTGTGATGAGTGCAGTCTTTTTTGGCTCCAGTTTTGCATGTCGGAGCTCTTCCGATGAGCTGCGCAGACGCTGCGTTATCTGTTTTCAGCGCCCGCAAGATAATATAAAGAAGCAGGGGTGATGCGGCGGTAACGAACGTCGAACGCTCGCTGCTAGATAAGCAGTGGGGTCGACCCCCGGGGTCGGGTCGGGTCGCGACAAGGCGTGGGAAGCGCGGCAGACCCTCCTGAAGATGCTCCGATCAGCGCCGAAACGCCACACTGGGGGACACTTCTGAAGCGAATGCCACCAAGTAGTTCCCTCACTTTTGGAATCAAATCAAAGTCACAAGGACTTTTGTCCGGGAGTATGGTGGACGGTACAATACTATGGTGGATGGTACTGTACTTCCCAGTCCCATCGACCGAACAGGGCAGCCACAGCTTGTGGCATATGTGCCCGCGTATTGTTGTTTAAAATGATAGCTGGGTTGCGCAGAAAGTGTTGCCGCTTCTTTCGCAAAGCTGGTCGCAGGTGATGCTCCAGAAACGAACAGCAATACTGTGAAACTTCCTGTGCCGAAACCGGGACTCGAACCTGGGACCTTTGCCTTTCGCGGGCAAGCGCAATACCGACTGTGCTACCCCGACACGACTCACGATGCCGCCTCACAACTTTACTTCCGCCAGTACCTCGCCTCCTACTTTCCAAACTTCACAGAAGCTCTCCTGCGAACCATGCAAGACTAGCACTCCTGGAACAAAGGATATGGTGGAGACATGGCTTAGCCACAGCCTAAGGGATGTTTCCAGAATGAAACTTTCACTCTGCAGCGAGGTGTGCGCTGATATGAAACTTCCTGGCAGATTAAAATTGTGTGCCGAAACCGGGACTCGAACCTGGGACCTTTGCCTTTCGCGGGCAAGCGCAATACCGACTGTGCTACCCCGACACGACTCACGATGCCGCCTCACAACTTTACTTCCGCCAGTACCTCGCGTCCTACTTTCCAAACTTCACAGAAGCTCTCCTGCGAAACATTGTGATATTCCTGGCCTATGGCCACTTCATATTTCTGGCCGCTGGCAGTTTCTTTGCTAACATCTTACGCGTCTTCACCGCGGAAGAACGACAGAAGTGCAGCATATGTTGAAATGTGGGGTGGGGAGCAGTAGCATATGGCACAGTAGGTGCTGGTTCCCGTGGGAAAGCCCGCCTATGTTACTGGTACTCTCCTCCCATTGGCTGCTGCATTTCAGGTCACGTGATTTCTTTTGAAATTAGTTTTATTATATACTAAATATTAATTATTCAGAGCTGAGAATTTGTAATAAATATCTCTCAAGGACAGGCTAGGTTTTGACAGTTTAAAAAGTGTAAGGTGCCTTCCGTTATTGTAACAAGATAAGAGCGATTTTGCAGAAGGCGCGCGACGGCCATGTTTTGGCGCTGTATAGAGCGTCAGGTGCCCTCTACCTCTACCTCTACCTCTAGTCTCGCAACGCGCCGCAGTTTCAGTCTCGAGCTGACCACTATACGCGCCGGACCGCGCCGGTCATGAGTAAAGATTTTTGTAATAGTGATAACAGTCGAGGTCTCAACATGAGCTATGGACAGCATAGGCCGTATCATATTAACAATAGTTGCTCATTTTTTTAAATTATTTACTTAATAAATGGCATCCCTGACAATTAAAAATATCGCGAGTCGCTTCTTATGCTTCCATCATACAGAACTTATTTTAGCCTCGCTTGTATGCTGTAGAAGAACCAACGACCTGTGTGCTGTCTTCTGCGCTGGGGACAGAACTATAGAAGACAACAGGTTAGTCAGAACTCTAAGCTTTCCATAACGTTTTGGAAAGCAACTACGGCACCTCGTGCGTACTGTAGGGCGGTACAAACGCACACTGCTACGCAACAGCATCCGCAAGGATGTGGAGGTTTTATGGGAGTTGCGGGAGGAAGCAGTACTAACTTCTCCGTCCGCAAATAAAACCATAGGAAGCTTGTAACATGCAAGACTAGCACTCTTGGAAGAAAGGATATGGTGGAGACATGGCTTAGCCACAGCCTAAGGGTTGTTTCCAGAATGAAACTTTCACTCTGCGGCGGAGTGTGCGCGAAAGGCAAAGGTCCCAGGTTCGAGTCCAGGATCCGGCACACAATTTTAATCTGCCAGGAAGATTCATATCAGCGCACACTCCGCTGCAGAGTGAAAGTTTCATTCAGTACTACGGGGCATTGACGGTCTGCCATGGAGGAACGTAATGCGTTGCGATAACCCCATCACAGTAGTACATGAGAACAACCATAACTTTCATCATACTGCTCTAACGCAATTTCGACTTTGACGGCGACCTGTAATGACATCTTTTTTTGGATTGGCTTTTCAGTTTTGGCTCGTACGATGCGGCCTTATCTCTTATCCAGCGTTAGGACACGGCGTAGGAAAGCCTCTCCTTCACGCTCATAGCGCTCCAAGTGCGTCTGAACAGCGTCCTAACGCATCCATTTTTGCATTTCCGTCAATTCATGCAATTTTTCACATCCCCAGGCGTTCCTTCAGGATACGAAGCACAGTCAAATGTTCAAATGTTTGTAAAGCTTATGGGACTTAACTGCGGGGTCGTCAGTCCCTGAACTTACAAACTACTTATGAACTACCTACAACTAAGGACGGCACAAATATCCATGCCCGAGGGAGGATTCGAACCCTCGACGGGGAACGGCCTCCGGCATTTGAGCATAGCGCCTCAATGCGCCCGGCCACTCCGCCGCCGCTCGAAGCACAGGCTTATGCGCTAAAGACATACAATGACTACACATCTTTATATATAAACTAGCTGAAAACCCGGCGTTGTCCGGGTATTTATTTATTTATTCCTGCAATTTTTCAGGTATATAGTCATTTCTATAAGGGCTGTATGTCAATAAAATCTCTTGGGAATGCAGTTAGTAGTAAAGAAGTAACAGATTAAAACGTGGTGCGTGATACGGAGCTTTTCCATGAATGTTTCTGTTTATGTGGTCATATCTCATGAACTACGTGTCGTGCTGTGATACAAATGAGAAGGTACACTCAACTATATTCGTGTATACGATCTGTAAAATTTCCTGCGGCTACAGTTTGTAGTGTAGAAATTATAAATTCATAATGCCATACCGAATTCCGTAGTTTTACTTCATAAACACCGGGAAAGTAGTAAGCGAGAAACTTTTCTCCTTTCATGATTTTGTTATGGTCGTCAGCGACTGAGCTATCCCGTCACGACTCACGATGCCGCCTCACAACTTTACTTCCGCAAGTACCTCGCCTCCTACTTTCCAAACTTCACAGAAGCTCTCCTGCGAAACATGCAAAACGGTTCCGGCACACAATTTTAATCTGCCAAGAAGTTTCATATCAGCGCACACTCTGCTGCAGAGTGAAAGTTTCATTCTGTATTTTAATGATATTCTTCTATAGATCCATTCTCCAATACTTTGCGAGGGTAAAAAAATAACAAAAAATAAAAAACCGCCTAAACCAGTCAAACAACATGAGAAAAGTTTTCATGACTATTTTATTGAATTCAGATATAATAATAATAATCATTAGAGACTGATTAAGCCTTTCCGCCTTCACTCTAGAGCATAATCCACCTAATAAATTATCTCCATGATCCCCTATTCTTGTGCTAACATTGGTGCCTTGTCTGATGTTAAGCCTATTATTTCATTATCATTGTTGACCGAATCTAAGTACTTTCTTCTTGGTCTACCTCGACTCCACTTACCCTCCGCTGCCGAGCTCATGAGTCTCTTAGGTAACCTTGCTTCTCCCATGCGTGTAACATGACCCCACCATCTCAGTCTGTTCGTCTAACTGCTTCATCTATGGTGTTCATTCCCACTTTTTCTTCGATCTCCTAATTTTGGACACCCTCCTGCTATTGTTCCGATCTATTAGTATCCACAGTCATCCTTGCTATTTCATATCTGTAACCTCAACCTTTTATTAATAAGGCAACCTGTATCCATCCAGCTTTCGCTCCCATAAATAAATTTTGTCGAAAGATAAGAGCGGTATACTGTTGCCAATAATCACAAGAAAATGCCACAAATTAGAAAGAGAAACGAAATTAGTTTTCAGAGAGTATAAAAAGCGTTATAGCTTAAATGCCTCTTACAAGGAAAGTACTTGGGCTCGAACAAACATATATGTATGAACGTTTGGTTACAGGATCTTTACGTACACCTCAGTGTGCTGGTGGGTGTCGTTTCTATGCAAAACTTTGCAACCATGCTCTAGATAGCACTGTAGATGTAATTGTAGACGCCTTACGTAATGCAGATATCTGAACTGTAACTTACGTAATAATCATTGTACATGTTCTCTAGCGAACTGTCATCAAAAACCTGGATGATAGTTGCAACTTTAACCTTCTTCTCGGAAGACTGTTGGTATTCACTGCCACTGCTTCCATCGCCTCTTCCCGCACTTACCGTAGCACTACCGCTTGCAATGGGTTCGCCGGCCGCGGTGGCCGAGGGGACTGAGGCGCTCCAGTCACGGTCTGTACGGCCACTACGGTCGAGGATTCGAATCCCCCCTCGGGCATGGATATTTGTGCCGTCCTTAGTATAAGGTAGTTCATAAATAGTTTGTAACTTTAGGGACTGATGACCCCGTAGTTAAGTCCCATAAGCTGTACAAACATTTGAACATTTTTTAGCAATGAGTTCTTCGTCATTATCATCCCTATTATCATCATTATGTGTTGGTGTTACAAAAGTATCTAACTTATGCTCATATTTCTGTACCATAACAGATACGAGAAAGCGTGCGAATGATTCATCTTCTACATTAAGATGGGTTCTTCGTAACTTCATCTCAACTAATCGCAATACATTAGCAGGATTGATTAGCAATCGCCGTCCCATCTGACGCTTCACCACACAAATAACGTCACAAAACGCAACTTCGGAGGCACACTGCACCGTCCCTACTGGCGAACCGACAGGTCAAAGTGCAATGCGGCATGGCACACGCAGAGGCCTCTAACGGGCGACTGCAGAGTTTTGCAGATGGGAGTATCGCAGATGCGGGAGTATCGGTAGAGCAATAAGGGACCTTCACATTATCTCTCATACGATTTTGATGTATATGTGTTTGTTCGAGACCAAGTATTTTCCTTGTTAGACTTACGTTACAGGGTTAGTATTACCGCACTTCACTTATTAAGTATGAGGATGAAACTGTGCCTTGTTTCGGGAAGATAGCGTTAATAGTAAGGTACGGGAGATTAGATTAGAAACAAAACAGCACTCGTAATCTCCTCGGATTTGCCGTTTAATAAATTCTTCTAGTCAAAATTTACAAAATATTTATATGAATAATGATAATAATAATAAAAGAATTGTGTTATGTACCGTAAGGAGAAAAATTCGCGACTGTGTACGTTTTTAATATACAGAGATATATTCCTACTTGCACCATAAAAGAGGGCTACTATATGTTTTTAGCATACAGAGATGTCACTACTTTGTACAATAAAAAAAGGGCTACTGTATCACTGAGCATTTTGACTGCTTCAAAATCGCTACAATAAAGGTATTTATTGGGCACTTCGCTTGGAGAACGTACCTGGTTTGGAGTACTGTTTGGGTAACAACAATTTAGTTGAATGAGAGTGTACCTTTCTGCAAGAATATATCATTCTGTTAACAGCTAGAGACATTCATTTCATCGTAGTTCAGAAGCCCTTTGAATTTAATAGACATTAGGAGCAGTCTATTTCAGTTTTGAGAATCTGCTAATGTGTGGATTGGTTAACTGAAAATTAAGAACAGTATGTTCTCTTCATCTACATCTACATACATACTCCGCAATTCACCGTAAGGTGCGTGGCGGAGGGTACACTGTACTGTTTTTTTTCCGCTTCAAATGTTTTTATAACTTATGGGACTTAATTACGGGGTCATCAGTCCCTAAACTTACAAACTACTTATGAACTAGCTAATTACAGGGTGGCCACCAGTTCTTCATTTTCAAATTCAAGGTTTTTTCCCGGTTTTCCAGGTTAAAAATAATTATTTTCCAGGTCTTCACGAAACTTAATTTTGATCAAAGAGGCTAGCAAACAACTATACCGTAAAGAAACTAGTAACATTTTTAAAACACATGTCATTCAAGTTTAACCATGTCACGTTGTAATATACACCAAGCAGTGGTGAATCCAGGATTTGTGTTGGGATGGAGTGGGGGGGTCAAAAGTCATAAAAATTGTGGCATTGTACCTCAAACTGATCTACAAAGAACCAGCTCATATTATGAGGTTTTCGTCATGGTTTTGGGGGATGTACAGCCCCGTAGACCCCCCCCTCCCCCACCCCAGATTCGACACTGACACAATATATAGTACAGGGTGTACATTTTAAGTTTTTAAGTTTTTAAGAAAAAAAGTATATATTCAACGACGGTTTTCACCATTATGAAAGGACGGCAGAGGCTTAGGAAATGATACTAAACTTGAACTGCCTCCACTGTTTGGGAGCGGTGTGGGTGGCTGGTGTAAAATTTTAAATGGAAACTCCCATTTTTTATTGCAGATACAGATTCTACAGACCAATTCATGTATAGTTTGGCTGATTTTTTTTCTTTCAATTGGCAACATATTGCACTGTAATGGTAAGAATTATTTGCCATACTGCTGAAGAAATGTACCACCCAGGAAAGAAAAAGGTTAATCATATTGATGATGCTTCATAACCCTACCAAATGATACGAGATGTACATTTTTTCCCGGCTAGTTCAATTAAATGTTTTGTCGGCAATTCATAACTGGTGTTCAGACAAGGGCAATCTGGACTAAGGTATCACTTTGGAAGACTGCCCTGTCCACTGCAGGGAGAGGAAAGTATCACTTTGGGGATCATTTGGTAGTGTTCTGAAGCATGAATATGGTTTTCCATTTATTTTATATCCTGTTTAGTACATCTCTTCACCAGTATGGCAAATATTTCTTACTATTACAGCACCATCTGTCACAAAAAAAAAAAAAAAAAAAAAAAAATAATAATAATCAACCAGACCATACATGATGTGGCCCTTAGAATCCGAATTTGCAGTAAAAAATCGGGGTTCCCATTTAAAATTTTACACTTGACACTCTCTCCCCCCCCCCCCCCCCCCCCCCCCCACACACACACACAAACGGTGGAAACCATTTTTGAATATCTACTGTTTTTCCGAGTTATTCCGGCTTGTCAACTTAAAATTGACACCTTGTATAATGGACTAAGTTGAGTTCAAGTAGTTGGAGGATACTGTACGTTTTAATGTGAATTGCATTCGTTTCTGCAACATAGCCTGTTCATTTATACTAGACTTCCTGATGCATTAAAATATAGTTACATCTCATGAAATAGTGATCGAGAACTCAATACATACATTATGATTTACCTTACCTTCAAGATATGAACCACCTTTGGCTCACTTTGACTGTCCGATATCACAATTTTTTTTTTTAATTAACTGAAACATGAAGATCAACGTCGCACTTAAACGCACGCGCGATCGCGCGTTTGTAACATCACTGTAAGCATTGCTTTTTCCTCTAAGCAGACTCCAGACTTCATTTTTAACAAAAGAACATTGCAAAACGTAGCTTCACTTTTACACTTCGCTAATCTCTCGCGCTGTATTTCAGCAGTTTCGTAATTGTATATCATTATTACGATAAAAAGCTCCCCTCGTATTCAAGAACTTCAATAAACGAGACGTTTTCGGGATATTTTGTGTGTTTTTTTTTTTTTTCATTTTTTACTTCATTATTGCTATTTCTATTGTTGTTCTATTTAGAATCTCCCCGCCCAAAATCCCATTTACTTATTTTGTTTTCTTTCTTTTTTTCGCTTGCGTTAATATTTGTGTCGTTTATTTCATGTTATCGCCACATTACATTTGCATTGAAATATGAATGTCGGTTATCACCATGACGTTGTGCCTGACGTTATGGATCAAAGCAGACGGGTGGTATCGGAATATCCAGTATTGCCCAACCTTTTCACCTCTTTCAAGTTTTCATTTACATTGTTCCCAACGATGGTTTTCAGTTTCCAGAGCCCTTACACTCAAATAAGTTTTGCCCTGGAAAACTCTAGCTAAAAGATTAATGACTGTTAATGACCCAGCATGCGTAATAATGCACAATTTTGGGGGCGAGTTCTTGAACTGCGAGGAGATGGAATGGGGAATGCAAAAACATATCTGGAGCAACAGCTGTGTAGTATTTGCATTCAAGTGTCATCTGGTAAAATAACACTCAACAGCAGATTTGAATGAAAACAGTATTTTGTTCTAATGAATGTGTTTCATTTTTTAAATTCTTGTAGTACTAAACAGACAGTGAAATATATATTGTGAAAAGCAACAGACTTCCGTTTGCTTATGGAAAGTTTATGTTTCTTGCTTCTTGGGTGGCTGTTCAAAGCACTCTTCCCCATTGTAGAAATATTTATTTGTGTTGCACCAAGAGCATAATCCATTCGTTTGTGATTTGGGATACACTTCTCGTATGAGCTCTGATATCAAGTTATACTCTGTTTTGACATGTCGGACAAACCCTTCACTCTAAAACACGTTGAATTATTTCATCTGTGCGGGCACAGGAAAGGTCGATTCACACTTGTATTCACTCTATTGTTCTCTGCAACGATTGTTTCACTCTGTTCCATCTCAGAAAGATGTAGATGGCGTTAGTCCCGAAATATATTTAACGATATTTTAATGTATTGTTATAAGACAGCTGTCAAAGCAATAAATTACAACTGGAAGAAATTTCCTTTTCGGAAAAGTCGCGTACCGTATTACAGAGTTAAACTTACATCTTTTTGCAGGACAATTAGCATGTCAAAAAGTCGCAATCTACAATGTTAGAACTGTATTTCATACGTGCCCGGCTAGCGCTCACTAGGTGGCGTTGCGTGTACGTACGCTTTTTGAAAACCCATTAACATATAACGATGGGAATAATCTTTTGTGTTGACCATAAAATAAATAATTAATGCTGTTCCTGCTCTATCGTTGACAGGTTCTCGATGTACCCTTGTCCGCTAAGTAAATTAATTATTCTCGTAATTGTTACCGCGACTCCTCATTGGGGCTAGCCGGGCCTGTATGGAAAATAGTTCAGCCATCAATAATACGCACCGGTACATGATGACTGTGTTTACTATTTATATATGACCAATGTTACGTCAGTCACAGGAATCGTCTATAATTATTACTAAAGAACATAGGCGCCGACTTTTGAAAATCTTGGGGTATGCTCAGTGGCGTACCCAGGTATTTCTAAAGAATAAATAAATAAATACAAATCAAATCCAAAAATTTTGTGTCCCAGCCTCGTCGCCGCTTTTGTGTCTCGTTTCCGTCGTAGGTGTCGGTGGCCGAGTGGAATGAGACCGACACAGGAATAAAGATAAGCGTGCAGGTACGGAGGGGAGCAGCCAGAAACTAGAAACACTAGAGTAAATTAGAACGATATATATATATTGCACAGAATTTATACAATACTTAACTTTTACATAGCTGATACATAGTTGAGCTAGAGTCCTGCTTAGTGCCTAACTGATATCAAAGTCTTGACTGGTGCCTATCAGATTCCGAAGTGTTCGCTGGTTGCTATCTCAGTCCCAAGTGAACGATGTCGTTCAGTGGTGGCCACGAGCGGAGTTGTGGCAAAGGGCGCTCGTGGCTGTCGTCGTAAGAACGCCGCGCCGTGCGTGCATGGCGGCGCGCGGCGAAAGTAGGTGGCGCGCAGTTTGTACTTGTGCGACACCACAAAAACTTACATAAAACACACGCTATCGATTCCATATCACCGTCACCATCATGATAAGTCGAATTCCTTTTGTATTTCACTATATATTTATCCATTTTAACGATCTTCACACGGAATACATTAACCCTTTTCATCCCAAATTTTATTGATTTATGAACAAAAATACTTCTTCGCATATATCTATAAATAATGATTGGATTAATGTATATTTAATAGAATTTTTGATTATTTTTAGTTTTTGGAAGCAAATTTGGGATGACTACAGATGGCATCAGTGTGCAGGATATGTTTCCTTTATCGTAACTAATAATATTTTCACACTATTTACTACTAATATCGACATTGAGCAATTATTTAGTAATAAAGTTTTTTTAATTATTTTGTTTCCTTTACCTTGATTCAATTATTTGAAAGTATTGTTTCATTTACTCCAACTTAGACATCAATCAACGATATATATTTTGACAATGAATTGTAACCTAATGCTTTTTGTTTCCTAGAGGTAATGGTAGACAATCTAGTCACAATGAATTACTGGAAGCCCTGCAGTATTATTTACAATTTTTGAAACAATGGTTGTGGCTAGACGGACAGATAAAGATAAGGGGAGGGAAAGGGTTAAGATGTAATTCCATGCACAGGTGACTCAGGTAAAAACAAAACAAACAAAAAAAAAAAAAAAAAAAAAAAAAAAAGCGGAAACCAAGGTCCGACGTTAAATTTTTGACAAATTGTTGAAGCCTGAAAATTCAAATTCAGAAAAAAAATCTATCACTAGCTGTAGCGTTTCGAGAATTTTGTAGAGCTGCCAATTAAAACACAAAGACCTTCGCAAGTTATTAGGACTGTTGACAGAATATTTTAGCTAGAAGGGATAGTGTAATCTTCGCAGCAAGTACGTCGGCTCACTGGTAATGTATGGGGTTGTCAAAATGTTATCTCAAAAGATATCGGGGATTAAATTCGCAGTGTAAACATTTTCAATGTATCGTACCAAACCCACTTCATTTCTAGTTATTTAATACTTTTAAAGGTTGCCGCCTTCAGTTGACAATATTGACTTAACAAGCGGAATTCCATTAACATTCGGATTATTTAGAAAACAGTCACTTCACTCGCATGTGAACGTGGATTTTAAAGCCTACGAATTCAATTACCTGTTTAAAATAATCTTTTTAGAGCGGTGTCTTACACAAGCCAGCCGGCCATCAATGGGATGAGAGAGTCGATTTTAATTACAGTCAAAAAATATAACGTAAAGAAAAAAATGATACCAAAATATTCAGTGGGGTATGCCTAGCATACCCACTCAAATTTTGGGGTATGCTTGAGCGGTCGAGCATACCCGTAGTCGGCGCCAATGCTAACGAAGCATCACAATACCAACTTTTACGGAGTTTAAACTCAACAAAATGCTTTAGTGAAGAGATTTTTCAATACAGATTCAGACAAACGAGATCTGTGATGATGAGTATCACTGAAGGGGGGGGGGGGGTCAATTACGAAAATTGCTAAAATTTAGTGCAATTAAATATCGACTTTCATTTTAGCTGCGATTTCGTACTCGCGCCTTACCATAACATCGCGTCTCTTTGACGTACATTGCGAGGAACTGAGTCGCGTGGTTGAACAACACTTCGAGATAAATACAGAAAAGGATAACGGAATACGTAACCTATAATTATATAACTTTTTAAACTGCCCAAAAATATATTTGAAAATTTTTTGTACATAAAAATGAAGCGATGAATATTATTTAACCCGCGGGCACTAGCGATCTGAGCATTTTTCTCGCCGTAATTTTAAAATGACTGGCATCTTGTTAATTTTAAATATTAAACTTTGAGGTTTTTTTCTTACTAAAACTACATGGATTGATTATTTACACTTATTATGTACATTGCGAACTGGTCGTGTAATCTGAGCAATAGACTATACACGCGAACGATCGTTTAACTCTTAAAGCCGCGAGATCTCGTGGATTAAAAATCCCGGTTTCTGGCTGAAATTCAAGGTTTTTTCCCAGTTTTCCCCGGTTTTTTCAAATTCAAGGCTTTTTCCCGGTTTTCCCAGTTTCAAGGTTCGGTGGCCACCCTGTAATACTAAGGACGGCACATATATCCATGTCCGAGGGAGGATTCGAACCCCCGACCGTAGTGGCCCTGCAGACCGTGACTGGAGCGCCTCAGTCCCCTCGTCCACCGAGGCCGGCTACACTGTACCACTACTAGGCATTTCCTTTCCTATTCCACTCCCAAATAGAACGAGGAAAAAAAGAATTCCTATATGCGTCCATACGCGAAATGTAAGTAGGCGGCAGCAAGATCGTACTACACTCAGTTTCAAATTCCGGCCCTCTAAATTTACTCAACAGAAATTCACGAAAAGACCGTCGTCTATCTTCCAGCGATCCCCAATTGAGTTGCCGGAGCATTTCCGTGACACTCGCGCATTGTTCGAACCTATCGGTAAGAAACCTAGCTACTCGCCTCTGAACTGCTTCTATGTCTTCCTTTAAACTGATCTGCTGCGGGTCCCAAACACTAGAGCAATACTCAAGACGTGGTCGTACAGTCGTTTTATACCTGGTCTGTTTTACAGATGACGTACATCTTCCCGAAATTCTCCCAATAAACCGAAGTCGACTGTCCGTCTTACTCACAACTGTCTTTACATGCCGGCCGCGGTGGCCGAGGTGACTGAGGCGCTCCAGTCACGGTCAGCACGGCCACTACGGTCGGGGGTTCGAATCCCCCCTCGGGCATGGATATTTGTGCCGTCCTAGTTCGTAAGTAGTTCATAAGTAGTTTGTAAGTTTAGGGACTGATGACCCCGTAGTTAAGTCCCATAAGCTTAACAAACATTTGAACATTTTTGTCTTTACATGTTCGTTCCATTTCATATCGCTCTGCAATGTTACGCCTAGATATTTGAACGACGCGACAGCATCAAGAAGCTCGCTACTAATGCTGTGTTCGAACATTATAGGATTGTTTTGTCTACTCATGCGCATCACCTTCCTTTTTTCTACATTGAGAGCTAGCTGCCATTCTTCGCACCAACTAGAAATTTTGTCTAAGTCATCCTGTATGCTATTACAGTCAATTAAAGACAACAACCTCCCATACACCACAGCATCATCAGCAAACAGCCGCAAATTACTACTTACTCTGTCCATCATATCATTTGTGTAGATAGAAAATAATAGCGGTCCTATCACACTCCCCTGGGGCACGCCTGACTATACACTCGTCTCTGGTGGCTGTTAACATTGCAGGCTCCAGAAAAGGCAGATGTAGATAAAAATCACTCACGAAAACAGTCTAAAATGATTTACCGAGACAGACGCCAAAAGGAACTAACCACTCCCGCACGAGAATAGGCTTTCTTGGAGATCGCTAACTGAGAAAGCGGCAATTTCGGTAACAGGACGTCGTTTAGACTGATTTTTTTACAGCAACGTAAAATCGGCGACTGAACTCGCCTCGTGGCGAAGGGACGGCTTCCACGCAGGAACACCACCGCCCTGCCATCTGTGGGCGGGCGGCGGAACTACGTGGTGGTCGCTGCAACCCCTAACAGAAGGCTGGCTGAATTTACATTTTATTGCCACACCTTTGTATGGCGACAATATTACCGCGACACAAATGTTATTTTTACGATTAAATGAATATCTACCTGTTATGACGTCTCACTGAGGTGAAATAATATCACAGAAACAACACGTAGCAAATTATCATTTGTGCATATTTCGTTCGCAGTAGACTTTATTGGTCATTATTCAACTCGACATCCCCTGTGGTATCCAAGGATATTGAATTTAATTGCTAAAAGGAGAAGAAACTAAAAGTGCAGCAAAGAAGCAAGTGAAAGGGACAACAAACGTTTAATAAATAAGACAGGACGATAGCAGAATCACTAAAAGGCTTGTATATTGCCGGCCGCAGTGGCCGAGCGGTCTACGGCGCGCCAGTCACAGTCTGCACGGCCGCTACGGTCGGGAGTTCGAATCCCCCCTCGGGCATGGATGTTTGTGCCGCCCTTAGTATTAGCTAGTTCATAAGCAGTTTGTAAGTTTACGGACTGATGACCCCGTAGTAAAGTCCCATAAGCTCTAAAACAAACATTTGCTTGTATATTAAACTTTTAATGCATAGTGTAGCTGATCAGCTATACACCTTATTTTTCCATTATCTCTCAAACTGATCAACCTTTTACCACAAATTCATTTGTAGCTGCTTGTACACATACTGTTACGTATGCTAGTAGCTCGTCCTAGAAATTATAAATTGCAGAGTGCTACTGAATCAGTTCGACAGTTAACTACATTGAGTTACTCCTCACAAGTGCGTTTTATTTACTTCAGTATTCCTCCTTTGTCATGTAAGAGTAAATCACTTTCTTCTGTTGCATTATGAATTACTTTCTGGAAAGATAAGCGGTATAATAGTGAAATTTACTGCATCGGGTACATCATGGAAACAGTATGTAGGTGACCAGCTATGAACATTTTGTTGCTAGTAATGCATGTCAAGCAATTTTTTCCAATATTTTTCTCAGTATATATGCACTTTATATTAATGTGGTAGTTTTTATAACTTCAAATAAAAAGTCATGCATTAAAGGGTTAAGATAAGGTAAGATACCACCTATAGGACTGACATGTATAAAATTCAGGAGCTCTGAAGGAAATCCAGCACTAAGCAACGAAGGGAAATACGAAAGATGTAACGAACATACATATGTGTTGTACAAGGAAAATAAACTAGAAGGCAATTATATAGAAACTGAAGAGGAAATAGATGAAGGTGAGTGAACAATTTGTAGTGCAGAAATTACAAATTGTAGCGTCTTACCGAATGCCATAGTTTTACTCCATAAACAGCGGAAAATTAGTAAGCGAGAAACTTCTTTCTTTTCATCATTTAGCTGTGGTTGTCAGCGAGAAACAGTGTAATAATGGTTTGAAATTATGCTTAAAGTTTGTTTCTCATATAGTGTAAGAATAAAGTCTCGTCGCATTATGTGGCAGTTTCCTGCAACTCCTATTGTTTATAAGGTTATATATCCTGAACCCCTACGACAATTCTTATCTCACGTAAGGAATATGTGCACTAAATTTGGTTAAAATAGCTGCAGTGATCTATAGGAGGAAATGTGTAATGTTCAAATGTTTGTGAAGCTTAAGAGACTTAACTGCGGGGTCATCAGTCCCTAAACTTACGAACTGCTTATGAACTACCTTATACTAAAGACGACACAAACAACCATGCCCAAGGGGGGGATTCGAACCCCCGACGGAGAACAGCCTCGCGCATCGGAGCATAGCGCCTCAATGCTCTCGGCCGCTCCGCCGCGGCGGAAATGTGTAACATTGTTTTTTGACTCAGCTTTTTTCGTGCTTTTATTGTCTATTACTTCACAACTCGTGAACCCTATGTTGTACGTGACCCTTACACTTATGGCGACCGTCCTCATGGCACAGTATATTTTAAGGAATTTTCACTGGGCGACATTGGTAGGATGCTCCAGGGTTTCCGGGGGCCCTCCCCCAGAAAAATTTCAAAATATTGATGCCTAAAACCGTATTTTGAAGCCTTTTTTTTTTCAAAATTAAAATCAAAGATGCTTAATTTTTCCTTAATAGATTTTTATGCATATATGTTTTAATGATAAATAAAAATGTTACGGAACAATACTAAATTTCGACTGAAGAAATCATTTATGTCTCCTAATTTTGTTAAACAATATTTCAATTGTTTTTGTTTTTTATTTGTTAAGTAGTTAAATGGAATACAGTACCTGTTATAAATTCACTTTAATTTGATATGGCTATTAAATGAAAATAGTATTAAATGAAACTAATATCAGTACTATGATTACTTAAAATACCTTCCTATGCACTTTCTGTAAAAGTTAATAAATAATTATTTGTCTTAAAAGCTCATATTACGTTATGGTTCCTCAATTTGTATTTTTGCTCTAGAGAATTCTGCGTACCAACGGGAAAGAAACACAATTACAATTTTAAGCTATCTAAGAAAAGTACTTAATTCTGAAGAAAATGAGTCATGAGATGCTGGTGCTAGAAATAGAACTTCTTCTGGAAAAGCAAGGAACACAACAAGAGAAAGATTTTATTCAAAAGTAAAAGAAAAAACTGTCGAAATGTTGGCGTATCTTGCTGACTTTTTCAGTGAAATTAAGTATGAGTACTTCATTGCAAGAAAATAGGACTAATATTTTGACAGGGCAGGAAAAATTTCAAGTTTCGTCCGTAAACTGGAACTTTACCAACGCAGGGTTCAAGTCGGAGATCTATCTGTGGTGTCGCACAAGTCCAAAGTGCGCGCCACCTACTTTCGCCGCGCGCCGCCATGCACGCACGGCGCGGCGTTCTTACGACGACAGCCACGAGCGCCCTCTGCGGCAACTCCGCTCGTGGCCACCAGTGAACGACATCATTCACTTGGGACTGAGATAGCAACCAGTTAGGACCTTCGTAATCAGATAGGCACCAGTGAAGACTTGGCTATCGTACAGCCACTAGGCAGGCCTCTAGCTCAACTATGTATCAGCCTTCTGCAGTACTATGTAAAAGTTAAGTATTGTATAAATTCTGTGCAATATATATCTCGTTCTAATTTACTCTAGTGTTTCTAGTTTCTGGCTGCTCCCCTCAGTACCTGCACCAGCGTGCTATCTTTATTCCTGTGTCGGTCTCATTCCACTCGGCCACCGACACCTACGACGGAACGAGACACAAAAGCGGCGACGAGGCTGGGACACAAAAGTGGCGACGAGGATGGGATACAAAACTATCGATGTTTAAGCAACTGTGTGATCAATGAGTAGGCGAGGAAAATAAAAGAATCGTGTTTTAAACTTCCGTTATTTAGCACCCGTCTGCAGTCATAAACTCAATTAAGCAATATTCCTCAGCTATGGATAATCAGCACGTCAACACTTGGATATTGAGACCATTTTCTGCAGAAGAGTACATTTTCAAAGATGTTTCAGCCAAAGTAGGATCCTGATTGCTCGAAGATAGCACATTCAAAATGGAATTTCAAAATTATGACTTTGGTACATTTTGGCGAAAAGCAGAAGCCGAATATCCTGTTATAGCTGACAGAGCTCTAAGAACGTTAAGACAGTTCGGCAACACTTATAAATATCAGAGTGGCTTCTCGAAGCTACTGACAATAAAAGGTAAGACCAGAAACCGTCTCAATGTGGAACATGACCTGAGATGCACCTTAAGCAAAACAAATCATTAGAAAACATGCGACTGGTAAACAGTACCCACCTTTTCATTGAATATCATTGTTTCTTTGCTGCATCGAAAGTGTAAAAGAGATGTGTCTGATGCAGTGTATTACGATTAACAAAGATTGGTAGTGTTTTCATATATTGCTTTCTTTGATAATATTTTAATGGGTGATTTTTTTTTGGGGGGGGGGGGAATTAGTTTGACAAATGACAGATGTTTGTAAAGCTTATGGGACTTAACTACAGGGTCATCAGTCCCTAACCTTACAAACTACTTATGAACTACTTAAGAACTAGGACGGCACAAATATCCATGCCCGAGGGGGGATTCGAACCCCCGACCGTAGTGGCCGTGCTGACCGTGACTGGAGCGCCTCAGTCACCTCGGCCACCGCGGCCGGCGGAATTAGTTTCCCTAGTATGTCTTAGGGGTAACAAGACTGAAAAGGTTGGGAAGCTATGCTCTGAAAGATTTACAAGAGGTTATTTTTTAATTCCCGGTACATTTGATATGTCATTCAATAAAAATAAATTGCCGGCACTACCCATAGCCACTGGGCGACAAAATCTCAGCACTGGTCGACACAAGTGTCGCCCAGTTAACATGTTAATTTATGCCCTGCCTCATGGTATGAAGGAAAGTGCGCTAGATTTCATAAATATTGGAACAACAGTACAGTGATAGCATTTTGGTGGTCAAGATAGATATGAAGTTTATATTGCCAACTAGCTCTGCCGATGATGAGTAGATAGAAGAAATATGTTAAGGAATAAAGGAAAGTGTTCAGACGGTTAAGGGTGTCGAAAACTTGATTGTGATCGAGGACTGGAAAGTAGTTGGAAAAGATTTGAAAGGAAAAAAATATGGACTGGGAAAAAGAATGAAAGAGGAAGCCACTTGGTATAGTTTTATAAAGAACTAATTTAATCATAAGAAACACTTAGTTTAAGAAACAGGAAAGTTTTATGTGTACGTGGAAGAAACCAGGAAACACCAGAAAGTACCTGATAACGGTAAGACATAGATTTCGGAACCAGGTTTTGAATTGTAATGACATTACCGGGAGACGATATAGACTATTACTATATCTTACTGGTTATGAACCGTGGCCGAGGGGACTGAGGCGCTCCAGTCACGGTCAGCACGGCCACTACGGTCGGGGTTTCGAGTCCCCCCTCAGGCATGGATATTTGTGCCGTCCTAGTTCGTAAGTAGTTCATAAGTAGTTTGTAAGTTTAGGGACTGATGACCCCGTAGTTAAGTCCCATAAGCTTAACAAACATTTGAACATTTTTTTTTTTTTTTTTTTTTTTTTTTTTGGTTATGAACCGTAGACTGAAATGGAATAAACTGCAGAAAGAATAATAAGGAGAAATGCGAGACGGAATGGTGAAGGCAGAACAGATCCAAATAAGCAGCATAATAAAACCTGTAAAGTACTTGGGTATCACAGGAGATACAGAATTTAATTGATGAAAGGAGAAAATATAAAAATGCAGTACACGAATCAGGTAAAATTGAGTACAGCTGACTATAACATTAGAATGACAGGAAGTACAAAATGGCTAAGCATGTGTGGATAGATGGCAATTGTAAGCCTGTAGAAGAATGTACGAGGGTTGGAACTTAAATAGTGGCAACTATTTATTCACAACCGATACAAAAGCGTTACATGTTTGCACCTGTTACTGTCCTTCAAAGTAGTCACCAGCGTTGTGTAGAACCCGTTGCCAGCGATGTGGAAGGCGTAGTATACCGTTAGCACAGCCTGTTCTGTTGATGGTGCGAATCTCTGGAACAGTTCAGAAGCGAATGCCACGAAGTGGTTCCTTCATCTTTGGAATCAAATAAAAGTCACAAGGTCTTATGCTTTCCGAAAGAAGCGACAACATCTTCTGAGCAACCAAGCCATCATTTAGCACGACAATACTCAGACGCATACAGCGCAAGCTGTGGCTGCTCTGTTCATGGGACTCGGAAGTACTGTACCATCCACCATACTCCCTGGACTTAAACCCTTGTGACTTTTATGTGAGTACGGAGATGAAGGAACGACTTCGTGGCATTCGCTTTAGAACTGTTCCAGAGATTCGACAGGCAGTAGACCGCTCCATTCTCACCATCAACAGAACAGGCTCTCCCAACGGTATACTTACCCTTCCACATCGCTGCCAACGGGTTCTACACAACGCTGGTGACTACTTTGAAGGACAGTAACAGGAGCGAACATTTAACGCTGTTGTATCGGTTGTGAATAAATAGTTGCCACTATTTAACAACCCTCGTATAACTAAGGGAAACCACCTTGAGGTAAATAAAAGGGAGATATGGAGCCAAGAAAAGCAATTGCATGAATATCAACAACTCAGACGGAACACCAGTTCTGAGCAAAGATGGGAGAGCTGTAACGTGGAAGTAGTATAAGGAGGGGGTCTACAAGAGAATTTAACTTTGGTACAATGTTACAGGAAGGGAAGAGGAAGTAGGTGAAAGTGTGATGGTACTATACTGAGATAAGGATTTAGTGGAGCACTGAAATACTTAAGTCGAAACAAGGTCTCTGGAGTAGACCACATTCCCCCATAGCTACTGAAGTCTATTACACCTGATGCATAAGATGTATGAGACAGGCAAAATACCCTCAGACTTTAAGAAAAATGTAATAAACCCCATTCCAAATAAAGTAGGCGCAGACAGGTCTGGAAATTACGGAATTATCAGTTTAAAATTCTAAGGCGAATTACTTACAGAAGAATTTAAAAATGGAGTGGTTCATTTTGTGGGTTCCTGTAGCCACGGGCAACGTAAGCGTGGCCATTGATGTTGGAATAATCAAACATATTCTAAGTCACGACAGCTTTGAGCTCAGACTGCAAAGACCACCAAAAGCACCGGTTAGTCCCTCAAATGCTAAGGGGTTAGACATAGTGACACCTTAGGCAAATAAAGCTAGCAAATTGCTTCTCAGACTGATGCTCGCAACAATGAGAGCAAAATGCATCGGACTTTTGGAGGTGACCGAGTCCCACCTCTAATTGACAGACCAAGAGCTCCGTAGATACTACGTGACAAACGATCTGGAATGGGATGGGGACCTATTAATATCAATAGGAACTGCACTGGGAGAGATCATAGCTGTCAGAATGTGCAGGTAAGATGGGGTTAGACGTTTTAGTTGTTAGTGGTATTCGGGAATAGGGAGAGAAAAAAGACGAAGTGAGTGAATACGAAGTCTACCGGTCAGGAGTCAAAGCAGGAGGAGCACAGTGGCGTATAGTGTTTTACATCAGGAAAGCAATTGAACCCAACTTAATTGCAATAAGGTACGTAAATAAACGACTGATGTGGATAGATTTGGTATTGTCCAGCGAGAAAATTCTACATCTACATGGGATATTCTGCAAATCACATTTAATTGCCTGGCAGAGGGTTCATCGAACCACCGTTATACTATTTTAGCTCCCATTCCATTCTCAAACAGCGCGCGGGAAGAATGAACTCCTGAATCTCTCCGTTCGGGCTCTGATTTCACGTATTTTGTTCTGATGATCATTTCAACCTATGTAAGTGGCAGTCAACAATATATTTTCGCATTCGGAAGAGAATGTTGCCGATTATAGTAGCCCAGGCCGCAGCGATAAGCGCCGTTGTTGTAATGATTCCCATGCCACATCCTGTATCATTTCCGTAACGCTGTCTCCCCTGTATCGTGACAGTACAAAACGAGCTGCCCTTCTTTGGACTCTTTCTATGTCCTCCGTCAAACCCACCTGATAAGGATCCCACACTGGGCAGCAATACCCCATAAAAGGACGGACAAGCATAGTGTATGCAGTTTCTTTAGTAGTTCTGTTGCATCTTTTAAGGGTTCTGCCAATAAAACGCAGTCTCTGGTTCGCCTTTCCCATGAAATTATCTACGTGTTCCTTCCAATTTAAGTCAGAAGTAATAGTAATTCCTAGGTATTTTGTGGAGTTTACGGCCTTCACATTTGATTGATTTATCTTGTAAACAAAGTTTAACGGATTTCTTTTCGTACTCATATGGACCACGTCACACTTCTCATTATTTAGAGTCAACTGCCAATTTTTATACCATATTGATATCTTATTCAAATCGTTCTGCAGTTGGTTTTGGTCTTCAGACGATTTTACTAGACGGTAAATGACGGCGTCATCTGCAAACAACCTAAGAGAGCTACTTAGATTTTCCCCTAAATCGTTTATGTATATAAGGAACAGCAGAGGACCAATAACACTACCCTGTGGAACGCCCAATATCACCTCTGTTTTAGTCAATGCCTTACCATCGATTACTACGAGAGGAGAGGATTACTACGAGATGAAATCCCCTATCCAGTCGCAAATTTGAGGCGATATACCGTAACCACGCAATTTGATGAAAAGCCGTTTGTGACGTACGGTGTCAAAAGCCTTCTGGAAATCAAGAAATACGGAATCGATTTGCGAACCGTTGCTGATAGCACACATAACTTTGTGTGAGTAAAGAGGTAGCTGTGTTTTGCATGAACGATATTTTCTAAATCCGTGTAGACCTTGGGCCAATAGACCATTCTGTTCGAGATAATTCATAATATTTGAATACAGTATATGTTCCAAAATCCAGCTGCAAATTGACGTCAATGAAATAGGCCTGTAGTTTAATGGGTTACTCCTACTGCCTATCTTGAATATAAGTGTGACCTGTGCAACTTTCCAATCTTCTGGTACAGATCCTTCTTTGAGAGAGCGGATGTATAAGGCTGTTAAGTAAGGAGCTATCGCTTCAGCATAATCAGATAGAAATCTAATGGGTATACAATCCGGACCAGAAGACTTGTTCTTGTTAAGTGATTTTAGTTGCTTCACTACTCCGATGATATCTGCTTCTACGTTACTCATTACGGCATCTGTTCGTAATTCGAAATCTGGGATATTGATTTAGTCTTATTTGTTGAATGAGTTTCTAAAAGCTATGTTTAGTAACTCTGCTTTAGTAGCGCTGTTATCGGCAGGATCGCCATTACTATCACGTAGTGAGGGTGTTGTTTGTGTTTTGCCCCTAGTATATTGAACATATGACCAAAATCTCTTAGGGTTTTCAGTCATATTTCGAGAAAGAGTTTCGTTGTGATAAGTATTGTAGGCATCTCGCATTGAAGTCCTCGCTAAATTTCGAGCTTCTGTGTAGGATCACCAATCCTGGGGATTTTGTGTTCGTTTAAATTTAGTATGCCTTTTCCGTTGCTTTTGCAACAGTGTCCTAACCTGTTTTGTGTAGCAAGGAGGATCACCTCTTTCTTTTATTAATTTATTTGGTATAAAACTGTTAGTTTAATCGCCTTGTGAAAGGACAGATCAAGATGAGATCGACAGATTCTATGAAGCACCCAGTGGTGTAATAAAGGAGAAGGACAGAGTTTTTCTGTTGGGTGATTTCAGTGCCAGGATAAGAAATCAAACAGAAGTGTATGAAAAGGAAGAGTTTATGGAGGCCAACAGGAACGGAAAACAGCTCTTGGATATCTGTCCCAGTATGGGCTTAGTTACTTTTCAAGCATAGGAACATTCACCAGTATATTTGGGAAGGCAGGGGAACCAGATGTATCGCTGACTATACAATAACAGATCAGGAATCCAGGACGGCGGTCAACGACGCGCGTGTTTTCAGATATTTCTTTGATGACACTGATCGTTATTTAAACTGCAGCAATATTAATTTTATGAGGCCAAAAGTGCAGGAAATCACGTACATGTGTAGGAGGGAAAGAATACAGAAGCTTCAGGAGAAGTAAGTCATCCACGAAGAAAAAAACAAAGATCTTACAGAGGTACCAGTTAGTTGAATGTTGTCATTTACAGTCACTGGGTAAACAATAGAGAAGATAGAGGGATACTGTACTAGAAATTGCTAGAGAAGGTGTGTCAAGGCAGGAAAAATTAGACTGGTTGGAAGAATGACATAGTCAACGCATTCCGTAAAACGATGAAGAATGAGTTTGAGAAAAGGCTTCATACTAGAACTCAGGCAGACAGAGAAAGTTATGTTGAAGAAAGAAACAAAGCCAAACATAACTACAGTATTAGCAGAAAAAATGAAAGTATTTCGAAATAAATTGGAAACTTTGGGACAAGCCACTGAAAAACCTTTCTGGATTGTAATTACCAGTCTTCGAAAGGAAGGGAATTAAAAATGAACAAGTGTTTTGAACAGGTCAGGGAGGCTGCTAGTTAATCCAGTGGATGCATTGGGCAAAACGAGAGAATATTTTGAAGAGTTGTTCAATGTAAAGGAATCGTTCAGTACTGTTTCAGATATCGACGTACAATGAGATGGGAATGACGATGGAAACATGATCACGTTTGAGGAAGTGGAGAGTGTAGACAGCTCACTGCAGTGGAAAAATGCCGCTAATGTGGATGAAATTAAGCTGGAACTCATCAAATACGATAGAATGACATGTCTGAAGTGGATACACAGGAAAACAGAAATGGCGTGGGAGTCGAAACAGTTTCCGTCTGACTGCAAGAAAGAAGAAATCACACCAATTTTCAAGCAAGGAAACAGAAAAGATTGTAAAAACTACAGAGGTATCTCTTAAATTAGCGCAGGGACAAAATCTTATAAGGTATTGTTGAAAGGAGAGTGCGAGTATTAGTTGAAGACAAGTTGGATGAAAATCAGTGTGGATTTAGGCCTCTCTGAGGCTGCCAGGACCAGAGCCTTAATTCACGGCAGATCATGGAAACTGCTATGAGTGGGGACAAGGAACTTTATCTATGCTTTATAGATCAGAAGAGGCTTATGACCGTATTTCTAGGATTAAGCTATTATCATTTTACAAGATTATGGAATAGGAGGAAAACTTCTGCAGGTAATTAAAGGACTGGTCACCCTTGTTGTTCATATTATTTACGCGTTATATATTGATAAAGATAGACTGTCAGAGTGAGATTGAAATAAGTGGAAATAAGAAGTCTCGCGTATGAAGACGACTTAGTTGTGATGGTAGATTCGATTGAATGGTTGTAATCAAATATTTCAGTGCTAGATCACAGTTCTATAGGTTACAGTCTGAAGATCAGAGTCTCCTAAGCCAAAGTAATGTGATTAAATATCTTTCCAACAGGCATTAAGTGCCAAATAGGAGAAACAGTAAAGAAAAGCAGTAATAAGTAAGTGTGTAATCCACATATCGAAGTAAACACGAGCGGAATGCGAACAGCACGGTCTAAGGCTCTATTCATGACATTTCTAACATTTCAAATGACGATTGAATAAATTCTGCGTATGCGTTCCGCCTAATATACAAAACACTGCTTTTAATTTTCACCCGAACATGTTTTAGCACTTCTGTACCATAATCAGTGAGCTTTTTCATTAATTGTTGTTGTTGTTGTGGTCTTCAGTCCGCAGACTGGTTTGATGCAGCTCTCCACGCTACCCTGTACTGTACAAGTCTCTTCATCTGAGAATACGTTCGGCAACCTACACCCTTTTGAATCTGCAAAAAATGTTCAAATATTTGTATAGCTTATGGGACTTAACTACGGGGTCATCAGTCCCTAAACTTACAAACTACTTATGAACTAGCTATTACTTAGGACGGCACAAATATCCAAGCCCGAGGGGGGATTCGAACCCCCGATCGCAGTGGCCGTGCAGACCGTGACTGGAGCGCCTCAGTCCCCTCGGCCAACGCTGCCGGCTTTGAATCTGCTTACTATATTCGTCCCTCGGTCTCCCTCTACGATTTTTACCCCACACGCTTCCTTCTAATGCTAACTTGACAATTCCTTGATGTCTCACAATGTGACCCACCAATCTATCCCTTCTCTTAGTCAGGATATGCCAGAAACTCCTTTTCTCCCCAATTCAGTTAAGCACCTCCTCATTAGTCACGTGATCTACCCATCTGATCTTCATCATCCGTCTGTAGCACCACATTTCAAAAGCTTCTATAATCTTTTTGTCTGAACTATTTATGGTCCACGTTTCACTGCCATACAATGCTACACTCCAGACAAATGCTTTCAGAAAGGACTTCCTAACATTTAAATTGATATTGGATGTTAACATATTTCGCTTCTTTAGAAACGCTTTTCTTCCCATAGCCATTCTGCATTTTATATCTTCTTTACTTCGGCCATCAGAAGTTATTTTGCTACCCAAATCTTGTTAATGTTCATCTTATATCTTCTTTTCAAGACACTGTCCATTCCATTCAATTGCTCTTCCAGATCTTTTGCGGTCTCTGACAGAATTACAATGTCATCAGCAAACCTCAAGGTTTTTATTTCTTCTCCCTGCACTTTAATGCCCTCTCCAACTTTCTCCTTCCATTCCTTTATTGCCTGCTCAATGTACAGATTGAACAACATTGCGGAAAGGGTAAAACCCTGTCTTACTCCCTTCCCAACCTCTGCATCCCTTTCTTGCCCTTCGACTCTAATAACCGCTGTCTGGTTTTTGTATATGTTGAGTATAATTCTTCGCTCCCTATCTTTTACCCCTGCTACCTTCAGAATTTGGAAGAGTGTGTTCCAGTCAACATTATCATTTCATTATTTATGACTGTGAAAATCAAAATACTGTGATTTCAGTACTGTACTATGTGTAAATTTTGGCTTAATTACTCGTATTTCTTATTTTTGGTTATTACCTTGTTTTTATATTCTGAATATATTCAGAATATACGAGGCGCGTCCAGAAAGTAAGTTCCGTTTCAATTTATCTCCGCTGCAGCGCTGCGATTGCAGTTCCGCACATGCGCTGTAGACGATGTGTATCAACGAGAAGAACGTGCGCCATTTGGAGATCGCTGTCAGTTACGTACGCTTTGTTGTGCTTGTTTGAAATGTCGGCGTTGATTGAAAATCCCGCCGCCTGTGAAATGAGGTCGGTGATTCGGTTTCGGAATGCGAGGAAAGTAAAACCAAAGTGAAATTTATCGGCAAATTTGCGATGTTTACGGACCAAATGGGATGAGTGATTCGATGGTGAGAAGATGGGTCCGACAGTTCAATGGCGGGCGTAGTGATGTGCACGATGAAGAACGAAGTGGGCGTCCACCTTTGGTTACAGAAGAACTGGTTCACGCGATTGATGACAAGATTCAGGAAAACCGTAGGTTTACAATTAGTGCTCATCACTTCACTAATGACGATGAGCTGAAAGAAACTGTTTCCCACTGGTTGAAGACACAGGCGGCAGATTTCTATGAAGAAGGTATACAAAACCTGGTGCCACGCTGTGACAAATGCCTGCAAAATTTCGGCAGTTATGTGGAAAAGTAGTTTAAGAGTTGTAGAATTTTGTGCAATAAAAATTTTTTCTGTATCTGTGTACAATTTTATTTTATTACCAAACGGAACTTACTTTCTGGGCGCCCCTCGTATATTCCGAACACTTCACAGTTCCCACAACACATTTGTAGAACACCAAATTGTTGTTGTTATGGTCTTCAGTCTGGAGACTGGTTTGATGCAGCTCTCCACAATACCCTATCCTGAGCAAGCCTTTCCATTTCCTCATAAGAACGACAACTCACATCCACTTGAATCTGCTTACTATACGCGTTTCTTGGTCTCCCTCTGCAATTTTTACCCCACACACTTCCCTCCAATGCTAAATTTACGATTCCCCTATGTCTAAGAATGTGTCCTACCAAGCGATCCCTTCTTTTAGTAAGGGTGTGCCAAAAATTCCTTTTCTCACCAATTCTGTTCAGTACCTCTTCATTAGTTATGCGTTCTACCCACCTAATCTTCAGCATTCTTCTGTAGCACCACATTTCAAAAGCCTCTATCCTCTTCCTGTCCGCACTGCTTATCGTCCATGTTTCACTCCCGTACAAGGCAACACTCCACACAAATGTCTTCAGAAAAGACTTCCTTACACTTATATTAATATTCGATGTTAGCAAATTTCTCTTTTTCAAAAATGCTTTTCTTCCCATTGCCATTCTGCACTTTATATCCTCTGTACAGCGACCATCGCATGTTATTTTACTACCCAAGTAACAAAACTCATCTACCACCTTCATTGTTTCGTTACCTAATTTAATTCCTTCAGCATCACCTGATTTTCTAAGACCGCATTCCATTACTTTTGTTTTGCTCTTGTTAATGTTCATTTTATACGCTCTCTTCAACACACTGTTCATTCCACTCAACTGCTCTTCCAGGTCCTTTGCTGTCTCGGACAAAATTACAATGTCATCAGCAAAACGCAATGTTTTTATTTCTTCCCCCTGAACTTTAATCCCTATTCCAAATTTTTCCTTGCTTTTCTTCACCGCCTGCTCGATGTACAAATTGAATAGCATCGGAGAAAGGCTACAACCCTGTCTTACTCCCTTCCCAACTGATGCTTCCCTTTCATACGCTTCGAGTCTAATAACTGCGGTCTGGCCTTTGTACAAGTTGTAAATAACTCTCCTTTCCCTGTATTTTACCCCTGCTGACTTCAGAATTTGAAAGAGTGTATTCCAGTCAACATTGTCAAAAGCTTTCTCTAAATCTACAAAAGCTAAAAATGTAGGTTTGCCTTTCCTTAATCTATCTTCTAAGACAAGACGTAAAGTGAGTATTGCCTCCCGGATTCCTACGTTTCTCCTGAATCCAAACTGATCTTCCCCGAGTTCAGCTTCTACCAGCTTTTCCATTCTCCTGTAGATAATTCGTGTTAAAACTTTGCAGCCATGACTTATCAAACTGATGGTTCTGTAATTTTCACACCTGTCTGCGACTGATTTCTTTGGAATGGGGAATATTATATTTTCTTCGCCTGTCTCATACATCCTATACACCAGTTCAAATAGTTTTGTCATGGCTGGCTCTCATAGAGAATTTAGTAGTTCTGAGGGTATGTCATCTACTCCTGGGTCCTTATTCCGACCTAGGTCTCTCAGGGCTCTGTCAAATTCATCTCTCCTATGTCATCTTGATCTACTTCCCCTTCCCTTCCTACATCATCTTCTCTAAGTTCATTTCCTTTGTAGAGCTGCTCTATGTACTCTTTCCACCTTTCAGCTTTCCCTTCTTTGCTGAGAACTGGTTTTCCATCAGAGTCCTTTATATTCATAGAGCTGTTTTTCTTATCTCCAAATGTTTCTTTTATTTTCCTGTAGGCTGTATCTATTTTTCCCCTATTTATACATTCTTCTACATCCTTGCATTTTCCTTCTAGCCACTCCTGCTTAGCCATTTTGCACTTCCTGTCAATCTCATTTCTTAGTCGTCTGTACTCCATTTTGCCTGTGTCATTTACGGCATTTTTATATTTTCTCCTTTCATCAATTAAATTTAGTATTTCCTGTGATATCCAAGGATTTTTTGTAGGTCTTGCCTTTCTACCTATTTTGTCCTCTGATGGCTTCACTATTTCATCTCTCAATGCTACACATTCCTCTTCTACTGTTTTATTTCCCCCTGTTTCTGTCAATTGATGCCTAAATCTCCCTCTGAATTTCTCCAGAACTTCACGTTCCTTCAATTTATCTATGTCCCATCTCCTTATTTCCCTACCTTTCTGCGGTTTTTTCAGTTTCAGCCTACAGTTCATGACTAACAAGTTATGATCAGAGTCTATATCTGCCCCTGGGTATGTCTTACACTGTAAAACCTGGTTCCGGAATCTATGTTTTACCATTATAAAATCTATCTGATACCTTCCGGTGTCCACGTATACAACCTTCTTTTGTGGTTCTTAAACCACATGTTTGTTACGATTAAATCATGTTCCGTGCAAAATTCTACCAGGCGACTTCCTCTTTCATTCCTCCTGCCCAGTCCATATTCACCTACTATTTTTCCTTCTCTTCCTTTTCCTACTACCGAATTCCAATCTCCCATCACAATTAAGTTATCCTCTCCCTTAACTGTCTGAATAATTTCCTTTAGCTCCTCATATATTTCTTCGATCTCCTCATCATCGGCAGAGCTAGTTAGCATATAAACCTGTACTACTGTTGCGGTGTTGACTTCATATCTATCTTGACAATGATAATGCGATCACTGTGCTGCTCATAGTAGTTTACCCCCTTTCCTATTTTCTTATTCATTACCAGTCCTACTCCTGTGATACCCCCAACTGATTTTGTATTTATAATTCTGTACTCACCTGACCAGAAATCCTGTTCATCCTGCCACCGAACTTCACTAATCCCCACTATATCTAACTTCAACCTATCCATTTCCCTTTTTAAATTTTCTAATTTTCCTACCCGATTAAGGGATCTAACATTCCACGCTCCGATCCGTAGAATGCCAGTATTGTCTTTCCTGATGACAACAACCTCCTGAGTAGTCCCCGCCCGGAGATCCGAATGGGGGACTATTTTACCTCCGGAATATTTTACCCGAGAGGATGCCATCATCATATGTTCATACAGTAGAGCTGCATGTCCTCGGGAAAAGTAACGGCTGTAGTTTCCCCTTGCTTTCAGCCGTTCGCAGTAATTGTGTGGTAAAGCCACATTATAGCTGATGTTACAAGGCCAGCTCAGTCAACCATCCAGACTGTTGCCCCTGTAACTACTGAAAAGGCTGGTGCCCCTCTTCAGGAACCACACGTTTGTCTGGCCTCTCCACAGATACCCCTCCGCTGTGGTTGCACCTACGGTACGGCTATCTGTATCGTTGAGGCACGCAAGCCACCCCACCTCGGCAATGTCTGTGGTTCGTGGGGGTGGAGAACACCAAATAGCCGACAAAAATAACGCAACGAAAATAGAAACAACCTACAGTACAGTAGTAAAATCAATATATTTTGTTTTTCACAGGCAATGAAAAAACCCACCTATAATGATGAACAATTGAACAAAACAACACAGTGCACATCAGCTTCATTCCGTGTCTGGTATTCTTTGGGAAACATAATCAGAGATGCGCCGGTCTGTACTTTTAGTAGCAACAGTTCGGCGAGGGATGTGGATACTTCGCATCGTGCCTCCACCTGGTCCTAGAGAACTGTCAGTCCCTAAGTGATTACGAACAGACCGTGAACCACGATCACAGCGAACTTGACTCTCGTTGACGTTCAGACGGGCACCGCTGCTGTTGGAGGGAGCAGATTTTGTGCACCCCTCTAGGAGGAGGAGTTGGGGGTGTGGGGAGTGGAGAGGAAACCAGGAAACAAGAAAACGTTGGGAACGCCGCCGAGCAGAAATTCCGAAGATGAGCAACAGCGGGCGACGAGACTCGAATCGCTAACGAGGTCTCAGGGAGGGAGTGTTGGGGAGGGGGGGGGGGAGGAAGGAGGGAAAGAGAAAAAGTGGAGGAGGAGGAGGGGGGGAGTGGCAAAACAAACGCCGGCGGCGGATGCCTGCCGCCAGAATGGCTCCCGAAGCGTTTTTGCAACTCCCGAGAACCGCGCCGGAATCTCGTCATATCGCAAGGCCTTCAGAACGCGCCAACCTCGCAGAATGCCAAGAGCGCGATGTCTCGAAAGTGAGGCAGAGAAAGAATCCGTGCTGTACTTGGCCCACCGTAAGAATGAACCCTACGTAAACAAACACAGAGCGATGGCTGTTCCAGCAACCGAAACGCACGTGGTATCGGATTTCCGCTCTTGGAAGTAGGTCCCACTTACGTTACAGTTCCTTTTCAACAGTGATTACTGTATTTCTTTTTTCTGTCGATCTTTTTCTTCTGAGCTTCAACGAACTCTTTCGTTATTACTTCTTCACACAGGAAAAAAACTGTTTTCAGAAACTAAATTTCTCGCTGGCAGCTCTCGTTCATCTTGTCGCATTTATGTCTCCACGTTTAACAGCTGCTATAATTAACTCTGCATTAGCCATGCGACTTTTTGTACCATCAAATAATCGCACGCGGACTGACAGTCCGCTTGGGCAGTAAATAATTATAGCCGCGGCGGAGTAGCCGAGCGGTCTAAAGCGTCTGGATGCGGAGCGCGCGGTTGCTCGCCGTCGAGGTTCGAGTCTTTCCTGGCGCATGGGTGTGTGTTGTTCAAAATGTTCAAATGTTTGTATAGCTTATGGGACTTAACTACGGGGTCATCAGTCCCTTAAACTTACAAACTACTTATGAACTAGCTAATCCTAAGGACGGCACAAATATCCATGCCCGAGGGGGGATTCGAACCTCCGACCGTAGTGGCCGTGCAGACCGTGACTGGAGGGCCTCAGTCTCCTCGGCCACTGTGTGTGTTGTCCTTAGATTAGTTTACCTAGGTTTAAGTAACCTCCTGGCAGATTAAAATTGTGTGCCGGAACCGGGACTCGAACCTGAGACCTTTGCCTTTCGCGGGCAAGCGCACTACCGACTGTGCTATCCCGACACGACTCACGATGCCGCCTCACAACTTTACATCCGCCAGTACCTCGCCTCCTACTTTCCAAACTGCACAGAAGTTCTCCTGCGAAACTTGCAAGACTACCACTCCTGGAAGAAAGGATATGGTGGAGACATGGCTAAGCCACAGCCTAATTTTAATCTCCCAGGAAGTTTCATATCAGCGCACACTCCGCTGCAGAGTGAAAGATTCATTCTGGAAACATCCCTTAGGCCCACCACAGTTTTGCTCCGATCTTGATGAAATTTTGTAGACTTGACCTTGAAAACAAGATGAAGGTTACAGCACACACGAAATTTCGTTCGGCGCATGGGGGAGAGTACTTTACTTACAGACTTCGATTGCAATCTCTATACATATACGACGCATTTGTTGTCTGTTCCCTTATAACTCAAGATCCAGACAACCGAATAACGTGAAATTGGATACACGTGCACAAAATTGCATGGGGAAGGTTCTTAATTAGGTTTCGTTCCATCCCAATCTCACTCTGGCCATGTGCCTGTTCTAAGCCATGTGATAAAGACCCCCCCCCCCCCCCCCAAAAAAAAAAAAAAAAAAAAAAAAAAAAAAAAAAAAAAAAAAAAGGGAATCACGCAAGTTGGTTATTGAGAGTGGTTTTGAATATTTTTGTGGTGATGATGAGATGATGAGGATGTAAGTAAAAGTGTTGTTTATCACATTGCTGTAACATAAATGTACCCTTTTATTACATGCAAATAAACGGTTTTGTACGCTTCTACAGAAAACATTATTTTAAACCCGGGTAATGCCGGGTACTTGCAGCTACTTAAATATAAACGACCGCCTCATAAACAGTCAGTTTAAGCACTTACGCCGAAATATATCTCGTGATAAATAAATAAAATAATACATTACAATGTTTTGGACCAACCATTTACAATTATGTCAATAATAGCAAATAACTCAGAAATAACAAAGGACACCTTCAGAAGAAAGGTCTTGTTGTTGTGGTCTTCAGTCCGAAGACTGGTTTGATGCAGCTCTCCACCCTACTCTGTCCTGAGCAAGCGTGTTGATCTCTTCATAATACTTTCAACCTACATCCATTTGCTTACTGTATTCATCTCTTGGTCTCCCTCTGCGATTTTTACCCCACACACTTCCCTCCAATGCTAAATTCGCGATTCCTCGGTGTCTAAGAATGTGTGCTACCAATCGATCCACTCTTTTAGTCAAGGTATACCAGAAAGTCCTTTTCTCACCAATTCTGTCCAGTACCACCTCATTAGTTACGCGATCCACCCACCTAATCTTCACCATATGGGAATAATGGCTTACCATCAACGCTAATTGGATATAACGCCGTCAGTCACGCAATTGTTTAGCATGCCACTAACACTGCTGTTATCCACATGGAACAAGGCAGTAACGCACTACTTGTGATCACAGGAAGGTACTCAGCTTATGCGATTTCTAGATCGACTGTTAGTCGGCGCGCGACTACTGCAGGGTAACTTCTGATTGTTGTAATGCTTGTGGCATGCTGTATGTTCACAAATATCTCACGTTTTATTAAACGTTCGTTGTCCCTAATTACTAATGCAGCACTGGCCACTTTTAGGGTTTTAACTCTTTTTTTTTTCCATCACCAATACTATATCACCTTCGTTTGAACTCGCAGTACATATGTAACACGTACAATTTGCGGACGATCCCGTCTCCGACATAGTGCAAACTTCGAATCTCCATTGCAAGTCACGTATTAGCGACTGGATAACGTTAACGTTCAGGCCTCTTCTGTCAACTCACCAGAGCGCAGAGAATGCGGTTTTGAAAGTAAAGCTAAAATTGAGCAGGAGGATAGGAAGGTGGACGGTGGAGAAGACCTTTTTATGTTGTCCGCTATTTTATTGACACTGGGACTCCCTTGTAGAGTGATGTTGACTCCGGTATACGAGAGATTCTATACATACGGACTTTTAGTTTTTATGGTAATTCAATTTCAATTCAATTTCAATTTATTGATACAATATTTAGACCTTTTACCTTGAAACTCTAAACAGGTCGTACATAATCATTTTACATTGTCTCGTACACTATTTTATAAATGTAATTGTAGTTATTACTTCTGTTTACTGCAATCATTTACAACATTAATGTAAATAAAATTAAAAAGAAATTTAAAAGTATTGAAAATTAACATAAAAAATCTTGAAATACAATAATTGTTCCTTGGCTTAAGTAAAGTCTTCTAGACTAATTGCCAAAATATATTCCTGACAGCCTCGGAAGAACTAGAGGTTTGCTAACTAACAAGGGCACTAACTACTAATAGACCTACTCTAAACACACTATTCTACAGTATACCCACAGGCATATGCGTGCCTCGAAAAATATCCTCGAGTCAGTGCATATCCGTGTGACTAACTAACTTTTTTTTATCTTTTTGGCTAGTTGTTTAAATTTTATTTGATCTATAGAGATTTTTGGCATTAGGATCGTCGATTTGGAACTATATACAGAAAGTGAAGCCGTTGCCTTTTAGATATTCGTTGTGCAACAGCATTAACTGTAACCCACAAGCTTTGGTCCCTTACGACTGCTGGCAGATCACAGTCTAATTGTCAGCATTCTCTCTCTCTCTTCCTGGAAACGGGGGCAACTTAGAACGACGTGATCAGCAGTACCCTCATCTCCACAATCACAGATTGGTGTGTCACTGCGTTTAAAGCGATGTAGATATTTCCGATATGGACCATGGCCTGTTAACAGGTGTACCATACCTCGAGTAGGAGCAATGTACCGCAATCTGAGTCTGTTTCTAATGTCTGGGAATGTACTGTATACTCGGTACGTGCAAAGAATACAGAAGATGATGCTAAAAGTCTTAAATCTATGGCTTTTCTGCCATATGTTGGGAGCCTGTCGTCGAAAATCGGACGGATTATGAACAAACATGATGTTAAAGTAATTTTTCGACCCCCACCAAAGACAGAAGCACTTTTGGGTTCCATCAAGGATGATTTGGAGCTCCGGAAGGCCGGGGTTTACAAGATCCCATGTGAATGTGGCCTTTCGTACATAGGACAGACGACACGTGCAGTGCAGGAAAGATGCGCGAAGCACAAGAGATATACCCGTCTTTTACAACCAAATAAATCGGCAGTGGCAGAGCACTGTATTGATACTGGACACTCCATGACGTACGAAAACGTCAAAATTTTAGCTTCCACTTCATCCTTCTGGGACTCAGTAGAGAAAGAAGCAATAGAAATTCGCTTGGGGGCGAATTTAATTAACAGAGACAGTGGCTTCAGTTTAGATAAATCATGGAATCCGGCACTTTCTTTAATAAATTTACAAAGACGCCGCCACAGCACAGATAATAATACATCGATTTCTCCGCAGTAATCGACCATGCAGCCACAGACATAATTTACATATGCGTGTACTTCCTTGCCGCCGAGTAACGTCTTTGGCGCCTTGTCGTACCTGTGGCCGCATGCGCAGTAGCGCGGCCCGCGCGTTTATAAGCAAGAAGCGTGTGCTGGAGCGTCAGTCTTCGACTCGTCTCTGAAGATGGCTGAACGTTTCTCAGCCGAAATATTAGAAGAAGTCAACTTTATGCGGCTGTACGCCCGAAACTTCTTTGAACATGCTGTATACTCGTCTTGCAGTGCTTATATAGTCCCAGTCAGACTGCCAGTCATCTAATTTCCAGGCTCGTAAGTGTCTTTTATCTATAACGTGAACTCGTGTGATCTCATACACACGCTCATATTGCTCGCGCCCTAACCAGTACATCGCTGCTGTGTAACGTACCACGATATCCAATGGACATATCCCTAGAATCACCAGCAAAACCCTGAACAGGTGCAGTGCGAAAGGCACCGATAAGCCTGAAGACGTACACCCCGCTGAATTCATCGTGGTACCTTCTTGTAGCTCTGCAGCCCAAGGCGATGCGCCCAGACGCTAGCAGCAAAACCCACGATAGCGTTAAAAATAGCCTCATGATAAGACCGTACAGCATGATGTGGTAGTTTTATAATCAACAGAACCAGCACGAGCAATTTTATGCATGATTTTTGCCGCCTTATGATTAACATATTTTATGTGTTCTAGAAAGTTTCTTTTTTTCATCCAGAAAATTACCTAGATACCGACAAACAATACTTCGTTTTATTGGGGTCCGGTCAAGCCTTATAGCCGGATTTCAAGTGAGAGATAGTCTTCCCTTCAGAAGTATGTAAGTGGTTTCATGCGCAGCTATTGTGAGTTTGTAGCTACTGCACCACCGTTGTATCTGCACGAGCACATCATTGGCCTTTTCCTCAAGTCTCGCCCTGGAGTCTGTAGACACAACTACTAGGATGTCATATGCATACGCAACAACATCTTCAACAGTATTTGCCTGTTCTAGCAGATGTAATAGGGGCTCAATACTGATATCCCAAAACAATGGACCACTTATGGAACCTTGAGGACAGCCCTTGGTAATCTTTTTATTGCCTTACTGGTAAACATCATTCACACTAATATTATAAGTTCTGTTTTGTCCTTTCTTCCCACAGTTACTTCTTTTACTGCAGATATTTATTAATGTAAGCCGTCTATGTAATTGAATAATACATGTTTATCTTGCCACGTGAATTTCGCTTTTATTTGAAAGGCATGTTATTCCATTGACCTTTTCGTTAAGCACTTCACCACAGGGATAATGGTTAAGTCCTAAAACGAATGAGTCAGTGTAATAAAAGACGGAAACAAAAAAACTTGGAGCCACCGAACACCACCACTTGTACACCAGTATCCACCAAACATAGCCACTGAAAGTGCCTTACAAATAGAGGCGAAACCTATACATGGCAAAATAAACTTGTGTTATTCACTTGCATAAACGACTTACATAAATATCTACATCAAAGGCCGCAGTGGCCAAGCGGTCTGCGGCGCACCAGTCACAGTTTGCACGGCCGCTACAGTCGGGGGTTCGAATCCCCCTCGGGCATGGATGTTTGTGCCGTCTTTAGTATAAGGTAGTTCATAAGTAGTTTGTAAGTTTAGGGACTGATGACCCCGCTGTTAAGTCCATTAAGCTCAGCAAACATTTTTTTAAAATATCTACATCATAATAATTCACACTGCTTCATTGCGACATAGAGATTTTGTTCAAGTGTTTGTAAATGTATCGGATCAAACTGCGTGGTTATCAGTCCGTTAGCTTACAAACTACTTAAACTAAGGTAAACTAACCTAAGGACAACACACACACGTCCATGCCACAGGGAGGACTCGAACCTCCGACGGCGAGCAACCGCTTGCTCCGAAGCGAGGCGCCTTAGACCGATCGGCTACTCCACCGCGGCAGCGATTTTGTAACGCAAAGACTTTGTTTTAAGTTTTTGTATCATGTCACTTGTAATAATAAGAGTAGATAAATCAAATGTTTCAAATGTTTGTATAGTCTATGGGACCTAACTGCGGGGTCATCAGTCCCTAAACTTACAAACTACTTGTGAACTACTTACGAACTAGGACGGCACAAATATCCATGCCCGAGGGGGGATTCGAACCCCCGACCGTAGTGGCCGTGCAGACCGTGACTGGAGCGCCTTAGTCCCCTCGGCCACCGCGGCCGGCAGATAAATCATCATTCCCTTCTTAACTCTCATTAGGTGTACCCATCCGTGTATCTACACGTTCCCCACTTTCAAAATATTAAACTGAAGAAATAGTTACTTTACTGATTCATTTCTGTCCCTGTACTGCAGATATAAAGAGAATTGCGTACGAAAATTAGCATAAATTTCAAAATTCTCGAAAATTCACCGAAGTTTGAAAAGCTTTTCCTCTACAACTATTGCCTATCACAAGCACATTTTCGGCTCAAAATGTAGCAAATTCAGAAGTTTTTGTTAATATCGGATCCCAGTGCCTTAGGAAGTCTTTCCTGAAGACATTTATGCGGAGTGTTGCCTTGTACGGTTGTGAAACATGGACGATAAATAGTTGAGTTTGAAATGTGGTGCTACAGAGGAATGCTGAAGATTAGATGGGTAGATCGCGTTACTAATAAAGATGCACTGAACAGAATTGGTTAAAAAAGGAATCATGATTAAAGGAAGGGATCGACTGGTGGGAAACATTCGTAAACATAAAGGAATCGTGAATCTAGCGTTGGACGGAAGTGTATGGGATAAACATCACAGGGGGAGACTAAGAGACGAATGCAGTAAGCAGACTGAGATAGATGTGTGTTGCCGTTCTTATAAGGAGATGAAAAGGCTTGCTCAGGATGGAGTAGGGTGGAGAGCTGCATCAAATCAGTCTCCGGACTGAAGACCATAACAACAACAATAGGAAGTGATGCGACTCCGTAGCTTGAAAGTTAACAATGTGCTGATCAGCCTGTGTTGACGGCATACTTCATATATATATATTTTTTTTTTTTTTTTTTTTTTTTTTTTTTTTTTTTAGGCCTTCCGAGCATATCCTCGATTTAGCCATCCATAGCACAATTTTACAAATTACGTTAAAAAAACAATAAAAAATAAAATAAAAAATCAGCTTCTCAATACACGTTATAGATGAAGACCAATATTTTTTACTGAGGAGCTTAACAATAATTTATAAAGCCGTGTGTCTTTGGAGTATAAGATAGATGGAGCTGTCTGAGGTAGTTGGTACCCTATATTCAGTAACGACTTCAAGAAAACCACTTGTTCACAATCATATTTTGAACACTTAAACAAAATGTGGTTGATATCCGCTTCTGATTCTGGATCACATTCACATGC
Source organism: Locusta migratoria (assembly GCA_026315105.1). Lineage (NCBI taxonomy): Eukaryota > Metazoa > Arthropoda > Insecta > Orthoptera > Acrididae > Locusta > Locusta migratoria. The sequence goes on along the minus strand of CM048754.1, from coordinate 1,353,640 downwards.
AGGCGATCTATAGACATTGAGCCGATGTTGATGGAGAGGAAAGGAAGCGTGATTGAATCGAAGTCGGATGATCGTTGATCTGCTCAGATGTGTTTTCATGAACCAAGATTGTGAAGGTTTCCGAGGCTGTATCATACCGTAGAAACGCCCTTCTGTTTGTATAGAAACGATGCACTCCTCTTGCCACTGTAGTTTTGTATACTTTGTGACCTCACGTAAGTAATCTGTATGAGGTATCTACAGATCAAGAACTGTACCTCTTGTGGCTGCTTGCTTCGCTAATGCATCAACTTCGTTAAAATACCAGAATGAGAAGGAACCCACAACAGATGAATTGTCCTCCCCATTTAAATAGCCGGCCGCGGTGGCCGAGGGGACTGAGGCGCTCCAGTCACGGTGTGCACGGCCACTACGGTCGGGGGTTCGAATCCCCCCTCGGGCATGGATATTTGTGCCGTCTTTAGTATTAGTTAGTTCATAAGTAGTTTGTAAGTTTAGGGACTGATGACCCCGCAGTTAAGTCCCATAAACAATACAAACATTTGAACATTTGAACCATTTGAATATTACGACTATATTCCGAGACCAAATCCAAAATATAATAGTTGGTTATTCTGTTCCATGTGTGGTGATAAGATATTTTTTTTAGGACACTGAGTATTGTTTTCGTGGTCGGCTGCGATTTTTCCGAAAAACTCTCCTGTTGGGCAAATTTCCACGAGGCATGCTTCGCCCGCCCGCCGCCAGGGCGCAGCAGCTGCTGCCCCGTGGCGTGCCATGTACCGTCGCCGCACGCAGCCCCGTTCGACACCCGACACCCTGCGGCGCTGAGTGCGTGTAAGTGCGTGTTCAGTGCGTGTCAACCGCACCACGCAAATAGCGCCCATCCCACGCGCAGTGGGGCGCCGAAAAACTGCGAGGTGTACCACTCTGCCGGGGCAGCCCTAAACAATGCAGGGGGTACCACCACTCCCCCCCCTCCCCCGCTCACGCACAGTGCGAATGCCACAATACGATGCGTGCTACTATAGTCGAGCCGCCGAAAGAACGACCCTGACAGTTCGCGCACGTGGGCCGCAGAGGGTTGGGGGGAACACTCAACCACCAACCTGAGCTCTGGAATTGGTAAACGTTGCCGGGGTAACGGTGCCGCGTTGCCACCCTGCCACGCAAGGTCGCGCAGGGTGGCGTGCCTCAGTCGCTGCAAAGCATCTGTCGCGTGTTCATCGTTTGTCTCGTTGTGTTACAAAAACAATAGCCGAAAAATCATTTATGAAATTGATACAATTGCTGAAGAAAGTGGTCATAGAGTGTTGCGCCTTCCACCATATCACTGCCATTTCAAATGCAATAGAACTCGTGTGGGCTCAGGTGTAATCGTACGTTGCAGAAAGAAATAAAATTTTTCATTAACAAAAGTAGAATTCTTAGTTCGTGAAGCATTGGGCAGTATTACTCCCACAAAATGGAACGATGTTGTCACACATACGTGGCACATCTTAGAAGAGGCATGGCAACGAGAAGGTACACTAGAAGAACGGGTAGAAGAATTAATAATAAGATTAGAGGACGATAGTAGCAGTAGCAGCGGTGCATTGTACATGATGCTGGCCGCGACTGATGTTTAACGTATAGTTTGTTTCGCAACCAAAGATCATTTACTGAAAAAATTACGTTATTTTATTTCCATTTCTGTGACCAATAGACTAGCTGTCGAAACTGATCTGATAATATTACTCAGACACTATGCTATGGCAGTCAACAGTGACCATAAACGAATGAGACACAAAAACACTCTTCTTTTTTATGTTAGAAAACAAATCATTTCACTGGAAAGAAGCGATTGTACTACTTGTAAAGTGGTAGTCCTTATTTGTTTACCCTTTCGGCCGACTGCCACAATACAGTGTCCGAGTAATACTAACAGCGAGCAAGTCTGTGGAAAATAGTTATAGAAGATGAAGTATATAAACTAAATTCTTCAACTAGCAAACTTTGGCTGAAGACTAAATGATACATTATATTTAATGGATTACTGGAACATATGAAGCTTTACTTTAACTCGACATATAATTCGAAACATTTTCTTTTTAGCTGCAAAAAGAGTGTTTTTCAATTACGTCGTGATTGTTATCGTCCGTTCACGCTTTATTAGTACATAGCAACGGTCCCAAAATATTCGGACGTGACATTCGTATGCCGGCGACCGACACGGCGTAACAACAAACAGCCGCGTAGCAGCATTGGCAACTTAGCCGCTAGCTGTCAGAGTCGTTCTTTCGGCGGCTCGAGTATTGTCTGCTTCGCACCACTGCTACCATTCCCTCTTACCTGTTCAACTCCCGAATGACGCGAAGGGAAACCGACTGTCCATATGTTTCTGTACGGGGCCTGATTTCTCTTGGGAGAACGGTTTGATGCAGCTCTCCGCCTTTCCCTGAGCGAGCCTCATCATCTCCTCACGAGAGCGGCAACCCTCATCCATCTGCATCTGCTTACTATACGCGTCTCTTGGTCTCCCTCTGCGATTTTTCCCCCAAACATTTCCCTCCAGCGCTAAATTCACGATTCTTTGATGTCTAAGAATGTGTCCTACCAAGCGATCTCTTCTTTTAGTCAAGGTATGCCAGAAATTCCTTTTCTTCCGAATTCTGTCCAGTACCTCTTCATTAGTTACGCGATCCACCCACCTAATCTTCAGCATTCTTCTGTAGCACCACATTTCAAAAGCCTCTATCCTCTTCCTGTCCGCAATGTTTATCGTCCATGTTTCACTCCCATACAAGGCAATACTCCACACAAATGCACTCGGAAAGGACTTCCATATGAGTAAATTAATATTCGTTGTTAATAAATTTCTCTTTTTGAAAAACGCATTTTTTCCTATTGTCATTCTGCGTTTTATATCTTTTGTATTGCGATGATCATATGTTATTTTACTGCGCAAGTAATAAAAATCATCTATCACCTTCATTGTTTCGTTACCAGCATCGCCTGATTTTCTTAGACTGCATTACATGAGCCTTTTTTTGCTCTTGTTAATGTTCACCTTATATGCACCTTTCAGCACACTGTCCATTTCGTTCAACTGCTCTTCCAGATCCCTTCCTGTCTCTAGCAGAATTACAGTGTTATCAGTAAAACGCGGTGTTTTTATATCTTCACCCTAAACTTTAATTCCTTTTCCAAATTTCTCTTCGCTTTCCTTCACAGCTTCCTCAATGTATGTATCGAATAACATAGGAGAGAGGCTACAACCCTGACTTACTCCCTTGCTAACCACTGCATCCCTTTCATGCCTTTCAGTCGTGCCGTTGGATTCGCGATTTCCTGTCGGATCGGACTCTCTTCGTACTAACTGAAGAAAACTCATCAAGTACCGCATGGATGTGTTATAGGGTACCTATAACACATTTATAAACGATTTTGCAGACAATCTGAGTAGCTGTCGTATACCGTTCACAACCAAAACGCCGATGGAAACGAATGTGAAAGATGCATGGACACAAGAAAGAAGACAGGCCCATAGTGAAAGGATGAGGAAGTTTTGAGAAGAAAATAAGAACAAGATATATAATTTTCTCATGGCAGGGAGCTATCTTATAAATGTATTTTTATGAATAATGAAATGCCAAGATCGCGGTATTTCGTCTTTATTTATAACACACACACATATATATATATATATATATATATATATATATATATATATATATATATATATATATAAGAACCACCATATTGTGAAGTTTGTTGTCACTCACAGCTGTACAATATGGTGGTTCTGTATGTATGTATGATTACACGAGTTTTAGCCGGCCGCGGTGGCCGAGGGGACTGAGGCGCTTCAGTGACGGTCTGCACGGCCACTACGGTTGGGGGTTCGAATCCCCCCTCGGGCATGGATATTTGTGCCGTCCTTAGTATTAGCTAGTTCATAAGTAGTTTGTAAGTTTAGGGACTGATGACCCCATAGTTAAGTCCCATAATCTGTACAAACATTTGAATTTTTTGAATTTGAACACGAGTTTTATATCTGATAACCAAACGGCATATTTTAATGTGTGACAACGCACCAGTACTATCGAACTGGCTACAATATGCATTTCTGTAATGATGTTACTATTTAGTACAGAGACCAGAAGATGATGTCTATCTACATCGAAACCGGTCGTCTCTCATAAATAAAAGCGAAATACCGCGATCTTGGCATTTCATTATTCACAAGAAGAACAAGAAAGTCAATAAGACCAGTGCTAACTAATGACGCCCGTGTTACTGAGAGAGCGAAACGAAGCTGAAAACCCAACGTTGCCCGGGTATTTATTTATTTATTCTTGCCTTGAGTTAGTACTTTTCCTGTCCACTCTCTCTCTATCCATCTCCTTTTTTCTAAATACATATTACATTTATCAGAGAATAGATAAGAAATAAGAAATCACACGTAAAGATGCACTCGTTTCGAAGTATCCAATCACGAAATTCAACAATAATGATTGTAATAATATCACAGATCGATCACATGATGTAATGCGCGAAACGTCAAATCGATTTTTTTAAAGAGATGTATTAAAAGAAATTTCTTACTTACTGCTTTATTAATTTTTTCTTATATTTCCTTATTCATATGCTTATCCTTACAGAGAAAGAGCTCAAGACATTGTAGCACGCATAGTGTGGTATCACGTTTGGCTGTATGTAATCTCCTTGCTATAGAGTCGCAAACGTCTTTGCTGACCTTCAGCCCGAATTTTTTTTATATAATTTGACGACTTTCAACCGCCATATCTTCCATCCCGTTATAGGTATTGGCATGGAACTGCTATGGTGTACAACGGCAGACTTCAGATAACAATTACACACAGAACATTCGTTTCAGTTCTGTAGTTTTCGCTGCAGAGGGAAACATTTACACACACACACACACACACACACACACACACACACACACACGTAAAATTTTATATACACCTATAAGTTTCCATCCCAATATACTCCACCCTTTTATCATTATCAACCCTCAAGCAATAATGCAACCAATAAAACTATTTTCAAAGAGTAAATATAATTTTCAAAGAGTAATTATTGTTTTGCATTTCGCGTTATATTCTCAAATTACTAAATATCTATCAGATCGCTATAAAACCGTGTCTAAAACCTTCCTCAGGTATAAATTAGTGACTGTACAAATATTTAAGTATCTGCGTCTTGACGTTCGGACGTGATAAGCGTACACCGAACAGACATTGACGACCGCCATAAAACCGTGCCTAAAGCTTTCCCCGGGTAGACATTAGTAACTGTACAATTTTTTAGCTCTTTATGTCTTGTGGTTCAGACGTGATAAACGTACACCGAACAGACATTCACATTTACAAATATATGCAGGGTGTTTCACTAAGTGTGTTTGCCTCTGTAACTTATAAAATAATAGGTGACGGGAAATTTTAATGCGGTAGGTCAACACAAGAAATGTTACACTTTCTGCGGAGCTATGAACATAGTTTATTGTATCATTTTCCAAAGAGTTACAGCACAAAAATATAATTTTTAAATGGAAAAATAGTTTTTTCCTATCATGTATTGGAATCGTTGAAGCTGACTGCGTCCAAATCAATTTAAACTACATTCCTATCACTGTTAGTTTGGGAGCTACAACCCTTCAAAGTTTAGGGGGCGGAGTCTACGACAGCGTAGCTGACTGGCTGGTGGTCATGAGACAGTGGGCCTTGCCCCAGGGGATAGCCACTCGGCCAGTGTGTCAAGGAAACATCCGATCCAGCTTCGGTCTCAATATTCTCGTATTATTTCTGCTAGATATATTGCAGTGTTTCCTTGGCTGAGACCGACTCCAAAAATAAAAATAATTGTAACTACATTATACTATCATAATATCTTGATTGACTTTTAAATAGTCTAGTACTTTTCAATTTACTTAGGAGAACTCTAAATATATTTTGATCGTTGTTTGTTATTCATAGGTATGTGTTGAGTTATATTTAAAATGAGTAGGTACCTACCTATCTTCTTGTGTGGTTAACACATTGATCCTACCTACACACTGATGAGTAGAAGAAGTAAGTTGATTATTAAGTTGTGGAAGGATACACAAATACTTTTTTACTTTTTAGTGCATAATAATTTGTTTCGGAGTAATGTTTTTCTATGTCTCTTTTTCTTTTTTTTAGTGAATCTGAAGTACACTAACCAATTTTCCTGAATATGGGTAGACCTTCTAAACGTGTTGCTCAAATGAGACAGCGGCGTTCAAATGAAACAAACCAAGTCAGGGACATTTCCTCAACAGAGGAAATCGTCCTCGGTGTCAATTTCAAAAGAGACTTGCGAAGAGTGCAAGAATAGACCTTCAAAAATGCAGCTTTACATGGAAAAAGTTTTGAACGGGGAATTACTTGATCATTACGGTAGGTGACTCAAATATCCAGATAGCCTATAAAAGATTTGCCGGAGTATCGTTAATTCCCTCCTAAGTATTGAAGAGTTCCATCAGTTTGCCATCCATCCCATATCCAGAACCTAATCAAACTCACATCAAACTACCCTTGAAGTACATCCTTTCCGATACAAAAAGAATCATCAAAATCGGTTTGCACAGTCGAATGTTCTGGTTCTGCGTTCAGAGTGGAGATAGCCCACCTAATAAAATTCCTCCATAATCCACTATTCAATGCTAACACTGATGCCTCGTCTGATGTTATGCCGTTTACTTCAAAATCATTCTGCACCGAATCTAAGTACTTTCTTCTTGGTCTAACTCGACTCCTCTTACCCTCCGCTGCCAAGCTCATGAGTCTCTTAGGTAACCTTGCTTCTCCCTTGCGTGTAACATGACCCTACCATCTCAGTCTGTTCGCTCTAACTGCTTCATCCATGGTGTTCATTCCCAGTTTTGCTTTGATTTTCTCATTATGGACACCGTCCTGCCATTGTTCCCATCTATTAGTACTTGCGATCATTCTTGTTACTTTCATATCTGTAACCTCTACCTTATGAATAAGGTAATCTGTATCCACCCAACTTTCACTCCCAAACAACAAAGTTGGTCGAAAGATAGATTGGTGCACTGCTAACTTAGTCTTGGTACTTACTTCCTTCTTGCAGAAGAGAGTAGATCTTAGCTGAGCACTCACTGCATTACCTTTGCTGCACCTCGATTCCAGTTCTTTCGCTAAGTTGCCATCCTGTGAGAAAATACATCCCAGGTACTTGAAACTGTCTACCTGTTCTAACTTTGTTCCTCCTATTTGGCACTCAATCTGTTTAAATCTCTTTCCCACAGACATTACTTTCGTTTTGGCGACGTTTATCATGAGCCTTACACCTCTGATCGAGCTCTGAAATATTAGTTTGCAACCTTTCAATCGAATCTGCCATCACAACTAAGTCATCTGCATTTGCAGGCCTGCTTATTTTGTTTTTGAATATTTTAATCCCGCCCTCTACTGTTTTCCATGACATTAAAGATAAAAGTGAAGCATTGAATTACAATTAGTGATGCGGCCGGGAATCGAATCCAGACCTCCATGCTTACTAGGCAGACGTCTCACCGCTAGACCACGGCAACAGTAGCGATTAAGGCGCCTTGGAATGGTCAAAGTACGACTTCTTTCTACGTTACAAATTTTAAGTCAGCTTCTGTGATCCATGAAATATTGCCACTACTGCCAAAGCTCTCCATGCAGCGGAATAGCACCTCGGCAATGGACATAGTGGAACATTCCTGCCTTTAACCTTAGGCTAAGGTGAATGAATATCATTGTAAATAGAAATAAACAAACCCTGAAACTTTATTTCGTCTCGAACATGTAGAAGACATTAAAGATAAAATTATATATTTTTGACGACGTTACAGCATTCAATCAATGAAATAAATCGCAATTTGCGATCAGTTATGACTGCACTGTATTAGGTTTAGATAGAATACCGAAGTGCAGCGAATGTTCAACGCGTCTGCCTAGCAAGCAGGAGATCCCGGATTCGAATCCCGGCCGGGCACAAATTTTCATCCGCCGCACTTCGGTATTCCTTCTAAACCTAATACAGTGCAGCCATAACTGATCGAAAATTGCGATTTATTTCATTGATTAAAGATAAAGGTGAAGCATTGAATTAAAATTTGTGCTGCCGGTTAAAGGCAGAAATGTTCCGATATGTCCATTGCCGAGGTGCATGGAGAGCCTTGGCAGTAGTGGCAATGTTCTATGGAACACAGAAGCTGAATTAAAGTTTGTGACGTGGAGGGAAGTCATACTTAAGACTATTCCGAGTCGCCTGGTACGGTGGTCTAGCGGTCTGGGGTGCCGTGACTCAGCGCGCCCGGTCAGAGAGCGGAACGTCCTCTGTAATAAAAAAAGCTGAGCCATATGAACAACGAACGACCAAATACGAACAATGAAAACGACCGCAAATCACAGATCTATCTGAAGAACAAAAATTAGTAAATACGAAATAAAAAAATCAAAAAAAAATCGGTAAGACGTCTGCCTAGTAAGCATGGAGGTCCGGGTTTGATTCCCGGCCGCATTCAAATTTTAATTCAATGCTTCACCTTTATCTTTAATGTGTTTGACATGTTCGAGACGAGAAACAGTCTCAGGGTATATTAATTTCTATTTACAAATATGATCGATGATTAGTATGAACAACAATAGTGATAGCCAACTTACAGCCTTGTCTTACCCCTGAAACTACCCTAAACCACGATCTTAATGCTCGTCTTAACTCTCAGCTAAGGTCTTCTGCTTCTTCTTGGCCCAGTACAGTACGCCTTCATCTTCTGTCTGTGAGCCTGCTTCCTCTCATCCGTCCATTTAGGTGTGTTGGCGCCTGTACACTCCTTGCTTGTGGGAGATAGTGGGAAGACTCCAGGTAGAATGGCCTGACGGTATTGAGTTCGGTTCTCGGTTATCTGTAATGGGATATGCAGTTCCTGTAAGTCTGATCTAACAGAAGTGAACCACTTGGTTTTGGCCGCCTTTCCCCTGCTTGTCACTGTGAGGATCTTCTTGGTGAGCCTCGAGTGATTCAGGCGGGTCATGTGCCCGTAGAAGGTCAGTCGCCTTTTCCTCATGCATGTGACTATGTCTTCCTGGTGTTCATACAGTTCGTTATTGTGCCTTATTCTGTAAGTACCGTCTTCCTCTCTTATGGGTCCTAATATTCTCCTCAGGATCTTCCTCTCTTTAAGCTCTAGTTTCCTGAGTGGACCCTTTCGATTCATCAAGAGGCACTCGGAGATATAGAGTGCAGAGGGTCTTACTACCGAGTTGTAGTGCTTCAGTTTTAAGTTCTTGGATAGGTACTTGGAGGTATAGATATTCTTACATGAATGATAGGCTGTCTCTAACTTGGTGCACCTGGCGTCTATGGCCAAGGTTTCGCTCTCGCTTGCTGAAATCCATTCTACCACGTACTTGACTGCAGATATTATTGTTTCCTAGTGGGATTGTAGAAGAAACCTGCTTGATATTGGTGATGAACTCCGTCATCTGTATGTAGATTTTCAAGCCGGTTTTCACTGCAACATTGTAGAGGCTCTGTAGGTGATGAGATGCCGCTTGCTTTTAAATTTAACGGCTACAGGAAATTCTCCAAATGGGTAATGTAGAAATTATTCCGTCCATTCCATTCCATTGTTGTTGTTGTGGTCTTCAGTCCGGAGACTGGTTTGATGCAGCTCTCCACAATACCCTATCCTGAGCAAGCCTCTTCATCTGCACATAAGAACGGCAACCTACATCTGTCTGTATCTGCTTACTGTATCCATCTCTTGGTCTTCCTCTGCGATTTTTTCCCCCACACACTTCCCTCCAACGGTAAATTCACAATTCCTTGATGTCTAAGAATGTGTCCTACTAATCGATCCCTTCTATTAGTCAAGGTATGCCAGAAATTCCTTTTCTCCCCAATTCTGTTCAGTACCTCCTCATTAGTTACGCGATCCACCCACCTAATCTTCAGCATTGTCCTCTAAGTAAGTAATCATTCTGTGATGCTCTTTGGCTGGTGAAAATTTTTGTCTGTTTTGTTATGGCACAGCCGTTGCGACCGTGCATTGCGTGCTCTCAATCAGTCTGTGCGATTCAGGATTACTGCCTTGTCTTACCCCTTAAACTATCCAAAACCATGAACTTAATTTGCCGTTTAACTGCTGCTTGACAGTCTACAGACCTTTAAATGCCTGCAGAATTAATTTAATCCCAATATGATGCTGGCAACAAATAGAGCCTTTTTTTGAAGTCGGTTAAACATGAGCTTTTACTGTAACACATACAAGACGTTGACCCATGTCCAGTGAGGCGGTGCTTTCGTGTAACCGGATCGCTGACTCGAGGCGTCGCGGAAGAGGTAGCCAGGTCGGGCCCCACGACGCCGCCTCCGGCAGGGCGTCGCCGCCGCCGCCGCCGCCGCCGCCGCCCCCGGCGCCGGGTCCATTTGGGGGTGGGCGGCGGTGACGTATGGGGGCGGTCGCCGCCTCCAGATAAGAGCCGCGGGGGCGGCAGAGTTACGCCGATGGCCGCCTTATCGTTATGGGCGGCGGCGGCGGCGGCTTCGATTCGTCTCGGGCGGCGCCGCCCCCGCCCCCGCCCGCCCCCGGCGCCGCCCCCGCTGCCCCCAGACGCCGCGGCCCCACCCTGCCCCCCAATCACGCCACCCGGCCCAGACCTCCAGCGTCTTTGTTCCAGTATCGGTGGAGGGGCGCCGTTGCCGAGGTTACGATAACCAAAGCTGATGTAGCGTCTTCGGTGTTGTTGGACGTGTCGGTCTTAGGTTGCTGTTCACGGGAAAATACGAGCCGTATTCCTTTGTAAGGACCGGTGAGTAAAATGTCACAGGTGATAGACTACAATGACGTTCCACACCCGTAGACCTGTCTACCAACCCTATTTAACGCTAGTTGTCACTCCTCACACCGCCTAGAAATTTGGACCAAATCATTCTACAGACATTCTACTGCAGACAATGAATGACAACACCTTTCCGTACATCACAGCATCATCAGCAAAAAGCCACATATTCCAACTCTCTCTGTCCGTCAGCTCATTTCCAAACATAGAAAATAATAGCGATCCTATTATACTTGCCTGGGGTACTGCTCACGATTTTCACACCACCTAGAAATTTGGACCAAGTCCTTCTACACCTACTGCAGACAATGAATGACAACACCTTTCCGTACATCACAGCATCATCAGCAAAAAGCCACATATTCCAAAACTCTCTGTCCGTCAGATAATTTCCAAACATAGAAAAAAGTAGCGATCCTATTATACTTGCCTGGGGTACTGCTCACGATTTACACACCACCTAGAAATTTGGACCAAGTCATTCTGCACCTACTGCAGACATTCAATGACGATACCTTTCCGTACATCACAGCATAATCAGAAAAAAGCGACATATTCCAAATCCATCAGTCCGTCAAAGCATTTACGAACGTAGAAAATAATAGCGATCCTATTAGACTTCTCTGGGGTACTGCTCACAATACTCTAGTCGCTGATGAACACTCGCCATCGGAGACAACGAATTGGGTTTTATTACTTCGGTAGTCTTTGAGCGACTCATATATATGGGCATTTATCAAAAATAAATAAATAAATGAAAAATAAATAAATAAAAATTAAAAAAATTCAAATTCAAATGTTTATAAAGCTTATGAGACTTAACTGCGGGGTCATCAGTCCGTTAACCCAAAAACTACTTTTATTTATTTATTGGTTTTTTCTGTTCCATAGGACCCAATTGAGGAGTGAGACTCCATGGTCTATTTATGAACTTACTAGCTTATATGCCCGTGCTTCGCAACGGTTGTTAAAGAGGGACCTTTGTATATCATGGTTCTTTGGGTTCCGGACGTAGGTCATCAAAAACACAATCCTTGTTGGATCTCTCTGTCAATAAAATCAGTTCTCCTAGCCAAGATGTCAAATTTAAGTAGAAGTCATTGTCGAAAACGATGAATGTTCATAATGTTTTTCATACTAAGAGTCAAATTAATGTAAGTTCGTGCGTCGGAACAATGTAAATTCTGAAAACGATGTTGGATAACTGCGAATATTGATTTGTAACAGTTTTCACAAATATCTTCTTGAATAGGGATTTGGAATGAATTGTAAGACTGTGTGAATCATGAGACTCTATACAAAAGAGTTTCGCGTGAAAGTGCTGGTCATAATGAGATGTGACAACAACGGATGTATCTGATTCGGTAAAATTTTACTTTCTATCCTGGCGGCCTCGTGTTTTTATGTTGGCAACATCATTAACACGATATAAAATCATTGCAAAGATGACGGAACCACATAGAATGTATATAAATTCTGCTGTTCCTGCTGTATGCTTTATTTCACGACAAAATATTTGCGTGTCACGCTATTGGCTTATGACGATGTCACACGATTCTCGTTATTCAACATCTGTTGCCAACATTATCACAGGAGACCGCAGGGATATGAGTAGGACTACGTCGCATAGTTTTTCTTGACCCAGCTGTCAAACGATAACAGCTTTCACAGCAGAGAGTGTCGCGGCTATATGTATCAGAAATCACTGATTAGCACTGACCAGTGAGCTTACTGGCACAGGCTTATCAATATCTATGACCTAAGAGACATTCATTAATGAATGTCTGTGTTTGCACCACGCTTCCACAACAGTGATCAATGTTCCACGAGTATTTTTATCTTCGAGTCTGTCTGGATTTTTATCTTTGTTTTGTGTCTCTGTTCATAGTCGGTAATGTGTGGTTGACGGAAACATGTGATCTATTTAAAAAATTGCGTATTTTATATTCCTCGTCGTTATTAAAGTGTGAAAGGACCGCATTGTCTGACGATTGAAAGAATGAACAGATTTTGACTCGTACCGTAAAGTTCGTAAGCCACAGAGTATATAGCTTTTCCTAAGAGTATTTATTGCATATTTTGCGAATTTTTGCTCGTCACACTCACCCACTGCCATGCACAACGACCAAACTGCCTTACTAACATAATTAGACCAATGGCTATCTACCACCACAACCACGAGTGAGTGGCAGATGTAGTCATGGAGAAAAGTCTGTCAGCACGTACACACACAAGCCTTTTATATATAGATATAGATTTATACTAAAGACAACACATACATCCATGCCCAAGAGAGGATTCTAACCTACGACGCGAGAAGCTGCGCGATCCGCAACGTGGCGCTCCAGACCGCTCGGCTACTCCCGCGGTGCTTTATTCCATAAGCTCGTGCCTTTGTTAGTGGTCTTTAGTGGGGAACCGTGTCAAACGCCTTTCGAGAGTCGAGAAATATGCAGTCTGTTGCCCTTCATCCACAGCTCGACAGGTGTCATCAGAGAAAAAGGCATCCTCAGTTTCGTAAGATCGATGCTTCCTAAAACCGTGCTGATGCACGGATAGATACTTTTCCGTCTCAAGGAAGTTTGCCATATTAGACTGCATTCATTAATCTTTATATGCTCTCGTTGATATTCATCTTTTATAAATACACTGGGCGATCAAAAAGTCAGTATAAATTTGAAAACTTAATAAATCACGGAATACTAAAAATTGACACACATACTTGTAATGACATGGGGTTTTATTAGCCTGCCGCGGTGGCCGAGCGTTCTGCGGCGCGCCAGTCACGGTCTGCACGGCCACTACGGTCGGGGGTTCGAACCCCTCCACCGGCATGGATATTTGTGCCGTCCTTAGTGTTAGCTGGTTCATAAGTAGTTTGTAAGTTGAGGGACTGATGACCTCGTAGTTAAGTCCCATGAGCTATACAAACATTTGAAACATTTAGCTGTCTACCAACCCCATTTAGCGCTAGGTGTCATTCTTCACACCACATAGATATTTGGACCAAGTCATTCTACACCTACTGTGCTGTTACCAGGGATGGAGTGTTGGGGTATCAGAAAAGTAAGAAGCGAATTTCTATTTTAATTTCATTTTTTATTATTAAAAGATAAAAATAAAAAATTAATAGTGATAATAATATACAATTATTAATTAATGTTGTGAAGAAAAAAAATTCATCTGTGGGACTAAAAGAAAAAAGTAGAAGAGCAGTATCTTGGCTTGTTAATTAGCAGTCAGTCTTGTCTTGTGTTCTCGAGTAGTTAGAAGTGATGAGCTGTCTCGGTTTGGTTTTTTTTTTTTTTTTTTTTTTTTTTTTCCTCTAAACTTTCAGTTGTGATGTAAATGTTTTTAGAAAAATACAGATCTTTCTCAAGACTGAAAAGTTTCGTCTTAGTTTACTACTTAGGCCTTAAAGTGAACCACATAATGAACCTGAGATGTGATGAAGCAATCAACAATAAGAAGACATTCAGAAAACTGTCATTTATTTATTAATTTATTTTTTTTTACATGAGTTAATTCTAAAGTTTCTCTGAAGTTTATTAATACTGACTGCAGTTCTTCTTTGCTAATTTTCATTAACAATTTTTAAAATACATATAAAATACATATATATATATATATATATATATATATATATATATATATATATATATATATATTTATATAATGATGTTCCACACTACTGCAGACATTCAATGACGACACCTTTACGTACATCAGAACATCATCAGTAAAAAGCCACATATTCGAACTCTCTCTGTCCGTTAAATCATTTACAAACATAGAAAACTAGCTTAAACCCGCGGTTCCGCTCGCGTGTTGGTTGATTATGGTAGATAACCTATCTTTCAATAGTGTGCTATCAGACTAGTTTTGAAGGATGAAATGAAATACAATACCTTATTTAGAAACAAACATTTTAATCAACATTATCAGGAAAGTAAGTAGTGTAGATCAAATCACAATTAATCACATCGTTTCGAAGAATCCAATCACGAAATTCAACAATAATTATTGTAATAATTCCCAGATCGATCACTTGATATAATGCGTAAAACGTCAAATCGACTTTTTAAAGAGATGTATTAAAAGAAATTTCTTTTTTACTGCTTTATTTATTTATTCTTATATTTCCTTATTCGTATGCTTATCCTTACAGAGGAAGAGCTGAAAACATTGTAGCACGCATACACCAAAGATATGGTCTGTGACATCACGTTCCGCTGTATGTAACCTCCTTGCTGTAGAGTCGCAAACGTCATCGCTGGCCTTCGGTCATGATTTTTTTTAATAATGTGACGACTTTCAACCACCATATCTTCCACCCCCTTATAGCTATCGGCATGGAACGGCCGTGGTGTACAACGGGAGAATTCTGATAACAATTACACACAGACCATTCGTTTGCATTCAGTAGTTTTCGCTGCAGAGCGAAATATTAACAAACACACATGTACAATTTTATATACACCGATAACTTTCCATCCCAATATACTCCACTCTTTTATCATTATCAACCTTCAAGTAACAATGCAACCAATAAAACCATTGTCAAAGAGAAAATAGAATTTTCAAATAGTAATTATTGGTCCGTATTTCGCGTTATATTCTACAAACTATCAGATCGCCATAAAACCGTGCCTAAAACCTTCCTCAGGTATAGATTAGTAACTGTACAAATTTTCAAGTATCTGCGTCTTGTCGTTCGGACTGATAAGCGTACACCGAACAGACATTCACATTAAAATACATATATAGATAAATAGCTATCCGATCGCCATAAAACCGTGCCTAAAGCCTTCCCCGGGTGGACATTGGTAATTGTACAAAAATTTTAGGTCTTTATGTCTTGTGGTTCAGACGTGATAAACGTACACCGAACAGACATTCACATTTATAGATACAGATAATAACGATCCTATTAAACTTGCCTGGGGTACTGCTCACAATACCCTAGTCGCTGTCAACACTGAGCCATCGAAGACAACGTACTGGATTTAATTAACTAGGTTATCAATTATTCCGAACTGAATGATTTATTGACCGAGGTCAACACGGATTTAGAAAATATCGTTCATGCGAAACACAACTAGCTCTTTATTCACACGAAGTGATGGGTGCTATCGAGAAGGGTTCGCAAATCCATTCCGTATTTCTTGATTTCCAGAAAGCTTTTGACACCGTACAAAAAATTGCGTTGTTATGGTATATCGCCCCAAATTTGCGATTGGATATGGGTTTCCCTGTCAGAGAGGATACAGTTCGTGGTAATCGATGGTAAGGCATCGACTAAAACAGAGGTGATGTCGGGCGTTCCACAGGGTAGTGTTATTGGTCCTCTGCTGTTCCTTATTTACATAAACGATCGAGAGGGAAATCAACATCTACATCTACATGGCATACTCCTCAAATCACAATTAAGTGCCTGACAGAGGGTTCATCGAACCACCATTGTACTATTTTTCTCCCATTCCATTCTCGAATATCGCGCGGGAAGAAAGAACACATGAATCTCTCCGCTCGAGCTCTGATTTCTTGTATTTTATTCTGATGATCATTTCTACCTATGTAACTGGGAGTCAACAATATATTTTTGCATTCGGAGGAGAATGTTGGCGATTGGAGTTTCGTAAGCAGCCCACGCCGCAGCGATAAGCGTCGTTGTTGTAATGATTCCCATCCCAGATGCTGTATCATTTCCGTAACGCTGTCTCCCCTGTGTCGTGACAATACGAAACGTAGCTCTCTTAGGTTTTTTGTAGATGACGCCGACATTTACCGTCAAGTAAAATCATCTGAAGAGCAAACCCAATTGCAGAACGATCAGAATAAGATATCGCTATGGTGTAAAACTTGGCAATTGACTGAAAGTATTGAGAAGTGTGAAGTCGTCCTTATGAGTACGAAAAGTAGTCCATTTGCTCGTTTCACTAAAACCATCAACATGAATTTTACTATTATGACTGAATGATTCACTGTCTCTTGCGCTAGATCTACAGTATAGTTTTAACGTTGAACGGCATTCCTTTTTTAGTAACGGATTAACGATAAGCGAAGTTCACTTTGTGGCTAACGTTGCGGTACACAGATATGTTCCAGAACCGTGTCACCCCTAGCCTATGGGATAAATACCTGCTGGAATGTACGACTTTAATGCAGGATGGCAGCAGACCGTATTATTCGTTTCGGACCTCTTGGTAAGTATGGAAGTGCGATTACGCATGTCAATCACATCGCGATTACGGGCAGCATGAGGTTCTCGCCTGAGTCTCAGGACGTGCGCTAGCAGCGTATTTCGGGTTTTTCAAGCGTCAACTTCTCGTCGCAATATCTCGGGATGTAATTGGAATATTGCGATGCAATCAACGCTGTTGTTTATGTGATTTGTCATGCTATGGACTGCTGAAGGGTGTCCATTTAAAAAAACATAAGTTTGTGTTAAAAACACATTTGCTTTCGTTTTAGAATGTTTCCAAATATGTACATTCATGGGCCCCAGCCATACATTGATATCGGTGAAAGTCGTTTCCCAATAGCTGTTATTATTCCAGAGATACTTTGGGTGGACAAGATAGCTAGGACACCCTGTATATATATGGCATGTGTGTGTTGTTTAAGTAATTTGTAAGTTTAGGGGCCGATGACAACTGAAAGTAGGTCGCATGACTTTACAAACATTTCAGCATTGGTGCGGATCAGGAATATTGTCCATTTCGCCACATGTCCGCCAGATTCCAGTTTGAAAACAAGTTATCACAATTGTGTCTAATTTCTTTTTGAATATTTTCAAATTTGCTATTTTAATTCCGTATAGGCCAAAAAATACGGCGTGTTCCTTCGCTGTACTACAAAAGAAACCTTTTTATATTTCAAATTTGGGGAATTTTTTGGACTCGTTTGCTGTCTTCGATCGTGTTTCAGAAAATGGAAAGTGTATTTAGAATTCCATTATGTCTACGCAGATTTTTTTTCGTTTTCTGGTAGTAAGTTTAGCATTCGCGTCCGTCTAGTGCATTAATTCCCAAAGTGGTCTATATCATTACCAGCTAGAGAGAAGGCCGCGGCGCTCTGGTGTGACGTCAGGCAGAGTAGGTTGCGCGCGCTTAGCTGACTGGCTCGCTGCTTCGGCATAGTGGGCCGTGCCCCAGCGTCTACCCAGTCAGATATGCGCGCGCAACCTACTCTCCCTGACGTCACACCAGAGCGCCGCGGCCTTCTCTCTAGCTGGTGTTGTCTATATAGACTCTTCCCCCCCCCCTTCCCCCCCCCCGAAGGAGTCTATTCCAAACTGCTAGGCGTCCACGTCAGCTGAAAAATGATTCGGGGGGTCTATTTGTTGTAAATAGGGTTCCACGATAGTGGTTCAAATTTAGGAAGGTCGCAACCAAAATTCAGAATTATTCTCACAATGCTCACGCTTGACCGTCTGTATGTCACTGTTCGCTTCATTGGCTAACGAGAGGGTGGAGGAATTTCCTATTTTCGGTATCCTGCTGCAGGCCCGAAGTAGGATTTTTTTGTCTTTTTTTTTGGGGGGGGGGTGCAGGGGGGGAGGGGTCTGAGATAAGACAATTATGACGTATATATTCTAACTAGTAATGCTTTACAACATAAATAACTCGAAATGTGCAAATGTATTTGAAAAGAGACGTTAGATTTTATTAAATGTAAATCTCCAAAGAGGAACTTGAGCATACTTTTACGATACCATCAGCTACGTTATTGATTATTTTCACAGCTCCACTACGTAAACTACTACCCACATGCTCTTCTCCGAGGCGTGGGACGAGTATCGGACGCTGCAAATGAAGTACCAGTGAATATTTCGTCATTCATCAAGGGACAGGCCTCTATTAACCTACTTTGGACTGATTTGATAAATGAAAAACTTTCAGAATTTTTTTTTAAATTTTAATTACATGTTTCGATAATACATTATCCTCATCTTCAGACCCTTACCCATGCAGTAATGCGAAACTAGCCATCCGTTATAATACTGCAATTACACCCTAACACACCAAGATGTAGCCGACTGGGTGAATGTGGGCTTCTTCAGTTTTTCTGTATTTTGTGTAGCAGTTCCCACTGCACAGAAGTCGTTTATTACATTTGAAAGAGCGCTCAATACAAGAGGTGGATGACCTATTTTTATGCTCATAGCGGTCTCGGGGTAAAACGCTAGACTGGAAATCGAAGAGTCGCGTGTTCGAAACCCTGTCGTATCACTGAATTTTTCAGTATGAGTTTTAAACCAGCCTTCACCTCAAGCAGGAGTGGCTAGAAGGCAAATGCAAGGATGTAGAAGAATGTATAAACAGGGGAAAATAGATACAGCTTTCAGGAAAATAAAAGAGATATTTGGAGATAAGAGTAACAGCTCTATGAATATCAAGAACACAGATGCAAAACCAGTTCTCGGCAAAGAAGGAAAATATGAAAGGTGGAAAGATTATATAGGGAGGCTATACGAAGGAAATGAACTTAGAGGCAATATTGTAGGAAGAGGAAAAGACGTAGATTAGGATGAATTTGACACAGCACTGAAAGACTTAAGTCGAAACAAGGCCCCTCGGCAGATGACATTCCCTCAGAGGTACTGAAGTCTCTGGGAGAACCAGCCATGACAAAACTATTTCACCTAGTGTGTCAGATGTATGAGACGGGCGAAGTACCCTAAGACTTTAAGAAAAATGTTGTAATCCCCATTCCAAAGAAAGCAGGCACGGCAGGTGTGAAAACTACAGAACCATCAGTTTGATAAGTCATGGTTGTACAATTTTAACACGAATTATTTACAGAAGCCGACCTCGGGGAGGATTAGTTTGGGTTCAGAAGAAATGTATGAACACGGGAGGCAATACTCACTTTACGGCTTTATCCTAGAAGATAGATTAAGGTTAGGCAAACCTACATTTCCAGCTTTTGCCAATTTGGAGAAGGCTTTTGACAATGTTGATTGGAATGAACTCTTTAAAGTTCTGAAGCAAGCAGGAGTAAAATATAGGGAACGTAAGGTTATTTACAACTTGTACAAAAACCAGACAGCGGTTGTCAGAGTTGAAGGGCATGAAAGGGATGAAGTGGTTGGGAAGGGAGTAAGACAGGCTTGTAGCCTTTCTGCAATGTTATTCAATTTGTACATTGAGCAAGCTATAAAGGAAAGCAAGGAGAAATTTGTAGAAGGAATTAAAGTCCAGGGTGAAGAATTAAAAACTTTGCGTTTTGCCGACGACTTAGTAATTCTGTTAGAGGACTGGACTGCAAAGGACTTGGAAGAGCAGTTAAACGGAATGTACAGTGTGCTGAAAGGTGCATATAAGATGAAGATTAACAAGAGCAAAACTAGGGTCATGAAGTGCAGTGCAAGAAAATCAGGCGATGCTGAAGGAATTAGATTAGGTAACGAAACAATAAAGGAGGTAGATTAGTTTTGTTACTTAAGCAGTAAAATAACAAATGATGGTGGCAGTACAGAGGATATAAAATGCAGAATGGCAATGGGTAGAAAAGCGTTCTTGGAAAAGAGAAATTTGTTAACATCGAATATTGATTTAAGCCTAAGGAAGCCCTTTCTGAAAGCATTCGTGTGGAGTGTTGCCTTGTATGGGAGTGAGACATAGCCGATAAGCAGTGTGGACAGGAAGAGGATAGAGGCTTTTGAAATGTGGTGCTACAGAAGAATGCTGAAGATTAGGTGGGTGGATCGCGTAACTAATCAGGAGGTACTGAACAGAATTGGGGAGAAAAGAAATTTCTGGCATACCTTCACTAAAAGAAGGGATAGATTGGTAGGACACATTCTTAGACATCGAGGAATCGCAAATTTAGCATTGGAGGGAAGTGTGTGGGGTAAAAACCGCAGAGGAAAACCAAGAGATGGATACAGTAAGCAGATTCAGACAGATGTAGGTTACAGCTCTTATGCGGAGATGAAGAGGCTCAGGATAGGGTATTGTGAAGAGCTGCAGTCTCCGGACTGAATACCACAACAACAACAACAACAACAACTTTTGTGTCATTTAAATCGCCGCGGTGGAGTAGCCGAGCGGTCTAAAGCACCTCGCTGCGGAGCGCGCGGTTGCTCGCCGTTGGAGGTTCGAGTCCTCCCTGGGGTATGGGTGTGTGTGTTTGTCCGTAGGTTAGTTCATCTAGGTTTAAGTAGTTTGTAAGCTACGGACTGATGACCACGCAGTTTGGTCCGATAGATTTACAAACATTTGGACATTTTGTCAATTAAATCAATAAATGTATGATACCTAACATCCTTCTTTTTCGTTTTTTCTTGATTTTCACTCCACCCTTTTAATGTTATCAAAGTCAGTAGCACCATATCACGCGAGAAAACACATTTGATGTTAGAAATTCGTAAATAATAATAATAAGTAGATAAAAGGCAGAGGGGCTACAAAAGACGAAGAAGATGGCAATGGGTCTACGTGACAAAACAGTTTGGAAAGCCCTGCCCCAGTGCTTGGACTACTTGTTGACGGCGTGCTCTGTGCTCTCGCCGATCGGCGAGACTCCGCGTCTAAAAATAGCTCTGAAGTCCGCCACGGGGGCAGCGGAGGCTGGACCAGACAGTGGCCAGTCAGAGGCTGCGATGGCGAAGGAATGTAGCGGCCATGATGCTGGGACCGCGGCACAGAACTCAAAGGGAAGTACTCGGGTTCGAACAAACACATATACACCAAAATTGTATGAGAGATAATGTATAGGTCCCTTATTGCATTAGTGGTACCCCCCGCATCTGCAAAACTCTGCAGTCGTCCGTTAGAGGCCTCTGCGTGTGCCTTGCCACATTGCACTTTGACCTGTCCTACCAAGCGATCTCTTCTTTTAGTGAAGGTATGCCAGAAATTCCTTTTCTCCCCTATTTTCATCAGTACCTTCTCATTAGTTACGCGATCCACCCACCTAACCTTCATCATTCTTCTGTAACACCACATTTCAATACCCTGTATCCTCTTCCTGTCCGCACTGTTTATCGTCCATGTTTCACGTCCATACAAGGTAACATTGTACACAAATGTCTTCAGAAAGGACTCCCTTAGGCTTCAATCAATATTCGATATTAACAAATTTCTCTTTTTCAACAACGCTTTTCTACCCATTGCCATTGTACATTTTATATCCTCTGTACTGCGACCATCATTTGTTATCTTTCTGCCAAAGTAACAAAACTCATCTACCTCCTTTATTTTTTCGTTACCTAATCTAATTCCTTCAGTATTGCCTGATTTTCTTATAAGGAAACCACTTCGGCTCGAAAAAACACATATACACCAAAATCGTATGAGATATAATGTAAAGATCCCTTATTGCACTAGTGACACTCCCGCATCTGCAAAACTCTGCAGTCGTCCGTTAGAGGCCTCTGCGTGTGCCGTGCCGCATTGCACTTTGACCTGTCGGTTCGCCAGTAGGGACGGTGCAGCGTGCCTCAGAAGTTGCGTTTTGTGACGTTATTTGTGTGGTGAAGCGTCAGATGGAGCGGCGATTGCTAATCAATCCTGCTAATGTATTGCGATTAGTTGAGATGACGTTTCGAAGGAACCTTCTCCGTGAAGATGGTATTAGTGTAGAAGATGAATCATATGCATGCTTTCTCGTATCTGTTATGGTACAGAAATATGAGCATAAGTTAGATACTGTTGTAACACTAACACATAATTATGATAATGGGGATGATAATGACGAACAACTCATTGCAAGCGGTAGTGCTACGGTAAGTGCGGGAAGAGGCGATGGAAGCAGTGGCAGTGAATACCAACAGTCTTTCGGGAAGAAGGTTAAAGTTGCAACTATTAACACGGCTTTTGATGACAATACACTAGAGAACATGTACGACTATTATTACATAAGTTATAGTTCAGATATATGCATTACGTATGGCGTCTACAATTACATCTACAATGCTATGTAGAGCATGGTTGCAGAGCTTTGCAGAAAAACGACACCCACCAGCACATTGAGGTGTACGTAGAGATCCTGTAACCAAACGTTCATACAGATATGTTTGTTCGAGCCCATGTACTTTCCTTGTGAGAGGAGACACGAGGAGATTTAAGCAGACAGCCCAGGTGTCTGTACGAGAAGTGTAGCATGCCTGAGACCGGAAACATCCTCTCCTTTGGCACCGATGTGTTTAATAATAAAGTTACTTTCTTGTGTGTTTCAGAATGACACCAGAATGGCCAGCCAGACGTCGCATAGCTGAAGTAACGGTTTCTGTGGCTGAGCCTTCACTGAAGATAAGAGGACGAATTGCTGTTAAAGAGGGGAGGGGTGTCAGCAAAACCTCCCAGTGACACGGCCAGACAGCCGTGTTGTTCTTACGTCGTGATCTACATCTACATGGGATGCTCTGCAAATCACATTTAAGTGCCTGTCAGAGGATTCATCGAAACACCTTTGTACAATTCATCTACGATTCCATTCTCGAATAGCGCGCGGGAAGAAAGAACACGTGAATCTCTCCGTTCGAGCTCTGATGTCTCGTATTTTATTCTGATGATCATTTCTACCTATGTAGGTGGAAGTCAACAATATATTTTCGCATTCGGAGGAGAATCTTGGCGATTGAAGTTTCGTGAGTAGATCACGCCGCAGCGGTAAGTGCCGTTGTTGTCATGATTCCCATCCCAGATCCTGTATCATTTCCGTAACGCTGTCTCCCCTGTATCGTGACAAAAGAAAACGAGCTGCCCTTCTTTGGACTCTTTCGATGTCCTCCGTCAAACCCACCTGATAAGGATGGACGAACTAGCGTAGTGTATGCAGACTTTTTAGTAGTTCTGTTGCATATTTTAAGGATTCTTCCAATAAAACGCAGTCTCTGGTTCTTCTTTCCCATGACATTATCTACGTGTTCTTTCCAGTTTAAGATTGAAGTAATAGTAATTCCTAGGTATTTAGTGGAGTTTACGGCCTTTACATTCGCTTGATTTATCTTCTAAACAAAGTTTAACGGATTTCTTTTCGTACTCCTGTGGACGACTTCACACTTCTCATTATTTATAGTCAATTCCCAACTTTTACACCACACAGCTATCCTCTTTAGATCGTTCTGCAGTTGGTTTTTATCCTCAGATGACTTAACTAGACGGTAAATGACGGCGCCATCTGCAGACAACCTAAGAGAGCTGCTCAGATTACCTCCCAGGTCTTTTATGTAGATAAGGAACAACAGAGGACCAATAACAGTACCCTGTGGAACGCCGGATATCACCTCTGTTTTAGACGATCCATTACCATCGATTACTACGAACTGTGTCATCTCTGACAGGAAATCCCTTATCTGGTCACAAACCTGGGGCGAAATTCCATAACCACGCAATTTGATTAAAAGCCGTTTGTGAGGTACGGTGTCAAAAGCCTTCTGGAAATCTAGAAATACGGAATCAGTCTGAGATACTTTGTCGATAGCACTCATCACTTCGTGTGAGTAAACAACCAGTTGTTTTTCACGTGAACGATATTTTCTAAGTCAGTGTTGACCTTGCATTAATAGATCATTCAGTTCGAGATAATTCATAATATTTGTATACAGGATATGTTCCAAAACCCTGCTGCAAATTGACGTCAATGAAATAGGCCTGTAGTTTAGTTGTTAACTCTTATCTGGCTATCTCCATGCTTTGTACCAATGAGTCAGAACGTAATAATCACCTACAGAAAATGTCGGTATGTCCACTTTTAATAAGGCTAACGGCGCGGACGCGTCTAGGAGTGCACGTAACGTGGTATGGGAACGTCGCTGGATAGAGTTGGCTGCATATATAAGTGATTCTCTCGAGAAAAGACTGTGTGGGCCCCTCTCTCTAATTATATACTCGTGGTATTTCGGAAGATAGGAGAAAGCAGTACACCGCTTGTCTATCCTAGAAACTTACTTCCTCGGAACTTTGATAGTACCGCATATCGTGATACAGAACGCCTCTCTTGCAATATCTCCCACTGGATTTTCCTAAACATCTCAAAAATCATGAGTAATATTTAAGTATTGATCCAAGAAAGATTTTATAAGTTACTTTATTTTTGATGGCTCACAGTTCTTGAAGATTCTACCAATGTATATATAAAGAACAGTGCAATTTTTTTGCTTTTTCTTTCGACTAGTTTCGGTCTTCATTCAGACCATCTTCAGGAAATTTAGCTCCATTGATGTTGTGGAGCTGGCAGGAAACTTGGAGCCTTTCTTTTGAGTCACTGGACCTTAACAGCGAAACTACGCACTAGAAGGGTTCAACTTTGCTGCCAGCTCCACAACATCAATGGAGCTAAATTTCCTGAAGATGGTCTAAAAGAAGACCGAAACTGGTCGAAAAAAAAAGTTGCACTCTAGACTGTTCTTTATATATAAATTAAAATAAGAATGCTGTTGTCCAAAAAATGAAACAAAAAATGTTTCCAAAAATATGTGATTCTGCCAATGAATCCCAGTTTGGCATATGATTCACCATTAATGTTATGCGGTCCTTCCATTTCAAATCGCTCCTTACGGCCACGTTCAGATATTTTATGGATATCACTGCTTGCAGTGAGTATTCTCCTAAGAATCTTTCTTCCTCTCTTTCGCAGTTAAATAGTCTGAAAACTTTCAATCGAATGGGCCTGCATTGCAGAAAATTTCTCTTAGAGACATTGTATAAATGCACATGAATAGAAAAAACAATCCTATAATGTTCGAATAGAGCATCAGTAGTGAGCTTCTTGATGCAGTCGCGTCATTCAAATATCTAGGCGTAACATTGCAGAGCGATACGAAATAGAACTAACATGTAAGGACAGTTGTGAATAAGGCGGACAGCCGATTTCGGTTTATTGGGAGAATTTTGGGAAGATGTACTTCATCTGTAAAGGAGACCGCGTACAAAACGCTTGTACGACGACGTCTTCAGTATTGCTCAAGTGTTTGGGACCCGCAGCAGATCAGTTTAAAGAAAGACAAGAGGCGGTTCAGAGGCGAGCAAGCTAGGTTTGTTACTGGTAGGTTCGACCAATGCGCGACTGTCACGGAAATGTTCCGGCAACTCAATTGGGGATCGCTGGAGGAAAGACGACGTTCTTTTCGAGAAATTCTGTATGAGGAAATTCAGATGGCTGGAATTTGAAGCTGAGTGTAGTACGATCTTGCTGCCGTCTACTTACATTTCACGTAAATATCACAAAGACAAGATAAGAGAAATTGGGGCTCGTACAGAGGCGTATAGGTTTTGTTTTTCCCCTCGTTCTATTTGGGAACGGAATAGGAAAGGAAATGCCTAGTAGTGGTACAGTGTACCCTCCACCACGCACTCTAGGGTGGCTTGCGGAGTATATATCCAGTTATCATTTCAGCTGAAGTGCCGTGTTCAGATAATGTCCGTATCACATCAGTGGACAATGTCACGCTGTCATATTACAATAAGGTGATTTTCGGTTTCACACTTATCTTTCGTACGGTTTATCAACGGATTTGTTAGCTTGCTAGTTTGACAAGTGGCCAAGCGATCAAATTCTGTTGATAAAACGCACGAAAAATAAGTGTGAAACCGAAGCTCACCTTGTTGTAGTACGACAGCGTGACATTGTCCACTGATGTGATATGGACATTGTGTGAAGATGGCACTTTAGCTGAAATTGGTCCAGCACAATATAATAAAAATGATTTTGTCTATACTTACATTAACCTTTACTGCTGCACAATGTTTTTAACCTTTCGTGACCGGTGGGACTTGAGAATCCTATATAAAAATGTGTGTCCCTGAGTTCACAGGGATACAAAAACCTGTGTTGCTGCCGTCTCGTGTTGAACGCATCGACCGTCTGATTGTTGTTCGGAGTCTACTGATGTGTTATCGCTTATTTGTTTCAGTTGTACACAGTCTGCCTCGTGATTTGGCAGTTCTATGTACTATTCAGCCTTGTCTGAAATAGATAACCTCAGTAAAAAGATTTATTGTTTTCTTTAGTTTGTTTGCTAGAAAAATACAGATTTGTGCACACATTTATTGGTAAATCACTGTTCCACATCCGTGGTTTCCTTGTGGCCAGCGAGTGTACTTCTATTGTGGCTTTTTTCATATTTGTGTCATAATGTTTAGATACACTCGTATATTTTATTCGATTCTGTAATATTGTTTGATTTCTCTTAATTTGCATTGAAACGGTAAAACGTCGTATTTGTACGTGGATGCTTGTTACAGATACATACTAGAAGCCACGACATTGTATTGCCATGTATCGTGAAAACTAAGAAGGTAAATAAAATTTGACACTCTGCAAAACAGACAAAGAGAATAAAGTATTTAAGTTTTACTAGTATCTTGTTATTTCCTGTTTCTACAAATGTCGAGATTGCCAGAAGAGGAATTTGTTTACTACTAGTTCTCGCTATGCGATGTTGAAGTGTCGTCTGAAGACGAATGAGATGAAGAGGCAGAAGAAAAACTTATAGCACCTGATGAGTCAAATGTGTGACAGGAGTACTTCCAAATGACAGCGAGAACTACAAAGAGAAGGGAAGGCACTCATAAAAAAACAAAAACAAAAAAAACCATGAGTTTCTGATGATGTGCGCTTATACATAGTTGGAAAACACTTTCCAACGAGGAGCACAAGGAAGCGATGCAGACTATTCAGCACACGGACAAATTTCATGTGTAGCTAATGCAAAGAACCACTATGTATTGAGACATGTTTTAAAAAACTTCACAAATATTTTAAGCTCTGAATTATTAAACATGTTTGTCATAATAATGGTACGTACATTCTTATTTGCACAGATCCTAATCCCTACTACTACTACTACTAATAATAATAATAAAAATTACCCTTTATGTCAAGTGTGACATATACATCCCACTTTAGAAAAAGTAAAGCTATAAGTAAAAGCCCATCCAAAAGTAGGAAACCAATTGTTAACATTCATATGCGAAATTTTAATGATTTCGGTCACGAGAGGGTTAACGTGAACTATTCGTTAAAAGGCTGTCTATTAGGGCAGGATTGCATTAACGAAGGGAAGCTGTATATCCGGTCTTCTTTTAGACAGACGAAGGGAGGCCCATCTGCTTTTTAAGAATTGATAAAATTATGTTAGGTATTACAAGGCTTGTTTTTTAAGTAAGTACCCTTTTGAAAATAAAAAAAGACGTGTTAAGCTATCTCAATAATTTTATCTTACACTAAAGCCTGTACCTTAATCTACTACATAATTTCCGTCAATACTGAAGCACTTGTCATAACATTGTACCACTTTTTCAATACCCTCCTCATAGAAGTCTCACCTTATCGTCCACTTCCTGCACCAAACTTTCATTAACGATCGAAGAAAGCCCACTCCATTGTTCATCATGCACATTTGTGTGGGCATACTTTAAATGCTCTCACCCACTTTCTTACCATTCCATCACTCATAAGGTTTTCTCCGTAAACTGCACAGATCTCACGATGAATATCGATCGCCTTTAGGCCTTTACCACTAAGAAATCTATATAACAGGCCGTACTTCACAGTCGGCGGGACTCACGATTATAGTAGGCATCTTAAACATTCAGTACACAACGTAAACAAGGAAGAATCAGACTATAATGGCGTCAGTGCGTAGACAAGAGATGTAGGTACCCAGAGCCCATAAAATTATTGACATATCTTAGCACGTCTTTATTTTTTTTAAAGGTACTTACTTAAAAAAAACACGCCTCGGATTATCATCTAATGGTTGATGCCACAGAAGTACGCGTATTGCTTTATATTTCTACTTATACTTTCACGGATATGTATTGGGCCCACCACACATGTTTCAGTTCCGTTCCTCCTTTTGGTTTAATCCGACCCTGATTTAGGTGCGTGAGAAAATTTACCGAACTTGCCATCTCGTGTTAGATCTGGGTGCTTTATTTATAAATATACAAATAAATATTCTACTTGCTGTGTTGATACACTTAAGTAATGAAGCAAATAGCTGCGAATTTACTTACATATTGGAAGGATGCAGAAAAGTCGACGAAGTGTCACTCACCTGTAACAAAGAGAAAATTTTCTTAAGCTTGACATTGTCAAAAAGGATATGGTGGCCTTATGGTTGATTAAAATTAAAAAGAAAACAGGCCTATTATTCATAAAAAAAACTTCAAATGTCTCAGACAGCAATAAAAGTTAAAATTTACAACATGGTGACTAGTTTCTATAGTCAGTAGCAAGCATCAACTGAGCTGTAGAAGAGATAACAAAAAACTGACTTCAAAAGAAAAAAATTACCGCTATATAGTCTAGCCGATTTGTAATGTAAAAATAATTCAGCAGTTTTAAGTGTCAGGTATGCCACTGGTAAGAAATCAAGCGTCACAAATGATATACTCAAGCTATATGGACAAAAATGTTTGACATATCGCAGTGGCGAATATAGGGCATATTTTCGTGGGGGGAGGCAAGACTAATGAAAATATAAATAAATAAGGAAATTTTAAGTAGACACCCAATGATGTTTTGCTGCTCATATTTTGAGGATTATTTGCACTGGAGAGACTTTTTTTTCATTTTTTTTTTTTTTTTTTTTTTTTTTTTTTTTTTTTTTTTTTTTTTTTTTTTTTTTTTGTCGTAATAGGATGCTTGGATTTTATAGGTGAACGTGAGTTGCTCCTACAAGATAATTTCGAATGGATGACTCATTTCATTGGTGGTGCTTGATTTACAGCAAATTAATACGGGAGATACTTGCATCCTAAGAAATTATTGGGTAGAAATACACAAAATATGTAACGTGGTTAATTCTTTTACTATCGTGAAGACCGATTCTACAAACAGCAGCAGCAAGTGAACTGAATTGTTGTTGAAGTTATTCTGTACATGAACAGCGAAACATTTCGAAAAATCTTCCTTGTTCACTGACACGTGTTCAAGTCATAATAAAACTGCGCTACTTAGGTCCATGATTGTAGAGAGTAACGATTTTAATGTTTATTTGTACAACACTTTAAAATGTTCCTAAACCTAAGGTGCTTAGGTCATCGCTCTGTAGACTTAACTACTTCAACTAACATCAGCTAAGGGCAACACACATACACCTGTACCCGAGGAAGGACTCGAACATCCGACGTGTAAGATGGCGCCTCAGACTAGGGGTCATCGCGCGCGCCTTGCGAGAGGTCTACTATTGTCTGGTGACTGCACAAGAAATTGTTAGAGATAGAGTCTATAGGACTCGGCATTTATTCGTGAGCACTGACATCCGTGATTTTTACAATCAAAGAAATTCTCGATCTATTTTCTACCACTGAAAACGAGTTCCCCAAAGCTTTTGACTAATGTGTTGTGTTTTACCTGCAATATGGTCATGAGCTCCAATTGAATCCATGGCGCCTTTCTTCTTGATGATTTGTGCGAGATGAGTTAAAAGAAGAAAGGCACCCTAAAATCTTGAACTTTATAAGTCGTACATTTGTATTATTATCACTTTGTTTGAAGAAACTAAGTGTTAAAGTGCCCCACCACTGTCCAGTGATTAATCACATTCAACACATCGTCATAGAAAAAAAAACTTCCATTACTTGCGACCTTCTCGTACTTCCTACGAATTCTCTCCCGATTGTTGTCTTTGTCACCGGTTCCGCGAAATCCGCCACGTCCTCTGTCGGCCATACCTGAGCTCCTACCGCCCGACTAACACCGACTTTCGTTCAGTGATGCCAACCTCTGAAGCTCAAAAGTCCCACCCAGGAACCCAAAATGTCCCCTTTTCTGCATAAAGTATCCCACGGTAAAGAAAAACATGTGATGTAAATAAAAACGTATAATTTTACTTGCGGCAGCGTAAAATTATTAAGAGATGTTGGCAACACCGTACAATACTTTTTGAAATCCCAGAACGGAATTATCTTCTGCGCTGACTGTGAAATAGTAATTAATGCTGTCTGTGCACTACGAGTGTCACGTGCTGTATGGTTGTCGTGTACGTCACTTCTGTGAAATTTTTATCTTTACTGTTGTATCTACCATAACCAGTACTACACAGTATTGGAACCTTAGAGGCAGCAGTTAAATGCACTATATTCTTCTCACTTTCTGCATAAAGATAATAGCTTTGTCCCTTCCTCAAAGGTGCTTGTCAAAATGTCCACAATATGAGACAAATCCCACGGGTTGGCAACACTGGCTTTGTTTTGCCTCGCTTACCTCACGCATGTCCACGTGCGTCGCACGCAGTTATCACGTGATCGCCCTCAAGCGACACAGCAACGAAGCAGGTGCCTGTCACGTGATCGTCAGGAATGGCCAATATTCTCGCGGTCAAGTTGTTTTGTTTGCATGTAATATCGATATCCCTCTGCAATTATATCAATTATTTACTAATTTCTCTTTATTCAATTTCACATGCAAAGTTATAAAGACACAGATGTATTACATGGACTTCTTACAATCTCTTTGGTGCTAATAATCTGTGGAAGAAGGACACTTGGCTATTCTATGGTGGTATTCAAGGACGAAACTGATATATTACGCCTATTCACGCATTCATGTACCTACCGAATGTTACCAGTAGGAAACTACTAGGCTATCACATTGCAATCAGGAATAAACGGTTCGAATAAAACGTAAGCAATTTTGTGTCGGGATATCACAGTCGGTAGTGCGCTTGCCCGCGAAAGGCAAAGGTCCCAGGTTCGAGTCCCGGTTCCGGCACACAATTTTTTAATCTGCCAGAAAGTTTCATATCAGCGCACACTCCGCTGCAGAGTGAAAGTTTCATTCTGATTTGAGTTGGATTGACTAATTTAGAAGTAGTCAATAGCACAATTAAAATGTCAAGGGATCTTAACAATGTTTGAATGCAACATAATAAACACACGTTGCAATTTCCCGACAAATCTGTGTCTTTGCAGTCTCCTTTATAGGGAGTATATTTTATATCGCCGAGTAAGATCCAGCTCGGCTGCTTCCTGCCCGCCCCCCCCAGGCACCACGCACGCTACGCCGCTGCTAAGATGGTATGGACATGTGCAGAGAAGAGTGGAGTATTATGTGGGGAGAAGAGTTGAAGACATGTAAATAGAAGGATAAAGGATAAGAGGAAAGCCGAAACTGTGATGGAAAGACAAGGTAGAAGTGAACCTACGGGAGCAGTGGCGGCGCTAGACGGAAACTGGGCGTCGGCGAACTCGTCTTTGCGAGGCCCCTTTCATTTTTTCATTAATGAAGAAAATGTTAAACGAGCTGAATTATACATCAATAATCATTATACTAAAATTCTATTAGTATAATATACGAGTAGTATTGCAATGACAAAAATTACAATAACCAAACACTAATTAGAGAACTTTTCACCTTTTCGTCTCACTGAATTTTTTAAGACCACATCTTAATAGTAGCCGCTATTTCGGCTTCAGTTGATAGCACTGACAACGCAGATAGTCTTTCTTGGATCATTTTGCTTTTCAAGTTACTCTTAATCATTTAAATTTGTGAAGCTTCTCTCGGCCGAAGCTGTACTGACTAGAACGAGGGATCATTCTTCCAAATTGTTTTCTAAAATGTACTGAAGAAATTGTTATGTAAGTATTTAACTAAAAATTGCATCACTACTGCACTCATACGGAAATGGCCGAGCGCACTAAGGCATCATACTACGGGGGCCGAATCCCACCCTTGGGTACGTATGTTGTGTTCGCCCATTGGTTAAGCTAGAGTAAATTAGATGTAGGTCGTCGCTATATAACCTAGCAGTTGGAAAGCCTCGTTAAACATCAAATAAAAAAAAATAAATAAAAATAAAAATAAAATGTTAACAATGTTTTGCGAGGCCCCCACAGGCGCGAGGCCGTCGGCTGTGGCCGACGTCGCCGACGCCTAGCGCCGCCACTGTACGGGAGAAAGGCTAGCTCAGAGAAGCACTGGATAGACATTTGTGGAAGAGAAGGATCCAGCAAAGCAAAGCCGACGCCATATGACGTGGGTAAAGGCTGAGATGATGATGATGATGATGATGACTGCCACCGTCTCCCCTTGAAACCAGGAGCTCTTCGTTGGGCACCCTGTGTTTGGTAACGAAAAGTGCATAGTACGATACAAGTATCTAGCACCTAGTCCTCTTTAAGTAGCATCGTAATTTCTCGATGGTAAACTGACTTTTTTTTTTTTTTTTTTTTTTTTTTTTTGCTGTTTTACATCTACATGGGATACTCTGGAAATGACATATAATTGCCTGGCAGAGGGTTCATCGAACCACCATTATACTATTTATCTCCCATTCCATTCTCGAATAGCGCGCGGGAAGAAAGAACATCTGAATCTCTGTGTTCGAGCTCTGATTTCTCGTATTTTATTCTGATGGTCATTTCTACCTATGTAAGTGGGAGTGAACAATATATTTTCGCATTCGGAGGAGAATGTTGGCGATTGGAGTTTCGTAAGTGGCCCAAGCCGCAGCGATAAGCGCCGTTGTTGTAATGATTCCCATCCCAGATCCTGTATCATTTCCGTGACGCTGTCTCCCCTGTATCGTGACAATACAAAACGAGCTGCCCTCCTTTGGACTCTTTTGGTGTCCTCCGTCAAACCCACTTAATAAAGATCCCACACTGTGCAGCAATACTCCAAAAACGGACGGACAAGCGTAGTGTATGCAGTTTCGTTTCTAGTTCTAATGCATGTTTTAAGGGTTCTGCCAATAAAACCCAGTCTCTGGTTCGCCTTTCCCACGACATTATCTACGTGTTCTTTCCAGTTTATGTCTGAAGTAATAGTAATTCCTAGGTAATTTGTGGAGTTTACGGCCTTCACGTTTGATTGATTTATCTTGTAAACAAAGTTTAACGGTTTTCTTTTCGTACTCATGTGGACGACTTCACACTTCTCGTAATTTAGAGGCAATTGCCAATTTGTACACTATAGGGATATCTTATTCAGATCGTTCTGCAGTTAGATTTGATATTCAGATGATTTTACTGGACGTTAAATGACGGCATCATCTGCAAACAACCTAAGAGAGCTACTTAGAATGTCCCCTAAATCGTTTATGTAAATAAGGAACAGCATAGGTCCAATAACACTATCCTGTGAAACGCCCGTTATCACCTGTGTTTTAGTCGATGCCTTACCATCGATTGCTACGAACTGTGTCCTCTCTGAGAAGAAATCCCCTATCCAGTCGCAAATTTGGGGCGATATACCGTAATTTGATTAAAAGCCGTGTGTGAGGTACGGGGTCAAAAGCCTTCTGGAGTAGGGTTGCTAGATCTCCGGGCGCCGCCCGGAGTGCCCGGGTTTGGAATGAATTCTCCGGGTCTACGGGCCTATGACTCTCATCTCCGGGCGTGAATGTAACCTTCATCTAGACTTCTTTTTTATTTTTATTTTTTTTAATTTTTTTACGACGCTTTTTAAGTACTATCCTCATGTAGCGACGATCTACATCGAACTTAACGTAACTTAAACTAAGGACGAACACAACATACATGCCATAGGGGGGGGGGGGGGGGGGGGGTTCGAGCCTCTGGCGGGAGCAGCCTCGCGCACCGTGGCAAGACGCCTCAGTGCGCTCGGCCATTCCCGGCCGGCTCCTCTCTAGTAATTAGGAATAACTTAATATGAATGTCAATTTCTTATTGCATCAAAACGCTACTTTTCTATTCTCCCTCTGAAAACATTTCATTGTTGCGTCGGTAGTAATCGGCTAGCGCATTATTAAGCAAACACTTGCGGCAACGTGTCAATTTGCGACATCTATTATTTGTGTTTGTTCGTTCATTGTTTGTTATAAGTTTACCGGCAATTTTTGGAATACTCGGATCGTGTATGAACAGACAAGCTTACATTAACTCAGATTAGTGAGTAATAACAGTGAAATGAAGAGATGATATCTAAGTTCGTTCCCTGAAGAATGTTTGCAGGAAGAAAATTATAAAGAGTGGCTACAAAAAGTCGATACTGATGAGTGTATGTTTAAGTGCAGAACATGCAATATCTTAATTACTGTTAAGTACGACGGAGTGAAAGCTGTGAATAAACATTTACAATCAGAAAGACACAAAGCGAATATTACCACACAAAAGAAGAATCAGTCGCTTCTTACATTCTTGCTGAAACAATTTTCTGCAGAAGACGACAAAGTCACTGCAACGGAATTAACTTTGAGTTACCATGGTGTGAGACACCACCATTCTTACAATTCTCAATATTGTGGTAATAAGCTATATCCTTATGTTTTTAGAGATTTCTCAGTTGCAACGAAAGTAAGATGCGGCCGACCAAAAAGCGAGTCATTAGTAAAAAATGTGCTTCTGCCTTACGCTAAAGAGAAGCTATTAAGCGAATTAAAGCAAAATGTCCCGTTTTCATTACGCATTTTTTTTTCTTTTAGAATTCACGTGTAATCTTGGTTGGGGGGGGTGTGAGTCATTGGCCAAGGGGGAGGGGGCACGTCTGGTCTCCGGGCCTGCCTCGAGTTCAATCTGGCAACCCTATTCTGGAGGGCCTCCTCGGTCCCACCAACTGACGGTTTACCGGCGGTGCACACTGTATTGAGGTTCGGTGTTTTGCGACAGTGTACGCAGGGCGGTTGCTAATTGTGGCGACCTCCGCCGTCTGGCTCGGAGTCTGCACGTGGCAGCTGTGGGAATGCAAGGCCGATCACGGAGCAGCTCTGTGCGTGAGCAGTGCGTGTGCGCCGCTAGATCTCTGCGCACGCAGCGCCACGCAGCCGGCGGCAGGCAGTCACGCACCGCCCGTCGCAGAGACGGACGGCCGCACTGGAAATATCGCCCTGCTCCCTCGCGCCGGCTACCAAAATATTCTGCCGCCTGCCGCGTCCGCTGAGGTTGTCTGTGTCTCAACTGAAAGCACGGTTAACTTTTTCAGGGACGGTGGTTATCGACGTTAACCACGTATTTTAAGACGCCTAAAAAAAATCAAATGTGTGGCAGCAGTCCTTGTGGATTACACTGTTAATTGAGCGATTTCTCTCGATAACTCCCTCATCAACAAACAGTGTCACTCACATTGAGAATTGCTGCCCCATTTGGCAGCCAGGTGTGGTGAAATACGTGGCCGACATCGACAACCACCGACCCTGAAAGAGTTAGCGGACGAGCTCACTTGAGTCTGTGAGGCCACTGGTAAACGTGTCTGTCTGAACACTGCCCGAAAATCTAAATTACCGCCTAGTAAAACCATCTGAAGATCGAAATCAACTGCATAACGATCTGAATAAGATACCAGTATGGTGGAAAAATTGGCAATTAACTAAAAATGTTCAAATGTTTGTAGAACTTATGGGACTCAACTAAGGGGTCATCAGTCCCTAAGCTTACAAACTACTTATCAACTAGCTAATACTAAGGACGGCACAAATATCCATGCCCGAGTGGGGATTCGAACCCCCGACCGTAGTGGCCGTGTAGACCGTGACTCAGTCTCCTCGGCCACCGCGGCCGGCGACAATAAACTCTAAATAATGAGAAGTCTGAAGTCGTCCAGATAAGTACAAAAGGAAATTTCTTAAACTTTTTTTTTAAAGATAAATCAATCAAAAGTGTAGGCCGTAAACTCCACAAAATACCTAGGAATTACTATTACTTCAAACTTAAACTGGAAAGAACACGTAGATAATGTCGTGGGAAAGGCGAACAAGAGACTGCGCTTGATTGGCAGAACCCTTAAAAGATGCAACGCAACTATTAAAGCGACTGCATACACTACGCTTGTCCGTCCTTTTTTGGAGTATTGCTGCCCAGTGTGGGATCCTTATCAGGTGGGTTTGACGGAGGACATCGAAAGAGTCCAAAGAAGGGCAGCTCGTTTCGTATTGTTACGATACAGGGGAGACAGCGTTACGGAAATGATACAGGATCCGGGATGGGACCGGCCGCGATGGCCGAGGTGACTGAGGCGCTCCAGTCACGGTCTGCACGGCCACTACGGTCGGGGGTTCGAATCCCCCCTCGGTCATGGATATTTGTGCCGTCCTTACTATTAGCTAGTTCATAAGAAGTTTGTAAGTATAGGGACTGA
This sequence comes from Locusta migratoria, assembly GCA_026315105.1. Lineage (NCBI taxonomy): Eukaryota > Metazoa > Arthropoda > Insecta > Orthoptera > Acrididae > Locusta > Locusta migratoria. Next base: position 1,316,774 of record CM048754.1, on the reverse strand, counting down.
TGACCACGTAGTTAAGTCCCATAAGCTATACAAACATTTGAACATCTGGGATGGGAATTTTTACAACAACGGCGCTTGTCGCTGCGGCGTGGGCTACTTGCGAAACTCCAATCGCAACATTCTCCTCCGAATGCGACAGTATGTTGTTCACTGCCACTTAAATAGGTAGAAAAGATCATCAGAACAAAATACGAGAAATCAGAGCGCGAACGGAGAGATTCAGGTGTTCTTTCTTCCCGCGCGCTATTCAAGAATGGAATGGGAGATAAAACAGTATAACGGTGGTTCGATGAACCCTGTGCCAGGCACTTAAATGTGATTTGCAGAGTATCCCATGTAGATGTGTCGTGAAAATATTTCTGAAAACAGCTCCCCATTCAGGCGATATTGAATCTAGAACTACGAATATTGGTATCTGGTTTTTTGATGAGAAATTCAATTCATATTCACAGAATATATGAAATCAACTGCGATTGGGCAAAGCTGAAAATGTGTACCCAACCGGGATTCGAACCCGGGTCTCCTGCTTTCTAGGCAGTTGCGCTGACCCCTACACCACTAGGGACACAGTGATCACCGCACCTGCAAGGACTACCTAAGCACGCCTCCCGTCAGATACAAATTCCCAGCCCTACCCTGCTCACAGTATTCAAACTCGTAGTTTTGAAACTAATTCCCGTGCTGGTGACGGGCAGTGATCCTTCGTTAATGGTGACGGATGAGCAAGTTTGGGGCCCTTACTCTTAAGGAAATTAGTTTCAAATCTGCATGTTTGAGTACTGCGCCCCTCTCTCTACATCCATCTCTTTCTCACCCATCTCTCTGCTCGTTTCCCCCTTCCCTCTCTCGGCAAAGTTTTTTTGCATGGTACCCTCTGTCTTGTACCATACAAATATTTATGTACCTAGTGACTTTCCTCTTGGTTTAAATGTCATGTGTGCAAAAATTTATCAAGATCGGAGCAAAACTATAGATGTTGTCAAAGTCGGTAGGTACCCCCTCCACCGTGCACCGAACAATATTTTATACAGACTGTGACATCCCCCTTGTTTTTAAGGTCGAGTGTGCAAAATCCCATCAATATCGGAACGAAACTATAGATTTGTATGCAATAGACACACAGGGTCACATTAAAAATGCAAAAAAAAAAAAAAAAAAAAAAAAAAAAAAAAAAAAAAAAAAAAAAAAAAAAAAAAGGATAGAGAGAGAATCTGTGAAATAGGTCGAGCCCTTCTCAAGTTATGGCGTGACTAAGGTATTTAGGGATCCATTTTTATGTTGCTAGGTATGCGCCATATGAAAATTGAGAAGTGCGCAAAACTTCGTGAAGATCGGAATGAAACTATAGATTTAGTCAGTCTATAGGAAAAGTATCCTCCGCCACGCACCTTAATTCTGTCCTATCGCAAAGTGCTTTCTTAGCTGACGTCTTCTACCTATAAACTACATACCGGTAAAATTTCAGCTTCGTAGGTGCAGTAGTTTTAGAGATTTCGTGTTTAGTCAGTGAGTGAATGAGTGACTTTCGCTTTTATATGTATGAAGATATCTCCGGAATTATGTGTTCTACAAAAACACTTTTTCCTGGTTCATAGAGTGGAATATTACGAAAATTCCAGCGAAATGTACTTTAATTGAGTTAGTAGTAATGACGTAGTAAATTACAACCTCGTGCTTATTGGGGCGATTTTTCATGCATTTCATTGTATTTGACATCATAGCGCCTGAACTATATGTCGTAATACGTTATTATTTAGAAGATACATCCTGTGGCGTGTATGTAAAATGTCTGCAAACTACGTCGCGAATAGAATTAGTAAGAAAGACGGAATAAATCAAACATCATGGGTGATGAGGCGGTTTTTACGAACCTAATTGTATATGACTCCATATCTCATGAACTGTGTGTCGTACTATGATAAATTTTCGAACGTAAGTTCAGTGGTACGTGTGTATACTGCCTGTAACATTTCTCGCGAGTACAATTCATAGAGTACGAGTAATAAATTGTAACGTCATGCCAAATGCCGTGATTTTACTGCACGAACGTCGAGAAAGTACTAAGCGAAAAACTTTTTTCCTTTCATCACTTTTCCGGGTTTGTTAGCGAGAAGAAATTTCCTAAATGTTTGAAATTATGTTTAAAATTAGTTGCAAGTCGCTAAGTGCTCTCCTTCTTAAATAGTGGAGTGATAAAGTCACACTATCACGTGCCGCAATACGGAAAGGTTTTCATTGTTTATGACGTCAAATCTCCTGAACGAACGGCCCTATCGCAAAATCATTTCTTAGCTGACGTCTTCTACCGATGAACTACATTGCTGCGAAATTTCGGCTTCATAGGTGAAATAGTTTTTGAGATTCAGTATTTAGTCAGTGAGTGAGTGTCCTTTCGCTTTTAGGCTATATAGATAGAGATTTTGATTCTACATTTTTTAAAGAAAGGTAGAGGTAAAGCAGTCAACAACCGAAGATTGGTTTGAACACCAACAGTGCTTTACTAGGCATGGTCCTGTTTGGAGGTGGTATGCCGTTGCCTTCCTCCGACCTTCGAACTGACTTAGCCAGCCAGTTATAGGGAGACCTACAGTTTAACGTGGGTTCCGAACCACGGTGCTACTCGGTATTTTTCACATCATCAACATTGCCAGAGGTGAAAGAAACGGAAAGTGACTGATGAAAATCGTAGGACCTGGCGGGGATCGAACCCGCGACCTTTGGAGTTACACTCAGGCACTCTACCACTGTGCTACCGAGCCGCAAATTTTAAAGAAAAGTGCAATGAAAAAGTCTCAGGAAGCCTTGAAATTTTTCAGCTTGTGGTTCTTAAATTTGTTACTGGAAACAATACGAATTAATAGCCCAAGCCCGGTTGTTTAAAAAAACGGTTATCTTGAGCAGTTTTTACAGTAGGGTTGAACTGCAGATGAACTGTTTTGTGTGTTTTTTATTATTTTATTTATTCATTTGTAAATCTATAGGACTTCTTTGGTTATCACTCTCTAGGCTTACAGACTACTTAAACATGCCCCAGGGAGGACTCGAACCTCCAACGGCGAGCAACCGCGCACTCCGCAGCGAGGCGCCTTAGAACGCTCGGTCACTTCACCGCAGCACAGATGAAGAAACCGGTATAACCGAAAAGCGATGACCGCCATCCCCACCTTGAAATGGGAAGTCTTTTAACACAGTTTCTTTAATTGAAAGGGAGTCATGACAACCTGGCGTTGCCCGAGTACTTATTTATTTATTCCTACCATTTTTCAGGTATATATTCATTTGTATAAGGGCTGTATGTCTGTAAAATCTGTTAGGAATACAATTAATAGTAAAAAAAATATATAGATTAAAACTTGGTGCGTGATGGGGCGGTTTTCCATCAACGTTACTGTTTACGTGGTCATATCTCATGAACTACATGTCGTACTGTGATGCAATTTAGAAGGTATTCTAAATGTTCAAATGTTTGTAGAACTTACGGGACTTAACTATGGGGTCATCAGTCCCTAAGCTTACAAACTACTTATGAACAACCTAAGACTAAGGACGGCACGGCACGGCCAAAGAAGACGAAGTGAACACTCCAGTATTCAATCCAAGAACAGCTGCCAGCATGCGAAACTTAGAAGTAGATGTTCCTGGAGTAGTAAAACAACTTAAGTCTCTAAACAAAAATAAATCTTCCGGGCCAGATTGTATACCAACTAGATTCCTCTCAGAGTATGCTGATGCAATAGCTCCGACTTAGCTATAATTTACAACAGATCACTCAGCGAAAGATCCGTACCTAAAGACTGGAAAGTTGCCCAACTGACTCCAATATTCAAGAAAAGCAATAGGAGTGATCTCCAAAATTACAGACCTATCTCATTGACGACGATTCGCAGTAGGATTTTGGAACATATACTTTGTTCGAATATTGTGAACTACCTCGAAGAGAACGACCTATTAACCAGTAGTCAACACGGATTCAGAAAGTATCACTCTTGCGAAACACAGCTTGCCCTTTATTTACATGAAGTGTTAAGTGCCATCGACAAGGGATCTCAAATCGATTCCATATTTCTGGATTTCCGGAAAGCTTTTGACACTGTACCTCACAAGCGGCTTCTAATGAAATTGCGTGCTTATGGAATATCTCCCCAATTGTGCGATTGGATTCACGGTTTCCTATCAGAAAGGACACAGTTCGTTGTAATTGACGGTAAGTCATCGAGTAAAACAGAAGTGATATCTGGCGTTCCACAGGGAAGCGTTATAGGTCCCCTACTCTTCCTCGTGTTTATAAACGATTTAGGAGATAATCTGAATAGCTCCCTTAGACTTTTCGCGGATGATGCTGTCGTTTATCGGTTAGTGAAGTCAACAGAGGATCAAAAGCAACTGCAAAGCGATTTAGACAAAATTTCTACTTGGTGCAAAAATTGGCAATTGACACTAAATAAAGAAAAGTGTGAAGTAATACACATGGCCACTAAAAGAAATCCGCTGAACTTCAATTACGCGATAAATCAGTCAAACCTTAAGGTCGTAAATTCTACCAAATACCTAGGAGTTACAATTACGAACAACTTTGACTGGAGAGAACACATAGAAAATATTGTGGGGAAGGCGAACCAAAGGTTACGTTTCATTGGCAGAACGCTTAGAAGATGCACCAGCTCCACCAAAGAGACTGCCTACATCACACTTGTGCGTCCTCTCCTGGAGTACTGTTGCCCCTTGTGGGACCCTCACCAGGTGGGACTGACGGAAGATATTGAGAAGGTTCAGAGAAGGGCAGCTCGTTTTGTTTTATCGCGTCACGGGGGGGGGGGGGGGGGGGAAGCGTCACGGAAATGTTGCACGAATTGGGGTGGAAATCATTAAAAGAAAGACGTTATTCATTGCGGCGTGATCTGTTTGCGAAGTTTCAATCACCGACTTTTAGTTCTGAATGCGAAAATATTTTGCTAACACCCACCTACTTAGGGAGACATGACCATCCCAATAAAATAAGAGAAATCAGATCGAAAACGGAACGATTTAGGTGTTCTTTCTTCCCGTGCGCTATTAGAGAATGGAAACGTAGAGAAAAGTTATGAAAGTGGTTAATGAATCCTCTGCCAGGCACTTAAATGTGATTTGCAGAGTATCTATGTAAATGTAGATATATCCATGCCCTAGGGGGGATTCGAACCCCAGACCGTAGTGGCCGTGCAGTCCTCTGGGCCACCGCGGCCGGCAATTAGAAGGTACATTCAACTATATATGTGTATAATGTCTGTAAATTTTCCTGTCGCTACAATTTGTAGTGTTCAAATTATAAATTGTAACGTCATACCGAGAGCCGTAGTTTTACTCCATAAACAGCGGAAAAGAAGTAAGCGAGAAACTTTTTTTCCTTTCATCATTCTACTATGGTTGTCAGCGAGAAAAGTTTATTAAAGGTTTGAAATTATGTTTAAAGTTTGTTGCAAGTCGCTAAGTACTGTCATTCTCATACAGTGTATTTCGAAAGTCTCACCGCATTATATGGCATTTTTTGCGATTTCTATTGGTTATGACGTAATATCTTTTGAACCATGTGCCATATGTCATTCTTGACCATGCAGCTATTGTTACCTCACGGTAAGGAATGTGTGTACCAAATTTGGTTGTAATCGGTCCAATGGTTTAGGAGAAAATGAGCAGCATTGCCGCAAAATGCTGCAATTTTTCGCGCATCTCATTGTTTATGACGTCATATCTAGTGAACTATATATCGTATCTGATTCTTACACTTGCGGCGATCGTCCTCATGGATTGAAAATTACGTGTACAAAATTTCATAAAGATGAGAACATAACTGTAGATTTGTATGCAACACGTACAAACATACGAACACTCTGCTTTATAGATTAGAATATATCAGACATAATCAGAATTTTCTGACCAGTTCATTCTTGTAAACACATTCGATTTAGCGTTTACGGTTCAAAAGTCACAACAAGATCCCTCTCTTGCACAAGGTATTATGTTCAGTGACGAAGCAAACTTCATCAGTCAGTAGTAAAGTCAAGGGTCAGAACCACAGATACCGCTGGAGACTGCAGAATCCACACTGGATGGAATCGTCAAAGGTAATTGGTATGTAGACGAACTCAAAAAGGATAAACCTCTCTAAATCTATATATGTGTATGTCTGTTCGGTGTACGTTTATCACGTCTGAACCACAAGACATAAAGAGATAAAAATTTGTACAGTTACTAATATCTACCCGGAGAAGGCTTTAGGCACGGTTTTATGGCGATCGGACAGCTATATATATATAGACCACAATCTATAAATGTGAATGTCTGTTCGGTGAACGTTTATCACAACCACAAGACATAAAGAGCTAAAAATTTGTACAGCTACTGATGTCTACCCGGGGAAGGCTTTAGGCACGGTTTTATGGCGATATATATATATATATTAATGTGAATGTCTGTTTGGTGTACGCTTATCACGTCCGAATGACAAGATGCAGAGACTTCAGTATTTATACAGTTACTAATTTATACCTGAGGAAGGTTTTAGGCACGGTTTTATGGCGATCTGATAGATATTTAGTAATTTGAAGAATATAACGCGAAAATTGTATTTCCTCTTTGAAAATGGATTTATTGGAACTGCATTGATGCTTGAGGGTTGATAATGATAAAAGAGTGGAGTATATTGGGATGGAAAGTTATCGGTGTATACAAAATTCTGTGTTTGTGTGTGTGTGTTTGTCTGTGTTAATATTTCGCTCTGCAGCGAAAACTACTGAACGCAAACGAATGGTCTGTGTGTAATTGTTGTCTGAAGTCCCCCGTTGTACACCATAGCAGTTCCATGCAGATAGCTATAAGGGGATGGAAGACATGGTGGTTGAATATATATATAAATCGGACTGAAGCCGACCGATGACGTTTGCGACTCTATAGCAAGGAGGTTACATACGTGATGCCACAGAACATATCTTTGGTCTCTGCGTGCTACAATGTCTTCAGCTCTTTCTCTGTAAGTATAACCATACTGAAAGGTAGGTTATCTACCATAATCAACCAACACGCGAGCGGAGCCGCATGTTTAAGCTAGTACAAAATATAATTCAAATCGTTAGAGCCTTTTCTAGGATACGCCCAATATAAATGTGGAAGACTTGCTCTTTTAAATATATCACATGCAAACTCTCCTAAAGACGTGGGTGTGTTGCACTCCATTGAAACGCGTGTCCTTACGTAATTTTTCACCACAGTTTGATTTCTTTAAGTTAATCGTGTGTATCGGCAGCTGTGTATTTCGCTGCGTTTCGTTTCTGTCATCTGTAATTCGCGAATAATAGTCCTGTGCTTCCTTCATTCATACGCGTCCTCCCCTTGACTGTTCTCTGGCTTTCGGAATCATTCGGCACGATTCGCCAGTTGCCCTCGAATCATGAATCGTTGGATCTTGGAATCGTCAGGAGACAGACGATTCTTTTGAACGACAATTCGTCCGGATCATGACTCGATTCTTTATTTGTATTCGTTCAAACGATGGACTCATTCACGAATGGCCACATCTCTAGGCTGTAACATCACAGTCTATCACAGACTCCAGGAAAAAAAAAAATTGCAGCTAAAGCGACACTAGCGCTACAAGCGGCCAGTAGGGAATAACAGAGGAATGGCGTGATACAAACTGAGAAGTTTGTTTTTAATACTGTTGCTTTCATATTTCCTGGTCATTGAACGTTGCTGTGAACTTTCTAACACAAATACGAAAACATCATTGAAGTAATTGTATCACTGCTTCTGTTAATTGCACTCTACAATAACGAATTGTCTGTGTAGTGTAATTCATACAGTTCACAATAACTGAGTCATAATCATATCGTCCAAAAACTTTTGAAAGGAGAAATAAATCGCAACCTGATGTGCTCAAGTATAAAAGTAACTCTTTATGATTATGTCGCGTGCTCGGTACGTAGCTACTGACATGTTGAGTTTTGAGTTAGCGGTTTTCGGACACTGTAATATTTTCGAAAGTACACACGACTTTTACATTGTAGGAGACTAGATTCTACATTGTCGAATAAATTGTCTTTTCACCTTGTCCTTGCTTCTGTGCCTTTCGTGTACCTATCATAATTTTTTTAGCTACTTTGTAGGTATCAAACTGAATGTCTTCAAGAATGTGACTTGCTAAAATTAACAGTTTATATATGGACATATTATTTATTTATAGGTACACATTCACATTATCAAAGTAGTAGTAATTTTTGTGAAACTGAGGTACGAATCTGAGGAGGCTCTGCTGAATTAGTCGATTAACTGTTATTGGAAGCATTCAGACATTACTTTTATGCAGCAGTAATATTACGAAATGGTGGTCTGGCATTTCAGATTCTGATTAAGTGCAGATGTCTGGACGTGAGTGAAATGTTAAAAATTTACTTCTATGCCTAAAAGTATAACAAACCACCGTAAATAAACACTTGTTATTCGTACCATTATTCTCTTACTTCTGAGCATCCTTTGCTAATGAGAGATTTCCGAATTACACTTTTGATAGTAGCTACAATTTATAGCGTCGCAAAAGCTCCTAAATACCAAGTATTTAGATTGTGCTGCTTCGCTCCAAATACACATTAATTACTCGATCGTTTCGCGGTATGGTTTTACGACCCGGCCGCTTGGCAGCGCTGCAGTCGCGAGGTTGCAAAAATAATCACTGGAAGATTCATGATACGTATGTTAAACTCCGGTAACATCCACAATCTGTAACATACGGCAACCGAGATTATACAACAAATTATTATACGCTTAAAAGATAATTGCATTTTTGATCTTTGCTCTTATTAATTCTTCCAATAAGTACATCTAGCTGCGAGAAAAATATGGCGTTTATGTCATGTTCTCTTAAGTTTCTTTTATCCTAACTCTTGTTTTAGTGTTGGCACAGGTTTAATTCCCTAACTGAAATCAGGGGTCAATTTGGACCCTTCGTCAACAACAAAACCGTCTAAAAATAGAAACGAGTGGGATTTTAGTTTCATGTGCCAGTCTAATCTCATTTCGTTGTAAGGTGCACTAGCGTCCCGGAACTCATCGCTTGAAATTTAGTGGAAGGGTAGGGAAGTGAATCGCTGGGTCCAGTTTGGCCGGCCGCGGTGGCCGAGGGGACTGAGGCGCTCCACTCACGGTCTGCACGGCCACTACGGTCAGGGGTTCGAGGCCCCCTCGGGCATGGATATTTGTGCCGTCCTTAGTGTTAGCTAGTTCATAAGTAGTTTGTAAGCTTAGGGACTGATGACCCCGTAGTTAAGTCCCTTAAGCTCTACAAACATTTGAACATTTGATTTGGTCGAGTTTGACTCGCGATTCTGGTTAAGGGATTCTTTTTGGTCCGTAAGTACCAAATGTTCAAATGTTTGTAGAGCTTAAGGGACTTAACTACGGAATCATCAGTCCCAAAACTTACAAACTACCTATGAACTAGCTTATACTAAAGACGGCACAAACATCCTTGCCCGAGGGGGGATTCGGACCCCCTATCGCAGCGGCCGTGTAGACCGTGACTGGCGCGCCGCAGTCCGCTCGGCCACTGCGGCCGGCTCCGTTGTTGTTGGTTGTTTTGAGGGGACTAAACAGCTAGGTCATCAGTCCCGCCGGGCCCGTAAGTACCGACTTACGTAATAGTGTTTCAGAACAATACAGCGGACTCTCACTGAAAAAGAAAACTGCGAACTACCGTTAGATGAAAATTAATCAGTCATAAAATGAAACTACACAACAAGAAATTTATTCTGACTCACGTAATTCTTCGTGTGATGACTGAGTGGAGGGTTGAGATAAACATCTATTCAATTGATCTAGTCATCCACCAACTAGGTCCAGATATTGACAACATTTGGGAAATTTCTACATCTACATACAGTGTCTCTATTTTATGTTGAAGGGAAATTATGATAAGCTTATAGCATATGTCGGATTTTTAATCTAACCCATTTTTGTAATCAAAAGCAAGTCAAAGTAAAGTACTATGAGACCTACGACTTAAGGATAAAAAACACATTGAAAAATTTAAAAGTTGATTTATATTTGAAATAAAATTTCTTTCAATAAATTCCTTTCGAATTTAGGTATTAATAGTACCTTTTATAGGGATTATGTGGCTTTGTTATTCAAGGGTCCATATACCACTTGTGGTATCTTAGTCCCAGTTGTTCTATTGATCTGTAAATGTAAGCATTGCATATACTCCATGTGCACTGTTTCCACAATGAAACTTGTGTGAATTGGAAACCTCTAACAAGGAAAGTACATGGGTTCGAACAAACATATCTGTATGAACGTTTGCTTACAGGATCTCTACGTACACCTCAATGTGCTGGTGGGTGTCGTTTTTTTGCAAAGCTCTGCAACCATGCTCTAGATAGCACTGTAGATGTAGACGCCTTACGTAATGCAGATATCTTAACTATAACTCATGTAATAATCGTCGTACATGTTCTCTAGCGAATTGTCATCAAAAGCCGTGATGATAGTTGCAACTTTAACCTTCTTCCCGAAAGACTGTTGGTATTCACTGCCACTGCTTCCATCGCCTCTTCCCGCACTTACCGTAGCACTACCGCTAGCAATGAGTTGTTCGTCATTATCATCCCTATTATCATTATTATGAGTTTGTAACAACAGTATCTAACTTATGCTCATATTTCTGTAGCATAACAGATACGAGAAAGCATGCGAATGATTCATCTTCTACGCTAATACCATCTTCACGAAGAAGGGTTCTTCATAACTTCATCTCAACCAATCGCAATACATTAGCAGGATTGATTAGCAATCGCCGCCCCATCTGACGCCTCACCACACAAATAACGTCACAAAACGCAACTTCGGAGGCGCACTGCACCGTCCCTACTGGCGAACCGACAGGTCAAAGTGCAATGCGGCATGGTACACGCAGAGGCCTCTAACGGACGACTGCAGAGTTTTGCAGATGCGGGAGTATCACTAGTCCAATAAGAGATCTTTACATTATCTGTCATACGATTTTGGTGTATATGTGTTTGTTCGAGCCCAGGTACTTTCCTTGTGAGAGAGTGTACTACTCTGTATTTCTGGCACTCTATATTGATTACGAGGTGCAGCACACAGAGTAGAGGATGCGTCAGTGATGGGCAGCATTGTCGTGCTGAAACAGTACTGAGTCACCGTTCGGACTGTACGCCGAGACGAATTCGCTCACAATTTTGTGTTGCAGATTACAGCTAACTTTTAGCTTCCAGGCGGCCAGGTGGGTTTGCTTCTATTGGGAAGGATAATTTAATAACTTAGGTAACTTTAATCCGAGTTGAATATTTTAATGGTCTGGGTACATATTCCGAGCCGACGAATCCCTCCCAACCGTGTTCTCCGCTCGTAACCTGCTGGAAGACGCCCAAAGGGAGGACCGAAGACGCGATGGAAGGAACGGGTACTGGTAGTCCTCAAACAAGTGGAGCCGACAGCGGTGGAAGATGAGGCTGGAGACCGACAACGTGGGACCAACATCTTATATATATATATATAAATGAATTGCTGTTCGTTAGTCTCGCTGCACCGATTTGGCTAATTTTAGTTTTGAACTATTCGTACAAGTTCAGGGAAGGTTTAAAGGGTGATAAAATATGGAAAAGTTGTCCGGAAAAGAGGAAAATCGGGAAAAACTGAAACAGCTTTTTCCAGTGAACTATCAATACCATTCGTCCAATTGCGATAAAATTTTGTACATTTCATGTTGAAAGCAAGAGGAAGGTTAATAATAATTAAAAATTTTGAAAAGTCGCCCAGAAAGTAGGAAAATTTAGGAAAAACCGAAAGCGATGTTTTTTTTCTATGAATATAAATCAATTGCATCATAGTTGTAAGAGCATCATTTGAGAACGGTTTGGCAGGACAAGCTGTTTATGAAATAACTTTTTTGGAAAATCTACTGGAAAATTTGAGAAAAGCAAAGTGCATTTTTCAATGTTTTTTGATTGAATTCAGCACTGTAACTGACTATTCGCACGACGGAGAGGGGTAATTTTTTTTTTTTTTTTTTTTTTTTTTTTTTTTGTTCATTATGGTCTTGGAGAAGTTTACCGTAAAAGAAAATAGGGACAGTTAAAACGGAAAGTCGCAAAATTTGAACGAAGTTCCTTTTTTAATGTGTTTCTAAATGTAATCAACACTATAAGTTGATAATCGTTCAGCCGATTGCGAGAAAATTTTTTCATTTGACATTCATGAACGTTCTTATGAACTAAAAGTTTCGGAAAGTCACTCAGAAAAATTGAAAATTCCCGAGAAACTGAAAGAGCTTCTTCAATGGGATATCAATATCATTTGTCTGATTCCGATAAAATTTTTGCATATTTGACGTTCAAAGCAAGAGTAACGTTCCTGTGAAATAAAAATTTGGACAAGTTTCCCGGAAAATTGGAGAACTCAGAAAAAAAAAGAAATAGATTTTTCTATGAAATAGCAATACCGTTCTTGTGATTGCGATAAAATTTTGCACATTCGACGTTCAAAGTGAGAGGAAGGTTTGAGTGAAGTAAATTTTTCCTAATTTTATCACCGTTTAAACCTTCCCTGAACTTCCACGAATGCGACATGAACATTATCCTGAACGTGATTTGCCCACTCTTTCCGCCCACTATCGAGCCGATACTTGGATTATCTAATGATGCCTTTATAAAGCTACTGGGTCTAAAATACATATGATTTAAATTAATATGGTTTATATTAAGAAGTAAGTGATACCAAGTTCACTGGGTTATCTAGTCTGCAATAAATGTGTCCTGTACTGAGATTACGACTGACTGATGCTTTATTTTTAATTTTGTTTTTATTTTTGTAATGTATACCTTTTTTATAATGTGCTGTCTGTATTCATCTATAGCTGTCGTTGTACCCTTTTTTATTCTGGTGTTGGCCTTAAAGGCTCATGAATGCAATAAGTGGTAAAGATGAGGACAGTCTTTTATTGGTTGCTGAAATGGAGCAATCAGGAGAGAATGTTGTGATATTACAGATACAGGTAGAAGATGATTGTTTCCATGTGAAAGGCGGATTTTGCCTGGTTGTTGGGTTCCCCAGCCGGCAGGCTACCATTTTGTACCTAGTGAATGGAATACAGCAGGTAGTCAGGGTTTCCCTAATGTGCTCGGAAACCGGAAACGCTTGGCTGAGCGAGGGTGGCTATTCCAGATTGCATCTGAAATACAATATAGAAACACACATTATTCTAAAAATCCATATAAAATCCGGGAATGATCATACGGCAAATATAATTACATGAATGGTTTCAGGAGACTTGGGAGAATCAAACGCCGTAATTACAATTTCAATATTCCTTACAGATAAAAAATCAAATGTTCAAATGTTTGTTAAGCTTATGGGACTTAACTACGGGGTCATCAGTCCCTAAACTTACAAACTACTTATGAACTACTTACGAACTAGGACGGCACAAATATCCATGCCCGAGGGGGGATTCGAACCCCCGACCGTAGTGGCCGTGCTGATCGTGACTGGAGCGCCTCAGTCACCTCGGCCACCGCGGCCGGCTACAGATAAAAAAAGCCGACAAATTTCAGTACTATAATAATAATATTATAAGCCTTATATTTACAATTATTGATACGTAAAGTTTATCAGTAACAATTTAAGAAGCAAATGGACAGCATTGTATTACGTTACCTATCTTGAAAGACGTACAACGTTATTTCTGTATTCTTTCAATAATCTTTGTTTTACTCTCTTGTTCTGCTTTTCGTTCAGGTAGTTATATTCTTGTGTCACAACATAGATTCCACCACAGAAACACAAAGCATGAACCCAGCAATGCGCATTACATTAATATATGTATTTTATTATATTTAATATTATTATTAGTAACGTTCTTTATGTTGCAGACTTTCACTTAAATATTTCATGACCGGTTAAAAATAGTAGATATGCAGCAGATAATTTATATATAAACAATTACATGTATTTGCGAACAAGAACTGAATATATTAACATAAAAAGCAATGATAAATATGAATTGTGTAACTGTATTTCGACGGCGGCAGTATATTTGAACAGTGAGACGCCACGCTTAATGGCTATTTGAGCAAAGAGTTTCAGTCTCAACCGTTTTTAGTATTGTTAAATATATATTTATTTGTTAAATGTAAACAATATTTGTAGGGAGGTGGTCAAAACATTTAAGTCTGTGATATTCAAATGTATAATATTTTGGAAGGGAAATGGTATTTTAAAGATGAGGCGTTAGGATGCGCGGAAGGATACAATTTTGGGAGCAGAGACTAAGTCCATACATGCCTATCTCTTCAAATCACTATAAGATTGCGTTGCGACCTTCCTATCGGTTCTCACCAATAAGACTTGGGCAATACACAACTCAGGGTAGTAAAAGTTTATGGCTCGTTTTCTCTGTACCTAGGGGTGAGTTATGTACGACAGCTTCATTGCCCTAAACAGCTACCCAATCTGTTTAAACAAGATCAATACTTAATCTGCAGTTTAACAAGTCTATCAATCTGCATATGATGACTTGAAAATATATTTAAAGAAACACAAATCACAACTTCTGAATAACCAACAGAATGGATCCTAAGATAAAGAAGTGGTTCACTCTGGAAGTAATTCTTTATAAATAGATTTTATTCCTCTTTCTGGACATGAAAATGCGGAGGTCGTCCTACTTTATACATCGGTAAATAGCTGAATATTTCCCCAACTATTGTTCATAAGAGGCACAGTAAGTATCACACGCACTCGAGAGTAAAAGTTCCAAGTTAATACGCGATACGGTGGAGTAGCCGAGCGGTCTAAAGCGTCTCGCTGCGGAGCGCGCGGTTGCTCGCCGTGGAGGTTCGTGTCCTCCCTGAGGCATGGGTGTGTGTGTTGTCCTTAGGTTAGTTTACCTTGGTTTAGGTAGTTTGTAAGCTACGGACTGATGACCACGAAGTTTGGTCCGATAGATTTACAAACATTTGAATACGCTATAAAAGTATTTGTTATGAAACACGACTACACGATTGCTGAATTATGACATCTCCACAGCCGTACTACCGTGCAAAGTTTATCATTTTGCAAGCAGAGTCTAAGTTCTGCAATCACAGTCCCGTAAATTCTCTAAATCCACACATGCCTATTTCTTCAAATCACAAGTTCGCAACGCGGTTTCAGACCGCCCAGCGTCACAACCTTTCACCACCGCGTCCAAGTTAAAGAGTTCCTTCCCAAGCGTTCGAAAAGCGTGCTCTCCCTGCTCCCAAAATTGTATACTTCCGCGCATCCTAACGCCTCATCTTTAAAATACAATTTCCCTTCCAAAATATTATACATTTGAATATCACAGACTTAAATGTTTTGAGCAACTCCATACACCGAGCGAGGTGGCGCAGTGGTAACGCACTGGACTCGCATTCGGGAGGACGATGGTTCAAATCCACCTCCGGCCATACAGATTTAGGTTTTCCGTGATTTCCCTAAATCACTTCAGGCAAATGCTGGGATGGTTCCTTTCAAAGGGCACAGCCGATTTCCTTCCCCCATCCTTACCAAAAACTACGAGCGTTAGCTCCGTCTCTAATGACCAAGCTGTCGACGGGACGTTAAACCCTAAAACTCCTCCTCCTCCACCTCCCTACAAAATGTTCAAATGTTTGTAAATCTATCGGACCAAACTGCGTGGTCATCAGTCCGTAGCTTACAAACTACTTAAACCTAGGTAAACTAACCTAAGGACAACACACACACCCATGCCCCAGGGAGGACTCGAACCTCCACGGCGAGCAACCGCGCGTTCAGCAGCGAGACGCTTCAGACCGCTCGGCTACTCCACCGCGGCCCCTCCCTACAAATATTGTTTACATTTAACAAATAAATATATATTTAACGATACTAAAAACGGTTGAGACTGAATCTCTTTGCTCAGATAGCCATTAAGCGTGGCATCTCACTGTTCAAATATACTGCCGCCATAAACTTTTACTATCCGAGTTATGTATTTCCCAAGTCTTATTGGTGACAACCGATAGGAAGGTCGCAATGTGACGAGACAGGAGCTGGACTGGGATTAAGCATAGTCAAGCGTCGACATCGGTACCTGAAGGTGCGAAGACGTGATGATGTGTGTAAGTAATTAATGCACTGAAACTTCCTGGCGGGTGAAAACTGTGTACCACACCCGGATTCGAACCCAGGAGCCCGTAACGTTTACAAACATTTTGATAAAATTTCCGCCGGCCTCGGTGGCCGAGGTGACTGAGGCGTTCCAGTCACGGTCAGCACGGCCACTACGGTCGGGGGTTCGAATCCCCCCTCGGGCATGGATATTTGTGCCGTCTTAGTTCGTAAGTAGTTCATAAGTAGTTTGTAAGTTTAGGGACTGATAGCCCCGTAGTTAAGTCCCATAAGCTTAACAAACATTTGAACATTTGAACATTTGAATAAAATTTCCGCCTCCGTAGCTCTGCGGTAGTGTCGCTGACTACCACGCAGGAGGCCCGGGTTCGATTCCCGGCAGGGGAATGGGTGTTGTGTGTTGTCCTAATTATCATCATGTCATCATCATTGGCACGTAAGTCGCCCACGCGGCGTCAAATAGAAAGACTTACACGCAGGCGGCCGAACAATCCCGCAAGGGTTCTCCCGGCCGAGAAAGACACACGCTCATTTCCATTTTTGATAAAATTGCTGTGCGACTCACATTCGCCGGAACATTTAGTTAGTGGTAGTTCTGTCTTCACCGTCGTTGCGTCGTTCGTCGGAGCTGGGAGGTAGCGTTGTGAACATCGGCCTCTCGGTGTGTCGGCTACGGCAGGGCAGGGCGGACCTCCGGCCCGGACAAGCCTTTGGCGGGTGTGTGTGTGTGTGTGTGTGTGTGTGTGTGTGCGTGGGCAGACGCGCACAATGGCCGCTCCCGCCGGGTGAATCAATACGGCGGGGCGCGTCTACGGCTGCGACGGTGACGCCGGGCCGACAGCAAGTGGTAGCGGTCGCCTCCGTAACCACTGCGAGAAGCGAGGCAAAGTGAGACCCGGGGCGTCGTGCGGTGTAGCATAGCGCCAGGCGCCGAGGCTGGGTTGGGCGAAAACTAGAGCTGAGCATTTCGATGAAAACAACCGCTCGAGCGTTTCCCGTTTCGTGCCGCTGCTCGACGGCTGGGGTAGGCGCACGCTGCGGCATGGCTGCGGCCGTCTAATGCCCCGTGTGGCCAGTCGGTCGCCCTCCGCCTCTCGGTTACCGGCGGGAGTGTCGAGCACTGCTGGGCGCTCGAGCGCGCTCGTAGTCTCGGCCGGTGACAGCTGCACTCTCAACACTGCTGAATCGCATTAGAAACCGACCTGGCTTTGAGAAACGCAGTCAATATCAGTACAATGAATACGTGGCCGAGTTTGGAGATACTCTGCACATAACGCACGATTAGACTACTGTATTACCGTTTGTCTACCGAGCGGAACAAAATACTATGTACGGAAATTACAGTTTTTAATGTTGCAGTTAGTGGGAGACATGATCACCTCAATAGTCGAAACTCCAGTAGTTTGCAAAATAGTTAAAAATGTTTAAATGTTTGTAAAGCTCATGGGACTTAACTTGCGGGGTCATGATTCCCTAAACTTACAACATCAAACATCAAATGTAACATATACAATTGTAGTATTTGGGTTATAGAACTGATAGTAAATAACGAAAGACATTTGTAAAAGAAATAAGTTGTTAATATGAAGCGGTGGTCTCTCATCTCTGATATACATTAATGACTTGCCATTCTCAGTTGATGAAGGTTAGTTCTTTTTGCTGATGATACAGGTATAGTAATCGCATCCAAAAATCTAGAACTGATGTAATTGTAAATAACGCCTTCCACAAAATTATTAAGTTGTTCTAAGCAAACGGACTCTCATTAACTTTTGATAAAACACAGCACATACCGTTCCGCACAACTCCAGTGATAAATATAGAATTTGAACTGAAGTCCGTAGCTAAGGTAGAATTTTCAAAATGTTCGTTCGTTTTGAAGGGAAACCAGATATTTTCAAAAATTTTAGATGTGTGAATTGATGAGAGATTAAACTTGAAGCAACACATTGATCGTCTGCTAAAACTTTTGGGTTCAGCTACGTAACCTATTAGGGTTTTTTGCAAAGTTTGGCGATGAGAATCTCAGTAAATTAGTTTACTACGCCTATTTTCATTTACTGCTTTCGTATGGCATCATATTCTGAGGTAATTCACCATTCAGTAAAAAGTATTCATTGCACAAAATCGTGTAATCAGAATAATTGCTGGAGCGGACCCAAGATCATCCTGGAGACACCTATTTAACGATTTAGATATCCTAACAGTTACATATTCACTGATGAAATTTGTTGTTAATAATCCAATCCAGTTCATACAGATGTTTACATGTTTGTAAATCTATCGGAATCAACTGCTTGGTTATTAGTCCGTAGCTTGGAAACAATTTAAACTAAGGTAAACTAACCTAAAGACAACACAGACATCCATGCCTAAGAGGGGACCCGAACGCCAGATGGCGAACGGCCGTGCGCATCGCGCATGGCTAATCCGCCGCGCCAAACCCAGTTCAAAAGTTATAGCAGTGTGCATAGGTATAACACCAGGAGAAACGATGATATTACTACGCAGAGTTAAATCTCACATTGACACGTAAAGGGATGAATTATGCTGCCACAAAAGTCTTCGGTCACCTATCAAAGCCGGCCGCGGTGGCCGAGGGGACTGAGGCGCTCCAGTCACGGTCAGCACGGCCACTACGGTCGGGGGTTCGAATCCCCCCTCGGGCACGGATATTTGTGCCGTCCTAGTTCGTAAGTAGTTCATAAGTAGTTTGTAAGTTTAGGGACTGATGGCCCCGCAGTCGAGTTCCATAAGCTTAACAAACATTTGAACATTCGATTTTCACCTATCAAACATCATCAAAACCTGACAGATAGCTAACTAGCATTTACAAATTAAAAGAATCTCTGAATGACAACTCCTTCTACTCAATGCATGAATGTTTAGATATGAATTAGTAAAACTAAAAACAAAAAATAAAAAAGTAAAAAGAATCATAGAAAGAAAAAGAAAAAAAAAAATACAAAATATATTTGTGTCGTATAACATTTTGTGTAATGTAATATCTTGTAGAGACACCTTTTATTACCCTGACACGTTCCACATCATTACGAAGTGTCGTATTCATGATCTACGGAACAAGTATTAATGTAAGCAGTATTAATGTGTAAGTATTAATGTAAGCAGTGTGACGTGGTGCAGCTCCCCGTCGCTGAGTGCGCCGGTCACTGGCGACCGACCGAGCGTTCGGCGCGCTCGGCCGAGCGCTGGCGATCGGTTGCCCGCGACTGGTAGAAGAGGACGCTCGGCCGCGTATTCCCGAGAGACAGAGGGGCGAGCGGGACTCGCCGGTAAAAATCGGACATAATGCAGAACTCTAGCGAAAACACGGAATAACCGAGAGGCACAGACAACCTATAGTCGGGCCGCCGAAAGAACGACCCTGACAGTTCGCGCACGTGGGCCGCAGAGGGTGGGGGGGGGGGGGGACACTCGAGCACCAACCTGAGCTCTGGAATTGGTAAACGTTGCCGGGGTAACGGTGCCGCGTTGCCACCCTGCCACTCAAGGTCGCACAGGGTGGCGTGCCTCAGTCGCTGCAAAGCATCTGTCGCGTGTTCATCGTTTGTCCCGTTGTGTTACAAAAACAAAAGCCGAAAAATCATTTATGAAATTGATACAATTGCTGAAGAAAGTGGTCATAGAGTGTTGCGCCTTCCACCATGTCACTGCCATTTCAATGGAATAGAACTCTTGTGGGCTCAGGTGTAATCGTATGTTGCAGAAAGAAATAAAAATTTTTCATTAACAAAAGTAGAATTCTTAGTTCGTGAAGCATTGGGCAGTATTACTCCCGCAAAATGGAACGATGTTGTCACACATACGTGGCACATCTTAGAAGAGGCATGGGAACGAGAAGGTACACTAGAAGAACGGGTAGAAGAATTAATAATAAGATTAGGGGACGATAGTAGCAGTAGCAGCAGTGCATTGTACATGATTCTGGCCGCGACTGATTTTTAATGTATAGTTTGTTTCGCAACCAAAGATCATTTACTGAAAAATTACGTTATTTTATTTCTAGTTCTGTGACCAATAGACTAGCTGTGGAAACTGATCTGATAATATTACTCAGACACTATACTATGGCAGTCAACAACGACCATAAACGAATGAGACAAAAACTCTTTTTATGTAAGAAGACAAATCATTTCACTGGAAGAGGCAGTTTTACTACTTGTAAAGTGGTAGTCCTTATTTGTTTACCCTTTCGGCCGACTGCCACAATACAGTGTCCGAGTAATACTAACAGCGAGCGAGTCTGTGGAAAATAGTTATAGAAGATGAAGTATATAAACAAAATTCTTCAACTAGCAAACTTTGGCTAAAGACTAAATGATACATTATATTTAATGGAATACTGGAACATATGAAGCTTTACTTTAACTCGACATATAATTCGAAACATTTTCTTTTTAGCTGCAAAAAGAGTGTTTTTCATTACTTCCTGATTGTTCTCGTTTGTTCACGCTTTAGTAGTACATAGCAACGGTCCTAAAATATTCGGACGTGATATTCGTATGCCGGCGACCGACACGGCGTAGCAACAAACAGCCGCGTAGCAGCATTGGCAACATAGCCGCTAGCTGTCAGAGTCGTTCTTTCGGCGGCTCGACTATAACTGCCGCCAGGGACACTTTTCCCTGTAGACAGAGTCTACCATCCAGGCGCCTGACTGCTTTCAGTAGCACCACTTTCGCGTAACACGCGGAGTGAATCACAACATTCTCTGAGGTGACGATCTACACAAGTTCAGATGGCGGCAGTTCTAATTACAATGACACCACATCGGTATCTCATTTTATATATTTTTTTTATATTTATGGTACGTACTGTTCAGAACACAAGTGAGTAAGTAGCCTGCTATGAAAGACGGACATCTGTCGTTTGCCTGAAACTGTGATAAACGTCATTACTGGTAGGTTCGACCAATGCGCGAGTGTCACAGAAATGCTCCGGCAACTCAAATGGGGATCGCTGGAGGAAAGACGACATCTTTTCGTGAATTTCTGTTAAGTAAATTTAGAGGGCCGGAATTTGAAGCTGAGTGTAGTACCATCTTGCTGCCACCTACTTACATTTCACGTGGTGATCACAAAGAGAAGATAAGAGAAATGAGGGCTCGTACGGAGGCATATAGGCATTCTTTTTTTTCCTCGTTCAATTTGGGAGTGGAATAGGAAAGGAAATGCCTGGTAGTGGTACAGTGTACCCTCCGCCACGCACCTTACGGTGAATTGCGGAGTATGTATGTAGATGTATCGAATTTATACTGACTTTTTGATCACCTAGTGTATAAAATCAGATACGTGGTGTCTTTGTAAGTAAAACTGCCGTCATATGAACTTGTGAAGATTGCTATGGGCATGAATTTCGTCACCTCGGAGAATGTTATATGATTTCACTCCGAGTGTTACGCGAAAGTGGTGCTATTGAAAGCGGAGTCAAGCGTCTGGATGGTAGACTTTGTGTACGGGAAAAGAGAGAGAGATGATAAAAGCTGTGTGTGTGTTGTGGATGTTGAACCTATCGTTAAATCAGACAACAAATTGTTCATTAGCACAGCAATTTGGTTTAATTATGGCCCTGATATTGATGTATATACTATTAAATAAGAAACAGTGCATTAAACTGATTATGTGCGCAACGGATATTTTAAACACAAAACAACTGTGACAAGTCACCATTTGAAACAGACACTGACTATACTCAAAAATTTTGACTGCGAGAAAGATATTAAAAAACCACAAATCACTTTCTTAATGGTTGACTGTGAGAATTTTTTGCAAATCAGTTTCTAATTATTGAAATTTAGTATCATAGTCAATTAACTATCATTTACTATGGCACCAATAACGAAATCTGTTCAACAATATTATTAAAATCAATACTGCACTTTAAATCCACTAATAACTAATTATGAAATGAAGGAAGTAGGTTAATTTTCTCACTACGTAAATGAAACAGGAAAGAAAGGTCAAGTTACTTATTAATAATCAGCATTACATTACCTACATAATACAACTTCTGACTTGCTGGCAAAGCAGCCTCTGCTCTACATCGGAGCCATACACACATCTCAACCGCTCTCTAAGCGAGCTGAACCACAAGTGCTACTCTCTCTCTCAGTGCGAGCTACAATGCTATGCAATACATGATCTTTGCCAAACTTCACAAAGGACACATATCGATACATACAGTAGAAGCGATATTATACATTTTCTTGCAAGCAAGTTACTCGATACAAAACAGGAGGCACAATATTAGGCATTTTCTTACAAAAATAATTTTTTTTATGGGCACGTTTCAAGGGTGTAGGGGAGGAAGACAGAGAGAGAGAGAGAGAGGGGGGGAGAGGATGAGAGGGGGAGTGAGGGGGAGGGAACGGGAGACAAAAGGATTCCCCGCGTGGCTGGGTGCGCGGAGCCAACACGCCGCCTGCTGTCGAGAAGGCAGCCAGCGGTGGCGCTAGGCGACCGGTGGAGTGCGCAGCGCGGTGTGTGGAATGTCAGTCGGCGCTGAGACGCCGAGGCGCGCGGACGTGTCGAGCCGGCCGAGAAAAAACCCGGCAGCCGAGAAATACCAGCCGATGCCACCTGCACCTGCACGGTCCGGTTCACTCTCGCTGCAGGCCGGCGAGATCGCCACTCAACCCGAGACATTACTAACACTGCCAAAATTTTTAACTAGAGCCCTAAAAGAGAGTTCTGAGGACAATATCAAAACTAACGACCGACCCAATATTCGGTCTCGGTTACTCAACAGTTACATTTATTGAATATAAATAATTAAGTAATTTAAAAAATATATATTATTTTTCTTTAGTAGTAGTAAATTGAATGAATGGTAAATAAACTAATTAAAATTCCTGGAATACTTACACAAGTTAATTAATGAAGGATAGTTTTTTATCAGTCACTATTGTTCTTGGATATATATATATATATATATATATATATATATATATTAGCTCTGGCCTGCTCCGTTATATCACTGATGTTGCTTCAGACGTAGAAAATGTCAGGCGTAAGTCCAGATTTAAGGCCAATTCAGACTACATGGGTTAGGTTCTCTTCATTAGGAATAAATTGGCACAACTCCTTTTAAAACTTCACGTGTGTTTTGAATAAAGAAAACTTTACATTTCTTACATTTGCACTTGACTACAAATAACATACTATTCTTGACGAGTGCAAAAAATCAGACTGACTATACCTTCGTTTTTTCTATTCATTAACATCTGAAAGTAATTTTTTTTTCTTTTACACTGTTGACTTTACTGATGGAATATCTTTGATGAAGATACACATTAACATTTGCCCTTTTGTCGTGAATATATATATATATATATATATATATATAGCAAGTAAAAATGTACACACATTACATCAATTGCCGCGGTGGAGTAGCCGAGCGGTCTAAGGCGCCTCGCTGCGGAGCGCGCGGTTGCTCGTCGTCGGAGGGTCGAGTCCTCCCTGGAGCATGTGTGTGTGTGTGTGTGTGTGTGTGTGTGTGTTGTCCTTCCTGATGGCAAAGGTGATCATAAACAAGTGTGCAAGCTAATATTTATGGAAATCCATGGCATCACAAAGCGTAGAGTTGAAACATTGGTTAAATCGAAGACGTGTGGTGACGTTACGTACGTTGAACGTAGGGGAAATAAAAGGAAAGAGAGGGAGTACACGGGTGATGATGCAGAGCGTATAGTTGAACACACAGCAATTTTCCCCCAAGACGAAAGTCATTGCACAAGGGACAAAATTCGCTTATTTGTTTACGCCAAGATCTGAATTATGAGACAATGTACGACGCCTTTGTTGACCTTCATGCAGACCACAAAGTCCAACACAGCTCTCCATTTACTCAAATTTTGGCCGTAGCCCGGTTTTTACAGTAGAGGGTATGGCACATAGCCCTATTCTTATTTTTACCAGGAAAATATATTTTTCTTAAAGATAATAATTGAATGGTCAATTCAACTGCAATAAGCCTTCAGAGATTAACGGTAGACACAAATTAAGCCGAAAACATTGCACATAAAAACAAACTGTTCATTTTAGGAGGTTTTTTGCGTTTTACTCAGAACGTTCATTCTGGCACTTAGCACGGATTTTATAGTCAGTCTACAACGGACTCGGAAAATAGCGCCTCAATGCGCTCGGCCACTCCGCCGCGGCTTCAGATCTTGTTGCAAGACAACAATAACAGATTACATCGAAGTGTGATGGTAATACTGTATTACCGAAACTGGAATTCAAATTTTTATAATATTAAGCGCTGAAGGTGTTTGTTTATAAAGTTAATAACACAGCCGTAGTCCCAATTTGTCGTTTATCAAGATGATCACACAAAGTCTAAAAACTTTTGGTTTTGCTAGTTATGGCGTAGGTAGTTCATAAGAAGTAATTGAGCCTGCAATAACCTCAGAAAAATGTACCCACGCTGGTCACCGTCAGTATATGCGAAAATTTAGGGAAACATTTTAAATGTGTTGGAATGTTTATTTAGTTTATAAGAATTTGTGTCTTCTGGTTGGTAACTGATTCAGGACACTTGAAATAAACTGTAATAGTCTTGACCACAAATTTCAATTTATTGAGGCCTTACGCGTTTCGACGTTTCGTCGTTATCGAAGGCTACAGCAAGACAATGGAATTAATATTCATCAAACATTTTGATAAAACATAAATGAGAACATCATCTTCACACCCACCATATTTTTAAAACATATTAAAAGTGACACTAAAACATTCCTTTTAAAATAATGACTGTCAAAGACATATGCCAAACATAAAATAAATTTAAAATTCCCCCAGAACATCCCTGTAGGATGGTCAAGTGCATACTAAGGTCAGCAAAGCGGTCAGTTATTAAGTGGAGAATCCGCCAGATGGCGATGTTGTCATTTTACTTCTCTCTCTCTCTCTCTCTCTCACATACGCACTAACTTCCTACTTTCTCCGTTTTGTGTGTGTGTGTGTGGGGGGGGGGTTAATATAATACCTTAAAGCTGCACAATATTTTGTTTCTGTTAAGTTATACAATTATAAACTTATCACTATAAAACTTTTACAAATGACTGTGTACAAAAATTTCCTTTTAGATTATAAAATTACCTGAGTGCTGCCCCAATATATAGGGGAATAGTGGAATTCGAGTGTTTAGGTGTTTGTTTGCCAGCAACAGGTAGAACTTTCGGAATTTGTATGTTCCCCTCAGTCTGTCTGTCTGTCTGTAAATCTATCGGACCAAACTGCGTGGTCATCACTCCGTAGCTTACAAACTACTTAAACCTAGGTAAACTAACCTAAGGACAACACACACACCCATACCCCAGGGAGGACTCGAACCTCCACGGCGAGCAACCGCGCGCTCCGCAGCGAAGTGCTTTAGACCGCTCGGCTACTCCACCGCGGCGTTCCCTTCAGTAACTGATTTAGGGGAGTAGCGGAATTTGAGTTTTTTCCAGCAGCAGGCAGGAGTTGCCGAATTCTTGTCTTCCGTTCGGTAATTTAGTTACGGAAGTTGTAGAATTCGAGTGTTCGGTTTGCCAGCAGCAGTTACAAGTTGCCGAAGTCATGTGTTCCGCTCGGTAACTGATTTAGAGAAGTAGCGGAATTTGAGTGTTTGGTTTGCCAACAGCAGGAAGAATTTGCGTACTTCGTGTGTTCTTTTCAGTAACTGCTTAAGGGGAGTTGTCGAATTCGAGTGTTTAATTACCCAGTAGCAGGTGGAAGTTGCCGAGTTCGTGTGAGAGTAAACTGCAGGACTCATCCGCCCGACGCGCCAGACTATTACAGGAGACCTAGCTGAAAGGTGTGTCCTACAGGAAGACAGACTGGGCACCATGAAACGGGATACTGTCCAGCTTCCTCCGGCCAGCTCGCCCTCTGCTGCCGCCATCCTCTTAGGCTACGGCCACACTTGCGTTTCTTGAAGCTGGACGCTCAACGTCTAAAGAAGCAGCTTTAAAAGGCGCCAGGTGGTGGCCACATTCGACCGCGTATACACAGCGCCTTCTTACAGGCGTCCTACCGACGTGAATGTGGCCACATTTGGCTCAGTAGCGTTTCACACCTGCTTGGCTGACATCGAGGCATTGAGAAATGAATGTATTAAGTAAACAGTCTGTAACAATAATACGTGCTGCATTGGTACTGAATACTGATTCGACGGAGACGACGTAGACAAAGAAAAGACGTATCTGGATTCATCCAATAATTGAAGACAGATCAGAGAGGGGAAAATTCACTCTGATACACAACAAACGTAAAGAAAACCGTGAAAAGTGTTTTTGAGTACTACAGGATGTCTATTAAGTCATACGAAACTCTGCTGTATAATGTATCAAGTGCTATTACTGGAAGAAATACTCGACTAGTTGATTTTATAAGGGCTGAAGAAAAACTATCAGTTACTCTGAGCCGGCCGCGGTGGCCGAGGGGACTGAGGCGCTTCAGTCACGGTCTGCACGGCCACTACGGTCGGGGGTTCGAATCCCCCCTCGGGCATGGATATTTGTGCCGTCCTAGTTCGTAAGTAGTTTGTAAGTTTAGGGACTGATGACCCCGTAGTTAAGTCCCATAAGCTTTACAAACATTTGAACATTTTTTAGTTACTCTGAGGTAAGTGAAGTTTTATTACTTATTTTATTATTTGTTGCCGGCCGCGGTGGCCGAGGGGACTGAGGCGCTCCAGTCACGGTCAGCACGGCCACTACGGTCGGGGGTTCGAATCCCCCCTCGGGCATGGATATTTGTGCCGTCCTAGTTCGTAAGTAGTTGATAAGTAGTTTGTAAGTTTAGGGACTGATAACCCCATAGTTAAGTCCCATAAGCTGTACAAACATTTGAACATTTATTATTTGTTTACATTGCATAAAATGACAGGGTTGAATCTTCCGATTTTTCCTCGAAGATCATTGTAGATGTGCTGCTTGTGGACTGGGATGACTGTTGGTCACATTCGGATGTAATTCTAGGCGGCTGTGTATGTGTGTAGGACTCTAATTAAGTGTTTTTACTCCACTTACCTAAGGCTCCTTTTCTTTCTTTGTCCATGTTGTCCCAACCTTCACCCGCAACATTAGATGTCACAGCTAGCCAACCGTCTCTCTCTCTCTTTTGTCTGTTTTTATAATCCACATTTTGAATGTCGTATAAAAGTGGTCGAGCTTGAACTTCTAAGATAATACGCTCGCTATCAAGTTCAATTTTTTCCATCTCAGTCATCGAGAAAAACTGTAATAACACTTGACTACCCACACTACTGTGCGTTGGCAGACTGCACAGATAGTTCTCAGTTCACGTGGGAACGCAATGTGAGCAGCGTCTTTTGACGCAGCGAATGGGCCCCGGCCCATCCGACTGGCGTCTGACTTCGAGGACGCGCCTTCTCTCCCCTCTGACGCCGGCAGAAAAAGACGCCGTGTGTGGCCACTAGTCTACCGGCCTTCTCCAGCCTGCGTATAACTGTGCCGTCTTTTGACGCTGAGCGTACAGCTTCAAAAAAACGCAAGTGTGGCCGTAGCCTTAAGAAGACTGGTACAGCTGGGTTGTTGTTGTTGGTTTTTGGAAGGGACTAAACAGCGACGGTTATCAGTCCCTTGTTCCAGTCAAAGAGATAAAACATTTTGTTAAGGGATCCGAAGTAAAGGTTTTAACAAGTCAAAGTTTAAAACTTACAGACTAATAGAAAGAAAGGATACGATTAAAAACGAAGAAGGGATAAAACAGCTGAAACAGTACAAGAGTGTTTTTGCTGGGTGGTCACAGGGATATAAGGAACACACCCAGCCACTCTGGAACACGTTAAAACCACCTACCTAACAGACTTAAGCAGGCGGAGGACAGAGAAATGACAAACACAAACGTTAAATGGACTTGTAAAGTCCACACTCACGCATAAAATTTAAAATAGAGTCAACCGTTGAGGTATTGTCAGCTAATGCTAGCTGCAAAGTGTCAGGAACATTAAAATAGCGTCGTGCTGCGGCTAAATTGCGACATTCAATTAAGATGTGGGCGACCGTCAAAGGCGCACCACATCGACACTGAGGAGGATCCTCGCGACGCAGGAGGTGACCATGCGTGAGCCAAGTATGGCCTATACGGAGTCGGCAAAGGACAACCGACTCCCTGCGAGAAGCCCTCAGGGACGTCTTCCATGCAGCGGTAGACGGCTTGATAGCACGGAGCTTATTTGGTTCAGTGGTATATGCCCATTCAGAATTCCAAACCTCCAAGACCTTGCGGGTCAGCTGGGTTTGGAGGTCGCAAACTGGGAGGCCAATGTCCAGGGACCGCGAAGTGGTGGCCTGCTTGGCCAGCTGGTCCACACGTTCATTGCCTGGTATACCTACATGCCCTGGCGTCCAGACAAAAACGACAGAACGGCCTGACTCGCCAAGGGCGAAGACAGCATCTTGGATGGCCCCCACCGCAGTGTGTTTCGGTAGAAACTGGTCGAGGGCCTGTAAGCCACTCAGGGAGTCGCTGCAGATGACGAACGACCCCCTGGGGCGAGCTCTGAGGTGTTCAAGAGCTCTCAAAATACCGACCAGTTCTGCAGTGAAGATGCTGCTTCCACAAGGCAATGACCGCTGTTCGATGTGGTCACCATAGAGGTACAGTTGGGCGCGGTCCTACGAGGCTTGGGCCGGCGCTAGCGGTTGGGGAGTCGGCTATAATCGCCTCGCCGCCTGGCATTATCGCCTGCCTGCCAGCCTACTCGCGTGTCTGGCAGACAGCAGGGGCGGCGCCTTTATGAACCGACAGCCAGTCATGCACGCCGAGACACGACAAGCCCAGCCGACGAGGAAGGAGGGAGGCGGCGACGCCCCAGCAGGCACTGTGCACAGTGGCGCGTGCGGAAGCACACGGAACACGCGCCTCAGCAGCAATGTTACCTGCCGACCGTAGGGAATGTCCCTAAGCGTAGGGACTTTTGACTCTTTTTTGGCCCACTTTAGGTTACGGTGTCGTTGTTGTGGTCTTCAGTCCAGAGACTGGTTTGATGCAGCTCTCCACCCTACTCTATCCTGATCAAGCCTTTTCATCTCCTCATAAGAACGACAACCCACATCCACTTCAATCTGCTTACTATACGCGTCTCCTGGTCTCCCTCTGCGATTTTTACCACACACACTTCCCTCCAACGCTAAATTCACAATTCCTTGATGTCTAAGAATGTGTCCTACCAATCTATCCCTTCTTTTAGTCAAGGTATGCCAGAAATTTCTTTTCTCCCCAATTCTGTTCAGTACCTCCTCATTAGTTACGCGATCCACCCACCTAATCTTCAGCATTCTTCTGTAGCACCACATTTCAAAGGCCTCTATCCTTTTTCTGTCCACACTGCTTATCGTCCATGTTTCACTCCCATACAAGGCAACACTCCATGCAAATGCCTGCAGAAAGGACTACCTTAGGCTTAAATCAATATTCGATGTTAACAAATTTCTCTTTTTCAAAAACGCCTTTCTACCCATTGCCATTCTGCATTTTATAGCATCTGTACTGCGACCATCATTTGTTATTTTACTGCCCAAGTAACAAAACTCATCTACCTCCTTTATTGTTTCGTTACCTAATCTAATTCCTTCAGCATCACCTGATTTTCTTACACTGCACTCCATTACCCTAGTTTTACTCTTGTTAATGTTCATCTTATATGCACCTTTCAGCACATTGTCCATTCCGTTCAATTGCTCTTCCAGGTCCTTTGCTGTATCTGACAGAATTACTATGTCGTCGGCAAAACGCAAAGTTTTTAATTCTTCACCCTGAACTTTAATTCCTTCTCCAAATTTCTCCTTGCTTTCCTTTATAGCTTGCTCAATGTACAAATTGAACAACATTGGGGAAAGGCTACAACCCTGTCTTACTCCCTTTCCAACCACTGCATCCCTTTCATGCCCTTCAACTCTGACAACCACTGTCTGGTTTTTGTACAAGTTGTAAATAACCTTACGCTCCCTATATTTTACTCCTGCTTGCTTCAGAACTTTAAAGAGTTTATTCCAATCAACATTGTCAAAAGCCTTCTCCAAATCTACAAAAGCTAGAAATGTAGGTTTGCCTTTTCTTAATCTATCTTCTAGGATAAGCCGTAGGTTACGGTAGTAACACTAAAAGTGGGCCTTTGCGATCGTCTTTTGACAGCTCGAAATTTACATGAAAATAATAGCTTCACCACTCATCTGACACGAAAATTGAATAACCGAATTTGTAGAGGAGAAAATTCTCTACAACTTTGCTCTCTTATGTTTTTCTCAGATCTCGTATCGTTTCAGAGATATTTGCAAAAATAAAGGCGATTTTGTGATGTCTGTCTGTCTGTCTGTCTGTCCGTAACGTGTTCCCTGTTTTTAAGACGAACCGTTCAACCGATCAGCAACAAATTTTACAGACATAATTTTAGGCCGCCAGAGACCACAACCTCCCTTCTTCAAATTTTTCGCACAAAAAATACGGTAGTAATACCAAAAAAATCCGTTTGTAATATAATTGTAATTGCAAGCGAACCCTTCATCTCACACGAAAATTGAATAACCTAAATGGTAGAGGGGAAAATTCTCCACAACTTCGCTCTGTTGTGTTTTTTGATATCTCGTATCGTTTGAGAGATATTTCCAAAAATATCGGAGTTTTGACACCTTTCATTGAATTAACGAAAACCAGCCGTTCGCAGATGTCACGTGACATTCCTCGCCCAGAACTCTCTGTGGCGTACGCCATCTTGCGTTGCGTATTTGATGATTTTCTTATTGTAACTTTCACGTTGTCATTTCAAAGTAATGGCGCACTGAAGAATTAACAAAAACACGTCGTTCTTCGTACGATAAATGATAATCTAGTGCCTACAAATGCCATATTAGCATCACTTAACAACAACTGTCAGTACTATAAGATTTAAGAACACAATCCGTAACTGTCAGCTGTAGCGTAGCGCGCAATGCGTTGGACTGTGACGCTGGAGGTCAGTGCTTTAAAACCCACTGCTACCTAATTTTTTCCCTAAAAGGGTTTCAGACACTCTTATTAATTAATTTTTTATTATTTACATTATTATTTTCGTCCAAAATGTTTGCAAAAACGTATAAAACTACAAATCTAAAGTGGGCCGTAAAACACGACAGTGTGATTTTTTTCTAAACTGTAGGGACATAGGGAAGGATCTCTTTGCAAAATATAGGAACTTTTCTCAAAATGTTCAAGTGTTTGTAGACCTTAACTACGGGGTCATCAGTCCCTAAACTTACAAACTACTTATGAATTAGCTAACACTAAGGACGGCGAAAATATCCTTGCCCGAGGGGGGATTCGAATCCCCGACCGTAGTGGCCGTGCAGACCGTGACTGGCGCGCCGCAGTCCCCTCGGCCAGCGCGGCCGGCTCTGAATATTCACATGTGTGTGAATGTAAGGGATCAAAATGCTGAGGTGGGCAGTTCCTGGACTTACAAAGTACTTAAACTTACGCTAAGAACAACACGATCACACCCACGCCCGAGGGAGGACTCGTACCTCCGACGGGAGCGACTGCGTAATCCGAGATATGACGCCTTAAACCACACGCCCGTCCCCGCGCGGCGGTAATTTCTTTTTTCACTTCCGTTTTGTAAGGAAATGTCATACAAGCATTCAAAAGAAGGGGGAAAAACAGCAATTTCAGCTGTGAGGCAAAAGGTAGGAATATTCCGTTCCCTTTAACTTGTACTTTTCTACATTCACTTTCCTAAACTTTTTAGTAGCAATAAAAAAAAGAACTTCAACTATGTGTGGGAACTTTCTACTTGCTACGCCTCGGGGTTCGAGCCCTGCCCATATTGCGTTCACCAGTTTGTAGCTTCCATTCCTACTTTCATGCGTCCATAGTCGGAGGTTTAAAAACAAGGGATATATTCGAAGCTTTGTGTCCTGTTGCCTCCAATTATTTTGAAACATTGTCGCGTTTTCTGAATGTTCCTGGGATCTCTTCATTACGTAGATGGAAAATTGAAACACAAACTATAAGAAAAATGTAAAAAATTTAAAAAAACATTAAAAAATAAGTAGGGTCCTAACGAAATGTTATGTCTTACAGTTCGAATATGGCCATTCTTTTCATTTTCGTTGTGTTCGAATACCTACAACATTTCGATGTAAAATCTGTGAATTAACACTTATCTAATAGTAATTTTTATGAAAAATGCACACCTTTTGTTTATTCTTACTTCTCAATAGTTTATAAAAGATTGGTGGTTGGAACAGGCCGCGGCGGAGCGGCCGAGTACATTGAGGCGCTATGCTCCCATGGCGCGAAGCTGTTTCCCGTCGGGGGTTCGAACCCCCCCCCCCCTCGGGCATGGATGTTTGTGCTGTCTTTAGTATACGTTAGTTTATAAGTAGTTTGTAAGTTTAGGGACTGATGACCCCGCAGTTAAGTCCCTTAAGCTTTACAAACATTTGAACATTTTTTGTTCCAATAGGAAAAACAACACATTACATATCTGGAGCAGTAATGGAAAAATCTAACTGAAGTGAACAATCAAAGGTTACCATACTCAGTTAATAGTGGCATGCATTCTGTTAAAAATGTAATTTATCATTTGTATGGAAATCATCATTATTATTAAGAAACTTCCATTGAATATGGAAAATTGAGAATACGTACATTTTTCATAAAAGTTACGAACAATTATGAGTTAATTATAAAATATTAGATTAATTTTAAAATTTAATCATATAAGTATATGAAAAAGGAATTCGAACTATGGATGATTTCTTTTCCCTATCAAACACCCTACCGATGGGTCCTAATATGTAAATCCAGGGCCTGAACGTAGAGTCGATTTCCTCTACAATTTTAGACAGTTCCATCGAACTGCTTTGGCTGTTAGCTATTCTAGTTCTGAACTTAACGTAAGAGGGACATTAAAAAACAAGATTCCGATGCCAATGTGGTCTCTTTGTTGTCATCCTGCAGCCACTCGGCGATGATTCTTCCCCTATACCACAACATCATCAGCAAACACCGGTCTGTTACAGTATATGATATCGATAGTCTCACACTACAGTCGATTACAGAGGTGACAACATGACAAGGACGAAACTGTTCTAGTACAAGGAGGTAACCTTGCATTAATCTGGAGTTACCTTCGAAAATCGTGAAAAAACCTGCACGGGACCCAGTATGCCACATATCTCCCAAACGAAGGTAGTTAGAGCACAAACATGTCTCATAAACTTCCCTCTAGGTCGTACTTCATATGCGTAATTAGCCTAAGTGTTTCGGCACTCTGCCAGGTCGTCAATGCCTTACAAAACCAGTTCAACCTTTTTTACGCCAGACTAGCTAAACCGAACCAGGTGCAGTCTGAGTTTACATGAATGGGGAAGTGAATGAAAGGATTCTTGTGAACCACAGAAACACTGAGAAAATAGATCACTGAAATAAGTAACCCGCTGTATGTTGCTGTAGCTATGTGAAATGAAAGAAAACTCGGAAAAAATGATGTCTGGGAAAATAATTCTGTAGTGGATACCCAGTGGATTGATTAACGGTTCTGTTTGTCCGTTTTCTTCACGCAAATACAGGTCAGACTGCTTACTGACTCAGCAACATGGGACATATAACTAACTGCCTTTCAGAAAAGCAATCGTTATCTGTATTCTTCCAATAGATCTCTCATCCCCTTCCTCCTCCCTCCTTCCCTTTCCACCCTTTCCTCTCTCTCTATCTCTCTCTCCCATTGTCCTTCTATTCCTCTTCCATATCTGTATTCCCTCTTTACCTGGCCTGGCCATCGCTATTTGCAATGAACAAATTAAAAATTAGCAAATTTCCACAACATGTACGGAAAATGACCACGAACTTTCTCTTAGAAATGTTCGAATACAGCATTAGTAGCGAGCTTCTTGACGCTGTCGCGTCGTTCAAATATCTAGGCGTAACATTGCAGAGCGATATGAAATGGAACGAACATGTAAGGACAGCCGACTACGGTTTATTGGGAGAATTTGGGGAAGATGTACTTCACCTATAAAGGAGACCGCGTATAACACGCTTGTACGACCACGTCTTGAGTATTGCTCAAGTGTTTGGGACCCGCAGCAGATCAGTTTAAATGAAGACATGGAAGCAGTTCAGAGGCGAGCAGCTATGTTTGTTACTGGTAGGTTCGACCAATGCACGAGTGTCACGGAAATGCTCCAGCAACTCAAATGGAGGCACTGGAGGAAAGACGACGTTCTTTTCGAGAAATTCTGTTGATGAAATTTAGAGGGCCGGAATCTGAAGCTAAATATAGTGCGCTCTTGCTGCCGCCTACTTATATTTCAAGTAAAGATCACAAAGACAAGATAAGAGAAATTAGGGCTCTTGCGGAGGCATATAGGCATTCTTTTTTTCCTCGTTCAATTTGGGAGGAATAGGAAAGGAAATGCCTAGTAGTGGTACAGTGTACCCTCCGCCACGCACCTTACCGTGAATTGCGGAGTATGTATGTAGATGTAGATGTAGAGAAGAGTAAGCAAAATAAACACAACGATAAAGAAACTTTACTTACAGACTTCGTTAACACGATGTTTTCATTTCCACTGTTGACATATACCTACGAGTACTGGCTTTGTAGCTGCACCAAATGCGTGTGTTATTGCAGAGGAACTATTTCACACTCTGTTACTGCTGTGGGGCTATTTTTGACCCCCTCACAGACATTATCGTATTTATCTCCAAAATGGCGCAATTCTTGCGCCAAAGATGTTAAGTATTCTCTTATAAACCAATCGTCTTAAAAGAAACGTGTTAGTTCAAGTCTCGAGACATTGTTTGCTACGGAGTAAATGGATTTTGGGGTTACTGAAGGACCCAGGGTAGTATTTACGAGCATCTAACAATGAGTAGTGAATCTATTCGCATCGATATACATGTTATGACGGCGGAAAACTTTATGGACTATTTAAATAACATAGAACAAAGCCGTGGTGGAGTGGCTGAGCGCTCTAAGGTGGCTTGTTGTAGAGCGCGGCGTCGGAGGTTCGAGTCCTCCCTTGGGAATTTCTACTTTCAGAGATTCAGATATTCAATTGTTTTTTAAGCTTATGGGACTTAACCGCGGAGTCATCAGTCCATAAACTTACAAACTGCTTATAAACTAACTTATGCTAAAGACAACACAGACATCCATGCCCGAGGGTAGATTCGAACCTCCGACGGGAAACGGCCTCGCGCATCTGAGCATAGCGCCTCAATGCGCTCGGCCACTCCGCCGCGGCCTTTCAGAGATTAATTTGGTCCGTAATCAACTACGTAGATGCAGCTAAAAAAGAAGAGTTATTTCGAAAATGAAAATTTTATTTCTTTAAAGAACATATCTCTCTTTTACGAATTGAAAAACGTATACATTAAAATAAATATGTTTTATATCAGTTTCTAGCTTCTAGCTTCTACCTTCTTCCCTCCTATTTTGATTGAAGCAGTTGGAAAGAAACTGAAATGAAAATGTATTAAACAATTCCCATAAAGATTGATTCAAAGTAAATGCAAATAACTCCAATTTTGAGGCTCACTAATGACCTCACGATTGTAATTGTGATGGGAAATTAGTGTTAGAAACGTCCTTGGAAACGGGCTTTCTCCCGAAACGTCGCTACTTTCGGGTGTTATTTTCAGTGTAACATCTGATCTGTCCTCAATTATCAGCGCAGTTGAAAATTTTAGTTCTTGATAGAGTTACGTTCATCAGAACGACAGACATCTACTTTTTTTATTCGCACTTTATGCCTTCCTAAACAAATGATTTTTGTTCGTGCACATTTATGTGAACTCTCCAAATATACATTAAATTCCATTGGCCTCCTTAAATAATCAGTATTCCTAAAAAAAGCGAATTTCTACGAACATAAATGATGTACTCGAAGTCCCACAATTCAGACAATTGTCGGGTGATTATGGCAGATTTAAGAAATGTAAAACTGCTAAGTATTCTTGTTAACAGACAGTCGAAAATATGACAGTTTTCATGCATTTCTGTAAATACAGTTAAATAGGTAAACTTATGCAGATGGATTTTAAAATATTCACGCTCACACAAGAAGTTTCAGTCACATAATAATGGGATTAATATATTGAATGAATTTTAGAACAGATAGCTTAGTACATTCCTTCTGTCAGTATTCTGCTAATTGTTGTCTACTGCGTACCGTTGGCACAATTCGACTGCAGCGGTACAACAATGGACTGCTTCAATAAATGTTACACTTCCTACAATACAGTCTGCAATGCTAACGTAGCACTTCTTATCATAAATATAACGGCAGCAGTCTCAATCGTTGTCAATGTATTTATTTAGCGCTTTTGACTCTAAGAAAAATGTCCCTGAAATATTTTTTTTTTTTTTTTTTTTTTTTTTATACAAACTGCAGCGTCGCATTCGAATTTACGTTTTCTGTTGAGGAAAAATATTATCATGATATGAAATGTGGATGTTCAGTAGTCCGTAAAGTTAAAGTCTATGTAGACAGTAAATTGTGCCTTTATGTTACCGATATGTCGAAATTCGCGTTACAGAGTTGGCAGCACTACGTGTACTAGTAGCGACGGGATACCGCCAACTGTGTGTCTAAAAATAATAATAAAAAAATGAATAAACGTTTCGGTGAAACAGAAGACCCGACAAAGGAACGGAAAATGGTATATCTCATCTCTTTTGACAAGAAAGGATAAGAAAGAGACTGCAACATTCATAAGGGCATTCATATTACTGCAACAATGGGAAGACGGTATCGAAGTGTTTTCAAAGAACGTTCGGAGGAAGCGGTTTTACAGCAGGACGAACTTGTCTACATAACGTATTTACGATAATTGAGAAAAATAGAGAAAAGAAGAGCGAGAGGCACATACACAAACACATGTTCACAAAGTTTAACCCTTAGCTTCCCAGGTCATTTTTCTGTCACGCTCTGTCCCAGGGGCGGTATGACAGGGCGCAATTTTTAAATAATCATAAATAGTTCTGATTGTTATCTAAGTGAACTAATCCAATTTATTACGCAAAAGGCTACTTATGTCTACATAAACTCTGTACAAGGAATACATTTTAAAATTAATTTTATGAAATATATATATTCAAACGTAAAACTGCAGAAAATGGATTTAACATTACATTATTTTATTGACACTGTAAAAAGTCAATTACTATGGCCTTTAAATTTTACTTTGTGACATATTTTTATTGCTTACTGTGCATGTAATGGTAAAAACATATGAAACGCTCCAAAAAAATTCACAAAAATAAAAATTTCACTACTGCTTTGTTGGTAACTTTTTGTCTTTTCAAAAGTTTTCTCTGCACTCGATGCAAATTTTGGTAGAACACTCATGGCAGATGGGCTTCTTGCAACAATGACAAACATAATACGTCTTTTCCTTCTTTTTTTTGGGTCACAGGTAGAGCATGTTATACGTTTTCCCAATCGTTCTCCAACTACTTCTAATCTTGTTTTTGCGACTCCCAACACACGGCGAATGGATGCACGAAGTTCACGTGGAATGTGAGGAATTTTGACTCGTTTTTCCATGCCAGCCTTTTCAAAAAACTGAAGCGGCTCATTTCAGCACTGTTCTTGTAAGAGCGGTGGAGAACAAATATGTTCACCACACTTATGTCCAAAATAGGGGGAAAAAAGCCATTGGCCATCGCTGGCTACTTCGAGCAGTTGAATAATTGGCACACTTCTCATCTAGGACATCAACACCACCTTTAGTCTGATTATAGCAAGAAATTATTTCTGGTTTACCTGTTACTCCATCTTTGCTTTGATCATGATGCATAGACGAAATAAGAATCACGGCTCTGGCCTTTTTTGGCAGAAATGAAACAAGACTTAGATCGTGTGTAAATGCATACATTGCAGAATCAACTTCCTTGTTTCTAGCAGGTAAGTAATTTTTTTTGGAATTTCTCTTTTTTTTTTTTTTTTTTTTTTTCTTCGTTCCCACATACGTTAGTCCTCTTTGTTTCAGGCATGTTGCTAACTCGATTGAGCTAAACCAATTATCGGCGGTAATATTTCGGTTAGTCTGTTCAATTCGACCGGCCGCGGTGGCCGAGGGGACTGAGGCGCTTCAGTCACGGTCTGCATGGCCACTACGGTCGGGGGTTCGAATCCCCCCTCGGGCATGGATATTTGTGCCGTCCTTAGTCTTAGCTAGTTCATAAGTAGTTTGTAAGCTTAGGGACTGATGACCCCGTAGTTAAGTCCAATAAGTTATACAAACATTTGATTTTGTTCAATTGGTTTAGCAAGTCCAATCACAGCCTGAGTTGGATTTTGGAATTTCTTTTTCTCTGAACTTAGATTTTGACCGTCTGAATCTTTTCCCGTGTAAACATATGCATTGAACAGATAACCAGTGCGAGCATCAGTAAGGCACATGACTTTTAGCCCATACTTGCATCGTTTCTTCGGAATATACATTTTTAATCTACATTTTCCACGAAATGATACAAGCATTTCATCGACACATGCACATTCCCCAATCTTGTTCAACTTCCGACAATTGTTGATGAATTTTGTGAAAATTGCTAATATCGGAGCCAAAGGATTGTTTTACTTGCGTTCGAAACGGGTCGCAGGATCATCAAATCTCAAGCATGTAAGAAGTACGCCAAACCGGTTTTTCGGTATAACACATCTAAAAATATCACGTCCAGTACCATCTGTGGCATAAAATGATTTATAATCTTCTGTGTTGGATTTGACAATAGCTGAGTAAAATAGTAAACCAATAAAAGCTTTTAGTTCATATAAATCTGTTTCATGCCAAACATTTAGTTCATTTTCATGCTTTTCTTTGTTTATTTTTTACATTAGTCCACTTTACTATAATATTCAAAATGTCGTCAGTCATCAGCAAATTCCAAATAGTGAGTGGATCTGGACTGTTACCTACTTGAGCAGGTGGTCGTACAGTGGGCAAACGAATGATGTTATGCTGGCGCACACGAGAGTTCCTCAAAAGTGGCTTCGAAGACCAACGAAAATTGTTTCGACCAAAAATATTTCTTGCAGAATTCGTAGCTGATGATACTGTCTCCATATGTCTGTCTTCTTCATTTCGATTACTTGTTTCACTCGAGGAATCCTATTTTGAGGACAGAGCACATATTTATGATTTTAAATTTGTAACGTGCACTAGAAATACCTTTTTATTTAAGTGTTTTATGGATATGATTGTTAAATGTTTTATGGAGAGTACGTAAGTCCTGATGAATCGAAACCTGCACTGATGATGTTGCATCAAGAGAACGAAATCGATATGTGATTTTCTAAAATAAATATCTCATATCACACCATCAAGCTGGAAAGTTTTCATTGTTACAAATTTTCATATTCGCCAATGAATTTTTTCAACGCTCTACAATGGTCTAGGTTAGGGATGTAACGGAAGTAGTTGTATGGGAACCGAATTCGGAGGCGGAGTTTTTAAATGCGGTTTATCGGAACAGGGGGCAGAAGGTAGCTAAGTTAAACTGTTAAGGGTAAGTTTAATAAAATAAAATTACACACGTTATTCATCATTTATGTACAGGTTTATCTAATATATAAAGCAGAATGTTCGTATGTTAGTACGTGTTGCATACAAATCTACAGTTTTGTTCCAATCTTTATGAAATGTTGTACACGTAAGCTTCAATCCATGAGGACGGTCGCCGTAAGTGTAAGAATCACATATGAGATATAGTTCACGATATATGACGCCATAAACAATGAGATGCGCGAAAAACTGCTGCATTTTGCGACAATGCTGCTCATTTTCTCCTAAACCAGTGAACCGATTTCAACCGAATTTGGTACACACAGTCGTTACCGTGAGGTAACAATTGCTGCATGGTTAACAATCACATACGACACATGGTTCAAAAGATATTACGTCATAACCAATAGAAATCGAGATAATGTGGCGAGATTTTCGAAATACACTGTATGAGAATGACAGTACTTAGCGACTTACAACAAACTTTAAACATAATTTCAAACCGTTATTAAACTTTTTCTCGCTCGCAACCACAGTAAAATGATGAAAGGAAAACAGTTTCTCGCTTTCTACTTTTCCGCTGTTTATGGAGTAAAACTACGGCTCTCGGTATGACGTTACAGTTTATAATTTGAACACTACAAATTGTAGCGACAGGAAATTTTACAGACAGTATACACATATATAGTTGAATGTAGCTTCTAAATTGTATCATATTCCGACACGTAGTTCATGAGATATGAGCACGTAAACAGTAACATTCATTGAAAACCACCTCATCACGAACCAAGTTTTAATCTATTACTTCTGATTGTACTAATTGTATTCCTGAGAGATTTTACAGACATACAGCCCTTATAAAATGACTATATACCTGAAAGATAGCAGGGCAACGCCGGGTTTTCAGCTAGTACTGTATACGTGGGAGTTGAAAATAAAACCCAAACATTTATAATAAACCAACCTAAATGAAGTGACTCGAAAATAAATACTTTATATTTTAGAAACAAAAGCTTCGCAGCTTTTTCTTCGTCCAATCTTCTCCTCAACGGGTCATAGATTGGGCAAGCACCAATAAAAGGTTGTTCGCTGGCTACTCAGCTTGGTGGAGACGACAAATATTGCTGGACAATCGGGTACAGGGTTTGAAATCTTGTGCTCACTTTCCACCATAACAAAGGATCGTCACTGATTAGAATGCGATTTTCTCTATTGTACTCGTTAAACAAATTCTTAAATAGGAAAAAAAACTGTGCAAAACTGCATGTTTGTCGCATGTGATTAGACACGTATACCAAATGCACACTAGAACGCTGTAGTCAGAATACTGGGTAAAGCGAGAACAATGACATCTGTGGATAGACACACTACGTAAACGGCGATGGTTTCGGGTTCACACTTTGGGCCCGGAAGTAACACATGTGCAGAATATATGGCCGGCCCTGGCATAAACCAGTGCATTCTGAATGACAAATAACGGAATTCCAGCATTAGTCCTAGGTGTCATTACTGATAAAACAAAAGTCTGAAAATTTAATTTATACTATCTTGGAAATCCAATGTTAATTTAAATGTTAGGAAGTCCTTTATGAAAACATTTGTCTGGGGTGTAGCATTGTATGGGAGTGAAACGTGGACGATAAGAAGTTTAGATAAAATGATGGTAGAAGCTTTTGAAATGTGGTGCTACAGACGAATGATGAAAATTAGATGGGTAGATCACGTAACTAATGAGGAGGTGCTTAACCGAATTGGGGAGAAAAGGAGTTTCTGGCATATCCTAACTAAGAGAAGGGATAGATTGGTTGGACACATTATGAGATGTCAAGGAATCCTCAACTAAGCATTAGAGGGAAGTGTGTGGGGTAAAAATCGTAGAGGGAGATCGAGGGACGAATATAGTCAAATGTTTGTAAATCTTAAATCTGTCGGACCAAACTGCGTGGTCATCAGTCCGTAGCTTACAAACTACTTAAACCTAGATAAACTAACCCAAGGACAACACACACACCCATGCCCCAGGGAGGACTCGAACCTCCACGGCGTGCAACCGCGCGCTCCTCAGCGAGACGCTTTAGACCGCTCGGCTACTCCACCGCGGCACGAGTATAGTAAGCAGACTCAAAAGGATGTAGGTTGCCGAACGTATTCTCAGATGAAGAGACTTGCACAGGACAGGGCAGCGTGGAGAGCTGCATCAAACCAGTCTGCGGACTGATAACCACAACAACAACAACTTGGACAAGAAAATGGCCGCTGCCAAGGCCACTGTACATCAAACTCCGATATAACTTCCGTTTAAAATTTATCGGAATCGAAATCGGAATCGAAGGAGTAAAATCAATCGGAAGTTCCGCTCTTTCGGAATCGGAATCGAACCTCCGTAACATCCCTAGTCTAGATGTTGGAATATTTCGAATTAATTTCCAAATAATGCCTGTAGTCGTTAGTGATTTAATTACTAACTCAGTCACTTTCACTGCATTTGAAGACAGGTGTCTCCTACGTACCCATTACACTCTGGACAACTTCAGCCATCGGGGCGAACAACCACTGTTACGTAAGCATTACGGGAGCAGAAATAGAGTGCACTCGAAAGACTAATAACAGTGACATCGCAGCACTAGAAAGAGTTGAAGGAACATCTCGTGGCGTGTCCTCAACACCGACTGATCCTCGCTTCGTGGAGATTTCTGAACGTGGCGCTGTTTCCCGAAGCGGCTTCTTCCAGAGCGGAAGAGTTCCAATGTAAGCCACGAATTGCGTTCGTTGCACCCCCGCAGGGACATTCAGCTGGTCAGCAAAGGCTACAGCCGACACCAGACGGCGAACACACAAAAAAGGGGGGGGGGGGGGAGTATGTGGGTCAGCGATCCGTAAGTGCCAAGAAAGGCACGCGCTTTTCTTTTATTTTTTCCTTTTTTTTTCTTTACCACCGACATTTTCGGGGAACAATGGCCCATTATTCCGGCGCAAAGTGGGTGGCGTTCTGTACGAAGTTGTATCCTCGCGACAAAGGTGCCCCCTCCCCTCCACCCCCCGACTTCTAGCCGTGGAAGGGGTGGCGGCGAGACAACAATGAGGGGTGAGTTACGGCCGCTGCGGCCTGGCTAGGGACGACGCGTTTTCACATGTAAAACGCCCAAAGGCTGCAAGGCAGGTACTGTGCGAGCCTTTTGTGGGGTTCGGCTTCAGAGCGCTCGCTACTGGTGGACGGACGACGCCTTGAGCAAACACCTGCTCCCCCGTCCTCGATTTACGGGAGCTCTGATAAAGAGGTTACTCCGCTGCGGTGTGGAAAT
The DNA here is from genome assembly GCA_026315105.1 of Locusta migratoria. Taxonomy (NCBI): domain Eukaryota; kingdom Metazoa; phylum Arthropoda; class Insecta; order Orthoptera; family Acrididae; genus Locusta; species Locusta migratoria. The sequence goes on along the minus strand of CM048754.1, from coordinate 1,273,786 downwards.
CTTATTCCGACGCTCGGGTAACGAATGAGGGAATCGCCTTTTGATGGGGCCGCTGTACAGGGGGGATGGAAATGCGAAACTGTTGCGGTTTGGAGTGGTCTGAATTTGCGTCCCAAAGAGGACGGTCGATTTGGCAGATGGTGCGCGGTTATCGATTGAAGTGCCGACCTTAGATCGATTTCACGTGAGAGCGATTTGGAATAAGTAGCAGTACGGAGCGCATTGAGAGCACACCTCGCGGGATAAGGATTTGTTCGCGTAGACACATCTGCACAGATTAGATTAGACTAGTTATTTGTTCCGTAGATCCATATTGAGAGGATCCTCGTGGATGTGGAACATGTCAAGAAACAAAATTTACAAGTTGAATAACAGATAATACTAATAATATAAATACAGATACATAAATTTTTAAGGTTGTTGTTTTTTTTTTTTTTTTTTTTTTTTTTTTGCTGATAATATAATAATACTAATATAGTATGAGTGCATGCATCATTTGGTATAATTTAGAAATTCACAAATGGAGTAGAAGGAGTTGGCCACGAGAAAGTCTTTTAGGTTCCTCTTAAAATGATCTTTATTTGTAGCTAAATTTTTTATACTTGATGGTAAATTATTGAAAATGTGTGTTCCTGAGTATTGGACCCCTTTTTGAACTAAAGTAAGTGCTTTTAAATCCTTGTGTAGATCATTTTTATTTCTAGTATTATATGTATGAACTGAGCTGTTTGTTGCGAAAAGGGATATATTATTTATGACAAATTTCATTAAGGAATAAATATACTGAGAGGCAGTAGTTAATATACCCTGTTCTTTGAAGAGGCGTCTACAAGACGTCCGTGAATTTACTCCACAAATAATACGTATTACACGTTTTTGGACTCTGAAGACTTTTGACTGACTTGAAGAGTTACCCCAAAATATTATACCATATGACATTAAGGAATGAAAGTAAGAAAAGTATGTAAGCTTTGTTTTTTTTATGTCTCCTACGTCTGATAACACACTCGTATTGAAAATACAGATTTGTTGAGTCGTTTCTACAGTTCTGTGATGTGAATCGCATAAGGTACCGAGCACATCCGTGGCCTGAAGTGTCCATCATGACTGAGATGTTACATCTACATTCGCATAGTTCACAATACGGTGCGTGGCAGGGCGTACCTAGTGTCGCTACTACTCATTTCCTACCCTGTTTCACTCCCGAAATGAACGACAGGCAAACGATTGATTGTATCTGAATCTAAATTGCATTGCAGTGAACAGAAGACAAACGACTTTTATCATCAAGATATGATCATATTATTTTTTTACGAAAGCAGAGATACGTCAATGTACCATATTACACTGTGTGTTGTGGTCTTCAGTCCGGAGACTGGTTTGATTCAACTCTCCACAATACCCTATCCTGAGCAAGCCTCTTCATCTCCACATAAGAACGGCAACCTACATCTGTCTGAATCTGGTTACTGTATCCATCTCTTGGTCGTCCTCTGCGGTTTTTACCCCACACACTTCCCTCCTCTGCTAAATTCGCAATTCCTTGATATCTAAGAACGTGTCCTACCAATCGATCACTTCTTTTAGTCAAGGTATGCCAGAAATTTCTTTTCTCCCCAATTCTGTTCAGTACCTCCTCATTAGTTACGCGATCCACCCACCTAATCTTCAGCATTCTTCTGTAGCACCATATTTCAAAAGCCTCAATCCTCTTCCTGTCCGCACTGTTTATCGTCCATGTTTCACTCCTGTACAAGGCAACACTCCACACAAATGCCTTCAAAGAATAATTTCTTACGCTTAAATTAATATTCGATGTTAACAAATTTCTCTTTTTCAAGAACGCTTTTTTCTACCCATTGCCATTCTGCATTTTATGTCCTCTGTACTGCGACCATCATTTGTTATTTTACTGCGAAAGTAACAAAATTCATCTACCTCCTTTGTTGTTTCGTTACCTAATCTAATTCCTTCAGCATCATCTGATTTTCTTAGACTGCACTGCATTACCCTAGTTTTGTTCTTGTTAATGTTCATCTTATATGCACCTTTCAGCACACTGTCCATTCCGTTCACCTGCTCTTCCAGGTCCTTTGCAATGTTTTTCATTCTTCACCTTGAACTTTAATTCCTTCTCCAAATTTCTCCTATTACACTATCAAATTTTTATGATGTACATATACGATGTAAATTTTTGACAAAGAAATATGACCGTGTGATAACGACTTAAGTACTGTCGGGCTTGGCTAGCACTTGGATGGGTTACCGCCCATGCCTGTTGAGTGTTGATTACAAGCGAGATGCACTCAGCCCTTGTGAGGCCGACTGTGCAGCTACTCGGTTGAGGAGTAGCGGCTCTGGTCTGGAAACCGACACAACGTCCCTTTATATCGTACACGTTCACCGCTTCGGGCGCAGGATGACATGGCGGTCGGTCGGAACCTATTGCCATTGGCCTTTTGGGGGCTTGGGAGGGCGGATTTAAGAGTTTCAAACAGGTTTCCTGACAGAAGTACTTGATAACTTTGAAACTCGCCATACGGACGTACGACGTAGTGTAAGGAAAAAGTCAGGGCAGAAAAGAAACTGACTCCACATCGAACAGTATTACCAACGCCGCAGCGGCCACGCAGTCGAAGAGCGACCGTACCTCTCGCGAGACAAAAATAAACGCAGAGCGCAAGTGAACGACCTCAATATCGGTATGTGGCCTATCTGACAGGAGGGAATCTGGCGTTATAAAGAACGCCATTCAGCGCCACAAAAAGCACGTCTTAAATCTCGCTCAGTGCGTTTTGGAGTCAAATAAAAGTCGCCCGTATTAATAAGAGTGTCCAATTAATGTGAGGAACAGTCCTAGCTAGCAGGTCAAACGCGCTTATCTGCCCGAGCGGCGGGAATTTGTAAACAAGCTGGTTGTTTGGCAGTTGGCGGGCTTGTCGGATGCCGTCTGACCTCAGGACACCAAAGGTTGGCAGCCCTGTGGGGCATCGAATTAGTCTACAGCTCGTAAGTCAGTGGCAAGAGTGCTGCAAATCTCCATCCTTCAAATAAATACAAAGTAAAAACAGCCTTCAAGTCATGACATACGTTACATCGTGCTCGTATCTGTTCTGTCTGTTTTAGTTATAAACTGTCAGACCATGATGAAGTATGTAATTTTCGCCCACTTTAGGTTACAATGGCCTTTTGAGAGGTTGAATTTTAGCCCTTCAATGAATAGTGTAGCTGGTCAGCTACATACCTTACTTTTCGATTTTCTCTCAAACTGATCAACATTTTACCTCAAATTAATTTGTAGCTGCTTCTATACGTAGTGTTACATATGCTAGTAGCTCGACCTACAAATTATAAATTGCGGAGTACTACTGAATCATTTCGACAGTTAGCTGCATAGAGTTATTCCTATCATGTGCGTTTGTTTACTTTAGTAATCCTCCTTTGCCATGTAAAAGTAGTCAATCACATACTACTGTTGCATTATGAGTTACTTTCTAGAAATGTTAGAGGCATAATAGTGACTTTTACTGCATCTTGTACATCATGGAAGCATTATATAGCTGACCAGCTAAGAACTTTTCGTTACTAGTAGTGCATAATAATTTAAAGTAATTTTTTCACAGTATATACCCACTAGACTTTAATCGTATAGCGTCAAATAAGAAGTCATGCGTTAGAGCGTTAACTGGAAATCACGCTTTCATCTGGGACGAAAACTGAATAAACGGAATTAGAGGAGAGAGAATACCCTACATCTTTGCTCTCATGTTTTTATTTATTTAATTAATTTTTATTTCGCTTCAGAGGTATTTTCAGTAATAACGACGATTTGACAATGTCCGTCTGTGTGTGACGTGTTCCCACTTTTCGCCGCGGTGGAGTAGCCGAGCGGTCTAAGGCGCCTCGCTGCGGAGCGCGCGGTTGCTCGCCGTCGGAGGTTCGAGTTCTCCCTAGGGCATGAGTGTGTGTGAGTGTGTTATCCTTAGTTTAGTTTACCTTAGTTTAAGTAGTTTGTAAGCTACGGGCTGATGACCACGCAGTTTGGTCCGATAGATTTACAAACATTTGAACATTTTTATGTTTTCACTTCGTCGTATTTCGGTTGTTGTGGATCTGATCGAAAAAAATTCTAGTAAAAGTTGTTCAGAATTTAATGTCGAGTGTCTTTTATTTGAAATTGGTTTCGATATTTTGACTCTGAAAGATAGTACACAAGTATAAAGATACAAATTCATGTGGCTCTTTCCTTCATATTCGTTTCCTTAAGCGAGGTACGAAGAATGGTTTAAGGTTGATAATATTTCATCTAAATTTGAATACATATAACAGGAAACACAGTTTTATGAATAAATAAAAATTATAAAAAGTACATGAATCATAATTAATAATTATTCGTGACTATTGGTATTGGTATTGGCTTCGGTATTTCAGAAATTAAATGAATTTTTATTGTGAGTCCTATCGCTCAAGACCATCTTCTGACTAAAAATTAACAGTTTTACTTCTGATGCAGGCTCCCTTAGTGAAGCCGAAACCAAGGTAAAGTAAAATAATAATTATTATTATTGTTTAGCGAAACTTTCGCAACCGAAGAACTGTTTTTCAAGTGTTTATTTCATATTTCGACGAACGGTTGCTGTCTTTAACAGCCATGTTTAAAATTGTACCACTAAGATTAATAATAGTTTTTCTCCCAAACTGAACAGCAAATGGGAAATGTGACAGTGGTACACAAAATATCCTTTGCCACTCAGAGTAATGTGGCTTGCGAAGTACACAGGTAATTGTAAAAGCAACGGTGACCCAAAGAAACTGCAGTCTAATGAAGGACCACTAGCTCCGACATTAATTTTAGTCGGTGAATTCATGTTGTTATTCTCTTTTATCTCTGCCGCCACTAAATTTTTAGTCCAGTAAGTTCCTTAAACACAGTACGCGGTAATGTCATGTTTTTGCTTCGAATCAGAGACTGGAATGTCTGTGAGTAAATTAAAATTTAACAATGCAAATTCCATATTGTAATTCAATAATATAAAAGAGGACAGCTTGCAACTCAAAGAAAAGATGATCGTCCAGTACCCAATGTTGCCAACCCGTGCGAATTGTCCCATATTGTGGGTCATTTTGACAAATATTTTTTCAGGAAGGAAAAAAGGTTTTTATTTTTTTTTAATTTTTATATGTGGAAAGTACATGGGGCATTTAATTGCTGCCTCTAACACGGTTTAGTAATGGAGTAATAGCTATGGTACATACAACAGTAAAGATAAACATTGCACAGAATTGAAGTACGTAACTATAGAGCACATGACACTCAGAGAACGGATAGCATTACTCTTAGAACACACAGATAATTGTGTTTTTTTTTCATTTATTTGATTATGTTCTCCCAAGAAGCGACAGAAGAATCAGTCAAAATGATTACTTATTTATTTCATGGTGAACACAAAACATTATTCCGCCTCATTCTATGTGATTGGGCTTTCAAACAGTACTAAACAGCGGTTGTTGCCAACGTCAGTACAGTACGTAAGTAATATCATAACTCACTTTTTTTTTGCATCACATGTTGTTGCTTACCGTTGGACACTTTAAGCAGAAAATGGACATCCGGTGATCCCGGGTGGAACGTTTGAACTGCAGAGGTTGGCATCACTGTCAGCCGCAGGCCGGCACCTAAACGAAATCACACGCACACAAATTCTAGGTTTCGGCCGCAACTATTCTCATTGATACAATCACAGGTAAAACCAACGAACTAAAACCCGCCATCTCCGGCTGTTCGCGACTCGGCGAAAAAAAAAAAAAAAATAATAAAAAAAAATAAATAAATAAATAAATAAAAAATTAAAAAAAAATCACTTTCCTGTGTGATAGCTGAATGTCTTGAGAACTTCTTGGCTACTGTTACGTTAGTTATATTACTTCTGTAATCCGTCAGTTCACAGCTTACAGATTCAGGAGAAATCCAGAAATATTCAGTACAAAGTTTGTAGGAGTACCCGTCCGAATTGTTTGCACATAATTATGTAGTGATATACATAATTTCTGAAGGCAGAATGTAGTCCATTATCTTATCACATCGTCGCAACGTACGAATAATTTTGCTTTTCTCTACGAAAAATATCTTCAGATCTTCAGTCGGCAATGGGATATTGCTCAGATATCTGATAGACACCCTTAGATCGATTGAAGAGGATATCATTTTCTTTCTTAGGTCCTCCTCCACGAGGTAGTAACTGAGAGATCTGACCAGTTTTGATAGAAACACCAACTGATTGAGACAGTTTGTTCACATTCGCAGTTAATGACGTTGAGAAACTATTCTAAATCGTGATTCCCGAACTATTATTAAAGACTGTCACCTAATATAACGTCTCTCATTACGATTTCTAAAAGTAGAATGTTCTTCATTATCTCAGCGCAACGTCAGAATGGATAAATAATTTTACTTGTCTCTAAGACCATCTCTTTCATTTCATAACAAATACTTTATCACTAACTGACGAGGGAACTGACCATCTCCCTACAGAAATACTTATACTCCGAAAAATTCTGAACACACAACTATCTAGCTGACTGTATGAGAAGCTGTTACTAATTATGGTTAATTTAGAACAAGAATTAGGAGAAGGGTCATAAAAGTTCACTCTTATTGACCAACAAGACATATCCGTAACTATAGTCACGCACAACAAGCTTAGTGAGGAAAATTGAACGTAAACAATATATTATCTACATATCATGAAAGCTGTGCATTAGACCCTGTACGATTAACTTGTTCGGCTGTTTCAGCTACGTTGCGTTCGAAGTCTAATGCCATCACAGCCTAATGCAGACAAATGCTTTTTTTGTACACCACGTTCCTTGCGTCAGTTGCTATTTACGCACTGCTTTAGTATTCTCAGATATCAGCAGCTAATGTTTTCCAATGCTCAGGAACTGCAGGGAATGAAAAACGGCAGTTCTTGATGTAATCGATTTTTCTTACATAAACAATTTCCCGTACGGACACGGCAATACGACCACACGGCTGTAAGAAACTGTATTAAATACTCATAACATTTAAATTATTTTCTGTCTGCTCTGTTTGCTTAAAAAACGTTGGAAAATATTCAATGTTTGTGAAAAGTAATCGGAAAATTCTGAGTCGATAATTGGCTTGACGCTGTTCCGATTAAAAATTATAATCATAGCAAGCACTGATTTCTACCACCCTATAAACAAACTATATAATAATCTTTATCATCGATGAATTGTAATGTCTAAACTGATTTGGAAACGAGGGAGTGTTTTTGTGAAATATAGAGAACAGAACGAATCAGCATTAGACACGTAAATGTTCCCAGTAAATTAAAATTACCGATTCGTGAGGTATATTAGCAGATTATGTGTATTATGAATAAACTTGTCGATTTCAAAAATTATCAGTCCGCGTTATTAACGCTTCTATCAGGTCACAACAGACACCGAGATGTAGCAGTTAAAGTGACTATCGCACGCAAATGTAACAATGTTTTCAGCGTCGTTACTACGTTATCAATGGTTCATCAAAACTCAATATTTAATTCTGAATTTATATTTAATGTGTAGGCACAGTATCTTATTTTAACAATATATATATAAAAATTAAGGTGTTTGTGCTTATATTTCACTTTGCAGCCTAAACTACACATCGTAAACGAATAGTGTTTCTATGTGGTAGTAGGTATCCCATTTTACACTATGGTGGTAGAGGGTTGATAAAGATAAGGAGGTGGAAGATGTGAGAGTTGAAAGTAACCGATTTATATAAAATTCTACGTCTGGGTATCAATAGTTTGCTCTTCAGTAAAAACTACACAACGGAGAAGAACGATCTCTCTGCGTTGTTGTAGTACAAAGTCTCCCGTTGTGAACGATAGCTATAAGATGATGGAAGATATAGTGGTTGAAAGTCGTCAGCTTTGGACTGAAGACCAGCGATGATGTTTTGACACTTCAATAGCAAAGGGTCAAATACAGCGAAACGTGATGCAAATTCTTCAGTTGTTTTTCTACAACAAGCGCACGAATAAAGAAAAATAAGTACATATTACAGTTTGAAAAGTAAAACTACGAAGAAAGCATAAGAGAGAAATTTCAAGTTCTCGGTCCGTTTCTAAAAGACAGAAAACGGCACTGAAATGTGAATCTACGGACGATACAAACTTGAAATTTGTAGACGTTGTTTATCTTATGTTGTAGGCGTCAGTGATTTTTCAATATTCCCATTCCTAAAGGGGCGAAATAGGGAATGAAGGGTTTTTTTAAAAATACATTACAATTAAGAGAATTTTCAAATAAGAAATCCAATACTTCAGATTTAGATTTTTGATTGGAATTTTAAAACCACATGTTTCGATATTTTGAAAATTTACAATCAAGCGGGTTAAATTGGAAAATCTGTTGCTATTTAGGCAATTTTCAAGTTAGAACTACAAATTTTCGGATTTGGATTCGGGGTTCGAATTTAAAAGATACGTGTTTCGGTATTTTTGGAGATTAGACTAATAAGGGGGTGAAATATGGGATGCAATCATTGATTTTCAAAGATATGTTGCTGTTAACACAAATTTCGAGCTATAAATACGAAGCTTAAGATATGGATTCTTCTTCCGGATTAAAAAAGAAACAACTGGTGCAGACCAACCAGCCTACGCATGCGAAGCACCGGGGGTTCAGCTGAAAAACGTAAGTACGGCTAATACGTCTTAGAGCCTGCCACATATTGTCGCCATGTCTGATTCTCGAGGTCATGTGATCATATACCGTGTTCCCATTGGTGCACACTGCTTCATTCAACAAGTGTCCGAATTTGATATCAAGTTCTTATTTAGATGTCCGCTTTTGACGTAAACCGTCGACCGCGGTGATCGAGGGGACTGAGGCACGTCAGTCACGGTCCGCACGGCCTCTACAGTCGGGGGTTCGAATCCCCCCTCGGGCATGGATATTTGTACAGTCCTTAGTGTTAGCTAGTTCATAAGTAGTTTGTAAGTTTAGGGACTGATGACCACGTAGATACGTCCCATAAACTATACAAACATTTGAACTTTTTTTTTATGTAAACAGTCAAATTTAACGTGTGATTTGTTCACATTTACGGCAATTTTTCGGAGGAAACGGACTTCACCAATGAAAAGAGCGGAAAAACTTCCCCTAGGATCGACTGCTAACTAAATTTCGACCATTAGGTCAGGTGTCCAGGTTTGTTATGAGGCTACTCAAGTATACAAAAGTGAGAAGTTGGATTTCACATTGAAGAAGGAGGGTTGTTAAGAGGTGAAGTTGGTCCACATGCCTGAACAGAAAGCAACGCATCGCCACACGGCAAGACGCGAAGTGTCGGGTGGCTGGCTTGGGCGTTCTAATAGCACGGAGCACCTATTAATCTGCGCTGTTGACCTCATCGAGAATGCCGCCTGAGTCAGAAAACGAAGACAATAGGCCGACGTGTGCTGGCAGCGGCGAAATGACGCATTGAAGCCCACGGCGCAAATTACCGCATTAAATCGCCGATTAATGTGCAAACACGAGAAACACGGCGCGGTTGCGAAAAAAAAAAAAAAATAGAAGAGCGCCGAACGAGACAAAACAAGCGCGGGACAACAATGGCGAGAGGGTTTACTCAGCGTAGCGCAGGGGCTTTCTGATTAATATTTATAGCGAGCGCTACCTCTGCTTGTTCGCCATGTTTAAATTAATCAGGCCTCGTTGAGGAATCTCATTCCCTCGCAACATAATGCCAATTTATCGCTGAAATATTCCGCGCCCTGCGGCTGCTTCGCACTTTCTTTATTATCCTTGGCTCGGCGGAAATAACTGCCGATCTGCGACTGTCATTTGGTCACACGCGAGAGCTCTGTACGCCATCGATTTCGTAGCGACTAGGTGGCGAGATTTACAAACGTGCATACCTTGCTGCTCAGAAAGACGTAGCAGGTTAACAAAACAGAGCCTGTTTTAATTAATTTACATCGTTCTACATCTGCTCCTGCATCGACATAATTACTCTGTAATTCACCGAGTCTCTCATTATCTGAGCTAACGAGTGCAAGGAAAGGCACTGAATTAAAACCACGGGCGCCGACTCCATGGGTGCTCCGGGACTCGTGCATCCCCCAAGAATTTTTTGGGGGTGCTGAGCACTAACATAAAATTGAGGTGGAAAATAAAATTGTATAACTTTTTTTTTAAAATCACGAAAAATCAAAACCTACCTTACGATTCAAGAGGCAATGCAAAACGTTAGCATAGCGAGAGATGATATTTCACACATGAAAGAAATGATCAGTTTTGTACGCGGGTCCCCAAAAGCGAGTAGTAATGAGTGTCCTTGTTTCACCCACTATGCTACCTTTATTCATCCTGAAGCACGTCGGTCCTTTTGACCTTTCAGGTGTACGTATTCATGAACATTCAAATGTGGTCTTTCAGAAATTTATCTTGAAGAATGTGATGCTGGTGCTGAAGTTAATCGTTTTTCTTTTATTTTTGTCACTTCCCTTGTTATTGTAGATTCAGTTGAAATTTGTAATGCTTTTCTCTCAGGATTAAAAAAACCTTGGACTACAATAATACTGTCAGAGATGTCATGAAGTTAAATTTGACAATTATATATGCAATCAACGCCATTGTTTATGTGATTTGTCATGCTATGGATTACTGAAGAAAAAATATAAGGTGTACATTTAAAAAAAAAAAAAAAAAAAAAAAAAAAAAAAAAAACATAAGTCTGTGTTAAAAAACACTTTTGCTTTCGTTTTAGAATGTTTCTAAATATGTACATTCATGGGCCCCAGCCGTACATTGATACCGGTGAAAGTCGTTTTCCAATAGCTGTTACTGTTCCAAGAGATATTTTGGGTGGACAAAATAGCTGGGACAACCAAACGCTTTTGTCAGAAAGAATAGCCTTGCACAAAAAGTATTACGTTAGTGTACATTGAAAAATTATTTCATTGGTCATGTAGAAATATCCACTTCGGGCAATTAGATCGCTTTATTGTAGTGTCCTAATGCAGCCATGCTTTCATTGTCTAACTCCTCTTTCTTCCTTCTGTCTTCTATCTTTAAAAGGCCAGACAACTGTCTATTTACTTTTATCAAGTATTGCTCATTCAAAACTGCATGAATATGATTTTCAGGAGGGTTGGATTCGAACAGTAGTGAACGGTGATATAGACCACCCACGCTGATTTTCAAAAGTCGGCGCTTCTGATTAAAACCATTATAAAAAGGGCGAACATTTAGGCGGAATTGATTATTGTCTTGCAGCTGAAGATGTGCTTAGATAGTCCCGGTATTTGCTTAACCCATAATATTACGATTCCTGAATGATTAAAGCGACTGCCTAATAAGTTGGAAGTCCGGATTCGAATCCCGTCCATAACACAAATTTTAATTCGGTTACTTGCATTGTAATCATGTTGTTGTTGTTGTTGTGGTCTTCAGTCCGCAGACTGGTTTGATGCAGCTCTCCACGCTACCTTGTCCTGTGCAAGTCTCTTCATCCGAGAATACGTTCGGTAACCTACATCCTTTTGAATCAGCTTACTATATTCATGCCTCGGTCTCCCTCTACGATTTTTACCCCACACACTTCCTTCTAAAGCTGAGTTGACAATTCCTTGATGTCTCAGAATGTGTCCAACCAATCTATCCCTTCTCTTAGTCAGGATATGCCAGAAACTCCTTTTTCCCTGATTCGGTTAAGCACCTCATTAGTTACGTGACCTACCCATATAATTTTCATCATTCGTCTGTAGCACCACATTTCAAAAGCTTCTATCATCTTTTTATCTGAACTCCTTATCGTCCACATTTCACTTCCATACAATGCTTCACTCCAGACAAATGCTTTCAGAAACGACTTCCTAACATTTAAATTAATATTGGATGTTAACAAGTTTCGCTTCTTTAGAGACGCTTTTCTTCCCAAAGCCATTCTGCATTTTATATCTTTTTTACTTCGGCCATCAGAAGTTATCTTGCTACCCAAATAACAAAACTCATCTACTACTTTTATTGTCTCATTACCTGATCTAATTCCTTCAGCATCGCCTGATTTTCTGACATTGCATTCCATTACCCTCGTTTTACTCTTGTTAATGTTCATCTTATATCTTCCTTTCAAGACACTATCCATCCCATTCAATTGCTCTTCCAGATCTTTTGCGGTCTCTGACAGAATTATTTATCACACTTATAAGTGCCGCGTGGTCTGAGGCGCCATGTCACGAACTGTGCAGCCTCTCCCGTCGGAGGTTCGAGTCCTCTCTCGGGCATGGGTGCGTGTGTCGTGTAGCGTCTCCTGGAAACACGATATTAATAGTAAGTGACGCCGTATTGAATTCTAATCAAAAACATAAGTGCAGTGATGTCAGAGCGGACGTCAATGAACTGTCTTTTACAACAAAGAAATTTTAATATCGTCGTGAATGTTATCTCAGCTCTTTGCTCGAGTACTATTTAAACAATTGAACATTGTGTAATCCCTCTTGTCTTGTCTTGTTCCTGTACATGGCATGTCACGATCTGAAAGGGGGCTATTATAATTTTGCGAGAGTCCCTGAGATTGGTTGTTTTTCTCTGTTAAATGATTGGAAAATGTCAGATACGATCTTCAGTAGAAAGGTTAAACAGTATATCGTGTTCTTCCTATTAACAGCAACCGCACAAATATTTTAAGAGTTTTCAGGATTTTAGCAACAGTTATAGCATCTTCAACATCGGCCCCTGAACCACAGTCACCGCCCGCCATTTCATAGTTAATTTTAGTAAATAATTATTAAATGGTTCAGGGACGGGTGCATAAATAAAATAGCACCTTTAAGAATTAGTTTTAGCTTGGACGACGATCCTGGACAGCGGTGGAATAAATTGTAATGATTCATGTCTTATTGAAAGTCGGTCTACGGAACAAACTGAAGGGATTCATACAAGGGATTTATTTGTTTATATGTTTTAATTCTGGCTTGGACAGATCTTGAGTTAAAAACAATTATAATACTGTTAGGCAATTCTCATTCTTAAAAGTATTATAGACGGAGTCCATTCAGGTTTTTCATTATACTGTTTCGTCAATATTTTTACGTAATACGTAACAAAAATATAAAGCCTTAAATATTTTATTAAAATCAGTTCTTTGGTTAATGCACTCTATTAGCAATAAAAAGGATATCATAATTCAGTATTTAATAGTTCAGCAAAATTCAGTTCAAGTGACAGTAAAGCACAGTTCGTTATTTTTTTTATTATTATTATTATTATTTCCTAGCACGGCACAGTCCTTAGTATAAGCTAGGTTAAGCAGTGTAGAAATCAAGGGGCCGGCGAGGTCAGCAGTTAGTTATACAAACTTTGAACACATTTAAGAGCGTGTGACAGAGCCTTTCAGAGTATTTATCATTAAATCGTACAATGTTGCTGGTTCATACTAGCAATACATTGCTTTTATGTCAGTTGACAGCTGTACTCCCCACAATTTCCTTTGCGTCAGAAATGTATTCACATCGAAGCACGATTCCATCGGTTCAAACAGTGATCTCTATACTACCTGGATGTTGAACTGCAGATTTCTGAGGGTGACAGCCAAAGATGTCCATATTCTGTTTCTTCACTAATTTCAACATGGCGGCTATGAAGTACAACAAGAAAACGACAAGATATATTTTTTTATTCAGTTCTCATTCGAGTCTACTAGTTCACATACTGGCGTAAATTTCAAATCCAGAGATAATAAAGCAGTTCTTTATCACGTACTAACTAACAGAAATTCGTTTGACTAATTACAACATGGCGATCAATGCAAAAATGCTGTGCAAAACATATGAATGTGCAGGCACGCTACAGTTCAATGCTCAGACCAGTGAGCTCAAACTTAAAGTGGAGTTAGTACCGTGTATTATGAAATCATGTCGCTTGACGCCAATTTGGTAAACGTGTAGATGTCACACTCTCCCTAGTTGTCAGTATTATGTGTTTACAAAAAATTTAACATTCTGAAAATTCTAATAGTTTCTACTATTTGCTTTCGTATAAACTAACTCATATACAACATGCACTACCTCTTCTGGAAATTTAATACTATTCACAAAATATTCGAGACGTGTAATTCATTGCACACCTGCAACGAAACAGTAGAAAAAGACACGAGTTGTGTAAAATATACACAAATTTATTCATTAAATGCAATGTGGAATAAACACTAGTTCTGAATCAAAATATAACCTAACCATCATTAATGTTTCTCGTTTGTTTATATTCTCACTCTTTCAGCGGAGCAGGCTACAAAATATACACATATTCGTATTTCCTCATGAATAAGTTATTGTTTATATCAAGAAGATTCGGCTGTTTTTACATTTATTTTACGATTATTTATGTCTTTCGATATTTTACTTGATGTTTGTAACGCAAAAATTACAGAAACTATTAGGTTAAGTACGTAGACAAGTAATTACAAACAAAAATTTGTCTGACGACAAATATAAAACTAAACACGAGATATACCGTCTACACCAGTGTAATTTATTCATTGAAGGGAATGAGATAGCAGCACTAGTTCTGAATTAAAACAAATGGATATGAACTCTACAACCTTTCCTTTGACTTCTCTACAGCCATAAGCGACACAAAATTCACCATTATGTATTTTTTAAAGTAATCAATCATTCATAACTTATTTTCAATGGACACAAGGCTCATACCAACCACATGACCTATACGTACGGAGTTGCCAACATAAATATAACAGACCGTTGCGATTTCCACAGATCATAACCACTCCAGTTGTGTATCCAGTGATAATAATTGAGATCAATGGCTGAGACACCAGAGTTATACATCCAGGTTATATAGAGATCAATGGTTCAAACAGTGAACGTGGACACTGCACATCATATTTAAATGAACCGCAGTAAAGCCTGCGACAATTGTATTAAATGTCTTTCCCTGTGATGGACTTCAATAGTGAAATGTACGACCACTCATGAGGATTAGGCAGTGTCTGGTACGTGGAAGTTTGGGTCGGTCTAAGAGACGTGAGCGAATACCTTAATGATTATAGCGAAGTTCGCGAAAAGCGGGAAATGGAGGTTCGATTCCCGGGCCGGAAAAATGTTCATATTTCACCATTACGTATTTTAGCTGATGGTAATCTATATTCGCAACTGTGAAAACAAAATCCACTCACATACTTACCAACCCGTCCCATCCATGCCCTATCCCTTGGGGTACTCTTTAGTTTAGCGTAGGGTTAAATTGACATTAGAAATTTTTTTGGGAGGCAGGATGGTTAGTTTTTGGGCATGCAGTAGTTTGGTCCCAGTGTCTGAAAAGAAAGAGCTTAGGATAGGAAAAAAATAGATTTATTGTATTTATTTTTCTGCCGTTCCCGAGTATAATGCCTCACGTGGAAAACGTTTTCGAGAATTACTCCGTGCGAGCTCTGAGTTTTCTTTTTTTCACCAAGATCACCATTCATTACAGCCCAGGTGAACGGCAACAATATCTTTTCCGCGTTCGGAAGAGAAAATTGGTGATTATAATCGGGCAAAAAGGTCTTGCTGCAACGGAATCCATTATTTTAATGAGCACCACAATTCGTGTAGCAGTGTGATCTACGGCGAACTGGGCGTCCGTTCCCACCGGATGTTCGAATCCTCCTTTTGGCATGTATGTATGTATGTGTGTGTGTGTGTGTGTGTGTGTGTGTTAGGTGTCCTTAGTGTAAGTTAGTGTAAGTAGTTGGTAAGTCTACGGACTGGTGATCATAGCATTTTGATCCAAGAAGTTTACAACCTATTTTTCTTTTTCTTTTTTTTGTTTTTGTAACAATTCGTGTATAATTTTAATGACATGCTTTTCTATGTTGATTTCTACAGTATTATTAATCTGCACTGCATGATCAGCACCTTACATCTTTGTAATGACCCTACTTTAAAACTAAAGTACTTTATTTGCTAGTTTACAATAATCAATAAATGTGTGGTAAATGAAGGTTATGTTGACACCTAAGTAAAATCTTAAAGGTTACATGAGACATGCGAGGTGTAGGAAAATAAAGTAATCAAAAATCTGTTGTCATTACAGCCACACAGCCACATTTTAGTGATAGCAAGTAGAAGTATTTTAATTGATTCGCAAGACTACAACACGGTTGCATCTTTCTCACTCATTAAGCATCAGTTCACGTCTTTAGAATAAAAGTCCGCAGAATTAGTCTTAGCGGCCTACGACCAGGAGTTGCACAAACATTAAAAATTAAATTGCTTCTCTGAAGTGTAAGTTTCAGAAACAGTCACTCTGTTCTCCTTCTAGATAGTTTTAAGACATTCTGTGTTGTGTGTTTCAGATTATCATTTTTCCTCAATGAACGCAGTTGTGTATATCTTAACAGAAACGTACCTTTACTACATTCGTTTCAAGTGGTACCTTGGTTTTTTTACTGTGTTGCTGACAAACCAGTATGTTAACATAAAAGCTACAGGGACGGCACATTTTGCTCTAATTTTTTAGACTATAATTACCTGACTGACTCGTCTTCCGACTGCGAAATAACTGAAATGCTGAATATTTCACTTTACTAGAAGAGGTTTATACCGTCACGAATGAGAAGTGTAGCAGTAAATGTATTTTAACCTGTCGTTAATAGTAATGGGTTAATAGTAGTGTTTTTTTTATTTTTGTAAAATATAAAGTCTGTAATGGTTATCACTACATATAGCACAAAAGATTTACTGAAGACGTAGACCATTCTTGACACTTAAACAGTAAATGGAAATAGTTATAGTGCACAGGAAAATGTTATATTAAACGGTTCACCATAAATTTATAAAGCAGATTAGTTTTGTTTTCTGTGTGCAAATACCGTTTTACTATATTTTGTACAGGGAGAAAATGTCGGCTAACTCAGTGTTAAATCACAGTATTTTAACTGTGGTATTCTATGTAGGTTATGCATATCTTGCCCTCTGTGCTTAACAGACTATTGCATACTTTGTTTCAGGTGTTAATACCTACGGAAAACACTCATAATCAGATTTTTTAAATTTAAGTTCTGCTGATTCTATTCTTAAATTTGCTAATACAGGAAATGCTTCTACTTTTCTGATTTTATTTATACAAACACAGACTACGATTGCATTTTACCTGATTTCTCTTACATACTGAAATTTGTTCTATAAGGTCATTTATTAGTAGTTGCAAATACGGATTTGCAATATTTTTAATAATTGTAAATGAAGTGAGATTTACTCACTTTGGAAGTGATAAAATAAACAGCAAATCACAGCATAGCGAAATAATACTGTTATGAGATTATCAAAATAATGATCGGTAGCTATCGGAAACAAGCGAATAATGTTGCGGACTCATAGTCAGGCAACAATATTTGATTACTGCGTACATTATGCAATTCAATTAGTACGTCCATTAAATTGACAGTCATTGTGAGTCTTCTAAATCTTTCTTTCATACAACTATGTCTCAAGCAGTACAACGTAAAAACCAAACATAAGACACCGACTTTGACAAATTCGAAATTATTAAAGAAATTAACGATTTAGCTTCATTTTGTGGTCTTAGGTATGCCAGCATTTATAACATTAAGAATCGTGAGGAAATTTTGGTACACAATTTGAACAGAAAAAGTAGTGACAAGACAGTGATAAAATCGTAGAGTACCCATTAACTGAACACACTTTTTGCACATGGTTACTTCAGTAACACACTAAACTTTGCCAGCAGACACTGTACGACATAATAATGCCGTGAGTTCATTTAACTCGTGTCACGTTGACTGACGAAAATGACATAGAAGTAGCTGATATATTAGTTTTAAGGAGACTGCAACAGAAAGCCTTAGAAAACTGTATGATCTCGAAGAAGCAATGACTTACAGAAAACGCCGATTGATCCAGATGAACGTAAAAACTATTACTACATTAAAAGTTTTTTTTCTTAATTACTACGGTTGTTGCTATAAATACATAAATAAAGTATCGTTTACTTGTTATTTTTGTTTTTACATAGTATTTTTTGATTTGTTTTCCCAGCCAAATGTTTTAATATTAAAAAAACAGTATTTTTCATTGAAAATCCAGTAATCCGACAATGTCTATAATGCGACATATCCCGGTACCATATGTGCCCGACTACGAAAACTCTATTGCATCTCCACACATCTTACCTGCAGATCTCAAATATAAATAGGATGCAAAACTGTAGTGTTTTGATTCTGTGAAATTCGCGATGGGCTAATGTTTTTGTTTTGTGCTTTGCGTCCTTTGAAAATGTGTTACGAACGATTTATTACTTTAATACACTGGTTCCTTACATGTTTCAGACCAGGGACCACTCTGAAAATAAATCATGAACGATTTATTAAATAAACGGAACGAAATAAACGGAATGATCTTTTTGCCTTGTTTCACACAACTTTATTTTATTTTGCACGACCTAGGTTTCGGGTTATAAGCGTATTTTTCTAGTTTCTTACTGATTCCAAAGTACACAAGTGAAGACAAAATGTTATATTACTACAGTTCTATGTTCTGACTTGAATAATTAATTTAGAAACAATTATATTTGCGTTTTACATTCATTAGAATACCTTTTATAAATAGATATGTTAGTAACTAACTTGATGTAATATCCACATTGAAATTGTAAAACGCCAATGTAATTGTTTCTAAATTAATTTTATTATTGAACACAAATACCTTCCAGTGTTGAAGTCGAAAAACAGACTGTTGTGTTTGTCTTTACTTATATACTTTGGAATCAGTAACGAACTAGAAAATGGTTCATAACCTGAAACCCAGGTCGTTCAAAATAAAATAAAGTGGTGTGAAACAAGGCCATAAGAGTGCTTCAGTTTATTTAAAGGAAAATGTTTCACCAAGATTGAATCAAAACGATTGATTACTTTAAAATAGCAGTCCTAATCTTTTTTAGACCAGGAACCATCTTTCATTCCTTTGTCGTGAGTAAGGCTTATAAGGTTCAAGAAAAATAAACCGTCAATTTCAAATAAACTTTAATGATAACTCTTAACATACCGGTATTTGTTGAACTAAAAAGTAAAATGTACTGACTCTACTACTGGCGTAAAAACTTTTAGTAGAAAATTGAATTCGGTTTGAATCAATGTGATTTTAGAGGATTCGTCTTATTTTGAAGTTCGGTATCTCCAGGGGTAATGCTCATGCTGAAATCTACTCGTGTGTCATATCTTACTTTCGATCGATTGCTGTATTTATTTTTAAGCATAAAATCTTTGTTCACCTAAACAAATCGTAGAGAAAATTTGAAGGCAACATAAGGCGATAACCGGTTGTAATGGGGCATGACAAATAATAATAATAATAAGGTGATAACCGGCATGTTATTTCATGATTTTGCATTTTTCTACAATAAATGAGTAACAGCTTATGGATTCAAATGCGCTCTTTCAGTTTATTGAATACGCGGTCACTACCAGTGAAGTTGTCAACGTATTGTGATCACACAGAACGATCGATTGACCACGTAAGGATGATATAATAATTTAAAACGTATTAAAGTGTGATATTTCATATCTTTCGCGGATAGGTTCGGAACCTTTGCTTTAATAAATAGATAATAGTAAAGTGTTGTGTCACTTCTAGCTGTAGAGAACTCAAAGAAAAGGAAGATCCGTAGATGAGATTTTTTTTTCAGCTTAGTGTTATCACATTTTTAATGAATATATGTTAGTGCTGTAGATTATACTTCTCCTGTTAAGTTCTATATTTACTGTTGTTTATAGTAATTTCCATTTTAAGCTCACTGACTGGTTATGTACGCAGTATACGAAATCATTTTATATCAGTCGACTCGAATCTGCCATTTTTACATCTTTATTCATCTTTCCACAGTACTACAATTTATTCATTAAATGTAATGTTGCAGAAACATTAGGTCTGAATGTAAGTGCCATACCTATACGTTTTATACAACTCACACCTTTTTCTGCTGTTTTGTTGTCCGAGTCGCAACTATTTTGTAAATAGTATTAAAACTATCATAAAAGTTAAGGTTCACTGTATGTGAGTTAGTTTCAACGAAAGAAGGAGAACAAGCGATTAGAAATTTCAGAATGTTAAATTCTTTGAATGTACTTAATAGCGATAACTGGACAGAGTTGGACAGATATACGTTCACCATTATGGGGTCCAGCGTCACAACGTCTTAATACACAGCGACCTCACCCAATATTTCACAGTCTATGTCAGACAACGAACAAAATACCGCAGAGAAGAAACGTTGTTCGCGCCATCAACAGTCAAGACAACTTTTTGTGCCAAGTTACCTTTCCCGTACCTAGTAACTGAGTTTCACAGTTTAAAACAACTCTTTAAACGAAGAAATAAGTCTTCCTTTGTCGATTAAAGATCGCCCATCGCTCTCACTGCTAAATATCCTTTACCAAAAACCCTGACTTTTTATCCACACTTGATAGAGATACAGAACACAGTGAAAAAAGGTTCTTATTAGCTACGACAGCCATATTTGCTTCGTTGCAACAATAAAAATATTTTTAATTATTTACCATACACTTCAATCCCTATTCTACATATTACATCACATGAATCCTATTTCGGCAAATATCTGGGGAGCACAAAACTACTTTGTGCAGGTCGCAAAAGAATTATAAAATTGTGTTTCCTGTATTTTTCGTTTACTGTCATATAACGCAACCGATTCTAAATTACAGAAAGTTCATAACGATAATCACTACAAGTCACTGATCTGAAAATGGATTATACAATATACCACTACCGTATCATAGAAAACAGTCAACAGTACCACTTTTGCGTAAATAATTAGACAGAATTTCTGAGATCTATATTTAATTCAAACATCCTCCACTATAACGCGGCTGTGTTTAACAACTAATATTTAAGACGATTTTGATAATACGAAGTCAATATTATTTCCTACGTTTGTATAATTAATTGATATAATAACATGCGTTTAAATAGTTTCTCTTGTAGCCTTGCGTTCACGGTTGACACGAAACGCGATCCAATTGGCTTCAAAATTACTTATTTATTTTTATTTAATATACCCGGATTTCCGTTTTAAGCTGCTATGATACTGGAAGCCACTGTCAAATGTTTAAGGTAGGGGCATATTAACATGTTTTCTGTGGTAGACGTTATATTCAGTTATTGTTATTTATTACTAAAAATCTCTGGAGTAAACATGCTGTTAAACTGCACTATAATAATAATACCAATAATGCAAACGATTTCCTTTCACAATGTTCGCTCTCGGGCTATATTCTATTGTTTGACGTATTGCTCATTCGAAATAGTTAAGACGGAATTGATATTTAAATAGCCGGCCACATAGAACGCTACAATTAAGGATATAACTCGGTTAATCTCATCTCGCGGCTATTTTTATAGTTTGAAGTTGCGACAATTTAGTTTTTAAAATTGATACAGAAAAGGGAAATATAGAATTAAATTTAAAAAAATGAAATTGTTAACATTTTTAACCACCCAGGGTTTCAGTTGTCACATACAGGTACTAAGTATGCAACTGTTAGTTGTTGGAACTAGAACTAATTATTACGAAAACTGTCTGGAGTTTCATAACAGGAAAGATTACACACAATACTCACTTCCGCACTATACAATCAAAGATAAAGATCGAAATTACACATAACAGTGTTATATTCCCGTATTCGATTACCATTTTCGGTCATTAATCATGAGAAAAGAAAGCTTGACAAACGAGAAAATAGCGTAGATGGTCCAATGTGTTAGCCAACTATGCGTTTTATAACTGCGTTCAAATTATCTCCGGTGAAGGCGAGAGTTTGCTGCGTATCGGAACATTTTAATTACCGTACTTTTAACAAAAAATTATATGTAGTTCCTGTTGTAAGCAACTAATAAATACTACAAGTTTCGTTTGCGGGTGTTATAAATATCCAAATGTTAGATAAACAGCAACTACAATCTTCCTCCGAATTGGAATGGCAAATATCTTAATCTGGTGTACTTCTGGTGTGATTAAAAAGTTCTCAACTGGACATTAGGACGAAAGCAGTTTCAATTTAAGTTCGATTGAATCGTAAAAAATAATCTATAGAGGCAACGAACGAATTAATTTTAACAATGGAGATTAAAGCTGCGGCAGAAATTAATGCAGCAAGCGAACGTTACGGCGTAAATATTAGATTTAATTTGTATTGTAATAATCCGAATTCTTTGAGCTATTCAGATAACACAAACAGCAGCCTTAATTCCCGACTTTGGCTTGAGATTGACACAATAAAATGGCGCGGCAAACTGAAGAATATCATTCTACAAAATGGTAGGTTCTCTGTATAATCAACGAAATAATATGCCTATGCTTGTAAAACGACGACTTCCCGGGAACCTGTTTTATTCAAACATTTTTCCATCCGACCACTACCTCATTATTTCGCGATATATTTCTCTCGAAATTACGAAACAGTTCCTGAATTCCTCGTTTTGAAATCTCAAAGTTCACCTACAAACGGTAAAACAGTGTTCGTAGTGTCAGCCATTTCGGTAAGGTGCTAGATATGTAGATATATAACTAAAACAAAGAAATAATATAAAGACAAGAACGGAAGATGCACGCGTTCACTGGGAGTGAAAGAGAAGGAATGCTAGCGGCGCTTCCCGGCATGCTGCGCGCGCAAGATGGCGTCGGCATTTGTCAACGTCAGACCGCGTCGTAGGGGGCGGGGCCAGCGCAGTTCACCGCTCCGCCGCCAGGCGGCTCTGCTACCGCATTCTCTGGTCCGCCGGCGTTGCAGGCGAGTCAGAACTCGCCACGCAGCCAACGAAGCAACTTCGTACGACACTCTCAGCGCTTATAGCAGCACTCTTCCCACTGCTAAACCGCTCGATGAGGACACAAATATTGAATACAACGCAAAGGAAACAGTACAGCTTGTTCTCTACGTACCTTGCCAAAGATCCTCCGCGAAAAAAGATCCTCCCTGTAGCGCAGGGCAACGCGGACGAAAATTTTCGCCGTCTCTTTCCCCTAAAGTTTTTGGACTAAGGGCTCGTCATACACAATGGTGGGGGCCGTTAGCGGATACGGGAAACGGCGAGAGAGGGGGCCACGCAGCAGTCACGTGACCGGGCGGTGGTGGGGGTAGGACGCGGGCGCCATGAATGCGGCTATCCCCCCTCCCACCGCCGCGGGACGAACAAGATGGACCCAAGCAGGGCTGCAGCAGCGAAATCGTTTCCGTTTTTCGGGCTTCTTATTACGGAAAATAATTGCCGGTTTCCGCTCGAAATAGCGTAATCACATAGCGGTAGGGTCTCGGCTTTGTTGAGTGAGCGCGGTAAGTGGCAGAAATGAGTAAACATTATGGCTAGAATGGTTTGGTAATGTTGCAGTAGTGTTTGTTGCCTGAGTTGAAAGTTGCTGCATGCCCTCATCTTCCAAACGCGGCGGCGGGGAGGCTGCCATCTTGGAAATTGCCAGTGTTCGGAAAAATCATTTTCTTTCACCGGATTTAAAAGTAAACTACTTGATGGCAAAATAAATTAAATCTTTCCGTTATGTCGACTGTTAATTAAAGGTATCTGGTCAAGTAGTTTGAAATTCCATATCATGCATTTCCTCTATCAAACGGCCGTCAACTATTTGTAGTAAGGCAATGGCCCTAAAAAGTTATTGACTGTGTTGTTTATTTCTGTGTCATAATAAAACTTGCGTATAATAAATGTGATCGTGGAATAAAAGCTGTACTGTAAAATTCAATGGTCTTCGGAGGAACTGTTTAATATTTTCTACAATTATAGAGTTTTTCATCTGCGTGCTGTGAATAATTTTTTAGTGTGTGACCTATGTTGCGTCCAATCCCGCTGATTTTTATAGTTGAAAGCAACAATTTATATTACATATCTCTAGACAATAATATAATTTTCGTTTTCATGAAGGCGCATGTTAATCATGCGATGTTTTTTTATACAGAAATCGAACACTCCTTTCTTTTGTGACGTCAACGGAATTACTGATATTTCCAGGTCATTGAAACAGATAATAGTTTCACATCACATTTTACTAGATTACTAGAATGAACGAAAACAAGTCGTTGATACCAAATACCAAGTGAAATTGTGTGTTGTATGAGACATCAAAAATGATGAAATTTGTGATATTTAGCAATGTGAGTTATTGACATCAATGTAACAACAGAATTTTAACCTAATAAAGGTAACAAGCAAAAGTAATAAATCTATATTGAATACAATATTGTGATAGTGTACCAAATAAGAGTAACAATTTTCAGCTGGTTATGAACGTTAAAGTGAAAGTGATATTTTTGCTATTGAGACTAAATATAAAATGATTACCCAATCACAATGATTTGTTCCAGTTTTGATTATAAAACAACCCCGTCAAAAGTCATAAAATGAAATTACCCTCATTTGCAGTTAGTTGTTCACTTATCTTCCTTACAGGAACTTTACACACACACCACTGAATACCAAAAATATAACATAATAAATACATCTTTGTAATGAGAGGACATTACTGGTGTTTTTAAAATGTAATTATGAAATGTAATCTTAGTAGCTTAAAGATCATAATTATTCTCTTTCATATTGGTTACAAGGTATTTCTTTCAGTAGAATGAATTTGTAGTTCAAACCAGATTTCCATGGGCGTTATAGAAGTTCCTATCCAATACGTATGTAGAAAATATAATTTTATTGTTATATGAATCTTGTACAAGCGATAACTACCAGGTATTGTGTATTTATTCCTGTTTAGTTGAACGGTACAGTCTTTTTGTACTGCAGGAGCTATTTTTCCGTGTTCATAATATGTTTGTATGGTCTATGGGACTCAACTACGGGGTCATCAGTCCCTAAACTTACAAACTACTTATGAACTACTTACGAACTAGGGCGGCACAAATATTCATGCCCGAAGGGGGATTCGAACCCCCGACCGTAGTGGCTGTGCAGACCGTGACTGAAGCGCCTTAGTCCCCTCGGCCACCGCGGCCGGCTGTTCATAATACCTATGCAATAATAAACTACATTCGATTTTGCTTCGAACCATGTTACTTTTACGTTTTAATGGAAAACGGCTTGAAGATGTACTGGGAGTAACCAGCGAAAATATCAATATCTGTATCTCGGTCAAGAATCATTAATAATACATTTTTAAGAAGAAGATATCGATCTTGCGACTGTAAAATACACATACCTTCTTTGTGATACCAGTAACTTTTAGTGGTATAATGTTACTCCGTGGTGCGGACAAAAATTAATAATAATAAACCGAAAATTGAAGATAAAGAGTCTCTACTATTGGCAGCTCCGAATAGAATTTAAAAGGAATGAGGAGACTAGATTAATTTCAACAAATGTAGATTTCAGTATAGCGTATGTAACATGAAAAACAAAATGAAAGATTGAATAAGAACTGCGAGGTTCTTGTTTCAAGAAAATAGAAGCAACTCTCTTAGATGGTTTTTCCGTTACTCTTTAGGTCCATACAGGCCGTATTTTGTGACGCTTGTATGAGTCTGTTGATGACGATGGCAGAAGTCAAAGTCACTATTTCATCTCGCTTCTTCCGTTAAGTCTGAAAGATTGAGTGACGTCGTCTACACTGATATTAATAACGGTCTTAGTGAAGGGCGATCTTCCTTCACTTAAAAAAAAGAACTGATCCTTTGCCAATATCGCAATTATTACTTAGTCTGAATCTGTACAAATGTAGTAACCTGATCACAACTGAACATGAAACCATAACGTATCGAAACCGGTCATCAACTACAATTGCGATTATGGCAAAGGATCAATATATTGATGTCTAAAAGAGCATTATTTATCGGCAGAATCGTTCGCTACATGGCTCAAGCAATTATCTGGAGTGTCATATAATAAAATTATTCAGGATAAGCGCACGAAACTTGTATCAAGGTGGTTGCAAGAAGAAACGAAACCGTATCTTGCTCAATATGAAACTATTTCCGTCGCTACTGCACCGTTTCGTTTTGTGTAAACGTTTATTGTGGAAAATAATGTATATAAATGAGTATAAAATGTATATAAACTTCTAAGCCTATATGTGAAGAGCTCTGAAAAACCGTAGTGCAAGCCTACTATGTATGTATGTATGTACGTTGCTTTATTCGTCTTTGAGAGTGAGATTTCTAAGCACTTTTCTATGTCTTGCAATTACATTTCATGAACAGAAAAACGTAATATGTAAATGAAGACAATTCCACCCTCACCTGAAGTCGACTGTCGCTTAATTATTGAAAAAATCGCAGGATTTGCCTCCTGTAATTATGGGAAACGTCTTAAATCGTAAATCACGATGGTCGAACCTAGATACAAATCCTTTTAAAAACCATTTTGAAAAACTAGCGCTACACTGTTTATTTTTCGATAATGATAAACTGCTTAAGCTACACACACACATTATTTTACAATGAAAAAGCCAGTAGCTACGTATTTCAACCCCAATCAATGAAGATACATAACTAACAACTTTTTGCTGTCATCAGATCCAGGACAACAATGTTTTGTTTCATATCTGTATATCGCAACTTCACATGCATTAACATGAAAAATGTATGATCATTTTATGGTTCAAGCTCTGTTTTTACTGTGTTTACTTCCTAATGTAGATAAGGATGATTGTTTCTTCCTTGAACAAACAATTTTGCTTTTTATTCTCTCAAACATGTTTTAAACTTCTTCAGAACAAGTTTGGATGAAAAAAGAAAGAAAGAAAGAAAATGTGTGGTCAAGGGAGAAACAATCATCCTTACCATATAATAATTTTTTTGTTCATATCCTTCCATAACGAAACAAAACCTGCCTTAACCTGAAAAATTTATGATCATTTCATGCTTCAAGATCATTTTCCTGTATTTGCTTCCCAGTATTTTGTACGTATGATTGTTTCTGCCTTGAGAAAACACAATTTTTTTTTTTTTTTTGCTTTTTATTCTTCCCAACATGTTTGGATGAAAAAAAAAATAATAAAAGAAAAGAGAAGAGAGAGAAAGAATGTGTGCTCTAGGCAGAAACAATCAACCTTACCATATAATTTTTTTCCTCTTATGTCATTCCTTAACGAGACAGAGAATGAGGTCAGAAACATGTTAATAGTTAATACATTGCAGACCTTTGGTCTACAATTTTCTGCAATAGAAACATCTAAGAAAACATGTTGCGAATAAGTGTTATGGAGTGACAGAGGAGTTACACTAATAATTAGATGAGTTAAAAGTCTTAGCAAAACTTTACTATGTGCTATCCAAGTGACAGGCTACTTCACCGAGCGGGATGTACTACTTAACAGATGCTTTATAACAGCTTTTTAATAATAGTTTTGTTTTAGTGTTACTAGTTACATCAGTATCATTAATCGCAGACAAACACGAAGAGCAAGTTCAGAGAGGTAGACCTAGAAAACGGAATTATAGCGTGAAGTGACTGCGGCAACGAATCAGTCCAACATTCTCTTTAGAGTTCTGCGAAGACGGAAAAAAACCTTGCGGACTTAACAAGTTTGCCCCTGAGCGCTTTTGCACTCTAGAATGTAAACATGTTATTAATACTTGTTAAACCTCACGCCAGGTTTGATTTAATATTACTTCATGAAACGTATATCATAAAGGTGAGAATATTAAACAGGAGCTGGACGCAGTGGTAATTACAAGGTAATTGAGCGCATAAATGGTCTTTAGATTGTACCTAACCGAACCGGTAAGCCGACTTACAGATTAAAATGAAATGTATTTACGAGAACTGTGGGAAGACCAAGTTGCACAATTTCTAGGGCGACAAGAGAGGAAATGATTTTCTGGAATGTATATGCAGCTTAACTCCAGATGTGCTACCCGCATATATTCAGATGAATACGGTTCAATGTTGCTTTCAAAAGATTAGTAACTTAATAAGGGTCAAAAGGTACACGTCTTAAAACGAAGTTTTTGAATACGTTTCTAGATATGTGTTAGAGAGGGCCAGGCATAGAAGCAGAATTTATCACCGTTATCAGAGAATTCAAAATCAAATGTTTGAAAAACTGAGGGACTTAACCCTATAATGCATGACTTTTTATTTGAAGCTATAAAAACTACCATGATTAATGCATAGTGCGTATATAATACCAGCAACAAGAAGTTCATAGATGGTAAGCTATATAGTGTTTCCATCATGTACCCGATGTAGTAAATGCCACTATTATGCCTCTCATATTTCCAGATAGTAACTCATAATGCAACAGTACTATTTGATTGACTGCTTTTACATGGCAAAGGAGGAACAGTAATGTAAACAAACGCACATGTTAGGAATAACACAATGCAGCTAACTGTTGAACTGATTCAGTAGCACTCTGAAATTTATAATTGATTCATAGGACGAGCTACTAGCATATGTAACACTATATATACAAGCAGCCACAAATAAAATTGTGGTAAAATCAGTGGCGTAGCTATGTCACTAAGGGCCCCGGGGCAAAGATGGCATTGGGGCCCTCTTTACACTAATACTGTACAGGTGCAAAATTACATCATCAGCTCCTTACCGCCCACTGCAAGACATAATAAGGCAAACCTAAATACTACTAAGTAAATATTATGTGCCAGGCAGCAGATAATATTTAATCATACTCTCTGATATAATTGTGAATGTTTGTTTGTTATGTTTCCACGCAAAAGTTACTGGGCGGATTTGAATGAAATTTTTCAGAGGGATAGATTTGGACCTGGGTAGGACGAAAGGTAAACGAAAGTTGCTCCACACTAGGTGAATGAAGTCGCAGGCATAAGCTAGTAAAAAATAAACAATGAAGAAGTATTACTTAACCATGAGAACATGACCCTCTGCCGCGAAGCAAACCGGGAACAGTCAAGTCCGCGGTGACAGCAGGCGGACTGTTGTCAGTGCCGACATCCCACTGTCGCTAAACTCCTCGCTGTTAGCTCACTGCTCCGTACCGAACAGCCTAATTTCGTTGATAGCCCAATCAAAGAGAGAAAATAGGGGAAATATTCGTGTAGGATGGTTTCAGCAAAAGGAAATTGCCGGATTTTGTTTGATGGACTACTTTGGTTTGAGCCGTGGCCCTACCAGGCTTCATGAAGTATATATTAATGTCTGGCCAGGAAAAAGTAATAAGTAAAATAACTAAGTTGACATCTTTGCTTATTATAATGGCAGTGGGGTACAGGGTAGTGTCTTGAATGCACAATTTACTTTTGTGACAAAGTAACCATATTTTCTCTTCTTCTTGCACGAATTTCAGAGTGCAGTTGCTTACAGCACTTCATTGGGATCTATGATTATGGAGCACACCCTTGAGGAATTCACTGCACAAACTGTTGAGTTACCATAATAATACCGTTCTGTAATAATACATTGTAGAGCCTTCATATTCAAATATGGTCACACTGTCTACTGTCAAACACTTTGCTAGTAATTCAGCACCATTCACTGTTATTTCGCAAAGATTCAACCGACAATACGCTGACGATGGCAGTGTCCACGTCTTAGTGGACAAGCAAAGAACCTTGTTATGTTTATATTCTGAGGTGCGAATAATTTTTGGATTTTACTTCGTGCGTTTGAGGTTTGTTGGTCAGGGTTCAAAAAGTTCAAAGTCGGAAAAACCTTCATCCAACTAAATTATTATATACAGTAGACATTCGATTATCCGAAGTAATTGGGGACATGCAAGTGTTCAAGCATCTACGGTAACTTTTCTCGATCGTCGCTCACGAAGGCCGAGGGGCCCCTTGAGCTCAGGAGCCCCGGGGCACTGCCCCGCCTAGCCCTGTGATAGCTAGGCCACTGGGTAAAATGTTGATCAGTTTGAGGGATAATGGAAAAATAAGGTATGTAGCTGATCAGCTATACTATGCATTATAGGGTTAACTGCAGTGGTTATCACTCCCTGGGCTTACAAACTACTTTAACTTATGCTAAGTACAGCATACATACACCAATGCTCGAGGGAGGACTCGAACCTCCTACGGGAGCAACTGAGCGCTCCGCAGCAAGACGCCTTAGAGCGCTCAGCTACTCCACCGCGGTTACCGTTATCAGAGATAGGCGTGTAACACATTTGCTGTGATGAAAATCGTAATATCAATACATAAACACTAAAAGTTCTGATTATCGCCGGCCGTGGTGGCCGAGCGGTGTGCGGCGTGCCAGTCACGTTCTGCACGGCCACTACGGTCGGGGGTTCGAATTCCCCCTCGGGCACGGATGTTTGTGCCGTCCTTAGTATTAGCTAGTTCATAGCTAGTTTGTAAGTTTAGGGACTGATGACCCCGTAGTTAAGTCCCATAAGCTCCACAAACATTTGATTCATTTCTGATTATCAATATTTCTTATACAAAGTGGTCGATGAAACTTACGTGACACTAAACGTGCTTATAATAGATGTGTATAGGGAAAAAAAGAGTCACGTGTAACGTATCCGTAATCAGTGTTAAAAGGATCTAGGTGTTTTCACATACATTACACTGGTATTACCTTCTCTATCATGCAATGAAATCTCCAGTAAGAATACACAAAAAGGAAAGGATACAGAAGTTTAACATCCCGTCGATAGCGTGGTCATTAGAGACAGAGCTCAAACTCGTATTGTGGGTAAGGATGACGGGGTAAATCGGTTGTGCCTTTTCGAAGGAGCCATCCAGGCATTTGTCCGGTGTGATTTACGGAAATCGTAGATTTGGATGGACGAAGGGTGGATTTGAACCACCGTCCTACCGAATGCGAGAGTGCAAGGGTGTTACCACTGCGACAATGAGAATAGATGAAAATCGAAAATTAAAGTGGTTCCAATGTATGACCTGCGAACTGTCGTCAAACGCCATGGTAGAAATAACGCACGGAAATAACAACGTTTCGTGAAATGGCGGTCCACGGACGTTAATATTTAAAAGGTTCATTTTCGGTAATACATGCGTACGAGGCTGCTAGAAAGCCACAAGTGCTAATTCGATTACGTTTGCAGCAGTATGGAAATCAAAAAATTGTACTAACGAAGCATGTAAATGATATTGTTTATTGGTGTCGCTATTTCGCTTTGTTTTCTGGAGCAATAACTTTGTGGTCATTTGTCGCCGCGACCGCAATATTTGAAACGAGTTACTAACTTTTAATTTCTTGTTTATGAATTGTTGTTGTTGTTGTTTAGAGGGGACTAGACTTGATTATGAATAACTACGAAGAGGGAATGAGGGATTGGACAGAGAGAGAGGAACGAATAGAGGAAGGAGCAGGAGAATAATAAGGTAGAGAGAGAGAGAGAGAGAGAGAGAGAGAGAGAGAGAGAGAGAGAGAGAGAGGGACGTGAAGTAGATAAACAGAGCGGAGAAAATGCAGAAAATTGTTTTCACGAGGCTATTATACGTCACGTATGTGTACGCAGAAAAGGGACAAACAAAGCATTTATGAAGGCTACTAACTTGACAATAAATAATGATTTCCTGATCAACTTTTCAGGCGCAAACCTATTAAATCCACAAGATTTTTTGCGTCTTCAAAGAACTCTAAAGAGCATGTTAGACTGATTGACGCTATCATTCCGTTTTCTAGATCTACACCTAGAACGCAAAGAAAGCAACGCAGGGTATTCATTCGATTGATGTTATTGTCTCGCTACGTCCACAAGAATTCCTTTCTTTACATCAATACTCCGCAAGCGCAGAATACTGTCTGTGTGCCATTCACTACGTTTACATACAACAGATCTTCCGATAAGACGAAAACCTTTTTCGCTGTCGTGTTTACATGGCACAGCCTGAATTGGATTTCCTAGCCCACTTAATATGGCGGCTGAAAAACAGCTGATTCAGTTCCTGATTTAGTCAACACAATCGCTATTTTTCGTTACTTACATACACAGATTCATGCTCACTCTAATATTTATACTTTTATTTCATGATAGAAAATGTCACTCTGTCCTTATGTGTCAGCACAATCGTTATTTTTCCTTTATTTAAATATACAGATTTATGTTCAATGTAACATTTATACATTTATTTCACATTCGAAAATATCACTCTTTCCATATCTGCCGAAAATTCCTAACAAGAAAACACAATATGACAAGCCGCGAACGCTTCAAAAACGGTTGCGTTTATATGGACACGAAAATCGATTGTGGAACTAGAAAACCGCTTTAGAGGAGCGGATTTCCAGAATCGATTTTGGAGTGTTTACATGACCAACCAAAAGCGGAATTGGGAAATCGGTCAAACGAAATCCGGTTTTGGGAACCCATGTAAACGGGGTGATTGTCAGTTCCTATTCCAGCCACATATGGTCCGCAAGAAAAAAAAAAAAAAAAAAAAAAAAAAAAAAAAAAAAATAATTAGGGGGTGGGGTCACACACTAAAATAGTGAGTGAGGTAAATATAGGAAAGGTTGGGGAAATGCCAACCGACTATATTATAACCCCATACTGCTTCAACAAGCCTTTCAACATAACAATTGGAAGCAGGGAGCAGTGGGAGAAAATAGTTAGACACCGTACGGTGGATATTGTCTGGTTCACTGACGGGTCGAAATCAGACCGAGGCGTTGGGGCCGGGGTATACGGGGTGCAGCCAAGACTGGAGGGCGTCATCTCTCTAGGGAAACTCGCCTCAGTATTCCAGGCCGAAATCACTGCCATCAGGGCGTGTGTGGAGGAGAATTTGCGTAGGTTCTAGAAAGATCGTAGCATCTATATCTATTCAGACAGCCAAGCAGCCCTGAGATCACTGGAAGCTCCTGCAACAAGATCTAAAATTATGGCAGAATGTCACAGGGTTCTGGTGGAGCTAGGGGAAAGCAATAGAGTAAACCTATTGTGGGTCCCTGGCCACTCGGGGATCAGTGGCAACGAACATGCCGACAGATTAGCCAGGATGGGGGAAGAGACTCCATTTATTGGACCGGAACCTGTCCTGACAATCACCAAGGCAATGATCAAATTGGAGCTACGTAACTGGCTCAGAAGACAGCACGAAGAATATTGGACCAAAGTCTATCAACAAAAACATGGCGAGGTAATGATGCCAAAGCCATGTTTTAAAAGAAGCTCTGCAATCCTGGGCCTGAACAGGAGAGAGATTAGACTCATGGTTGGATTGTTGACAGGCCATGGGAATTTCGAAAAACACCTACATACAATGGGAATAACAGAAGAGGAGCCTAAATGTAGGATCTGTGATGACGGTGATGAAACTGCATCACATCTAATCTTCGAATGCATTGCACTGGAGAGTAAAAGGCACAGAACATTTGGGACAACCAGACCCGAAGAAATTGTGTCTAATAAAGAACTGGTAAAGGGACTCCTTGCACTGTTCAAGGGCATTGGTTGGCTTTACTAGACATACAGGGAGCGATACCGCACAATAAACTCAGTTTAGGTGCGGGCAGTGGCGGGTTGGACCAACACTGTTTTGGCTTCCCTGAGAAAATCAAATCAGGGGGGCGGGGGGGGGGGGGGACGAGGAAGCAAGCTGGTTGACCCTTTAAGAAACGTATGATCTCCGAACTTTGGCGGAAGCCCATACCGCGATACAGTTCCGCCTCTCTTGCATCGTCTGCCCCTGTAGTCTCCTGATCTCCTCTGAGACTCTTTCTCGCTCACTACATGAGCCCGTGACGAAGCGAGCTGCTCTCCACAGGATCTTCTCCATGTCTTCTGTTAACCCTATCTTGTGCGGATCCCACTGGTGAGCAATACTCAAGCGCTGGCCGAGCGAGAGTTTTGTAACCTACTTCCCTTTATGACGGATTACCCTTCATGATGATTCATCCAATGTATCTGTCGTGTCCGGTGGTCTTGGGGTAAAGTGCTTGACTGGAAACCGAAGGGTCGCGGGTTCAAAACTCGGTCGGACCTCGGATTTTTTCAGTCTGCACTTTAACCCATCCTTCACCTCTCAACGATGTGAGGAGTCGCCAGAAACGACACGTGGTTCGGATTCCACGTTAAGCTGTAGGTCCCCTTTCCCCGGTTGGATAACGGGGGTAGGCTAGGGACACGCAAGTCGCCGAAGTGGCGTCCAATTGAAAGACTTGCACCAGACCAATGTGCCACACAAAATTATTAGTATTATTATCCAATGTATCTCAGTCTGACATTTGCCAGATTTTTTTTTTTTTTTTTTTTTTTTCGGGAGAATGCCGCACGAATAATGTTTACCAATGTTAAATATAAGGAAAGTCGTTGAATTATAATTTTTGCCACGGCCGGGATTCGAACGCGGGACCTCCTGCTTACTACGCAAGCGCAATAACCACTAAGCCACCGCGACCTAATAGATATAGCGATTGCACGGTCCGTCTTAAAGCACATCTGCCTCCACAACACAAACTCAATTCAGCCTCATATTCACCCATATAAATGTGTATCAACTTTGTTGAGTGTCTCCAGTAGCGGAATTGTATGCCAGCAATGCACTTTAATTGGAACGTTCCTGCCTTATATCTCAGGCACAGGCAGGTCGCAGTGACTTGGGCTTATAGCGCTTACGTAGTAAACGCGAGGTGCCGACTTCGAATCCTGGCACAAATTTTAATTCAATGCCTCTCCTTCAATTTAATATATTTGATATATAATCTACAGAAAATATGCCTCTGCACATAGGTTTGTTATTTGATATTTACCTGTGCGATTTATTAAGCTTACATAAAACATTTATTTGTTTATGAAGCAGTTTGATCCTAATATAGAGTCTCCTGTCGTTCGAAACTACAACGTGAGTGTAGATCAGATGTAGTTCATATTCAAACAAATAATATTAACTGCGGTTGAGAAATTTACATCATAACAAAAGAGTGGGTTGGCGTACCGTGGTACACAAAACAGGTCAGAAAACCTACACAGAAGGGAAACAAAAGCATGCGAAGTTTAAACAGCCACAGATTCCCCTAGAAAGGTACAGAATTTAGAAATATAGAGCAAACTTCAATGCGAGAAGCTTATAGTATTTTACGAAACGAAACATAGTTTTGTAATGTGGTAGAAAATCGAAAGAAATTGCACTAGCAGCAAAGCGCAACCGATACCTTCACTGTGCGACAGCAGTGGTTACTCTACCGATGACAGTGCAGCTAAAGCAAGATTGCTAGCCAAAGCAATCCGAAACTCCTTCACCAAAGAAGACAAAGTAAATACTGCAATATACGAATCAAGAACAGAAGCCAGCATGCGTAATTCAGATACCCTTGGAGTAGTAAAGCATTAAAATTACTTAACAAAAGCAAGACTTCCGGCTCAGACTCCAAAAACAAGTTGCGATGGTTCCTCTGTATGCTTATGCAATAGCTCCAAATCTAGCTGTCGTGTTCAACCGCTCGCCCAGCCAAAGATCCGTACCCAGAGACTGGAAAATTGCACAGGTCACTCCAGTATTCAAGCAGATAATAGGAGTAACACACAAATTAAACCCCATCTCATTAACGTCGATTTGCAGCACCATTCTGGAACATTTAGTTCGTTCTAAAATTATGATCTACTTCGAAGAGAAAGACCTATTCGGCTATAGTCAACACGGATTCAGAAAGTATCGATCTTGTGAAACACATTTAGCACTTTGAGATGTTCAGATGTTTGTTAATCTATCGGACCAAACTGCGTGGTCATCAGTCCGTAGCTTACAAACTATTTAAACCTAGGTAAACTAGCCTAAGGACAACACACACACCCATGCCCCAGGGAGGACTCGAACCTCCACGGCGAGCAACCGCGAGCTCCGCAGCGAGACGCTTTAGACCGCTCGGCTACTCCACCGCGGCATTTAGCTCTTTATTCACATTAGTTAGTGAATACTGTCGACAAGGAATGTCAAATCTAATCCCTATATTTCGGAAAGGCTTTTGACACTTTGTCACAAGTGGTTTCTAATAAAATAGCGTGCCGATGGAATATTGTCAGAGTTGTGCGATTGGTCAATGGTGGCCGAGCAAATGGCTCGCCACAATACGCCAGTCACTGAACTGTGGTATCGTGTTGAAGCTGCATGGGCATCTGTACCTGTACACGCCATCCAAGCTCTGTTTTAGTTAATGGCCAGACGTATCAAGGCCGTTATTACGGCCAGAGGTGGTTGTTCTGGGTGCTGATTTCTATGTCCCCAAATTGCGTGAAAACGTAATCACATGTCAGTTCTAGTATATGTCCAATGAATACCCGTTTATCATCTGCATTTCTTCTTGGTGTAGCAATTTTAATGGCCAGTTTTGTACATTCTTTAACAATTATTGATACTGCTATGAAGATCCAGTTTTATGCAGACTTTTAGGGTTGCATAGCAGGTACTTGTAAAAAAGAGACACATATATTTTATTTAAAATTAAATTGGACCATCACGATACCTTCAACAGATTGAAGGTTCAACCTATTCCTCTTTCCGCGTTTGCATTGTACCCTGATATACTGCAAAAGCAGTTTTGCAATATTACATGTAAAATGATGAGACCTACCTCCAATACTGTTTACAAACCGAAAAACGTAAAGACCATTCACCTCCCACCATTTATCGCGCCGTTAGCATCATGTAAAATTGAAGCAGCAGCTGACATGGAAACAGCACTCAAACCTTCCGAATAAAAGTAAATTGAATGAAGTAAAACCACGACATTAAAACAATCTGTTAGCTATTCCTTACATTAAGAAATGAGTATGCATTCTGGCTGATGACGTGTATCCACCCACGTCCATTGTGCATTCAGACGGACTGGGGCAGTCTCAGCAGAATAATTCGATACCCCACAAGTCCAGATTGCTACACAGTGGCTGCAAGAACACTCTTCTACATCCGCGTAAATATTCTGTAGGTCACATTGAAGTGCATGGCAGAGGGTTCATACGAACCACTTTTATGATGTTTCTGTACGGTTCCATTCTCCAAGAGCTCGCGGGAAAAAGGAACACCTAAATCTCTCCGTTTTTGATCTTATCTCTCTTATTTTCATGAACATGTCTTCCTAGATAGACGGGTACTAACAAAATATGTCCGCATTCGGAAGAGAAAGTTGGTGAAAGAAATTTCGCAAGTAGATCTCGTCGCAACAAATAACGCCTTTATTTTAATGATTTCCACCCCAACCAGTGCATCACTTCTGTGACATTCTCTCCCCTATATCGCGAAATACAAAACGAGCTGCCCTTCTCTGAACTTTCCCTAAATATTCCGTCAATCCCACTTGGTGGAGATCCCATAAGGTGCAGCAATATTCCGAATTAGGACGCACAAGTGTAATGTAGGCAGTTTCTTTAGTAAGGACTGGTGCATCTTCTAAGTGTTCTGCCAACGAAACGTAGTCTATTGCCGCGGTGGAGTAGCCGAGCGGTCTAAAGTTTCTCGCTGAGGAGCGCACGGTTGGTCGCCGTGGAGGTTCGAGTCCTCCCTGGGGCATGGGTGTGTGTGTTTGTCCTTAGGTTAGTTTGCCTTAGTTTAAGTAGTTTGTAAGCTACGGACTGATGACCACGCAGTTTGGTCCGATAGAATTGCAAACATTTGAATTGAAACGTAGTCTTTGGTTCACTTTCCCTACAGTATTTTATACGTGTTACTTCCAAATTAAGTTGTTTGTAATTGTTACACCTAGCTATTTACTTGAATTTACGGCCTGTAGTTTTGACAGATTTATCGTGTAAATAAAGTTTAACCGGCTTCTTTTACTGGTCATATGGATGACTTCACACTTCTCATTATTACGGGTCAGTTGCCATTTTTTGCGCCATGCTGATATCTAAATGAACAGTTGGGTCCCTAAAAGACTTCCCTGGGGAACGCCAGATGTCACTTCAGTTCTACTCGATGACCCTCCGCCAGTTGCAAGTTACTGTGTCCTGTTTGACAGGAAATCACGAAT
Organism: Locusta migratoria; assembly: GCA_026315105.1. Taxonomy (NCBI): domain Eukaryota; kingdom Metazoa; phylum Arthropoda; class Insecta; order Orthoptera; family Acrididae; genus Locusta; species Locusta migratoria. Next base: position 1,235,861 of record CM048754.1, on the reverse strand, counting down.
CGAACTGCACAATTGTCACGGTATTCCATAAGCACAGAGTTTGATTAGAAGACACTTGTGACGAACAGTGTCTTCTGAATTTATTGAGCATATCTGGCACGCGACATGCTGTTGACAACAGATCTTAACCCACTCGCCATACAGCTTTATGGACAGTCAGGCAGATGAATGATCTCAGTTCCCTCTGTCACTACTATATACGTAAATCTGGTCCATGCCAAGTCCTAATGTGGCAATTCTACATGCCCGCAGGAACCCTACATGATACTAGGCGCGTCCAGAAAGTAAGTTCCATTTGGTAATAAAATGAAATTGTACCCAGATACGGAAGAAATTTTTATTGCACAAAATTCTACAACTCTTAAACTACTTTTCCACATAACTGCCGAAATTTTGCAGACGTTTGTCATAGCGTGGCACCAGGTTTTGTATACCCTCTTCATAGAAATCTGCCGCCTGTGTCTTCAACCAGTTGGAAACAGTTTCTTTCAGCTCCTCGTCATTGGTGAAGTGATGACCGCCAAGGAATGACTTGAGATGTAAGAACAGATGAACGTCGCTAGGAGCGAGGTCAGGGCTGTACGGAGGATGGTCAAACACGTCCCAGCCAAATCCCTGTACGAGGTTTTACGTCACATTTGCAGTGTGTGGTCGTGCGTTTTCGTGAAGCAAAACAACACCTTTTGAGAGCAGTCCCCGGTGCTTATTCTGAATTGCACGGCGCAATTTCCGAAGTGTTTCGCATCTGCTTTGATTGTTTGACCACGCGGTAAGAAGTCAATGAGTAGGATGCCTTTCCAGTCCCAGAACAATGTGTACATCATTTTCCGAGGTGTCATGATTTGCTTCGGCTTTACCTTTGGTGGGGATGAAGTGTGCCTCTGTTCGATTGATTGCCGCTTACTCTCAGGGGTGTCGCAAGAAACCCACGTTTCATCTCCTGTAACTATCCGTCTCAAAAATTCTTCGCCGCTTTCAGCATAACGGGTCAAAAACTCAAGTGCACTACCCATACGTTGTGTTTTGTGTTGCTCAGTGAGAATCTTTGGTATCCAACGTGAGCAAAGTTTACAGAATTTCAGTTGTTTGGTAAAAATTTCATGCATCAGTAATCGTGAAATTTGAGGGAAGTCCATAGCGAGAGCACTAATTGTAAACATACGGTTTTCCTGGATCTTGTCATCAATCGCGTAACCAAAGGTGGACGCCCACTTACTTCTTCATCGTGCACATCACTACGCCCACCATTGAACTGTCGAACACATCTTCTCGCCATCGAATCACTCATCGCATTTGGTCCGTAAACATCGCAAATTTGCAGATAAATTTCACTTGGTTTCACTTTCCTCACATTCAGAAACCGAATCACCGACCTGATTTCACAGGCGGCGGGATTTTCAATCAACGTTGACACTTCAAACATTCACAACAAAGCGTACGTAACTGACAGCGATCTCCAAACGGCGCACGTTCTTCTCCTCGGTACACATCGTCTACAGCGCATGTGCGGAACTGCAATCGCAGCACTGCAGCGGAGATAAATTGAAACGGAACTTACTGTCTGGACGCGCCTCATATTAGGTACCAGTGGCTTGCAAGATATAGGGTGGATGAAGATAGGGTTGACCCCCACTCTTGGGAGTGTGCCACTATAGTCAGCATCATGTAGGAAAGCGCTTCCACACATAGAGGGAGCGTGGAGGGGAGGAGCTATGGCCGAGCGCCAACAGTGGAGCCTGCGGGAGAAACACCGCGTCCAGCCACGCGTCTACAGAATGAATATTATTGGCTGCCAGTGCGGTAGTGAAGGGGGATGCGCAGAACGGCCGAAAACTGGGCCGCCTTCCTACGTCACGCGCACTATAGTTAACGGCGCGATTCGACTCTTTCCTACGCCGCTCGACACGCAGTGCTAGTCGCAGGCGCCTGGCTAACGAGTGACAGACGCGCCCAGTGCAGTGGGAAGTCACCTCCGCATACACCTGTCGATGCGTCGACGTAACCGGAGCGACGCGCCCGTTGTTTGTAAATACCCGCCTAACTGCGGGCACAGCCAGCGAGCGGGCCTCTGAATATTCAGCGGAGGGACCCGCCCAGCCTGCCCCGGTAATAACAGGTCGCCCGCCCACAGGGGAGGTCTCCCTCTGACTCCACCCTTATCTCTCACACACTCGTACACACCCCACTCCGGTATGTGACGCCTCACATTCTTAGCCATGTATTCATCATTTTCTTGATTTGCAGCTCTTATTTTTCCGTCTTTGCAGTAAAAATTACTGGGTACGAGGTCCGCCTGATATGCAAAACACTGTTTTTATTTGGCACCCAAACTAGTTTCAGAACCTCTGTGCCATCATCAGTGGGCTTTATATTTATTTCATGCTGTGAAAAACAAAGTACATTTATTTTACTATTGTGCTAGTTGTAAATTTAGGCCTAAAAAGTCGTCAGTCTTATTTTGTTTTTTTACCTTAATTTACATTTTGTGGTCAAGTGGGACCCTTTTTATATACTTACTAGCTTATATGCCCGTGCTTCGCAACGGTTGTTAAAGAAGGTCCTGTGTATATCATGGTTCTTTGGGTTCCGGACGTAGGTTGGATCTCTCTGTCAATAAACTCAGTTCTCCTAGCCAAGATGTCAAATTTAAGTAGAAGTCATTGTCGAAAACGATGAATATTCTTAAAGTTTATATACTAAGAGTGAAATTAATTTAAGTCCGTGCTTCGGAACAATGTAAATTCAATGTTAGGTTGTGTTCATAAGGTTACACATTGAAATAGCAGCGCCGAAAGCGGCTGGCAAATTACATATCTGAAAACGATATTGGATAAGTGGAAATATTGATTTGTAACAGTTTTCACAAATATCTTCTTGAATAGGAATTTGGAAAGAATTGTAAGACTGTGTGAATCATGAGACTCTATACAAAAGAGTTTCGCGTGAAAGTGCTGGACATAATGAGATGTGACAACAATGGATGTATCTGATTCGGTAAAATTTTACTTTCTATCCTGGCGGCCTCGTGTTTTTATGTTGGCAACATCAATAACACGATATAAAATCGTTGCAAAGATGACCGTACCACATAGAGTGTAGATAAATACTGCTGTTCCTGCTGCATGCTTGATTTCACGACAAAATACTTGCGTGTCACGCGATTGGCTTATGACGATGTCACATGATTCTCGTTATTCAACATCTGTTGCCAACATTATCACAGGAGGCCGCCGGGATATGAGTAGGACTACGTCGCATAGTTTTTCTTGACCCAGCTGTCAAACGAAAACACCTTTCACAGCAGAAAGTGTCGCGGCTATATATATCAGAGATCACTGATTAGCACAGACCAGTGAGCTTACTGGCACAGGCATATCAATATCTATGGCCTAAAGGACATTCATTAATGTATGTCTGTGTTTCCACCACGCTTCCACGACAGTGATCAATGTTCCACGAGTATTTTTATCTTTGAGTCTATCTGGATTTTTATCTTTGTTTTGTGTCTCTGTTCATAGTCGGTAATGTGTGGTTGACGGAAACATGTGATCTATTTAAAAAATTGCGTATTTGATATTCCTCGTCGTTATTATAGTCTGAAAGGACCGCATTGTCTGACGATTGAAAGAATAAACAGATTTTTACTCGTACCGTAAAGTTCGTAAGTCACAGAGTATATAGCTTTTGCTAAGAGTATTTATTGCATATTTTGCGAATTTTTGCTCGTCACACTCACCCACTGCCACGCACCGCAACCAAACTCCCTTACTAACATCATTAGACCAAGGGCTATCTACCACCACAACCACGAGTGGGTGGCAGTATGTGGTCATGGAGAAAAGTCTGTCAGCACGTACACACACAAGCCTTTTATATATAGATATAGATTAAGTGGTAGCGTTGTCATCTGCAACCAAAATTCTCTCTTTTAACAACGTGTGAGGTTTTTAAATCGCTACTTATGGTTCAAAAACGTAATTTTGGCATCTGGGGATACTTTTATCGTCTGTTTATTCTCTATTACTTACTGTTTCTTTTGTCATATACTTCTTCTTCCGCCCTGTTTCGCATAGCACACATGTAATACACATATTTTTGTGGACTTTTTTAATCACAACCACTTTCCACTTTAAAAATTCGCCTGTGTTTACTTTGTTAAACTGCACCTGTGTCAGTTGACTTACAGCTGTTCCTCAGTGGAATGGCGGTCGATTTGAATGATGTTTGTTCTCTCTCTCTCTCTCTCTCTCTCTCTCTCTCTCTCTCTCTCTCTCTCTCTCTCTCTGTGTGTGTGTGTGTGTGTGTGTGTGTGTTTTAGCTGCCTGTGTCATCCTTCCTGTACAATTCATTTAGTGGGTTAAATAATGTATTTTTGCATAGGGTGGTGTATTCATTCATGATTGATTTTCCTTCTGCTATTGCTTTTTGTATGTGGTAATTTTCTTCTATTGTGAGTTTGTGGTACAGGTTGTGGCTTGATTTTAATACTTTTAGGTATGTTTCTATTTTGGTTGGATAATGGTTGTGAGTTATTAGGTGGTACGCTGCACATCTGGCATCGAGTCCGTCATGAGACGTAACAGACCACTTAGGGAAACACCTAAAGACTGTACATTTGCATGTAGGCAACACCGATACAATTTGTAACTTTTGTGAGAAAATCCCTGTGTATTAGCCCTATGGTAATCTACAGATATCACATAACTTTGGTTTAAAAATATTACCAGATTGTAAACACACCACAGAAACTAATAACTACTCACTTAATGAAACTTCCTGGCAGATTAAAATTGTATGCCGGAACCGGGACTCGAACCTGGGACCTTTGCCTTTCGAAAGGTAAAGGTCCCAGGTTCGAGTCCCAAAGGCAAAGGACCCAGTTTGGAGTCCCGGTTCCGACACACAATTTTAATCTGCCAGGAAGTTTTATATCAGCGTACACTCCACTGCAGAGTGAAGGTTTTATTCTGGAAATATCCCTTAGGCTGTGGCTAAGCCATGTCTCAACTATATCCTTTCCTCCAGGGGTGCTAGTCTTGCATGGTTCGCAGGAGATCTTCTGTGAAGTTTGGAAAGTAGGAGGCGAGGTACTGGCAGAAGTACTGTTGTGAGGCGGCATCGTGAGTCGTGTCGGGATAGCACAGTCGGTAGTGCGTTTGCCCGCGAAAGGCACAGCTCCCAGGTTCGAGTCCCGGTTCCGGCATACAATTTTAATCTGCCAGGAAGTTTCATATCAGCGCACACTCCGCTGCACAGTGAAAGTTTCATTCTACTCAGTTAATGTTCATTTATTGGTAGGAAGCAGAGTTATTCCATATTAAAGCTGTATTCCGGAATATAAAGTAAGCACATGTAGAATTAACAGATAGTAACAGAAAACATATTAAATGATATTAGATCTCATCAAACTCAGTACGTGGACTTAAAATGTCGTCTGATGCGGTAATGTAATACTGGCAATAATTTATTATGTGAATTCCGAAGACTTAATCTGAAACCAGCATGACCACATGGTCAGCTTTTAAGCATTACTTGGAAACTATGATATTTATAGAACTAAAAGAAACTGTCAATAGTTAAGCTTGCAAAAACGTAAATCTACACATGTTAGGAATTATATTCATAACATAATTCTCACGTTATTAACGTCTTTATGAATTCCATTGTTCGAAGACATGTAATATCATACATTGCTTAATTGTGGCAATTCTTATCAAAGTGATCGTATTTAAAAGAATAAACATTTAATGCTCTACTTACCAATATTAAGTATATCTTGTAAAAAATCCGTTGTGAATGATAAATGTATAACTTCCTGGTTCTAATAATAATATGTATTGTTGTCGCATGTCAAAATAGTATACAAGGATCCGAGCAGAGAGACTCGAGGCGTCATTATTAAGGCTGTCTTTGGGCAGTCACTATGTATGTCAGTATGGAAATCGATTCCAACATTGTAATGTATTATTGGATTCAGGAGGAACGTAGGAACACGGGAGGCAATACTCACTTTACGTATTATCTTAGAAGATAGATTAAGGAGCGGCAAACCTACATTTTTAGCTTTTGTAGATTTGGAGAAAGCGTTTGACAATGTTGACTGGAATACAGTCTTTCAAATTCTGAAGTCGGCAGGGGTAAAATACAGGGAAAGGAGAGTTATTTACAACTTGTACAAAAGCCAGACCGCAGTTATTAGACTCGAAGGGCATGAAAGGGAAGCATCAGTTGGGAAGGGAGTAAGACAGGGTTGTAGCCTTTCTCCGATGTTATTCAATTTGTACGTCGAGCAGGCGGTGAAGGAAACCAAGGAAAAATTTGGAATAGGGATTAAAGTTCAGGGGGAAGAAATGAAAACATTGCGTTTTGCTGATGACATTGTAATTCTGTCAGAGACAGCAAAGGACCTGGAAGAGCGGTTGAACGGAATGGACAGTGTGTTGAAGAGAGCGTATAAAATGAACATTAACAAGAGCAAAACAAAAATAATGGAATGCGGTCTTAGAAAATCAGGCGATTCTGAAGGAATTAGATTGGCTAACGAAACAATGAAAGTGGTAGATGAGTTTTGTTACTTGGGTAGTAAAATAACATGCGATGGTCGCAGTACAGAGGATATAAAATGCAGAATGGCAATGGGAAGGAAAGCATTTTTAAAAAAAAGAGAAATTTGCTAACATCGAATATTAAGTGTAAGGAAATCTTTTCTGAAGGCATTTGTGTGGAGTGTTGCCTTGTACGGGAGTGAAACATGGACGATAAGCAGTGCGGACAGGAAGAGGATAGAGGCTTTTGAAATGTGGTGCTACAGAAGAATGCTGAAGTTTAGGTGGGTAGATCGCATAACTAATGAAGAGGTTCTGAATATTTGGCATACCCTGACTAAAAGAAGGGATCGCTTGGTAGGGCTCATTCTTAGACATGGAGGAATCGTAAATTTAGCATTGGAGGGAAGTGTGTGGGGTAAAAATCGCAGAGGGAGACCAAGAGACGCATACAGTAAGCAGATTCAAGTGGATGTGGGTTGCCGTTTATATGAGGAGATGAAAAGGCTTGCTCGGGATAGACTAGGGTGGAGAGCTGCATCAAACCAGTCTCCGGACTGAAGACCATAATACACACAATGTATTATTGAATATAGTTTTATGAAAAGTGCGACTTGTGTTTTGAGTTCACATTAAGTGATGCAGGTCTGTAAGATATCACCCAGCACGCAAACGTAACCCGAATTTCAGGCACGTGGAGAACTTTACAAGCGAAGCAGAGTCTACGAGATACACCCAACCTACGACAATCTTGAACTTAATAATTTTGTAATTGTAACCTTGCTACGTGGAAGTGACATTTATTTAGCTTCAGCTTATGGAAGTCATCAGTTTGTAGCAGGTACGTTACAGTCACCATCGTTCAGTGGACAGCTTGGTAGATTGCCACGCAAGGAGGATCGGGTTCGATTCCCGGTCGGGTTGGAGATTTGCTCCATTTGGGCACTGGGTGTTGTGTCGTATAAAATCAATTAAAATACAAGTTAAAAGTGATGATGATAACGACAACATCAAGGGGGCACTTAACGTAAATAAAAACAGTACTATTTCATAATACAATAAGTCAAAGATAAAATGTAAAAGACTCAAGAGAACAGGGTATGTCAAACATGTAAAAAATTGCCAATGTGTTCGCTTCTTGTATCGTTAATACATGTGTAACGAAATTTACGCAGTAACAGTAATGTTTTTTTTTCTACACACACACACACACACACACACACACACACACACACATATATATATATATATATATATATATATATAGTTACAACAAATGAAAGCAATCACATTCCAAAATGGACATGTGTTAACGATACAAGAAACGAGCACATTGGCAATTTGCTACGTCTTTGACATACCCTGTTGTCTGAGTCTGTTACATTTTATCTTTGACTTGTTGCATTACGAAATAGTACAGTTTTTATTTACGTTAACTGCCCCATTGATGTTGTCGTTATCACTATCACTTTTCACTTGTCTTTTAATTGGTTTTATAGATATGACGACACTGTCAACTTATTCAGAAAAATGTTGTACAACTAAACTGCTCATGTAATTTTGTAAGTACTTCTACCGTGGATGAAGATCTTTATATTTTATGTTTGTGTCACATTGAAGCTTAACTAATATTTGTACTATTATAGAAATGCCTGGAAGATGGGACACTCCCGAAACCGGTAGCACAATAAATTAAATTTTACATGACAGCAAAGTATACAATGCATTTCCTGAAGTATATCGCTGTCGACGATCGCCATAAACAAATGTATGACATCAATGCGAAGACTGATTTAGAAACCAACAAGGAGACGTTCTGGATCTGGACAGCAGCAGCCATGTGGCATCGTGCATTGTCGTGCTGAATGATAGGGTGCTTCGACACCCAAGTCGCTCCAGTGATGACTTGCACCAGGCCGGCCGCGGTGGCCGAGGGGACTAAGGCGCTCCAGTCACGGTCTGCACGGCCACTACGGTCGGGGGTTCGAATCCCCCTTCGGCCGTCCTAGTTCGTAAGTAGTTCATAAGTAGTTTGTAAGTTTAGGGACTGATGACCACGTAGGTAAGTCCCATAGACTGTACAAACATTTCAACATTTGAACTTGCACCAGGCAAATTGAACATGATCCCAACAGGGGACTAATGGCCGAAAATGCCTGACGGTACTATAATCAAGGGGTACTGTTCCGTGAAATGCGACATCATCCGCGTCCAGTGATCTGGTGAAAGCGACGAAATTTCATGGAACAGAACACCACCATTCCGCAAGACAATGCACACCGCTGCTGGTGTACAGGATTTCTTCTACCGCTATTTTTTTTATTCTAGAGTCAGAAACATAGAAATTTACAGTAGCCATACATATCATAAATTGATAAATAGGAACAATTGTAATTATATTACCTGTGCCCAATACTTCGCAAACTTCAAGGCGTTTGGAGTGGCTTGCAGGAGATCAGTCTTTGTGCAGGATGTAGGGACCAAAGGGCACTGGAGCATATGGCTTGTGGTTTGTTGTTCTCCGCAGTCACAGGAAGTGTCTGCTGTCTTGAAACCCCATCTCTTCAAGTTGTCTCGGGATCGTCCAACTCCTGGTAATCTGTTCAAAGCTTTCCACACGAGCCAGTTTTCATTGTGTCCAGGTGGTAGTTCTTCATCCATCCATGTAGGTGAGGCATCATATTCTTCCATAACTCCAGCCTTGCCTTCTCTGGTGAAAGGTGAGTTTCTCAGATGTCCTTAGGAAGTTCTTTCGCGAACTCAGCCGTTGCTGTGGTGGATTTTATCCGTGCAGTGGGTGGGCACTGTTCATTTCCACTTTGTCTCTCCTTGTTGGCAGCCACTTCTCTCGGTGCACTGAGTGGTGCTATCCCAGTCAGATAGTAAAGCTTCTCGGTTGGAGTAGGTTTTAAACAACCAGTGATCAGCCTGCAGTTGTCATTGAGAGCAGTGTCTACTTGTCTGGCATGAGATGACCTGTACCACACTGGGGAAGCATATTTGGCAGTGGAAAAGCACAGTGCCATTGCAAAAGAGCGGATAGTCTGTGGATGTGAGCCCCACTGTGTCCCCGCTAGTTTGCGAATTAGGTTATTTCGAATGGAGATTTTCATTTCGGTATTCTTGCAGTGAGTTTTGAATGTCAGAGACCTATCGAGAGTGACACCCAAGTATTTAGGGGTGTGATAATGCTGCAATTAGATACCTGGCCATTCTATATGTAGTTCACGATTAGCGTCCCTGTTCCTTAAGTGAAAGGCACACACTTGTGTCTTCGAAGGATTTGGTCTGAGTTGGTTCTGACTGTAGTAACTTGACAGTGTTCTAAGAGCACTTGTCAGATTTCTTTCCACAGTTTCAAAGCAAATATTCTGCGTTGCATGGGCTACGTCATCAGCGTATAGAAATTTCCTCGTGCCTGGGATCGATGGCTGGTAGTTGGAGATTCTGGAACGTCCACTGTACTCACCAGACACGAATCCCTGTAATTACGATCTAACTGCCAAAATGAGATATAGTTTCTGCAGGCGATGCTTCGCAGCACTAGAGTACACATTATCCATATCATAAGATGGTCAGAATGGGACATCAACATAAACAGACGCGCAAATGTTTTAGACAGTTGGTGAAAACTTATACATAACTGAAGGTGTGAAATTATTACTAACTCCGTCAGAAATGAGAAGAATACAATACTTGTCATTATCTTTCATCCAGCTGTTGCACTTTAGTCTTTTGCTCTTCCTTCCCAGTGAAAGAGTGGTAACACAATGGACTCACATTTGGGATGATGGGTGTTCAGAACCGCTCCCGGTCATCAAGATTAGCATTTTTCGTTATTTCCCTAAAATCACCCTGTGAAATGCAGGGGTGCTTCCTTTCATAGGCCAAGGACGATTTTGTTCTCTATTCTAAACCAAAACCAACCCGAAGTCCAATGACTGCGTTGCCGATGCTTCGTTAAGCCGTAAAGTGTCTTCCTTCTTTTCACTGTTCCCAGAATTTCGGTGACCTGTTTCTATAACATTGATCTGGGTTGGAGGCACTGAAACAAAGTTACGCGAATGAGGTGACTCGGAAGTGCTGGTTAAGTAGCAACTCTCTCCAGCGAGCTACACGTAAATTTTCCGTCCATGGCAATATGCATTGCCACAGTTATCCGTACCAGGAATGGGTTGCCGATGGCTTGAGTGACGGCAAAAACTCCCGATCGTAAACATCTGGGGTTGCAACTTTCTGCCATTCGTATCGCCTGCAAGCCCTACATGCTACGCCAAATGCTTTTGAAAGAAAATGTGTCGAACGAAATAGGTGTCTGTATATTTGTCTGTATCAGAAATGAGAATTATTGGTGCGTTTGTAGATCGTTATGACGAGGAATTTCCGGATGTAATCGCCAGGCCTGATAATTAATCCCTCGGCACATCCGGTTCGTCTGGCGGGAAGTTATAACGTCGAGATGCCCTTCGACCCAATTTCGTCTCATCAGAACAATTAAGAGTTTGTGGGTGTTCATCTCTTTCCCTCCGTGTGTCGATGTCTTCGTATGTGTGTGTGTGTGTGTGTGTGTGTGTGTGTGTGTGTGTGTACAGAGAGAGAAAGAGAAAGGGGTGGGGGAAGATGGAGACAGGCTCTAATCATTTTTTCCATGATCCTTTCCCCTCTTAAACTATCTGGAGTAGTCCCTCTCAGTAACACAGAATTTTACGATCAAATATTTCAAATTTTTGTTCAGCTTATGGGCCTTAACTGCGGGTCATCTGTCCCTGAACAACTTATGAACTACCTTATACTAAAGACAGCACAAACATCCATTCCCGAGGTAGGATTCGAAGCCCCGACGGCGAACGGCATCGCGCTTCGAAGCATAGCGCCTCAATGCGCTCGGCCACTCCGCCACGGCAGAATTTTACGATCTGTTCTGAAACAGATTGTGTTACAATTTTCCGAAAACGCAGTGCCTACCCAAATGGCGTCGAGTGGCAAAGTTTCGTTTTCAATTTTTCATATTCGAACAAATTTACAAATGTAATGTACTAAACGATCAGAAATATCCGAACAATCTCAAAACCACACGTTTTTCATATTAGATGTATTCTCCTACCACCTGCTGTCAGGTATTCCATATCAGCAACCTCAGTAGTCATCAGACATCGTGAGCCGGCCGCGGTGGCCGAGGGGACTGAGGCGCTCCACTCACGGCCTGCACGGCCACTACGGTCGGGGGTTCGAATCCCCCCTCGGGCATGGATATTTGTGCCGTCCTTAGTTGTAAGTAGTTCACAGGAAGTTTGTAAGTTTAGGGACTGATGACCCCGTAGTTAAGTCCCATAGACTCTACAAACATTTGAACATTTGAGACATCGTGAGAGAGACGAATGCGGCGCTTCGCGGAACTCACGGACTTGGAACGTGGTCAGGTGATTGGGTGTCACTTGTGTCAGAAGTCTGTACGCAAGATTCCCACACTCCTAAACATGCCTATGTCCACTGTTTCTGGTGAGACAGTGAAATGGAAACGTGAAGGGACACGCACAGCACGGAATCGTACAGGCCGACCTATAGTCGAGCCGCCGAAAGAACGACTCTGACAGCTAGCGGCTATGTTGCCAATGCTGCTACGCGGCTGTGGCTGTTTGTTGTTACGCCGTGCCAGTCGCCGGCATACGAATATCACGTCCGAATATTTTGGAACCGTTGCTATGTACTACTAAAGCGTGAACGAACGATAAAAACCACAAAGTGATGAAAAACATTTTTTTTTTTTTTTTTTTTTTTTTTTTTTTTGCTGTTAAAAAGAAAGGTTTATAAATATATGTCGAGTTAAAGTAAGGGTTCATATGTTCCAGTATTCCATTAACTATAATGTATAATTTAGTCCTCAGCCAAAGGTCGCTAGTTGAAGAATTTTGTTTGTATATTTCATCTTCTATAACCATTGTCCACAAACTCGGTGTTATTACTCGGACACTGTATTGTGGCAGTCTGCCTAGAGGGTAAACAAAGAAGGACTACCACTTTTCAAGTAGTAAAACCGCCTCTTCCAGTGAAATGATTTGTCTTCTTACATAAAAAGGAAGCGTGTTTTTTTGCCTCATTCATTTACGGTCGCTGTTAACTGACATAGTGTAGTGTCTGAGTAATATCATCACACCAGTTTCGACAGCCAGTCTATTGGTCACAGAAGTGACTTTCTTACGGTTAGAGGAAGAAGCCATCTCACACACGTAACGACACGTAACTAGGCACGACCTTGAGTGGCAGGGTGGCAACGCGGCACCGTTACCCTGGCAACGTTTACGAATTCCAGAGCTCAGGTTGGTGGTTGAGTGTCCTCCCCACCCTCTGCGGCCCACGTGCGAGAACTGTCAGGGTCGTTTTTTCGGCGGCACGACTATAGTCTGTTGACTGACAGAACGCCGACAGCTTAAGAGGGTCGTACAGAAGAATCTCTGCAGGAAATGATGGAAAATATTGTAAGCGTGGGTAAAGATTATGGAATGCGGTTAAACACTGATAAGACCAAAGTCATGACAATTGGAAAAGAAGACGACACAATCAAAATATCATTAGAGGGAAGAGTATTGGAACAGGTGCAATCGTTTCAATATTTGGGAAACTGCACAGAGGAAGTAAGGTGAAGAATCTCTATGGGAAAGAAAACTTTCAGGAAAGTAAAAGATTTGCTAACAACCAAAAGTATTCCCATTACTCGAAGGAAGAGGTTCGCCAAATGTTCTGTGTGGAGCGTGGTGTCATATGGATCTGAATCGTGGACAATCAGACAGAAAGAACCAAAATATTTAGAAAGTTTTGAAATGTGGCTATGGAGAAGAATGGAAAAAGTGAAGTGGACCGACAGAATTAAAAATGAGGAGGTGTTGCGCAGGGTAGGAGAGGAAAGGACCTTCATTAGGACAATCCAGAAGAGGAAATCATCTTGGTTGGGGGACATATTACGTAGGAATTGTCTGCTGCTAAGAATAATGGAAGGAAAAGTAGAAGGAAGAAGAGGGAGAGGAAGGAGAAGATTTGGAATGCTGACTGACCTGAAGAAAGGAAGGAACTACAGGAAAATGGAGGAGGATGCCCAGGACAGAGCCAAGTGGAGGACGTACAGTTGAAACCTGTCTGAGGACACACCTACTCAAAGAAGAAGATATATCAAATATAAAAATCTGAAGGAGAGGTATTTAATTCAATTTTTTGCCACGGCAATGATTCAAGCCCGGGACCTCCTGCTTACTAAGCAATACCACTAAGGCACCGCAATATACTCATACGTATGTAGTGGAACATGAGGCAGAATTTTTGTCGTGTAAGGAAACATGTCTTAAGACAATCGGTGCAGTCGCTGCATACATTAAATCACGGTGGCTTAGTGGTATAGCGCCTGCCTAGTAAGCAGGAGGTCCCGGGTTCGAATCCCTACCGTGATACAATTTTTAATTCAATGCCTCTCCTTCGGACTTCTTTTCTAAAATATGGGGGCATTTCGTTTGGTCAATAACGCAATCAATCGAAATCGCTTGTAATTTTTATTGAGATTACCGGTTTCGGCAGATTACACTGCAATATTTTGATCTGCAAGTACACATGTAAATTCTTTCTCAACATGTTATAATAAAACAAGGTGACGGGAACACATATCTTTAAACATACTCACTTTGCAGACAGCGGTAACTGTGCCCTGAAGTGTAAATGAAATGGTGACTGGTAGCACGGCATTTGAACATTTATTTGCAAACGTCAATGAAACATCTCTTTATATAAGGATAATATTCGGACGTCTGTAAAACATACGGTTTTTTTTCATATTGCGTGCACTGTGCTGTCACCTACTACCAGGTACTCCATATCAGCAACCTCAATTGTGAGATATCGTGAGAGAGCAGAATGACGCTTCGTAGAATTCTCGGTCTCGAATTCGAATGTTCGAATGTTTGTAGAACTTATGGGACCCAACTACGGGGTCATCAGTCCCTAAGCTTACAAACTACCTATCAACTAGCTAAGACTAAAGACGGCACAAATATCCATGCACGAGGGGGGATTCGAACCCCCGACCGTAGTGGCCGTGCAGATCGTGACTGGAGCGCCTCAGTCTCCTCGGCCACCGCGGCCGGCTTCTCGGTCTCCTAACGTGGTCACGTGATTGGGTGTCACTTGTGTCAGAAGACTATACACGAGATTTCCACACTCCTAAACATCACTGTTTCTGATATGGTAGTCAATTGGAAACGTGAAGAGACACGTACAGCATGAAAGCGTACAGGCCGACCTCGTCTGTTGACTGACAGAGACCGTCGACAGCTGAAGAGGGTCGGTACAGTGTAAGAGGCAGCCGTCTTTCCAGACCATCACACAGGAATTACCGACTGCATCAGGATCCACTGCAAGTACTATGACAGACGGGAGATGAGAAAACTTGTATTTCATGGTTGAGCGGCTGCCTATAAGCCACACAGCACACAGGTCAATGCCAAACGACGCCTCGCTTGGTGTAAGGAGCGTAAACATTGGACGATTGAACAGTGGAAAAACGTTATGAGACCGAGCGAGGTGGCGCAGTGGTAACGCACTGGACTCGCATTCGGGAGGATGGTGGTTCAAATCCACCTCCGGCCATCCAGATTTAGGTTTTCCGTGATTTCCCTAAATCAGTCCAGGCATATGCCGGGATGGTTCCTTTCAAAGGGCACGGCCGATTTCCTTCCTCATCCTAAACCAAAAACTCCGAGCATTAGCTCCGTCTCTAATGGCCAAGCTGTCGACGGGACGTTAAACCCTAAGCATCCATCCATCCAAAAACGTTATGTGGTAGTGACGAATCACGGTCCACAGTGTGGTGATCCGATGGCAGGGAGTGGGTATGGCGAATGCCCGGTGAACGCCACCTGCCAGCGAGTGTTGCCAACAGTAAAACTCGGAGGCCCTGGTTCTATGGTGTGGTCGTGTTTTTAATGGAGGGGGTTTGCACCCGTTATCACAGCAGAGGCCTACATTGACGTTTGAAGCAGCTTCTTGTTTCCCACTGCCGAAGAGCAATTCGAGGATGGCGAGTACATCTTTCAACGCGATCGAGCACCTGTTCAAAAAGCACGACCGGTAGCGGAATGGATACGCGACAGTAACACTCCTGTAATGGATTGGCCTACACAGATTCCTGACTTGAATCCTACAGAACACCTCTCGGATGTTATGGAACGCAGAATTCGTGCCAGGCCTCACCGACCTACATGGACACCTCTCCTCAGAGCTGCACTCCGTGAAGAATGGTCCGCCATTCCCCAAGAAACCTTCCAACACCTGACTGAACGTATGCCTGCGAGAGTGGAATCTGTTATCAAGGCTAACTGTCTGCAAACAAAAATGTTCAAATGTTTGGAAATCTATAGGAAAAACTGCATGGTCATCAGTCCGTAGCTTAAAAACTACTTAAACCTAGGTAAACTAACCTAAAGACAACACACACACCCATGTCCCAGGGAGGACTCGAACCTCCGACGGCGAGCAACCGCACGCTCCTCAGCGAGGCGCCTTAGACCGCTCGCTACTCCACCGCGGCTGTCTACAAACACCATGCTGAAGTCCAACATTACTGATGGAGGGTGCCACGAACTTTGAAGGTGTCAGATACTTTTGAGCACGTAGTGTATACTGAAGAAGTATCCTTTGATACGCGGTCCAACGAGACGCCATGATTCGCCTAATACGCTCACTGTGGCACATCTTTGACTTGCAACATTCGCTGCTTCCATTTTGCTTCATTTTTTCACAGTTCAGTACAACCGCTTCCTATTTTTATGTTTTATTTGACATGTGTTCAGTTTTTGAGGAGCTGGTCATGTTACCACTAAACCAGAGGGGGTTATGGCGTGGAGATTGACGTGGAAAATCCACAAATTTTATTCGAGGGACGGAAGAGCCGCTGAGCTCATAGAAATTTTGTAACATCGTACCTCAAACCAATGTCTTAAGAAAAAAAATTAAAAAAAGAGCGATTGTTCGACTTTAAAAAAAAAATTGGTTTTTGAGTAGTTCCCATACAGTCATCCACATAAATAATCTTAGTAAAATACATAGTTACAGTTATGGAAGTAAGTAGGAAAAAGCAAACAAATAAACCTTAAAGTTATGACCGATAACAAAGGCAAGAGCGATTTGAAATAGCATAACAAACCTTAAGGATAAGAACAAAGAACGAAGACAAGAGCAGTTTGAAATAACGTAGTGTGATTAAACTCAGTTAATAACTCTTTCTTTGCCGCCGTTAAAAAGTAGATAAGTTCTCTGTAAACTGCAAAGTCTGTGGTTTGCAATAGTGTTGACAGAGATGTTGGTAACTGGTAGTTCCTGCTCACAACATACGTTAGCAATTTTGATGTGAGATCCCACCTGTTGATGCATCCGACAAAAAAAAATGAATGATTTCTGTTTTCCGCTTGGCCGCAGTCACAAAGTGGAGATGTCGATATATGCCGATGTGATGTACGTGCAGCGCAGTTCGACAATGTTTGAACTTCTGTCGCGCTATGGTGACGGCCAACATAACTCTGAGTTCAGCGGTCATAACTGTCATTGCCTTTGGCGCTTTGTATTTAAAGCCTATTTGCGCATTGGTATCCCAAAAAAAGCGCATCCTGCTGAATGTCCCAATCGATGCCTACTACATCTACATGGGATACTCTGCAAATCACATTTAAGTGCCTGGCAGAGGGTTCATCGAACCACCTTTATACTATTTATCCCCTATTCCATTCTCAAATAACACGCGGAAAGAAAAAACACCCGAATCTCTCCGTTCGAGCTCTGATTTCTCGTATTTTATTCTGATGATCATGTCTAGCTATGTAAGTGGGAGTCAACAATATATTTTCGCGTTCGGCGGAGAATGTTGGCGATTGGAGTTTCGCAACTAGCCCACGACGCAGCGATAAGCGTCGTTGTTGTAATGATTCCCATCCCAGATCCTGTATCATTTCCGTAACGCTGTCTCCCCTTTATCGTGACAATACAAAACGAGCTGCCCTTCTTTGAACTCTTTCGATGTCCTCCGACAAACCTACCTGATAAGGATCCCACACTGGGCAGCAGTAGTCCAAAAAAGGACGGACAAGCGTAGTGTTCTGTTACATGTTTTAATGGTTCTGCCAATAAAACGCAGTCTGGTTCGCCTTTCCCACGACATTATCTACGCGTTCTTTCCAGTTTAAGCCTGAAGTAATAGTAATTTCTAGATATTATGTGGAGTTTACGGTCTTAACGTTTGTTTGATTTATCTTGTAAACAAAGTTTAACAGATTCCTTTTCGTGCTCATGTGGACGAATTCACACTTCGGATTATTTAGAGGCAATTGCAAATTCTTACACCATAGTTATATCTTATTTAGATCGTTCTGCAGTTGGTTCTGATCTCCAGATGATTTTACTAGACGGTATATGACGGCATCATCTGGAAACAACCTAAGGAAGCTACTTACATTTTCTCCTAAATCGTTTATGTAAATAAGGAGCAGCAGAGGACCAATAACACTACCCTGTGGAACGTCCGGTATCACCTCTGTTTTAGTCGACGCCTTACCATCGAGTACTACAAACTGTGTCCTCTCTGACAGGAAATCCCCTATCCAGTCGAAAGTTTGTGGCGATATACCATAACCAAGCAATTTGATTAAAAGGAGTTTGTGAGGTACGGTGTCAAAAAAAAAAAAAAAAAAAAAAAAAAAAAAAAAAAAAAAAAAAAAAAGGGGAGACGAGGAAGAAGAGAAAGGGTCGTATTAGGATGTTTTCCTCATGCAGGGTAGCCTCCACCACCAACCTCCCCCCTCCCTCCCGCCTTAATTCGCCACTACGATTTGTTAACAGATTTACTTCCTAGAATCTTCGACCTTTCCTCCTGCATCATCCCTGAAAGTTTCAAACATCATCAAGTTTCCGGAATGAAACTTTCACTCTGCAGCAGAGTGTGTACTGATATGAAACTTCCTGGCAGATTAAAATTGTGTGCCGGAACCGGGACTCGAACCTGTGACCTCTGCCTTTCGCGGGCAAGCGCTCTACCGACTGTGCTATCCCGACACGACTCACGATGCCCCCCCACAAGTTTACATCCGGCAGTACCTCGCCTCCTACTTTCCAAACTTCACAGAAGTTCTCCTGCGAAACTTGCAAGACTAGCACTCCTGGAAGAAACGATATGGTGGAGACATGGCTTAGCCACAGCCTAATGGATGTTTCCAGAATGAAACTTTTACTCTGCAGCGGAATGTACGCTGATATGAAACTTCCTGGCAGATTAAAATTGTGTGCCGTGAGCCGTGTCGGGATAGCTCATTCGGTTGAGCGCTTGCCCGTGACAGGCAAAAGTCCTAGTTTCGAGTCCCGGTACCGGTACACAATTTTAATTTGTCAGGGGGTTTCATCAACAAGTGTCCGCCTCCGTCTCTCAGCGGTAGCGTCGCTGACTACCACGGAGGAGGCCCGGTTTCGATTCCCGGCAGGGGACTGGGTGTTGTGTGTTGTCCTAATCATCATCATCATCATCACTGGCACGTAAGTCGCCCACGCGGCTCAAATAAAAAGACTTACACTAAGGCGGCCGAACAAACCCGGAAGGGTTCTCCCGGCCAAGAAAGCCACACGCTCATTTGATTTCTCCAACAAATTTGTTTGCAAAGTAGCTGGGTCTGTGTTTCGCGGTAGCACATTTCAGCTCTCGTGTGTCCACGGGCACATTTCGGCAGGTCTACCACCGCTTGCAGCCTCCCGTCCCCTTTCAACGTTCTCTCTCTCTCTTTCTCTCTCTCTCTCTCTCTCTCTCTCTCACACACACACACACACACACACACACGTCGCGTGCGCAGTGCCTGTTTGCCTCGTTCTGCATGCGCATCACACGTCCCCTCGCCGATTTATGCCTTTATTTGGCGCCGGTCACAACTCACCCAGGCTTTGAGCTATTGACTGATGGGCCCAACCGAAAGCTGCCATCCAGAACGTAGGCCGCTTACACACGCGTACGGTACAGCCAGGCAGCGTTACTCACCGTCGGAGGTTCGACTTCTCCCTAGAACATGGGTCTGTGACTTGTCCTTATGTTAGTTTAACTTAGTTTAAGTATGAAATAGATCACAATTTGCGATCAGTTATAGCTTAACTGTACTAGGTTTAGATGGAATACCAAAGTGCGGCGAATGAAAATTTTTGCCCGGCTGGGATTCGAACCCGGAATCTCCTGCTTACTAGGCAGACGGGTTGACCACTCCGCCACCGAGGACACAGTGACCAGCCCGACTGCAGAGGACTCTTCCCTGCACGTCTCCCGCCACACACAAATCTCCATTCGCTACGCTCTCTCTTTCCTATTACCACAGTCTCTTAATTCTGTAATGCTCGCAGCCTGAATACTGTATTCCCGCATCAGGGAGAACAGACCATGAGGTATCGAGACACAAATTGCGATTTATTTCATACATTAAACGCTGTAAAGTCGTCAAAAATATATAATTGTATACAAGCCGAGGCTGGGCTCCTGACGACAATTAATTGTGCCTCGATACCTCATGGTCTGTTCTCCCTGATGCGGGAATACAGTATTGTGGCTGCGAGCATTAAATGTTGTTCAAATGTTTGTTAAGTTTATGGGACTTAACTACGGGGTCATCAGTCCCTAAACTTACAAACTACTTATGAACTACTTACGAACTAGGACGACACAAATATCCATGCCCGAGGGGGGATTCGAACCCCCGACCGTAGTGGCCGTGCTGACCGTGACTGGAGCGCCTCAGTCACCTTTTTTTTATTATTATTATTTTTTATTTTTTATTTTATTTTATTTTTTTTTTTTTATTAAGGGAGTGGGGTGTGGGTTTTGGGATATATGCATTCTTTATTTTGTTTTATTATTTCAACTTCATCAAAATAAAACAGCCTTTTCCTGGCAGACACAGAAAATTTGAATAAGGAAATAAAAGCTTCTGTATTATTTTCCACGCGCCTGTCACCCCCTTTAGGGTATTCTCTCTCTTGTTTTTTTTTTTTTTTATATATATTTTTATTTGCGATCTATACTAACGGATGTAGCGTGTCCGTGCACAACTAAAAACTAGAAACAGTAAAGTAAAGAAAACTCTGTGTGGGGAGTGAGTTTCCGGGCGGTCGACTCCAGTGCTTCTGCCACCAGGCACGTCTTCTCGTTTTATTGTAAGAGGTAACCGTTTCATCATGTTCATCATATGCCTCTTCATCGTTATCATATCAGCTTCTCATACCCGGGACATTCCAGCTCCTTGGAGGATCTCGTAACGCACTCCCCAGAAAATTAGAAAAATATTGTTGATACTTCGGGTTCCGAATCAGCGCCATATGTTGTTCTTGTAAATGATTCCAGAAGTCCGGCACATGCTTCGCGCCGTCGCGATGCAAATAATACACCGCCTGGGCTCGAATCCACGTCACCGCGTTCGTTTTGGTTCGTGGGTAATACGTTCTATCTGGAAAAAGGACAATCTTTGGGTCGATATTTTGCTGTCCGACGCGCAGTAGAAAGCCAATCATCTGCGTCACCAGCCGCCATACTTCCGCAGAGGGCCCGCACATGAGACGGTGAGCATCGTCGTCTAGAACCTGGCATACTTGGCATAACGGAGTGTTCACCATATTGATGGCGTGCAGGCGGGATCCAGTAACTTGTTTACCGTTAACCAACATGTACCATGTCGTTCTTGTTTCCGTGTCAAGTGTGGCATGATGAATTGTCCGCCATACCACCGGCCAGTGGATCGTGGGGTGCCGTGCTTCCACAGGGTTGGCGGGGCGCCTGCTCGTAAGTATCCGGTAGATGTCGCGCGCTGTCGGAGATCTATTTATTGGGAGTTCTGTCATAATATAGCTATATTCAAGGAAAAACTCTCTGATATGGTGAAACGGTGAAGAAATGTTCTGTACCATCACCGGCGCTTGCCGAGAAACTGGCGCCAGTTCGTCTACCAAGGTTCCTGACAGACACTTCTGCTGTCGTCTCCATGTTTTCAATGTCGCGCTAATATATAGCGCCACCGATCGATCGTGAACGTGAACAAGCCCGAGGCCACCTCTACGAGTTGGTAATGTCAGAGCCTCATACCGGATCTTGAATAGGGCTCCCGTGCTGACAAAGTATCCAAACGCTGCCAGTATGCTTCGGGCGATCATCTTTGGCATCGGTAGAATCTGTGCATAATGTGGAATGCGCGACGCCAAGTATGTATTTATATAAATGACGCGTTGAATCATATTTAATGTCCTTAGTGCGTTCGCTTTGACACCATTTCGTATGGTTATGAGCAACCTCTTGAAGTTGAGCGCGACCGATCGTCGTACATCATTCGTGAAGACGATTCCCAAATACTTGATCCTGTCCCGTAACGGGAATGGGGCTACGCAGTCGGCAGGTAGTCCTGTACCTATATTCAAGGCGACGGATTTGGCCACATTCATACGGCTACCCGTAGCGGCACCGTATCGATTGATCCAGTCCAAAGCCGCGTTAACGTCGTTGCCGTTTCTCACCACCAATATAAGGTCGTCGGCATATGCTTTGCAACGAAATGTGTAACCACGCATCGTAATTCCTGTCAGGCGTTGGCGGAGGCCGCTGAGAAGTGGTTCAAGAGCCATGGCATATATGATCGTGGACAAAGGACATCCTTGTCGAATCGATCGCTGGATAGTTAAGGGCCCAACCAATCGTCCGTTGACAAGCACTTTAGAAGGAGCCCCATGTAGTAGTCGCATCACTATAGTTATGAAGGGCGGCGGGAAATTCATTTGCATCATCAGTTCCTTAATGTAGGTGTGGCTGACTCTGTCGAAAGCACGATCGAAGTCTATAGATATCAGAGCTCCACGTAGACGACATGCTTTCGCCAGTGCGATCGAATCGCGGTATTCACTAAGCGCCGTCTGGATGTTGTTGTCACTGCCGAGGGATGTCTGGTCTGATGACACCACGCGATGCAGAACTTTTTTAATTCGTGTCGCCATCAGTCGAGTGAAAATCTTGAAATCACAGTTAAGTAGTGTTAGGGGGCGATATTCTCCGATTCTTGTGCTGCGTGATGTTTTAGGTATTGGGATGATGACGCCCTCTACAAATGCTGGCGGAAGTGGCTCTTCAGGAGACATGAGTTCGCGACAAATTTCCGTCCAATAGGGAGCAATCAAGTGTTGGAAAGCCCGATAAAATTCCAAAGGTATTCCGTCAGGCCCTGGCGACTTATTGAGTGCGCCCTTGCCTATGGCATCGACCACTTCGTCCTCAGTAATGTCCTCCAGCAGTATCGCTTGCGCCTCTTGATCTAGAGTCCCGAATAGCGTGTTAGTGACTTCATGGAGGGCCTCCCGCTCTAGTTCTTCTGCGGTGTATAATCGGGTATAATAATCAGCGAAGGCACGTGCTATGTCATTTTGTGACGTGAGATGGGAGCCATCATCAGTGTCAACGGTATGTATTAGTCCCCTGCGACGTCGCTTACGTTCCTGAATAATATGGTGCATCGATGGATGTTCACCCGCAACACGATCCATTATCCTCGCACGGACCGCTGCACCTTCCAGATGAGAGCGCATAAGAGCGACGATTTTAGCCTTAGCTCGTTGAACCATCATTTGTCGTTCCGGTGAAGGGGCCTGATATGTGCATTCTCTTAGTATAGTGAAATAAAAGTTTAAAGTTTGCATGTTAAGTTTATGGGACTTAACTACGGGGTCATCAGTCCCTAAACTTACAAACTACTTATGAACTACTTACGAACTAGGACGACACAAATATCCATGCCCGAGGGGGGATTCGAACCCCCGACCGTAGTGGCCGTGCTGACCGTGACTGGAGCGCCTCAGTCACCTCGGCCACCGCGGCCGGCTGCGAGCATTACAGAACAAATAGGCTGTGGTAACAGGAAAGAGACAGCGTGGCGAATGGAGATTTTGGAGATTTGTGTGTGGCGGGAGACGTGCAGGGAAGAGACCTCTGCAGTCGGGCTGGTCACTGTGTCCTCGGTGGCGGAGTGGTCAACCCGTCTGCCTAGTAAGCAGGAGATCCCGGGTTCGAATCCCAGCCGGGCACAAATTTTCATTCGCCGCCCTTTGGTATTTCATCTAAAACTAGTACAGGGAAGCCATAACTGATCGCAAATTGCAATGTATTTCATTCATTGAACGCTGTAACGTCGTCAAAAACATATAATTAGTTTAAGTAGTTTGTAAGCTAGGGTCTAAATCATTTAAGTATCATGGATTTACAAACATTTCACCAGGCGTGTAGGTGTGTTTTGTATAGCACTAGCAAACCGTACGTATTCGGGACTGAGTAACCGAATACTTTGGCTGAATCGCAATACTGACTCGTTAGGTTTGTTACGGGTATATTCGATCAACATGCCAGTATTAGCAGATGCTTAGCTAAGTTGAATGGAATCGGATCGAAGAATAAGGGAACCCATTACAGTCGAACCGGAGGGACAGTCTAATTGTTGGAAAATTTATCAAAGTAAAAATTAAAAATCTCGTTCAAACGTTTTTCTTGATGTGCTCTTCAGTCCGTAGACTCTCCACACAACCACGACCTGTGCAAGCCTCTTCATCAGAAAATATGTACGGGAAACTACATCCTTCTGAATCTGCTTACTGTATTCGTCCCTCGGTCTCCCTCTACGATTTTTACCCCACATACTTCCTTCTAATGCTAAGTTAACAATTCCTTGATGTCTCAGAATGTCTCCCACCAACCTTCTCTTACTCGGGACATGCCAGAAACTCCTTTTCTCCCCAATTCTATTGAGCACCTCCTCATTAGTTATGTGATCTACCCATCTAACCGTCATCATCCGTTTATAGCTCCACAATTCAAAAGCTTTTTGTCGGAACTCCTTATCGGCCACGTTTCACTCCCATACAATGCTACACTCGAGAAATGCTTTCAGAAAGGACTTCCGAACATTTAAAATAATATTGGATGTCAACAAATAGCGCTTCTTCAGAAACGCTTTTCTTTCCATACCCATTCTGCATTTTATATCTTCTTTATTTCGCCTATAAAATATTATCTTGCTACTAAAATAACAAAACACATTCATTACTTTTATGTTCTCATTACCTAACCTAATTCCTTCACATCGCCTGATTTTCTGACACTACATTCCATCACCCTCGTTTTACCCCTGTTAACGTTCATCTTATACCTTCCTTTCAAGACACTGTTCATTTCATTTAATTGCTCTTCCAAGTCCTTCACAGCTTGCTACAACCCTGTCTTACTCCCTTCTCAACCACTGCGACCCTTCCATGCCCTTCGACACTAATAACTGCGGCCTGGTTTTAGTACTTGTTGAATATACCTCTTCGCTCTCTATATTTTATCGCTGCTACCTTCAGAGTCTGAAAAAGTGTATTCCAGTCAACATTGTCAAAAGCTTTCTTCAGATCCACAAATGCTAAAACGTTGAGTTTCCCTTTCCTTAATCTACCTTGTAAGAAAAGTCTTAATGTATTTTCTCGCGTGTTCCTACATTTCTCGAAAATGCAAATATATCTTTCCCAAAGTCGGATTCCACCAGATTGTCCATTCTTCTCTAAAAAATTCGTGTTAGTATTTTGCAACCATGACATATTAAACTGATAGTTCTGTAATTTTCACACTTGCCTGCACTTGCTTCCTTTGTAATTGGAATTACGATATTCTTCTTGAAGTCGGAGGGTATTTCCCCTGTCTCATACATCTTGCATACCAGCTGATACGATTTTTTCAAGACTGGCTCTCCTAACGATAATAGCAGTTCAGACGGAACATCATCCACTCCACGGGCTTTGCTTCTACTCAAATATTTCAGAGCTCTGTCAAATCCTATTCGCAGTATCATATCTCCTATTTCATCTTCCTCTACTTCGTCTTCCATTTGCAGAATATTGCGTTCAAGTTTATATCCTTTGTATAGGCCCTCTATATATTCCTTCCATCGCTCAGCTTTCCCCTCTTTGCTTAGTGCTGGTTTTCCATCTGAGTTCTTGATATTCATACAGCTGCTTTTCTTGTCTCCAAATATATCTTTTATTTTCCTGTAGGCGGTATCTATCTTTCCCCTAGTTATGCATTCTTCTACGGTTCTGCATTTGTCCTCTAGCCACTCCTATATAGCCAGTCTGCACTTCCTGTCAATCTCATTTTTCAGACGTTTGTAGTACCTTTTTCCCGTTTCACTTGTTGAATTTTTATATTTTCTCTCATCAATTAAGTTCAGTATATCCTGTGTTATCCAGGGATTTCTATTAGGCCTTGTCCTTCTGCCTATATGGTCCTCTGCAGCCTTCAGTACCCTATCTCTCAGGGCTACCCATTCTTCTTCTACTGTATTACTTTTCCCCGTTTCAGCCTATCCTTACCTAATGGTCCCTCTGAAACTCTCATCCACCTCTGGTTCGTTCAATTTGTCCAGGTTCCATCTCCTATCCTTTCTCCCTTTCTGCAGTCTCTTCAGTTTTAATCTGCAGTTCATAACGAATAAGATATGGTCAGAGTCTATATTTGCCCCTGTATATGTCTTACAGTTTAGAACCTGGTTTCCAAATCTATTCCTTACCATTATAAAGTCAATGTGGTACCTTCCAGTGTCTCCTGGTCTCTTCCACGTATACAGCCTTCTTTGATGATGATTAAACCAAGTGTTGGTGGTCATTAAATTGTGCTCTGCGTAAAATTCCACCAAGCGATCTCCTCTTTCATTCCTTTTCCCAGTCCATATTCACCTACTACAATTCCTTCTCTTCCCTTTCCTACTACCGAATTCCAGTCCCCAATCACAATTAAGTTTTCGTCTCCCTTAGCTTTCTGAATAATTTCTTTTATCCCCTCGTGCATTTCTTCGATCTCCTCATCGTCGGCAGAGCTATTTGGCATATAGACTTGAACGACTGTGGTAGATGTTGGTTTTGTGTCATCTTTGCTTTTATAATGCGTTCACTAAGCTGTTCGTAGTAACTTACCCGCATTCCTATTTCCTTATTATCAGACGTACTCCTGCGTTATCACCAACTGATTTTGTAATCATAACCCTGTACTCACCTGACCAAAAATTCTGTTCATCTTGCCTCCGAACTTCACTAATCCCCACCGTATCTACGTCTCACCTATCCACTTCTCTTTTCAAATTTTCTAACTCACCTACACGATTAAGTGATAGAACATTCCACGCTCCGATCCGTACAATGGCTGTTTGGTTTTTCTTGATGACGATACTCTGGTGAGTAATCCCCGCCCGGAGATCCGAATGGGAGACTATTTTACCTCCGTAATATTTTACCCGGGAGGATGCCATCATCATATGTTCATTCAGTAGAGTTGCATGTCCTCGGGAAAAGTAACGGCTGTAGTTTCCCCTTGCTTTCAGCCGTTCGCAGTAACTGTGTGGCAAAGCCACATTAGCTGATGTTACAAGGCCAGCTCAGTCAATCATCCAGACTGTTGCCCCTGTAACTACTGAAAAGGCTGCTGCCCCTCTTCAGGAACCACACGTTTGTCTGGCCTCTCCGCAGATACCCCTCCGATGTGGTTGCGAGTTTGTGACACTTGCGGGGAGTGACACTTGCGCGGAAAGGGAATGTGTAGACACTTGCGCGGAGACCCGGACGCTGCAGGTAGTGAACAGGGTGTTCCAGAAGTAGCGATACACCACCCCTACTCCACGCCCTCCAGCCGCTACCTGTGCCGTATT
Source organism: Locusta migratoria (assembly GCA_026315105.1). NCBI lineage: Eukaryota > Metazoa > Arthropoda > Insecta > Orthoptera > Acrididae > Locusta > Locusta migratoria. Next base: position 1,208,566 of record CM048754.1, on the reverse strand, counting down.
CAGGGAAAGGCCCACCGAGCGAGGTGGAGCAGTAGTAACGGGACGTTCGCTAAAAATAGCGTATATTACAAGATTCACGTCTCTCGCATTCCGGCCCAAAATTAGCATGGGCCTATATTTCGCATTCATTGAAAAATGCGAATTTTTCCGGTACCTACTGTTTACTTTGTACATATTTAAGGGCAGAAAATAAAGTTATCTCCCAATATTTCTGATAAAATAGTGTTTCACACCAAAATACCATTTATGACAATTTCGGATTTACTGCATTTTGAGTCAGAATTCGCATCTATATTCGAATTTATCGCAAATACGAATTTTTCCTGTCCCTAGTAATACCTCTAAAAATAAACAGCTGATGAAGGCACTAAAAGCAAGGGCCGATCTTTAGGTGTATTTCTACAAATAACTAAAACACAATTTGATCGTGAAATTATATACAATCTCATTATAAAGGTTTATTGTAGGTGGTTTTGAGCAGCTTTTCAATATGTTAGGAATAGCATTTTGAAATATAGACAGCTACACGTTATGTTTATTATGAGATATCGATTTCGGCTAATTTCAGGTCATCTTCAAGTCTCAAACAACAGGTGTTACTTATGCATTTTTCCAGTGGCACTCATAACCTTTAACTGTTTACACACAAGGTCTAACGTTGTTAATCGCGTTAGCGATGAAAACAGAACCCAGAATCTTAGCGTCTAAATGATACATATATTGGTGTCATGTCTTATTTCGAAAGAACAGACATCACACCAATACATATATAGCTCTCGGTGAAATGGAACGGCATGATGTCGCACAGCACGGCCGACTAGAAACGCAGGAGAAGTGCAAATAACGTTCTCTCCTGAGAGGTATGATTATAATTGGGTTCGGCGTAGACTTCTACAACATACAGTCTACTCGGCGAAGATTACACCAAAAAAATTTAACTTTTCGTCTACTTTGGCGATAGCAACCAAATTTTGAATCGTGTCTACTATATAAAGATTTAGCAACACAAAACGCTTCAAGTCCATAACTTCACTGGTTTTCGAGTTCTGAATTTTTATTATGTTTTTAATGTTATTATAGAAAAAACAAATTTGGGACTCTCACTAAAATTTTCATATGGCAGATTTTGTAGGTACATTCACAAGACATAATTCAACGGTTGTGTGCTTTCATCTTATGAGAAATATCAATCATTTGTTTTCAGTGTTTATTTCAAATTTCTACATTTAAGTTTCTTTAATTATTAGTACTTAAATGTGGTTTTGAAATAAATAAATTACGTGTATATGTGTAGTCTTATGCGGCCAAACTACTTAGGTCATTGGTCGCTAGAGTTACACACTACTTAATCTTACTTAAAATGACTTAGGCAAAGTACAAACAAACATACACATGTCCGAGGAAGGACTCGAACCTCCGACCGGACCGGCCGCGCAATTTGTGACACAAATTACATGTTTGATAATATTAATGCATAGAAGTATGAAATCACGTCAAGACTACTTCCTGCAAAAATTTCGACAAAAAAAAGTTGGCACTGAATTTAGAAAAACAAAATTCTGGTATATTGGATTTTAACATTTTATCAAAAATTAAATGTTACTACAAGAGATACAGCCATTCAAATTTACGTGCACCATAACGTTTTCCCTTCCTGAGTAAATGAGCTGCTTCTTGTAGTTTCAACACCTTTTTCTTGAATGTTCTGAATATAAATCTTCACACAGACTTCTTGAGGAGGAGAGTGATACAGATATCTGATTGTAAACCACTGCCTATTACCTTAGACCTTTTTGACTGTACTGAACAGTAATTCCGCGTATTCCGTAATTTATATTTATACAGTTAACAGGCAGTGTAATTTATAACCAACTATTGGCTGCCAATTTCGCTTCATTTTTCCTGGCAGTCTTGCAACTTGTTTCTCCTTGTTGGTTTATGACGAGTTCGGAGTAAAAATGGTTCTATATGACGGTGATGGAAAATAGAATTTAACTTCAGCATTTTTCGGTTTGTGAGATTCCCTTACACATTCCGTTTTTAATATATTTCTTAGATGTATTTGTAATTCGAATACAGCCAAATCGTTTTGGGGTCTACGAATAAACGCTTCAAGTATGTAAAATACTCATTGACTTATTATTATTATGTTTTTTAATTGAAGGTTAAAGGTTGCGTCTCCTATTAAAAAGCATAGTAGCTATTTTTTAAAAGATGGAAGTTGCGTGATAGTGGGGTTAACTACATAGCGATCAATTACATCAACGTATCTGTGCAGGATGCCTAACATATTTATTGTTTGCGCAGGTGTCTTGATATGCTTAGAGTTCTGAATAATATGCTTTTAGGAGGTATGACTGTGGAAAGTCATCGTCTTGTAGTAGCAGAGACTGTCTTAATAACTCTCCAAACATTATCACTGTTAAAATACCTTTTTGTTTACAGAAGGAACACTCAACGGATTAATATGTAGTTAGAACAAGTTACTATATTGCTCTTCAGCTTTGATAGGGTTGTGCAATTTCACTGATTTTCGTGTTATTGTTGACAGTGTGGAAACTTGACCACATCAGCGCTAGACTTCTTGGTGTGCCTGTACCCAGGAAAAGCCATCAGGCGCCCCAAGGGCCCCGGGTTCCCCGCAAGTGTCACTCCCCGCAAGTGTTCCAACCCCGTGGTTGCACCTACGGTACGGCTATCTGTATCGTTGAGGCACGCAAGCCACCCCACCTCGGCAAGTCTGCGATTCGTGAGAGTGTTTCTCAAACGTATAAAGCACTAAAGCTTGGAATTTCAGCTTGTCAATAAATCGGAAGGGGATCACAAATTCCCATGCGACCATATCACCTCCTATCGAAAGGGAACACCGAACCGGCGCGATAGGACTACTGACTCAAGGTCAACACGGATTTAGAAAATATCGTACATGCGAAACACAACTAGCTCTTTATTCACACGAAGTGATGGGTGCTATCGACAAGGGTTCGCAAATCGATTTCGTCTTTCTACATTTCCAGAAGGCTTTCGACACCGTACCCCACAAACGGCTTTTAATCAAATTGCGTGGTTATGGTATCTCGCCCCAAATTTGCGATTGGATACGGATTTCCTCTCAGAGAGAACACAGTTCGTAGTAAACGATGGTAAGGCATCGTCTAAAACAGAGGTGATATCGGGCGTTACACAGAGTAGTGTTATTGGTCCTCTGCTGTTCCTTATTTACATAAACGATTTAGGGGAAAATCTAAGTAGCTCTCTTAGTTTTTCTGCAGACGACGCCGTCATTTATCGTCTAGCAAAATCATCTGAGGATCAAAACCAATTGCAGAACGATCTGAATAAGATATCAGTATGGTGTAATAATTGGCAATTGAGTCTAAATAATGAGAAGTGTGAAGTCGTCCACGTGAGTACGAAAATAAATCCTTTAAACTTTGTTTACAACATAAATCAATCAAAAATCAAGGCCGTAAACTCCACAAACTACCTAGGAATTACTGTTACTTCACACTTAAATTGGAAAGAACACGTAGATAATATAGTGGGAAAGGTGAACGAGAGACTGCGTTTTACTGGCAGAACCCTTAAAACATGCAACAGAACTACAAAAGAAACTGCATGCACTACGCTAGTCCGTCCATTTTTGGAGTATTGGTGCCCAGTGTAGGATCCTTATCAGTTGGGTCTGACGGAGGACATCGAAAGAGTCCAAATAAGGGCAGCTCGTTTCGTATTGTCACGATACAGGGGAGACAGTGTTACGGAAATGATACAGGATCTGGGGTGGGAATCATTACAACAACGGCGCTTATCGCTGCGGCGTGGGCTGCTTAGGAAATTCATATCGCCAACATTCCCCTCCGAATGGGAAAATATATTGTTGACTGTCACTTACATTTTTAGAAATGATCATCAGGATAAAATACGAGAAATCAGAGCTCGAACGGAGAGATTCTGCTGTTCTTTCTTCTCGCGCGGTATTCGAGTGTGGAATGGGAGATAAATAGTATAAAGGTGGTTCGATGAACCCTCTGCCAGGCACTTAAATGTGATTTGCAGAGTATCCCATGTAGATGTAGATGTAGACTTAATCATCCGAAAGTCTCTCTCCGTTACGGAAAATGCATTACAGGGAGGTCACCTCCCTGCGCGAAAATGTGTCGTCCGCGCACAGTGAGGGTAGCACTTGTCGCGGTAACCGGAATGCCCGGTTGCCTTCGCAGCTACAGTGAATGTCGCCGAGACACGCACCGGAGGAGTTTGCCTCACGCACCGTACGCAGTCTGGCAACCCAGGAGGGGAGGGGCGCCTCCTGCGACCCCAGACGCATCCCGAGGTCGCGTGCGTACGCGCACCCTCTCACGCAATGGCGTCACTCTCCCGAGCCGGCGCATCCACCCTCCGCCATGCACCTCTCACAGTATGGAGAAGAGATGCCACCAGTTCACTTTACATATTGTCGTTGTAGGTGAGCGCGCTGCCAACTGTTCGCGTCTTCTGCTATTGGTCGTTTTGAATGACGCCACCTCCCCCCCTCGTAACAGTTAATAGAAGGGAAAATGCAATTCTTTTTATGTAATAATAATATTTGTACAGCTTATTGGACTTAACTACGGGGTCATCAGTCCCTAAACTTACAAACTACTTATGAACTGCCGGCCGCGGTGGCCGAGGTGACTGAGGCGCTCCAGTCACGGTCAGCTCGGCCACTACGGTCGGGGGTTCGAATCCCCCCTCGGGCATGGATATTTGTGCCGTCCTAGTTCGTAAGTAGTTCATAAGTAGTTTGTAAGTTTAGGGACTGATGACCCCGTAGTTAAGTCCCATAAGCTTAAGAAACATTTGAACATTTGAACTTATGAACTAACTAAGACTAAGGACGGCACAAATATCCATGCCCGAGTGGGGATTCGAACCCCTGACCTTAGTGGCCGTGCAGACCGTGACTGGAGCGCCTCAGTCTCAGCTTTTTTTTTTTTTTTTTTTTTTTTTAAATCCCATTAGGTGTTCGAGTGGGACCGCTTTTAAAGTTTCACTCACGTTGTAATATTACGGATAAGTACTTTGGCACATTTAAATAATTTTATACATAACAACTCAAAAAAGTAAATGGAATCTGACTTTTAAAGTTTAGCGGCGGTGGTGATTTGGAATAAAAGCAACACCTGAGCGCAATATTACATAAAAGAAACTAACAGATTACGCGATGACCTTTCTTACCAACATGTTTGCTTCAAGTTGTTTGGATAGTAGCAGATGAGGCTGTAATACTCTTGTTGCATTACGTAAAACGATGTTTCATTTACTTAGATCGGATTATGCTAACTCAATGACCGTGAAAAAATATTAAATTAACTTTTGTGACAACTGACTGTTTAAATCGGTCGGATTTCCTTTAATTCCGAAGATTTCCTTGCAGTCACATTCATCAAAGTGACATATAATGATATCTAGAAGTTTCTAGTAAATTATAGATGCAAGTGCAACAATGGCTACAAGCATCATCATGTTACATAATCGAGATTACTGCTGGAAAATTAGAAACACTTCATTAATCATTAAAAGGTGGGTCATTTTAAATAATTAAACGATTTTAAATGTAACAACTATATATTCATCATATTTAAAGAGAAAAACGAACTCACAGTCTTACATTTGGTAGTAAGGAATTCCCTCATGCACGTCTAATCTTAGCGAAGGGTAAAACATAAAAGACGAAATGTACACCTGCGTTCTCGGCAGTTGTAAAAGATAGATGAACATCAAAAATGTATGAAGAGAGTAATTAGCTGCTAGAGAAAGCGGTGGTCAGCGACAAATGTTGCAGATATATTTTTTACTAAATAAAATTTTCAATTTAATACTACAACTCTCCAAAGCCGCAGCATCCACCCTCCTCCTTGCACCTGCTCACAGGATAGATAGGTGAGGAGCTGCTACACGTACGTTATCTGAATTATGTTAATGAATGATGCGCGAAGGCACCGCCGTGGTAGACAGTCATACTTTCCTGTATTGTTAGTGGTATGAAGTTCGTCCCAGGTTTTTCAAAATCTATGCTTTTTATGATTTCAGCAATAAAAGAGCTTGATCTCGGCAAACTGAAAGGGACCCTCAGAATGTGAGCAGCAAATCTGATACAATATATCATCGGTTGCATAAAAACCAAGAATGGTTGAGTTCCTTGAGACAAACATTGTCTCGTTATACCAAAGGTAGTAAATATAAGGAGAGGCATTGAATTAGAAGTTGTGCTATGGCCGGGATTCGGAACAAAACGAAACAAAACTCTTCACCGCTGTTGAAACCATTAGTCTTCGTTTAATTCTCGTGTCAGACGATTTTATCATTTTATCAACATATCAAACAGCCCCTAAAGCAACGCGGCCACATCCCAGTAAAAGGCGGAAAACGTGGTTCTGTTCCGCCTGGGCTCCAACGGCCATATCACGTTGGATACACAGGTTCTCGTTAGATCACCGAAATTAAGCAACATTGGGCCTTGTCAGTACTTAGATGGGTGACCACCTGGGAACACAATGTGCTGTTGGCTAAACCGCGGTGGAGTAGCCGAGCGGTCTAAGGCGCCTCGCTGCGGAGTGAGCGGTTGCTCGCCGTCGGAGTTCGAGTCCTCCCTGGGGCATGGGTGTGTGTGTTTGTCCGTAGATTAGTATACCTAGGTTTAAGTAGTTTGTCAGCTACGGACTGATGGCCACGCAGTTTGGTCCGATAGATTTACAAACATTTGTCCCGTCTGGAATATTTGCAACTATGCCGACTATTGCGTTTGCAAATAAAGGTCATGGACCTTTAACCCTATATCTGTTTTACCTGGGTGTCATCAATACACTGAAGACGTTATCCTGCAGTCCCGCTACTATAACGACTCGGATGGCTTGCTGTATGCCTACCCTCTTGACGGCGTGCAACGCTATACGACACTTAGCGCCGTACGCTAAGGAAATGTTCAAATCTTTGTTATGCTTAAGGGACTTAACTATGGGGTCATCAGTCCCTAAACTTACAAAATACTTATCAACTACCTTATGCTAAAGACGGCACAAATATCCATCCCCGAGGGGGGGATTCGAACCCCAGACGGGGACAAGTCTCGCGCATCGTAGCATAGCGCCTCAATGCACTCGGCCGCTCCGCCGCGGCGCGCAACTGCACTGAAGGAAGCAACGTGCAAGCGATTTTCAAATGTTCAAATGTTTGTACAGCTTATGGGACTTAACTACGGTATCATCATCCCTAAACTTACAAACTACTTACGAACTAGCTAATTTATTAAAGCGGCACAAATATCCATGCCCGAGGGGGGATTCGAACCCCCGACCGTAGTGGCCGTGCAGACCGTGACTGGAGCGCCTCAGTCCCCTCGGCCACCGCGGCCGGAAGCGATTTTAATACCTCGGTTTGCAGAGGGTAAACAAGGAAGATAGCACACGGTACAAGTCACTACAGAGTCATCACAACCAAAGATGAGCGAACATCAAAAATATCGATAGTGACTTAATCAACAGGTGAGGCAGCATAAATTTTGTCCCTCTGTTTTCTGACGAGAGATAGTTCCGGATTTCAAGCAGAATTTAAACAAAAACCACCATCTCTGTTTATAAGGTCGCTTGCTAGTTTAATTTCAACAACTTCCTTAATAACACTATCCCAATAGGTGGAAGTGCATGCCGTAATATCCGTGTTGTTGTACTCCGTAGGATGACCGGTGCCAAGACAGTGGTCTGGAACAGAGAATTTGATTGGCTGTTGTAAGCGCGTGTAACGTTTGTGTTGAATACACCGGTCTTCCACAGTCCTGATTGTCTGACCAATATATGACATGCCACAACTGCGAGGAATACGATATACACCTGCCTTACGCATACCAAGATTATCCTTCGCGGACCCCAAAAGGGCCTTTATCTTAGAAGGTCGTCGAAAAAACACACTTTACGTCACATTTCCGCATAATACGGTTTGCGTAAGACAGGTGTATATCGTATTCCTTGCAGTTGTGGCATGTCATATTCTGGTCAGACAATCGGGACTGTGGAAGACCGGTATATTGGACACAAACGTTACACACGCTTACAACAACCAAGCAAATCCGCTGTTGCAGAACACTGTCTTGGCACCGGTCATCCTATAGAATACAACATCTCGGAAATTATGGCATGCACTTCCACCTATTGAGATAGTGTTATTAAGGAAGCTGTTGAAATTAAACTAGCAAGCGACCTTATAAACAGAGATGGTGGTTTTTGTTTAAATTCTGTTGGAATCCGGCACTGTCTCTCGTCAAAAATTAATGCTGCCTCACCTGTTGATTAAGTCACTATCGATATTTTTATGTTGGTCATCTTTGATTGTGTTGACTCTGCAGTGACTTGCACTGTGAGTGTTATCTTCCTTGTGTACCCTTTGCAAACCGAGGTATTAAATACGCTTGCACATTGCTTCCTTAAGTGCAGTAGTGCCTTGAGAATGGCAAGGTGTCCTCCTGCCGAAATATCGGCGGTTGTCGACGACGTCACCCGGCAGCATACCCGCAAGTTCGTGTACATCTACATCTACATACACACTCCGAAATTCACCGTAAGGTGCGTGGCGGAGGGTTCACTGTACCACTACTAGGCATTTACTTTCCTATTCCACTCCCAAATAGAACGAGGAAAAAAAGAATGCCTATATATCTCCGTACGAGCCCTAATTTCTCTTCTCTTGTCTTTGTGATCATCACGCGATACGTAAGTAGGCGGAAGCAAGATGGTACTACACTCAGCTTCAAATTCCGGCCCTCTAAATTTATTTAACAGAAATTCACGAAAAGAACGTTGTCTTCCCTCCAGCGATCCCCAATTGACTTGCCGGAGCATTTCCGTGACACTCGCGTATTGGTCGAACCTACCAGTAACAATTGTAGCTGCTCGCCTCAGAACTGCTTCTATGTCTTCCTTCAAACCGATCTGCTGCGGGTCCCAAATACTTGAGCAATACTCAAGACGTGGTCGTACAAGCGTTTTATACGCGGTCTCCTTTACAGGTGAAGTACATCTTCCCAAAATTCTCCCAATAAACCGAAGTCGGCTGTCCGCCTTACTCACAACTGTCCTTACATGCTCGTTCCATTTCATATCGCGATGCAATGTTACGCCTAGATATTTGAACGACGCGACAGCATCAAGAAGCTCACTACTAATGCTGTATTCGAACATTATGGGATTGTTTTTCCTACTCATGCGCATCACCTTACATTTTTCTACATTGAGAGCTAGCTGCCAATCTTCGCACCAACTACAAATTTTGTCTAAGTCATCCTGTATGCTATTACAGTCAGTTACAGACGACACCCTCCCATACACCATAGCATCATCAGCAAACAGCCGCAAATTACAACTTACTCTGTCCATCGGATCATTTATATAGATAGAAAATAATAGCGGTCCTATCACACTCCCCAGGGGCACGCCTGACGATACACTCGTCTCTGATGAACACTCGCGGTCGAGAACAACGTACTGCGTTCTATTGCGCCGGGAAACGTTATGGTTTCACATACATATGGGCTAACTTATACTAAAGGCAGGACAAACATCCATGCCCGAGGGAGGATTCGAACCCCCGACGGGGAGTGACTCACGCATCGGAGGATAGCGCCTCAATGCGCTTGGCCACTCAGCCACAGCGTACGCTAAGGGTTGCGGACGTGGGTTGCTATGTGAAATATTGTTGTTATGCCGACTCTCTTGGCCCTATCATTTTCTCCGGAAAAGAATTTTTTCCCTCTGGAACTTATAATTGTCTGCATTAATTAAAAAGTTTATTATGAAAATATGTATTATGCTCTTTGCCGTGAACTCAAAAGTACTTTAGCGTTTAGAATTTGTTACGGTTAAATTTTGTGAAAAGTAGATGTACATTTGTTACTAAGTGAAATGATAAATCGCTTCTGTGACGAAGTTAATAGTCGCGTATCTCGTTTCCACTACAAGCATCAAATTAAGACCAGTCTGAGCTCTTGTCTTATCGCGTGGTTATGCTTGCTCATCACCCGGGACACGCAGCTGGCGAAATCTGTCCGTTCGTATGTGGCCTTGTCAGTAATTGACGCAACAAGTTAAAACTGGATTTTATCCTCATTTTCTTTTTTTCATTCGAGAGGCCGAAAGTTAACAGATAACAGCATTTGGAACTGAGAAGATAACGAGAAACACCCGTAAAGTCGTCGATCAAAATTTGAAGATTTTAATATCCAAGACAATAGCAGTGAGTCACAAAGCAACAGTAGTCACAAGGCGCCTCCGGCGAAAAAATCCTGTTAAAACCGTATCTTGAAAAATATATTGTAATGGCATTGATCAAATGATTTATAATTTCTTGGTCGCTACCAGAGATGTTACGGAAATTTGCTAACGGATACGTAGAACAAAATATATGAACAGACAGAGGGAGTACAAACTTAGGCTGCCAGAAGTGCTGAATTATATTGACTGCAAGTTGGAAATTTGTGACGAACTGGGATTCGAACCCGGGCGTTAAATCATCCACACAGGAGTGACGTAGCCTCCCATCATAATTATCCTCAAACAGTCACATCACATAATGTGAGCTGTTGTCATTAATATATGTGATGCAATGCTTCTAAAGTTATGGGATCTAACGGCTATGGTCATCGGTTCCTAAACTTACAAAATACTTTAACGTATCCTAAGAACAAAGAACAACACACGCACACAACACATACACACACACACACACACACACACACACACACACACACAGAGAGAGAGAGAGAGAGAGAGAGAGAGAGAGAGAGAGAGAGAGAGAGAGAGAGAGAGAGAGAGATGCCCGAGGGAAGACTCGAACCTCCGACGGCGAACTGCCGCGCGCACCGCAGCAAGGCGCCTTAGTGAGCACGGTTATTCCGCAGCAGCCATGTACTGCATCATTTCCACTATAATGATCCGTCATTACCCATTTTTATACAACAACTGTTACACAATAAGACCTCGCGGCGGTGGCGAGAGCATTGAGGTACTATGCTACGATGCGCGAGGCCGTTTCCCGTCGGGGGTTCGAATCTCCCTTCGGGCATGGATGCTTGTGCCGTCTTTAGTATAAGCTAGTTCATAAGTAGTTTGTAAGTTTAGGGACTGATCACCCCGCAGTTAAGTCCCATAAGCTATACAAACATTTGAACGTTTTTTGAACAAGTTTAATATTTGCCAATCTCTGTTATCTCTTGAATTTTCCCGTCCTTAGAGCTCCCTGTCATGCCAATGAAATGATTCCTTTATATTGTACCACACGTCTCACAACCCTGTCTCTCTTTCCCCAAAAGACATCTTGTTGTTGTTGTTACCAAAACTATAGTTGGATTCGTGCTCACATTTCCTAGATTTGCATCCTCGTCTTTTGAGTTGGCATTTCGACCTTTGATTTCAGTCCTTGGGTGTTACTATGAACCTCTTCTGTTGTCATTCCATTTAATATTTCTTTTAATAAAATTTTGAGGATTCATTGTATTATTACTGTTGTATTGCTAGATTATCCCAAATGCCAAAGTTCGATTTTTGTTCTGCGATCGGTTTCGGTAATGTCTTCCTTCATCTTCTAGAGATATTTATTGTTTTATTGGAGTAAATCCGAAGTGTCTGTCATAATTGTGTATGGAGGGAAGGCATATCTGAATCTAGGGTAGTTAAATGTTGTGCGCTTGTGTTTTAGATGATCTTTTGTTGCTCCATCACATATCAGTCTCTTCAGTCCAAAGCTGCCATATTGTACCTTCAGTTTCACTAGTAAGTTCTTGGTACTGAGGGTGTCGTGTAGCAAAGATGTCGGAAAGCCATATCGTAGATTTCTAGCGACGCGTAACATTCCTCTATCTGTAGAAAGAATTCTTCTGATTTGTGTTGTTGACATAAGCCAAGCTTGTGATCCGTATTCGTTGGTCGTACGAAGATTTTTTTAGGTGTGGGGAGCAGTTGGATGTTCCAAATCTTCTGTATTTCACGAGACTTACAAGACAGAATTTTTTCAAAAAAAAAAAAAAAAATAAAAAAAAAAAAAAAAAAAAAAAAAACAAGTCTGTAAATCTTTCGGACCAAACTGCGTGGTCATCAGTCCGTAGCTTACTAACTACTTAAACCTAGGTAAACTAACCTAGGGACAAACACACACACCCATGCCCCAGGGAGGAGTCGAACCTCCACGGCAAGCAACCGCGCGCTCCGCAGCGAGATACTTTAGACCGCTCGGCTACTCCACCGCGGCTAGAATTTTTTTGTCGGCTCTTTTTATTTTTTTCTGCGAGTTTAGGTGGTTTAAGGGTTCTCCCAATACAACGCAGTCTCTGGCTCGTCTTTCCCACGACATTATCTACGTGTTCTTTCCGATTTAAGTTTGAAGTAATAGTAATTCCTAGGTATTTAGTGGAGTTTACGGCCTTCACATTTTCCTGATTTATCATGTAAATAAAGTTTAACGGATTTCATTTCGTACTCCTGTAGATTTCACACTTCGAATTATTTAGCGTCAATTGCCAATTATTATACCACACTGATATCTTATTCAGATCGTTCTGCAGTCTTCAGATGAATTTACTAGACGGTAAATGACGGCGTCATCTGCAAACAACCTAACAGAGCTACTTAAATTTTCCCCTAAATCGTTTATGTAAATAGGCAACAGCAGAGGACCAATAACACTACCCTGTGGAACGCCCGATATCACCTCTGTTTTAGTCGATGTCTTACCATCGATTACTACAAACTGTGTCCTCTCTGGCAGGAAATCCCCTATCCAGTCGCAAATTTGGGGCGATAATACTATAACCACATCCCCATGCCAAGGAGCTTGAATCAGGGTCTACCTTTGTATGCAGACGATACCGTTTACTGGTGTCATGCCTCACCCTGCATTGTTAATTTACTTACACAAATTGGAATCCTGGCTCTGCGAATGGAGGATAAAACCGAATTCAACAAAAAGTCGACTAATACTATTTCGACACAGAAATCTTTTTCAACTTAAAGTTCAAGAATCGCACAACCTCTATTTCCTACTGTAGTGTCCAGTATGTAAATAGGGACAGTAGAGGGTGAATAAGACTACCCTGTGGAACGCCCGATATCACCTCTGTTTTAGTCGATGTCTTACCATCGGTTACTAAAAGTTGTGTCCTCTCTGACTGAGTATCTGGGAGTGAGTCGCGCTCAGCCTGCAGCAGCGACACGCACAGTGTTGCTGTGGCGCGCTGTGCGGCCCGCGCTGCCCGGTCTGCGACTGCGGTCCCTTTTCCGCCACCGCCGCCCCCGCGCCGCCCCGCCGCCCACGTGGCCTCGCGTGGGCCGCTTGTTTAATTTTCCGCGTCGCAGGCCAGCCATAAAGCAGCGAGTCCGACGCGCGCCACACATTAATCAAAGCGAGCCGCTCTGCGCCGTATAACTGCGCCGCTGTGCGTGTGTGTGTGTGTGGGACATAAACAACCGCCGCCGCTGCTCCAAAACAACCGGCAGACGCCCTGGCCGACGGATAAACGGCCGCGCTACGTCACAACTGCCACCTCGCCCCGCTCACTCCTGCACGGGAAGCACGCAGGTGAAACTGGAATAGCGCTCCCCTCAAGGATCAGCTTTGGATCCCAAACTATATGTTCACATGAGAGCGACTTGGAATTGCGGGCATTGGAACGTTCACCTTGGAGGATAAGGGTATGTTTTACAACTACAATATCTAGATCCACAGTTCACTCCTGTACAGGAGGCACGCAGGTGAAACTGAAATAGTGCTTCCCTCAAGGATCAGCTTTAGGTCCCAAACTACATATTCACTTGAGAGCAACTTGGAATAGAGGGCCTAGGAACGAACACCTTGGGGGAGATAGATACGTTCTACAACTACAATATCTAGATCCACAGCTCACTTCTATATGGTAGGCATGCAGGTGAAACTGAAATAGCGCTCCCCTCAGGGATCAGCTTTAGGTCCCAAAATAAACGTTCACGTCAGAGCAACTAGGAATAAAGGGCATTGGAACGTTCACCTTGCAGGAGATGGATATGTTCTACAACTACAATATCTACATCCACAGCTTAATCTTGAACAGAAGGGACGCAGGTGAAACTGAAGAAGCAATCCCCTCAAGGATGAACTTTAGGTGCCGAACTATATGTTCACTTGTGACAGCAACGTGGAATAGAGGGCATCGGAATGCTCACCTTGTGGGAGATGTGTACGTTCTACAACTACAATATCTACATCCACAGCTTAATCCTGTACAGAAGGCACGCAGGTGAAATTGAAATAGCACACCCCTCAATGATCAGCTTTAGGTCCAAAACTACATGTGCACATGAGAGCAACTTGGAATGAAGGGCATTGCAACGTTCACGTTGGGGGACATGGATATGTTCTACAAGTACTATATCCTCACTCCGCAAGCCACTTCACGATCTGTGGCGGAGGGACTATTGCAGACCACTGCCACTTCCTCCTAGTCCAGTTCACATATGGTTCGTGGGGAAAATGATTACCCGTATGTTTCCATGTGGGACCTAATCTCACTGATCTTATCCTTGTGGTCGACTGTCAAGATATATATATATATATATATATATATATAGGAGAAAGCAATATATTGGGTGGTAGGAGGTAAGGTAAAGCCGTCAACAATCCGAAGTGCTTTCCTAGGCATGGTTCTGTTTGGAGGTGCTATACCGTTCCCTTCCTTCAACCTTGGAACTGCCCTACAGTTTAAGGTGGGTTCCGAACCCCTTTATGAAGACGCTCAATTGTTGTTGATTGTTGCTGTCGACAGGTTTGATGCAGCTCTCCATTCTTGCCCTGTGCAAGCCTATTCATCTGAGAATACGCATGGCACCCTACATCCTTTTGAACCTACGTTTTTTAGCCAACACACTTCCTTCTAATGCTATGTTGACTATTCCTTGATGTCTCATAATCTGTCCCACCAAACTATCCCTTCTCTTAGTCAGCATATGCCAGAAATTCCTTTTCTCACCAATTATGTTGAGGACCTCCTCATCGGTTACGTGATCTGAAAGCTTCTATCATCTTTTTGTCTGAACTCTTTATTGTCCACGTTTCACTCCCATATAATGCTTCAGTCCAGATAAATGCTTTCAGAAAGGACATCCTAACGTTTAAACTAATATTGGATGTCAACAAATTTCGCTTCTTGAGAAATGCTTTCCTTTCCATAGCCATTCTTATCCTATATCTTATTAGGCCAGAAGTTATCTTGCTGCCTAAATAACAAAACTCATCTACTACTTTTATTGTCTCCTTACTCCTTACCTAATATAATTCCATATACTGTACATAGAGCCTGGAAACACTTAGGTTTACTTATTGCAGAAGAACCAAACATTGTACAGACATCATACATACGTCATTTTGAAGAGAACCCTGAAAGGTTTTTCTTTTATTATTTTTTATTTTGATTCCTTTCAGGTATACCGCTACGGCGTAATTACTAATTTTCTGATAGTCGCAAACATGGAGAGTTCAGGTGCGAAGCGAGCTTTCAGTATGCTGGAGTTCGACAAAAAGAAGTGTGCTGCAATTGTTCAACAAATATTTAGAAGCAAGTGCGGTAAGAAGCCACGAACAAGGAAGGCCACTTACCACTGGCACAACAAATTCGTTACGAAGGTTTGCTTGTGCCCTGCGAAGAGAAGCGGACATCACAGAGTATGAGTGAAGTGGATGTGGAGTCCAAAGAAATCAGTGCATCGTGCATTCCGTGAACTCTAAATGGCTCCAACGACAGTGTGGAAAGTCCTGCGCCGGCCGCGGTGGCCGAGGAGACTAAGGCGCTCCAGTCACGGTCTGCACGGCCACTACGGTCGGGGGTTCGAATCCCCCCTCGGGCATGGATATTTGTGCCATCCTAGTTCGTAAGTAGTTCATAATTAATTTGTAAGTTTAGGGACTGATAACCCCGTAGTTAAGTCCCATAGACTATACAAACATTTGAACATTTTTTTGAACATTTGAAAGTCCTGCAACAGAAGCTGTCTATGAAACCGTTGAAATTGGAGCTAGTGCACAAGCTCAGTGACGACGACAAAGTCAAGTGTCTAGAGTTTTATTCGCAGTTGCAACAATTGAATGAAGATGGGGATATGGCATTACTGACTCCTCAATTTTTAGCGACAAAGCCACTTTTTACACTAATGGGAAAGTGAACAGGCATTAATTGTCGAATCTAGGGTACCACGCTTCCACACGAATGCATTGAATCTGAGCGTGATTTGTCAGACGTAGATATTTGTTGTGCCTTGTCATGTAGAAAACTGTACGGGCCATTCTCCTTGGCCGAGAGCACTGTCACTGGGTATTCCCACTTGGACATGTTGCAGCCTCTTGAGTGGGTTTCCCGGTACACCTATGTGCCATGAGTGTTGCCTGTGGACAGGGGCTGCTACATGGCCGGTATAGCACCTGAACTCGCCATGATTGCGACTATAGTTCGCCTCACGCAGGAAGGCGGCCCAGTTTTCAGACGTTCTGCTCACCCCCCTCCATTACCGCAGTGGCGGCCAATAATATTCATTCTCTAGGCGTGTGGCTGGCCTTGAGTCACGCAGTGTTTCCTACGTGATGCACTCTCTAGCGCTGAATAACGGCTATTATCAAAATACTCTGTAATGGCATAAATGTAAAACCATAATAAAATTTAAAATGACACTAGAGGACACGTGTGAATACTTCGCATCGTTAGTGGAATGACATAAAAGTTGGGGAAAATGCAAGTAAAGTTGAAAGTTCACGCATAGCTTTCTTCATAATCTTTCAGTGCAAGTGTTTAATAGCGCAAATGAAAGGACTTGACACGCTGTATGTTGTCAGGTCAGAAAGAACTGCGTACCTTAATTAGAACCGAAGATATCGTAAAACAAAGCAATTAAAATATTCATTGCAAGAACAGAAGGATACCGCATATGAATAAAAATAAAGGATACAGAGACAATTCTGATGCTTGATGACAAATCTGAAAATGAACACCTTTCCGATTTAAAGCAAACATTTAGGAAATCGGTCGGATAGAACGGCCTGACTGAGTTTAGTTTACAGCAAGGACATCCCTATAAGAAATATACAGAAGGCAATCGCGTTTAAGTATGGAAAACGGAAGGCCAGTGTTACGTAAATTCTGATACTTGATGACGAATGTGTGAATAAATACCTTTCATTTAAAATAAAAATGAAGGAAATCGGCCGGGTAGTTTGGTCTGGACGACTGAGTATAGTTTTCGTAGATTCTTTTAATATGTAAGATTTTTATGATGTGTGTTCAATGCATGGTACTTGTGCAATGAATAAATGAATGGGTTTTCGAGCTTTATATACACCCCATATAAAATGTTCAAATGTTTCTTAAGCTTAAGGAACTTAACTACGTGGTCATCAGTCCCTAAACTTACGAACTACTTATGAACTAGCTAATACTAAGGACGGCACATATATCCATGCCCGAGGGGTGATTCGAACCCCCGACCGTAGTGGCCGTGCAGGCAGTGACTGGCGCGCCGCAGACCGCTTGGCCACCGCGGCCGGACACCCTACATAGGCCTGAAGCACTACGACGTAGCACCATTGAGCACATTAAATGCAACTTCTCTAAAATATGGTACAGTAGCAGCGGTTCAACCATCAATGGCGACCACAGTCCATAATGACATGATCTTCCTCATTTCCCGCGGGGTTGCATTTTGAGTTCTGTGATTTTGGTATAACACGTTACCTCCCAAATATATTCTGCTGTGATACATCTACATCTATACCTTCATGGGATACTCTGCAAATCATTCTTAAGAGCCTGGGAGAGGGTTCATCGAACCACCATTATACTTTTCATCAACCATTCCATTCTGAATCTCCGTGCCGGCCGCGGGGGCCGAGGGGACTAAGGCGCTCCAGTCACGGTCTGCACGGCCAATACGGTCGGGGGTTCGAATCCCCCCTCGGGCATGGATATTTGTGGCGTCCGAGTTCGTAAGTAGTTCATAAGTAGTTTGTATGTTTAGGGACTGATGACCCCCTAGTCAAGTCCCATAAGCTGAACAAACATTTGAACATTTATTTATTTATTTATTTATTTTTGAATCTCCGTTCGAGATCTCATTTCTCGTATTTTATTCTGATGATCTTTTCCGCCCATGTAAGTAGGAGTCAACAATATATTTTCGCATTCGGAGGAGAATGTTGGCGATTTGAGTTTCATAAGTAGCACACGCCGCAGCGATAAGTGCCGTTGTTGTAATGATTCCCATCCCAGATCCTGTATCATTTCCGTAACGCTGTCTCGCCTGTAACGCGACAATACGAAACGAGCTGCCCTTCTTTGGACTCTTTCGATGTCCTCCGTCAAACCCACCTGATAAGGATTCCACACTGGGTAATAATATTCCAAATGAGGACGGACAAGCGAGGTGTATGCAGTCTCTTTAGTAGTTCTGTAGCATCTTGTAATGTTCTGCCAATAAAAAGGCAGTCTCTGGTTCACCTTTCCTACGACATTATCTACGTGTTCTTTCTAGTTTAAGTCTAAAGTAATAGTAATTCCTAGTTATTTTGGGAAGTTTGCAGCCTTCACATTCGTTTAATTTATCTTGTAAACATACTTTAACGGATTTCTTTTCGTAGTCATGTGGACGACTTCACACTTCTCATTATTTAGAGTCAATTGACAATTTTTACACAATACTGATATCTTATTTACATCGTTCTGAAGTTGTTTTGATCTTCAGATGACTTTACTAGACAATAAATTACGGCGTCATCTGCAAACAACCTAAGAGACGTGCTCAGATATCCTCCCAAATCGTTTATGTAAATAAGGAACAGCAGAGGACCAATAACACTACCCTGTGGAACGCCCGATATCAACTCTGTTTTAGTCAATGTTTTACCATCGATTACGACAAACTGTGTCCCCTATCCAGTCACAAATCTGGGGCGATATACCATAACCACGCAATTTGATTAAAAGCCGTTTGTGAGGTACGGTGTCAAAAGCCTTCTGTAAATCAAGGAATACGGAATCAATTTGAGAACCGTTGTCGATACCACTCATCACTTCGTGTGTTTCTCATGAACGATATTTCCTAAATCCGTCTTGACCTCGGGTCAATAGCTCATTCTGTTGGAGATAATTCATAATATTTGAATACAGGATATGTTGCAAAATCATGCTGCAGATTGACGTCAATGAAATAGGCCTTTAGTTTAGTGGGTTACTCCTACTGCCTTTCTTGAATATAGGTGTGACATGTGCAACTTTCCAATCTTTTGGTACAGATCCTTCTATGAGAGAGCGATTGCATATGGCTGTTAAGTAAGTAGCTATCGCTTCAGCATAATCAGTGGAAATCTAATGGGTATAAAGTCCGGACTAGAAGCCTTGTTCTTGTTAAGTGATTTTAGTTGCTGCACTACTCCGAGGATATCTACTTCTACGTTCCCCTTTCTGGCCTCTGTTAGTAATGCGAAATCTGGAATATTGGTTTCGTCTTCTTTGGTGAATAAGTTTCGAAAAGCTATGTTTACTAACTCTGCTTCAGTAGCGCTGTCAGCGGCAGGATCGCCATTACTATCACGTAGTGAGGGTATTGTTTGTGTTTTACCGATACGAAACGTGCTGCCCTTCTCTGGACTCCTTCGATGTCCTCCGTCAAACCCACCTGATGAGGATCCCGCACTGGGCAGTAATACTCGAAATTAGGACGGACAAGCGTGGTCTACGCAGTCTCTTTAGTAGTTCTGTTGCATCTTTTAAGAGGTCTGCCAATAAAACACAGTCTCTTAATCGTCTTTCCTACGACGTTGTATACGTTTTCTCTCCAGTTTAAGTCTGATGTAATAGTAGTACCTGTGATCTCCCTAAGCGTTGCATTTCGGCTGGCCTGCGGTGTGTTTAACCACTGCTATTGCTGGGGCCGATGTGCATCCGCCGCAGTGAACGGCCGTTGCAGATGGAAGCCGGGCTATCTGCGGCGGAATCTTTCACAAGCGCCGTGCGGGTCGGGGCGAGAGCATCGAGGTTCCCTGGAGAGCCAAACAAGGCGCCCCGGGCCAGAGGGTAACTACCCCCACTTCCACTTTGCGGCAGGTAGGCCCTAATAACCCACCCGGCGTGAAATACGCGCGCCAAACCAGTCGCTCTCTCCGACGCCGGTCACGCCGACAATCGGAGCCATCGGATCGATACCCTCTTATCGACCGCAGGCATCTCGTTCAGGCGTGACGCCGCGAGGCTTCTACAGTGGGAACCGTAAAAACGCCCCTGTCGGCCTCTTTGTACCTGCAGTATGGCGTTCCACACTTCACGTGTAAAAAAACCACGTAAATACGCGTTACAAGTAAACAGTCTTAAACAACTATATTATTTCGGTTGTACCTGTTTAGGACTTTTGCTGAAGCGAAAAATCTACAGCTCGGCCCGACACTAGCGACTGATAACCACGAAGTTTGGTCGCATAAGACCTCACACACATTTGAATATTTTTGATAGAACAGCAGACAACAAATCAAATGTTTGTAAAGTCTATGGGACTTAACTACGGGGTCATCAGTCCCTAAACTTACAAACTACTTATGAACTAACTAAGACTAAGGACGGCACAAATATCCATGCCCGAGGGGGGATTCGAACCCCCGGCCGTAGTGGCCGTGCAGACAGTGACTAGAGCGCCTCAGTCTCCTCGGCCACCGCGGCCGGCAGCAGACAACACTATAGCCATGTATGTCACGCGTCATATGTTGGACAGAGCGCGCGTATAGCAGTATGCAAGTTGTCCTATTTTAATCTATACCGGCCGATATCTCTGTAGCGGCATAATTCTGCAAGAAAAGTCTCTAGCAAAAGTTGTAAGGGTTGAAGGGGTTCATGGAATGATTATTTCGAAATGATTTCGAACCCTGTTTTCAAGGTCCAACCAAGGTAAAGTTTATTTTTTTCAATTGGTAACCCGTATTTTAATCTATATTCGTATTCTACGTGAAAACATACGATTTTTTATAGGGAACATTTGTTTTTTCGAAATACCCATGGTTTGTCGTCAAGGAGCACTTCATTGTAAGTTTCCAGGTTACCAGTATATATAAGAGAACGAAACGATTTTGGGAAAAAGTTTTCATTGAAACACTTGTACGGTTTCTGAACACTGTGCAGTGGTAAAATTTTCGTGAACCTGAAATGGTCTTGCAATTCTTGAGTAGGGATTAACCTGAAGTCAAATACCGGCTCACAGGTTCTCACTGGAAATTTAGGTTCTCAGATGCTCGATCAACTGCTCACTTTGTCTGGTGGACATTTGGACCCTCTGCCGGAGATTGGTCTCGACATCGTTCAATGTCTGATACAAGATTTTCATTGAATTTTTTTTCCGATCTCGCTTCGTTCTCGAGATACTGGTACCTGGTAAACTTACAATGAAGTGCCCCCTGGCGACAAACCATTGCTTTTACGGGAAGAGGGGGGGGGAGTTCCCTGCAAAATATGCGTATTCTTTGACGTAGAATACGAACATGGAGTAAAAAAGATGGGTTATCTTTTGAGAAAATCATTATGACCATGGTTTGACCGTGAAAACAGCGTCCACGGTCATTTCGAAATAACCATTCAATTACTCCCTCAAACATTACAACTTTTATGGAGACACCAGCCGGTGTAGATTAAAATGTGCCACCCTGTATAAAGGTAGTTCTAACTTACATCTTACTACTGCGAATTCTAAATGTAACTTTAACATACGTATATCGTCGAATTTGTTGTTCACTATTAGATTTGCGAACATGAAATTTTCATCTTTCAAAAATTGTGAGGGGAGCAGATCATAAATGAATGAAAAAGTTTTACAGAACTGATTGCAGAGTTGTTAAGTGCAGTATAGGTGGGTTTTCATCCCTTCAAGAGTCTCAGTGATACGTATAAAAAAAAAAAAAAAAAGACGTGCCTCATATTTTGACCGACATTGCGCCATATTCTAAGTGTTTTGCAAACGCAGAATGGCACTTCAGTTCAAAAAATGTTCAAATGTTTGTTAAGCTTAAGGGACTTAAAACTACGGGGTCATCAGTCCCTAAACTTACAAACTACTTATGAACTACCTACAACTAAGGACGGCACAAATATCCATGCCCGAGGGGGATTCGAACCCCCGACCGTAGTGACCGTGCTGACCGTGACTGAAGCGCCTCAGCCCCCTCGGCCACCGCGGCCGGCGGCACTTCAGTAGCGTTACTTGTAAGTTCGGTGAACACATTTTTAGTGCCTCCATCTAACCTGTTAAGGTTTGCAAATTTTCAAATGTTTCTTAGCCTAAGGGACCAAACCGCTAATGTCATCAGTTCCTAGACATGCACAAACTACTTTAATTATACTACATGTTTATAATATTACGCAATTCACCCAAAGGCGCGTTACGGAGGGTAGTCAGTACTGCTACCAGTTACTTGCTTTTCTTTTCCACTCCCATACAGAACGAGGGAAAACACATGCTTGTATACCTTTATACAAGCCCTAATCTCTCAGAGCTCATCTTTGTGGTCCTTACGCGAAATGTAGGTTGGGGGTAGTAGAATCTTTCTGCAGTCAGCTTCAGTTAGCGATCCTATAAATTTCTTCAACAGTGTTTTTTGGACAGGCTTCCCTCCAGCGACTTCCATTTGAGTTCCCGAAGCATCTCAGTAACACTCGCGCATGTTATGGAGAAGACCACACCCATGCCCGATAGAGGACTCGAATCTCCGGCGGGAGAGGTAATGAAGTCCGTGACATAGCGCCTCAGACCACGCGGCCATTACTGCGCACTCCTTCCCCCTCCACTAAACTTAACTCTTTAATGAATAGTGTACCTGATGAGCTATATACCTTATATTGGCCCACATAAGGTTACGGTAGACACACTAAAAGTGGGCCTTTGCGATCGTCTTTTGACAGCTCGAAATTTAAATAAAAATAACGGCTTAACCATTCATCTGAGACGAAATTGGATTAACTGACTTTGTAGAGCAGAAAATTCTCTACAACTTTGTTCCCTTATGTTTTTTTCATATCTCGTATCGTTTGAGAGATATTTACAAAAATAATGCAATTTTGACACCCTCCACTGAATTAACGAAAACCAGCCGTTCGCATATGTCACGTGACATTCCTCGCCCAGAACTCTCTCTGGCATACGCCATCTTGCGTTGCGTATTTGATGATTTTATTATTGTAACTTACACGTTGTTATTTCAAAGCAAAGGCACACTAAAGAATTAACAAAGCCACGTCGTTCTTCGTACTATAAATGATAATCTAGTGTCTACAAATGCCATATTAGCATCAGTTAACAACAGCCATCAATAGTAAGAGATTAAAGAACGCAACTTCTAGTTGTTCGCTGTAGCGTAGTGGCAATGCGTTGGACTGTGACGCTAAATGTCAGGTTGTTTTTTTTTTTTTTTTTTTTTTTTTTTTTTTTTTTTTTTTTTTTTTTTTCTTAAAAGGGTTTCAGACACTCTAACTAATAGATTTTTTATTATTTAGATTATTATTTTGGTCCAAAATGTTTGCAAAAACTTATAAAACTACAAATCTAAAGTGGGCCGTAAAACACGTCAGTGCGATTTTTTTCCCATTATCTCTCAAACTGATCAACATTTTATCATAAATTCATTTATAGCTGCTTGTATACATAGTGTTGCATATGCTAGTAGCGCGTCCTAGAAATTATAAATTGCAAAATGATACTGATAGTTATCTGCATTGAGTTACTCCTAACACTCCAAAACATTATTGTTGTATTCCTTCTTTGCCACCTAAACGTGGTCAATAACAGCTATTGTTGCATTATGAGTTACTTTCTGGAAATATAAGAGGAATTTATGTATTTTATTTAGCGTATGGCTACATCACAAAATTTACAGTTATTTGATGATTTAATAACAAAGATACATATAATATTACACGTTTAACAAACTACAAACTAACATCAAGTGCCGGCCGCGGTGGCCGAGGTGATTGAGGCGCTCCAGTCACGGTCTGCACGGCCACTACGGTCGGGGGTTCGAATCCCTCCTCGGGCATGGATATTTGTGCCGTCCTAGTTCATAAGTAGTTCATAAGTAGTTTGTAAGTTTAGGGACTGATGACCCCGTAGTTAAGTCCCATAAGCTTAACAAACATTTAAACATTTGAACAACATCACGTCCATGAATATAGTGCAGCGATCCCTCCGTAACGATCAGGAACTCTGGTCGCCAGCGAAAGCTCTCAGGGGACATTCTTGAACAACGTGGTAAACAGTCTGCTTTTCAGCGCCACAGTCACAGCTTGGAGAAGTTGTTTTCTTCCACTTGTACAGAAGATCTGCACACCTTCCAGAGTTGCTTCTTATTCTGTTAAGTTTTGACTAATCTTTGGTGGCTCGGTTGATATGCACGGCATCTTCAGTTGTCCTGGTGTTGCATTAATCGGCCATGTTTGTCTCCAGCAGTCATCGGTATTAAAGCTGTTAGTATCTAAAGTTCTTGCAGTCTCAAGGGGTGGATGACGAGAGCGAAGCGTTGTTTTTCTCATGATTCGTATGTCTTCATGCGCCGTAAAGATGGGGGTTGTATGTGACTAAGTATGGGTAGCCAGAAAGCCGGTGTGGGCCTAATTGTGCCAGTTATAAGACGCATGGTATGATTG
This sequence comes from Locusta migratoria, assembly GCA_026315105.1. Lineage (NCBI taxonomy): Eukaryota > Metazoa > Arthropoda > Insecta > Orthoptera > Acrididae > Locusta > Locusta migratoria. The sequence continues at coordinate 1,183,857 of CM048754.1, read as the reverse complement.
AGCTGAGCGTCCACAAGTTTAGTGTGTGAGCTGTTTAAACAAGCTGGGGAGCAATATTCCGCAACTGGGTATACAAGACCCAGAGCTGAAGTACTGAGAGTGGATGCAGATGATCCCCAAGAAGTGCCACAGAGTTTTTGGAGGATGTTGTTCCGGGTTTTAATTTTGGCAGCTGTTTTTGCTAGGTGTTGCTTGTAAAATTGATGAGAGGCATGATAGTGACATGTACTGAATCGCTTACATCATGGAAGCACTATACAGGATGTCCCAGCTATCTTGTCCACCCAAAATATCTCTGGAACAATGACAGTTATTCGAAAACGACTTTCACCGGTATCAATGTATGGCTGGGGCCCATGAATGTACATATTTGGAAACACTCTAAAACGAAAGCGTATGTGTTTTTTAACACAAACTTATGTTTCTTTTTTTTAATGGACACCGCAGATTTTTTCTTCAACAATCCATAGCATGACAAATCACATAAACAATGGCGTTGATTGCATCGCAATATTCCAATTACATCCAGTGATATTGCGACGCGAAGTTGACGCTTGAAAAACCCGAAATGCGCTGCTAGCGCACGTCCTGAGGCTCAGGCGCGAACCCCATGCTGCCCGTAATCGTGATGTGATTGACATGCGTAATCGCACTTCCATACTTACCAAGAGATCCGAAAGGAATAATACGGTCTGCTGCCATCCTGCATTGAAGTCGTACATTCCAGCAGGTATTTATCCAATAGCCTCAGGACGTGTACTAGCAGCGATTTCGGGTTTTTCAAGCGTCAACTTCGTATCGCGATATCTCGGGATGTAATTGGAATATTGCGATGCAATCAACGCCATTGTTTTGTGATTTGTCATGCTATGGGTTGCTGAAGAAAAATCTAGGGAGTACATTTAAGAAAAAACATAAGTTTGTGTTAGAAAACACTTTTGCTTTCGTTTTAGAATGTTTCCAAATATGTACATTCATGGGCCCCAGCCGTACGTTGATACCGGTGAAAGTCTTTTTCCAATAGCTGTTAATGTTCCAGAGATATTTTGGGTGGACAAGATAGCTGGAACACCCTGTATGTCTGACCAGCTATGAACTTTTTGATGCTAATAGTGCATAATTTGACAATGTTGACTGGAATACACTCTTTCAAATTCTGAAGTCAGCAGGGGTAAAATATAGGGAACGGAGAGTTATTCACAAATTGTACAAAAGCCAGGCCGCAGTTATTAGACTCGAAGGGCATGAAAGGGAAGCATCAGTTGGGAAGGAGTAAGACAGGGCTGTAGCCTTTCTCCGATGTTATTCAATTTGTACATCGAGCAGGCGGTGAAGGAAAGCAAGGAAAAATTTGGAATAGGGATTAAAGTTCAGGGGGAAGAAATAAAATCATTGCATTTTGCTGATGACATTGTAATTCTGACAGAGAAAGCAAAGGACCTGGAAGAGCAGTTGAATGGAATGGACAGGGTGTTGAAGAGAGCGTATAAAATCAACATTAACAAGAGCAAAACAAAAATAATGGAATGCGGTCTTAGAAAATCAGGTGATGCTGAAGGAATTGAAGTAGGTAACGAAACAATGAAGGAGGTAGATGAGTTTTGTTACTTGGGTAGTAAAATAACATGCGATGGTCGCAGTACAGAGGATATAAAATGCAAAATGGCAATGGGAAGAAAAGCTTTTTTGAAAAAGAGGAATTTGCTAACATCGAATATTAATTTAAGTGTAAGGAAGTCTTTTCTGAAGGCATTTGTGTGGAGTGTTGCCTTGTACGGGAGTGAAACATGGACGATAAGCAGTGCGGACAGGAAGAGAATAGAGGATTTTGAAATGTGGTGCTACAGAAGAATGCTGAAGATTAGGTGGGTAGATCGCGTAACTAATGAAGAGGTACTGAACAGAATTGGTGAGAAAAGGAATTTTTGGCGTACCCTGACTAAAAGAAGGGATCGCTTGGTAGGACACATTCTTAGACATCGGGGAATCGTAAATTTAGCATTGGAGGGAAGTGTGTGGGGTAAAAATCGCAGAGGGAGACCAAGAGACGCGTATAGTAAGCAGATTCAATTGGATGTGGGTTGCCGTTCTTATGAGGAGATGAAAAGGCTTGCTCAGGATAGAGTAGGGTGGAGAGCTGCATCAAACCAGTCTCCGGACTGAAGACCATACATTACAACAACAGTGCATAATTATTTTAAGGAATTGTTTTTTTTTTCCAATATTTTTGTCAGTATACACGCACTGTACATTAATCGTGGTAGTTTTTACAGCTTCAAGTAAAAAGTCATGTATTGAAGCGTTAAGCAACAGAATATTTTCCCAAAATAAAGGCTTCCTTTCGACGATTATTAGAAAATAGCACAGACTACTGTACACGGCAGAGTTCGCGGTCTACTTGCGCGAAACAGTCGAGGAAGAGTGCTGGAAAAACTTGGCTCGGCGCTGGACTCCAGCTGACGGTCTGGAAATGCTGCTGGACGCTGGACACCAGATGTTTACGACTCCGGATCTGGCGCTGGTTTATCTGTGCTGCCGTCACTGCAGGGGGGGAGGGGGGAGGGGGGGTAGTTGAGCACAGCGAGCAAAACGAGGAGCGGCCGGTGGCAGCGCGTATAGGAGCGGCGTGGAGCGAGGCGTAGGAACAGCAGAGGTGTACGGCCAGCCGGGCAGTAGGGGGCCGTAGATAAAGGGGGGGGGGGGGAGTCACAACAGCACAAAAAGAGACGCGCTGGAGAGCGTCACAACAGCGAGGTACACGGCTGTCTGCAGGGGAGAGGATACGGGGCCGATAGCAGGCCCTTAAATGACGATCCGTTCTGTTCATCTAGACCACAATGGAACGTCAAAATAGAGGTTATTTTGATCCAGCTTTCTTTCTTTGAAATTGATGTACGAATAATTTGTTTATTCTCGGAATGGTGTACACATCCTGTTGTTGTTGTTGTTGTTGTAGTCTTCATTGCGGAGACTGGTTTGATACAGCTCTCCACGCTACCCTATCTTGAGCAAGTCTCTTCAACTCCACATAAGAAGGGCAAGCCGGCCGCGGTATCCGAGGAGACTGAGGCGCTCCAGTCACGGTCTGCACGGCCACTACGGTCGGGGGTTCGAACCCCCCTCGGGCATGGATATTTGTGCCGTCCTAGTTCGTAAGTAGTTCATAAGTATTCAGAATGAAACTTTCACTCTGCAGCGGAGTGTGCGCTGATATGAAACTTCCTGGCAGATTAAAATTGTGTGTCGGAACCGGGACTCGAACCTGGGACATTTGCCTTTCGCGGGAAAGCGCACTACCGACTGTGCTATCACGGCACGACTCAAGAAAGTTTGGAAAGTAGGAGGCGAGGTACTGGCGGAAGTACAGATGTGAGGCGGCATCGTGAGTCGTGTCGGGATAGCACAGTCGGTAGTGCGCTTGCCCGCGAAAGGCAAAGGTCCCAGGTTCGAGTCCCGGTTCCGACACACGATTTTAATCTGCCAGGAAGTTTCAGTTCCTAAGTAGTTTGTAAGTTAAGGGACTGATGACCCCGTAGTTAAGTCCCATGGATTATACAAACATTTGAACATTTTTTAAGAACGGCAACCTACATCTGTTTCAATTTGCTTACTGTATCCATCTCTTGGTCGTCCTCTGCGGTTTTTACCCCACACACTTCCCTCCAACGCTAAATTCACAATTCCTTGATGTCGAAGAATGTGTCCTACCAATAGATCCCTTCTTTTACTAAAGGTATGCCACAAATTCCTATTCTCCACAATTCTGTTCAGTACCTCGTCATTAGTTACATGATCTACCCACATAATATTCAGCATTCTTCTGTAGCACCACATTTCAAAAGCCTCTATCCTCTTCCTGTCCCCACTGTTTATCGTCCATGTTTCACTCCCATACAAGGCAACATTCCACACAAATGCCTTCAGAAAGCACTTCTTTGGACTTAAATCAATATTCGATGTTAACAAATTTCTCCTTTTCAAGAACGCTTTTCTTCCCATTGCCATTCTACATTTTATATCCTCTGTACTGCGACCATCATTTGTTATTTTACTGCCCAAGTAAACTCATCTACCTCCTTTATTGTTTCGTTGCCCAATCTAATTCCTTCAGCATCACTTGATTTTCTTCTTAGACTGCACTCCATTACCCTAGTTTTGCTCTTGTTAATCTTCATCTTTTATGCACCTTTCAGCATACATCCTATTTTTCTATATTTACGTCATTTCCGACAGAACAAAGTATTTTATAAGAAGTATTTCGCAATTGTACATTTTTTTCGAATTTCCAGACCATATATGATCTATTTAATTCATGACTAGAAAACCCGTCCGAATACTTCTCACCGTTAGTGGAATGACAAAAAAGTTGGGAAGAAATGGAAGAAAAGTTGAATGTTCACGCATAGCTTCTTCAGAATCAGTCGATCCAAGTGATTAAAAGCGCAAATGAAAGAGCTTGATCCAATTAGTGTTGTTATTGTTAGGTCAAAGAGAACTACATACCTTAATTAGAACTGAAGACACCGTAAAAAAGAAAAAGAAAAAAAAAGTTTAAAATATTCAGTGCAAGGATAGAAGGATTGAATAAAAATAAAGGATGGTGAGACTTAAGTTAATTCTGATGCTTGATGACAAATCTGCGAATGAATACTTTTCGTTTAGTTTACAGCGAGGACATCCCTAGAAGAAATACACAGAAGGAAATCGCGTTTGAGTACAGTAAAACGAAGGCAAGAGTTGTGTAACTTCTGCTACTTGGTGACAAATTTGTGGATGAATACCTTTCGTTTAAAACAAAACTGAACGAATTCGGCCGGGTAGTTGACTCTTTTAACATATAAGATACGGGTTTAGGAAATATCCATCATGTGGTATACAATGAACTCCGTAATTTTAACTTCAAGTAAAGTTCACGTAAGCATACGTTTATGTACTGGGTGTCCAGAAAAGGGCTCCCTCATTTCAAAATTAAATATATCGAACACAAAGATCAATAGAGGAATGCAGTAAACGGTATGTTTATTGTGAAAACTGTAAGAAGTTTATACAGCACTTTGAAAGAATATTTGCAAAATCTGCTAACAGATGGCCCTGTACGCTGTAAAGCTCATATCAGCATACATAAGTGAAATAATCGTATGAAAACACTCTTTGCAAACAATCACATCACAATGTTTTCAAAATGTTCACCACTGGCACTACAGAGGTGGCGCAAACGAAGAATGAAATTCGCCATCACATTTCGTAGTGTCTCAACCGAAATGGATTCACATGCCACAGAGATCGCCGATCTTGCATAAACCATTCAGTACCTGGTCGATTCTCTAACGCTTGCTGTGTGGCGACAAATTGTTCCAAAATTGCAAAGTAACGTGCACCAGTAACCGTTTCTCGAATGAAAAAAAGGGCCAATAATGTCTCTGCTGCATACTGCAGCCCACACAGTAACTTTAAGAGAATACAGGGGTTTCGCTTCTCACCAATATAACTTTTGGAAACCCCAAAATCGACAGTTCTGCTTATTCACGTATCCATTCAGGTGTAAGTGTGCTTCATCTGTAAACCAGATGCAGCCAACATCAAATCCTTCACTATCAATCATTGTGAGCATCTGATTAGCAAAGGCAACCCTTTGTTGCTCAGCTCGTACGGGTATGGTCTGGTGCGTTTGAATTTTGAATGGAAACATGTGTAGGCTCTTCCTCAGTATTTTATGTGTACTGGAACGCTTCAAACCAGTCTCAGATGCAATTCTACGGACGGATGACATTGGATTTCGCTGAATAATTCCAGAAACTGTGGCGATATTTTCAGGCGTAAGTGCGGTTTGCTTGCGGCCAACATGCCCCACTAGATCATCAGTTACGCTGCCTGTTCGTTGAAATTTGGCGAAGAGCGTAGGAATGGTTTCCGCATCGGGTCCTTTTGGAACATTAAATCGTGCTTGAAAACTTGGCCTTGTTGCCGTAGTACACTCTTCTAACCTGTGGTACTCTAGCACCAGAAAAACGCGTTGTTCAATGGAGTACATGGTTTTAATCTCTTCCTTCGGTACGCTAACCTCCTTTCACGTTTCAATAGTAGAACTGATTGCTCAGGGCTTCGGATCACTATTTATACTAGACATTACGTATGGCGATTACAGCGCCATCTGTTAGCAGCTTTTCTAACTATTATTTCAAACTGCTGTACAAATTTCTTACGGCTTTCACAATAAACATACCGTTTACTGCATTCCTCTATCTATCTTTGTTTTCGAGATATTTAATTTTGAAATCAGGGAGTCCTTTTCTGGACACCCAGTACATAAACGTATGCTTACGTGAACTGTATTATTAATCCCATGGTTATTTTAGCCCCGGCAAAATAGCCGTGTGCACTAAGGCACCCAGCTGCGGTACGCACGACCGTTCGCCGTCGGGGGTTCGAGTCCTCCCTCGAACATGGGTGTTTGTGTTGTCCTTAGCATAAGTTACTTTAATTTAGTGTAAGTAGTTCGTAAGCCTAGGAACCGATGACCGCCATACTTACGTCCTTTGAAAAATAAAAAATAAGAATAGTTAATTTATGGTGCAAGTACTTCCTCGGAGTCAACCCCTCAAGCAAAGCGTTGCGATCCCCCTTGGGAGTCGCAATCGACGGGTTGAAAATACTGGTACAGCAAATTAAATGAAGACTGCCGTACAACATGTGCCCAGATTTGCGTTAAGGGTACAGACGAGTTCAATGCAATTTAGTTTCTTATGTTGGTACACCAAAACTGTTCAAAAGTTTGTAATACTAACCAGAAAAACATTTCCGTACTGCAGTAACAATCCAAAGCTTTCGGTTTCGCACGGGAAGGAAAACTCAGGAGCACGGCGGATTATTATTATTATTATTATTATTATTTAACTCACTGGACCGTACGAAAAGCATCACAGGACGTCGTGCTACACGCAGGCCGGTACTTGCCCAACCCCGCTCTAGTTGCATTCCACTGTGTAGCATGCCGGCGTCAACCGACCTTTTAGTTTGCAAATTGAGGATTTAGGCTGCACAAATTGAGTATGAAAAAAAACCACTGGTGAGCGTAGTTGGGAACGTAAGTAGCGGTAATGATAGAGGCATTGCGGAGGTGCCGATGGCGAACGTGAGGGCAGCGAAGATCGCCGTGGGCCAGTCTGGAGTGGGGTGTCGCGAAAGTCTGTCGGTCGGAGGTCAAAGCGTTTGGGCAGGTAGCCATCAGCGCTAGGCGCCCTTGGCCGCAGGCAACCTAATAACAGGGCCCCACGTCCCGGCACAGCACGGCGCAAAAGCAGTGCCTGGCCAGACCGCAGGGTTACCGCGGTTCACTACTGCTTTACTTCCTCACCAGTCAACGAGTTCAAGAACTCAGTCGTCTCTACTTATTTTTCTTTTTTATCGAGCAAGCGGTGAAGGAAAGCAAGGAAAAATTTGGAATAGGGATTAAAGTTCAGGGGGAAGAAATAAAAACATTGCGTTTTGCTGATGACATTGTAATTCTATCAGAGACAGCAAAGGACCTGGAAGAGCAGTTGAATGCAATGGACAGTCTGTTGAAGAGAGCGTATAAAATGAACATTAACGAGAGCAAAACACAAATAATAGAATGTGGTTTTAGGAAATCAGGCGATGTTGAAGGAATTAGATTAGGTAACGAAACAATGAAGGTGGTAGATGAGTTTTGTTATTTGGGTAGTAAAATAACATGCGATAGTCGCAGTACAGAGGATATAAAATGCAGAATGGCAATGGGAAGAAAAGCATTTTTGAAAAAGAGGAATTTGCTAACATCGAATATTAATTTAAGTGTAAGGAAGTCTTTTCTGAAGGCATTTGTGTGAAGTGTTGCCTTGTATGGGAGTGAAACATGGACGAAAAGCAGTGCGGACAGGAAGAGAATAGAGGTTTTTGAAATGTGGTGCTACAGAAGAATGCTGAAGATTAGGTGGGTAGATCGCATAACTAATGAAGAGGTACTGAACAGAATTGGTGAGAAATGGAATTTTTGGCATACCCTGACTAAAAGAAGGGATCGCTTGGTAGGACACATTCTTAGACATCGGGGAATCGTAAATTTAGCATTGGAGGGATGTGTGTGGGGTAAAAATCGCAGAGGGAGACCAAGATACGCGTATAGTAAGCAGATTCAAATAGATGTGGGTTGCCGTTCTTATGAGGAGATGAAAAGGCTTGCTCAGGATAGAGTAGGGTGGAGAGCTGCATCAAACCAGTCTCCGGACTGAAGACCATAACAACAACAGGTAGAGGAGTGAGGCAAGGCTGCTGTCTCTCCTCGATACTGCTTAAGATATATCGAGAAGACAATATGCAGAATAGAAGGTATTCTATTTGCAGATGATATCGTGTTACTGGCAGAGGACGAAAGAACTACGATTGAAATTTTAAAAGGATCTCAGTAAGACCTATGAGGAATTCGGATCATCATTCAGTGCTAACATTCAATGTTAAAATTGATGCCTTATCTGATGTTATGAATTTTACTCCAAAATCAAAATCATTCTGCACCAGCCGGCCGCGGTGGCCGAGGGGACTGAGGCGCTCCACTCACGGTCTGCAGGGCCACTACGGTCGGGGGTTCGAATCCCCCCTCGGGCATTGATATTTGTGCCGTCCCAGTTCGTAAGTAGTTTGTAAGTTTAGGGACTGATGACCCCGTAGTTAAGTCCATTTAAAAAAAAAATAAAAAAAAAAAATTAAAAAAAAACGGAAGAAAAAAAGAAAAAAAATCTTAACCAAGTAAAGTTCTTTCTCCTTGGTGTGGGTTCCTGTAGTCATGTCCTAGTTCATGAACCACAGGAAACGTATGAGTGGACAAGTAACTGGTCCTGACAGTCTGGATAGCAGTTACTCTGGAATAAGTACATATCCTGAGTCGTGCCCACCTTTGTGCTCAAGCGGCAAATACTACCAAATCCACTGGTCAGTCTGTCAACCGTCTGGACTAAAACGCATTGGGACCTTGGACAAGTAAGGCTAGCAACCTGCTTCCCAGGTACTTCGATATGATGCTGGAAACCAGCAACGGTGAATACCTCGATTCTCAACATGAATCATAGTTATTTGTTCCTCCAGTCCTCAAGATTTAACTCTGTTGCCATTTTGAAAGTGATCTGTGACACGAGTACCGATCGTTATTTTGAAATTAATACAAAGTTTGGGGACTTGCGAGTGTTAGAAGCTGTCACACTTGTTTTTACATATAAAAAAGTCTAGAGTGCAATGATTTTTATTTATATCGACTAGTTTCTGTCCTTCTTTGGACCATCTTGAGGATTGCAACTCCATTGATGTCGTGGAGCCGGGCGTCACTGCTCACTGGAAGGCTTCCAAGCACTTGCCCAGCTCCATGACATCAATGGAGTTGCAATCCTGAAGATGGTCCAAAGAAGGACCGAAACTAGTCGATATAAATAAAAATCATCGCAGTCTAAACCCTTTTTTTAATAGAGGCGAAGGTGGTACATGGGCTAGTGGTTGCAATATGGGCTAGCTTAGTATCTGACTAATAAGCCCACGCAGACTAACGGCAACCTCAGTAAATTGTAGTAGCTAGTTCGTACAAACGCCACAGAATGCGCTGCCGCAGTCAGTTACGTGGAATGTTGGTGGTGAGCTGTTTCGTGATTTTTCTCATTTCAGAACTTTGAAAGGTAAGAAATTACAGTTATATTAGACGATCTGCCAATGCGTAGTTTGCTGTTAACTTCTTAACTGCATATTATATAAATATTTAGTCTCTAATGCTTATGAAGTTCGTTTATTAAAGTTTGTTTATAACGGATAGCGACGTTTTACTTTCCAATAGGGCTAGGGTGGTAATATGGACAATCGCTGTGGTGGTTATATGGGCTACCCATTGCAGTATCCCATATTACAACCCCTACAAATTCTGTGTGGTTTTCTGTTTCAGCCTGATAACACAGAAGGCTTGCCCCAGTCCTCTACAGGTACAAACCATGTGCCACAGACCTAGCAGAAGCTGGCCCAAGCGGTGTGTCCCACGTTCCAATAGGAAACATTAAGACTTCACCAAAGGACATTTTGCCTGTGCCAAAAAATAAGAAAAAGACAACAAACAAAGGACCTAAGCCAGGAAAGGCAGCTATAATAACAGCATCACCCTACAAAATATATTTGGAAGAAGCTCAAAAACGCACGAAGGAAAGGAAGCCGACGAAAAAAAAAGGAAAATAAAAAGAAAGGGGGAAAAAGAGGTGGACAAAAAAATGAAGATCGAAAGTGACGATGTAACAGGGAATACGAAGAATGTGAGATGTGAGCCAGGTGTTGACAAAAGAAAGAAACAAGGAATAAAAATCAAAACTCCATCAGTGAAGCGAAAACTGACCATCGACCTACAATCATCATCCGAAAGTTCAGAGGAGGGATCGATAGATTCTGGGGAGTCAGTTCTAGAGCCCAGTGTTGGTGGAGATGACGATGCTAGCTGCCTTTTTTGTGAGGAGTTATATTCCCAAGACACTGAAGTAGAGCTGTGGATCCAGTGGCTAATGTGCGAGATGTGGGCGCACAACGAGTGTGCTGGCTGTGAAACGGAACATTATATTTGTGATTTCTGCCAACCCTAAATGAACAACTTATGATAAACATGTCCCAGCAGTGGCGTAACTAGGACTTGGATTTGGGGGGGGGGGGGGGGGGGGAGGGGGGGAGATAGATCTGCTTCACAAACAAAATTTTACTCAGTTTCCAGACAGACTACCATCTACCACTACCGTTGAAGATACTAATTCACTTCCATCCAATGAAAGCTTATGGTAAAACACCCCAAGTTTTCAATCTTTACCTTTACCAGATTGCTGTTATACGATTTCTTTTCTTTTCTTTTCGGGTTCTGGGGGAGGGGGAGGGGTTCTATCCCCCTCATCCCCCCCCCCCATAGTTACGCCACTGTGTCCCAGTATAAAGGGTTTGCTATTTTACAATTACCCTAAAAAAATCTACAGGAAATAATATTGAATTTTTGGGTGTTTATAGGGTATCCCATATTACCACCACATTTGCATTTTTTCACAATATGACATTTTTGTAAACATGTTTCCATATTTAACTTGCATAATGATTTAAACTAAAACATATGTGTTTGGATTTTTTATAACATCATAAAGATTATTTTTTTGAGGTTTTCAGCAAATTTCACTGACTATTTTGGAAGTTGTGGTTCAAAAATAAAGTTGTAGCCCATAATACCACCTTTTCCGCTATAAATAAAATAATGATTTATTCCAAAACTAGAACAAAAATTATTAACTTTAATTCAGCTTCTTTGTTCCAAAGATAATTGCCACTACTGCCAAGGCTCTCCATGCAGCGGAATAGCACCTCAGCAATGGACATGGTGGAACAATCCTGTTATGGTGATATAAATATCAATTAATACAAATAAATGAACGCGGAGACGGATTTACGTTCAAATCCAAGACATTATTGATAGATATGAAGCATTGAATTAAAATTTGTGGTGCGGCCGGGAATCGAACCCGGGCCTCCATGCTCACTAGGCAGACGTCTTAACCGTTAGATTACCACACCACTAACGATTAAGGCGCCTTGGAATAGTGTATGCACGATTTCCCTCCACAATACAAACTTTAATTCAGCTTCTTTGTTTCAAAGATAATTGCCACTACTGCCAAGGCTCTCCATGCAGCGGAATAGCACCTCAGCAATGGACATGGTGGAACAATCCTGTTACGGTGATATAAATATCAATTAATACAAATAAATGATCCCAGAGACGGATTTTCGTCTCAAATATTTCAAAGACATTATTGATAGATCGTTAGTGGTGTGGTAATCTAACGGTTAAGACGTCTGCCTAGTAAGCGTGGAGGTCCGGGTTCGATTCCCGGCCGCACCACAAATTTTAATTCAATGCTTCACATCTATCAATAATGTCTTTGACATATTGGAGACGTTAATCCGTCTCTGGGATCATTTATTTGTATTAAGAATGGCAGCTAGCTCTCAATGTAGAAAAATGTAAGGTGATGCGCATGAGTAGGAAAAACAATCCTATAACGTTCGAATACAGCATTAGTAGTGAGCTTCTTGATGCTGTCGCGTCGTTCAAATATCTAGGCGTAACATTGCATCGCGATATGAAATGGAACGAGCATGTAAGGACAGTTGTGAGTAAGGCGGACAGCCGACTTCGGTTTATTGGGAGAATTTTGGGAAGATGTACTTCACCTGTAAAGGAGACCGCGTATAAAACGCTTGTACGACCACGTCTTGAGTATTGCTCAAGTATTTGGGACCCGCAGCAGATCGGTTTGAAGGAAGACATAGAAGCAGTTCTGAGGCGAGCAGCTAGATTTGTTACCGGTAGGTTCGACCAATACGCGAGTGTCACGGAAATGCTCCGGCAAGTCAATTGGGGATCGCTGGAGGGAAGACGACGTTCTTTTCGTGAATTTTTGTTAATTAAATTTAGAGGGCCGGAATTTGAAGCTGAGTGTAGTACGATCTTGCTGCCGCCTACTTACATTTCGCGTAAAGATCACAAAGACAAGATAAGAGAAATCAGGGCTCGTACGGAGGCATATAGGCATTCTTTTTTTCCCTCGTTCAATTTAAGAGTGGAATAGGAAAGGAAATGCCTAGTAGTGGTACCGTGTACCCTCCGCCACGCACCTTACGGTGAATTGCGGAGTATTTATGTAGATGTAGGTGTAATTGATAGAACAAAAATGTTTCCAAAAATTGGTGCCACACTTGTGGTTTAGGCACCGCTGGTGCGGGGAAATTTCCAAGAGGACGGCAAGACCGCGATACCTGTGTCTGGAGACGGAGAAGTCCCGTAGCACGGAGAGTCAGCAGCTGCGACACATAGGAGCAGAGAGTGTACACACCTGGCTAGCTAGCACTGTTGCGGGCGGCCCCAGACATATAGTACTAGACTGGCAATGCCATATACAGTATCATTGGTGTAACTGAAGTCTGGCCGCCATATTTCTATACTACAAATGTGTGAGCAGTCGCGTGTCTATTTACAGAAAACATTCGTAAAAATACAGATGAACCCACGTAACTACGCTGTCTTTAGAGATTTCACATATTGGTTGATTCACGTGCTGTATGCATCTGTAATTTTTCGTACGGCAAATCGAAGATATAAGGCCAATTCACACTGTCCAACACGTCTATTCGTTACCTTAATACCCAATTTTCAAAGTGAGGTTATGAGTCGCGATGTTTTATATAGAAAGTCATAGTTTAATACTGGGATTGCGGAAACAACAACGTTAAATGTTTGAGCCATTTGTCGTGGACAACAGGTATCTTTATTCTTCTCAGTGTTTTTCCTATAATTACAATCTGATTTAAATGTATGTAGCGGTAAAATTTTACTTGCCATCTCAGTGGCCTGGTACGATTATGTGGGCAACATCAACAAAACGGTAGAAAGCCCTAAACAAGATGTTGATGTTCTTAGTAATCCATACAGTGTGAGTTGATTAGTGATTCGTACAGATGATGAAGAAACAAATAATGCTGTTCGTGCTCTACGGTTTTTCTATGTGTCCTCATTCACTTCGTAACAGTAATTGCCCTCGTAAAACGAAGTTGTCATGACAAAACATTTGCATCGTCGAAATGTTCAAATGTTTGTACAGCTTATGGGACTTAACTACGGGGTTATCAGTGTGGTGTCGCACAAGTACAAAGTGCGCGCCACCTACTTTCGCCGCGCGCCGCCATGCACGCACGACGACAGCCACGAGCGCCCTCTGCGACAACTCCGCTCGTGGCCACCGCTGAACGACATCGTCCACTTCGGACTGAGATAGCAACGAGTTAGGACCTTCGTAATCAGATAGGCACCAGTGAAGACTTTGCTATTGTACAGGCACTAGGCAGGCCTCTAACAACTATGTATCAACATTCTGCAGTACTATGTAAAAGTTAAGTATTGTTACATTCTGTGCAATATATATCTCTTTCTAATTTACTCTAGTGTTTATAGTTTCTGGCTGCTCCCCTCCGTACCTGCACCAGCGTGCGATCTATATTCCTGTGTCGGTCTCATCCACCCGGCCACCGACACCTACGACGAGGCTGGGACACAAAAGCGGCGACGAAGTCGGGACGCAAAAATCAGTCCCTAAACGTACAAACTACTTATGAATTACTTACGAACTAGGACGGCACAAATATCCATACCCGAGGGGGGATTCGAACCCCCGATCGTAGTGGCCGTGCAGACCGTAACTGTAGCGCCTCAGTCCCCTCGGCCACCGCGGCCGGCATTTGCATCGTCAAGCGAATGGCTAATGCCAACGTCACACGACTGACAACATAATCACGTGAGGCCGCCAGGACAGAAAGTAAAATTTAAGCGTACGTAACACGTTCTTCTCAAAACTCGATTTGACAATGTAGGCCTATCTGTTAAATTCAACTATTGCGGATGTGTTAGCTCAAATGCAAATCATGCTGAAACAACTAGTAGCCTAAAGGCAACAGCATCTTATCGTGTCAGAAGATCATAATATTACCGTATGGAAACTTTTTGACGTGAGGTGAGTCAAGATGGCGGTATCAGGCTTAAGTCAGAGAGGCAAGATTGCCAGTCTAGTAACGTGTGTCCGTGCGGGCGGCCAAGGGTCGTACGTCTCTGCCCGCAGCACCGAGGCCCCAAAATAAGGGACGGCCAATTATTTCTCGAGCCGGGCGGCGAGCGTATCCAATTACGGGGCGTTGCGTGGGCCACTCTGCGTGTGTGTGCGCGTGCGTGCGTGCGTGCGTGTACGCAACCGCGCACTCCTCCGCCCGCTTGAGGTACGGCTTCCGCCGAAGGATTTCTCCGCCGTCCCAGACTCTCTTTGCTTGATCACGCGCTGCTTGCAGACTTGCAGGATGGATGGCGCAGAGCCTGCGGTTTCTCCGGCGAGGTCGTTAATACCGCCGCGCGAGCAGATTTACTGGCAGCTAATTCTCTCGCCGGTAACAAGTTATCCGCCGGTTCAAAACTGGCGCAGCTGACTTCGGGCCACGAAGAGAGAGACTCTCCGCAACTTCTGGAGGTTCGGTCCGTCCGTTCTCTGGCGGTAGACAGTGAGCTCTTATCAACACGGTATTACTCCCACGGGCTACTGAGTTCTACATCTACATACATACTCCGCAATTCACCGTAAGGTGCGTGGCGGAGGGAACACTGTACCACTACTAGGCATTTCCTTTCCTATTCCACTCCCAAATTGAACGAGGAAAAAAAGAATGCCTATATGCCTCTGTACGAGCCCTAATTTCTCTTATCTTGTCTTTGTGATCTTTACGCGAAATGTAAGTAGGTGGCAGCAAGATCGTACTACACTCAGCTTCAAATTCCGGCCCTCTAAATTTAATTAACAAAAATTCACGAAAAGAACGTCGTCTTTCTTCCAGCGATCCCCAATTGAGTTGCCGGAGCATTTCCGTGACACTCGCGCATTGGTCGAACCTACCGGTAACAAATCTAGCTGCTCGCCTCTGAACCGCCTCTATGTCTTCCTTCAAACCGATCTGCTGCGGATCCCAAATACTTGAGCAATACTCAAGACGTGGTCGTACAAGCGTTTTATACGCGGTCTCCTTTACAGGTGAAGTACATCTTCCCAAAATTCTCCCAATAAACCGAAGTCGGCTGTCTGCCTTACTCACAACTGTCCTTACGTGCTCGTTCCATTTCATATCGCTCTGCAGTGTTACGTCTAGATATTTGAAGGACGCGACAGCATCAAGAAGCTCACTACTAATGCTGTATTCGAACATTATAGGATTGTTCTTTCTACTCATGCGCATCACCTTACATTTTTCTACATTAAGAGCTAGCTGCCATTCTTCGCACCAACTAGAAATTTTGTCTAAGTCATCCTGTATGCTATTACAGTCAGTTACAGACGACACCCTCCCATACACCACAGCATCATCAGCAAACAGCCGCAAATTACAACTTACTCTGTCCATCAGATCATTTAAATAGATAGAAAATAAGAGGTTTGAGCTGGAGAAGTAAAAAAATATTCGTCGCGCCCGTTAAAAAGGAACCATTCCGGTTGCTTCGATATAAAACACTAACCAAGGCGGTCGTGTTACCCTCTACCACTCACGTATGTCATGGAAGTGCTTGCAGTTCCTAATCAAAACTATCCGGGCACATTTATGGCAGATTATAACGGATTAATTGGGGATACCCCAGGGGTCAGTTTTGGGGCCACTGTTGTTTCTTACAGGGTGTCCAGAAAAGGGCTCCCTGATTTCAAAATTAAATATCTCGAAAACGAAGATCGATAGAGGAATGCAGTAAAGGGTATGTTTATTGTGAAACCTGTAAGAAGGTTATACAGCGGTTTGAAATAATAGTTACAAAAGCTGCTAATCGCCATACGTAATGCCTAGTATAAATAGTGATCCGAAGCCCAGAGCGATCAGTTCCACTAGTGAAACGTGAAAGGAGGTTAGCGTACCGAAGGAAGAGATTAAAACCATGTACTCCATTGAACAACGCGTTTTTCTGGTGCTAGAGTACCACAGGTTAGAATAGAGTCCTATGGCAACAAACCCAAGTTTTCAAGCACGATTTAATGTTCCAAAAGGACCTGGTGCGAGAACCATTCGTACGCTCTTCGCAAAGTTTCAACGAACAGGCAGCGTAACTGATGATCTAGTGGGGCATGTTGGCCGCAAGGAAAACTGCAGTAACGCTTGAAAATATCGTCATAGTTTCTGCAAGTATTCAGCGAAATCCAATGTCATCCGTTCGTAGAATTGCATCTGAGACTAGTTGGAAGCGATCCAGCACGCAGTAAATACTGAGAAAGAGCCTACAATTGTTTCCATTTAAATTCAAACGCACCTGGCCATACCGGTACGAGCTGTGCAACAAAGGGTTGCCTTTGCTAATCAGATGCTCACAATGATTCATAGTGAAGGATTTGATGTTGGCTGCATCTGGTTTACAGATAAAGCACACTTCCACCTGAATGGATACGTGAATAAGCAGAACTGGCGATGTTCCGAAAAGCCATATTGGTGCGAAGCGAAACCCCTGTATTCTCCTAAAGTTACTGTGTGGGCTGTAGTATGCAGCAGAGGCATTATTGGCCCTTTTTTCATTCGAGAAACGGTTATTGGTGCAAGTTAGTTTGCAATTTTGGAACAATTTGTCGCCACACAGCAAGCGTTAGGGGATCGACCAGGTACTGAATGGTTTATGCAAGATGGAGACCGAAGACCACAACAACAAAGTGTTGAAGGCCACCAATACGAGGTCGGTACCGTAAGTTCAAAAAATGTTTGTTAAGCTTATGGGACTTAACTACGGGGTCATCAGTCCCTAAATTTACAAACTACTTATGAACTACTTACGAACTAGGACGGCACAAATATCCATGCCCGAGGGGGGATTCGAACCCCCGACCGTAGTGGCCGTGCAGACCGTGACTGAAGCGCCTCAGTCTCCTCGGCCACCGCGGCCGGCGTGCCGTAAGTACCCGGTCTCATAGACAATGGCAGTCGCTGTTGAATAATATCTAAGGATTATAAAGTATACAATATCTGAAGCACATGTTTCAAGTTTAAAGACGCCACATTGTTTAATTTTTATTTCGCAGCGGAGTATTCCCGTCAGTGGTCACACGATTTCAAAAAGTAAAAAAGGTGATTTCGGTAGTTAATGGCTATTTTGAGGACTTACACAGTCATGGTTGCAAAATATTAACACGAATTATTTACAGAAGGGTGGAAAAGCTGGTAGAAGCCGACCTCGTGGAAGATCAGTTTGGGTTCAGGAGAAATGTAGAAACACGGGAGCAATACTCACTTTACGGCTTATCCTACAAGATGGATTAAGGAAAGGCAAACCTACATTTCTAGCTTTTGTAGATTTGAAGAAGGCTTTTGACAATGTTGATTGGAAGAAACTGTTTCAAGTTCTGAAGGAAGTAGGAGTCACGTATAAGGAGCATAAGGTTATTTACAACTTGTACAAAAATCAGACTACAGTTGTCAGAGTTGAAAGGCATGAAAGGGATGCAGTGGTTGGAAAGGAACTAAGACAGGGTTGTAGCCTTTCTCCAATGTTATTGTATTTGTACATTGATCAAGCTATAAAGAAAATCAAGGGTAAATTTGAAGAAGGAATTAAAGTTCAGAGGGTAGAATTAAAAACATTGCGTTTTGCCGACGATATAGTAATTATGTCAGAGACAGCAAAGGACCTGGAAGAGCAGCTGAACGGAATAGACAGTTTGCTAAAAGCTGCATATCAGATCAACATTAACAAGAGCAAAACAAGGGTAATGGAGTGCAGTCTAAGAAAATTAGGTGATGCTAAAGGAATTAGATTAGGTAACGAAGCAATAAAGGAGGTAGGCCGGCCGCGGTGGCCGAGGTGACTGAGGCGCTCCAGTCACGGTCAGCACGGCCACTACGGTCGGGGGTTCGAATCCCCCCTCGGGCATGGATATTTGTGCCGTCCTAGTTCGTAAGTAGTTTGTAAGTTTAGGGACTGATGACCCCATAGTTAAGTCCCATAAGCTTAACAAACATTTGAACATTTTTGAAAGGAGGTAGATGAGTTTTGTTACTTGGCCAGTAAAATAACAAATGATGGCCGCAGTACAGAGGATATAAAATGCAGAATAGCAATGGGTAGAAAAGCGTTCTTGAAAAAGAGAAATTTGTTAACATCGAATATTAATTTAAGCCTAAGGAAGTGCTCTATGGAGGCATTTGTGTGGAATGTTGCCTTGTATGGGAGTGAAACATGGACGATAAACAGTGCGGACAGGAAGAGGATAGAGGCTTTTGAAATGTGGTGCTACAGAAGAATGCTGAAGATTAGGTGGGTGGATCGCGTAACTAATGAGGAGGTACTGAACAGAATTTGGGAGAAAAGGAATTTCTGGCATATCTCGACTAAAAGAAGGGATCGATTGGTAGAACACGTCCTTAGACATCAAGAAATCGCGAATTTAGTGTTGGAGGTAAGTGTATGGGGTAAAAACCGCAGGGGAAGACCAAGAGATGGATACAGTAAGCAGATTCAGATAGATGTAGGTTGCCGTTCTCATGTGGAGTTGAAGAGGCTTGCTCAAGATAGGGTACTGTGGAGAGTTGTGTCAAACCAGTCTCCGGACTGAAGACCACAACAACAACAACAACAACAGAGAGTTCTCACTGTGAAAAGTGTATCGAACTTATTGAACATGGTCGGAAAAAGTGTAGAGAGCTGAAATGGGTTGAATTTTTGTTTCCTTTGTTGTGTCGGGTACTTATGGAACCTACCTCGTAGCTCTCGGTGCTTCTTTCATTGGGCCAGTTGAAAGCCTTTACGCAGCCCAGTGTGAGGAGCGTCCAGTGCCCCCACGGGTAGCGAGGGGTTTGGAACACTTGCGGGGAACACGGGGTCCTTGGGGCGGGTAATAGCTTATCCTGGGTACAGGCACACCAGGAAGTCTAGCGCTGTCAACATAACACGAAAATTGTTCTAACTACATATAAATTCGTTGAGTGTTCCTCCTGAATACAAAACGGTATTTAACAGTGATAATGTTTGGAGAGTTATTAAGACATTCTCTGCTACTACAAGACGATGACTTTCAACAGTCATACCTCCTAAAAGCATATTATTCAGAACACTAAGCATATCAAGACACCTGTGCAAGCAATAAATATATTAGGCATCCTGCACAGATACGTTGATGTAATTGACCGCTATGTAGTTAACTCCACTACCACGCAACTTCCATCTCTTTAAAAATAGCTACTACGCTCTTTAATAGCAGACGCAACCTTAAACCTTCAATCAAAAAGCGTTAATAATAAGTCAATGAGTATTTTACATACTTGATGCGTTTATTCGAGACCCCAAAACGATATCGCTGTATTCGAATTACAAATACATCTGATAAATGTATGAAATACGAAATGTGTAAGGGAATGTCAAACACACCGAAAAATGCTGAAGTTAAATTCTATTTTCTATCACCGTCATATAGAACCATTTTTACTCCGAACTTGGCATACACCAACAGGGAGAAACAAGTTTCAAGACTTCCAGGAAAAATGAAGCGAAATTGGCAGCCAATAGTTGGTTATAAATTCCATTGCCTGTTAACTGTATAAATATAAATTACGGAATACGCGGAACTCCTGTTCAGTACAGTCAAAAAGGTCTAAGGTAATAGGCAGTGGTTTACAATCAGATATCCGTATCACTCTCCTCCTCAAGAAGTCTGTGTGAAGATTTATATTCAGAACACTCAAGAAAAAGGCAACTGTGATATTGAAACTACAATAAGCAACTCATTTACTCAGGAAGGGAAAACGTTATGGTGCTCGTAAATTTAAATGGTTATATGTCTTGTAGCAACATTCATATTTTGATAAAATGTTAAAATCCAATATACCAAAATTTTTTTGTCGAAATGTTTGCAGGAAGTAGTATTGATGTGGTTTCATACTTCTATGCATTAAATTGATATTATCAAACCTGTAATTTGTGTCACAAATTGCGCGGCCGGTCCGGTGGGCCTTTCCCTGAATACGGCACAGGTAGCGGCTGGAGGGCGAGGAGTAGGTGTGGTGTATCCCTACTTCTGGAACACCCTGTTCACTACCTGCAGCGTCCGGGTCTCCGCGCAAGTGTCTATACATTCCCTTTCCGCGCAAGTATCTACACATTCCCTTTCCCCGCAAGTGTCTACACATTCCCTTTCCCGCAAGTGTCACCCCCCGCAAGTGTCTACAAATTCCCTTTTCCCGCAAGTGTCTACAAATTCCCTTTTCCCGCAAGTGTCACTCCCTGCAAGTGTCTACACATTCCCTTTCCCCACAAGTGTCACTCCCCGCAAGTGTCTAGACATTCCCTTTCCCCGCAAGTGTCACTCCCAGCAAGTGTCTACACATTCCCTTTCCCCGCAAGTGTCTACACATTCCCTTTCCCCGCAAGTGTCTACACATTCCCTTTCCCCACAAGTGTCACTCCCCGCAAGAGTCTACACATTCCCTTCCCCACAAGTGTCACTCCCCGCAAGTGTCTACACATTCCCTTTCCCCGCAAGTGTCTAGACATTCCCTTTCCCCGCAAGTGTCACTCCCAGCAAGTGTCTACACATTCCCTTTCCCCGCAAGTGTCTACACATTCCCTTTCCCCGCAAGTGTCACCCCCCGCAAGTGTCTACACATTCCCTTTCCCCGCAAGTGTCTACACATTCCCTTCCCCACAAGTGTCACTCCCCGCAAGTGTCTACACATTCCCTTTCCCCGCAAGTGTCACTCCCCGCAAGAGTCTACACATTCCCTTCCCCACAAGTGTCACTCCCCGCAAGTGTCTACACATTCCCTATCCCCGCAAGTGTCTACAGATTCCCTTTCCCCACAACTGTCACCCCCCGCAAGTGTCTACAAATTCCCTTTTCCCGCAAGTGTCTACAAATTCCCTTTTCCCGCAAGTGTCACTCCCTGCAAGTGTCTACACATTCCCTTTCCCCACAAGTGTCACTCCCCGCAAGTGTCTAGACATTCCCTTTCCCCGCAAGTGTCACTCCCAGCAAGTGTCTACACATTCCCTTTCCCCGCAAGTGTCTACACATTCCCTTTCCCCGCAAGTGTCTACACATTCCCTTTCCCCACAAGTGTCACTCCCCGCAAGAGTCTACACATTCCCTTCCCCACAAGTGTCACTCCCCGCAAGTGTCTACACATTCCCTTTCCCCGCAAGTGTCTAGACATTCCCTTTCCCCGCAAGTGTCACTCCCAGCAAGTGTCTACACATTCCCTTCCCCCGCAAGTGTCTACACATTCCCTTTCCCCACAAGTGTCACCCCCGCAAGTGTCTACACATTCCCTTTCCCCGCAAGTGTCTACACATTCCCTTCCCCACAAGTGTCACTCCCCGCAAGTGTCTACACATTCCCTTTCCCCGCAAGTGTCACTCCCCGCAAGAGTCTACACATTCCCTTCCCCACAAGTGTCACTCCCCACAAGTGTCTACACATTCCCTATCCCCGCAAGTGTCTACAGATTCCCTTTCCCCACAACTGTCACCCCCCGCAAGTGTCTACAAATTCCCTTTTCCCGCAAGTGTCTACAAATTCCCTTTTCCCGCAAGTGTCACTCCCTGCAAGTGTCTACACATTCCCTTTCCCCACAAGTGTCACTCCCCGCAAGTGTCTACACATTCCCTTTCCCCGCAAGTGTCACTCCCAGCAAGTGTCTACACATTCCCTTTCCCCGCAAGTGTCTACACATTCCCTTTCCCCGCAAGTGTCACTCCCCACAAGTGTCTACACATTCCCTTTCCCCGCAAGTGTCTACACATTCCCTGTCCCCACAAGTGTCACTCCCCGCAAGAGTCTACACATTCCCTTCCCCACAAGTGTCACTCCCCGCAAGTGTCTACACATTCCCTTTCCCCGCAAGTGTCTACACATTCCCTTTCCCCACAAGTGTCACTCCCCGCAAGAGCCTACACATTCCCTTCCCCACAAGTGTCACTCCCCGCAAGTGTCTACACATTCCCTATCCCCGAAAGTGTCTACAGATTCCCTTTCCCCACAACTGTCACTCCCCACAAGTGTCTACACATTCCCTTTCCCCGCAAGTGTCTACAGATTCCCTTTCCCCACAACTGTCACTCCCCGCAAGTGTCTACACATTCCCTTTCCCTGCAAGTGTCTACACATTCCCTTTCCCCACAAGTGTCACTCCCCGCAAGTGTCTACACATTCCCTTTCCCCGCAAGTGTCACTCCCAGCAAGTGTCTACACATTCCCTTTCCCCGCAAGTGTCACTCCCCACAAGTGTCTACACATTCCCTTTCCCCGCAAGTGTCTACACATTCCCTTTCCCCACAAGTGTCACTCCCTGCAAGAGTCTACACATTCCCTTCCCCACAAGTGTCACTCCCCGCAAGTGTCTACACATTCCCTTTCCCCGCAAGTGTCTACACATTCCCTTTCCCCACAAGTGTCACTCCCCGCAAGAGTCTACACATTCCCTTCCCCACAAGTGTCACTCCCCGCAAGTGTCTACACATTCCCTTTCCCCGCAAGTGTCTACACATTCCCTTTCCCCACAAGTGTCACTCCCCGCAAGAGCCTACACATTCCCTTCCCCACAAGTGTCACTCCCCACAAGTGTCTACACATTCCTTATCCCCGCAAGTGTCTACAGATTCCCTTTCCCCACAACTGTCACTCCCCGCAAGTGTCTACACATTCCCTTTCCCCGCAAGTGTCTACACATTCCCTTTCCCCGCAAGTGTCACAAACTCGGTAGCGAGTACCGTCGCCGCACAGTGCCTCGTTGAGCGCAGGTACAGCTGTCACGTACTCTTGGTGGCTGCTGCCTCTCGAACCGTGCGGCGGCGGTGGGCGTGGTCCCCCTTGGCCCGCCGTGTAGCGACTGTTATTTTCGGCGCCGGCGAGACGTACGGGGCTTCCCCGGCTGCCCCATTGTTCGTCGCTGAGTGACGACCGCCGGCTCACGTCTCTATCCGCCGACGGGGCGTCCCTACAGCAGCGTGGCCACACCTCACAGATACCCGGCCCACACTCCTACATCGGTTAACATTTTTTTTTCTCTACATCTGCTACAATCACTACGTTTACATGCAACACATCTCAAATCGATTCCATATTTCTGCGGGCATGTAGAACTGCCATATTACGACTTGGCATGGACCCGATTTACGTCTGTAGTAGTGACAGAGGGAACTCAGATCGTTCATCTGCAGGACTGTCCATAAAGCTGTAAGGCGAGTGGGTTAAGATCTGTTGTCAACAGCACGTCGCATGCCAGATATGCTCAATAAATTCAGAAGTGTCTTCTAATAAAACTGCATGCTTATGGAACACCATCACATTTGTGCAATTGGATTCCTGATTTCCTGTCAGGCAGGATACAGTTCGTTGCAACTGACGAAAAGTCATCGAGTAGAATTGAAGTTACATCTGGCGTTCCTCAGGGAATTGTTTTAGGGCCCCTACTGTTCCTTATTTTTAATGAGGGATTTAGGAGACTCTCTTAGACTGTCACTTATCGGTTGGTTAAGTCACCAGAATATCAAAAGCAACTGCAAAATGATTTCCATATCTGTATGGTGCAAAAATGGCAATTGACCCTTAATTACGAGAAGTGTGATGTCATCCATATGACCACTAAAACAAACCCTTTAATATTCATTTCCATCTCTTCTTACACCTAAAATCTGTCCTTGGTGGTCAACACTTCAACGATGATAAAGAGCTGTTACCACATGGTTGAATACACAGGCGGCAACCTTCTTTTGATACTGTACCCCACAAGCGGCTTCTAATGAAATTGCGTGCTTATGGAATATCTCCCCAATTGTGAGACTGGATTCACGATTTCCTATCAGAAAGGACACAGTTCGTTGTAATTGACGGTAAGTCATTGAGTAAAACTGAAGTGATATCTGGCGTTCCACAGGGAAGCGTTATAGGTCCCCTACTCTTCCTCGTGTTTATAAACGATTTAGGAGATAATCTGAATAGCTCCCTTAGACTGTTCGCGGATGATGCTGTCGTTTATCAGTTAGTGAAGTCAACGGAGGATCAAAAGCAACTGCAAAGCGATTTAGACAAAATTTCTACTTGGTGCGAAAATTGGCAATTGACACTAAATAAAGAAAAGTGTGAAGTAATACTCATGACCACTAAAAGAAATCTGCTGAACTTCAATTACGCGATAAATCAGTCAAACCTTAAGGTCGTAAATTCTACCAAATACCTAGGAGTTACAATTACGAACAACTTTGACTAGAGAGAACACACAGAAAATATTGTGGGGAAGGCAAACCAAAGGTTACGTTTCATCGGCAGATGCACCAGCTCCACCAAAGAGACTGGCTACATCACACTAGTGCGTCCTTTCCTGGAGTACTGTTCCTCCTTGTGGGACCCTCACCAGGTGAGACTGACGGAAGATATTGAGAAGATTCAGAGAAGGGCAGCTCGTTTTGTTTTATCACATTACGGGGGGGAAAGCGTCACGGAAATGTTGCACGAATTGGGGTGGAAATCATTAAAAGAAAGAAGTTATTCATTGCGGCGTGATCTGTTTGCTAAGTTTCAATCACCGACTTTTAGTTCTGAATGTGAAAATATTTTGCTAGCACCCACCTACCTAGGGAGACATGACCATCCCAATAAAATAAGAGAAATCAGATGGGAAACGGAACGATTTAGGTGTTCTTTCTTCCCGCGCGCTATTAGAGAATGGAACGGTAGAGGAAAGTTACGAAAGTGGTTAATAAACCCTCTGCCAGGCACTTGAATGTGATTTGCAGAGTATCTATGTAGATGTAGATCTTTCGGAAGACGAAAACCGATTTTGGTAACCGCTTTTTGCTGTCGTGTTTACATGGCATAGCCTGAATTGTATTTCCGAGCTCACTTAACATGGCGGCTGGAAAACAGCTAATTCAGTTCCTTATTTAGTTTGCACAATCGCTATTTTTCTCTATTTAAATACACAGATTTATATTCACACTAATATTTATACATTTATTTCACATCAGAAAATATCACTTTTTCCATATGTGCCGAAAATACTTAACAAGAAAACAGAATCTGACAAGCCAAGAACGCTTCAAAAACGGTTGCGTTTACATGGGCACAAAAATCGATTGTGGAACTGGAAAACCGCTTTAGACTTTAGACAAGCGGATTTCCAGAATCGATTTTGGAGTGTTTACATAACCAAAAGCGGAATTAGGAAATCGGTTTACGAAATCCGGTTTTGGGAGACCATGTAAACGGGGTGAATGTTGCAATCATGGCAACCATGGCACATATTACACGACCAGAAAGACAAAATAGTACACCCTCTTACAGTTTTCGAAAAAGAAAAAATGTTCAAATGTTTGTATAGCTTATGGGACTTAATTGTGGGGTCATCAGTCCCTAAACGTACAAACTACTTATGAAGTAACTAAGAACGGCACAAATATTCATGCCCGAGGCGGGATTCGAACCCCCGACCACAGCGGCCGAGCAGACCGCTCGGCCACTGCGGCCGGCTACAATTTTCCAATTCACTCAAGATTTATTCTTGGAATACTGCACATGTAGTACAGGAAATGATTACGTTTGTGATCAATAGCGCAGGTTGTACTGAGGTACTAACAAGGAGAGACCACATGGGTATCGAACTTCAAAATAAAATTCATATTTATAGTAGGTGAAGTTCAGAACTTAAATAACAATCAGCCAAAGCCCTTCGACGCAACTCTCAAAAATTCTCGAGAAAATCGACGATGAAGTTTTGCAAGTACAGGTAAGAGTTAGACCAGAGGTCGGCAAGCAATCTTAGATGGGGTCCGCATACTTTTGAAAATTTTTATCGAGGTCCACATGTTCCTTATTAATCTTTTATTTTAATTTTCATTCACAAAATTATATGAAATACAATAGATGTAAAATAATAATGTATAAACGATACATAAAATGTTATTTGCAATTTATTTTTATTATTATTCACAAAAATTATGAAATAAAATGGATAACTTTTATTGTAAAGTCCAGAAACAGGTCATACATTATAGATACTATTCTAAGAAAGTAGGAAATACAATGAAATGTGTGTATATATATATATTTAAAAGTCCATGGGAAAAATTACATTTGCGGTCTTTAGCAGGTTCTTAAAGTTATGTTCACGTGCGGAGCTGTTTATGCGATTAGTGTCTTCAAAGCGGGCGGTCTTCAGCGAAAATTACTCTCCAATAATTTCATTTTTGAAAATGAAATTTCATGAATACGAGTATATTTGGAGCCAAACATAGCAGCCCGGCCGATCGCAATTTTTTTTTTTTTTTTTTTTTTTTTCAATGTTGATATTTTTCAGGGACATGTTGACTGCAATATTCTTCTGTAGATACAGTTTTATACTTTCGCAAGGAAATATCTTCCTGCAAGTCTATTATCACTTCGAGTAAAGGTTTTGAAAGGTGAAACAACTTCGCAGCCACATCCGTCCGTACTGCTGCAGGAGAAATCTCAAAAGGTGATTTTAAAAATACTGACAACTTGTCTATTTCTGAAAAGTCTTTGATTCTTACTGCAAATTCCTTCTTAAGATCTGCCAAGAAATTTGATTATATGGAAAAGTCTATTTCAGGATTATTTTTGTATTAAAATTTTTTTGACGAAATTAAGAAATTCTTGACTTAAAACGTCTCGTTCAAAGAACCAGCTTGCGACGGAATGACGATACACTTTGGACGAAATCAGATTTTAATTTCTTATTTCCTTGTTATCTACAGAATTTTTTAATTTTAATTTTTTAATAAAAATACTTTTGGCGGACCAGTTTTTGGCCTTCCGCTGAGTTAGACAGCTCTCAGTATAAAATCGGTATCAAACTTACTGAATACCACCGGGAAAAATCAATAATTAAAACTATGGCAGAAAGTGTAACAACGCATTTGAATTCATCGCCCGAGGCAGTCTTCTTGTAAGAAGGCAAAATCATTCAATAACTTGCCGGAAGTTTCTTCCAGTGATCTTACGATTTTCTCCGTGACTTTATTTAAATGTACAACAGTTCATTGCTCAAAGACAAATCCGAGAATCGATTGAAAGTAAATGATGATAGGGGTGTAGCTTTGAGTAACATTACTTATCCTAGGATTACCGAACTTGAAATGAAACGTGAAAGCTCTAAAATCACATTGTTAGAAAACGAATGTAATTTTCTTTTAAAAACTTCAGAGTTTAAGGTGAGTCGTACCTTCCTATCTCGACTTTGTTAAATTGGCTATATAAATGCCTCATTTTCTCAGGATCAGTTGAGTGTATAAATGTCGTGTTTTTATCACACGTTTTGTTATTGTATTGGTCTACAAGCACTTTAAAATAACAGCTGAAAGAAAGTTATCATTCTTTTCCGCTAAACATGTAACTT
Source organism: Locusta migratoria (assembly GCA_026315105.1). NCBI lineage: Eukaryota > Metazoa > Arthropoda > Insecta > Orthoptera > Acrididae > Locusta > Locusta migratoria. Next base: position 1,155,891 of record CM048754.1, on the reverse strand, counting down.
TCGGTGTAAATTTTAACAATTATAATTTCTTGAATTTTAATTATTAGTACAGTAAACACTACTAAAGTAGAGCTACAACATCGTTGTGCTATCTATGTTACGTCGTAAATAATTCACTGATATAGATTCAGAAGTTTCTTAGAAAAAGGGGCATTTATACTGAAAAAATGTCATTTTGAGAAAATTGCGTTTAAAGAAAAAAATTTAATATAAAGCCAACTGATACATAAAAAATATTTTAGAATCCTTCTGGATGATAGATCTCGTCTTCCTCATCCAGTGCTGCCTTCCTTCTCTTGGATCTGGCTTCTTCTGACATATTGTTTGTTGCAATCTCTGCCCTCATGCTTCGCAGTTGATCCAAGTCCATCACACTTATAATGGTGTTGTAACCCTTGTGAATTCCAAGATATTCCAAAACCTGTAGTCTTCCAGAATAGCCATAATTAAAAGTAAGAACAGTATCAAAAACAAAAAGTTTGGTTTAGTCACGATGAAAACTATCACAGGTAACACATAAACTAAAACACGGCTAGTGCATAACTGTTGTTGTCAAACACAAAGAAATGTACCGTTCAAAGAGTTTACTTGCGAAGTACCGCTACTGTAGGCAATTTACTAAATGGACAGTTCTCTACAAAAGAAACAATAGCCTTCTAGACTATGTATTAAAATGGTATATAATGGACTATATCAATAAAACCAACAGCAAATTAACCCTCCAAGACACAAGCCCAAGCAAAAATTGGCCATAAATTTTTCTTTTGTTTTAAAAAGTCATAATAAAAATCCTTCTTTGTTTATGGGCCATTTTCTATTTGTCTCTCCCCCTATAAAGTACTACACCGTACATTTTTATGGTTACAGTTTTAAAAACTGCAAATAAAATATAGAAATAAAAAGCACAATTTGCTCTGGGTTGGTACTCCATGTGACCATAATTCTTAGTGTCTACCCTACAACTAACAAGCATAGAGAAAAAATTATATTGTAAAATCAGTGTCCATCACCTCTAATTTCAGTATATCCCAGCCATTTACAAGTCTAAAACACTGCTGAAATTATTGCAAATAGTAGCATGCGACAGTAACTCTTTCGGTCCTATATTTGCAGGTAATCCAAGACGGGAATACTGGATTAAGGATAATGCAATGTACATATGAATGATAGACAAAAGCTGAAGGCAAAGACAAAAAAAAATGCATTTTACAGGATTCACAGCTTATTGCAATACGAGCAAAATTTGCCTTAGCTTGGTGCTCCGTATAACCTAAACTACCTTGGTGCTGCTAGGATTAAGCATTAACATCCGTATATTTCATAATTTCCATAAAAGTAAAAATGTGAAATTTGTCATTTTGGACTAGTCTTGTGTAGTTCGCGAACGAACTAGTTCGTAAAGGTGCTCCCATAGGCTAACTACGCGAACTAGTTCGCAGATCCCTCGCCTCTTAGTTCGTCCGCTTCTTTTCCGAAGACTGACGGGGAACAGCGAGAGGACGCGAGAGCGCGCAGAATCGCGTGATTCCCTTCTGACAGTTACCGTCATTTCGAGCTGAGATGCAGCTCAGCTGTAGTTTGATAGTTCACTGCAACACGAAATTCATTTTATAAATAAAGTACAACGAGTACTCTGTATGCAAAGTAGTTGAATACCATTGTATCACCCATTCGTGTAAATAACTGGTTTATTTGCTTAAGTATTTGATGTCTAATTGCCTAAAAATACGGGTAATAGCACACGCTTTGGCAACACTGATTCATTATATATAAAAAAGCTGTCATAACAATAGAAAGAGCTCTTTTAGCAGCGGTAGCAAAAGCCAAAAACAACGGACGAACTAAAAAGAGTGACCTACTTCGCGGCCGAGCTGCGAATTAAAAGGAGAGGTACCGGTTGCGAACTAAAATATGCGCGATCGGTCGCGAACTAAAATATGCGCGATCGGTCGCGAACTGTTATGCTAAACGTATCTCGCTTCTTAGATCGTTGGATTCTTTTCCGAAGACCGACGGGCAATAGCGAGAGGGCGCGTAGCAGAATTAAAAATCACGTGTTTGCCTTCTGCTGATGAGAGCCATTTCGAGGTTAGCGTATGCCTGCTAGATTACGTAGTTCAGTGCTACAAAGTTTCTGTTTTGAAGTATTCTGAACTCTGCAATATCTGACCAATAAATTCCACAATGCCTACATATAGAGATAACTCTAAACTTAAACGCGAGAAATTATCCACAAACTATTATTTGTTTTGGTCTGCGTGATATCGTTAGCGGCTCAAGCAGCAAGCGCATGAAGCAGCTAGATGGGAGAACTGCTCCCTCCATTTGCATGCGCAGACCACGCCGCTCTGCCGTCACTTTGGAGCGGACGAGCTAAAAGAAGGAACTAGTTCGCGGCTCGCGCTCCCGATCGCGAACTATTATGCGCAAGTCTATTTTGGGCGGTACGACTGCCTATGTCAGAACTTTATGTGAAGATTGCCACCCTTTATTTTTCTTAAAACTTGTGGTCCCTACTTACAATAAAGGAATCAAAGTGGTGACTGGTCTGAAACAGGTTGGGAACCACCAGTTTTAAAGACTCGAGTGTGAGGATTATTGGAGTCGAAGGAAAAGACCAGATGTGGAACTCTTCGGGCGTGAAAGCTAGAGGAGATACTAGCGGTATGGACAAATGCGTGAAAAATGGATTGACGACACTCATTTCGACAAATCTACCGATAATGGACATAAGACTGGCGAAGAACGACCGCTTTAGGAAACAGAACGGCGCGATTTACAGCTATGTGCAGAGGACGAGTTGGAAAAAAAATTCCACAGGCGTGATCTTCCAGAATCACCACTGCTAGCAGTCCCGCACAGAAAACGCGACTGCAGAGAGAAGGAGAAAGTCGGCGAGTGTCGTAACTCTCCGCCCTTCCAATAAATTCCTGCCTCCCGGTTCCTTTCCTCCTGTCGAAGAGGTCGAACGGAATCGGACGGAGAGAAAAAGAAAAGAAAAAAGAGAGAGAAACAAAAATTGCGTCGTCGGCCGACTGGAAACGCTAAATCAAGTCCGGCCGCGGGCGGCTGGGCGAGCGAGCGAGTGAGCTAGCGGAATCGATCAGCGCGGTCGATCCTCTCGCTGTCATCGACGGCGCACGAATCGATGAGCGACGCGGGCGCGGTCGACCGCCGGCCGAACAAAAGCCGAGCGCGGCGGCGCGGCGGGGCATTGTCTCGCTGAGCCCGCGTCACGAACCGCTTGTTGCCGACCACGCTACACGCTTTTAATGAGACTGCCGTCGATTTATGTCGCTTCCGATCTCTCTGCGCCGGCGGGAACGTATTTCAGCGGCGACCGCAAAGAAATGATAAATATCGTGTCTACTGTCCGGCTATAATTACGATTCGCAACCGCACGACCTCAACTCCCCCGAGCGACTAAAATAAAAAAAAAAATAATAATAATAAAAAAAAAAAAATTAAAAAAAAGGAAAAAAAATTGCAATTTCGCCGTTCGCGCAAAGATCGTGCGTTCGAACCTAAAGAAGTGTAAGAGGGCGTGGACGATGGGGGCGCTAGGCCGTAGTGTAATACTTGTAGGAATTTGAGACGGACGGAGGACGAGCGCGGGTAGCTAAGTGGTTAAGGCGACTGCTGGCCCGAGTCGAGAGAGCCTGGTTCCAAACCTAGCCCGACTCACATTTCTACTGGTCGCCATTGAGTAATTTCATTGTCCTAGTGCAGAATAGGATATTTCCTTTCCTTCCTGTTCTTTCTTCCTCCCTCTTCTTCATTAATATATATATATATATATATATATATGTGCCTACTTTTAAACATCTTTATATATTCATCATTTTAGCTGTGCACCTTCGGGGTATGATCTCCCGCCCTAACCAAACATGTTTCAGCACCTCTGAGCCATCATCAGTGCATTTTATGTATAGTTGTGAAAATCGAAATACACTACCCTCCATAAGTTTGGAAGCACCTAGTAATTATAGAAAATGGAAAGGAAATTCAGTATAAAATGCATTTTGTTGTTTTTTAAATGTTTTTTGTTGTTGTTGTTGTTGTGGTCTTCAGTCCACAGACTGGTTTGATGCAGCTCTCTCATGCTACCCTGTCCTGTGCAAGCTTCTTCATCTGAGAATACGTTCGACAACCTACATCCTTTTGAATCTGCTTACTGTATTCGTCCCTCGGTCTCCCTCTACGATTTTTACCCCACACGCTTCCTTCTAATGCTAAGTTGACAATTCGTTGATGTTTCAGAATGTGTCCAACAAATCTATCCCTTCTCTTACTCAGGATATGCCAGAAACTCCCTTTCTCCCCGATTCGATTAAGCACCTCCTCATTAGTTACGTGATCTACCCATCTAATTTTCAGCATATGTCTGTAGCAAAAGCTTCTATCATCTTTTTATCTGAATTCCTTATCGTCCACGTTTCACTGCCATACAAAGCTACACTCCAGACAAATGCTTTCAGAAAGGTCTTCCTAATAATTAAATTAATATTGGATGTTAACAAGTTTCGCTTCTTTAGAATCGCTTTTCTTACCATAGCCATTCTGCGTTTTATATCTTCTTTACTTCGGCCATCAGAAGTTATCTTGCTACCCAAATAACAAAATTCATCTACTACTTTTATTGTCTCATTACCTAATCTAATTCCTTGAGCATCGTCTGATTTTCTGACATTACATTCCATTACCTTCGTTTTATTTTTGTTAATGTTTATCTTATATCTTCCTTTCAAGACACTGTCCATTCCATTCAATTGCTCTTCCAGATCCTTTGCAGTCTGTGACAGAATTACTATGTCATCGGCAAACCGCAATGTTTTTATTTCTTATCCCTGCACTTTAATGCCCTCTCCAAAGTTCTCCTTCCATTCCTTCACTGTCTGCTCATTGTACAGATTGAACAACATTGGGGAAAGACTACAACCCTGTCTTACTCCCTTCCCAACCTCTGCGTCCCTTTCTTGCCCTTCGACTCTAATAACCGCTGTCTGGTTTTTGTATATGTTGAGTATAACTCGTCGCTCCCTATATTTTACTCCTGATACCTTCAGAATTTGGAAGAGTGTTTTCCAGTCGACATTGTCAAAAGCTTTCTCCAAATCGACAAACGCTAAAAACGTAGGTTTCCCTTTCGTTAGTCTATCTTCTATGATAAGTCGTAATATGAGTATTGCCTCCCGTGTTCCTACATTTCTCCTAAATTCCAAACTGATCCTCCCCGAGGTTGGATTCCACAAGTTTTTCCATTCGTCTGTAAATAATTCGTGTTAGTATTTTGCACCCATGACTTATTAGACTGACAGTTCTGTAATTTTCACACTTGTCTGCTCTTGCTTTCTTTGGAATTGGAATTACAATATTCTTCTTGAAGTCGGAGGGTATTTCCCCTGTCTCATACATCTTGCATACCAGCTGATACAATTTTTTCATGACTGGCTCTCCTAACGACATCAGCATTTCAGACGGAATATCATCTACTCCAGGGGCCTTGTTTCGACTCAAGTCCTTCAGCGCTCTGTCAAATTCTTCTCGCAGTCAGTATCATATCTCCTATCTCATCTTCCTCCACTTCGTCTTCCATTTCTAGAATACTGTTTTCAAGTTTATTTCCTTTGTATAGGCCCTCTATATATTCCTTCCACAGTTCAGCTTTCCCCTCTTTGCTTAGTACTGGTTTTCCGTCTGAGTTCTTGATATTCAACAACTGCTTTTCTTGTCTCCAAATATCTCTTTTATTTTCCTGTAGGCGGTATTTGTCTTTCCCCTAGTTATGCATTCTTCCACGGTTCTGCATTTGTCCTCTAGCCACTCCTGCTTAGCCAGTCTGCACATCCTATCAATCTCATTTTTCAAACGTTTCTACTCTCTTTTTCCTGATTCACTTGCTGAATTTTTATATTTTCTCCTCTCATCAATTAAGTTCAGCATACCCTGTGTTATCCAGGGATTTCTATTAGGCCTTGTCCTTCTGCCTATATGGTCCTCTGCAGTCTTCACTACCCTATCTCTCAGAGCTACCCATTCTTCTTCTACTGTATTACTTTCCCCCGTTTCAGCCAATCCTTGCCTAATGCTCCCTCTGAAACTCTCAGCCACCTCTGGTTCCTTCAACCTTTCTGCCTTTCTACCTTTCTGCAGTCTCTTAAGTCTTAATCTGCAGTTTATAACCAATAAGTTATGGTCAGAGTCTATATCTGCCCCTGGATATGTCTTACAGTTTAGAACCTGGTTTCTAAATATGTTTATTAAGCTTAAATACTACAAAGGACGATGCAACAAGAAATTTTTAATTTCTCAAAACTGCCACCCTTTGCTTTCATCACTGCCTTGCACCCTCTCGGCATGCGCAGCGTCAGTGTTGCCAAGGTTTCAGTCGCAATTTATCTCCATTCTTGCTGCAGGACCTCCCACAATAATGTGTCCTACTCATGATTTCCCGTTTTCATGTTTTCCTGTCCAATTCATCCCATAGCAACTCCATTGGGTTACATCAGGGGATTGGGACGGCCATTCCATGTTTTTGAATGTTTTACGAACCTCTAGAGACTTCACATAGTTCTGACACAAGCGAGACGTATGTTTCGGGTCGTTGTCTTGCTGCAAGATAAACCCTTTCGCAATCAGACGCAAACCCATACCATCACAGAACCCCCTCCATGCTTTACAGTTCGAATTACGCACTGAGGATTCAAGGTTTCATGGGGTAAACGGCGTACAAATTGACAGCGTTTACTTCCAAATATTTCGAACTTGGATTCATCAGTGAATAAGACTCTTTCTAAATCTCCCGCTGTCCATTGTTGGTGTCTCTTAGCCCACTGAAGCCTTTTCTCCTTCTTAACAGTGTTTTCCTCGTCGCTACATAACCTCGGAGGTTGTTGTCTGCCAGTCGTCGTCTCTCTGTTGACTCACTCACCGGTGTATCCCTCGTTGCGTTTAGTTCAGCAGTCAATTCACGGACAGTTTACTGGTCACTACCAAATACTTTTCCTGGCGTTCTGATATTTTCCTGGGTGCTCCTGAGCGAGGTGATCTTCATAGGAGCCTGTTTCTCGATGCCGGTGTATGGTTTTGACAATTCCACTGATGGAAATCTTCAGTTACTTTGCCATTTGTCGGACACTATTGCCTTCTTGGTGCAAAGTGATTATCATTACCCTTGATTCATTTGGGGCCATTTTTAATTACTTTCGCGGCGTGTTATATCTTTATGGAAACGGAACTGCAAGTGAACAAAACTGCAAACAACGTTCCTTCACACAGCCAAGCGGTCTACTTGCGTCACCTGGCGTGTTTAGTAGAACTACTTGGACAGGTAACGTTGCATTACATAAAATGGAGCAATATGTATGTATGTATGTAAATGTACAGTAATTAAGTGTACAATACTATAAGTGTCATTATTAACCGTTATTCGAGCTTGCTTTTCCGTATTCTAACCAATCATTCACATAGATCACTTGTATCTTGCTTTGTTGTAATACGTAGCATGGTATTCCCAAACATATGGAGGGCAGTGTACACTGTTTTGGTACTAACCAATGTGTGAATATTAGGCTTAAAAATTGACTTTTAGGCCTAATATTTAAACATACGTTAGTACTAAAACAGTGTATTTTGATTTTCACAACCATTAATAATATTCACTGGCACGGAGGTGCCGAAACATGTTTCGGTGAAAAGTAAACACCTTTACAGAACATGCCTTCAATGAATGTTATTCTTTTGACATTAATTGTGCTGTTCTCCACAGAACGAATAAAGGCAGTAAGCTAACATTGCTAGAAATTCTCTCCATGAACAAACACCAAACTCAGATTCCAAACCTAACTCTCGATGATCAAAGCCAATTTCAGTGGGGTACTGATGGCCATAGTAGTCTAGTCCCTTAAAACTCCAAACCAACCACCAACAAACCAACCAACCAATTTCATTATTCACCCTTATTAAAGTAACAGGTATTAGGTATACTCCTGCCACCATGTTTGTTGAAACTGTGTAATGTTTCTCACCCACATTCCAATGTTTTCCTTCCTTGTGCTGTTATCAACATTCTTGTGAAAACCAGTGAATTTTAATACAAGTTATATACGTAAATATGCTCCCTTTTTCCATATTTACATATTCCAAACACAAGTAATTGTCCCCCACCCACATTTCATTATTTATGTCTTCCTCACTCACCTGTTTTCCCTCCTACTGTTGTTCATGTTGTTCATATATACAAATATTGAGGTGTTGGCGCCTATATTTCACTCTGCAGCCAAAACCACGCATCGCAAACGAATAGTGTTTACATATTTCTTCTGGCAGGCCACAGAAATGGCTATGTTTCAAAAACTTTCGTAAGAAATGTTACTGTAAAAAACTGTAAATAGTGTGATTATAAGCAGTGACAGCAAGTGACAAGGTGCTACAAACCACACATGAAGACGAAAACATAAAAAAATTCCTGACCACTGAAGATGCTTTAGAATAAAGCGAAACGGGTCTGGTCTAAAGTAGACTGAAACCAGTGAAGACGGTCCCATAACCTATAAAAATTGAATAGTGTTTGTATGTGGTAGTAGGTATCAGTCTCCCATTGTACACTACGGTGGTAGAGGGTTGATAACGATAAGGGGGTGAAAGATATGGAAGTTGAAAGTTTCCGGCTTATATAAAATTCTACGTGTGGGTGTCAATATTTTGCTCTTCAGCAAAAACTACACAACGGAGACGAAAGATCTCTCCGTGTTGTTGTAGTACAAAGTCTCCCGTTGTACACCATAGCAGTTCCGTGCCGATAGCTGTAAGAGGGTGGAAGGTATAGTGGTTGAAAGTCGTCCGCTTATATAAAATTCGGACTGAAGACCAGCGATGATATTTCACACTATAATAGCAAAGAGGTTTTATACAGTGAAAAGTGATGCACATTCTTCAGTTGTTTTTCTGCAACAAGCGTAACAATAAAGAAACATAAGTGCATATTGCAGTTTGAAAAGTAGAACTGCCAAGAAAGATGCCAAAGGGTAAGAAATAAATTTGGTGTTCTCGAACCGATGCTAAAAATGGCGCTGAAAAGTGAATCTACAGACAATAGAAACTTGAAATTTGTAGACGTTGTTTATTTTACACTGTAGGCATCAGCGATTTTTGATATTCCCATTCCTAAGGGAGTGAAATAGGGGCTATACGGTTTTTTGAAAATACGTTGCTATTAAGGCAATTTTGAAACAAGAAATACAGAACTTCGAATTTAGTTTTTTTGATTGGAATTTTAAGAATACGAGTTTCGCTATTTTTGGAAATTTAAACATTAAGCGTTTGAAAATAAGGGAAAATCTTTTAAGGGTGCCACTAAGACTATTTTGATGCTAAAAATGCTAAAATTTGTATTTGGAACCATGGTTACAATTTCTTTTTAATGTGTTTCGGGATGTTTTGAATTCTACCATCAATGGTGCAATAGGGGATGGCAAGTTGTATCAAAATACTTGATTAGGAAAGCATTTTTCAATCTAAATCTTTGAAAATTTATATTTAGAACTAGAAACAACCAATGCAAACCATCCAATCTACGCAAACAAAGCAGCGGAAATTAAGCTAGTATATAGTACTTACTGTTACATTTACTGTGCCATACGTTTATTTCAGCTTATTTATTGAAATTTAAAGTTATATCTTAGTTACTGTTTCGCTTTAATTGGTTGCGTGTGTATATTTCGTATAAAATACTTAAATGTTATATTGTCTATGATTGAACACATATCTTTGTACTCCAAACGCAGTAGCTGGTGTCACTTTTAAAAATATGAATAAATAGCTGAAAACGCGGCGTTGCCAGGGTATTTATTTATTTATTCCTGCCTTGAGTTAGTACTTCTCCTATCCCTTCTCTCTCTGTCCATATCCTTTTTTCTACAAATATGTCATATTTATCGGAGAATATATAAGAAATAAGGCTGTCTTACATAATGGACAAAATAATTAGTGCAAAATAAAAAAATTAAAAAAATGATAGTAATGAAAATACCTATGACATATAAAATTCGTACAATTGTATAATTTTGCAGGTATTTATTCATTTGTATAAGTGCTGTATGTGTGTAAAATCTGTCGCCAATACAATTAGTAGTAAAGAAGTATTGGATTAAAAATTAGTGCTTGTTGGGGCAGTTTTCTATGAACGTTGCTGTTTACGTGTTCATACCTCATTAACTACGTGTCATACTGTGATACAATTTAGAAGGTACATTCAACTATATGCGTGTATACTGTCTGTAAAATTTCCTGCGACTACGATTTGTAGTGTAGAAATAATGAATTCTAGCGTCATACCGAATGCAGTAAGTTTACTCCATGAACAGCTCAAAAGTAGTAAGCGAAAAACCTTTTTCCCTTTCATCATTTTCCTGGGGTTATTAGCGAGAAAATGTTTGCTAAAGGTTTAAAATTGTATTTAAAGGTTGTTGCAAATCTCTAAGTTCTCTCCTTCTCAAATAATGGACTGATAAAGGCACATTATCACGTGCCAGAAGACGGGGAATTTTCATTGTTTATGACGTCATATCTCCTGAACTATGGACCCTATCGTGAAATCGTTTCTTAGCTGACGCCTTCTACCTACAAACTAGATTCCTGCCAAATTATAGCTTCATAGGTGAAGTAGTTTTTGAGATTTCGTGTTTAGTCAGAGACTTAGTGAGTGAATGAGTGTCATTTCGCTTTTATAAACGACGCTTGTATTTTTAAGTAAGTACCGTTTTGAAATAAAAAGAAAATACGCGTTAAGATATCTCAATAATATTATTTTGACATGAAAGCCTGTACGTTAATCTACTTTTCTTCATAATTTCCGTGAATATTGAGGCACTTGTCATAACGTTGTACCAGTTTTTGAATACCCTCCTCATAGAAATCTGCCGCCTGACTTGTTAACCACTGCATCACAACTGTTTTGACTTCGTCATCGTCTTGCTCCGTCAGAAAATGTTCCAATCTTTGTAAAACTTATGGGACTTAACTGTGGTGTCATCAGTCCCTAAACTTTCAAACTACTAATGAACTAACTTACATTAAAGACGACACAAACATCCATGTCTGAGGGAGGATTCGAACCTCCGACGGCGAGAGGCCTCGCGATCCGCAACGTGACGCTCCAGACCGCTCGGCTTGCTCCGTTACAATGCCATACAAAACACTACGAGAAACATTAGGAAAGTCATCTCGCAAGGAGGAGACCGTAAAGCGTCTGTTTTCTCTCACCTTATCGTCCACTTCCTGCACCACACTTTCATTAACGACCGAAGGACGCCCACTCCGTTGTTCATCGGGAAAATTTGTGCTTCCATCTTTAAATGCTCTTACCCACTTTCTTACCATTCCATTACTCATTACGCATAAACTGCGCTTCTGTATTGACTGACTAACAATGTAGATAAACAACCACTTTCATGCGCCTGTTGACAATCTGTATGTAGAAATGTTCAAATGTTTGTAAATCTATCGGACCAAACTGCGTGGTCATCAGTCCGTAGCTTACAAACTACTTAAACCTAGGTAAACTAACCTAAGGACAAACACACATACCCATGCCCCAGGGAGGACTTGAACCTCCACGTCGAGCAACCGCGCGCTCCGCAGCGAGACGCTTTAGACCGCTCGGCTACTCAAATGTTCAAATGTTTGTTAAGATTAAGGGACTTAATTGCGGGGTTATCAGTCCCTAAACTTACAAACTACTTACGATCTAGGACGGCACAAATATCCATGCCCGAGGGGGGATTCGAACCCCCGACCGTAGTGGGCGTGCAGACCGTGACTGGAGCGCCTCAGTCCCCTCGGCCACCGCGGCCGGCTCGGCTACTCCACCGCGGCACTTCGTTGTTCATCATGCACATTTGTGCGGCCATCTTTAAATTCCCTCACCCACTTTCTTACAATTCCACCAGTCATAATGTTTTCTCCGTAAACTGCAGAGATCTCACAATGAATATCTATCGCTTTTAGGCCTTTAGCGCTAAGAAATCTTATAACAGCCCCTACTTGACTGTCGGCGGGACTGACGATTATCTGAGGCATCTTAAACACTCAGTACACAGCGTAAACAAGGAAGAATCAGACAGTAATGGCGTCAGTGCGTAGACAAGAGATGTAGGTACCCAGTGCGCATAAAATTATTGTCATTTTAGCACATCTTTTTTTAATTTCAAAACGGTACGTACTTAAAAAAACACGCCTCGTAGATAGAGATTCATATACTATTTTATTAAGAAAATTTCTAATGTTGTAACGAGAAAAAATGTTTAGAAAAAATGACTTTTTTCCGTTCAAACTCGCCTTTAACCCTGTGATGCATGAATTACCAACAAACGAGGAGAAAATTTTGAAATTGTGTTTATATAGTAAACAACAATGTCTATTATCATAAGATATGAAAATTTGTAGCAATTTACTATCTACACGGAAAAAAATGAGTTATGTCCACTGAAGTGGACACTGCGCACTTGGAATCTTAAGAGTTCTTTCTGTGAGTTCTTTCCTTTTCCTATGGAACTTTTCTAAGAAATTTAGACGTAGAGAATCCATGCATTTAGAGCAAATTTCCTTTGCCTCTTTTTTTGTGCAACTGGTGAAATGCATTTCGAAACAGCTCGATGCCACTTCAGACTCTCCATCTTGACACGTACTGCCTTGCCGGCCGCCGTGGCCGAGGGGACTGAGGCGCGCCAGTCACGTTCTGCACGGCCACTACGGTCGGGGGTTCGAATCCCCCCTCGGGCATGGATACTTGTGCCGTCCTTAGTATTAGCTAGTTCATAAGTAGTTTGTAAGATTAGGGACAGATAACCCCGTAGTTAAGGTCCCATTAGCTGTACAAACATTTGAACATTGAACCGTGAAACGTACTGCCTTCGGGTGAAAAACTGGCGCTTGTCAGTTTATTTGGCGACATCTACAATGCAGCACCCAACCTAAAGGTCTCCTGGAGTGGACACCAAGCATTATGAGTTCTAAAAATATCGCAGATGCAATGAAATACGTCCAATAACAGACGTCCACTACAGTGGACGCCATGCACCACAGGGTTAAGAATTTTGCTAGCAGCTCTGATTTCTCGTATTTTATTCTGATGATCATTTCTACCTATGTAAGTGGGAGTCAACAATATATTTTCGCATTCGGAGGAGAATGTAGTTTCGTAAGCAGCCCAGGCCGCAGCGATAAGCGCCGTTGTTGTAATGATTCCCACCCCAGATCCTGTAACATTTCCGTAACGCTGTCTCCCCTGTATCGTGACAATACAAAACGAGATGGCCTTCTTTGAACTCTTTTTATGTCCTCCGCCAAACCCACCTGATGAGGTGGGCAGCACTGGGCACCAATACTCCAAAAAAGGACGGACAAGCGTAGTGTATGCAGTCTCTTTAGTAGTTCTGTTGCATCTTTTAAGGGTTCTGCCAATAAAACGCAGTCTCTGGTTCGCCTTTCCCACGACACTATCTACGTGTTCTTTCCAGTTTCAGGCTGAAGTAATAGTAATTCTTACATATTTTGTGGAGTTTACGGCCTTTAAGTTTGATTGATTTATCTTGTAAAGCTTAACGTATCTTGTAAAGCTTAACGTATTTGAAATTTCCTGGCAGATTAAAATTGTGTGCCGCAACCGGGACTCGAACCTGGGACTTTTGCGATTTCGCGGGCAAGCGCTCTACCGACTGAGCTATTCCGACATTACTCACAATGCCACCTCACAACTTTACTTCCATCAGTACCTCGCCTCCTACTTTCCAAACTTCACAGAAGCTCTCCTGCGAAACATGCAAGACTAGCACTCCTGGTAGAAAGTATATGGTAGAGACACGGCTTAACCACAGCTGTATCATTTCCGTGACGCTGTCTTCCCTTTATCGTGACAATACAAAACGAGCTTCCCTTGTTTGCTTTCGATGTCTTCCGTCGAACCCACCTGATATGGATCCCACACTGGGCAGCAGTAGTCCGAAAAAGGACGGACAAGCGTAGTGTATGCAGTCTGTTTAGTAGTTCTGCTGCATATTTAAGGGCCTTGCCAATATTATTTTATTAAGAAAATTTCTAATGTTGTAACGAGAAAAAAATATATAACGAAACCTGACATTTTTCCGTTCAGACTCGCCTTCAAGAAACCTGCTAGCACCCGTTCTCCACTTTGCCCGTCCGCTGCACTCTCCTACGCTCGCGACAGTGGAGTAGGTCCCTGCTGAGAACGAGTGTAGCAGCAGTCGACTGTACCGCCTCGGCGGCAGCGTTTTAAGTGGCCGTGCAGTGTGTCTGCCACAGGTGGCTGCTCGCGGCTACCGCGCACCGGACGTAAAAACGCTTCGCTACGAGGTGCGCCAGGCGACAGGTACTGCCGCGTTATTATTATTGGCCCGTTACGGCGGCTGCGTGTGAGTGTGTGTGTGTGTGTGCGTGTGTGTGTGTGTGTGACAGAGGCCAGAGGGCCGGCTCTAAGCCACCACACACAGAGGCCGCCTTGTCTGCAACACTGTGCCACTCTGTGACCGCCCAGACCCGCGTCTGGATGGCAGCTGTCGCCGAGACACTGTAGCGACGCCATTACTGTCGCCGAAGGACTGCCTGCTACACTAGCCGGGCACGCGCGGGGGTCACCGTGTGTCTGGACAATCACGAGCCGTCCGGGAAGATAGTCAAGGTATACGAGGCGCGTTTGGTAATAAAACGAAACTGTACACAGATACAGAAGAAATTTATATCGCACAAAATTCTACAACTCTTAAAACTACTTTTCCACATAACTGCCGAAATTTTGCAGGCACTTGTCATAGCGTGCCACAAGTTTTTACATGCATCCTCCATCTACATCTACAACTACATCTACATAGATACTGTGCTAATCACATTCAAGTGCCTGCCAGAGGGTTCATTAACCACTTTCGTAACTTTTCTCTACCGTTGCATTCTCTAATAGCGCACGGGACGAAAGAACACTTAAATCGTTCCATTTTCGATCTGATTTCTCTTATTTTATTGGGATGGTCATGTCTTCCTAAGTAGGTGCGCGCTAGCAAAATATTTTCACATTCAGAACTAAAAGTCGGTGATTGAAACTTCGCAAACAGTTCACGCCGCAATGAATAACGTCTTTCTTTTAATGATTTCCACCCCAATTCGTGCAACATTTCCGTGATGCTTCCCCCCCCCCCCCCCCCCGTAAGGTGATATAACAAAACGAGCTGCCCTTCTCTGAATCTTCTCAATATCTTCCGTCAGTCCCACCTGGTGACGGCCCCACAAGGGGCAACAGTACTCCAGGAGAGGACGCACAAGTGTGATGTAGGCAGTCTCTTTCGTAGAGCTGGTGCATCTTCGAAGCGTTCTGCCAATGAAACGTAACCTTTGATTCGCCTTCCCCACAATATTTTCTGTGTGTTCTCTCCAGTCAAAGTTGTTCGTAATTGTAACTCCTAGGTATTTGGTAGAATCTACGACTTTAATGTTTGACTGATTTATCGCGTAATTGAAGTTCAGCGGATTTATTTTAGTGGTCATGTGTATTACTTCACACTTTTCTTTATTTAGTGTCAATTGCCAATTTCCGCACCATGCAGAAATTTTGTCTAAATCGCTTTGCAGTTGCTTTTGATCTTCTGTTGACTTCACTAACCGATAAACGAAAGCATCATCCGCGAATAGTCTAAGGCAGCTATTCAGATTGTCTCCTAAATCGTTTATAAACACGAGGAAGAGTAATGGACCTATAACGCTTCCCTGGGGAACGCCAGATATCACTTCTGTTTTACTCGATGACTTACCGTCAATTACAACGAACTGTGTCCTTTCTGATAGGAAATCGTGAATCCAATCGCACAATTGGGGAGATATTCCATAAGCACGCAATTTCATTAGAAGCCGCTTGTGGGGTACAGTATCAAAAGAAGGTTGCCGCCTGTGTATTCAACCATGTGGTAACAGCTCTTTATCATCGTTAAAGTGTTGATCACCAAGGACAGATTTTAGGTGTAAGAAGAGATGAAAATGAATATTAATGGGTTTGTTTTAGTGGTCATATGGATGGCATCAAACTTCGCGTGTTTAAGGGTCAATTGCCATTTTGCACCATACAGATATGAAAATCATTTTGCAGTTGCTTTTGATATTCTGGTGACTTAACCAACCGATAAGTGACAGTCTAAGAGAGCCACTCAGATTGTCTCCTAAATCGTTTATAAAAATAAGGAACAGTAGGGGGCCCTAAAAAAATTCCCTGAGGAACGCCAGATGTAACTTCAATTCTACTAGATGACTTTTCGTCAGTTGCAACGAACTGTGTCCTGTTTGACAGGAAATCAGGAATCCAATCGCACGTATGTGATGGTGTTCCATAAGCATGCAATTTTATTAGAAGACACTTCTGTATTTATTGAGCATATCTGGCACGCGACGTGCTGTTGACAACAGATCTTAACCCACTCGCCATACAGCTTTATGGACAGTCCTGCAGATGAACGATCCGAGTTCCCTCTGTCACTACTACAGACGTAAATCGGGTCCATGCCAAGTCGTAATATGGCAATTCTACATGCCCGCAGGGACCCTACATGATACGAGGTGAGTCCGGAAAGTAAGTTCCGTTTGGTAATAAAATGAAATTGTACACAAATACAGAAGAAATTTTTATTGCACAAAATTCTACAACTCTTAAACTACTTTTCCACATAACTGCCGAAATTTTGCAGGCATTTGTCATAGCGTGGCACCAGGTTTTGTATACCTTCAATCATAGAAATCTGCCGCCTGTGTCTTCAACCAGTTGGAAACAGCTCCTTTCAGCTCGTCGTCATTGGTGAAGTGATGACCGCCAAGGAAAGACCTGAGATGTAAGAACAGATGAAAGTCGCTAGGAGCGAGGTCAGGGCTGTACGGAGGATGGTCAAACACGTCCCACCCAAATCCCTGTAGGAGGTTTTTCGTCACATTTGCAGTGTGTGGTCGTGCGTTGTCGTAAAGCAAAACAACACCTTTTGACAGCAGTCCCCGGCGCTTATTCTGAATTGCACGGTGCAATTTCCGAAGTGTCTCGCAATAAGCATCTGCTTTGATTGTTTGACCACGCGGTAAGAAGTCAATGAGTAGGATGCCTTTCCAGTCCCAGAACACTGTGCACGTCATTTTCCGAGGTGTCTTGATTTGCTTCGGCTTCATCTTTGGTGGGCATGAAGTGTGCCTCCATTCCACTGATTGCCGCATACTCTCAGGGGTGTCGTAGAAAACCCACGTTTCATCTCCTGTGACCATCCGTCTCAGAAATTCTTCGCCGCTTTCAGCATAACGAGTCAAAAACTCAAGTGCACTACCCATCCGTTGTGTTTTGTGTTGCTCAGTGAGAATCTTTGGTACACAACGTGAGCTAAGTTTTCGGAATTATAGTTGTTTGGTAACAATTTCATGCATCAGTGATCGTGAAATTTGGGGGAATTCCATAGCGAGAGCCGGCCGCGGTGGCCGAGGGGACTGAGGCGCTCCATTCACGGTCTGCATGGCCACTACGGTCGGGGGTTCGAATCCCCCTCGGGCATGGATATTTGTGCCGTCCTTAGTCTTAGGTAGTTCATAAGTAGTTTGTAAGCTGATGACCCCTTAGTTAAGTCCCATAAGTTCTACAAACATTTGAACATTTCCATAGCGAGAGCACTAATTGTAAACCTATAGTTTTCCTAGATCTTGTCATCAATCGCGTGAAGCAGTTCTTCTGTAACCAAAGGTGGACGCCCACTTCGTTCTTCATCGTGCACATCACTACGCCCGCCATTGAACTGTCGGACCTATCTTCTCACCATCGAATTACTCATCGAAATGTTCAAATGTTTGTAAATCTATCGGACCAAACTGCGTGGTCATCAGTCCGTAGCTTACAAAGTACTTAAATGTAGGTAAACTAACCTAAGGACAACACACACACCCATGCCCCAGGGACGACTCGAACCTCGACGGCGAGAAACCGCGCGCTCCGCAGCGAGACGCTTTAGACCGCTCGGCTACTCCACCGCGGCTCAAGATGTCGGAAAACCAGTATACGGGATATCTTAATACTTCTGAATTGTAGATACAAATAATCTGTAGTTATTATAGATAACAAATGTTCAAATGTTTGTAAAGTCTATGGGACTTAACTACGGGGTCATCAGTCCCTAAACTTACAAACTACTTATCAACTACCTTATACTAAGGACGGCACAAATATCCATGCCCGAGGGGGGGGGGATTCGAACCCCCGACCGTAGTGGCCGTGCAGACTGTGACTGGAGCGCCTCAGTACCCTCGGCCGGCTTATAGATAACAGAATGTGTCATCGATCGCAGATATAAGCCCAAAAATTCACGCCTTCGGCGCTCACATAAGGAAAAAAAAAAAAAAAAAAAAAAAAAAAAAAAAAAAAAATCTCGGTTAAAGAACACCTAATCACCAGAGATTAGCTACCGATCATTTTTTAAACACAAAATATTAATCTGTTTTGTTTGTAAAGAAACTATCGCCTTTAACTCAACCACCACACACTCTCTCACGCCTTCTACAAGCACGCACGCACCTCAAAACTACCGCGCTGCGATGACGTCACGGGTCAAAGCTGACGGGCGGTATGCCCGTCTACAGGTGAGCAACGGGGGCTACTGATGTTCCAAATGTTAGACGTTACCTTTTACGGACACGTTAATAAATATCTTGATCCAATCACTAAAGGCTTCACAGGATGACTAGCTGGGCTAATCTAAAGATTTCCTCAGTATTTTATCAAACATTTTTCCAGCCGTCTTGGAGTCTATAGGGACCAAACATACAGGCATTTTTACAGATAAGAAGTTAGACTGCGGCCAGTTTTTCGATGCAGGTGGTCTCACATTGAATGTCGGAGTAAACACCGAACTGAGAGCAAGAACGACCTCCTGTCGGCCTTCTGTATGCACACGTGGTCTCGGTGACTGTCGTCGACGCATCGCTACGTAACATCCTCAAGGTCGCGCGCGCCGACAAACGCGTCCTGCGTTGTTAACGGCTTTAAATCACGCAAACAAGGGAATTCCCACAGGAGCGCACTACGCCCAGTTGTTACCGCGACTTCAGACTCGAACTGTTTGATTCTACTGTATAACCTATATACAGGGTGTTTCACTAAGTGCGTTTGCCTCTGTAACTTATAAAATAATAGGTGACAGGATATTTTAATGCGGTAGGTCAACACAAGAAATGTTACACTTTCTGCGGAGCTATAAACATAGTTTATTGTATCAGTTTCCAAAGAGTTACACCACAAAGATATAATTTTTTAAATGGAACAGTAGTTTCTTTCTATCGTGCATTGGATTCGTTGAAACCAGCTGCGTCCAAATCAATTTAAACTACATTCCTATCACTGTTAGTTTTGGAGCTACAACCCTTCAAAGTTTAGGGGGCGGAGGCTACGACAGCGTAGCTGACTGGCTGGTGGTCATGAGACAGTGGGCCGTGCCCCAGGGGATAACCACTCGGCCAGTCAGCTACGCTATCGCAGCCTCCGCCCCCAGAACTTTGAAGGGTTGTAGCTCCCAAACTAACAGTGATAGGTATGTAGTTTAAATTGATTTGGACGCAGCTGGTTTCAACGAATCCAATGCACGATAGAAAGAAACTATTTTTCCATTTAAAAAATTATATCTTTGTGGTGTAACTCTTTGGAAAATGATACAATAAACTATGTTCATAGCTCCGCAGAAAGTGTAACATTTCTTGTGTTGACATACCGCATTAAAATTTCCCGTCACCTATTATTTTATAAGTTACAGAAGCAAACACACTTAGTGAAACACCCTGTATATAAATGCCAATGACGGGCAATGATGCTTTCTTCGGTGTGGAGGCACTCCTAGGTCCTTACTCTCAGGGGAATTAGTTTACAATGACTACGAGTTTGATTTCTAGTGAGCAGGGTGAAGTCGCAAATTTTTATCTGACGGGAGGCGTACTTGAGTAATACTGTGCAGGTTTGGTGATCTCTGTGTCTGTCCCCAGTGGTGTAGTGGTCAGCGCAACTGCCTAGAAAGCAGGACACCCGGGTTCGAGTCCTGGCTGAGTACACGTTTCCAAGTATATCCGTAAGCAGTTAGTGTTATAAATTTCGCGGAATATATAGAGGGGAAACAATCCTGTTCGGAAAAATTTTAAAACGTAAAGAAAGTTGGACTTACCAGGCGAGAAGACACCGGTTCGTTGATACACAAATAAAAACACACACATACACACACAAAACTGAGCTTTCGCAGCCTTAGGTTGCTTCATCAGAAAGAGCAGGGAAGGAGAGGGGAAAAGGAAAGAATGAAGGTTTTAAGGGAGTGGGTAGATTTCTATTATTACAGACCACTGAAGATGTTTTACTGTCATTAAAACGAAACGCGTCTGGTGAGAAAAAATCGCATTTTTATTGTAGTTGCAAAGACGGACAAATACTGCTATTCATAATTATGAAAGCAACTACGGACATTATGGTCACGCAAACGAAGAATATTTTGCCACTTAAATATTTCATTGCCAACTAAAAATATTAGATATGCAGCAGATAATTTATACATACACAATTATATGTATTTGTGCTCAAGAACTGAATATATTTGCATAAAAGACCATGATAAATATTAATTGTGAAACTATATTTCGACGGCGGCAGTGTATTCGAACAGTGAGGCTCCACGTCTAATGGCTATCTGAGCAAAGAGCTTCAGTCTCAACCTTTTTTTAGTATTGTTAAATATATATTTGTTTGTTAAATGTAAACATTTGTAGGGAGGTGGTCAAAGCATTTAATTCTGTGATATTGAGATGTACAATATTTTGGAAGGGGAAATTATATTTTAAAGATGAGGCATTAGGATGCGCAGAAGCCGGCCGCGGTGGCCGAGGGGACTGAGGCGCTCCAGTCACGGTCTGCACGGCCACTACGGTCGGGGGTTCGAATCCCCCCTCGGGCATGGATATTTGTGCCGTCCTTAGTATGTGGTAGTTCATAAGTAGTTTGTAAGTTTAGGGACTGATGACCCCGTAGTTAAGTCCCATAAGCTTAACAAACATTTGAACATTTGATGCGCGGAAGAATACAATTTTGGAAGCAGGTAGAGCACGCTTTCGAACGATTGGGAAGGGACTCGAAACTTGGACGTGGTGGTGAAAGGTTGTGACGCTGGGCGGTCTGAAGCCGCGTTACGAACTTGTGATTTGAAGAGATAGGGATGTGTGGACTTAGAAAATTTTCGGGACCGTAACTGCAGAACTTAGTCTCTGGTTGAAAAGTGGTAAACTATGGTCGGTAGTAGGGCTGTGAAACTGTGATAATTCAGCTATCGTGTGATGTCAAACTGTGTTTTATAACAAGTATTGTAATTAATCGCGGATTAATTTGGAACTGAAATGTTCGATGGACTTCGTTAGTTTGGAACTTTTACTCTCAAGTGCATGTGGTACTTATTGTGGCTCTCAAGAACAATAGTTGGGGAAATATTCAGTTATTAACCGATGTATAAACTAGGACCACCTCCGCATTTTCATGTCTAAAAATAGTAATAAACTGCATTTATATAAAAATTACTTGGTGAGTAAATCTCCCCTCAACATTACGTTATAATCCATTTTGTTGGTTATTCAGAGCTTTAATTTATGTTTATTTAAATACAGGGTGTTACAAAAATGTACGGCCAAACTTTCAGGAAACATTCCTCACACACAGACAGAAAATATGTTATGTGGACATGTGTCCGGAAACGCTTAATTTCCATGTTAGAGCTCATTTTATTACTTCTTTTCAAATCACATTAATCATGGAATGGAAACACACAGCAACAGAACGTACCAGCCTGACTTCCAACACTTTGTTACAGGAAATGTTCAAAATGTCCTCCGTTAGCGAGGATACATGCATCCACCCTCCGTCGCATGGAATCCCTGATGCGCTGATGCAGCCCTGGAGAATGGCGTATTGTATCACAGCCGTCCACAATACGAGCACGAAGAGTCTCTACATTTGGTACCGGGGTTGCATAGACAGGAGCTTTCAAACGCCCCCATAAATGAAAGTCAAGAGGGCTGAGGTCAGGAGAGCGTGTAGGCCATGGAATTGGTCCGCATCTACCAATCCATCGGTCACAGAATCTGTTGTTGAGAAGCGTACGAACACGTCGACTGAAATGTGCAGGAGCTCCATCGTGCATGAACCACATGTTGTGTCGTACTTGTGAAGGCACATGTTCTAGCAGCACAGGTAGAGTTTCCCGTATGAAATCATGATAACGTGCTCCAGTGAGCGTAGGTGGAAGAACATGAGGCCCAATCAAGACATCACCAACAATTCCTTACTTTCTTTGTGTGTGAGGAATGTTTCCTGAAAGTTTGGCCGTACCTTTTTGAAACACCCTATATGTTTCTGATGTCTGTGTGCCATGGAGTGAAATAATTCTGCGGGACATTCAGCTCTAATCGTGTTGCGAATACAGTTACTTGTAGTCTGTATCAGTAACAATATAAAACTGTCTGTGAGAATTTCTGTTCTCATGATAGAACTAGAGACTGCGTTTCATAGAACCTCATTAACGATGCATATCTTTCACATTTAGTAAGCTGTGATAAGTGTCATTTAAAATGTAGAAAGCATATTTTGAACCAAACCGCAACACTACCTCCGTTCTCTGTCATGGAAAAACGTATGTATTAGGAAGCTTTCTCGCAGGCGAAATCCGAGAAATGTTCCTTATATTTCTCCTTCGCTATACCTTACTAGTATTTTCAGCTGTTGGGGTTTTCTATTGTAGCATATTTCCTGGGAATTGACGAGCTTAGAAATTATTGTGGACCAGTCAACTGTTAACGTCATAATCTGGAAACGACATGTGAGGATATTGTAGCATATTTCCTGGGAATTGACGAGCTTAGAAATTATTGTGGACCAGTCAACTGTTAACGTCATAATCTGGAAACGACATGTGAGGAGCAACTAATCAAAATGTATAATGTCCATTGCATCAATTTTTTCAGGAGAAGCAAAAAACTGATATCTGTTAAACTACTCAATAAAATTATAAGCTTTTTTCACAGTTAATTCCGTTTTGAGGTACTGAACTAGAATATACCTTCCAAGAGATCAATTTTTATTTTAGTTAGGTTAGAAAGTCCATTTATATTTCGGACAATATACGGTTTGATCCGTCAAATAGGACGTTACACGTTTTGATGCATTTTTAGTAACATACGTTCATTACTTCACATTAACTTTTATATTTAAAAATGTTATCTGATATTAGACATTCCACTTCATATGAGTTGTATCATTTATAACAACATAAGATTAATGTTTACTTCAAGGAATGCTACAAAGCTTTACATTACTGTGAAAAACTAGAATCAACACAACAATCTGTTACAGGCAGAATATTGTAGGGTACAGTAAATTTACTACATTTTGTCTATTCCAGGTTCTTCATGTAAGCAATCACAATCAATAAGTTCGGGAGTGCAGCTGCTTCATGGAACTTCTAAAGCAGACACGAAAAATTTTAAGTTGTTTTTCTTCTTTCCAGTGTGTGCCAGTTTCCATTATTCGTTTTAATTTCTTCTTCATTCTTTTTCTTGTCCCACAATCTATACCACCCTACGCAACAACCACACGTCCTTTTTCTAAATCTATTGGGAGCACTACACACAAAACACATCACTATACTGCCGCTGTGCACTGCTAACGATAACGATTTGGCTCAAGCAGTGTCAAACAATGCCAGAAGGCGAGAATGCCGTGTAATGCTTTGAAGTACTGAAAGCCCTGACACGTGTTAAACTCGCCAGTATTGTCAACTTAAAGGAAAGGGAAGCAAAATGAAACGTAAATGGTGGACATCATACGTTCTGATTCATTCAGTGATGTGGACAATGTACGATTGGTTTTAACCATTCATTTTCAACATGCTACACTGTCCCTCATATCTTTCCTCGACCTTAATACTATTATCTGATCAACATAACAGAACTACTCGTTCCTGTCAGAGCAAAACCCTTTCTGTTCCTATCCATCACTCAGCCGGTTTCTCAAAATCCTTTTCAGTAGCAGGAACCAGGCTCTGGAACAATCTACCTCAGTATATCAGAGAACTGAATAACACTACCAGCTTCAAACGACAGTTAATGGATTATCTACTAAAGCAATAATGACGCCAGTCTTTATTACCCTACGGTCCAGGTACGTCACATCCATTCCTCCTCCCATATATTCTCCGACTGCCAATGCTCTCGCCGGGTACAGCTTTCTCAACTTCCTTCTGTCAGAATTCGCCATGCCTTAACCAGTCTCGATACGTTCAAAAGTACATCTTGTATCTGTTAATATCAATGTTGTTACTTATATTATTACACCACCAGCAGCAGAAGGTGTCTCATTGGTACTGCTAGTATTAATCCTATTACAGTTAAGTCAATTCCTTTTATTTACATCCTTTTACATGTAATCAATCTGTATAAACAATGTTATTAATTGGTTATCTGTAAAAATCATTGTTATGTTATAGGTAACTCACATGTAAAGAAATACTGTATGTGTAAAACCCTGGTCCGATGTAAGAGAGGGCCTGATGACCCTAATCTGATCAGGCTAAATAAATAAAAAAATAAAAATAAATACTATGTCAGTGTTAAAATGTAAAAATAGATTAAATCTGAATGCAGGAGCGTGTAGAGCACATAAAATACCTCCGAATACCATTAAAGGTAAGGTAAAGTAGTCAACAATCCAAAGATTGGTTTGAACACCACAGTGCTTTACTAGACATGGTCCTGTTTGGAGGTGGTATGCCATTGCCTTCCTCCGACCTTCGAACTGACTTACCCAGCCAGTTATAGGGGGACCTACAGTTTAACGTGGGTTCCGAACCATGGTGCTACTCGGTATTTTTCACATGAGCAATACTGCTAGAGGTGAAAGAAGTGGAAAGTGACAGATAAAAATCCTAGGACCTGGCGGGGATCGAACTCGCGACCTTTGGATTTGTAGTCTGGCACTCTACCACTGTGCAACTGAGACGCACCATATCAACCTCAATTTTGTCCGGAAATGGACAATATACGGTTTGATTAGTTGCTCCTCATATGCTTTGTGCAGATATAGAAAAACCAAAAAAGAAACGGTTCGTAACTGAATCAGGTAAAATTGTTGCCTAAGACAGTAAAAAATCGGAAATATTCAGAAACATACCGGAGCAAATCTACCAGCACACTATATACAGGGTGTTTCACGAAGTGTGTTTGCCTCTGTAACTTATAAAATAATAGGTGACGGGAAATTTTAATGCGGTAGGTCAACACAAGAAATGTTACACTTTCTGCGGAGCTATGAAAATAGTTTATTGTATCATTTTTCCCAAGAGTTAGACCACAAAGATATAATTTTTTTTAATGGAACAATAGTTTTTTTTCTATCGTGTATTGGATCCGTTTAAACCAGCTGCGTCGAAATCAATTTAAACTACATTTTTATCAGTGTCAGTTTGGGAGCTACAACCCTTCAAAGTTCCGGGGGCGGATATGCGATAGTGTCGCTGAATGGCCGAGTGGCTATCCCCTGGGGCACGGCCCACTGTCTCATGACCGCCAGCCAGTCAGCTACGCTGTCGTAGCCTCCGCCCCCTAAACTTTGAAGGGTTGTAGCTCCCAAACTAACAGTGACAAGAATGTAGTTTAAATTGATTTGGACGCAACTGGTTTCAACGAATCCAATGCACGATAGAAAAAAACTATTGTTCCGTTTAAAAAATTATATCTTTGTGCTGTAACTCTTTAGAAGGTGATACAATAAACTGTGTTCATAGCTCCGTAGAAAGTGTAACATTTCTTGTGTTGACCTACCACATTAAAATTTCCCGTCACATATTATTTTATAAGTAACAGAGGCAAACATACTTAGTGAAACACCCTGTATGTATTATAAGCGAGTGGGAGCAATGGTAACACACCGGACTCGCATTCGGGAGTACGGCGGTTCAAATCCAGCTGCCGGCATCCCGATTTAAGTTTTCCGCGATTTCCGCAAATCACTCTATTGTCCATGCCGTAAGGCGGCCAGTACCAGACATTAAGAGAAACAAATGCGCAGATTGCAGACGACGCCTTCCGGACATTCGGAAAAAGAGCGTGAATAAAGGGGGCAAATGATGGTGTATAACTATGTAAGTACCTCCGTCAATGAAGTAATTGCAGAGAAAAATAATAGTTCTCGTCACTCATCATCCAGCCATTGTAATAATAAATCTTAAAAGAGTTTTCATGTAAAAAAACTCTGAGAAGAATTTTCTTCCCATGTCACCATATTTGTCTCACAGTGCTAAACCGTTAACAGAACATTGTACCTCTTAACGTTTAACTGGGGAGGTGAGCATTTATAACATAACTAGGGACGTGGGGTGTTCACAGGACCGTACATAGTTATGATACTAAGGTTTCTATTTTATTCTTAAATTTTTTATTATTCAATAAACAAAGCATTCAGTCTTTCATTAATTCATTGAAGAACAATTTTAATCACTGAGGTACTCGAATAAGTATCCATAACTGATAAATCAATAACTTGTGTGAAATGATTTCAGATGTTCGTATACATACTATTTTTCAAATTAATCAAATAAGAAAAGCTTTACCCATTTTCAAATTATAGAGAGATGTTAACAGACAAAGCAACATTCATATTTAGATAACTCAAACAATCTTTCATGTCAAAAGATTCGGAATTAATATAAATGTTGAAATGTTTGTTAAGCTTATGGGACTTAACTACGGTGTCATCAGTCCCTAAACTTACAAATTACTTATGAACTACTTAAGAACTACGACGGCACAAATATCCATGCCCGAGGGGGATTCGAATCCCCGACCGTAGTGGCCGTGCAGACCGTGACTGGAGCGCCTTAGTCCCCTCGGTCACCGCGGCCGGCGGAATTAATATATTGACTGAGGATGATTTTCGTATGATTTAAATACAAAAATTAGTTACCTTTGTAATAGAAGAGCATCGTTTTTGTCAGCATTTCTTGAACAAACTTTGCATCTTCCTGATGTACATTTATTTCTTTGAACTGCTAAAATACACTCTTCCACGTTTGAGAACTTAGCTGCCTACAGTGGGCTGGATCTTGGTACAGCCGAATTTGTAGCTCTCTTTGAGACCTGAGGATGCATATAAAGGTTGGTGCACTCTGCTACTGAGCGAATTGTTTACGCATTTGTGAGCACAGCATAGCATTCTACAGCAGTCTTGCAGTTTTTAGCACTTAGTTTGTTACCAGGAAGCTGAGTTACTTTATTTTGTTTCCTTATTCTGATAATATTAGGTTTCGGAATAGTGATACATTTAGTTACTTTATCCTCACTATGCATAAACCTATCCAGTGTTGCTGAAAAGGAGGATGCCATATCTTCAGCAGCATCGTCATCAGACTGATCACTTTCAGTTCGCACTGCTCTTCTTCACTGTCATCGGAATCTTCAAACTCTGGAATCTCACCGCCTTCATTATCATTAAAAACCTCCTCCAACATCGTTGTAAGAAGTTTTTGGTCCTCCATATACGACATCATGATGTGCAGCAATCGATACAGAAAGCCTCACTACTACGTAGATGGGGTGTTGTTAGCACCACATCGTTTAACGCTTGTTGTGTACAGTGTTGCGTACTTTTCAAAACACTAACAATGGTTTCACAACAATGTACATCCCTTTGAACGAAGGTAACAAGCCACTCATCAGTGTGGCCAATATGCTTCACTAAATACCAGTAAACTTTTACAGATGGGGTGCTGTGAACACCCCACATCCCCAGTTAAAGGTTAATGAGTAGATTATTACAGCATTTTAAATTTTCAAATTCTGTCAACAATTAGCCCACATGCAGTAACTGAGAATATAGCTTTGTTGCCCCTGCAAGGCATTAGGTAGGCAACCCGTAACTTCGGCTTCTTGCTATGAATCACGAGAGGGTAATTCGATTAGAAACATAGATTATTTTTTGACGTGAGAAACTGTACGGATAAATTATTTGCGTCTCCCAAGCAACTCGCGGCTTTCACATACAGATAACGTACCATCTGCACGTTTACGACTATCGTGCAACTTGCATCTGAGCGCTTCGCAGCCAGCAATACACCGCCTCTGTAACTATCTCTCTGCCGATCCGATCTCGAATACAGTGTCGGAAAAAAATAAACATGTAGCTTATATCAGTGCGAGATTCTGATTATCTGAATTTTATCGCGATTCTCGTAGAACTGTGAAATGACAAAGTATTTCTGTATCCGAGAAGAAAAGTACTAATTCATCTTTCGAGACAGGTTTCCGTCTGATCTCTTTGCTGTAGTGATTCTTATCCCAACACACTTGTCATATCCGTGACATTTCACGCTTACTTATTTCGCTTTAGCACAGAGAGAACTTTCTTCTTTCATATAAAATATGCTAAACATAATTTTTCTGTTCCAGTAGTTCAATCATTTTATGAGGTCGTTATTTACATCTATGACCAGTCTCCTTTCGCCAGTTCGCCATTTTCAAGTAACGTTCAATACACGACAATACTGTATTTCCGCATGAAAAAAGACGAGAAAAGCACAGAACAAACATATTCTGTAGTGTATGCATTGCATCGTCTTAAGAGTTCTCGTAGTAAAATGCTTTCTTTTGTTCGCCTTCCCTACGACATGCATACGAAACAGAACTTTACAGACTTATTAGCTGTTACAGGTCTTCCACTTAGATTCAACGCCGAGCATAAAAATAATGCCCGTCACGGACTCCAAATCGGATTCTCCGCATTTTGCGAACGGATGCCTCAACCGCTTCGGCCACCCGGACACGTTTCCGTCCATATCGGAATCCTTAAATATCGCACTCTTCCACAGCAGTTTGCCCCTTCCATTATCCGACTTGCTTGCTGATGTCCAGAAGAACAGCCACCACTCATGCAAATCTCCATATGATTGTTCTATTTTGCAGGCCGCGGTGGCCGAGGGGACTGAGGCGCTCCAGTCACGGTCTGCACGGCCACTACGGTCGGGGGTTCGAATCCCCCCTTTGGCATGGATATTTGTGCCGTCCTTAGTATAAGGTAGTTGATAAGTAGTTTGTAAGTTTAGGGACTGATGACCCCGTAGTTAAGTCCCATAAGCTTAACAAACATTTGAACATTTTGTTCTATTTTTTGTTGTTACTAATTACTTTTACATTTGTGTCATTCAACGAATAACAGAAAGTTGACGGAATTCTAACAGCAAATCTGTTGTGCACTTCTTACATTTTACTGACAGTTTAATAATCGATTTCCGAGCCTACAAAAAGGTCATAATGTGGTTCTGTATGTAAGCGTATAAGTCACGGTGAGGAAGAACAATAATAAACAATGTGAACGTACAAACACACTAACGGGAAAGGTGAAAGAAGTTGTCAATGCAAGACAAAGTCTATTCTCAAACATATGGTGCGCTACAAAAGAACTATTCTTTTTGAGTCATTGGGGACATTTATAGACGGAAGCCTACTTTCGCAATATGTCCCACGCTCCGAGCTAACTACGATAAAATTATATTCTGTATGAGTCTTTAAGATAATGAAAGTTCCGGGTCGATTCGCCAATCGATGGCGTGATATTATATAAAGGCACTCTCAATCTGTAATCGGATGACTGTTAGACAACTTAGCAGCGCATAAACATCGAATATGTAAAAGGCAACTGCATAACTCGTATTGTGTTACATTACGTAGGCGTTCCTAATCCCAAAATTAATGGCTAGGGATCAGAAGTTGTATAAAAATAAAAAAAATAATATAAAAATTTAAAAAATGCATTGGTTTACCAATATGGATATGCGCAGACTCTAGTATTTTGCCCGGACATGCACATATGAGTATGAGTACTGTAGAGTAGTATAGTATTAATAGGTCTAGAAATGGTTACATGGCGTAGCTAGTTTTCGACGATCTAGTTCTTTCGAGGTTGCCAGTACTATACTTTTGTATATCAGTTGGGATGGAATTTGCGTAGAACGTGAAACATTTACTTATATTTTGTATTTTTCTTTTGCTTTTTGTATATATTTTATTCAACATTGACATAAAGATTATTGCAGTTAACATAACAGGCTTTATATGTTTATATTTATAAAATATTGAATATGACCATGTAAACTGAATAGACCCTATGTACATGTTTAGAATTTCAAGGTAAGAGGTCTAAAATTTGTGGCAAAAAAACATCAAATGAAAAATATCGTTTGCAATAAGACAATTACATAAGGAAATATATACGAAAAATCAGTAACAACTTCTGTAACATTAAGAAAACAAGTGCAATAAGTGCTACTTTGTTGAATAGGCTGCCTTGCTTTTCCAATTTAACTTTCAATCTTTGAATCTAACATCACAACAAAGTTCTGAAACAGACTGCAGTCTGTAAGAAAGCGCAGAAAACAAAAACCAGTCATTCATAAAGGAAGAACATGTTACTTACAACAAAGAAGCACCAAATTAATGGAAACAAAATTGACAATAAGAAGATAGTACAAAAATATAACTTTTGCGGTGAAATAATAGATAAAACAGTAATCGAAAAGAAATGTGATGATTGTACATGTAAAAAGGGTGAAGAAGGAAACTGAGAAGAAGAAAATCGTCACAATCAAAAATTCGCAGCTGCGTAAAAAATGATAAATATTGGGGAGCACAATTCATAAGCTATCAATTCAGGCAGTGAATGTAACCAGCAAATAGAACAATACGCGAAGTTTTGCAGTTAACACTTACCGTCATATCGAGAGAACTGAAGCAAACAGAGTTAGCTGGAAGAGAAATATTTCTAGTGAAACAGTTTTGGCAAATAAAAAAGTCTACAAAATTTGCATGTGGCAAATAAAAATATACCTTTCTTGATTTTAAGTTCGAGAATTGCCACCAGTTGATTAGGTGGAGGAAAAGAAATTTATATATACGTATGTATAGATATATATATATCGAGGAAAATTAGACTAAATTCTTCTGAAGCGGAAGACAATAATGTACCAGAAAATGGAAGATAATATATGAAACCAAAAAGGAAAGCCAAACCAAGTTTCTTAAGGCAGTTCCAAATGGGCTCATTTTCGTGAAGAAAAGATAGATGAGAATAAATAATAACGAATTTCTAATGAATTAAATAAGAGACTTGTCCGTGTAGTGAGTGGACTTCATCGTAGATAAAATCAACACTGCTACAAGCTTTGTAGATACGAATTACCGAACCTGAATATACAAAGCACAACGTAAGAACGAACCAAAAGTAAACAAGGAGATGTAATCTAACTGCTGCGACAAGGTTTCTACAAGAGGTAACTGAATGTTTTGATAAGAGGACACTGGTTTTTTTGTTGGAATTAAATATGCAAAAAGTATTATATCACATATTAAAGTGTACGACATAAAATATATCTTCACTTGGTAATTATAATACTAATAAAACATCGTACGAGTCAATTTCGTTTTGAAAAACACTATTTTTTGCTTATAGCGTCATTTAGCTTTCCCGAAATCAATTGCAAATGCTTAAATCGTAACACGATGCGAGAAAAGAGTTCTAAAACTGTCAGACTGTATTCTGAGTAGTGTACTATAGTGAAATTGCGCTGAATAAAAATTTATTACAACAACTAAATTTTACTTTAAAACGATTCACGTACAGAATAAATATCAGTGAGGGAATAAGAACGTGAAGCTGCAGAAAAAATTTTGATACATTAACGCAACTCATTGGAAGAGTGTACACAAGCAAATAGAACGAGTAACATTCCTCAAAGTAGTTTTAGAAAACTTAAGAAGATAGTGAGTGCGTTTTTATGACGTTTACAGCCCAAAACATCAAGTGAAAACTACACAAACAAGAAATTACTGGATCACATATTTAGGATGAGGAAAGAAGCAGATGCGAATTGAAATAATTCAGCAAGAAATACATCACGATTAAAATCTTCGCTGACTAATGTAAACGTGATAAAATGGACAACAGCGTATTAATCGACATGTAATTTTATGTTAAATGGTGCCTTTGATGACACTAACGCTCGTATAACTGTCTAGATATCGTCAGTTCTCTAAAATGATGGGCGAAATTGTAGTTGTCTCCTAAATATAATTACTGCAGCTATAGTGTTTAACATATCAGCATTCTAATTCCAAGGTTACCATATTCCACCACACTTTTCACTTAATTTTTAAAACGCTGCGTTTCGAAGGTAAACAACAAAAAAACAAACACTAAAAATATTTGAAAAGGTTATCATAAACTTAGTTGGACAGAAATGAAAACAAAAGATACGTCTGACAGCGCGCAGCATAGAGAAATTTGCGGTGCGTCACTATAATTTTTGTAGCACGTATATTGAGCGTCACCGAATTTACAAAACTTTCGTGTTATTCGTACTTCTAGCATTATACTCCAAAACGCATATTGGTGAGCACTCATATTTTTAAACTAATCGTTGTTAAATGTCTGAATTAATTCCTTATAACAGCACACGTCGTACTATGAGAAAACCATTGTTGGTAATACTATTTCATCTTAACACCAGACGTATAGGCTTATGTTAGTTTTATATATAGCAACGATAAAAATGACGGACGAGTCAACATAAAAGACAGTCCCCCGCTTTTATAACTCAATTGCCGCGTGTAACGCAAACAAAATTTACATGTGTCTACAAGTCACATGTTTTCCTGCAAATTAAACAGCTGGTTGTTCAGTATTTAGAAACGCTAATTTTTTTCTGCTCCTGTGTAGTAAAAAATTATTTGGTTTAAATTGTAATAATAGATAAAATGGAAATACCCGTGTCATTAAATGAAACAACGTTTTGTTGCTGCAATATAATATTTATTTACATTCAAAAGTGTTTCGCTTTTTACATTATAGGCGTCATCAATGGATTTAAACGCGAATAATACAAATTAGTTTTTCACCTATAGCTCGAATCAGCTCACAACATAATTTTTACGCGAGGATTTTACTTACGATCATATGGTTTTAATGATAAAACATGTTATTTGAATGCTATTAATACATTTAAGGTGTGAACTGTTTTGAATGTATGTCTTATGCGACAAGACATCAGGATTATTCCACCTTACATCCAGTGAAATTCTTTAATATAAAGAGCTAAAGGGGCCTATAACTTAAATAAATAGCCGGCCACGGTGGCCGAGGTGACTGAGGCGCTCCGGTCACGGTCAGCACAGCCACTACGGTCGGGGGTACGAATCCCCCCTCGGGCATGGATATTTGTGCCGTCCTAGTTCGTAAGTAGTTCGTAAGTTTAGGGACTGATGACCCCGTAGTTAAGTCCCATAAGCTATACAAACATTTGAACATTTAAATAAATACTGGACTGTACCAAGAATAAAAGCGTACCGATTTATAAAAACTAACATTTATGCATAAATTGAGCGTGCCAAAAAAGGTGCTGCAAATGGAAATGTGTACATTTGCTAATAGGCCTTTTACGTGTGTTAAAGAGCTGTGAAATTTAGTTAACCTCAAAGTTCAGCGTACAGAACGTTAAGTCATTTACATTTAAGTGTGAATTTTATAAAAACTTGGGGAACAACAAAACAAAATTAAGCATAAGGTTGTTGCAGTATAGTGTTTTCTTTATATAACCAATATGCATTTCGGTTTTTGTGTTAAAAGCATATTCTATGGCGTGGATGTGGAAAAATAAAATTTATTTTTTTCTTGTAAATCCTATAGATTCGAAATTAGATTATAATTGTTACGTGTTAAAGATACCTGCGTTACTAACAAATATATCCATTTCTAGCGTAAAAATTACATTGACCGCTACGTAACGGACTTACCAGAGATTAACGCGAAAATGTTTCTGCTAGTGAATCGTAATAAATTTCTTTTGTTACAATTTTGTGAGGAAAAAGAAATTCAATACGCTACACGTGCCTTTTATTAGCAATTTTATATTACGTTTCTGGAGAAACAGCGATCGTTAATGAAATTATATTTTTTTAAAACACAGTCTCGATCGCAAGAATTTTTTTTTTATTGTTCTAAGGCAACCGCTTTGCCTGCTTGTGAGATCATCTTCAGGCTGACTGCAATACAGTAATGTTACAAATATTAAGAAGGATGTACAGAATACGATACTATGGCAATAAACAGTAAAATAATAATAATGTGAAAAGTTATACCCAAGGCAGCCGATTGTGAGCGGGTCATTGGCTGCCATTGGAATAACTTTTCACATTGTTATTATTTTACTGTTTATTGCGTTAGTATCGTATTCTGTACATCCTTCTTAATATTTACTCTATTGCAGTTGGCCTGAATATGGTCTTACAAGCGGACTGAAAGCGGTTGCCTAAGAACAATAAAAATTCTCTTGCGATCGAGACTGTGTTTTTAAAAATTCTTTGGTGCAGCATACTTAGTGTATAAAACACACACTTTCCACACACATATCTTCAATTGAATTAAAAAACAGAAGAGACTACGAATTTATTTTAACACGTCATACTTACATATTAACACATCATACCAATATTTTCACGTAATTCAAATTTTTCGTACAACAATGGGAATTTAACACCACATATCTTCAATGAAATTAAACAGCAGAAGAGACTACGAATTTATTTTAACATGACATACTTACATATTAACACATCATACCAATATTTTCACATAATTATAATTTTTCTTACAAGGTTCGGATTTTAACACCAGAAAATAATAATTGAAATATGATGGTGCGAAATGATTTGAACGTATGAGTAATACTTGAATAAATTACTTTGAATTACGCCTGTTCTTTTTAAAATGCCCGAGGTATTTTAATTTAAAAGGCCAAGGACATACATAACTTAAATGAACGCTGGATGGCGGCAAGAAGCAAGGTCTGTATTTATAAAATGAATATTTAGGAAGGAAAAAGACGAACTAAAATTTTTGTATCAACGGAAACGTTCGTCAGCTGTTAACATTGAGCTTTGTAACTGGTCGCATGAAATAATGTCAGTAAAAATTCTCCGTGGAGTTCGTAGAGAGATTTAGATGAACCCGCGGACGCAGGGAGCACGGGATAGAACGACAGATTCAGACCACGGCAACGGCGTGTTAATGAAAATATTACGGTGCAAACTTATTTGAACGTATGAGTAAAACGTGAAAAAATTAATCTGAATTACGCCTGTTCCTTTTTAAATGCCCGAAGGTATTTTAATTTAAAAGGCTAAGGACATACGTAACTTAAATGAACGCTGGATGGCGGCAAGAAGTAAGGTCTGAATTTATAGAACGAATATTTAGGTAGGAAAAAGACGAACTAAAACTTTTTTGTATCAACGGAAACGTTCGTCAGCTGTTAACATTGAGCTTGGTAACTGGTCGCATGAAATAATGTCTGTAAAAATTCTCCATGGAGTACGTAAAGAGATTTAGACGAACCCGCGCACGCAGGGAGCACGGGAAAGTACGACAGATCCAGACAACGGCAACGGCGGACATGATGCACGCTGCGGGCGTGTTCGCTCGGGGATCGGCCCACTAAGATGGCGGCCGGCGACCGCTGTTCGGCCGGCATCGGAAGCCGCCGACGGCCGAGCCAAACGACACGCGAAATGGCGTCGTAGCCGCTAGCCCGTTGCCAAAGCGTCCGTTACTCATCTGCGCTACGCTGCAGCTGCCAAGTTACGCTTAAATGTACTGTGTTAGCTGCATACTCATTCTCTGAATCTTCCTGTTATACACGACATATATTAATCGTTATTTCAGTTAAGAAAATCGTGTTTTACGACTTAACTGGCAACCATTACACTATCTCACTGAAGAATAAAATGGCGAAGTCACTAATCGTGAGAAATAAGTTACGAAGAACGTATTAATTCATACTCAAAAATTGATAGCTTTAAATTTTAATATACGAGTCTATTTACACAACAAGTAAATGTAATTCAAAATTGGATAATATTCTCAGAGAAAAATATTAATTGTATCTCTATATTTATTGGTTAAGTAATTATAGAACTCGTATGAACTCGTGAGTAAAATGCCGAATTTACTATTCGTGTAAATATCGGTAAATAAGAATATAAATTTATGCTAAAAATATTTCTTATTTTTAATGGGTTACAGTAGCTACACAGCTCGGAAACGTAATTCTAAATTGCTCGAGATTTCCAAATTAAATTATAAAAAGTGTTTTCATATTTAACGGTAACTAATTGTATGCTTCCTACTCACTGTACTACTCACTACTCTATTCACAACTAGAGACTTCCACTTTTAATTATAACTTTGTAGACCTACTAAGCATTATTTACTACAATGCGATATGAAGCCCGCTTCCAAACAAAGCGTTCGTTATTCACCTACGCTACACTGCAGCTGCCAAGTTACGCTTAAATGTTCTATATTAGCTGCCTACACACTATCTGAATCTTCTAATTATACACGACAGATATTAATCGTTATTTCAGTAAAGAAAATCGTGTTCTAAGACGTTACAGGCAACCATTACACTATCTGACTGAAGAATAAAATGGTGAACTCAATATTCGTATTCATAATGAGAAACAACTTACGAAGAACGTATTAATTTATACTCTAAAATTGATAGTTTTAAATTTTAATATACGAGTCTGGTTACACAACAAGAAAACGTAATTCAAAATCGCGTAGTATTCTTAGCGGGGGAAAAATTAATTGTATTTCTATATTTAGTGGTTAAGTAATTATAGGACTCGTATGGACCCGAGAATAAAACGGCTAATTTCCAATTTGTATACATATTGGTAGATAAGAATATAAATTTATGCTAAAAGTATTTCTGATTTTTAATGCGTTCCTGAAGCTACCTAACAAGGAAACACTATTCTAAATTGCTCGGAATTCCGAAATTAATTTAGAAAAAAATTGTAAAGTGTTTTTCTGTTTAACGGTAAACTAATTATACACTTCTTACAGACTTGAATGGTCCAAGTTACTTACTTGTCATGTGAAACTTTATCATTCAGAACTACAGACTTGCAGTTTTAATTATAACTTTGTAGGCCTACTTAGCATTATTTGCTAATATTTGAAATGTATTTTCAGTTATTATTTTCGTGATGATAATCGTGTTTGAATAACCATTACTAGCAACCATTATACTCTCTAACCCAAGAATAAAATGGCGAATGCGCTATTTGCACACATGAAGTGAAAAAAGAAACCAATGATATGTTATGATGTAAAATAATACTTTTTTTATTTTTAATAGAGTATTCTAGTTGGCTAATAAGCAAATATGATTCGAAACTGCATTGAATTTCCACAAGGAATTCGAAAAAAGATTTATTTATGTATTTAGTGATAGAATAATTATATGACTTACTTACTCCAAAACATTTGAAGTTTTTATTATTATGTGTTATATTTAATGATCAAACAGAGAAGAAACATTACAGTTTTAATTGTTACTTTATAGCTGCAATTACGTAAATAGTAGTTATTATTCAACTCAAATATAACACAACTGTTATGAACCTGTGACCAAGTAATTATTCATAACTCAGATTATGATCTCTAGCTCGCAATACAATTTCCAGTAACAAAAGCCTGTGCAGTCAGCAGTCTAAAAATTTCATTGATAAGAAAAGTGAAATAGTGGGCTTTTAAAGTAGCTATTAGACGTTCAATGATAAGCCAAGTGTCACATTTGCCGGTGTGATAGTATCTGTCAATATGAAAGCGATGTAGCTTAAGAAATACATGAATTGTTGGAAGACAAAGAAACGTATGATGCTAAAATTTTCGTAATTTGGTAGAATCCGTGTACATCGAAGGAAATGGCATTGCCATCGATTTATATCGAAAGTTCTAAATAGTGTTTCTGAACCGGAGATTCGGGCGCTACGCGCCCTCACGTACTAAAAAAAAATTCTTGTTTAACCTATACCTAACCTTCTTAAGGCTACGCTACAGATCACTTTTTTTAAGTCAAATTGAGGTTAGGTATAGGTTACACAAGAAGGATTTTTTTTTTTTTTTTTTTTTTTTTTTTTTTTTTTTAGTACGTGAATCTCCGGTTCAGGAGCACTATATCGAATATTCGATATATATCGATGGCAATGCTGTTTCCTTCGATGTACACGGATTCTACCAAATTACCAAAATTTTTACACAGTCGTGACTATCACTGTTGTAATATTTAAACGAAACACGTGGTCATTAAAGAAGGAAGGCAAACGAATTATATGATCAGTTTGAATGAAATTTTTAAAGGAAGTTAATATCATCATCATCATCATCATTTATCGTACTAACGGGGCTTCTAGGCCTACAGGAGAAGGAACAACTTCATAAGAGAAAAATATATACTTCATAACAATAAAAACACAACTAAAATAAAATAGATAAGAATTCATACAATACAAAACATGTGCAAAGTGTCAGCAGGATGTGATAAGATGGATGAATTAACTATAGGATGTAAACCTGCTCCATGAAGTGAAGAAAACAAATTCTTCTCAACATTATTTTTAAATTACTCTGTTTGAATCTAAATATACGTCTAATGCAAAGACAGGCGCAAAACAGAAGCACAAAACCAGACGCATCGTTGAAGTGCTATTCAATGGAAATAAAATAATGTGAGATCTGTAGTAGAATCGCGAATTAACCACCGCGGCATTTCATAATACAGCTTTTGTTTACAAACGAAATATTTTTCTCAGGCGAACTGCAAAATTACTACTTAGGATACTAAGTACGTCAAATGATGAAAACACTTAATACACTGAAAAACCAAATTCGGAATTTGCATGAAATGTAAAAAGCTATTACCTATCATAGATTGGCAAACAACAAAGAAAAACACTGACTGTTAAAATTTATTTTGGGTGAAATTAAATCCTTTTTATGCTCTAATAACGAATTTCAAATATCTTGTCGAATTGTATGATACGCCTACAAACAGTTTGCAGAAGTTAACAGTCATTAAAATAAGTTATTAATAAAATACTAAAGAAAAAGAGAAGATGGTAATTATTTGTTCGACTATTTCTTTGAAATTTGACAGATATAATTTAAATAATATGTGGACAAGCGTGCAAGTTTCATGCATAAGTTTTTCAAGCATTCTTGATGCCTAGCCTGCGCACATGTGTAGACTTTATATGTAAACACACCCAATAGATAAATATGATTCGTTGATACCATGTACTTGTAGTTTTTAGGAGTGACTAAACATACTGAAACATTAAAACTGTAAATATTTCCGGTATGTATACAATTCTGTAGACCTCTCTTTTCGCGCGGAGGGACATACAAATGACGAACTCAAACGAAAAAGCAGAAAACTTTATACAACACCTTCATCAAACATGACGCGCCCAGTTGCGAAAAAATTTTAAATTTTCAAAATGTTCAAATGTTTGTACAGCTTATGGGACTTAACTACGGGGTCATCAGTCCCTAATCTTACAAACTACTTATGAACTACTTACGAAGTACTTCCGAACTAGGACGGCACAAATATCCATGCCCGAGGGGGGATTCGGACCCCCGACTGTAGTGGCCGTGCAGACCGTGACTGGAGCGCCTCGGTCTCCTCGGCCACCGCGGCCGGCTTTTAAATTTTACTCGCTTCAAGGGAGCTGTAGTTTTTTGTAATATAAAAAAAGTCATTTCACTTTTTTTCTAAACTTATATAGTAATGCTATATTGCTCAGAAGGAATGTTTTATATTGCCTCTGAACAGCAGTATACAGAATCTAAGATATAAAAATTCACGATAAACCGTAAGAGCTAGTGAATTAGTTTGAAATATGATTGAAATTATAGATTTATTTTTTCTCTTTTCCTTAGAGATTCAGTGTAATTACAACGAATAAGCTACTTCTTACATTGTATCAGTTTTAGAGGTTTACCGCACGTATGCATAAAAACGGATTACATTGTTTTGTGATGCGACGAGTGAATGCGAACTATAATGGCCCACACATTGATGTAATATGCGCGTACGCACTAAACACAGCATTAAACAAAAATGTGATTCGTAATAAAATATTCTCATCGCTCGCATAAATTTTCGCTCGAAATGCACGCACTCTTTGCCCCCATAGATTGCCGTTGCACACACACCGAACCCAATAAACTGCCAGCGAAATTGCATTCGGGGTCGGTCGATTTCGCCGTAAACAGCACACAGCCGTATACAACTTATCAGGTCGTCATTCAGTTAAAATGTTACTACCAATAATGCGTTAAGCGTCGCTGGGACAACTCTTTTCACTTTTGTAGTTTGATCTGACAACAAAATATGGAGTGTAGGGGCAGGAACACTTTTCAAACCGGGGGAGGGGAAGGAGGGGGGGAGACATCGTCGCTCTCGATAAAATGTGGCAGAACAGTAGACAAAGTTCAACTGAAATATGGCTCAGGGAAGCTCAAAGCAACACTGGCACCATCTAGCGTCCTGAAGCGTAAATATAAACCACAGAAGCATTTTAATGCAAACAAAAACCGGTCCTTCTAATGTAAAATGAATGGGAACATAACACTCACCGACAAAATACATTATTCAAAACTATACCATGCTCCGGCTTTTCGCAGTAAATTATCATTTCATATAAAGCTAAATAAACGAAGTTTTCTTAGGTTTTGTGCGTCAATGTTAATAGGAGAACAGGCAGATGTACGACTCTGAAACTTCCTACGAGTTATTGCTTTTGAGAAAAGCATTCGGTTCCTACATTCTCTCAATCTACTTCCCATTCCCTCTGCCTATATTATCGTCGTTCTTTCTGTTTATTTCCTCTTTCCCTTATCATAGCTATTCAAAATTAAGGAATCAAAAATTACGAATTTACGATACCCTGTGGTAAAAGCGGCAAAAGTTCACTAAGTTACTCTTACGAAAAATAAGCGAAGTGATGTCTCCATAAACAACGTCTTATATGGTGATGTTTTGATTTTTTACTGCCGACGGTATCACGATCCTCGATATTATGAAATTGTTACTCTCCGTTAAACGTGTGTTAAAGCAAATTTAACATTTAAACCTGTCAGTTTTAAGAACAACTTTGTTGTTTTCGTGTGCAGTTTTTATTATTGCACCTGACCGCTATGCAGGACACAGGTTGGTAGCACCTAACTTTTCAGTGCTTACGTGTTCTAATTATTATGAAAGTCAAAGATGTTAAGGCTAATACAGAAGGTAGACAGTTGTAGATATATAAATATCTACTTCCCGTTACCACAGTTAATAGCTCTGCACACTTATCATTATTCATATCAGCACGTTGTAATTATGTAAATTTCATTGGCGTCCGTCTGTACTAAAAATCGGCACTTCAATCATTTTCGTCTTCGCGTATTGATATTATGATGCATACAAAAGGTGGCGTTTCCTAAGGAAAATATTACATTATCTTTTGTTCATGTCCCAAGTTAGAAAGAAATTCATGCACATAAATAAAAAAAATCGTGATGATACATTTAGAATGAATGATAATAATAATGACGAATAATGATAATTATAATAAACGTGATGACCCGTGCAATTAGTGGTATGACAGAAAATGTTGGAGAAAAATGGAAGTTGAATGTGCGGTCACAACTTTCTTCAAAATCAATCGATGCAATTAATTATAAGCGGAAATGAAACCGTTTCATCCGCCGAGGGTTTTTAGGCCAAAAGGAACTGTGTGCGTTAGTGAAAACCCAAATCATCGTTAAAACAAACCTTTTTTGTTCTGCGGATAATTTGCTAGGATCAACAGATTTCTCCATTTTTAATTCATCAGACATTATAAACTGGATACGCGCCAGTGCGTAATCGAGCTAGAGCCATAATAAAGTCAATTCACATGCGAGAATATTCCGACCTTCAGATTTCAGAACATGTTCAGAACA
The DNA here is from genome assembly GCA_026315105.1 of Locusta migratoria. Classification (NCBI taxonomy): domain Eukaryota; kingdom Metazoa; phylum Arthropoda; class Insecta; order Orthoptera; family Acrididae; genus Locusta; species Locusta migratoria. Next base: position 1,113,920 of record CM048754.1, on the reverse strand, counting down.
ACTAACAATGATTTTTAATCGATTAATCATTGCGAAGTATGGGATCAAACTGGATTGGTTACTGAAAGAATTTTAAAAGCAAATACAGTCGTAGGACGTCATTACCACATTACGCACTCCAAGAATAAGGGATTTCTTTTTTTTAATTTACTTTTTAAGTAAATTCCGTACGGCGTAAACCAGCTGTTATCCTATGATTCCATAGAACCTGTTTTTAAAAGGCGCTGTTCCTGTTGCCAGTTTGATCACGTGGATGGAAGCAATCGATGCAACTTAAGAGGTGAAATACTATTATAGGCTTGCAGGCTATTAACGTCAAAAGGCGTCCCGTTATTCTGCAGATCTTACAGAAGTCGTAGCGCTACTAGCTCTTAAGAGTGTTAGATGTTCATACCAGATTGTTGCCATTCCCGTCTCTGTTTATCTGCGTTTCTTTCGCGAACAGAGTTTGGATATAAACAGCTGATAAACGCTTCACTGTTCATTTTTAGCAGCGTGTCGAGTGCTGTACAAACAGCTGATGGGTGTGCGAAGATATCTTTTCAATTTAAACACTAAATTGGGCATAGCCGCAACAACGACATGGATTAACGCACAACAATAGCTTCCACGCGGTTAACTCGTGACCGCCGAAGCGAAAATGAGAAAACATTTGTCTCCACGCTAGGCCATTAGAATTTTTTTTTCCCCCTTTGGTTTTGGACTTGGCGTAAAACATTTGCCTGACGAGGCGTCATTCTTCTGTTCCTCGCTGCTGGTCTGAATGGTTAGCAGCAACCGCCTTCGCGTGGCTCAACTACCAAAAAAATATGTCTGCCCTAGAGGCCCTAGGTTAGTTATTTATTCGTGCACCGCCCATTCCGAGATTCGAATCGACCCCCATTTGATTACTGAGTGCCTAAGGGCGTGAACACACTGCCCCAAAGATAAGCCCAGCGCCGAGACAATGCCTCCCGCTAAGTGCCTTCTTGTTCCTATTATCTTCGCCCCGGCGGTCGATTACAGAGGCGTGAGAATAAACGCTTCGAAAAAGTCGCGCTTTCGTGTTGGGCCGACATGTAATTGCCTCTAAATGATCTCAATTGTATCCTTGTCACAGCTGCCATCGCTGGCGACAATTTTAACTGCTCTCGTTATGAAAACAGCTGATGAGCGTGAATATTACAGCGAACAGCTTGCATTTTCGTACTGTATATCTTAACTACACCTTCTGTTTTTTCGTTCTTTCTTTTAAGCGCTGGTAGTAATTGATAATACTTAGAGAAGAACGAGAAAAATGTCAACATCGCTTTTGTTTTCTTCGCAACTCGTTTCTGTTTCTTCCATAGTCTATCTTTAACTCTTTCATCATTTCCAACAATTTTTCCTTTGCATCTCAAATCGTTCCTCTGCGCATTCGTCGGACTACCATGTACCTATTTCCTTTTCCTTCTTCCCTTTCCTTGGAATATTTACTCCCCAACATTTCACTTTGTTTCTTTTGAAGTCTTTCTTGCCGTCTTCAGTCCAAGAGGTTGGTGCTATCTACATGGTATACTCTGCAAATCACATTTAAGTGCCTGGCAGAGGGTTCATCGAACCACCATTATACTATTTATCTTCCATTCCATTCTCGAATAGCACGCGGGAAGAAGATACACCTTAATCTCTCCGTTCGAGCTGTAATTTCTCATATTTTTTCTGATGATCATTTCTACCTAGTAAGTGGGAGTCAACAATATATATCCGCATTCGGAGGAGAATGTTGGCGATTGGAGTTTCTTAAGTAGCCCACACCGCAGCGATAAGCGCCGTTGTTGTAATGATTCCCATCCCAGATCCCGTATCATTTCCGTAACGCTGTCTCCCCTGTATCGTGACAATACGAAACGAGCTCTTTCGATGTCCTCCGTCAAACCCACCTGATAAGGATCCCGCAGTGGGCACCAATACTCCAAAAAGGGACGGACAAGCGTAGTGTATGCAGTTTCTTTTGTAGTTCTGTTGTATGTTTTAAGGGTTCTGCCAATAAAACGCAGTCTCTGGTTCGACGTTCAGTATCAAAGTTATTAGTAGATGATTTTAGTTACATTACTGTCATTTATTCTGTACATTTGTTCAGATTTTAAAAAATAACTTGTCTTTTGCTTTCTCTCTTTGATAAATACTACGTTCTGATTAATCTAGTTGACACTTCCTTCAATTACGTTTTCGTACTTCACACTGTTACAGGTTTCAAACATACGATGAACATTTAGTAGCATAAGCTTTTTCTATTTTGCGTGCCGTTTCCTCTACAGCATATTTTTCTAAACCTTGTTTCTAATTGTTCCTCCAAACATTTCATTTTCTTTGGCCTTCCTATTGGATTAGCAACTGTTCTTGCAAGTCTTAAATCGCTTTCTACATTCGTTATAAACTGATTTCTCATATTATTTGTCTCTTCTAAGATACTGACTTTTATTGCAACATGTTTCAGCGTTTAATAAACTATGGCGAAATGCTAAGCTGTTTATTGCTGCACTTTAGTTATTAAGCGGAACCAGTAACAGCACATTAAATAATTTATTTAGTCAACAATCAGATTGTGCTTCACATTGTTCACGGCTGTTGGTAACATTTAATTTCACGTATCTAGACCAGCCTCAAATCAGATTCCATACTAATGATGAGTTCAAAGTAATTTAGGTATCTCTTCTCAGAACGAAAAGTGATGTTTTATCATTCTATTTCCTCGCATCTCTTTCCAATACTATTTTTAAAAGCAGATGATATGAAGACATCACTCTGACTAACGCACTTTTAAGAGCTTCTGATAACTCGTTCATCCATATTACAGCAGTTTATTTAGTTTCATACTACAAACATGAAAAATATACAACGAGAAAATCTCAGTGTACATTACGTAGGCATATTTGCCCATTGACACTCACAAGAGAGTTGCCTGCAGATTATCAAAGTTTTCTCTAGAGAACCTCTGTAACAACAGACGTACATAAATTAGCCAACTGTCATGTTGTCAACTTACTCTTGTTTCAATGCTAATAAGCGGAAAATTTCTTCAAGGATCTGTGTAAAAGGGTAGGTTGCGGCTGACGTCTGGAAATAACGTATCCACCGCTACACGGCATACGAAATTTTGTTTTTAAGGTGAATTGTACAAAATTTGATCAAAGAAAACTGTAGATTTTGTCCAAAGCCGTACTGTAGGTAAAGTACTCTCCTCCATGCACTTTACGATAATTTATGTAGATATGACCTTCCTCTTGTTTTGAAGGTCAAGTGTGCAGAATTTGATCAAGATTGAAAAAAAAAAAAAACTGTGGATTTTATCGACGTTCATAACTAAAGTACTTTCTACCATGCACAATAGATTTTTTTGTAGTGACCTTTCCTTTGTTTTGAAGTTCAGCTCTGAAAAATTTCATCAAGATTTGAAAAAATCAGTACAAGTACACACACACGGACATACTTTATACTGGGTAAGGCATTTAAACTGTTATTCAGAATAATAGAAAAAAATACAAATCAGATTAAAAAACTTGCAATAAAAGTTGTTCATGGGCACATCCATTAACATAAAACATCGATCCCCCCTCCACACAACCCACGAAAATGACACAAATCTTAAATAGGAAAACTATTTTTATTGCAGATTTGAAAGCTCTGCGAAACATATACAACGCTGTATAAAACATTTTTTATCGTCAAAACCTAATGTCCAGTGACATGTTACGTTATCTTTTATCGTTTGTCGTCGATATGGTGCCAGAAAATGGTTTGGATATAAGTGACCACTATACGATGAGGATATTTGAAGTGATTAATGTGACCAATAGAAATAAATAAAACTATTTCAGAACATAAATGTTCCCGAAATTATCCGTACACGCTTAATATGCAAATACAAAGAATATGTACACAAAAGAAAAACATCGAAAAACTTGCGGGTATGCTGCCAGGTACCAAAATCGACGACGGCCGATATTTCGGCAGAATACCACCCTGCCATTTTCAAGGCGAAACTGCCAACTTGAAAGTGGCAGGGTGGTCTCCTGCCGAAATATCGGCCGTCGTCGATTTTGGTACCTGGCAGCATACCCGCAAGTTTTTCGAAGCTGTTATTCGCCAGAAGAAATCAAGGAATCAAAAGAAAAGGAGTTTTTTGTTATGGAGGGTGGGGGTCATGACCATCCATGACCCTCCCCTGGATCCGCCACTGGCTGAAACTGGAAGTGTTAATCCTACTGAAAGAGTCCGATGTCAATTTGTTCGAGATTTTACCGTTTCTCAACAATTTTCAACTTTTTAATTTATGTATTTATTTATTTATTGCCGATTACAGCGCTTTCTTTCATCAAACGAAAAAAAAATCAATTGTTTGTAAATCTATGGAACTTCTTTAGTTATTAGTCCTTAGGCTTTCAAATGACTTAACCAAAGTTAAACTAACGTAACACACATCCATGCCCCAGGGAGGACTCGAACCTCCGACAGAGAGCAACGGCGCACTCCGCAGCAAGGCGCCTTAGACCGCTCGGCAACTGCATCCCGCCAAGAAAAAAAAATGTTTTCTACAAAATTAACATTTTTTTTCACGGTGAATCCCAAATCTGCAACAAAAATAGACGTTACTATTTAACATTTCAGTCTCAGCCCCCATCTTCTGCCCCTGGGGGTGCTTCAGGCGGATAGAGCATTATGACAATGTGTGTCCCTAGTTTGTAACTTTAGGGACCGATGACCCCGTAGTTAAGTCCCATAAGCTCTACAAACATTTGAACATTTTTGACTGTGTGTCCCTCTACGAGATGGACAACTTTTATTGTAACTTTTTTATTTAATTCGATTTTTATTTTTCCACATATACGCTTCGGAGGTGCACCAGCTCCACCAAAGAGACTGCCTACATTACACTTGTGCGTCCTCTCCTAAAGTAGTGTTACCCCTTGTGGGACCCTCACCAGATGGGACTGACGAAAGACATTGAGAAGGTTCAGAGAAGGGCAGCTCGTTTTGTTTTATCACGTTACCGGGGGGGGGGGGGGGAAGCGTCACGGAAATGTTGCACGAATTGGGGCGGAAATCATTAAAAGAAAGACGTTATTCATTGCGGCGTGATCTGTTTGCGAAGTTTCAATCACCGACTTTTAGTTCTGAATGTGAAAATATTTTGCTAGCACCGACCTACTTAGGGAGACATGACCATCCCAATAAAATAAGAGAAATCAGATCGAAAACGGATCGATTTAGTTATTCTTTCTTCCCGTGCGCTATTAGAGAATGGAACGGTAGAGAAAAGGTATGAAATTGGTTAATGAACCCTCTGACAGGCACTTAAATGTGATTTGCAGAGTATCGATGTAGATGTACTGAAAAGCAGTGTTACGTACCTCATACTGTAGAAGAATAGTCTATATCACTAGGTCCCCCCACCCCCCGTGCCTTCCGCCAGAAAATTTCATTTTGGGGTCCTTACAAAACACGCAATATATATAGCTTATTTTCGACTCAAAGTCTTGGTAGAGGTATGCAATCTTCATTGTTATCTACTAGTAACATCTTTTGGTTATTCAAGCAATCTCCAGCATTTTCAAAATCATATATATATATATATATATATATATATATATATATATATATATATATATATATATATATACGTGGGAATCTTATGAATCAGTTTTCTGACGCAGCATTTAATGGACTTGGGTCTTGCATCGGGGCAATTCCGTCTAATGCAGGTGATAGTCGACGCAGAGAGCGGTCCTAACTCAGCCGACCTTGTGCTGGTCGACCACCACGCTGGTCTGTTAGAGGCGGGATGTGTTCACTCAACTAGCGGGAACGTGCCCGAGGTCGACACAGGGCCACCCCACAACGGGTCGTTCACACGCAGCCTGAACGTGTCTGACACACACACAGTGCTGTATGCGACCGAAGTTTCGCTTCGACGCCGTCGCGAACACGTAACGTATAGCGGTACAGTCGCAAAAGGCCAACACGTTTGATTCCGTATCTTGAATCATCACCTGCAATATCGGGACAAACAGTAATATATTGTGCCATTTTCGGTCACGTCTTGGTACAATTATGCCATACTTACACGCGAAAATCAAACAAGTTGCGCCTAATGTTCCATGCATATTACTGTTCAAACACGGTGACCTTTTTTTTTTTTTTTTTTTTTTTTTTTTCCCAATCTTTGATTAGTCCATAACCTACCTCTATCAAACTCCTATCGATGTTAACGATGTTATGCGTAATTCGCTATATATTTATCACAATCCTGCCCTCCTTCTTCCTATCTCTGTTCATCTATACCTCTGCCTCCTCCCACTACTCGTCTACCTTCCTCCTCATCCTTAATCGCCGGCCGCGGTGGCCGAGGTGACTGAGGCGCTCCAGTCACGGTCAGCACGGCCACTACGGTCGGGGGTTCGAATCCCCCCTCGGGTATGGATATTTGTACCGTCCTAGTTCGTAAGTAGTTCATAAGTAGTTTGTAAGTTTAGGGACTGATGACCCCGAAGTTAAGTCCCATAAGCTTGACAAACATTTTTTCATCCTTAATCTTTTCATCTCTTCCTATCATCTGTCCATTACCTCCTCACCTCTCCCTGCCTATCTCCTTCTCCCCCCCCCCCCTCTCTCACTCTTTTAATCTTCCTTGCCACCATTCTCTTGCCCTATCACTTCCCCATTCCCTTCCTGCCCTTCTCTCAGTACATCGTGCGTCTCCTCCCCAACCTACGAGAAATTACAAACACTAGTATTGCCTGTGGTCGAAAATCGACCAGTTGTGTTTACAATGGTCACTGGGGGTAAAATTTTAAGTATCATGTCGGCGGCCTCGCGTGATTATGTTGGCAACATCAACAATACGAAAGAAAATCTTTGCCAATTTGTTCGAACCACATTGGATGACTCGATTAGTGTATCGTACAGACCATGAAGTAAACAAATAATGCTGTTCCTGCTTTATGGTTGACAGGTACTTGTATGTACCCTCGTCCGCTCAGTAAAAATAATTGCCCTCGTAAAGCGAAGTTTCCGTGAGAAAACATCGGCGTTGTCAAGCGATTGGCTTAAATGAAGACATTTAGTAAAATTTAACTGGCACTGCGAGGTATTAAACGGTATCTTTTACGTGTTAAACAAAATTTATGAGACAATAACAACAAATAAAAACGGTAGTATATTTTTCTCATGCCATTTTCGTATTATATAACTTTAATTAGCCTAGTATTTGAAATGAAACTACAATTTCGGTTTTCGTATATGTATACAACGCCAAGAAATAATGATATTTCGATACTGCGATATTCAGAATTCCAGAGCTGACAACGTCGACTTCGTAGTTCCACCCGTGCACAGCTACATGCCTCTCCCGGCAAATCTTTGAATACCTAAAGCTGGATGACTGGAGTTGGATTTGAACCTCCGTCCTCCCGAATGCGAGTCCAGTGTGTTACCACTGCGCCACCCGTTTACATGGGCTCTCAAAACCGGATTTCGTAAACCGATTTCCCAATTCCGCTTTTGGTTGGTCATGTAAACACTCCAAAATCGTTTCTGGAAATCCGCTTCTCTAAAGCGGTTTTCCAGTTCCACAATCGATTTTCGTGCCCGTGTAAACGCAACCGTGTTTGAAGCGTTCTTGGCTTGTCAGATTGTGTTTTCTTGTTAAGAATTTTTGGCTCTTATGGAAAGAGTGATATTTTCTAATGTGAAATAAAAGTATAAACATTAGAGTGAACATAAATCTGTGTATTTAAATAAAGAAAAATAAGTGATAGTTCAGACTAAATAAGGAACTGAATCAGCTGTTTTCCAGCCGCCAAGTTGAGTGAGCTAGGAAATCCGATTCAGACACGACAGCGAAAAACGGTTTACGAAAATCGGTTTTCGTCTTCCGGAATATGTGTTGCATGTAAACATAGTGAAGGAGTTCACCATCAATATGGTAGTATCCATGTTTAAACAAAGATCGATAGTTCGTAAAAAAAAAAAAAAAAATCGATCGCAATAGAAGGCTCATGTTGTAACTCATACCCAATATTAGAAACAGGGCGGCTAACAGCATCGATATCTAAATATCGGTGTTTCAATTTACGAAATCGAAATATTGTTAAGTTCGATGGTCATCGAGCAATCGCTAATTGCAGAGGCAGGAAAAGAGAGATGGCTGACCGATTACTGCACGAAATAAACAGGACTGGAGTCCAAGCGGGCGTTTCGGAGAAGCACAGAGGGCAAGCGGCTACCTAGAAAGAGAGAGATAGAGAGAGAGAGAGAGAGAGGGGGGGGGGAGTATTTGTGTGGCGGCAACCGGTCCGGTGACCGCTCAACAGCCTTGAACTCATAAAAGGCGCTAAGGGCCGATCGCAGCGCCACGGCGGCCGCTGACGTCACTAACAGCCACTTCCCGCCAAACAGCGCCGCTTCTGACGAACCGACATTTTATACGGGGGAAACTGCCGGGTAGCTCTGAATACGCCGGCGACGAAAAATAGCAACGATTCACGATTTTTTTTCTTTTTTTCCTCTTTCGAGTGCTCTATAGCGGCAGGAGATGATCATTTTTAAAGCCCTTTCTACACGGGAAGTTAGAGCTTACGAGACTACCCATGATACGTCCATTTACTACCGATTACTAACGAACGTTTTTCAGTGATATATATAAAATCTGTGTTTAGAATACGTTTTAAAACTTCACTACAACGTACCTGTTGTGTAACCGAAACACTTATTGCTGTGGCCTGTGTATTGTCACATGAAAAGATTGGCTGGCCAGTACCTTGTTTAAGTGGTAGCTTGCTGTTTGTGTAAAATATGTCTGATTTGTGGGGGACCACAGCTCTGGATCCAGGGAGCGGCATAAAGACGCTGGGGAAAGGAAGATAGGGCAGATGGACACATTTGTCTGCTAATTTGATTTTAATGCACACACTAACTACGTGTATCGATTTCAATTCTGGATATGAGTCCACGTAAACATGTACTATTTAAATCTTTTAGATACCTTGATAAGGATCCTGAAATACTGGAGTTTGAGCTTCCTCGTGGACACAAAGAGGGAAGATTGAAATGCTATAGCATCCTGTATCACAAATAGGATGTAGGTCTACATACACTTAAACAGTCTACAGCAGGACAGGATACGTATTCCTGCTTCATTTTTGTTGTGTCTTATTGGTGTAAATAAAGGACAAAGACTGGATTCTTTTTTTTTTTTTCTAGATTTGTTTCAAAACACATTATGTCCTTTCGGTTGGTGCAAAACAAGAAAACTCCATTGATTTCAAAAATTCAGTTGGCAACACTGCCTTTAAATAAAGAGTGAGATTTGTCTCACTGATTCCATTCTTTTAACTTCTTGAAGCTTAGTAAATTCTCATACACAAATCCTAATTTAATGCTTAACTTTGCCTAATATTAGCTTTTTGCTCCTGCTGAAAAATTTTTATTTGTTGACTAACTGCGTTTTAAAAACATACTCCTCAGTTATATCAACGGTCGCTTTGCACAACAATCTGATTATGCATTCAAACATAATCAATATAAATATATAAAAATGGAACATGGGACGTGTGTCCGTATATTTCACTTGGTAACCAAAATTATTCACTGTAGACGAATGGCGGTTATGCATAAGAGTAGCCTTTAGGTTGCCGGTGTGCACTATGGTGGTTTGGTCGCGGTGTGTGGCGGTGGGTGAGTGTGGCGAACATAAATCCGCAAAATGTGGAGCAATACGACGATCAACAGATGCTCAAAGATAAAAAGAGTCAAAGATAAAACACTGGGAAACACAGACATACACTAACTGAGCATTAACTGGCAATACACCAATGATCTCAATATAAACACTGGAAAGACAACTGCAGTGCTTCGGATCAAAATACTGACAACTGGATTAGCAGTTCCGTGTCGATAACTATAAGATGGCGGATGACATAGTAGTTGGAAGTCGTCAGCTTACACAAAATTCGCACTGAAGACCAGCGATGACTTTTGATACTATAATAGCAAAGAGGTTATATACCGCGAAACGTGATGCACATTCTTCAGTTGTTTTTCAAAATGTTTCAAATGTTTGTGTAGCCTACGGGACTTAACTACGGGGTCATCAGTCCCTAAACTTACAAACGACTTATAAACTAGCTAATACTAAAGGACGGCACAAATATCCATGCCAGAGGGGGGATTCGAACCCCCGACCGTAGTGGCCGTGCAGACCGTGACTGGAGCGCCTCAGTCCCCTCGGGCACCGCGGCCGGCGGTTGTTTTTCTGCAGCAAGCGTACGAATAAAGAAGAATAAGGGCATATTGCAGTTTGAAAAGTGAAACTACCAAGAAAGATGCGCAAGAAAGAAATTTCGCGTTTTCGATCCGTTTCTAAAAGACAGAAAACGGCGCTGAAAAGTGAATCTACAGACGATAGAAACTTGAAATTTGTAGATGTTGTTTATCTTACATTGTAGACATCAGCGATTTATCGATATTCCCATCGCTAAGTGGGTGAAATAGGGGATTGGCGGTTTTTTGAAAATACGTTGCAATTAAGGCAATTTTGAAGAAGAAATAAAAAACTTCGAATTTAGATTTTTGATTGGAATTTTAAATACACATTTTTCGATATTTTTGGAAATTCAACCATTAAGCGGGTGAAATAGGGGAAATCTTTTAAGAGTGCTACTAACATTAGTTTGATACTGGAAATGTGAAAATTTAGGTTTGGAACCATGGTTATAATTTTAAAAAAATGCGTTTCGGAATTTTTTGAATTCTGCCAACAATGGTGCAATAGGGAGTGGCAATTTGTATCAAAATACTTGATTAGGTAAGCATTTTTAATAATGATTTTGCAGCCAAGATCGCATTTTTCAATTGTTATTTTACCGGTTTCGGCGTGCTCGACGCAATCTTCAGACCTGTCGTAATTAACATAACTTCACGACATTTTTTTATATTACATCCCGGTTGAGGCATCGCTAAACATAAAATTACTAGTCCCAAATAAAATATATACATCCATCTTCTAATGGTTCTGAAGCGAGGTACTTTGAAGTCTAAGTTCAACATTAATTGCAGTCCAGTATAACACTAACTGTTAGGCGGGAAAACTAGTGTTATACTGGACTTCAATTAATGTTGAACTTAGACTTCAAAGTACCTCGCTTCAGAACCATTAGAAGATGGATGTATATATTTTATTTGGGACTAGTAAATTTATTTTTAGCGATGCCTCAACCTGGATGTACTCTTTTAGTACCTAAAATATGTCGTGAATTTATGTAAAATACGAATTCAAAACATCCGGTAACATAATAGATGAAAAATGCGATCTTGGGTGCAAAACCATTATTAAAGAATTATAGATCGTCCCATCGAAAAATCAAATGTTTTTATAGCTTATGGGACATAATTACGGCCGCGGTAGAGTAGCCGAGCGGTCTAAAGCGTCTCGCTGCGGAGCGCGCGGTTGCTCGCCGTGGAGGTTCCAGTCCTCCCTGGGGCATGGACGTGTGTGTGTTTGTGCTTAGGTTAGTTTACCTAGGTTTAAGTAGTTTGTAAGCTACGGACTGATGACCACGCAGTTTGGTCCGATAGATTTACAAACATTTGAACTTAACTACGGGGTCATCAGTCCCTAAACTTACCAACTACTTATGAACTAGCTAATACTAAGGACGGCACAAATATCCGAGGGGGGATTCGAACCCCCTACCGTAGTGGCCGTGCAGACCGCGACTGGAGCGCCTCAGTCCCCTCCGCCACCGCGGCCGGCTCGCCCCATCGAACAATGAGTCCAAAACCAAACGTTCAAACATTTGTACAGCTTAAGGGACTTAACTACGGAGTCATCAGTCCATAAAGTTACAAACTACTTACGAACTAGGACGGCACAAATATCCATGCCCGAGGGGGGATTCGAACCCCCGACCGTAGTGGCCATGCAGACCGTGACTGGAGCGCCTTAGTCTCCTCGGCCATCGCGGCCGGCAACAATGAATTCTTTATATAAGCATTTTTAAAGATAAATCTATGAAAATTTATATCTAGAAGTAGAATCAACCAATGCAGACCATCCAGTCTACGCCTGCGAAGCAGCGGGAATTTAGGTAGTTTAAAAAAAAAAAAAAAAAAAAAAAAAAAAAAAAAAAAAAATTCTTAATGGCAACCCCTGTCGCCTGGGATGTACATCCCCCGTAAGTACCCCTACCCCTCTCATTGCCACCCTTAATCCGGCCCGTGCGAGCGCGTGACACGTCGCGTGCGATCAGAGATGGACTGTTGGTTGCCCTGGCTGCAGTAGCACGTGGCAGTTGAGCTCGGCTCAGCTCGCCTGGGCCGTGCCGGGGTATGGATTGGGCAGAGCGCGGCAGTTCCGGCGCCGTTAGCGTCAGCTGGGACGGCCCCGAATCAATACGGCCGCGGGAGGGAGAGGGATGGTGGTGGAGGGTGCGGGAGGGTGGAGGGTGAGAAGGCGGTCGCTAGCTGGCGCTGCCGGCACCCTTTCCAGACCCGAGCGGGGCGTGCGTTTACTATAGTCGAGCCGCCGAAAGAAGGACTCTCACAGCTAGGAGCTATGTTGCCAATGCTGCTACGCAGCTGTTGGTTGTTACACTTTGCCAGTCGCCGGCATACGTATATCACGTCCGAACATTGTGGATACCGTTGTCATCTACTACTAAAGTGTAAACGAACGGTAACAACCACGAAGTAATGAAAAACACTCTTTTTGCAGGTAAAAATAAAGGTTTAGAAATATTTGTCGAGTTAAAGTAAAGCTTCATATGTTCCAGTATTCCATTAAACATAATGTATCATTTAGTCTTCAGTCAAAGGTCGCTAGTTGAAGAATTTTGTTTGTATATTTCATCTTCTATAACCATTTTTCTCACTTTACGACTTATCCTAGAAGATAGATTAAGAAAAGGCAAACCTACATTTCTAGCTTTTGTAGATTTGGAGAAGGCTTTTGACAATGTTGATTGGAATAAACTCTTTCAAGTTCTGAAGCAAGCAGAAGTAAAACATAGGGAGCGTAAGGTTATTTACAATTTGTATAAAAACCAGACAGCGGTTGTCAGAGTTGACGGGCATGAAAGGGATGCAGTGGTTGGAAAGGGAGTAAGACAGGGTTGTAGCCTTTCTCCAATGTTATTCAATTTGTACATTGAGAAAGCTATAAAGGAAAGCAAGGTGAAATTTGGTGAAGGAATTAAAGTTCAGGAGGAAAAATTAAAAACATTACGATTCGATGACGACATAGTAATTCTGGCAGAGACAGCAAAGGATCGGGAAGAGCAGTTGAACGTAATGGACAGTGTGTTGAAATGTGCATATAAGATGAAGATTAACAAGAGCAAAACTAAGGTAATGGAGTGCAGTGTAAGAAAATCAGGTGATGCTGAAGGAATTAGATTGGGAAACGAAGCAATAAAGGAGGTAGATGAGTTTTGTTACTTGGGCAGTAAAATAACAAATGATGATCGCAGTACAGAGGATATAAAATGCAGAATGGCAACGGGTAGAAAAGCGTTTTTGAAAAAGAGAAATTTGTTAACATCGAATATTGATTTAAGCCTAAGGAAGTCCTTTCTGAAGGCATTTGTATGGAGTGTTGCCTTGTATGGGAGTGAAACATGGACGATAAACAGTGCGGACAGGAAGAGGATTGAGGCTTTTGAAATGTGGTGCTACAGAAGAATGCTGAAGATTAGGTGGGTGGATCGCATAACAAATGAGGAGCTACTGAACAGAATTGGGGAGAAAAGAAATTTCTGGCGTACCTTGATTAAACGAAGGGATAGATTGGTAGGGCACATTCTTAGACATCAAGGGATTGTGAATTTAGCGTTGGAGGGAAGTGTGTGGGGTAAAAACCGCAGAGGAAGACCAAGAGGTGGATACAGTAAGCAGATTCAGACAGATGTAGGTTGCCGTTCTTATGTGGAGATGAAGAGGCTTGCTCAGGATAGGGTATTGTGGAGAGCTGCATCAAACCAGTCTCCGGACTGAAGACCACGACAACAACAACAAAAAATGATCTGATAGAAGAACGAAACGAAGAATGATAGTTTAAAAACAATTTTTAATTAATTTATTTACTTTTTTGCACGCCCAGTGACTGCATTCAGTGTGTCAGGGTTTATAGAAATTTATGACAGGGCTTCCTCGCCCCTACGTGCTTTGTTGTCAATATACGAGGCGCGTCCAGAAAGTAAGTTCCATTTGGTTATATAAAACGAACGGTACAGATACAGAAAAAATATTGATTGTACAAAAATCTACAACTGTTAAAGTACTTTTCTACATAGCTTCCGAAATTTTGTAGGCAATTGTCAGAGCAAGGCACAAGGTTTTGTGTTCCTTTTTCATAGAATGTTGTCGCCTGTGTATTCAACCATGTGGTAACATGTTCTTTCAGCTTGTCATCATCGTTGAACTGTTGTCCACCAAGGACAGATTTTAGGTGTAAGAAGAGGATTACTGTCAAAAGATTTTTTTTTTTTTTTTCACGACTGACCTCACACACCGAATGTGACCAAACAATTCTTACGGAAATTTCAATGGGGCCTGTTTGATCATCCTCCATACAGCTCGGACCTCTCTCCTAGCGACTTTCATCTCTTATTACACCTAAAATCCTTCCTTGGTGGTCAACACTTGAATGATGATAAAGAGCTGTTACCACATGGTTGAATACACAAGCGGTAACCTTCTGTGAAGGATGCAGGCAAAAACTTGTGGCACGCTATGACAAGTGCCTACAAAATTTCGGCAGTTATGTGGAAAAGTAGTTTGAGAGTCGTAGAATTTTGTGCGATAAAAATTTCTTCTGTATCTGTGTACAATTTCATTTTATTACCAAACGGAACTTACTTTCTGGACGCGCCTCGTATGTTTCGACTGGATATCCCGTCTTTCATTTTTCTGTAGCTTTCCTTACTGCTCCTTTTGGTAAACCTTTTACCAGGCGCTGAAACACGTGTTGTAAGAGTCGAAGTCCGACCACCTGGGACAGAAGATCTGCAGGTGATTGCCTGTCAGGAAACAGTGATAGTCGGACACTCTTCTAAGGGTAATTTTCCCATCTCTTCTTTATTCGGCCACGGCTACAGCTTCACGCAACATTCCCTAAACTACTACACCCAGCGTGGCCAGCTCAGAAAAAATTTATTCCGGTAAACTGGAGTTACAATTCCGCTAAATGCTTACTATTGATATGTACCCTTCTAAAAGTGAAATTTCAATGCGCTGATAACTTCCAAAGAAATTTTTTTTCTTCGCCATTTTATACTGCTACTGTTACTATTTTTAAAGAAAAGTTTACCATGTTTCGATTCCACTCACGACATTCATGTAGTTCAATCTACAATATTTCATTTTCCACCTCCACCTCCTGCAGTATGGTGGCTGGCGTGCCCCCTGCTGAAGTACTGCGGCCGGATGTAGAAATATCAGTGGTGTCTGCTTTCGTGGTGCCGAACATTCTCCGGCAGCTCGTAATTGTGTCAGCACTTGCTAAGACGATTATGACCAGCTGTTTTAGTAATGATGGCGTTCACCAGAGTAGTCGTTAGTCTGTTCCGGAGGGACGTTTTTAGTATATTTAGTTGGCTAAAGGCTCTTTCCGCATCGGACCATGGTAGAACCAAAAGCATAAGAGCCAAATCCGAAAGTTCTTGGAAAGGATTCAGGTCGCTGGCATCTCTGTATGATCTAATTTTATTTCAGAAAGCCACAGTATTATTTCTTTCCATTGGAGGGTAGTGAGCTTTGACCACTGAAAATCATTTTTGGTGACTGTACTGTTCGACAGGCCCATTTCCTTAGGCAGGGACACTGTTGGTTCTCAAATTCAAATGTTTGTAAATCTATCGGACCAAACTTCGTGGTCATCAGTCCGTAGCTTACAAACTACTTAAACCTAGGTAAACTAACTGAAGGACAAACAAACACACAGATGCCCCAGGGAGGACTCGAACATCCACGGCGAGCAACTGCACGCTCCGCAGCGAGACGCTTTAGACCGCTCGGCTACTCCACCGCGGCATTACTGGTTCTTTCAGCACTCGCAAGATATGTCTTTCAGCAGTTTTACATTGTGGGACAAGCGGCGTTGCAGCTCAGAAGCAAGGAAAACGAGTATAATTTTTTTTTGTCCTTATGACATTCTCAACCTCAAATGAAATTTTGTTTTCATATCTTGCAGTAGGACTTCTTCTTCATGACCTAAGTATACTCTCTGTTGTGTTGATGCAGGGGAATCAGGAATTCATATTTCTATGAAGAAGGTATACAAAACCTGGTGCCACGCTACGACAAATGCCTGCAAAATTTCGCCAGTTATGTGGAAAAGAAGTTTAAGAGCTGTAGAATTTTGTGCAATAAAAATTTCTTCTGTATCTGTGTACAATTTCATTATTACCAAACGGAACTTACATTCTAGACGTGCCTCGTATATTGTTACAAACAAAAATGCAGCAGTACGCCGCTTTACCTCTGAGGATGCCTTCCGCAGACGAGGGCGAAACGACAGGGGAAAGTTTTATGTATGGACCACGGCATCTCAGCCCGGAAGCTTTAAGTAATGAAAAATACACAAATCCGTTGATCGCTAAACGACAATTTCAACCCGCTGACTGTACGTAAAATCCGTCAAATTTAGCGGAAATTCCGCTAATTTGGTAACCCTGTCTACACCTTGTCAAGGCCGCCGGCGTGGAGCATGCAGACAGACGGCCGCCTCCTTTTGAATACGATCTACGAACACTTGGCTGCCAGATTCCAGTCTTCTATTTTAATATGACTTGCTTAGGAAGTATCACTGTTAATAACGGATTCATCGCCTCGTTGCAGAACAGTGGTCTGACGTTCTCTGTGTATATACAGATGGGTCCAAAATTCCAAAGCAAGAGTGTACTGGATGTGCCTTTTTCTGCCCTCAGATTCAGATTCGGAGAACCTTCAAACTGCCAACGAATACCTCTATATTTACGACAGAGACAGTGGCAATTCTGGAAGCACTTGGTTTGTTTCTACCATTTCCTTCCCGAAAATATTAATTGTGTCTGACTCTCAAAGTGTCCTTCAAACCCTACAACACCGGCGATGGAACAAAAAAACCAACAGCTATATTCTGGATGTGATTTCGGCATATATTCGCTGTACAAATACGGGACGGACAGTTAATTTACTGTGGGTGCCTTCTCACGCTGGTATCTGCTACAATGAGGAAGTTGGTGCATTGGCTAAACAAGCGGCATCCTTAGGCACTGTCTTGGACCTACAACTACCATACACAGACTTCTTACCTGCGGTCAAGGAATACGCCAAACAACAGTGGCAACAGATGTGGAACGTTTCCCAAGAAACCTCGGATTTCTACGCAGCCGTGGTTTATGATAATTCATATGGACCGATCCGCGATTTCTACCATCATTCGTCTTCGCTTCAATCACGCCTCTTATCCAAAACATCTACATCGGATCAACGTCAACGATTCGGCGGCATGTGAGTGTGATCCTGAAACGGAAGCTGATGTCAACCACATCCTGTTCAGGTGCCCCAAATTTGAACGAGAACGATTGAACTTTCTGCAGTCGTTGGTGAAGATGGGATATCCCCTTCCCCAGTCAGCTTCTTCCCTTTTGTTTACAAAAGACATTCGTGTATATAAAGTCATAGTTAAGTTTATTAAGATCACTGTACACAATCTATAAGCATCAAGTGCGTTGGTAATATAAGGTTTTGCTTGTGAATATGTGGAAATGTTCCAACAGTATTTAAATTGTAATGTAATGCAGTTTTCGTTTTGTTTGCACTTTCCATTTTGACAAAATGTACTTCTTATAATGTTCCAGTCTGGCTATTAATTTTTGAGATTAACAAATTTACAGAAGGAAGTGGTTTGAAGTTAGAAGCTATGAAAGATCCCAATCAGTAAATTACGGGGAAAAAAATTTGGAAAAATTATTACATGCATTTAAATGAAATGGCAAGCTAATTAACGGTCGAGTGTTGTGCAGTCAGAACATTACAAAAAGAATCGACGAGCAGTTACCTTTAACAATAGATCCATCGGTGGTTGAAATTTGGCTGTAAATGAAATTTTAATAATATGATAACCACTCGCCGAACAGTGGATGGCAGTTCGTCAATATCAAACTACGACTCGTGTAGCAGACCGTAAAGTAAGATAAGTGACATGATATAAATCGGATAGGAATATTACGTAAGTCAAACACATCGGACTTCTAAAAATTCACAAAAAAAATCGACTGTAGATTCTATTGCCGGTAAATGATAATATTATGGAAAAAATTTTGAAACAAGAGTGGCAGGCTACACGAAATATCACCATTCAGTATTAACAAAAAAAAAAAAAAAACTGTGCCATCTATTGTTGCGGTGATTGAACAAGGCTGAAAAAGATACCATGGGCGGGAGGAGGATAGGGCAAAATTATTAATAAAAATTCATAAGTGCGAATTTAAGTGAGATGTGGGGGTTTATTTATAAATTTAAGATATGCGCACAGCATATATATTTACCTGAATGTACATGACTGCGGCCACATAAAAATAATAAAGTACAGCTCCCGTCTGCAAGATGCTATCGCTACGAAGTACAAAGCAAGAGTGTCTTCTTTCTTACAAAAAAAAATTGAAAGTGTTGTTCCTAAATTTTTTTCTCTGACTTTCATAGATAATTATTTGAACAAGCCGAAATAATATAAAAATACAAAACTTTCTCTGATAATATCGGGGAAAGGAAACCGTGTCATTATATTCTGTTTTGTCTGTTTATTTCAATATATGTACATTTCCACTGTGTGTTGTAGATGGCCACATTGAGTTAACACTCAGAAGGCCAAATAAAAAAAAAAAATAAAAATAAAAAAAAGACGGCCGTCAGTCCTGGCAGTGTCTGCCCTGGACAAAAACTCCGCCGACGCGGCGTGGTGGTCGTCCGGTGCGCGTGGCGCCGTCAGCTGCGGAGACTGCCGTCAAACGACCAGACCGCAGACTCGAGGTGGTTCGCGTGGCCGTCTGAGGTCGCCAGTTCTTGCGCCTGGCTAGCTAGCTCCCTGCGGTCGGCGCGGTCGCCGTCGCAAAGTAATAGGCGAAACCCGAGACCGGCTTTTTCGTCACTCCGGCCGTCGCAGCTGACCGCTCGGATGCGCCCACTAACTGCAGACGATGGATGGTGATTCACTGCTCTCTGACAATCACCGTAACCACTCAGCGGTCTAGTCTACTAGTGCACGCGGTGCTGAAAGATGCGATGGACGCGATGTCCCACACACAAACGCCTAACAGTATACAGACTGAAAAAATTAAAATAAATAAATTAATTGATTAATTAATCGCACTGTGAATGAGAAAATTACAGAAGAATCAGCTTGTCGAATCCGACCTTGGGGAAGATCATTTTGGATTTAGGAGAAATGTAGGAACACGCGTGGCAATACTCACATTACGACTTAGATGATAGGCTAAGACTGGCATAGCCAACGTTTCCGTTTTTAGCATTTGTAGATTTGCAGAAAGTTTTTGTCGACTGCAATACGCTCTATCAAATTCTCAAGGTAGCAGTGGTAAAATATAGGGAGCGAAGAGTTATATTCAACCTATACAAAAACCAGACAGCAGTTATTAGAGTCGGAGGGCAACAAAGGGACGCAGAGGTTGGGTAGAGACTAAGACAGGTTTGTAGCCTTTCCCCAATGATGTTCAATCTGTACATTGAGCAGGCAGTGAAGAAATGGAAGGAGAGATTTGGAGAGGGAATTAAAGTGCAGGGAGAAGAACTAAAAAACATTGCGGTTTGCCGATAACATGGTAATTTTCTCAGAGACTGCAAAGAATGTGGAACAGCAAATGAATGGAATGGACAGTGTCTTAAAAAGAGGGTATAAGATGAACATCAACAAGAGTAAAACAAGGATAATGGAATGTAGCGTCAGAAAGTCAGGCGATGCTGAAGGGATTAGAGTAGGTAACGAGACAATAAAAGTAATAGACGTGGTTTTTTTTAATTTTTTTTTTTTTTTATTTGGGTAGCAAGATAACTTCTGATGGCCGAATTAAAGAAGATATGAAATGCAGAATGGCTATGGGAAGGAAAGCGTTTCGAAAGAGTCGAAATTTGTTAACATCTAATATTAGTTTAAAAGTTAGGAAGTCCTGTCTGAAAGCATTTGCCTGGAGTGTAGCATTGTTTGGGAGTGAAATGTGGACGGTAAGAGTTCAGTAATAAGTATGATAGAATCTTTTGAAATGAGGTGCTACACACGAATGTTGAAAATTAGATACGAAGCTCACATAACTAATGAGGAGGTGCTTAACAGAATTGGAGAGAAAATGAGTTTCTGGCGTATCCTGACTAAGAGAAGGAATAGGTTGGCGGGACATATTCTGAGACATAATTGAATCGTCAACTTAGCATTATAAGAAAGTGTGTGGGGTAAAAATCGTATAGGGAGCCCGAGGAACGAATACCGTAAGCAGATGCAAAAGGATGTAGATTGCCGATCGTATTCTCAGATGAAGAGACTTGCACAGGACAGGGTAGCGTGGAGAGCTGCATCAAACCTGTCTGCGGACTGAAGACCACAACAACAACAAACCGCACTGGCATGTTATATAGTCCACTTTTGGTCTGCATATAGTTTCGTGATTTTCGCAAAATACGCACTAAAAATAATAAATACATAAATAACATGTAAGTCAACACCGACCATATGTCAACTAGCACTGCCCATGACGAGCAGATCGAAGGAATGTATGAAGAGGTAAACGAAATTACGCAGACAGTTAACGGAGAGGAAAACTTAATTGTGATGGGAGACTGGAAAGCGATAGTAGGAAAAGGAAGGAAAAATAGCAGGTGAATATGGACTCTGCAACAGGAATGGAAGAGAAAGCAGCCTGGTAGAGTTTTGCACGGAACATAATCATAACAAACACCAGGTTGAAGAATCACGAAAAAAGCTTGTGTACGTGAAAGAGACCAGGAGACACCGGAAGGTATCATATAGATTTTATAATGGTAAGACACAGATTTAGGAACCAGATTTTAAACTGTAAGACATATCGAAGGACAGATACGAGACTCTGACCTTATCTTATGAACTGTAGGCTGAAACTGAAAAAAACTGCGAAAAGGTAGGAAAATAAGGAGATGGGACCTGGATAAATTGAAGGACCCTGAAGTTCTTGAGAATTTCAGAGGGAGGTTTCGTCAACAATTGACAGAAACGGGGGGGGGGGATAAAACAATAGAAGAGGAATGGGTACCTTTGACAGATGAAATAGTGAAGGCAACAGGAATTTCTGGCATGCCTTGACTAAAAGAAGGGATCAATTGATAGGACACATTCCTAGATATAAAGGAATGGTGATTTTAGAGTTGGGGAAAATACTAAGCTTTATTCCCGTCTAAGAAATACATATTTATGATTTTTTTTACAGTATCTTTATTCAAAGGAACAAAGGGCTATAAAAGTGATAGGCAGTTTGAAAAAGAGCGTGAGGAATTGGACGATGACGCTGCGCTGAGTGTATTTGCACACATGACTGACACTCAAAAACGTGTTTAGCAGACTGGGCGAAAAATGGATGCCAGACTGAAATTCGTTGAAGGAAGGAAATGTAGGAGGTCTTGCAGAACAGTAATGCCGGCTTGGAGATCCGAAAGCTATTCGTCTACCGTACTTGCCAAGAAGTCCTACATCAGTATACGAAACACCGCTTTTCAATCTGCAGATGGGGTTACAATTACGGCTTAAAACGTAAATTATAGAAGTTATAAGTGCGATTCGGTTGCACAGTGGTGGAGTGCCGCCTACAAATCCAAAGGTGGCGGGTTCGATCCCCGCCAGGTCCTGGGATTTTTTTTCTGTCACTTTCCACTTCTTTCACCTGTGGCGGTATTGCTCATGTGAAAAATACCGAGTAGCACCGTGGTTCGGAACCCACGATAAACTGTAGGTCCCCCCGTAACTGGTTGGGTAAGTCAGTTCGAAGGTCGGAGGAAGGCAACGGCATACCACCTCCAGACAGGACCATGCCTAGTAAAGCACTGTGGTGTTCAAACCAATCTTCGGATTGTTGACTGCTTTACTTTTTTTACGCGGGTTTCATTCTGTTTGTTACATCTACATACATACTCGGCAATTCACCGTAAGGTGCGTGGCGGAGGGTATACTGTACCACTACTAGGCATTTCCTTTCCTATTCCACTCCCAAATTGAACGAGGAAAAAAAGAATGCCTACATGCCTCCGTACGAGCCCTAATTTGTCTTATCTTGTCTTTGTGATCTTTACGCGAAATGTAAGTAGGCGGCAGCAAGATCATGCTACATTCAGCTTCAAATTGCGGCCCTCTAAAATTCCTCAACAGAAATTCACGAAAAGAACGTCGTCTTTCTTCCAGCGATCCCCAATTGAGTTGCCGGAGCATTTCCGTGACACTCGCGCATTGGTCGAACCTACCGGTAACAAATCTAGCTGCTCGTCTCTGAACCGCCTCTATGTCTTCCTTTAAACTGATCTGCTGCGGGTCCCAAACACTTGAGCAATACTCAAGAT
This sequence comes from Locusta migratoria, assembly GCA_026315105.1. Taxonomy (NCBI): domain Eukaryota; kingdom Metazoa; phylum Arthropoda; class Insecta; order Orthoptera; family Acrididae; genus Locusta; species Locusta migratoria. The sequence goes on along the minus strand of CM048754.1, from coordinate 1,091,330 downwards.
GTGGCCGTACAAGCGTTTTATACGCGGTCTCCTTTACAGGTGAAGTACAGTCTTCCCAAAATTCTCCCAATAAACCGAAGTCGGCTGTCCGCCTTACTCACAACTGTCGTTACATGTTCGTTCCATTTCATATCGTTCTGCAGTGTTACTCCTAGATATTTGAACGACGCGACAGCATCAAGAAGCTCACTTCTAATGCTGTATTCGAACATCATGGGATTGTTTTTCCTACTCATGCGCATCACTTTACATTTTTCTACATTGAGAGCTAGCTGCCATTCTTCGCACCAACTACAAATTTTGTCTAAGTCATCCTGTATGCTATTACAGTCAGTTAACGACGACTCCCTCCCATACACCACAGTATCGTCAGTAAACAGCCGCAAATTACAAGTTACTCTGTCCATCAGATCAGTTATATAGATAGAAAAATAACAGCGGTCCTATCACACTCCCCTGGGGCGCGCCTGACGATACACTCGTCTCTGACGAACAGTCGCCGTCGAGACAACGTACTGCGTTAGTGGCAGAAGTGGTAGAAAATCCACTGTACAATGGCACAGCCCCGAGAGACTGACGGCTGTTAGAGAAGACAGGCACAGATGGTGCCGTAAGCACGTGGAACCACTACCGACAGACACACGCGAGCGATGGGGTGTCGCAACTTGATGGGCACCCTGTGGCTGCGGCGCGCCGGCGGCAGTGGCGACGAAGACCAGTGAGGGTCTGAGGGTAGGAGGGGAGGAGGAGGGGCGTCCCTCCCACAGGGGCAGCAGGGCGCCCATTCACTGCCCTCCGAGAGCGCCGGCTAACACCAGCAACACAACTACCGCACACCATCAACTGCTGTGTCCAACATTCCATGCGTCATAAATGATTTTCGGCACCTGAAACTGTTGTTAATTATTTATATACAAGACCGGTGTAGCGGTCAAACCCGGCGGTTCGTATTACTTAAGAGTGAGAAGTTGTCCAAAAGTTGCCCCCTCTAACCCCCCCCCCCCCCCCACTGTGTGTAATCTGTATATACGAGACGCGTCCAGAAAGTAAGTTCCGTTTGGTAATAAAATGAAATTGTACACAGATACAGAAGAAATTTTTATTTCCACATAACTGCCGAAATTTTGCAGGCATTTGTTATATAGCGTGACACCAGATTTTGTATACCTTCTTCATAGAAATCTGTCGCCTGTGTCTTCAACCGGTCAGCTCGTCGTCATTGGTGAGGTGATGACCGCCAAGAAAAGACGAGATGTAAGAACAGATGAAAGTCACTAGGAGCGAGGTCAGGGCTGTACGGAGGATGGTCAAACACGTCCCAGCCAAATCCCTGTAGGAGGTTTTTCGTCACAGTGATCGTGAAATTTGGAGGAAGTCCATAGCGAGAACACTAATTGTAAACCTACGGTTTTCCTGGATCTTGTCATCAATTGCGTGAACCAGTTCTTCTGTAACCAAAGGTGGACGCCCACTTCGTTCTTCATCGTGCACATCACTACGCCCGCCATTGAACTGTCAGACCCATCTTCTCACCATCGAATCACTCATCGCATTTGGTCCGTAAACATTGCAAATTTGCCGATAAATTTCACTCGGTTTCACTTTCCTCGCATTCAGAAACCGAATCACCGACCTGATTGCACAGGCTGCGGGATTTCCAATCAACGCCGACATTTCAAACGAGCACAACAAAGCGTACGTAACTGATAGCGATCTCCAAATGGCGCACATTCTTCTCCTTGATACACGTCGTCTACAGCGCATGTGCGGAACTGCAGTCGCAGCGCTGCAGCAGAGATAAATTGAAACGGAACTTACTTTCTGGACGCGCCTCGTATAAAAACGAATGTTTGTCTGTATGTCCTCTATGTGTTCATACACCATTCATTCGACTGCAACGAAACTTTGGTGAACTTTTTCACCGTACGCCAACGAAGATTCCTGACCCAAAAACAAAAGAGCACGACACATACCTCAGGAGAAATGACGTTATAATATAATTAGAGGCCACCGCGTAAGAATACCCAGATTTATGTCTCAATTAGTAGAAAATGGGAGTAGTTAGGGACCTGCAACAAAGTTTGTGTGTAATTTCGGACGCTTATGAAGCGTTTTGTAACTGAGACCCTCCCTCCCCCCACAAAACGATGAAACGGAAATAAGTGAAACGATCACAACAGTTTCGCTGTAGATGACGTAAAACTGTCGCATCAGGCATGACCTTGTATCAAATAAAGTTAGTATTACAGAGTTGCATGTTACTATTTATTTTTGTCTGCAAGTCTCCTTTAATCCTCTTGCATACAAAATTAAGCATTCTGTTTTTTAAATCTCTATCTATATAAAAGCGAAAGGACACTCACTCTGACTAAACACGAAATCTCGAAAACTACTTCACCTATCAAACTGAAATTTGGCAGGAATGTAGTTTACAGGTAGAAAACGTCAGCTAAGAAAGTATTTTGTGATAGGTGCATGGTGGAGCATAGTTCTCCTACAGACTCAAGAAACCCACAGTTTCATTCCGATGTTCACGAAATTTAGCACGCTTGACGTTCAAAACAAGAGAAAGATCGCCGTCTACCTTAAGTTTCATACGGTGCATGGTGGAGGGTAGTTTTCAATATAAAACTGGATCACTAAATACCTTTGTCGGTCTATAACTTGAGGACGGCTCGAGCGATTTCACAGACCCTTTTTTATTGTTTTCGTTATTCTCGGAACAACGGTTGTATGAAATAAAACTGAAATATTTGAGAACAACAAAGTGCGTTTTTCAATGTGACAATTTCTATTGCATATAAATCTACAGTTTTGTTCAGATGTTGATGAAATTTTGCACGCTCTACCTTAAAAACACTGAATGTCAGAGCCGCGAACTAGTTCGCTCTTTTAGTTCGCCCGCTCCCAGTGACGGCTGAGCGGCGTGGTCTGCGCTTGCAGGTGGAGGGAGAAGTTCCCCCGCCTAGCTGCTTCACGCGCTTGCTGCTTGAGCCGCTAACGATATCACGCAAACCAAAAGAAACAGTTTGTGGATAATTTGTCGCGTTTAAGTTTAGAGTTATCTCTATATCTCGGCATTATGGAATTTGTTGGTGAGATATTGCAGTGTGCAGAATACTTCAAAGCAGAAATTTTGTAGCACTGAACCATGTAATCTAGCAGGCAGGCGCTAACCTCGAAATGGCTCTCATCAGCAGAAGGCAAACACGTGATTTTTAATTCTGTTCGCGACCTATCGCGCATATTTTAGTTCGCGACCTACCTATCGCGCATATTTTTGTTCGCGACCTATGGCGCATATTTTAGTTCGCGACCGGTAGCTCTCCTTTTATTTCGCAGCTCGGCCGCGAAGTAGGTCGCTCTTTTTAGTTCGTCCGCTCGTTTTGGCTTTTTCTACCGCTACTAAAACTACAGCTGAGCTGCATCTGGACGGTGTGTGGCGGAGGGTACCTTGAGTACCACTATCGATTTTCCTTCCTATACCAGTGACGTATTGTTCGCGGAAAGAAGGATTGTCGGTATGCCTCTGTGTGGGCTCTAATTTCTCTGATGTTATCCTCATGATCTCTTCGAGAGATATACGTAGGAGGGAGCAATGTATTGCTAGACTCCTCAGTAAAGGTATGTTCTCGAAACTTCGACAAAAGCCCGTACCGAGCGACAGAGCGTCTCTCCTGCAGAGTCTTCCACTGGAGTTTAGCGATCATCTCCGTAACGCTTTCTCGATTACCAAATGATCCTGTAACGAAGCGCGCTGCTCTCCGTTGGATCTTCTCCACTTCCTCTATCAACCCCACCTAGTACGGATCCCACACCGGTGAGCAGTATTCAAGCTGTGGGCGAACAAGTGTACTGTAACCTACTTCCTTTGTTTTCGGACTGCATTTCCATAGAATTCTCCCAATGAATCTAAGTCTGGCATCTGCTTTACCGACGATTGATTTTATATGGTCGTTCCATTTTAAATCCTTCCTAATGACTACTCCCAGATAATTTATGGAATTAGCTGATTCAGTTGCTGACCTGCTATAGTGTAGCTAAGTGATAAAGGATATCTCTTTCTGTGTATTCGCAGTACATTACACTTGTCTACATTGAGATTTAATTCGCAGTGTCCTCTCGCTGTTACCAGTTAGTCTTCGGAAAAGGAGCGGACGAACTAAGAGGCGAGGGATCTGCGAACTAGTTCGCGTAGTTCGCCCGTGGGAGCGCTCATCCGAACTAGTTCGTTCGCGAACTACACAAGACTAATAGGAAGAGACAGGCGCTACAGTCCGTGTTTGTGACGCCTTCGAACCGAGGCGAAGCGACACGATTTCCAGGTTGTGTAAGGGCTGAAGGTTAATACACAACCTGGAAATCGTGTCGCTTCGCCTCGGTTCGAAGGCGTCACAAACACGGACTGTAGCGCCTGTCTCTTCCTATTAGTCTTGTGTAGTTCGCGAACGAACTAGTTCGGATGAGCGCTCCCACGGGCGAACTACGCGAACTAGTTCGCAGATCCCTCGCCTCTTAGTTCGTCCGCTCCTTTTCCGAAGACTAACTGGTAACAGCGAGAGGACACTGCGAATTAAATCTCAATGTAGACAAGTGTAATGTGCTGCGAATACACAGAAAGAGATATCCTTTATCACTTAGCTACACCCCCTTATGGCACACAAAGCGTAAACTTGGTGTTTAAGACCGCGGTGCCGGTTCTTTCAGTTTCTTTCGGCCATTTTTGTATCTAATTGTCTTAAAATGAATGTAGTGTACCATTCGGTCTCCCACTTCCCCAGCATACACCCCCCAATAGTTTTCTCACACACTTTATATGTTGATTTTTTCCAATGTTATAGACTTGCAGTTGATTGTGAAAGGAAAAACACACAACTTGAGGGTAAGTGGGGTACATTGGACCGGAGAAAATAAAGACATTCAGTGTACACATGGGCCTTTTTGACCGGGAGCGGAGAGTGCAATTCGTTAATTACAGAACTTCGGACAGATGCACAACGAAGAAAAGACTTACTTGGACTTCCTCTTCAATTGAAGTAGAACAGCAGGTTGCTGCTAAGGAGCTTGGTAAGGTGCAGAGATTAACCTGCTTAGCCATAACAGGCGGAATTAGCAATACACCAACTGCTGGGATGGAAACAATGTTGGATATGCCCCCATTACACCTTGTGTCTAATAAAGAACTGGTAAAGGGACTCCTTGCACTGTTCAAGGGCATTGGTTGGCTTTACTAGATATACAGGGAGCGATACCGCACGGTAAACTTAGTTTCGGTGCGGGCAGTGGCGGGTTGGACCAACACTGTTTTGGCTTCCCTTAGAAAATAAAATCAAATCAATCCTCTTCAACTGCCTTGAGGCTACTGTGGAGGGCAGAGTGCTGACAAGCACTCAGAGAGAAGGGGAGGGGGGAGAAGGGGGTGCCCCGGTCCAAAAGACCCGTGTACGGGCTGAAGGTCAACATTCTGAGCACCGGGAAATTTCCCAAGTTCACAGCCGTGTAGTGCTCTCTACTCTACTGGCTCCCATCCGCTGTCGTGGCTGACGCGTGCTTTCGCGATTGCCCGGACCAGCTATCCCGCGCTCGGAGCTTTTGGTCGTCGGGCCATTATTTTGCGCTCGGCAGATAAAGGCGGGCAGATTTATACGCTCTGGCAGCAGCCAGCGCGGCCGATACGTTTTATGAAATACGCGCCACGCGAGGCCGACCGCGCCCTAATCACCTGGCCCCGCGTAAACAATGGCCGGGGTGGGGGGGGGGGGGGTAGGGGAGGGGCAGGTAGTTAGGCCGGTATCGCCGTGTTACGTAATGACGTGTACACGCGCGCGCTTGCTTGTCCATCTGCGTGACGTCGCCGAGTCAACACTGGCCGGCCTCGCCGATCTACATCTACAGCATCTACACCGGTGCTCCGCAAACTGACGAAAAGGGCGAGGCACACTGTAATGCGGTCTTCCGTTCCCCGATAGCGAGTTTACTGCTGTTCACACACCAAAATTGCGGAAACTTTACTTCACGCTTGACACTCGATACAGATTTTGTTGAACCATTCGATATTCTACATCTACATACATACTGTGCAATCCACCGTAAAGTGCGTGGCGGACGGTACATTGTACCACTACTGGGCATTTTCTATTGCACTCCCAAATAGAACGAGGGGGAAAAAATGTCTATACACCTCTGTAGGTATCCTAATTTCTCTTATGTTGTCTTTGTGATATTTACGCGAAATGTAAGTAGGCGCCAGGAAGATCGATCTACAGTCAGCTTCAAATTCCGGCCGTCTCAATTTCTTCAACAGAAATTCACGAAAAGAACATCATCTTTCCTCCACCGATACCAATTTTAGTTCCTGGAGCATTTCTGTAAAATATTCAATGAATATATAACAATAGCTGCGAATGGGCAAAGCTGAAAAAGTGTACCCAGCCGGGATTCAACCCGGGTCTCCCGCATTCTAGGCAGTTGCACTGACCCCCTACACCACTGGGGACACAGTGATCATCACACCTGCAAGGACTACCTAAGCACGCCTCCCGTCAAACAAAAATTTTCAGCTTCACCCTGACCACAGTACTCAAACTCATAGTCACTTTGTACTAATTCCCGTAAGAGTAAGGGCTCCAAACTTATCCACCCCTCCCCACTAATGAAAGGATCATTGCCTGTCACTAGCATATATATACATATATCTTTATACAGGGTGTTTCACTAAGTGTGTTTGCCTCTGTAACTTATAAAATAATAGGTGACGGGAAATTTTAATGCGGTAGGTCAACACAAGACATGTTACGCTTTCTGCGGAGCTATGAACATAGTTTATTGTATCATTTTCCAAAGAGTTACACCACAAAGATATAATTTTTTTAAATGGAACAATAGTTTTTTTCTATCGTGTATTAGCTGCGTCCAAATCAATTTAAACTACATTCCTATCACTGTTAGTTTGCGAGCTACAACCCTTCAAAGTTCCGGGGGCGGAGGCTGCGATAGCGTAGCTGACTGGCCGAGTGGCTATCCCCTGGGGCACGGCCCACTGTCTCATGACCACCAGCCAGTCAGATACGCTGTCGTAGCCTCCGCCCCCTAAACTTTGAAGGGTTGTAGCTCCCAAACTGTTATAGGAATGTAGTTTAAATTGATTTGGACGCAGCTGGTTTAAACGAATCCAATACGCGATAGAAAAACTATTGTTCCATTTAAAAAATTATATCTTTGTGTTGTAACTCTTAGGAAAATGATATAATAAACTATGTCATAGCTCCGCAGAAAGTGTAACATTTCCTGTGTTGACCTACCGCATTAAAATTTCCTGTCACCTATTATTTTATAAGTTACAGAGGCAAACACACTTAGTGAAACACCCTGTATATATATGGCGTCTATTCCGAAAGAACAGACGTCACTTCTGATCCTACAGTTGTTATTGTTTTCATATTCACAGAATATATGACATCAACTGCTGGAAAGGTCATAGCGTCAGTGTTCTGGGATGTGAAGGAGATTGTGTTTTTAGCGTATCTCCCCACAGGGCAAACAATTACTGGTGAATACTATGCTAACGAAATGGAGAAAATGCAACGAAAGATGCACGAAAGAAGGCCAGGTTTAGCAAGGAGGTAGCTAATCTTCCATCAAGTCAATGCGCGCACGCACACATTCCCGTCGACATAGCAAAATTACATGAACTTAGGTAGCAATTGTTATCGCACACGCCTTATCCACAAGATATAGTTTCGACAGACTTCACATCTCTCTCCAAAACTGAAAAATTTCCTTGGTGGACGAAGAAGATTCACCTCAAACGAAGGACTGATAGCTCTAGTAGACAACTATTTTGCAACTAGCCAATTCTCGCACCAGTTTTCAATTATATTAAATAGTCAGAACGACATGTTTCGGGACCAACATTATCCCATTCTCAGGTTGTACAAAAAAAAAAAAAATAATAATAATAAATATAAAAAAAAAAATAAAATAAAAAAAAATAAAAAAAAAATTTCAGTCATTAGGCAACGTCCACCTTGAAATACCAGGTAGTCAAAAAGTCAGTATCAATTCCAAAACTTAATAGATCAGGGAATAACGTAGATAGAGAGGTAAAAGTTGACACACATGCTTTGAATGACATGGGGTTTTATTAGGAAAAAAAGGTTGATAAAATGTCTGACAGATGGCGCTCCATCGAATCAGAAGTTATGGTAAGGCATTGGCGTCGGATGTTGTCTTTCAGCATCCCCAGAGATGTCGGTCGATGACGATACACTTGCGACTTCAGGTAACTCCAAAGCCAATAATCGCACGGACTGAGGTCTGGGGACCTGGGAGGCCAAGCATGACGAAAGTGGCGGCTGAGCACACGATCATCACCAAACGACGCGCGCAAGAGATCTTTCACGCGTCTAGAAATATGGGGTGGAGCGCCATTCTGCATAAAAATCGTACGTTCCAGCAGGTGTTTATCAGCCAGGTTGGGGATGATGCGATTCTGTAACATATCGGCCTACCTCTCACCCGTCACGGTAGCAGTCATTGACGTTTCCTGTCCAGCGCCATCTGTCGGACTTTTTTTTTCCTTTGTTCTATAAACCCCAATGTCATTCCAATCATATATGTTAGTTTTTACCTCTCTATCTACATTACTCCGTGTTTTCTTAAGCTTTCAAATTTATACTGACTTCTTCATCACCCGGTACATGAAGAAATTTCATCATGAGCATGGCATCAGTGTTCTGGGATGTGAAGGGGTTCTGTTTGTGGATTATCTCCCCACTGCGTAATTAGTTATTGTCTGGAGAATACTGTGCTGACCTACTGAGCAACAAAACATACGCTAAAAAAGGTCAGCTCTAGAAAGTCATCTTCCATCACGAAAATGCGCGTCCCCACATGTGTGCCGTCACCATGGCAAAATTACACGAACTAACGTATGAATTAAAGATGTTAAACTGAATTAGATGCATTGACGTAAAATTAATGCCGTGGCTGGGATTCGAATCTGGGACCTCCTGCTTACTAAGCAGACGCCATAACTTTGTTGTTGTTGTTGTTAACAATTAGGCCACCGAGGCTTCATGATTACAGTCACTGCACGGATAGTCTCAATAGCGACTGCATTTCAACGATTAGGATTACTGCCTTAGGATAATATAGACCGATGGATTTGACGCTTACAATCAAAACGATAGTCATATTACCCAATAAGGAAAGTCTTGTCACGAATATAAGACCCATTGCTGGATCAGAGGTCTTCACGTAGAATTGACCAATTTCCTCATTAAGAAGATTCGAATAGTCTACTCGTGGAATATCTATAACCAAATAGTAAGTCGTATTCCCGCAGAAAGCACCCACATACAAATAATATTGAAAATTTAAGAAATGACAAAAGAAACTTTCAAACTGTGAGGGAATCATTACCTTTATTTCTTTTTCTTTCTTTCCCTTTATTTCTTAAGACTTTATTATTTATTATCCTATGTTCAAAGAAGGAAGATTTGTTTTTATATTGTATTAAATTTATATAAATATTTCATTTGTATTTAAAATTATATGTAATGAATCTGTATCGAATTTGTTGTAATTGTTGATGCAAGAAGAAGACTCCTTATTTCAAATATATGAAATAAAGAAATAAAACAAAGCCCCCTACATACCAACCCATCGCTGCGGCGGAGTGGCCGAGCGCATTGAGGCGCTATGCTGCGATTCGCGAGGCCGTTCCCCATCGGGGGTTCAAATGTTCAAATGTTTGTAAATCTATCGGACCAAACTGCGTGGTCATCAGTCCGTAGCTTACAAACTACTTAAACCTAGGTAAACTAACCTAAGGACAACACACACACCCATGCCCCAGAGGACTCGAACCTCCACGGCGAGCAACCGCGCGCTCTGCAGCGAGACGCTGTAGACCGCTCGGCTACTCCACCGCGGCGTCGGGGGTTCGAATCCCCCCTCGGGCATGGATGGTTGTGTCGTCTTTAGTATAAGGTAGTTCATAAGTAGTTTGTAAGTTTAGGGACTGAAGACCCCGCAGTTAAGTCCCTTACGCTTAACAAACACTTGAACATACCCTGCCCTATGCTTTGGGGACCCCTTTAGTTTAGCTTAGGATTAAAGTGGTTGTGACCTTAGTAACTTTTTTTGGAAGGCGAGATGGTTGGGTTTTTGAGGAAAAAATAATTACTTGACAACGCCTGGAAAGGAAGAGCTTGGGAAAAAAAAAAAGTGTCCCAATGGTTATGGCGGTCAATCTAATAAGCAGGAGGTTCAGGGTTCGAATCCCGGACGCGGCATAAATTTTAAATCTGAGGCCTCTAATTCAGTTTACTATCTTTAACACGTATGGAGACAACATATGTCTCTGGGAAATGTTTATTTGATATTTATAAGGTATGAATTGTTGCCACACCCGCCTTATTCACCTGATTTGCGTCCATCAGACTTCCCATTTTTTCGAAAAACTAAGGAAAAAAAATGTTCTTTGTGGACGAAGATTCACTTTAAACGAAGAACTACAACACTTATTGAAATCTATTTTGCTGGCCCAGAGGAATCCAATTTTCGAGGAGAGATCGAGACGCTGGAATATCGTTGGACCAAGTGCATTAATCTACAGGGAGGCAACATTGAAAAATAAAAAATAAAAATTAAAACTTCAGTGGTGTAAGACCTTTTTTCCCCATCCCGATCCGAGAAATTTTCAAACCATCTTCGTATCTTCGGGACATTCGTAACATAACAAAACAAAATATCGATAAGGTTGGAGCAAACGGACACGCTTAGCGGATTTTTTAAAATAACTATTAAAAACATCTAATTCCAGATGTTTATTTTATATCACTAAGAAGCTTATACCTCATGTCAAAGTGAAACATATTTAGTTAATTTATAAATTTTATTTTCAGCCCAGGATAATTGATACAAATGGGTGGTGCGCCAATGTCCGTTTGCCGCCAACTACAGGGGCAAACGGACACTCCGTATGAGGCAAACGGACACTTTTTAATCACTGTCATCATTGTTACAATTATGGCAAACAAAGTAAGGATCATTTCCATTTGGAACACACGCAGCAGGAAACCAGAAAGAACAGACTAGACGCTGTACCCAATTTTCAATGTGTTTGTATAGTTTTGTACACACACTGCACATATCATTCTTACGGTCATCGCGTATGGTATTGTTCGCTGCCTTCTTGTTTGTCGCCGTGCCTTTTTCTCTTTTAGGTCAGAAACAGAACTAGGATCTGTCATAAAGGATGATGTTCCCATCTTGCGTTTGCTTTTGGCAGATCCTGAAGCCGATGGTACACCACTGAGGTCCTGGAAACTTCCCTCATTCGCAGCATGTTTGGTGACCCTTGTTGTTGGCTGTGGTTGCAATTCCGCCACTCGATTAGTCCTATTTCCTGGTACAGTTGTCATCTGCACGTCTGCTGTTTGATACTCAGGATTTCCTCCTGGATTAATAGTGGGCTCTTCGTGCACAGTTGCGGCAGCAAACACGTGCTCACGAAAGCGGCTGCGGTTGAAGTGATGAATCCCACAAGCACTGAAGCCATCTACAGCGTTCCCGACTGTAGCTGCACGGTTCCATGCTTCAGCAAAAACAGCTCCAAATGACACTTTATTATTTCCTTTCCCTGGATTTCTTCTGATGCACAACCTGCAGGCTCCATTGTAAAATGTCTTTAGTGGAGCAAAGAAAGAGACATCAAGGAGCTGTAGCCTGTGAGTACTGTGTGGGGGCAAACGCAATAGATGCACACTGTTGGCTGCGGCCTTCCATCTGTGTTCCTTTTACGATTATGGACCATTCTGTAAATAAGAATAGTAGTCAGTCACAACTACTGAAATTTACTAAAAATTATATTACTAGTCAGTTAAAGGTATTTGCCACACCTCTATAACTGTTTTATTAAGAAAAAACTAATGTGTCAGTCACAACTATTGATATTTACTAAAAATTAAATTATTACAGTTAAAGATATTTGCTACATCTCCGTAATTGTTTCAGTAAGAAAAAAGTAATGTGCCCGTTTGCCTCCACGAACAAGTGTCCGTCTGACCTACCTTAGTCAGGGCCGGATCTAGGGAGGGGCAGAATTTAGAGGGCGGCAAATTTTGACCGATTTTTTTTCTTTTATAGAATGTAACTTTCTGGTATAATTTAATAAATTTAACTGACAGAGAATTATTAAAATTAAAATGACTGCAATAAATACCGAAATCATTTAATAAAACTAAAATTCCTGGTTGCTGACTTCAGTGTTGCCCTGTCACAGGTTCTTCAGCTAATCAAACTTTAAAAATCTACTAGATATTAGCCAGAATGAGGGGGAGATGTTTGCGTTATTGCATAAGTAAATGCACAATGTTTATTAATTTGCATAGATTTCCTTTTCCAGATAAATGAATATTCATATTTCATATCAAGGTAATATTTGTATAACAGGTGAATCTGAATAACGTTCCAGTCCTTATATATATATATATATATATATATATATATATATATATAGTGCGCACACTTCTTATTGAATGTCAAAAGCATTAATGATGTTGAGTCCTCTCTCGGTAGCGGTGGAATTGATAGACATCTACAAATCACATTTAACTACCTGACAGAGGGTTCATCGGACCACTTTTATACTGTTTACCTCCCATTCCATTCTCGAATAGCGCGCAGCAAGAAAGAACATCTCAATCTCTCTGTTCGAGATCTGATTTCACGTATTTATACAGATGATCTTTTCTATTTATGTAAGTGGGAGGCAACAATGTATTTTCGCATTCGGAGGAGAATGTTGACGATTGTAGTTTCGTAAGTAGCCTACGTCGCAGCGATAAACGCCTTTGTTCTAATGATTACCATTCCAGATCCTGTATCATTTCCATGTCTCCCCTGTATCACAACAATACAAAACAAGCTGCCCTTCTTTCGACTCTTTCGATGTCCTCTGACAAACCCACCTGATAAGTATCGCACACTGGGCAGCAAGACCAGATAAAACAAAAGGAATCTCACTGTATTATTGATACTGTCCTTCTAGCTAAGCAAGGAAGTCCTTTTAGAGGAACAAACGAAGATGGTGATTTTGGTGATCCACATAGCGGCAAATTTCTAAATACAATTGATCTCATATCATACTATAGTGTCCCCCTTCGTCTGCGTATTGAACGCCACAAGAAAGGCCAGATTAGCTATTTTTACAAAAATATACAAGATGAGTTCCGTGACTTGATTGCTGACAAAATAAAACAAGATATAATTAAAGATATTTTAGCTGCTAAATACGTTTCGCTGATATTTGACTGCACTCCAGATATCAGCCACAATGAGCAGATGACACAAGTAATTCGATGTGTCAAGTGAATAACTCAGAGGTTGTGGCAAGTTCTACTGACTTTTTTTACAGTTACAGACAAAACAGGAGAAGGCCTTAGTCAAGAGATACTGCAAGAATTTGAACAAGATGGGTTGAACGTTAAACACTGCAGGGGGCAGTCTCATGACAATGGGGCGAACATGGCTGGAAAGTACAAAGGGGTCCAGTGAAGAATACTTCAGAAGAACGAACTGGCCTATTTCGTACCATGTGCTGCTCACTCTTTAAATTTAGTAGGAGCAAATTCAGCAGACATTCAGAAAGACTAGGTGATCTGTAAGAGCAGATGCGGTTGAAGCTGTTTACAAGCATTTTCATAAAGTTTTGAAGGCCCTGGAAGAAACTGAAACTTATAAATTGTCAACGCCAGAAACAAAATGAGAGACAAGATCTATTTTAAAAAATATGAGAAAACTGAAATTCAATACTTTAACTTGTTTCTGGTATGCAATATTAAAATAAATTGCTCATGTTAATCAGTTTCTGCGAAGTTAATACTTTACAATTGATAAAGCTGTTCGAAACATTCAAGGATTTTTGGGCTCTCTAAAAACTTCCTGTGATTCTTGTACCTCTGAAGCTATTTCTGATGCCACAGTGCTAGCAGAAGATAATGAGGTATCAACAGTATTCTCCGAAAAAAGGATTCGAAGAAAGAAGAAAATGGCCGATGAGCTTGGTGAAGATGAAGTATACAACATTCACAGAAAAAAAAAGTAATAATTCACAGAGCTTAGTACCAGGTTTATCGCACTTGAGAAAATTGGTGCAAAAATTAGTTTTCTGTGTGGTGCGCAAATTCGAGAAATGGAAGTGGAGTACTTGAAGGCCAAAGCAGCGGAACTGGCAGAAGATCTTAGCGAGGAAGAACTTGATGTTGAAAGTTTCAGACAACATGCGCTGGCAGTAGACAGAGCCTTGCAAAATTCCACTGCATCGTCAACATTAAGTTTAATTTGTGAAAATGAATTGGTAGAGGGGTATCCCAACCTTACTACAGCGTTAAAATATATCTTACCATTCTAGTTTCGTCTGGAGAAAGAAGTTTCAGCAAGGTGAAACTAATTAAATACACTTGAGGAGCATGACTGCTTAACAAATCTGAGTATAATATCCATAGAGCACAAACGAGCTGCTTCTCTAAACTATGATGATATCAAAAACAGTTTTGCAGCAAAAAAAGCTCGAAAAGCGAAATTTTGAATTCATTTTTGTACGATGAGTAAGCTTGTAATATTTTTGTATGTATTAAAATTGTTCTGTTTTACTTTGATCTTAATTCCGTCAATAAAATAAGTTCATGTTGTGAGTTTGTGACATTTATGTACAAATATGTAACCCAATTAGCATCAGAAAGTCGATTCTTACAGGGGGGGGGGGGGTGAAAGAAGGGGCGGCAAATTTAAGCTTGCCCCCCTTGGCAAATGTCCTAGAGCCGGCCGCGGTGGCCGAGGGGACTGAGGTGCTCCTGTCACGGTCTGCACGGCCACTACGGTCGGGGGTTCGAATCCCCACTCGGGCATGGCTACTTGTGCCGTCCTTAGTCTTAGCTAGTTCATAAGTAGTTTGTAAGTTTAGGGACTGATGAACCCGTAGTTAAGTCCCATAAGCTTAACAAACATTTGAACGTTTGAAATGTCCTAGATCCGGCCCTGCCTTAGTAATATTTGAGTTAGTGCCGTAAAAATACAACAGATGGCACCACCAAGGCATATCGCCACACTGGCTCGTGGAGGGAAGCAGGAGCCCGCCACCGGACCGGGATTGAACCTTGGTGAATTGATTGAAATACCAACAACCCTTATTTCTGAACAAAGGCATTGCCTGCACAGTTGCTTGTCTGCGTTAGTTTACAAGCCCAGAAGGACGTTCTGAATAGGTTATTTCAAACATTACTTATCGCAGTCACTCGTATATAGTACACTGCAACAATCTGAGTAACAAGAACGGTGTTACCAAGTAGAACGAGGTAAATACACCACATTTGCTCACGTACTGTCCGTTTGCCCCCATGACCGTTTGCGCCAATCTTACCCTATACTGACTGCGAAATTTTGAAAACTCATCTTACTTCTTGAACAGCCCTGGTACGTCTCGCTCCTCGCCTCATCTCGATCGCACTTTGCGGTCCCCCTCGTCAGGTGTTTCTGTACTACGCTGGGACCGACTCCCTACGCATGCGTGGCTATGCGGTGCTGGGTCGTGCGTCACTTGTTTCCCCCGCAGCCGGCGTGAAATACCGCTCCGGTAATTGCGAGGCGTCGCATTTTCGCGGAGGCCCCGACCGCAGCGGCAACGCAACGCAACGGCAACGGCAACGCAACGCAACGCGCGCGGCATCCCGCCCCCTATTTCACCGCCGTAACGGCGTTTTAATTTCATTACGCGCCGGTTTTCGGTGGCGCCGTTTGTCACGGCGCAAGTTTCGTTTTTAATTAATTTACTGCGCCCGCGCCCGCCGCTGTCTAATGCGCACGCGCGGTAAATAACATTAGGAATGTAATGCGTAGTTACGCGGCCCACCGCCGCGCAGCGCCGCCGTAGCGCGGGAAACCGCAGGATGGAATTTTCATTACGTGCTTGTAAGCGCTCGCCGACGATTCTGTGTGTGTGTGTGTGAGTGTGTGTGTAGCTCCATAGTTCGCGCTGGATAACCTCCAATTTGAAATTCCAGCGGCGCGAAACAACGACGGAGGGAAGCCATTACACGTAGAATTTTCTTAGTTTTTTCTGGTAACATTGTTGCTAAAAAACGAATGACTCTCATGACGTGTGGGATGAAGCGGTACGGAAATTATTTGGTCAGTAAGACGCATATCCGGTAACGTTTCATAGACTTTCCTTTTTCTTTTTAACAAACAGTAATCCGTTTAATACTATCTCTGATTGAACCTCCATTACAGTAATCTCTATACTAACTGGATCAATAACTTTGGTGCCTGAGCATTGCAGCGTGCCTGCACATTCATATGTTTTGCACACGATTTCGCATTGTCCGCCATGTTTAAATTTGTCAAAAGAGTTTCCATCAGTTATTATGTGACAAAGAATTGGTTAGGGTTGCCAGATCTCCGGGCGCCGCCCGGAGTGCCCGGGTTTGGAATGAATTCTCCGGGTCTACGGGACAATGACTCTCATCTCCGGGCTTGAATGTAACCTTCATCTTAACTTTTTATTTTTTTACGATGCTTTTAAAGTACTATGCTCATGTAGCGACGATCTACATCGAACTTAACGTAACTTAAACTAAGGACGAACACCACATCCATGCCCTAGGGAGGGATTCGAACCTCTGGCGGGAGCAGCCTCGCGCACCGTGGCAAGACGCCTCAGTGCGCTCGGCCATTCCCGGCCCGCTCCTCCCTAGTAATAATGAATAACTTTATATAAATGTCAATTTCTTATTGCAACAAAACGCTACTTTTCTGTTCTTCCTCTGAAAACTTTTCATTGTTGCGTCGGTAGTAATCGGCTAGCGCATTATTAAGCAAACACTGTTGCGGCAACGTGTCAACTGGCGACGTCTATTATTTGTGTTCGTTCGTTCATTGTTTGTTATCAGTTTACCGGTAGTTTTTGGAATACTCGGATCTTGTGTGAACAGGCAAGCTTACATTAACTCAGATTGGTGAGTAATAACAGTGCAATGAAGATACGATATATAAGTTCATTCCGTGAAGAATGGTTGCAGGAAGAAAATTATAAAGAGTGACTACAAAACGTCGATACTGATGAGTGTATGTGTAAGTGCAGAATATGCAATATGTTATTTACTGCTCAGTACGACGGAGTGAAAGCTGTGAATAAACACTTATAATCAGAAAGACACAAAGCGAATATTACTACACAAAAGAAGTATCAGTCGCTTCTTAAATTCTAGCCGAAACAATTTTCTGCAGAAGACGACAAAGTCACTGCAACGGAATTAACTTTGACTTACCATGGTGTGAAACACCACCATTCTTACAATTCTCAAGATTGTGGTAATAAGATATATCCTTATGTTTTTAGAGATTCCTCGGCGACAACGAAAATAAGATGCGGCCGAACAAAAAGCAAGGCATTAGTAAAAAATGTGCTTCTGCCTTATGCTAAAGAGAAGCTACTAAGCGAATTAAAGCAAAATGTTCCGTTTGCATTAGGTTCAGACGCTTCAAACAAGGGCAATAAAAAACATTATCCGATAGTTGTAACATACTTCTCCAAAGATAACGGAAAATGTAATGAAGTTCTTGATTTCTACGAAGATGTTAACGAATCTGCAGAAACCATCTCAAACAAACTAAAATCCATTTTATTGGAAAATGGTTTGACACTAAATAATGTAGTTTCGTATTCAGCTGACAATGCATCAGTTAATTTCGGGAAACACAATTCTGACTTCATAAATTGAAGCCGGCCGCAGTGGCCGAGGTGACTGAGGCGCTCCAGTCACGGTCAGCACGGCCACTACGGTCGGGGGTTTGAATCCCCCCTCGGGCATGGATATTTGTGCCGTCTTAGTTCATAAGTAGTTTGTAAGTTTAGGGACTGATGACCCCGTAGTTAAGTCCCATAAGCTTTACAAACATTTGAACATTTTGAACTAAATTGAAAGAAGAAAATGAAAACTTAAAGCCAATAGTTGTTGTCAAATTTAACATAACTGTGCTAAATTTGGATTCTAGCTTCTAAGATATGATGTAGAAACTCTAGTTCTTAAAATATATTCAGACTTTTCTTCCACCGGGGGGGGGGGGGGGGAGGGAGGATACTTCTTGCTAGGAGGAAGGAGATGATTAGTTTTTTTTTTTTTCTTTTAGAATTCACGTGTAATCCTGGGGGGGGGGGGAGTTGGTCGAAGTTGGGGGGGGGGGGGGAGTCATTGGCCAAGGGGGAGGGGGGCACGTCTAGTCTCCGGGCCTGCCTCGAGTACAATCTGGCAACCCTAGAATTGGTTGCTTACCTCTTGATTTGGAATTTAATTCAATATTCGATGCTGTAGGCTGATATCGGAGTGGAATCGTAACATATTTTCTTCTCTCTTTCTTGAAATGATACTTAGCAGCCATGTTTGAATTTGGCAAGAAACTAAATATGAATATGTATGGCTGGCGTACTAAGACAGCTGAAGTTCAACATCCAGATAGTATAGAGATCAATGCTCCATTATGACGCAATCGCGTTGTAGCATAGAGGCGCATGCCCCTCCTTCTTACACAAACGATTTCACAAAAACTAATTGGTAGAAATATTTAATTTTTCCGCTACTTAAGTCTTTGTATGTCAGCACTGTGACAATATGCTCGTCATTTCGTTGATAGTCATAGTTAATAAGATATTGGCTTCGAAATAAGAGACTGCACTACATTAGGAAAAGTTTCCAGTAAAAAATAGAGGCTGCTATGATATTCCGTTTGGTGCTAGTTGCAATGTTTCCTGCCGGCCGCGGTGGCCGAGGGGACTGAGGCGCTTCAGTCACGGTCTGCACGGCCACTACGGTCGGGGGTTCGAATCCCCCCTCGGGCATGGATATTTGTGTCATCCTAGTTCGTAAGTAGTTCATAAGTAGTTTGTAAATTTAGGGACTGATGGCCCCGTAGTTAAGTCCCATAAGCTATACAAACATTTTGAACATTTTTTTATTCACATCAGTTGGGTTTCGTAAAGTTTGTGCAAGATGGGTTCCAAAACAACTCACACAGTTGCATAAGCAAACGCGCCTCGACATCTGCAAAAAACATTTGGATCGCTATGGTTACGAAGGGGACAACGGTGACGAAACATGGATTCATCATTACGAGCCAGAGAGTAAACGGCAGAGTATGGAATGGAAACATCCAAATTCTATGAGGGCATAAGGAAGCTTGTAGAGCGATGGACGAAGTGCATTGAAAAGCAAGGAGACTATGTCGAAAAATGATGTTCTTGTAAGTTTCGTATTTTATTACAATAAAATTGTATGTGTAATCATCGGATAATAGTTGATTTACCCTCATATTTTATTAAACCTACCCTTAAAAGCTGGTATCTAGTGTCATGATGTCCACTATACAGGACACGAAATTTTGTAGTTTAGAAAGAATCAAGAACTTTTTAATATTTTTGAGGCGTTTTTCGCATTTTATAAATCAAAAAATTAAAAGAAAATGCAAAAATATTTAAATAATATCTCAGGAATGAGAAGGATAAAATTCTAGAAAAAGTATCGGGGTGGCTCTGATGTGAGTTATTATCTACTGAAAAAACATTTCTTTTTCTTTTTTCTTAAATAATAATTTGAGTACGTAAGTTACACTTTCACAACGTATTCGGCGGTTGAGTTTTTAGCCTCCAGCTGCCGGCAGATCGCTGCTGCACTAGAGGAAGCCACCTTGGCCTTTCGTGACGTCACGGAGCGCTGGCTACTGAAATACCAGCGCGGCCACGGATTTATTCCCCCCGCGAGAAGGATCGGCCTGCGGCTTTTGAGCGTCGCGACGCTAACCGGCGCGCCTGGCTGGCGTGATGGACGCGCCGTCGTAATTCGTAGCCCAGGCGGAACGTAAACACGCGAGACGGAACTCCAAACAGGGGCACAGTGCACGCCGGCCGAGAGCGAAGAAATAGAAGACCAGGTTGAGGGTTGTACAGGGTGTTTTGAGTCTCAGCTTCTAATTGGTGTCCTATGAAATTTTCTTTGCCGTGGATGAGATTCGAACCCGGGACCTCCTGCTTACTAGACAGTTGCGCTAAATCTATACACCACCCCAGGCACTCGGGCCCAACACGACTTCACGAACTGCTTAAACAATTAGCCCGTCCAACGCCAAGTCCCAGCCGCGCAGGAACCACCATTATACTATTTATCTCCCATTCCATTCTCGAATAGCGCGCGGGAAGAAAGAACACCTGAATCTCTCTGTTCGAGCTCTGATTTCTCGTATTTTATTCTGATGATCATTTCTACCTATGTACCTGGGAGTCAACAATATATTTTTGCATTCGGAGGAGAATGTTGGCGATGGGAGTTTCGCAAGTAGCCCACGCCGCAGCGATAAGCGCCGTCGTTGTAATGATTCCCATCCCAGATCCTGTATCATTTCCGTAACGCTGTCTCCCCTGTATCGTGACAGTACGAAACGAGCTGCCCTTCTTTGGACTCTTTCGATGTCCTCCGTCAAACCCACCTGATAAGGATCCCACACTGGGCTGCAATACTCCAAAAAGGGACGGACAAGCGTAGTGTATGCAGTTTCTTTTGTAGTTCTGTTGCATGTTGTAAGGGTTCTGCCAATAAAACGCAGTCTCTGGTTCGCCTTTCCCACGATATTATCTACGTGTTCTTTCCAATTTAAGTCTAAAGTAATAGTAATTCCAGTGGCGGCGCTAGGCGTCGGCGACGTCGGCCACCGCCGACGGCCTCGCGCCTGAGGGGGCCTCGCAAAACATTGTCAAAATTTTAGTTTCTTTTTCTTTTTTTATACCTGATATTTAAGGGCGATTTCCAACTGCTAGGTTATGTAGCGAAGACCTACATCTAATTTACACTAGCTTAACCAATGGACGAACACAACATCCGTACCCAAGGGTGGGGTTCGACCTCCTAAGAGAGCGATCTCGCTCACCGTGGTATGACGCCTTAGTACGCTCGGCCATTTAGTTGTCCGTATTTATTTCCGTATGAGTGCAGCAGTGATGGGATTTTTAGTTAAATACATACAAACCAATTTCTTCAGTACATTTTAGAAAACGATTTAGAAGAAGTATATCCAAATGTTTATATAACAATCAGAATCATGCTCAGTTCCAGTCAGTACAGCGTCGACCGAGAGTTAAAATTGATTAAGACTAACTTGAAAAGCACGATGAGCCAAGAAAGACTATCTGCGTTGTCAGTATTATCAAGTGAAGCCGTGATCTTTAAAAAAAAATCTCTGAGACGAAAAGCAGAGAAGCTTCTTTCTTTTAACTTGTTTTTGCGTTTTTTTTTTTTTGTTTTTTTTTTTTGTCCTTGAAATTTTTGTATCCCATCCTCGTCGCCATTTTGTGTCCCATCCTCGTCGCCATTTTGTGTCCCAGCCTCGTTGCCGCTTTTGTGTCTCGTTTCCGTCGTAGGTGTCGGTGGCCGAGTAGAAAGACCGACACAGGAATAAGGATGCACGCTTGTGCAGGTACGAAGGTGAGCAGCCAGTGGGACAGCAGAAACTAGAAACACTAGAGTAAATTAGAACGAGATATATATTGAACAGAATTTATACAATACTTAAGTTTTACATAGCGCAGTACTGCAGAAGGCTGATACATAGTTGAGCTAGAGGCCTGCCTAGTGCCTGTCCGATAGCCAAGTCTTCACTGGTGCCTATCTGATTCCGAAGTGTTAACCGGTTCCTATCTCAGTCCCAAGTGGACGATGCAGTTCAGTGGTGGCCACGAGCGGAGCTGTAGCGGTCGCTCGTGGCTGACGTCGTAAGAACGCCGCGCCGTGCGTGCATGGCGGCGCGCGGCGGAAGTAGGTGGCGCGCACTTTGAACTTGTGCGACACCACAGCAATAATACTCGTATATTATACTAATAGAATTTTAGCATAATGATTATTGATGTATAATTAAGCTCTTTAAACGTTTTCTTCATTAATGAAAACTCGCAAAGACGAGTTCGCCGACGCGCAGTTTTCGTCTAGCGCCGCCACAGAGTAATTCCTAGGTATTTTGTGGAGACTTCTCTCCATTGAGAATGACCTGCTGCGTCAATTCGATGCATACCTTGGAAACGCTCTTTTAGGAGGAGAACTCCAGCAGCAGCAAGTATATCGGCCGTGGGAAAATCATGGGATAGGTGACGTTGTGCATACCTTACACGAATATCCAGCTTTCCCAGCCGCTGCAGCTTTTTTTTTTTTTTTTTTTTTTTTTTTTTTTTTTTTTTTTTAATAGAAGGGTGCGTTGCGACTTTGTTCTCACCCTTCAGTACCGCTATCAGACGGGCCCAGTAGAAGCGGAGCACGTATCAGGGTAGGAGGGTGGACGGAACTCGGCAGACGAAAGCGAAGGGTGGCAGCGGAAGGGCAAGCCCTTAAGTGTTTTAGGGCTGCGGCAGGGTCCCATAAAGGTCAGCGGAGGCGTTCGTGAGTGGTGAGTGGGGACCTTAAGGGACCGACCGCCCCCGGGGGCGGCACGTCGCCAGGGGGGCGGCCGCCGCCTCTTTATTAAACGCCGACCCCAAACTTGGCCGGGGGCGGCGTCTCTGCCGAACTCTCTTTACCCGGCAGCCATCGCCGAGACACTTTGCCACTCGCGAAAACACCGGCTACGGGTCGATTCAGCTACGCTTTCCGCACTTCAACTGCTATGGACCTACTGTAAATACGAGAGTCGTAACTTAAAATTGTGGCAAAACTGCTGTGGAGACATTATGCTATCGAATCTACCACTGTCGCTGATAGGAAAAGTTGGCCGCGGCGGAACGGCCGAGCGCATTGAGGCGCGAGGTCCTTCCCCGTCGGGGGTTCGAATCCCCCCTCGGGCGTGGATAAGTATAAGGTAGTTGATAACTAGTTTGTGAAAGGAGAAAATATAAAAATGCAGTAAATGAAACAGGCAAAATGGAGTACAGACAACTAAGAAATGAGATTGACAGGAAGTGCAAAATGGCTAAGCAGGAGTGGCTAGAAGGCAAATGCAAGGATGTAGAAGAATGTATAAATATGGGAAAAATAGATACAGCCTACAGGAAAATAAAAGAAACATTTGGAGATAAGAAAACCAGCTCTATGAATATCAAGAACACTGATGTAAAACCAGTTCTCAGCAAAGAAGGAAAAGCTGAAAGGTGGAAAGAGTATATAGAGGGGCTCTACAAAGGAAATATTGTAGGAAGGGAAGAGGATGTAGATGAAGGTGAAATAGGAGATACTGTACTGAAAGAAGAATTTGACAGAGCCCTGAAAGACCTAAGTCGAAGTAAGGCCCCTGGGGTAGTGATATTCCCTCAGAGCTACTGAAGTCTCTGGGAGAACCAGCCATGACAAAATTGTTTCACCTGGTGTGTAAGATGTATGAGACAGGGCGAAGTACCTTCAGACTTTAAGAAAAATGTTATAATCCCCATCCCTAAGAAAGCAGGTGCAGACAGGTGTGAAAACTACAGAACCATCAGTTTAATAAGTCTTGGCTGCAAAATATTAACGCCAATTATATACAGAAGGATGGAAAAGCTGGTAGAAGCCGACCTCGGGGAAGATCAGTTTGGGTTCAGGAGGAACATAGGAACCCAGAAGGCAATACTCACTTCACGGCTTATCCTAGAAGATAGATTAAGAAAAGACAAACCTACATTTCTAGCTTTTGTAGATTTGGAGAAGGCTTTTGACAATGTTGATTGGAATAAACTCTTTCAAGTTTTGAAGCAAGCAGGAGTAAAATATAGGGAGCGTAAGGTTATTTACAACTTGTACAAAAACCAGACAGCGGTTGTCAGAGTTGAAGGGCATGAAAGGGATGCAGTGGTTGGAAAGGGAGTAAGACATGTTGTAGTCTTTCTCCATTGTTGTTCAATTTGTACATTGAGCAGGCTATAAAAGAAAGCAAGGAGAAATTTTGAGAAGGAAATAAAGTTCAGGATGAAGAATTAGAAACATTGCGTTTTGCCGACGACATAGTAATTCTGTCAGATACAACAAAGGACCTGGAAGAGCAATTGAACGGAATGGACAGTGTGCTGAAAGGCGCATATAAGATGAACATTAAGAAGAGCAAAACTAAGGTAATGGAGTGCAGTGTAAGAAAATCAGGTGATGCTGAAGGAATTAGATTGGGAAACGAAGCAATAAAGGAGGTAGATGAGTTTTGTTACTTGGGCAGTAAAATAACAAATGATGGTCGCAGTACAGAGGATATAAAATGCAGAATGGCAATGGGTAGAAACGCGTTCTTGGAAAAGAGGAATTTGTTAACATCGAATATTGATTTAAGCCTAAGGAAGTCCTTTCTGAAGGCATTTGTATGGAGTGTTGCCTAGTATGCGAGTGAGACATGGACGATAAACAGTGCGGACAGTAAGAGGATTGAGGTTTTTGAAATATGGTGCTACAGAAGAATGCTGAAGATTAGGTGGGTGGATCGCGTAACTAATGAGGAGGTACTGAACAGAATTGGGGAGAAAAGAAATTTCTGGCATACCTTGACTAAAAGAAGGGATTGGTAGGACACATTCTTAGACGTCAAGGAATTGTGAATTTAGCGTTGGAGGGAAGTGTGTGGGGTAAAAATCACAGAGGAAGACCAAGAGATGGATACACTAAGCAGATTCAGACAGATGTAGGTTGCCGTTCTTATGTTGAGATGAAGAGGCTTGCTCAGGCTAGGGTATTGTGGAGAGCTGCATCAAACCAGTCTCCGGACTGAAGACCACAACAACAACAAGTTTAGGGTCTGATGACCCTGTAGTTAAGCTTAACAAACATTTGAGCAAACGTTGTAGACATACCTACCTTACCTCCGAGCACGTGGACTCGCCCGTGCGCACAATCGAGGGAAACACAGTCACTTGTGAGCGAGCGGTCTAACGTAGCGGTGTCAATGTGTTTTCGATACAGAAACAGTGGAGTTGGATCGAGATTTAATGTGCCAGAGCTCGTACAGCACGACACTGTCATCAAGGTCTTTAAGAGGCGTGCGAGGATGTGGCATTGCCATACAGAACAGTGGCAAGTTTGGTAAAGGTCTTAGCGAAGGTCGGCAAACTGTGGCAGACATGCATCGGGCAGGTCGTCCTAGCGTCTCTGAAGAAGAAGCTCATATTGTTACCGCGTTAGTGAACAGTGATCGACGCCAGACGATTCATGAACTCACCCACGAAACCAGATTAGCTCATACGACTGTGCTTCGAGTCCTGAAGGAACGCCTGGGCAAGCGAGAAATTGCATGACGATGAGTTCCTCATTAATTGACTCAAATGCAGAAAATTGATGCGATACAACGCTGCTCATGCGCACTTGGAGCGCTATGAACCCGAAAGAGAGGATTTCTTACGCTGTATCGCAACACTGGATGAGGCATGGGCCACATCGTATGAGTCAAAACTGAAACACCAATCCAACGAATGGCGTCAATATGGGTTGAAAGTGCCTCAGAGCCCCAGTATGGTGAAAGTTTTGTTGATTCTCGTGTACGACTGTGATGGTGTTATCCTAACGCATCACGTTCCTCCATGTCAGATCGTCAGTGCACAGTATTACTGTTCGTTTCTGGAGCATCACCTGCGACCAGCTTTAGAAAGAAGCGGCAACACTTTCTGCGGAACCCACCCATCATTTAGCACGACAATGCGCGGGCGCATACAGCGCAAACTGTGGCTGCTCTGTTCGGTCGATGGGACCGGCAAGTACTGTACCATCCACCATACTCCCCGGACTTAAGTCCTTGTGACTTCGAATTGATGAAGATGGAGATGAAGGAACCACTTCGTGGCATTCGCTTCAGAACTGTTCCAGAGATTCGACAGGCAGTGGACCACTCTATTCGCACCATCAACAGAACAGGCTCTGCCAACGGTATACTACGCCTTCCACATCGCTGGCAACGGGTTCTACACAACGCTGGTGACTACTTTGAAGGACAGTAACAGTGCTAACATGTAACGACTTTGTATCGGTTGTGAATAAATAGTTGGCAGTATTTTCGTTCCAATCCTCGTATTAATGTTAACTTTTCATTGTAATCGGTGAAAAGGTGTGGAAAATACCCTCAACCATGCAACGAATGGAATATTATGTGCCGCGGTGGAGTAGCTGAGCGGTCTAAAGCGTCTCGCTGCGGAGCGCGCGGTTGCTCGCCGTGGAGGTTCGAGTCCTCCCTGGGGCATGGGTGTGTGTGTGTGTGTGTTTGTCCTTTACCTAGATTTAAGTAGTTTGTAAGCTACGGACTGATGACCACGCAGTTTGGTCCGATAGATTTACAGACATTTGAACATTTCGACATCTTTATGACGTCATGGGTCAAAGCAGACTGGTGGTATCCCAGTCTACAGTTATGCCGCCCCCGTAGCGGTGAAAGAGCCAACCGTCTTTCTTCTGTAGGTATAGTTCTGCCGCTTGGAGCGGTAGTGTCACTTACCTGCCTGTTCCAGATTAGTGTCTGCAGTGAAGACATAAGTTTATGAACTAGGGAAGCACCCAATTGAGATCCAAAATGTCTCATGTGTTCTCTGAGGTGGAGTAGCAGTAACTGTGCGGTTTGTAATATTCTTAATTTTTGGATATTATGTAGACAGTGATGTTCCTATTGCTTTGAGCGTCAAGTATACAAAGTGGTATCATAATCCGATGAGCGGCATGAAACACGGATCTAATCCAATTTGTCGATGTCCATACGAAATTACCAACTTCGACTTTCACTTTTCAGGTGTTCTTTTGGAATTTTTTTTTTTTTTTCAGTAGCATGGAAAATCACAAAAAATAATGGCGTTGGTTTCGTTGCAATTACAATATGATGACAGAAACGATCCATTTTTATCGTTGTTAAAAAAGACAGTAAATGAATTGTTTCTTGACACGAGTGACCAAAATCAGCCTTGTGCTATATAAAGGCAAACCAGAGACAGCGTTTTATTGGCAGAACCCTTAAAACATGCAACAGAACTACAAAAGAAACTGCCTACATTACGCTTGTCCGTCCATTTTTGGAGTAATGCTGCCCAGTGTGGGATCCTTATCAGGTAGGTTTGAGGGAGGACATCGAAAGAGTCCAAAGAAGGGCAGCTCGTTTCGTTTTGTCACGATACAGGAGAGACAGCGTTACGGAAATGATACAGGACCTGGGATGAGAATCATTACAACAACGGCGCTTATCGCTGCGGCGTGGGCTACTTGCGAAACTCCAATCGCCATCATTCTCCTCCGAATGCGAAAATATATTGTTGACTCCTACTTACATAGGTAGAAATGAGCATCAGAATAAAATACGAGAAATAAGAGCTCGAACAGAAAGATTCAGGTGTTCTTTCTTCCCGCGCGCTATTCGAGAATGGAATGGGAGGTAAAATAGTATAAAAGTGGTTGGATGAACCCTCTGCCAGGCACTTAAATGAGATTTGCAGAGTATCCCATGTAGATGTACATTCGCGGTGTTGTCCTCAGAGGAGAACTTTCGTAAATGGTTTGGATTTTCCGCCGTATGCATGACACCTGATTTTTAATTTTCCCAAAAATGTTTCAGCACATTTTGTGCTATCATCAGTGGGATGGTTTATTTTTGTTCTGAAATTATAGTTGCAATAGTCTTTTCAGTTACTTGTAAAATGTTTTTTGTAGGTTCATTCGTTTTTAAATTTTACTTAGGTTATCTGACTACATAAATATTTCAGTTTTGTGAATATTAGGCCTAGATATACGATTATCACATTCCTTACATACCTTTTACATTAGGCTACATAAAACTCGTTAAGTAGCCTACTTATTTGTTGTTTTGGTACAAACTTGTCATCTGCAAACATAACAAACAGTTTATGATTTTCTTACTTTCTATTGTTCGGTTCGAGAAAAACGCGTCATTACTGTATAAACTTACGATTACTTTCTTTCTCTTTTAGAGTCTGGTTGTTGCTGTTAATTTTAATGTGGATGTAACTCGTTTTTCACGTTCTTTCGTGCTATGCATTACGCCAGTGGTAATACGTTTGGGAACGATTAAATATCAGGTGTCTTGCATACGGCGGAAAATCCAAACCATTTATCCCAGCGCCGGTCGCGGTGGCCGAGGGGACTGAGGCGCTCCAGTAACGGTCTGCACGGCCACTACGGTCGGGGGTTCGAATCCCCACTCGGGTATGGTTATTTGTGCCGTCCTTAGTATTAGCTAGTTAATAAGTAGTTTGTAAATTTGGGGACTGATGACCCCGTAGTTAAGTCCCATAAGCTATACGAACATTTGAACATTTGATTTAAAATACGAGATATCAGAGCTCGAACCGAGAGATTCAGGTGTTCTTTCTTCCCGCGCGCTACTCGAGAACGGAATGGGAGATAAATAGTGTAATTGTGGTTCGATGAACCCTCTGCCAGGCACTTAAATGTGATTTGCAGAGTAATCCATGTAGATGTAGAATATTTATAAGTTGATTCTTTTTCCTGTTCGTTTATCATAACGGGCGACAGTTTCTCCTCTGGTGTCAACAGCACAAGAAGTTTGAATCACAGAGGCGACTTTGCTCACTGGTCGTAAGATGCTATAGTCGAGCCGCCGAAAGACCGATTCTGACAGCTAGCGGCTATGTTGCCAATGCTGCTACGCCGTGCCAGTCGCCGGCATACGAATATCACGTCCGAATATTTTGAAACCGTTGCTATGTACTACTAAAGCGTGAACGAACGAGAACAACCACAAAGTGATGAAAAACAATTTTTTTTTTTTTTTTTTTTTTTTTTTTTTTTTTTTTTTTTTTTTTTTTTGCAGTTAAAAAGAAAGGTTTAGAAATATATGTCGAGTTAAAGTAAAGCTTCATATGTTCCAGCATTCCTTTAAATATAATGTATAATTTAGTCTTCAGTCAAAGATCGCTAGTTGAAGAATTTTGTTTATATATTTCATCATTCTATAACCATTTCCACAAACTCGGTGTTATTACTCGGACACTGTATTGTGTCAGTCTGCCGAGAGGGTAAACAAATACGGACTACCACTTTACAAGTAGTAAAATCGCCTCTTCCAATGAAATTATTTGTCTTCTTACATAAAAAGAAGAGCGGTTTTTTTCCCGTCATTCGTTTACGGTCGCTGTCGACTGCCATAATATAGTGTCCGAGTAATATCATCAGATCAGTTTCCAGCCAGTCAATTTGTCACAGAAGTGACTTTCTTACGGTTAGAAGAAGAAGCCATCTCACGCACGTCTGAAATTAACGACACGTAACACGGCACGAACAAACTGGTAACGATGAACACACGGCAGATGCCTTGCAGCGACTGAAGCATGCCACCCTGTGTGACCTCGAGTGGCTGGGTGGCAACGCGGCACCGTTACCCCGGCAACGTTTACGAATTCCAGAGCTCAGGTTGGTGCTCGAGTGTCCCCCCCACCCTTTGCGGCCCACGTGCGAGAACTGCCAGGGTCGTTCTTTCCGCGGCCCAACTGTAGTGGCTATGAGTTGGCTCCGTTTTATTTCGAGGCTAAGGTCGGCGTTTACCGAGACGCGGCTACCTGTACGAGCTAATCAGGCGGTTGAGTTGCGACCGGCTGTTCCGTTATGTGTGTCGGCCACGAGCCTGCGTCCTAAACGCTGTGAGCACGCGACCGCCAAACCACTGCCGAGGTGCCGAGTGGTGGGGGGAGCGCAGGCCTAACAGCTGCCGGTCACGACAGCGCCGCAACAGCTGATTTCCGCCAGGCGCACGTCACCCGCTCCTGAGGATGACGACCGCAAAACTCGCCGAAACGTCGCGCCGTAACGATGCCTGCGTTGGCTCGCTTGAGAAGCTGACAGCGGCGGCGAGTTCTGCATCTTCTCTACTCCCGTGAAACTCAGAAAAACACTGTGGTGCAATTAAATCATCATCATCGTCATCAGAGACTGATTGTGCCTTTCAGCGTTCAGTCTGGAGCATAATACCTCTAATAAAATTCCTCTATGATTAGGGTTGCCAATCTCCGGGCGCCGCCCGGAGTGCCCGGGTTTGGAATGAATTCTCCGGGTCTACGGGCCAATGACTCATCCCCGGGCTTGAATGTAACCTTCATCTTAACTTTTTTTTTTACGACGCTTTTTAAGTACTATGCTCATATAGCGACGATCTACATCGAACTTAAACTAAGGACGAATGCCCTAGGGGGGGATTCGAACCTCTGGCGGGAGCAGCCTCGCGCACCGTGGCAAGACGCCTCAGTGTGCTCGGCCATTCCCGGCCGGCTCCTCTCTAGTAATTATGAATAACTTTATATAAATGTCAATTTCTTATTGCAACAAAACGCTACTTTTCTATTCTTGCTCTGTAAACTTTTCGCTGTTGCGTCGGTAGTAATCGGCTAGCGCATTATTAAGCAAACACTGTTGCGGCAACGTGTCAACTGGCGACGTCTATTATTTGTGTTCGTTCGTTCATTGTTTATCAGTTTACCGGCAATTTTTGGAATACTCGGATCGTGTGTGAACAGACAAGCTTACATTAACTCAGATTAGTGAGAAATGGCAGTGAAATGAAAAGACGATATCTAAGTTCGTTCCGTGAAGAATGGTTGCAGGAAGAAAATTAGAAAGAGTGGCTACAAAAGTTTATTAGGTATTTGGCGCTCTTCTTGGTGACCAGTTTGCGGAGCCTCAAGCGGCAACTCTTGGAAGGCGCAGCTGCTGATGTGAGCAGCTCTGATGCTGCCCCCACTTCTGCTGCCACGCCGACTGAAGTGTGCCGACTGTTGATCCACAGCAACTGGCGGCCTGTAGTCCAGTCAATGAGTTCTCAAAAGAGGGGTGTAGAGTGCATGGAATATGCGAGAATTTTGACTTCAGGACTTTGTTAGGGATAGTTAGGAGGTGAACATACTAAAAGTCCCCGACCCTGGGGGTGAGATAAAGCGGGGGTGGGGGTGGAAAGGTACAATATTGACAATATACGTAAAATTGTGACAGTGGAGGTGTGGTTCCAGAAAATCGTTGTTACAGTGCTCTGTTACATGCCTGAACTGCAAGGGCAAGCCAGCCGCGGCGGCCGAGGGGACTGAGGCGCTCCAGTCACGGTCTGCACGCCCACTACGGTCGGGGGTTCGAATCCCCCCTCGGGCATGGATATTTGTGCCGTTCTAGTTCGTAAGTAGTTCATAAGTAGTTTGTAAGTTTAGGGACTGATGACCCCGTAGTTAAGTCCCATAAGCTTAACAAACATTTGAACATTTGATTTGCATTCAATGCACTTATTTTTCATTTTGAATCACTATCCGTGCTTGTAAATACTTACATTGTATGATTCACAATACTGTAATAAAAGTTATAATTGTAAAAAGGTGTTCTCTTTCAATTGAAATTACCTTCTTGTCATTGTTAAGGTGTTGTTATTTACCATGCTAGGACGTTTCATAAGATAAAAACGACACAGCCTTTCAAAACACTCATTTCTAGAAGGACTTCGAAACTGAGTGCACATCTTATAAATGATATAACTTCTGATTGGCTGAAGATAAGGTAATAAATGTGCATATCAAATTGAAGGAAATTTAATGCTCTTCAACTTTCCTTCCGACAAATTTTCTGAGAAACGATCAAGTGAGTCACTAGAAGTAAATGTTTGACAAAATTAGTGAGGTAAAAATGATTTTTTCCTAAATTGTCGATTTTCAGTAACGTATATCTCGAAACCCGTTGGGAATTCGACTAATATGTATGGAAACAATTTTATAGCAAATTCAATTATCTTTTATTTTTATTTTGAACATTTTCTTCCTAAAGCGGACCGCTTTCGAGATATAAGCGAAAAAACAAACAATTGTACCTTTCCACCCCCACCCCCGCTTTAGCTCACCCCCCAGGGTCGGGGACTTTTAGTATCTTCACCTCCTAACTATCCCTAACAAAGTCCTGAAGTCAAAAATTATCGCATATTCCATGCACTCTACAATGCATTCATTGACTGGACTACTGGCCGGTCAGCTGCGGCATGTGAAAGCCACCCCTTGCGATGTTCCACCGGGGGGGGGGGGGATACTTGCTGGGAGGGAGGAGATGATTTTTTTTTTTTTTTTTTTTTTTTTTTTTTTTTTTTTTTTTTTTTTTTTTTTTTAATTCACGTATAATACTGGTTGGGGAGGAAGTTGGTCGCAGTTGGGGGGGGGGGGGTCATTGTCCAAGGGGGAGGGGGGCACGTCTAGTCTCCTGGCCTGCCTCTAGTTCAATCTGGCACCCCTATCCATGATCCCCTGTTCAATGCTAACATTGATGCCTCGTCTGATGTCATGCTTTTTATTTCAAAATCATTCTGCACCGAATCTAAGTACGAGACGCGTCCAGAAAGTAAGTTCCGTTTGGTTATATAAAACAAACGGGTACAGATACAGAAAAAATATTGATTGTACAAAAATCTACATCTGTTAAGTTACTTTTCTACATAGCTTCCGAAATTTTGTACGCAATTGTCATAGCATGGCACAAGGTGTTGTGTGCCTTTTTCATAGAATGTTGCCGCCTATGTATTCAACCATGTGGTAACATGTTCTTTCAGCTCGTCATCATCGTTGAAGTGTTGTCCACCAAGGACAGATTTTAGGTGTAAGAAGAGGATTACTGTCAAAAGATTTTTTTTTTCGCGATAATGACTGACCTCACACACCGAATGTGACCAAACAATTCTTACGGAAATTTCAATGGGACCTGTTTGATCATCCTCCATACAGCTCGGACCTCTATCCTAGCGACTTTCATCTCTTATTACACCTAAAATCTGTTCTTGGTGGTCAACACTTCAACGATGATAAAGAGCTGTTACCACATGGTTGAATACACAGGCGGCAACCTTCTGTGAAGGATGCATGCAAAAACTTCTGGCACGCTATGACAAGTGCCTACAAAATTTCAGCAGTTATGTGGAAAAGTAGTTTAAGAGTTGTAGAATTTTGAGCAATAAAAATTTCTTCTGTATCTGTGTACAGTTTCATTTTATCACCAAACGGAACTTACTTTCTGAAAGCGCCTCGTACTTTCTTCTTGGTCTACTTCGACTCCTCTTACCCTTCGCTGCCGAGCTCATGAGTCTCTTAGGTAACCTTGCTTCTCCCATGCGTGTAACATGACCCCACCATCTCAGTCTGTTCGCTCTAACTGCTTCATCTATGGTGTTCATTCCCAGTTTTTGTTTGATTTCCTCATTATGGACACCCTCCTGCCATTGTTCCCATCTATTAGTACCTGAAATCATCTTGCTACTTTCATATCTGAAACCTCTACCTTATGAATAAGGTAACCTGTATCAACCCAAATTTCACTCCCATACAACAAAATTGGTCGAAAGATAGAGCGGTGTACTGCTAACTTAGTTTTGGTACTTACTTCCTTCTTGCAGAAGAGAGTAGATCTTAGCTGAGCACTCACTGCATTAGCTTTGCTGCACCTCGATTGCAGTTCTTTCACTATGTTGCCATCCTGTGAGAAAATACATCCCAGGTACTTGAAACTGTCTACCTATTCTAATGTTGATCGTCCTATTTGGCACTCAATCTGTTTGAATCTCTTTCCCACAGACATTACTTTCGTTTTGGAGATGCTGATCTTCATATCATAATCCTTGCACCTCTGATCTAGCTCTGAAATGTAGTGCAAGTAAAAAATAATTAAAAATTATACGAGGATCGTTCCCAAAGTAATGCCTCCTTTTCGTACTTGTGTTACGTATAGGAAGTACAAAAGCCACAACAGAACAGCTAAATAGAGCAATTCGAGGTATGTCCACAAAATCAGATCCGTTTGGTTATATAAAACAAAAGTACACAGATACAGAACAAATATTTATTGTACAAAAATCTACAACTGTAAAGTTATTTTTCTGCATAGCTTCTGAATTTTTGTAGGCACTTATCTTAGCGTTGCGCAAGTTTTTGTATGCCTTCTCCGTAGAAGGTTGTCGTCTGTGTATTCAGCCACATGGTAACATGTTCTTTACGTTCGTCATCGTCGTCGAAGTGTTACTACCAAGGACAGATTTTAGGTTTAAGAAATAAAAGTCGCTAGGAGCGAGGTCCGGGCTGTACGGAGGATGATCAAACACGTCCCACTGAAATTTCCGTAAAAGTTTTTTGGTCACATTCCCTGTTTCATTCTGGAAACATCCCTTAGGCTGTGGCTAAGCCATGTCCTCTCTTCCAGAAGTGCTAGTCTTGCAAGTTTCGCAGGAGAGATTCTGTGAAGTTTGGAAAGTAGGAGGCGAAGTACTGGCGGAAGTAAAGTTGTGGGGCGGTATTGTGAGTCGTGTCGGGATAGCTCAGACGGTAGAGCGCTTGCCCGCGAAAGGCAAAGGTTCCAGTTTCGAGTCCCGGTTCCGGCACACAATTTTATCTACCAAGAAGTTTCAAATCAGCGCACACTCCGCTGCAGAGTGAAAGTTTCATTCTGGAAACATCCCTTAGGCTGTGGCTAAGCCATGTCTCCACCATATCCTTTCTTCCCGGAGTGCTAGTCTTGCATGTTTTGCAGGAGAGCTTCTGTGAAGTTTGGAAAGCAGGAGGCGAGGTACTGGTAGAAGTTGTGGGGCGGTATTGTGAGTTGTGTCGGGATAGCTGAGTTGGTAGAGCGTTTGCCCGCGAAAGACAAAGGTCCCTGGTTCGAATCCCGCTTCGGGACACAATTTTATCTCCCAGGAAGTTTCATATCAGCGCACACTCCGCTGCAGAGCGAAAATTTCATTCTATATCTACTGATGATGGTCCTGCTGTGGCTCTAAAACTCGTTATAGGACAATAAACCATAAAAGCGACTGGTTGTATATTTATACCAAGGTAAATCGCCAACTTATGAAGCATTCGATACCTTTTTTTTCAGCCACCCTATAGATATACGTATTATGTGTGAGTGTGTGTGTGTGGTGTGTGTTTTGTTCGGTAACGCAAGTATGAAGCTAAAAAAAAAAAAGTTCAAAAACGAGTACACAGTGAAGTGGTGATGCAAGGGTTTTCATCAAGACCGAAAATACCACATCCAACTGAAGACCTCACCAACATCTCCATGAAGACACACATGGAATAAAACAGAAAACCGTAAGTAGGGCCAAAAACTGTATAATTAAATTAACTTTGCAAAAGCTAGTGCTACAGAAGTTGTTTCTAACCTAGTAGATCCGAACTTTAGAAATTGTAACAAGACTGATGACTGTCATACTATGAAAATACCTACAATATTATGACTGTACTACAATATTATACAAAAATAACATGTACTACAGGCCACTGATGATGCTTCATAAATAAAGAAGCGAAACGCGTATGGCACACAAAAAAACGCCTTTCATTTAGAATGAAACTTTCACTCTGCAGCGGAGTGTACGCTGATATGAAACTTCCTGGCAGATTAAAATTGTGTGTCGGAACCGGGACTCGAACCTGGGACCTTTGCCCTTCGCGGGCAGGAGTGCTAGTCTTGCATGGTTCGCAGGAGAGCTTCTGCGAAGTCTGGAAAATAGGAGGCGAAGTACTGGCGGAAGTAAAGTTGTGGGGCGGTATTGTGAGTCGTGTCGGGATAGCTCAGACGGTAGAGCGCTTGCCCGCGAAAGGCAAAGGTTCCAGTTTCGAGTCCCGTTTCCGGCACACAATTTTATCTACCAGGAAGTTTCATATCAGCGCACACTCCGCTGCAGAGTGAAAGTTTCATTCTGGAAACATCCCTTAGGCTGTGGCTAAGCCATGTCTCCACCATATCCTTTCTTCCAGGAGTGCTAGTCTTGCATGTTTCGCAGGAGAGCTTCTGTGAAGTTTGGAAAGCAGGAGGCGAGGTACTGGCAGAAGTTGTGGGGCGGGATAGCTGAGTTGGTAGAGCGTTTGCCCGCGAAAGACAAAGGTCCCTGGTTCGAATCCCGCTTCGGGACACAATTTTATCTCCCAGGAAGTTTCATATCAGCGCACACTCTGCTGCAGAGTGAAAGCTTCATTGTATGTCTACTGATGATGGTCCTGCTGTGGCTCTAAAACTCGTTATGGGACAATAAACCATAAAAGCGACTGGTTATATATTTATATCAAGGTAAATCGCCAACTTTTGAAGCATTGGATACTTTTTTTTCAGCCACCCTATAGATGTACGTATGATGTGTGAGTGTGTGTGTGTGTGTGTGTGTGTGTGTGTTTCGGTAATGCAAGTATGAAGCTAAAAAAAACGTTCAAAAACGAGTACACAGTGAAGTGGTGATGCAAGGGTTTTCATCAAGACCATCCGACGGATGGTGGATGCATGTATCCTCGCTAACGGAGGACATTTTGAACATTTCCTGTGAGAAAGTGTTTGAAGTCACGCTGGCACGTTCTTTTGCTGTGTGAAGACCTCACAAACATCTCCATGAAGACACACATGGAATAAAACAGAAAACCGTAAGCAGGGTCAAAAACTGTATAATTAAATTAACTTTGCAAAAGCTAGTGCTACAGAAGTTGTTTCTAACCTAGTAGATTCCAACTTTAGTAATTGTAACAAGACTGTTGACTGTCATACTGTGAGAAATACCTATAATATTATGACTGTACTACAATACTATACAAAAATAACATGTATTACAGGCCACTGATGATGCTTCATAAATAAAGAAGCGAAACGCGTATTGGCACACAAAAAAAACGCCTTTCATTTAGTTGCTAAAGACGGTAATACGCCTGCACCAATTTCATATGCAACTAAGGACGACGGAAATCGAAAAAAATGATGATAAAAAAAAGGAACTACCGTGTTCGCGTGCGCTACGTACTGTGCAGGGACAGGAACTCAACGTTTCATCAGTAGACATGTTCCAAGAACAATAAGGAAACCATTCATAAAAGCGACTGGTTGGGTATTTACACCAAAGTAAATCGCCACCTTTCAAAGCATTCGATACTTTTTTTCTGCCATCCTGTAGGTGTACGTATACATATCGTGTGTGTGTGTGTGTGTGTGTGTGTGTGTTGTTCGGTAATGCAAGTAAAGGTAAAGCAGTTAAGAATCCGAAGATTGGTTTGAACACCACAGTGCTTTACTAGGCATGGTCCTGTTTGGAGGTGGTATGCCGTTGCCTTCCTCCGACCTTCCAACTGACTTACCCAGCCAGTTATAGGGGGACCTACAGTTTAACGTGGGTTCCGAACCACGGTGCTACTCGGTATTTTTCACATGAGCAATACTGCCAGAGGTGAAAGAAGTGGAAAGTGACAGATACAAATCCTAGGACCTGGTGGGGATCGAACCCGGGACCGCCGGCCGCGGTGGCCGAGGGGACTGAGGCACTCCAGTCACGGTCTGCACGGCCACTACGGTCGGGGGTTCGAATCCCCCTCGGGCATGGATATTTGTGCCGTCCTAGTTCGTAAGTAGTTCATAAGTAGTTTGTAAGTTTAGAGACTGATGACCCCGTAGTTAAGTCCCATAAGGTATACCAACATTTGAACCCGGGACCTTTGGATTTGTAGTATAGCAGTCTACCACTGTGCAACCGAGGCGCACTGTATGAAAAAATGTTCAAATGTCTGCATAGTTATGGGACCTAACTACGGGGTCATCAGTCCCTAAACTTACAAACTACTTATCAACTACTTACGAACTAGGACGGCACAAATATCCATGCCCGAGGGGGGATTCGAATCCCCGAACGTAGTGGCCGTGCAGACCGTGACTGGAGCGCCTCAGTCCCCTCGGCCACCGCGGCCGGCACACTGTATGAAGCTAAAAAAACTACCATGTTAGCGTGCACTATGCACTGCGCAGGGCCGGGAACTGTGGTAGGTTTCGGGGGAAAGCGGCTGGTCTCGCTGCGTCGTATTCTCGGCGGGTTCTCGGGAGCGCGCAGTCCTTCTGCCGGAGACAGGCGACGCGCGGTAAGTAAGCACTTCCTCGGCCGTGATTTCGTTAGTAACGAGCGGCCGTAACTCGTGCTGGACGCCGTAACTCCGGGCCGCGCCTTGTCACAGCTTATCCCGGGCCTAAGTGGGGCCCGACAGGCCTAGGGACACGCACCCCGCTACGTCGCTACGTGTGTTTTTTTAATTTACGTTTTTCCTACGTTGTTTCCCGCGTGTCCTCTCCTTCCCGGCCGTCGTCTTTCCGGGAAGCGAGCAGGAGGTAAACAGGTATTTCAAAAGGCGCGCCAGAGGGGGTCCGGCGGGGAGCGGCCGCGCAGCTCGTAAACACGCCGTGGAGCAGACGCAAGGGAAGGCAATGTTCCCGGGAAAAGAAAAAAGTACTAGGAATAGGCACGCACCGATCACAAGTACAGAAACGTCTTGATCGCAAGAGACTAAGTGCCAATTGTTCAACTGTCTATGTAAGAAGATGTGTCTACATCTGCATACATACTCCGCAATCCACCGTAATGCGCATGGGTGTGTGTGTGTGTGTTGTCCTTAGGTTCGTCTACATTAGTTCATTTACATCTACATGGGATACTCTGCAAATCACATTTAAGTGCCTGGCAGAGGGTTCATCGAACCACAATTATGCTATTTATCTCCCATTCCATTCTCGAATAGCGCGCGGGAAGAAAGAACACCTGAATCTCTCTGTTCGAGCTCTGATTTCTCGTATTTTATTCTGATGATCATTTCTACCTATGTAAGTGGGAGTCAACAATATATTTTCGCATTCGGAGGAGAATATTGGTGATTGGAGTTTCGCAAGTAGCCCACGCCGCAGCGATAAGCGCCGTCGTCGTAATGATTCCCATCCCAGATCCTGTATCATTTCCGTAACGCTGTCTCCCCTATATCGTGACAATACGAAACGAGCTGCCCTTCTTTGGACTCTTTCGATGTCCTCCGTCAAACCCACCTGATAAGGATCCCACACTGGGCTGCAATACTCCAAAAATGGACGGACAAGCGCAGTGTTCAAGTAGTTCGTAAGCTGCTGACTGATGACTACGCAGTTTGGTCCGATAGATATACAAACATTAGGACATCTGAGAAATGAATTTCTCCTAGTTCAAATAACCCTTATTTACTTTGTACGTTTACCTCTTTGTAGGCGCCCAATGACACAAATTGTTAAGCTACCTCCACCACAGCTTTAGATAGTTCTGTGGCTCCATCTCCGCTCAAGTAAGTCTGAATTTTCAAATTTACTCACCTTAGCCACATTAGATTCGCTGCCCGCCAGGTACACGGATTGTAACAAAACATTTGTCTTTTTCCAGTCTGACGATGCGCTAGCTGCGCGAAACGCGTTATTGGAGAATAAAATATTGCAACAGAGACTGAGCATTTTTAATTAACCTCCTCTTTTCAAATAATCAAATCCTTGTACTGACCATTTAGGTAGACATGCGATAAGGTTCTTTCTGGGAATAGCAAAGGCAACGTTGAAGACGTAACGTCACCTAAGGATAGTGATGTAAGTAACAAGTAAATTTTGAAATCTGTACATAGTGCCCCATTCGTTATTTTAAACTCAATTTTTGTGATGCTAGTGTAAACTGCGATCATTGCGAAATTATGTTGTCTGAAATTGATTTTTTGAGGGAATCCAAAACAGTCTTGGTCCCACCCGTCACTGCCCGCACCGAAACTAAGTTTATTGTGCGGATATGTTGTCTGAGAACTAAAATAAAAAAAGTTGATTAACTGCACTCAATAACAATAGCATACGTTCGGCTCGAAAGAAGACACACATTACACACTGTGGATTTTTGTACTCTTATTTAAATATTTTGAAAGCAATGCAGATTAAAAATAAACGATGGAATGAAACAATAAGAAATACAATCATTCTGTAACGTCCCGTAGTTCCTTAACATAGCAAAATATTCAGAAAATATCACAGAATTAAAGGAAATCAAAATTTAATTCACGGAGGGCGATTGTATCATCCATATTTTTATAGACTGCCCTTTTTTTAAAAAAATCAGAGTATACTAGCTTAAACCCGCGGCTCCGCTCGCGTGTTGCTTGATTATGATAGATAACCTACCTTTCAGTATGCGTATCCTTACAGAGAAAGAGCTGAAGACATTGTAGCACGCATAGACCAAATATATGGTCTGTGGCATCACGTTTCGCTATATGTAACCTCCTTGTTATAGAGTCGCAAGCGTCATCGCTAGCCTTCAGTCAGAATCTTTTTTAATAATTTGACGACTTTCAACCACCATATCTTCCACCACCTTACAGCTATCGGCATGGAACTGCTATGGTGTACAACGGGAGACTTCGGACAACAGTTACACACAGACCATTCATTTGCGTTCTACAGTTTTCGCTAAAGAGCGAAATATTAACACACACACACGTAGAATTTTATATACACCGATAACTTTCCAGCCCAATATACTCCACCCTTTTATCATTATCAACAGTCAAGCAACAATCCAACCAATAAAACCATTTTCAAAAAGTAAATATAATTTTCAAAGAGTAATTATTGTTCCGCACTTCACGTTATACAGAGTGTTACAAAAAGGTACGACCAAACTTTCAGGAAACATTCCTCACACACAAAGAAAGAAAATATGTTATGTGGACATGTGTCCGGAAACGCTTAATTTCCATGTTAGAGCTCATTTTAGTATGTCTGTTTTAATGTAATGAGGCTTCATTCCAATGCGATCAAATTGTAAATTTTCACAATCAACATGTGTGGGCTGACGAGAATCTGCACGCAATTGTGCAATCACGTGATCAACACAGATTTTCTGTGAACATTTGGGCAGGAATTGTTGGTGATGTCTTGATTGGGTCTCATGTTCTTCCACCTACGCTCACTGGAGCACGTAATCATGATTTCATACGGGATACTCTACCTGTGCTGCTAGAACATGTGCCTTTACAAGTACGACACAACATGCGTTTCATGCACGATGGAGCTCCTGCACATTTCAGTCGACGTGTTCGTACGCTTGTCAACAACAGATTCGGTGACCGATGGATTGGTAGAGGCGGACCAATTCCATGGCCTCCACGCTCCCCTGACCTAAACCCTCTTGACTTTCATTTATGGGGGCATTTGAAAGCTCTTGTCTACGCAACCCCGGTACCAAATGTAGAGACTCTTCGTGCTCGTATTGTGGACGGCTGTGATACAATACGCCATTCTCCAGGGCTGCATAAGCGCATCTGGGATTCCGTGCGACGGATGGTGGATGCATGTATCCTCGCTAACGGAGGACATTTTGAACATTTCCTGTGACAAAGTAATTTGAAGTCACGCTGGTACGTTCTTTTGCTGTGTGTTTCCATTCCATGATTAATGTGATTTGAAGAGAAGTAATAAAATGAGCTCTAACATGGAAATTAAGCGTTTCCGGACACATGTCCACATAAAATATTTTCTTTCTCTGTATGTGAGGAATGTTTTCCGAAAGTTTGGCCGTACCATTTTTGTAACACCCTGTATAACGTGAAATTCGGAACAATAATTACTCTTTGAAAATTATATTTACTCTTTGAAAATGGTTTTATTGGATGCATTGTTGCTTGACTGTTGATAATGATAAAAGGGTGGAGTATATTGGGATGGAAAGTTATCGGTGTATATAAAATTCTACGTGTGTGTGTATTAATATTTCGCTCTGCAGCGAACTCTACAGAACGCAAACGAATGGTCTGTGTGTAATTGTTGTCCGAAGTCTCCCGTTGTACACCATAGCAGTTCCATGCCGATAGCTATAAGGGGATGGAAGATATGGTGGTTGAAAGTCGTCAAATTATTAAAAAAAAAAAAAAAAAAAAAAAAAAAAAAAAAAAAAAAAAAAAAAAGCCCAGCGATGACGTTTGCAACTCTATAGTAACACACTGTATTCTTCAAATTACTAAATATCTATCAGATGGCTATAAAACCGAGCCTAAAACCTTACTCAGGTATAAATTAGTAACTGTACAAATATTTAAGTCTCTGCATCTTGTCGTTCGGACGTGATAAGCGTACACCGAACAGACATTCACATTAATATGTATAAATAAATAGCTATCCGATCGCCATAAAACCGTGGCTAAAGCCTTCCCCCTAGTAGACATCAGTAGCTGTACAAATGTTTAGCTCTTTATTATGTCCTGTGGTTCAGACGTCATAAACGTACACCGAAAGGACATTCATATTTATAGATATAGATTAAAGCTTCGCCAGTTTTATGCCCGGTCGTCTGCCGTGTCTCAGCTACGTGAACCCTGGGCACGTTCTCTCACAAGAATGCTCGAACGTCTTTCTCCTCCTGCCTCAAGACGGGATAATGGCATTCCTCACTATCTCTCCCCAGAGATTAACGCCCTTTATCTGGGCAGAGCGGCAGAAACACTCGTTTGCGTCAGAGCAGAACCATTTCCGTCCCACCGCGTCACACAGACTCTTTGTCAAATTCCATTTCCGTAACAGGAATCCAACTTCGCAATGATCTTCATAGTAATTCTAGAATACTACACCACTTTTCTCATTTTAAAACGTAACTAGTAACTAATCCCTTCAGGAAATAACGTCTGTTCGTATTTTTTTTTTTTTTTAACGAATATTTACCTCATTACAACCGAGTACCAATCTTGCCGGTTTCCCTAAATCTGTAGTACTACATAAGGTGGCGTATGTGCCCAAATCCGGCTAAGACTGAAATTTGCGCTTTTCACCTCAACAATAATATAGCCAATCAATAATTGTCTGTGCCATTTAACCAACATAGAGTGAAACACAACTTTCATCCTTAGTATCTCGCTACTACACTTGATAGATCCCTCACCTATAAAGAACACCTTAAAAATGTTGGCCAGAAACTAAAAACACGAAATAATATTATTAGAAAACTGGCGGGAAGTTCTTGGGGTGCAGATGCATCCGCATTGCGAACAGCAGCAACATCGATAGTCTACACCACTGCCGAATACTGTGCTCCGGTCTGGGAGAGAAGCCACCACACCAACAAGGTAGACGTGCAGCTCCACGAAACCATGTGGATAATCACCGGCACATTAAAGTCTACTCCAACACCGTGGCTCTCCGTCATCGCTAACATAGCTCCACCATTTAAAGAATGGGAAAAAATAGTAAAAATAAATAAAGGAAAATGTTTACCCATGCAGTATGTAATAAAAAATTAGCCCAAATTACCGTTTGAAATCACGAAAGCCGATATGGAATAACTTCTATATAAGGGGATAGGTCACCTTCAACCCAGAAGAGAACTGGAAAACGGAGTGGGAGAATTTAGTCTGTAATCATCATCTCATAAGTGATCCCTCAAAATAACTAAATGGGCTCAACTTCGCAAGAAGACACTGGACTAAGCTCAGTCGCATCAGAAGTGTCCACACCAGATGTAAGGCCGTGCTTTATAAGTGGGGACTCACGGACAGCCCAAGTTGTGATTGTGGAGCACCTGAGCAGACTCTGGACCACATCATAAGAGTGTGTCCGAAAAGAAAATATAGTGGCTCTGCTGAGGACCTTATAGAAGCCACACCTCAGGCTGTGAAGTGGATTCAAGATCTGGACATTGATATGTAGCCAAAAACTTGTCTCACATGACACATGTCGTAATTCCAAGTGTTCTGTCATAATATATCATTGATCACTCACATAAACCGAAAATGAGCTCCTGTACAATCTTTTACTGATATTTGTATATATATTATTGTTCTTTGTTTAATTATATTTGTATATATGCTGCTGTCATATGCCATACGATAAATACATAAATAAATAAATGTAGTACTAACAGTTTATTCGAATTCATCTCTCTCGGAATAGGCTACGTCATAGTAAACCAATTTTGTACATCGACATAGGATTTTTTTGTTTTCTGCAGTCACTGTTCTCGAAATGTTTGTGAAGCTTATGGGGCTTAACTACGGGGTCATCAGTCCCTAAACTTACAAACGACTTATGAACTAGCTACCACTAAGGACGGCACAAACATCCGTGCCCGAGGGAGGATTCTAACCCCCGACGGGGAACGGTGTCCCGCATCGCAGCATAGCGCCTCAATGCGCTCGGCCACTCCGCCGCGGCAGTCACTGTTCTGTCCATTGCTTACTTTATCAAACAACATCAAGCAACATATTCAATTCATATTACTATTGACTATAACTGGTTAGACAAAGATCTTAAAACGCTTGATTTCATGAAAATGTTCTTTCTATACACTTCA
Source organism: Locusta migratoria (assembly GCA_026315105.1). NCBI lineage: Eukaryota > Metazoa > Arthropoda > Insecta > Orthoptera > Acrididae > Locusta > Locusta migratoria. The sequence goes on along the minus strand of CM048754.1, from coordinate 1,047,212 downwards.
AATCACATAGTATATAGCTGGCCGCATTGGCCGAGCGGTCTGCGGCGCGCCAGTGACGGTCTGCACGGCCGCTACGGTCGGGGGTTCGAATCCCCCCCTCGGGCACGGATGTTTGTTTCGTCTTTAGTATAAGCTAGTTCATAAGTCGTTTGTAAGTTTAGCGACTGATGACCCCGCAGTTAAGTCCCTTAACATTTGAACATTTTCACGTAGTATAAAACACATATCACCGTTCCTATCCGTAACGACATATTGTGAGGACTGAGCATGAATGAGACACATTGCAGTCAGTACGGTGGCTTTATGTTGCGTGACACGAAGTAGTGAGGGATGTATTTCTTCTCAGTAATGTGTGCTTTTGTGTTTAGTTTCCTTGTTACAATAAATACTATATTTGAATTTTAACTGCAAATTGGCAACGAAAATAACCTTATTTAATACCTGCAAATCTAGAACATACTCGCCGGAACGAAAGAGTGGCTGCAATCGGGATATACGGTTTTACTGATTTCGCGTGGTGAATTAAAGACTTATCGAAATTGCTTTTCTTCGGCAGGTTTTATTTGTATTTTATATCTGGGCTACGCGGTCCAATTTTGCCCCATTTTTACCGATTGCATACTGAACGCAAATGGCAGTATATGAATGTTTTTTGAATTCCGTTATGAAGCACAAGAGTATTTTATATACGAGGCGCGTCCAGAAATTAAGTTCCGTTTCAATTTATCTCCGCTGAAGCGCTGCGACTGCAGTTCCGCACATGCGCTGTAGACGATGTGTATCAAGGAGAAGAACGTGCGCCATTTGGAGATCGCTGTCAGTTACGTACGCTTTGTTGTGCTTGTTTGAAATGTCGGCGTTGATTGAAAATCCCGCCGCCTGTGAAACCAGGTCGGTGATTTGGTTTCTGATTGCGAGGAAAGTGAAGCCGAGTGAAATTTATCGGCAAATTTGCGATGTTTACGGACCAAATGCGATGAGTGATTCGGTGGCGAGAAGATGGGTCCGACAGTTCAATGGCGGGCGTAGTGATGTGCACGATGAAGAACGAAGTGGGCGTCCAACTTTGGTTACAGAAGAACTGGTTCACGCGATAGATGACAAGATCCAGGAAAACCGTAGATTTACAGTTAGTGCTCTCGCTATGGACATCCCCCAAATTTCACGATCACTGATGCATGAAATTGTTACCAAACAACTGAAATTCTGTAAACTTTGCTCACGTTGGGTACCAAAGATTCTCACTGAGCAAAACAAAACACAACGGATGGGTAGTGCACTTGAGTTTTTGACCCGTTATGCTGAAAGCGGCGAAGAATTTCTGAGACGGATAGTCACAGGAGATGAAAGGCATCCTACTCATTGACTTCTTACCGCGTGGTCAAACAATCCAAGCAGATGCTTATTGCGAGACACTTCGGAAATTGCGCCGTGCAATTCAGAATAAGCGCCGGGGACTGCTGTCAAAAGGTGTTGTTTTGCTTCATGGCAACGCACGACCACACACTGCAAATGTGACGAAAAACCTCCTACAGGGATTTGGCTGGGACGTGTTTGACCATCCTCCGTACAGCCCTGACCTCGCTCCTAGCGACTTTCATCTGTTCTTACATCTCAAGTCTTTCCTTGGCGGTCATCACTTCACCAATGACGACGAGCTGAAAGAAACTGGTTGAAGACACAGGTGGCAGATTTCTAAGAAGAGGATATACAAAACCTGGTGCCATGCGATGAAAAATGCCTGCAAAATTTCGGCAGTTGTGTGGAAAAGTAGTTTAAGAGTTGTAGAATTTTGTACAATAAAATTTTCTTCTGTATCTGTGTACAATTTCATTTTATTACCAAACGGAACTTACTTTCTGGACGCGCCTCGTATATGATCCCTAATTTGAGGAAATGGCTGGCGGGATGGATATTTCATTGAAACGAGAAGGTGATTGCAGAAACTAATACTTATTTTGCAGGCTTGGACAATTCGTATTATTCGGAAGGGATGAACAAATTAAAACAGCGTTGGACGAAGTGTGTACGTGTAAAAGGAGGCTTACGTGGAAAAATAAAAATTGTTTTCTCCTAACACGTTAGTAATTTTTATTTTTTCATGGCCGTTTCGAACGCTTCTCGTATTTAATTAATGTACGAACGTGGGCTTTCGCGATCATTATTGTTAACGACCCACGGTGCTACTCGGTATTTTTCACATGAGCAATACTGCCAGAGGTGAAAGAAGTGGCAAGTGACAGATAAAAATCGTAGGGACTGGCGGGGCTCGAACACGGGACCTTTTAGAAACGTCACAGTCTTACACGGGTGGTTCCGGCCTCCGAGCGGTCTAAAGCGTCTCGCTGCGGAGCGCGCGGTTGCTCGCCGTGGAGGTTCGAGTCCTCCCTGGGGCATGGGTGTGTGTGTGTTTGTCCGTAGGTTAGTTTACCTAGGTTTAAGTAGTTTGTAAGCTACGGACTGATAACCACGCAGTTTGGTCCGATAGATTTAGAGACATTTGGACATATTTTTCGGAAAGACGTATCTCGTAATGTAATCAAATGGGGCATTTCAGACAGACGTAGCTGGCTTCGCGTCCAGCCGGGATACAAACAGTACAGCAAGACGCGTAGCTCCACCCACGTGTATCGTCGCTGTGTATCTCTGCTCGCGCATGCGCACTACACTGCTCCACCAACTACGTCATCAGTGTTGCCAGGTGTTGAAAAACAAATCCGGAGGTCCTAATGGAAAAATCCGGAGATTTTTCTACAATTTCCGGAGACGCTTTCGTATCTCTCTATATATAAAATAGGCTGTACGTGTGTATGGCTGTATCGTTTTTTTGTATGTTCCACATCTCCCCCTAAACTACTGGACCGATTTCAACCAAATTTGGTACACATGTTCCTTACTATCAGGGAACAATCGTTGACTGGGTAAGTCCCACCTACGACACATACGTCAGGTGATATGACGTCATGAAGAATGACATTCGTGAAAAACGGCCGCATCATGCGATAATATTCTACATCTGATCCTAAACTAATGGAACGATTTCAACCACATTTGGTAAAAACATTCATGAAAGACAGGAATCATTTCCTATGGTGGCAAAAACCAGCCACGATACATAGTTAATACGATCTCACGTCATAAAAAAAAGGTAAAGCAGTCAACAATCCGAAGATTGGTATGACCACAACAGTGCTTTACTAGGCATGGTCCTATTTGGAAGTGGTATGCCGTTGCCTTCCTCCGACCTTCGAACTGACTTACCCAGCCAGTTATAGGGGGACCTACAGTTTAACGTGGGTTCCGAACCACGGTGCTACTCGATATTTTTCACATGAGCAATGCTGCCAGAGGTGAAAGAAGTGAGAAGTGACAGATAAAAATCCTAGGATCTGGCGGGGATCGAACCCACGACCTTTGGATTTGTAGTCTGGCATTCCTATCACTGTGCAACCGAGGCGCAAGCAATGAAAACTGCCCTATCTTCCGGTGCGTGATCGCGTGATTTTATTCGTCAACTATTTGAGAACGAGTGAAATTAGCGACTTGCAATCAACTTTAAAAATAATTTCAAATAATCACGAGACTTTTTCTCACTGACAACCCCAACAAAATGATGGAAAGAAAAAAAGTTTATCGCTTACTACTTTTCCGATGTTCATGATGTATATCAACGGCATTTTGCGTGGCGTTAGAAGTTATTTTTGAGCACACCCTCAAGACATGAAAGTTTGTACCCTCAAAAACAATGTAAAAGAGCTTTTACAAAAATACAACTAATAGCAGTATGAGACAGTTCTATTGGTCAGAAAATGTTCAAATGTCTGTAAATCTATCGGACCAAACTGCGTGGTCAACAGTCCGTAGCTTACAAACTATTTAAACCTAGGTAAACAAACCTACGGACAAACACACACACACCCATGCCCCAGGGAGGATTCGAACCTCCACGGCGAGCAACCGCGCGCTCCGCAGCGGCGCTTTAGACCGCTCGGCTACTCCACCGCGGCTTCTATTGGTCCTTCGGGGTCATACCAGTGACATTTAAACAAAATCAAAACCCAGACACATTGTCTCCAAACTGCGTAACCAGATCGAAAAAATAATGGAGTCAGTGTAAAATTTTACTTACGGCAGCGGCGGCGATGTGTAGTAATGTTCGTAACGATCGTTAAATTCTCTTTGTAAACCCAATCATGTAGAGTGAGATCAACCTTTTGTGTTATCCATGAAATAATTATAGCTGTTGCTGCTCTATGGTTAACAAGTTCAGGCATGTACACTTGACGGTCAGTAAATTAATTATCCTCGCAAAGAAAACGTTTCATTGCCAACATTAGCAAAATACACCGCTACCGTAAGTAAAATTTAACCAGCCAGTATCTTCCAGGGTTTGTCCGTGGGAAGAATACAGTGAACATATCGGTACCGAAACGTTTCTCCAGACCAGATGTGTTCGTTTTCATGTGTTACATTTTATATTTAGCGAAGCATTAGTAGTGAAATAAACTATATAATTTGCACTTAGAGAAACTGGTTTTTCTAAAATAAAATAAAAAATCCTACATTAAAAAATCCGGAGATTTCAACATTGCCGCGGTGGAGTAGCCGAGCGGTCTAAGGCGTCTCGCTGTGGAGCGCGCGGTTGCTCGCCGTGGAGGTTCGAGTCCTCCCTGGGGCATGGGTGTGTGTGTTTGTCCTTAGGTTAGTTTACCTAGGTTTAAGTAGTTTGTAAGCTACGGACTGATGACCACGCAGTTTGGTCCGATAGATCTACAAACATTTGAACATTTTGAATTTCAACATTTTTCCTATTTTTCCTGGGAGATAAAAAAATTCCGATGTCCGGAAATTTCCGGAGACCTGGCAACACTGCACATGATCTGTGCTGGATAGCTCTATTATTGCGTGTTAGTGTGTCTATTGTTGACAGTGTCTGCATTAAACGACCGAGTGCCAAATTATCAATTGCTGTGGGACTACGCTAAAATGGAAAACGTTCCCATTTTGAAATTACGGGCAAGAAATTGTTACTTTAGACAAATACCTAGACGTTCTTCAGGAGGTATTAATTTTCTGTAATTTGTATCCTGTTGTTAATGTCACTGCTGATGAGGGATAAAACGTCGCTGAACTGTTGTTCATTAAGGCTGAAATAAGTTTCAAACTTGTCATCGTCGAGCTGTAAATCTCGCATTAGGTGGTGGTGTTCGCCGTACGATGTTGTTCTAACGTTTATCGGATGAACCCAATTCGAGTTACACGGAATAGAACAACAGTGCTAGTCGCGGTGGAGTATCCGAGCGGTCTAAAGCTGGGCCGCTCACGGTGCATGCACCGGCGCATCGCACAGTGCAGACTGCAGAAGACGGCTGCGCTGTGTTGACGACGGTACAAACCTGCAAACCTCGCCCCCCACTCCTCAGCTTTGCGCTGCTTCTCTCTTTCCTTACGCTTGCGCCGCTTGTCTCGACCTTCTCAAAACAATAACAAAATCAATATTAATAAATGAAAGTAAAGTAAGTAGTTGTTTCGAAGTACTAAAAAGCGATAGGTTTTAATAAACATGTACTGTGTACTACTGCTTTTAATGTAATTTTACACTTGTATATTTAACTCAATCTCGTTTATTTAGCTGTTAGTTATTACCTCCAGTCGGTCGTTAAAAGCATTTTTAAGGGATTGTAGCACCTCGACTTATTTTTCAAAGCGCTCTCCTCCCTCACTGATGCTGTCAAACAAAACCATAGTACCCATTTGATTAGAGCGATTATAAAAATCAGGCTGTCTTATTAAAGGTACACTTTATATTTCGCAAACCTAGTTCAGGAAAGTGTTGCGTATTTTTCTCTGAGAGGTTGTTTTTGAGGAGCTTCAGTTTATATTGGAAAGCTTATATTTTGCTAATAATATCATTGATGAGATTATTTTCTTCCGTTACATATAGGTCGTCGTCCACGCCATGCAAAAAAAAAAAAAAAAAAATAATAAAATAAAATAAAAAATAAAAAATAAAAAAAAAAATAAATAAATTGCTAACTGAGCCGTGTCATTAATATCCTGGACTCATTAAGTGCGATGGCGTACGCTAAGAAATTTTCAATTTTGGCTACCAACTGTTCATGCAAATTCTCAGCAATGTCGTTGAATCTGCTAGTTATTGTCATTCTGAAAAGTGTATTCTGCTGTACACGGGAGTTAATGTGGGATTCATTGTCTCTACTACGTCCAACGTGATGTTTTTTTATTAATGGCCCGTCCATAAATGGCCTCCCAGCTCTTGCTCAACGTTGAGCAACTTTGTAACTACCTCTGAGAGTCCTTTCGCAGCACCCCTCATCTTCTTCACACTAAATTAGAGGAAAAAAGATGTGTTAGAAATAATTTATGCGAAAACGAAAACTAATACACGTTTGAGATGAATGTAAGCCGGCCGCGGTGGCCGAGGGGACTGAGGCACTTCAGTCACGGTCTGCACGGCCACTACGGTCGGGGGTTCGAATCCCCCCTCGGGCATGGATATTTGTGCCGTGCTTAGTTGTAGCTATGCATAAGTAGTTTGTAAGTTTAGGGACTGATAACCCCGTAGTTAAGTCCCATAAGCTCTTCAAACATTTGAACATTTTTGAGGAATGTAAACAAATTTTATTTCGTTTCGCTTGACCTTTAACCAAAATATACATGGTAAAGTACTTGTACCAAACTCGTTTCTAGAACAGTATTCTCTGCTGCAAAAGTTTTCTACTACGGTAATTCTTCCTCTCTGGCATCCCCTGTGATATCACTATACTTTTCTGAATGCAATTTGCTGTAGTGTCTTTCAATAGACGCTTTTCTGACACACGTAATTAGTGTACCACAGATTAAATATTTGTCTATATCTTCACAACGAAAAAAAAGTAAGAGAAATTGACTTTAGGGAATGTTTGCTTTTTTTGAGCAGGTGGTTCCATTATTGTAGTTATTGTCTTGCGCTTACTTAATCCAATGTTGACCAAGCCGTCTAACAGCGCATTCGGCAGCGTACAGCGACGGCCTCACCCAGCAAGCCGAGTTGAGGCGAAGTATGCAGAGTTGAACCGATGCACTGTGCCAACACGCTACCGGCCGCGGTGCCCGAGGGGACTGCGGCGCTCCAGTCACGGTCTGCACGGCCACTACGGTCGGGGGTTCGAATCCCCACTCGGGCATGGCTACTTGTGCCGTCCTTAGTCTTAGCTAGTTCATAAGTAGTTTGTAAGTTTAGGGACTGATGAACCCGTAGTTAAGTCCCATAAGCTGTACAAACATTTGAACATTTTTTGCAAACACTCTCTGTACCTCGCTTTGCACGCGTGTTTGTGCGGCTCTGGTCTAAAGCGGCTCGCTGCGGAGCGCGGGGTTGCTCGCCCTGGAGGTTCGAGTCCTCCCTGGGGCATGGGTGTGTGTGTTATCCTTAGGTTAGTTTACCTAGGTTTAAGTAGTTTGTAAGCTACGGACTGATGACCACGCAGTTTGGTCCTATAGACTTACAAACATTTGAACATTTTGAACAACAGCGCTAGGTCGGTGTGAAATGATTTTTTTACGCTAAATATGGGACGGTGGCGTTAAATACGGGACGTCTGGTGACTCTACACTACCGCCGACACATACGTGCAGCCATCGTCGTCTCTGGGTCCGCACGGCGCCTGTCCCTGCACACACACACACACACACACACACACACACACACACATACACCCTCCCCCTAGCCCTTAACCCTTCCCCGCCCTTCCGGCCAGCCCTCACCCTTATCGCCATCCATCCCCGGCGTCGCCGTCCATCGCCGCTGACTTCACCCCCCCCCCCCACCCCTGCTTGACCACCCTACCACACAGGTCCCTGCGGGTTCAATGGCGTCTCTACCCCCCCCCCCCCCCCCTCTAGGGAGATTACTCTTTCTAAGTCTGAGGAATGGCCGTGCAGTAGCGCGCACACAAAGCGGACTGGCGTAACCGATGTCTCCCCTAAGAGCGTGATGTACGCCTCGTCAGGTATGCGCAGTCGAGGTGCCACTGTGTGGGAAACGTCGTGCCCGGTGATCTAGAGGTGAGGAAACAAAACGAGTAACCTGAAAAAAAGTTCCATAAAGAAGACAACTCCCAAATGTAGAACTGCTTCAGACGTCTGATTACATTACAAATGAATTAATATCTTAAATACGAGGCTAGTTCGGAAATGAAAGTGTGGTGTCGCAAAGTCCAAAGTGCGCGCCACGTACTTTCGCCGCGCGCCGCCATGCACGCACGGCGCGGCGTTCTTACGACGTCAGCCACGAGCGCCCTCTGCTGCAACTCCGCTCGTGGCCACCACTGAACTGCATCGTCCACTTGGGACTGAGATAGGAACCGGTTAACACTTCGGAATCAGATAGGCACCAGTGAAGACTTGGCTATCGGACAGGCACTAGGCAGGCCTCTAGATCAACTATGTATCAGCATTCTGCAGCACTGAGCTATGTAAAAGTTAAGTATTACTAAGTCCCTAAGAAATATATATCTCGTTCTAATTTACTCTTGTTTTTGTGTCCCAGCCTCGTCGCCGCTTTTGTGTCCCGTTTCCGTCGTAGGTGTCGGTGGCCGAGTGGAATGAGACCGACACAGGAATAAAGATAGCACGCTGGTGCAGGTACGGAGGGGAGCAGCCAGAAACTAGAAACACTAGAGTAAATTAGAATGAGATATATATTGCACAGAATTTATACAATACTTAACTTTTACATAGTACTGCAGAATGTTGATACATAGTTCAGCTAGAGTCCTGCCTAGTGCCTAACTGATAGCCAAGTCTTCACTGGTGCCTATCTGATTCCGAACTCTTTACTGGTTCCTGTCTCAGTCCCAAGTGAACGATGTCGTTCAGTCGTGGCCACGAGCGGAGTTGCAGCAGAGGGCGCTCGTGGCTGTCGTCGTCAGAACGCCGCGCCGTGCGTGCATGGCGGCGCGCGGCGAAAGTAGGTGGCGCGCACTTTGGACTTGTGCGACACCACACTTGTGTTTCTAGTTGCTGCTGTCCCACTGGCTGGTCACCTCCTACCTGCACAATCGTGCATCCTTTATTCCTGTGTCGGTCTTTCTACTCGGCCACCGACACCTACGACGGAAACGAGACACAAAAGCGGCGACGAGGCTGGGGTCACAAAAGTGGCGACGAGGATGGGATACAAAAGTGACGACGAGGAGGGGATACAAAAGTGACGACGAGGAGGGGATACAAAAGAAAGTTGGAATAATTTTTTAATTAAAAAAATAATAATTTTGATAAAATTGAAGACTGATAGAGGATCACTATTATCAATCCTGGAGGAAACGGGGTTGAATAAGAAAACTACTAAAAAAATTAAAGCAGTCAACAATCCTAACATTGGTTTGAACACCACAGTGGTTTACTAGGCATGGTCCTGATTGGAGGTGGTATGCCGTTGCCTTCCTCCGACCTTCGAACTGACTTACCCAGCCAGTTATAGGGGGACCTACAGTTTAACGTGGGTTCCGAACCACGGTGCTACTCGGTATTTTTCACATGAGCAACACTGCCAGAGGTGAAAGAAGTGGAGAGTGACGGATAAAAATCATAGGACGTAGTGGGGCTCGAACCCGGGACCTTTAGATTTGTAGTCTGACACTCTACCACTGTGCCACGTAGCAACTACTGCATTTTATCGCATAACCTCTCCCGTCGCATATTCCCCTCCTCTACGATTTTTCACAGTTAAAGAATGTTTTATTAATATCGCGCATAATTTCCTCTCCTGGTTCGCTCTTACTGGACCGGCCTTCAAATAACTTGACAATGGACACAGCGGTACTGCCACTAATGAATATAAATTAGAAACGTTAAGTTCCAAATATATTTCTAGATCAGTTTGCTACAAGTCTTCATAATGGCGAAATATTAGAACTACACGGCAAAATTCCATAAAGAAGACAACTCCCAAATGTAGAACTGCTTCAGACGTCTGATTACATTACAATTGAATTAATATGTTAAATACGGAGCTAATTAGGAAATGAAGTTCGGAATAATATTTTAATTAAAAAAATAAGAATTTTGATATAATTAAAGACTTATAGAGAATCTCTATCATCAGTCCTGGAAGAAAAGGGGTTTGGATAAGAAAACTACTACCATATTTTATCGCATAAGCTCCACCCTGGCATATTCCCCTCCTCTACGATTTTTCACAGTTAAAAATATGTTTTATTAATCCGCGTCGCTCGCGTATATTGTTGTCACGCGATAACTCCCGTGTTAGATTTTTTCTAACAATGATATCTCGCACCTATTCATCTCTTTGTGCCAGAAAAAGACACGTTTATACAATAAATCATTTCTTTGTTATTACCAAAGCATTATAAATTAGTATAAACATGGTACGGAACATGTCATTTGACAAATTCGTGGATGTTTGCAAGAAGAGCTATAGTACCGACGCGCTGACAACGATAGACGAGATGTTAGAACCGTTCCGTGGAAGTTTCAAATTCAGGCAGTATATAGCAAACAAACCTGCAAAATATGTCCTGAAGGTACATGTGCTTTGTGATGCCAGAACCTTTTATACGCTAAATATGGAAGTACACGCAGGCAAACAGCCTACTGGGCCATATCAAGTAGCAAATGATGCAGAGCATGTGGTGTTACGATTGATTAGACCGATTGACAAAACAGGCAGAAACGTGACGATGGACAATTATTTCACATCTATACCACTGGGTAACAAAATGTATGCCAACCATAGATTCACTTTAGTAGATACTCTACGGAAGAATAAAATGAGAAATTCCAGCGGAATTTCTGGACGTAAAATGTAGGCAACTAAAGAGCAGCATTTGGAGAAAAATCAAGCAACAACTGCTGCATTTGCTCATACGTCTCAAAAAATAAACAGAAAAAGAACGTTCTAATGTTATCCACCATGCACAGCGACGATTCTGTAGACGCTGACAGTGGCGAAGCGAACAAAGAAATTACACTCCACAATCACAAAAAATTAGCTGCAGATGTCATCGACCGTTCGAAATCAGAATATTGTGTTTCAAGAAGAAACCGTTGGCCCCTTACACTGTTTTTCAGTTTTATATACTTCCATATCCGACAGAGAATGTCATGTACTCTGTATAAACAATTGCTTCATTCAATTCGTAAAGCTCAATAAGAATATCTACTTTGCTCATAAAAGACGTAACATGTGCTGAACAGTTTCAGGAGAAAACAAACGAACACAGCCACATGTTAAAAGTACAAAAAAAAAAAACAGACTAAAAGTGAAGCAAGGCGGATTTCCACGGAAGGAGAAGTAATTGTTACGTAAAGAGTCCCGTGTTAGAAAAATCTAACACTGCGCACCACTTCAAATAATGCCAAACTAGCAAGCTATTGTTGAAATTTGATTGTCGAGTTACAGATTAATTGAATCACAAGATATGGCCAGTTCATTAGCTTTGAAATGTAATGGAATATTCAAGTAAAATCGTAAATGTTAGATTTTTTCTAACAACGCGAGTGATCGCGGGTTAATATCGCACATAATGAAGTATACAGAAAGGAAACTCCCGCTGCAGTCTGTCGTCCAAAATTTAGTGCGCATTCGCGGAATCGGCCATCTTGAAAAGCAGTAAACGTGTGATCATTCCCAACTCTGTGGCGTGGTAATGCGCCGTCTTTGTTTGTTAATTCTTTATTTTAACTGCCTGAATCGCATAAAAGTAAACAAGTATTTAGTGCAGTGCAGTGAAAAGAAAGAACTGTGGGTCAGTAGTTGGAGCTGTTCCGTTTTTATTATGAGCAGCAATAAAAGAAAAGGCGGCCGATGGTGTTCAGCACCTAATTGCCGCAATAATTTGAATACAAACAAGGATATAAGTTTCTTCACATTCCCAAAAGATGCTGAGCAGTAAGAGAACGTCGCTATATGTGTAGTGAAAGTTAAATGTTATCAGTTTCGAATCAGAGTAATATGTGCGTAATTATTAAAAGTAGCCTTGCTTCTTCTCTTGACGATAACTCTCGCTGTTGCTGCAGCTGTTGAACAGCATCGAAATGTTGAAGTACATTTACATTTTATAAGTTTAACGTTGCAGGGAATAATATAAAATGAATGACGAAGAATAGTGCGTAAGTAGGCAGATAAAATTTTACTTACGGCATTGGAGGCGTAGTGTGCTAATGTTGGCAATGAATGCTCTTCGGATACTCAAATAGATTAAGGGGAATAATTATTTTATGCTGTTCCTGCTCTGTGGTTGACAGATTCCTCTATATGCCCTTCTCCGATCAGTACATTAATGATACTCCTGAAGCAAATACAACTTTTATATATGCCCAGACGTCATTAGTTCTGTGCAATCACGTTGTACTGCTAAGTCTGACTCAATATTTTGTGCTAATTTATTCGTGTCAAATAAAACCTGGCAGTTGTAAAGTCACTTTCTTGTTTATAACTAATTTCCCACACATAACTCCGCGTTATTTGGAATTTTTGTAGAGATAAGCACCAAATAAAACGATCATCGATTCCACTGTACATTTTCATAGTTGTATTAAAATTTAGGCCTATTTTTCTCGTTGGATTACAATTAGGTGCAAGAAGATGGCGCAAAATAGATGAAAGCTGTTCCTTTCGTAAAAGTCGGTGAGATTAGCTACAGTTCGTAAAAAGTCCATTTCCAGCCGACGTACTAAGTGGATATAGTTCTGGGTTTACTGCTTTTCAATATGGCGTCGAGCGCAGCGCTTGGCAACATACAGATCAAAGGTGCCGCCCCCAGCTTTCCCTTCTGTAGGCTCCCTAATCTGTGGCATAATTTCCTCTCCTGGTTCCTTCTTCCAATGAAGCGGCACTCAAATGACTTGACAATGGGCAACAATGGACGCAGCGGTACTGCCATGAGTGAATATTTCCATTGTCACGACATACCGTAAATTTGGAACGTTAAGTTGCGTACATATTTCTAGGTCAGTTTACTACAAGTCCTCATAATGACGAAATAGTCAAACTACACCGCAAAATTGAAATGTGTTGTCTTACGACGATACAAACGGAGTGAAAGCTACAGGGAGACATTTCGCCGTCGATCCTCATTCAATACGGTATAGTCGGAGACAAAAAGGTAAACTCGTGGCTGCAAAGGTAAGCTCCAAATCTCTCTGTGGGCCTAAAACAGGAAAATATCCCGAAATTGATCATTCCCGGAGGTTTAACGCACATTCTTAAACCTTTATATGTCTGCGTCAACAAACCTTTCGATGAACATCTTCGACGCCTCTATTCACAATGGATAACAGCGTGATCTCAACACCTGACTCCAGGAGGCAAGATAAGGAAGCCATCAATACCGACCATATGCGAGTGGATAGGTAATCCGTGCATGTGAGAAAATTAGTGTCTGTATTGCTAAGAAAAGTTAAAAAAAAAAAAACTGGAATTTCGTGTGCCATCGACGATTCCGAGGACATGTTCTGGAATCGTGAAAATGAAGAAGTGACATGTCATCTGATCCTGAAAATAGTGATGATAGTGACGAAAACGCAGCCGCAGAATACAGAGAGAAAATAAACATTGAAACAGTGTATTGCTGCTCTGCATTGTACACATAATGAAACCGTGGTATGAATCCAGTTCTTTTGTGTTAATTGAAAATAAATTGTGTTAACTTGAAAATAAATACCGATATGTACCACTTTTTTTACAAATAATCGTAAATCTACCTTTTACCTACCTAATACATTGTTTTTATTCCTTTCTGAATTCCTTCTCGCATAGCGTTCCCAAAAAAAAAAAAAAAAAAAAAAAAAAAAAAAAAAAAAAAAAAAAAAAGACAGAAAATCGATAAGAAAAGGGGGAACTGCACGATGAAATACGGTAATATCATTAAACTGACCATTACAAATACATTTGCCAAAGTTTGGTGAATTGTGGGAACCCTTTGAATTAAAAACGGGGGTGCGACACGGGTATGGGCTGTCAGCGTTGCTGTTGAACAGTGTTCTTGCAAAAGTAGTCAGAAAATGGAACACAAATATACAGAATGGAATAAGACTGGGTTGCAAAAAGAGGAACCTTAAAGTAAATTGCATTGCTGGTACTGTTTGCTGGAACAATGGAAGAAGCTTAGGAGCAAATTCTCGAATTGAAGAAATAAGCAGCTAAAATAGGTCTTCACATCACCTTAGAAAAAATTAAGATCATAACAAACATCAAGCATTCACATAAATACATTAAAGTTCAATAACCAAAGATTCAAAGAGTAAAAAAAATTAAAATATCTCCACGTCCACATCCTTTGATTAGTTGGAATGCAGAAAAAAAAAAAAAAAAAAGAAAAAAGAAACCTTGTACTGGCCTTCCAGCTAATTCCCGTGTTCTTGAAAAAGTAGTCAGAGAATGGAACACAAGTATATAGAATGGAATAAGACTGGGTTGCAAGAAAAACGCTCTTTCATGGCGGTCCAAAGTTACACATTACAGGGCAGTGATTAAGCCAGAGAAGCACTGAATGTAACAGAAACACTAAACATGAGTTTCAAAAGTCAAACAGAGAAACTATTGTTAAAGGAAAGGAAAATTCTATGGAAAATCTTACGAAAAAAATTTCAAGATAATTAAATGCTATATATCAAGAATGGAACCCTCTAAAAGTAAACTGAAAAACTTTCAGATACTATTCGGAAAAGGAGGATCAACTTCCATGGTCATTACCTTAAAATGAACTCTAACAGAATAACCAAACAAATCTTTGACTTTTACCGTAACCGCAAAACTAAACCCAACTGGTTTAAACAGACTCAGAAGGCACTAGTAAATTGACAGATTTCAGAACATTCACTAATTGATGGAACAGCTAATTAATTACTAAAGATGAGAACATAAGCTTCCGAGACAAATCTACCCGAAAATCTAAACCCAATATCTCAGAGGAAAAGAAGATAAAAAAGAATGAAGAGATACTGAAAAAAAAAAAAAAAAAAAAAAGAAAACCAACGCGCAAAGAAAGGAATGATCAAACGTACCCTAAATAGGGTGAAACGAAACAAAAAGAAGAAAAAAAATTTACGTGCATTGTACTACAGGTCTTGCACTACTTTTCCACATAATCACCAGTGAGTTGGGGGACAAGGAGAGATACAGAGAGAGAGAGAGAGAGAGAGAGAGAGAGAGAGAGAGAGAGAGAGAGAACGGACGAGGTAATGGAATGAGAGAGGGACCCACGAATTTAACATGTACCTACAATTCCCGTGCATATTTCGCAATTGCAAATCATTGCCAGATTCGCTACACAATAAATAAATTAACTACATCCCATTACCCTCGTCTCTCTCTTGTTAATTTTCATTTTCTAACCTACTTTCAAGACAAGTCCATTCCGTTCAACTGCTCTTCCACATCATTGTCTGTCTCTGACAGAATTACAATGTCATAGGCAAAAGGCCAAATTTTTATTTCTTCAGACTGAACTTAACTTCCTTCTCGAAATTTACCGTTGCTTTCCAGCGCACCTTGATCTATCTGTACATCAGATATGTGGAAATAAAAATTTTGCGTTTTGCCGATGACATTGTAATTCTGTCAGACACAGCAAAGGACCTGGAGGAGCAATTGAACGAAATGGACTGTGTTTTGAAAAGAGCTTATAAGATGAACATTAACAAGAACAAAGCAAGGGTATTGAAATGCAGCTTAAGAAAATCAGTTGATGCTGAAAGAATTAGATCAGTTTACGAAACAATAAAGGCGGTAAACTAGTTTTGTCACTTGGGCAGTAAAAGAACATACGATGGTCGCAGTACAAAGGATATAAAAAGTAGAAAAAGAGAACTTTGTTAAGATCGAATTTTAGTTTAAGGGTAAGGAAGTCCTTTCTGAAGGCATTTGTGTGGAGTGTTGCCTTGTATGGGAGTGAAACATGGAGGATAAACAGTGTCGACAGGAAGAGGATAGAGGCTTCTGAAATGTGGTGCTACAGAAGACTGCTGAAGACTAGGTGGGTTGATGATGTAACTAATGAAGACGTACTGAACATAATTGGTGAGAAGAGGAATTTCTGGCATACCTTGACTAAAAGAAGGGATCGGTTGGTAGGACACATTCTTAGACATCAAGGAATTGTGAATTAAGCAGTGGAGGGAAGTGTGTGATGTAAAAATTGCAGAGGGTGAGCAAGAGACAATTACACTAAGAAGATTCAAGTGGATGTGGGCTTCCATTCTTATGATGAAGAGGCTTGCTCAGGATAGAGTAGGTTGGAGAGCTGCATCAAACCAGTCTCCGGACTGAAGACCACAACAACAACAGCAGCAGTCATGAGTGATTTGACAAAATATTTTCTCAACTTTATTCCCCACACCATTTGGCCGCTTGTTCAATATTTAACTTAAACAATAAATACATAAACAAAAAATAACATTTTTGGTGATAATGAATTGAATGTCAATATATATAACAGAGAAATCCACAGCTTATAAGTGTTGATACAAAAAAGTTCTGATATCTAATACTTCGTTGCATAACCCTCACATCTTGTTGGCATGGGAGCAATAAGGGATTTAATTTTTTCATTAGGAATTTTTTCCCATTCCCATTTCAACACGGCGAGAAAAATCCACTTAATTGGAAAACAAACACTTACCACGTATTTTCAATCAGATTCAAGTCCGGACTTCGAACTGGGCTTGGAAAAACATGATTATTTTTTCTGTTGAACATAGTCTAATACACAACAGCAACGACGGATTGTATCATTATCATGCTGGAAAATCATGTTCGAGGCATTTTGAGCACATTTTTATCGTAGTCAAGACTCTTTATTACATCCTACATGCGCACTTAAAAGACCTACACCATTCGTGGAGAAGCACCCCCGTGCCAAGACATTCCCCCTTCTATGTTCTACATGTGTAGCCTGGTTGCGTGTTCTGTGTCTCTTATCCTTCACGTCATCGAACATACTGAATAGAATCAGAAAAAAAATTAATTTGCTTTCGACGCTTGATAATACCATTCGTGCTCTAGCGACAATATTCGTTTTGAAAAGGTAAGACCCTTGTGTCTCTTGCGAGGACTTATGAAAAGTTTCTTGCAAGGGCGATGAGTTATCGAATTCTGATCCCTTTGTGGTGTCGCACAAGTCCAAAGTGCGCGCCACCTACTTTCGCCGCGCTCCGCCATGCACGCACGGCGCGGCGTTCTTACGACGTCTAGAGCCCTGTATTGGGAGAGTAGCGCCAACCTTTGATGTGTGGCTTGCCGACAACCGGCGGCTGCTATTGGTCAGTTGAGCGCGGGTGGGGCACGTCCGCCATTTTAGGCCTAAGGAATCCATCAGCGTAAATGGCATATTTCACTTAACTAGCTGTTATTTTAGCATTTAGAGGCGTTGTAAATGTGTAGACTCTTTATGTATTAAATCAAGAGCTTAAAATAGCATATTCCATTTTTATATGGTGAAAATGCCGCATTGTTGGCAGTGAATTGTTATACTAAGACAGTCCGAGGTAGCAAGTTTTACGCATTCCACGGGCGAAAGAGATGCGAAAAGACTCGAATTGTGGGTACACCGCATTGGAAGAAAAAATGCATTTCCATACGAGAATGCAAAATTTTGCGAAGTAAGTAAATTTGTATTGAAATGTCGAGTAAACTTCTAGGTTTATCTGTTCACGTTTCTTGCGAGCAATGTTGGACGGACAACACATGTAAGAGGAAATATATTTTTAAAAGATACAAATACATGAAAATCTAACAATGTGCCGCATTTGACGAATTTCGTATTTATACTTAGCCTGCATATTACGAAAGTTTGGGCGGTAAATGAAACCGCTCATTAAATAGATCTCCAAAACTCGAATTTTAAGATAAAGTTTATTTTACCCAAGTACCCGGCGTGCGAAAACAATGTGTAAAAACTTAAACCTTCCCAAAATTTTAGCTCAGTTAATGTTATGTGATAATATCACACGTAGATTAGCACACAACACCTATCAACATTAGGCACTAGATTAATGGAAAGCAACATGTATTAATTATACCTACTTTGATAAAAACCAATATATTAGATATAAAAACGTCAATCCTTAGCTAATTTGAAAGCAGGAGCGTCACTTATTGCGAAAGCAGTGCATTTGGTACAGGGTTTAAATTTTAGCACGAAACAATTTTACAACTAGTTTGCTCAAAAATAAAGGTCTTGATCTCAGATTACCAATTATTCCTTAATATTCGCTGTAGATGTAATGAAACGATTAAAAACTTAAGTTCATAGTTTAGTTAACGTACTGTCATACCACGTCGATGTACAGACCGGTTCCCTTCATCATAAATGTTAATTTAACAGCGCCGTGCATAGCGCTGCTATAGTGAGATAGGCTTACAATGGCGGCGCTCGCCCGGTTGGCGGTACTCTCCCAATACACGGCTCTAACGACGTCAGCCACGAGCGCCCTCCGCTGCAACTCCGCTCCTGGCTAGGGTTGCCAGATTGAACTCGAGGCAGGCCCGGAGACCAGACGTGCCCCCCCCCCCCCCCGGCAACTGCGACCAACTCTCCCCCCCCCCCCAACCAGGATATTACACGTCAATTCTAAAAGAAAAAAATACTTATCATCTCCTCCCTCCCAGAAAATATCCCCGCATCTTACTTTCGTTGCCACTGAGGAAGGAATCTCTAAAAACCTAAGGATATATCTTATTCCCACAATCTTGAGAGTTGTAAAAATGGTGGTGTCTCACACCATGGTAAGTCAAAGTTAATTCCGTTGCAGTGACTTTGTCGTCTTCTGCAGAAGATTGTTTCACCAAGAATTTAAGAAGCGACTGATTCTTCTTTTGTGTGGTAATATTCGCTTTGTGTCTTTCTGACTGTAAATGTTTATTCACAGCTTGCACTCCGTCGTACTTAACAGTAAATGAGATATTGCATATTCTGCACTTACACATACACTCATCAGTATCGACTTTTTGTAGCCACTCTTCATAATTTTCTTCCTGCAACCATTCTTCACGGAATGAACTTACATATCGTCTCTCCATTTCACTGTTATTACTCACCAATCTGAGTTAATGTAAGCTTGTCTGTTCACACACGGTCCGAGTATTCCAAAAATTGCCGGTAAACTGATAACAAACTATGAACGAACGAACACAAATAATAGACGTCGCCAGTTGACACGTTGACCCAACAGTGTTTGCTTAATAATGCGCTAGCCGATTACTACCGACGCAACAATGAAAAGTTTTCAGAGGAAGAACAGAAAAGTAGCGTTTTCTTGCAATAAGAAATTGACCTTCATATAAAGTTATTCATAATTACTAGAGAGGAGCGGGCCGGGAATGGCCGAGCGCACTGAGGCGTCTTGCCACGGTGCGCGAGGCTGCTACCGCCAGAGGTTCGAATCCTCCTCCTAGGGCATGGATATTGTGTTCGTCCTTAGTTTACGTTACGTTAAGTTCAATGAAGATCGTCGTTACATGAGCATAGAACTTAAAAAGCGTCGTAAAAAAAAAGTTAAGTTGAAGGTTACATTCAAGCCCGGAGATGAGAGTCATAGGCCCGTAGGCCCGGAGAATTAATTCCAAGCCCGGGCACTCCGGGCGGCGCCCGGAGATCTGGCAACCCTACTCGTGGCCACCACTGAACGACATCGTTCTCTTGGGACTGAGATAGGAACCAGTTAACACTTCGGAATCAGATAGGCACCAATGAAGACTTGGCTATCGGACAGCACTAGGCAGGCCTCTAGCTCAACTATGTATCAGCATTCTGCAGTACTGAGCTATGTAAAAGTTAAGTATTACTAAGTCTTTATGAAATATATATCTCTTCTAATTTACTCTAGTGTTTCTAGTTGCTGCTGTCCCACTGGCTGGTCACCTCCTATCTGCACAAGCGTGCATCCTTTATTCCTGTGTCGGTCTTTCTACTCGGCCACCGACACCTTCGACGGAAACGAGACACAAAAGCGGCGACGAGGCTGGGACACAAACCCCTTAGTGCCTCTGCCAGGCACTTGAATGAGGTTTGCAGAGTATCCCACGGAGATGTAGATGTTTAGATACATTGACACCTACTTCACACAATTACTCCTCAGAACGGCATTGATTATTCGTGCTGAAATCCGAGAATCTAATGATGATTTCCTTCTATTTATTATATCTTTTCTTTTCACTTGTCTTTCTAGGTGGACCATGTTGTGATTTCATGTATATATGATATTGGACTTGGTAAGTTTGTTCCAAACAGATGGAAGTTGTCTATCATAATTATTGACCCCTGTCTTTTCGCTCATACTCTGGTCACATCACACGACGAACATCGATGTTTTATACCTGTCCGGAATCGTTGAAATGTCTACTTTTATTGGTATATGAATATTACATTTTATTTGAGAAGGGGACTACATACGCTGTAATATTTGAGAGAAAACGTGCTTTTTCTGGCTTTTTTCGGCGAATTACAACTTTAAGGATGCACAGAAATCACACCGTAATTGCGAGAAAGTTTTCCTTTGCATAGTTTGAAGATCCAACCTTGTTCTATATACAGACGGGGGTACATTATTTGCTGATTAGTCGTTTTGTCCTAATAATGCTAGACGTAGACTGTTGGAGTTCGCGTAATGATGATACGTATCAACAAGGTGGAAAGTACAAATGCAAGCTCTGCCCTTCCCTTTGACAGCTGTTAATTTTTTATGCTCATAAATCTACACCAAGCGCTAATATCACATGATTAATTTATTTGCTTTTTCGATCCTATGCGCTACGGCCTCGTGCTTTACAAACTCTTTAACTGACAAACACAGAGACAATATATTAGTAATAACATCTGATGTCATCAACAAACGTTCAAGCTTAACAGCAATGCCCTCTCCGTGTCAATAGCTGCAACGGTAAGCTTAATCGCAGCTTCTTGGGTTTTATGTTATAGAGACGAAACGACAAATAAGAAAATAACGAAACTCCGTCTGTAAATAGAACAAGGTTGGATCTTTAAAATGTGGAAAGGAAAGGTTTCTCGTAATTACGGTTTGATTTCTGTGCATCCTTAAAGTTGACATGCGCCGAAATAAGCCAGAAAAGGCACGCTTTCACTCAAATATTACCGCGTATGTCGTCCCTATTCCAAATAAAATGTAATAATCATACACCAAATAAAAGCAGACATTTCAACGATTCCGGCGAGGTATAAAACATCGATGTTCGTTGTGCGATGTGACGAGAATACGAGCTCAAAGTCAGGGGTCAATCATTATGAAATGGACTATAGATACGAGGTTTGGAACAGTCGGTAGTGCGCTTGCCCGCGAAAGGCAAAGGTCCCAGGTTCGAGTCCCGGTTCCGGCACACAATTTTAATCTGCCAGGAAGTTTCATATCAGCGCACACTCCGCTGCAGAGTGAAAGTTTCATTCTGGAAACATCCCTTAGGCTGTGGCTAAACCATGTCTCCACCATATCCTTTCTTCCAGGAGTGCTAGTCTTGCATGGTTCGCAGGAGAGCTTCTGTGAAGTTTGGAATGTAGGAGGCGAGGTACTGGCGGAAGTAAAGTTTTGAGGCGGCATCGTGAATCGTGTCGGGATAGCACAGTCGGTAGTGCGCTTGCCCGCGAAAGGCAAAGGTCCCAGGTTCGAGTCCCTGTTCCGGCACACAATTTTAATCTGCCAGGTAGTTTCATATCAGCGCACACTCCGCTGCAGAGTGAAAGTTTCATTCCATTTAGTGGCTTCAGTTTGTACACAAGTCAACTGCCAATTGTGTGCAGAATGGATTACGTGTCTGAGGCCTTCTCCTTGTCAGTGTTAACACACACGCATGGTGTTCGTACTATGTTGTCCACGCCCTGTATATGCGTTGCTGGCTTTTGATAATGGTTGTTTGGTAAGTTGTCAGAGACTATTTCGTGTCTTGTCCTCCACCACGCGGACAAGGACTTTGATGGCGGCAGCTGTTCCCCAGGTCGCTTTTTTCCTGCCCTTTAAGACTGATTTAAGTGAGAGCCGTCACGTATTTGTTTTATGGAGAAGTAATGACAGGCGGTAGGCTGACGGCTTGTTTGCTCTTGACGACTCACGCCCTGTAATACACACGGCCCGCCCCTTATTAAGAAGCATCAGTGTCGGCCATTTGTAAATTAGACCGGCCGAGCATACCGCGCATCCAAATCGCCCATTAACTCGCCATAATTAAAACAAGCCCTTGCCGGGAATGGAAAATTCCTTCAGTGGGTTTTCGTTTACATAAGAATCGAGATGATTGGGTCCGGACTTGATATATACGATCGATCTTGGAAGACGCTACCTCCGAAAGCAGACGTGAAACTTTTTTTTTTTTTTTTATCATGTCTGTCCTCTGGACGGCTGCAGACGGCTGTAGTTGGTCGTATGATCTCCATTTCAGCAGTGGTAATTAGGAAAGTAGTACTGTTGTGGCACTGTTAATTTGATCATTGGGGAGGGGATTGGGCTTAATTTAATTCTGTTCTAATCTTGTTGGAAGTTAAGGCCAGTCCACACTGCACATGGCGTGCCTGTCCGGACGCTAGCTACGTTTAAAAGTGTGGCTCCCGTGTTATCAGATGGGGCTGTTCACACTGCAGGGTCACGGACACGTGTGGCTCCCGTTCGCTCCCTAATCTTTCTAAACGTGGCCGGACACGATTCCAGTCCGCGCATGCGCAGAGTGAAGGTCAGACCTCGTGCAAGCCAACCGTAGAGCACTACACAGCGCGTCATCTTTCTCGTCTGAGCTATTGCGTTTATTGTTGATGCTTTACAAGTAGCTGGTGTGCCATTGTGCGTTCCAGTAACGTTTTAGGCTCAAAATGGAGCAGTTAATTTAACAAGTACGCTCTCATCCTGTCATTTGGGACTCAACATTGGAAATCTACAGAGATATAACTTTGAACGAAAAAGCATGGGATGAAATTGCCGAAACGTTATCAAAAGACAGTAAGACTCCATCCGGAGTCTGGTGCAGGGCGACCACATCAAAATTATTATAATTGGAAGAACCAGCTTTGGCCGCACTGAAATCTTTATATAATACAGATCGATTTCGGTCAGTGTCTGACCACCCTCAGTGCTAGGATCCAAGCCCTGTGGGCCAACAAAAACTTGCACTTTACATATTAACATCAAGTAGGCAGTACAGAGAAAGAATGTCAATAATTGAAGCCAAAGAATACGATAAAACCAGCCCATCGTCACTACTGTCGCTAATGCTGGTGTCATCAAACCAGGGTAAACCACACGAAAACCCAGACTGACACCACGGAACCGTCGGAGCTGACATCTTTCTGCATACCAGGGAAAAACGTGGCCGGTATAGCATCGCAAGTGTGGCCGCTGTGTGAAATGGTACGTGGCTAGCTTGGAGTGCATCCAGACACGCACGACACGTGCAGTGTGGAATGGGGGTTGGAACACTTGCGGGGAGTGACACTTGCGGGGAATCCGGGACCCATGGGGCGGCTAATAGCTTTTCCTGGGTACAGGCACACCAAGCAGTCTAGCACTGTCAACATAACACGAAACTTGTTCTAACTACATATTAATTCGTCGAGTGTTCCTCCTGTAAACAAAACGGTATTTTAACAGTGGTAATGTTTGCAGAGTTATTAAGACAGTCTCTGCTACTACAAGACGATGACTTTCCACAGTCATACCTCCTAAAAGCATATTATTCAGAACACTAAGCATATCAAGACACCTGCGCAAACAATAAATACATTAGGCATCCTGCACAGATACGTTGATGTAATTGACCGCTATGTAGTTAACCCCACTATCACGCAACTTCCATCTCTTTAAAAATAGCTACTATGCTTTTTAATAAGAGAGGCAACCTTAAACCTTCAATTAAAAAACGTTAATAATAAGTCAATGAGTATTTTACATACTTGAAGTGTTTATTCGTAGACCCCAAAACGATTTGGCTGTATTCGAATTATAAATACATCTAAGAAATGTATGACATACGGAATGTGTAAGGGAATATCACACACCGAAAAATGCTAAAGATAAATTCTATTTTCTATCACCGTCATATAGAACCATTTTTATTCCGAACTTGGCATAAACCAACAGGGACAAACAAGTTGCAAGACTTTCAGGAAAACTGAAGCGAAATTGGCAGCCAATAGTTGTTTATAAATTACATTGCCTGTTAACTATATAAATATAAATTACGGAATACGCGGAACTACTGTTCAGTACAGTCAAAAAGGTCTAAGGTAATAGGCAGCGGTTTACAATCAGATATCCGTATCACTCTCCTCCTCAAGAAGTCTGTGTGAAGATTTATATTCAGAACATTCAAGAAAAAGGTGTTGAAACTATAACAAGCAGCTCATTTACTCAAGAAGGGAAAACGGTATGGTGCCCGTAAATTTGAATGGCTTTATCTCTTGTAGTAACATTTAATTTTTGATAAAATGTTAAAATCCAATAAACCAGCATTTTGTTTTTCTTAACTCAGTGCCAACTTTTTTTGTCGAAATGTTTGCAGGAAGTAGTCTTGACGTGATTTCATACTTCTATGCATTAAATTGATATTACCAAACATGTAATTTGTGTCACAAATTGCGCGGCCGGTCCGGTCGGAGGTTTGAGTTCTTCCTCGGGCATGGGTATGTTTGTTTGTACTTTGCCAAAGTTATTTTAAGTAAGATTAAGTAGTGTGTAAGTCTAGCGACCGATGACCTAAGTAGTTTCGCCGCATAATACTACACATATACATGTAATTTATTTATTTCATCACCACATTTAAGTACTAATAATTAAAGAAACTTAAATGTAGAAATTTGAAATACACTGAAAACAAATGATTGATATTTCTCATAAGATGAATGCACAGAACCGTTGAATTATGTCTTGTGAATGTACCTACAAAATCTGCCATATGAAAATTGTAATGTGAGTCCCAAATTTGTTTTTTCTATAATAACATTAAAAACATAATAAAAATTCAGAACTCGAAAACCAGTGAAGTTATGGACTTGAAGCGTTTTGTGTTGCTAACTAAATCTTTACATAGTAGACACGATTTTAAAATTTGCTTGCTATCGCCAAAGTAGACGAAAAGTTCAATTTTTTGGTGTAATCTTCGCCGTGTAGACTGTATGTTGTAGAAGTCTACGCCGAACCTAATTATAATCATACCTCTCAGGAGAGAACGTTGTTTGCACTTCTCCTGCGTTTCCAGTCGGCCGTGCTGTGCTACGTAACGACATCGTACCGTTCCATTTTACCGAGAGCTATATATGTATTGGTGTGATGTCTGTTCTTTCGAAATAAGACATCACACCAATATATGTATCATTTAGACGCAAAGATTCTGGGTTCTCTCTTCATCGCTAACGCGATTAACAACGTTAGACCTCGTGTGTAAACAGTTAAAGGTTATGAGTGCCACTGGAAAAATGCATAAGTAATACATGTTGTTTGAGACTTGAAGATGACCTGAAATTAGCCGAAATCGATATCTCATAATAAACATAAGGTGTAGCTGTCTATATTTCATAATGCAATTCCTAACATATTTAAAAGCTGCTCAAAACCACCTACAAAAACCTTTATAATGAGATTGTATATAATTCCACGATCAAATTGTGTTTTAGTTATTTGTAGTAATACACCCAAAGATCTGCCCTTGCTTTTAGTACCTTGATCAGCTGTTTATTTTTAGAGGTATTACTAGGGGCAGGAAAAATTCGCATTTGCAATAAATGCGAATATAGATGCGTCCCGTTACTACTGCTCCACCTCGCTCGGTGGGCCTTTCCCTGTATACGGCACAGGTAGCGGCTGGAGGGCGTGGAGTAGGGGTGGTGTATCGCTACTTCTGGAACACCCTGTTCACTACCTGCAGCGTCCGGGTCTCCCCGCAAGTGTCTACACATTCCCTTTCCCCGCAAGTGTCACAAACTCTGTGCAATGGCCTTTAGTCTGATGACTACTATTTCCAATTTTGACTTTATTATCTCTTTCTTGTTCTAGTGGGTTGTACATCGACCCTTGCATTCGTCTTACGACCACCAAAACCTAGGCTGGGGAGGCTAATTTTCCGTAATAGATTCTTTCTCTCTAGGTTGTGTTTACGTTCTTTTTCATTTGTTTTGAACTGAGTTTGTATGTTATCAGTTGTGCTCGTTCCTGTGCTTGATGTAACATGTACCGCGGTGGAGTGGCCGAGCGTTCTAAGGCGACTTGCTGTTGAGCGCGCGGGTGCTCGCCGTCGGGAGTTCGAGTCTCCCCTCGGGAATGGGTGTCTGTGTTGTCCTTAGCATAAGTTACTTTAAATTAGTTTAAATAGTTTGTAAGCCTACGACCTGATGAACAACTTAGTTAAGTCCCTCAGATTTATAAACATTTGAACATTTGAATTTAACATTTGCTATTCCTATAAAGTTGGTATTCACTACAATACTAATAATCACTACGTAGTGTTTACAGTACAATGTTTAAAAAGATACCGTTTTGTATCAAATACGAATATAAAATCTGAGTTTGTCTTCATGTTACCTGTACTGTTTGAGAATTTTAATTTTTCTAGATTTAGAATAACTACTGTAATACTGGACATATAAAGTATGTAGAATGCCTGGTGAGGTGTACACCTGAAATCTGTCCTTGGTGGTCAACACTTCAACCATGCTGACGAGCTGAAAGAACGTGTAACCACATGGTTGAATACACAGACGACAACGTTCTATGAATTATGCTGACAGATTTGTGACTAGCTGGAAGACTTCCTAAGTAATAGAACGCAGTACGTTGTTCTCGACGGCGAGTGTTCATCAGAGACGATTGTATCGTCAGGCGTGCCCCAGGGGAGTGTGATAAGACCGCTATTATTTTCTATCTATAAATGATCTGATGGACAGAGTAAGTTGTAATTTGCGGCTGTTTGCTGATAATGCCATGGTGTATGGGAGGCTGTCGTCTTTAACTGATTGTAATAGCAAACAGGATGACTTAGACAAAATTTCTAGTTGGTGCGAAGAATGGCAGCTAGCTCTCACTCAATGTAGAAAAATGTAAAGTGATGCGCATGAATAGGAAAAACTATCCCATAATGTTCGAATAAAGCATTAGTAGTGAGCTTCTCGATGCTGTCGCGTCGTTCAAATATCTAGGCGTAACATTGCAGAGCGATATGAAATGAAACGAACATGTAAGGACAGTTGTGAGTAAGGCGGACAGCCGACTTCGGTTTATTGGGAGAATTTTGTTCACCTGTAAAGGAGACAGCGTATAAAACGCTTGTACGACCACGTCTTGAGTATTGCTCAAGTGTTTGAGACCCGCAGAAGATCAGTTTAAAGGAAGACATAGAAGCAAGTTCAGAGGCGAGCAGCTAGGTTCGTTACTGGTAGGTTCGACCAATGCGCGAGTGTCACGGAAATGCTCCGGCAACTCAGTTGGGGAATCGCTGGGGGAAAGACGACGTTCTTTTCGTGAATTTCTGTTAAGTAAATTTAGAGGGCCGGAATTTGAAGCTGAGTGTAGTACGATCTTTCTGCCGCCTACTTACATTTCGCGTAGTGATGACGAAAACAAGATATGAGAAATTAGGGCTCGTACGGAGGCATATATGCATTCTTTTTCTCCGTGTTCTATTTGGGAGTGGAATAAGAAAGGAAATGCCTAGTAGTGATACGGCGTACAATCCGCCAATCACTTTACGGTGGATTGCGGAGTATGGAGGGTGAAGCAGCTAAGTTATAACAACCCTTGTATCTCCCCAACCGTAATAGATACAAAGAAGCAGTTTGGACAGTGAATTGCAGGGACAGGAGCTAACTTTTTGGGCTTAAAAAGACGTTTTCAAATATGTGTATATCATAATATTCAGGCGAGTAGTTTTTGAGACACATATGTTCCCGTATCTTATTCGTGCATCGCAGCGACGTTTTTTGTATAAGGACGGACTCGCGACGTTTACTGTGTAGTCTAAGCAAGAGAAAGGTCGCATTGGACAACGCCTCTGAAAGCCGAATACGATAGGAGAACACATCTGTATCTCAAAAACTATTCGCCTAAATGTTATGATATACACATATTTGAAAACGCCTTTTGAAGCCCATATCTTAGTAATGAAAATGGTAAAAACATGAAATGTGGTGGATTCAAGTATCCCCTGTTCCTGGAATTCACTGTTCAAACAGCATCTTTGTATCTATTACGGTTGGGGAGATACAAGGAGTGTTATGATTTAGCTACCTCAACCTGTAGATGTAGATGTCTGAAGAAGGCATACAAAAACTTCTGCCACGCTGTAACAAGTGCCTACAAAATTTCGGAAGCTATATAGAAAAGCTTTTTTTTTTTTTTTTTAGAATAATTTACTTCTGTATCTATACAGGATTGTTTTATATAACGAAACGGAACTGCCGCGGTAGGGTAGCCGAGCGGTGTAAAGCGTCTCGCTGCGGAGCGCGCGGTTGCTCGCCGTGGACGTTCGAGTCCTCCCTGGGGCATGGGTGTGTGTGTGTGTTGTTGGTAGGTTAGTTTACCTAGGTTTAAGTAGTTTGTAAGCTACGGACTGATGACCACGCAGTTTGGTCCGATAGATTTACAAACATTTGAACATTTGAATCCTGCTCATTTGTTGCCACCTCTTCTTGAATACCGACACCAATTTAACCATGACAATTTCAAACTTTTCGGAAAAAATGTATTGATGCTTCAATTTGTTTGACATCTCCATCTCTCACAATGTCAGTGACCACGTTGATATTCTCGTTCAGTACCGATTTCACAAATTCGAAAAATTCCTTCCTCGTGATGAAATTTCTTCGGTATGAAAATGAAGGGATAACATTAATAGAATTGTTTTGACCAAGGAACTTGGATTGTGGAGATACCTCACATAAGATCACACGTGTGTTCTACACGGGGCAAAAAAAATTGAATAAATAAATAAATAAATAAATAATAACAATAATAATAAATTAAATAAAAAAATAAAAAATGCTCAAATGTTTGTATAGCTTATATGGACTTAACTAGGGGGTCATCAGTCCCTAAACTTACAAACTACTTATGAACTAGCTAACAGTAAGGACGGGCCAAATATCCATGCCCGAGGGGGGATTCGAACCCCTGACAGTAGAGGCCGTGCAGACCGTGACTGGCGCGCCGCAGTCCCCTCGTCCACCGCGGCCGGCTACGCGGGGCCGCAGCAACTGTATTCCACCCCCTTCCACTTGGGCATGCTAAAGTGCCGATGCTAAAGTAATTGGGTCTGATGTGGAAGTACTTTTACAGCGGCGGTGTTGGCACGGTACCCCTGCGCTTTCCCGCAGTGGGGCAGGCGGTGGAGAAGTACAGTAGCTACTTGCCGCTGCCGCTCCCGGCTCGGCGGTGCTCCGAGGTCGCCATAAGGCGGCGTGTTTACGGCGGGGGCGGCAGCGGCAGTACCCGCACAGATTGCCGCCCCCGCGCCGCAATAGGCTACGTGTTGCTCGCCGCGTGCGCCGCCACCGCCCCCGCACTGCCACGCCACAGGTGAGCGTCCCCGGGGGCGGACGCTCTGCCCCCACTCAGGCTGCGTGCGTTCCGAGAAAGCTCTTCATAAAGGTAACTGGGATACTCTCTTTATAATGCTGAAGGTACGAAGGCAAAATATAGCGAAAGGAAAACTCATATGAGTTGGTTGCCTGTCATAAGGCCACGCTAGAGTTTGGTAACTTTTATAGTCGCAATTTCTTTTAACGTAAATCAAAAGCCAATTTTAAACCATTCTCAGCCTAATGCATTTCCAGGAAAAAAAATCCTTTCCCCATAAAAAGTAGTCTTACTAGTGCAAAAAATGGAATTTGCTATGTCTGCTCAGTGGTCATACCGGGAAGACGAGTACATGATATGACCACCCTATTATTATTATTATTATTAATTTGACATGCCCCATTACATAGTAATATTACATGCATATAAATATTTTGCGTCACGTGAAACTGCCTGGCATTGAAGCTCTCTTTATGAGACACTAACTGAATTTTTTGTAAATGTCTGGAAATCTGTCGGACCAAACTGCGTGGTCATCAGTCCGTAGCTTACAAACTACTTAAACCTAGGTAAACTAGTCTACGGACAAACGCACACACCCATGCCGCAGGGAGGACTCGAACCTCCACGGCGAGCAACCGCGCGCTCTGCAGCGAGACGCTTCAGAACGCACGGCTACTCCACCGCGGCCGCTGACTGAGATGGAGTGGCCATATCATACGCATGGACGACAGCGGTGTTCTACTTAGAGCTCTCGTGTGGAAAGCGGCGGCAAGGTGGCCAACACCTGCGGTATAAAGACACCGTCAAAAGCCACCTTGCAGTCTGTGGCATTCCGAGCAAACGTTGGGAGGAACTTGCATTGCCCCGATCCGAGTGGCGCTCAACTGTACACAGGAGTGTGGAATAATTCGAGCATATCCGCCTAAAGAATCTGGACGATAAGCGAGAGTTCCGCAAATGTAATCCCAAGCCTAATTACATCTATACGTGTTACCCCACTGGTCAACTATATTCCACTTCGTGCGGCCGGATCTTCAAAGCAAAGCTCGGTTTTGTAAGCCACATCCGAGCCCACCGCAATACGGACTAAACGATTGACGGAGGCGCCATAAATATCCATGCCCGAGGGGGGATTCGAACCCCCGACCGTAGCGGCCGTGCAGACCGTGACTGACGCGCCTCAGTCCCCTCGACCACCGCGGCCGGCGGTCCAACCTAGTCCGGTGTAACACTAGACACCAAATTGCTGTACCACACCCACATCGCCGTAAAGAAAACTAAAGGCCTGAACTTAACTAAAGCCCTTTTCCCACCCTTCAGCTCCAACAACCTATACAAAACAACCGTCTTAACGTCAATGACGTACGGCTGCACGTCATGGTGCACAGCGAGAAAGACGACGAAATACAATCTACAAGTTGTCCAAAACATAGTCCTTAGATGGAGCCTACATGCAAAGCCATGGAATGGAATAACAGGCATGCACCAAGCCATGGAGATGGACACTATAGAAACAACGATTCAAAAATTTGCAAAAAAAGTATATCAGTAGTTAGATCTCATACGAGACAACTGTAGACAACTAGCTAACGTAGGTAATGTCAAGTCAAAACGCTGGCACATACAAAAGGTTCCAAGAAGCCTCATAGAGGAACCAGAGTATTAGAAAAATAGATTAATAACAGGCAATAGCAAAACCATAACGAAAACAAAAAGGCCATCAGCCATTATAGAAACGCAGTAGATATAACAGGGAACCATAAATTTAAAAATGTAACAACTTCACTAGCCTTCAGATAAAAAGAGCAAAATTACCACAAAAAATAATAAAAATAACAAAAACCAAAAACAAACAGTACGACAACCCAGTGACAAGTAGGTGAATCACAACAAAGAAAAAGAAAAAAATGTAAAAAAATCAACAAAAGGAGGAGGATTGGTGGAATAAAGTCCGACCAAATTAACGATCCCTATCCCCCAAAGTGAAATAAAAAGTGCCCCAACAGCACAACCAACCCGCACACAGACACCAATACAGGGAAAATCGGCAAAGCCGGTGTGACCTTTGTAACACTTTGACACACACACAGACACACACACACACACACACAAAACCTAGTCCGGACAGTGATGAAGCCATGAATTTGGTTCGGTCTGGGAAGGGTGCTAAGCTCATACAAATGTCGTACGTCAAATGTCACCAAAAAAAAAAAAAAAAAAACAGCAGCTCATATTAGGAGGTTTAACTCTTCTCTGGGCCGAAACCAATATTTTGGCCGAAACTGAATATTTGATATATGTGATCGGTCCTTTGCACCGACTTTCAGTTCCTCTGGGTTTCGGAGTCTTCTTCTTGCTGAACTGGCACTGTTTGATATTTGAGTTTTTGGTCAACATCTGTATTGTGGCCGCGGCGGAGCAGCCGAGCGCATTGAGGCGCTATGCTACGATGCGCGTGGCCGTTCCCCGTCGGGGGTTCGAATACCCCCTGGGGCATGGATTTTTTTGTGCCGTCTTTAGTATAAGTTAGTTCGTAAATAGTTTATACGTTTAGGAACTGATGACCCCGCAGTTAAGTCCCACAAGCTTTACAAACACCGAGCGAGGTGGCGCTGTGGTAACGCACTGGACTCGCATTCGGGAGGATTGTGGTTCAAATCCACCTCCGGCCATCCAGATTTGGGTTTTCCGTGATTTTCCTAAATCACTCCAGGCAAATGCTGGGATGGTGCCCTATCAAAGGGCACGGCCGATTTCCTTCCCCATCCTTACCCAAAACTCCGAGCGTAAGCTCCGCCTCTAATGACCACGCTGTCGACGGGACGTTAAACCCTAAGCTTCCTTCCTTCCTTTACAAACATTGGAACAATTTTTTTTTTTCTGTCTTGTTATCATATCAGGAAGAGCTGAGGTATCGCGAATTTCTTTCGATTATGGACAGCTGGTAACAAAAGTGCAATCAAAAGCAAAACCGCTGGGAAGAGTCCATTGGTACACAACGTAGTACTACCGCCTTCCCTCCCTTGCTCGCGCCGCACAGTGCTTCGGTAGTCCGGACTGCGCGTCTTCCGCGCGGGTTGTTCGGCGTGCGCCGGCCGGCAGATGGCGTCTGCAGATAGCGCTGACGGACGGTCCGCGGTTCAAGGCCCGCCGCCGGCTAATTGGATTTACAGTTCTGCCGGAGCCGCCGACCGCCGACCGCCGACTCGGTTCCGGCTCGCCTCGTTAACCGCTGGCCGCGGCCGCAGCATGCGTGAGGACCGGTGCGTACGCCTCCTCCTGTGTGTGCGTCTACGCACTGGACTGCCACCCGCCTTCTGTCCGCGTTTCATCCCCACCGCCGTCACCGTAACGAAGCGGAGGTACGAGTTACCACGTGTGTGCAGTACAACACTCGGTGCCAGGGTAGTTACAGGGCCAGATATTGCGTTACCAGACATGCCAGAAACAGCTTCTGCTAAATTTGGCTACGCTCATGATTGGGCCATTACAACAAGGCACACCGGTTTTGATACAATGGAAGAAGCCCTGACATACGATCTGTCTACCCTGGCAGCATACTTCCGTATGTGGAGGCTGAGGCCTGATGCCACGGAGACAGAAGTGACTTGCTTCCACCTAAGCCACAGAGAAGCGGAAAGAGCTCTGGAAGTGTACTATGACGCCACACGCATCAGCTACAACAAGCAGCCAAGGTACCCAGGGGTCACGTTTGACAGAAAAAAAGCTCAAATGTCTGTAAATCTACCGGACCAAACTGCGTGGTCATCAGTCTGTAGCTTACAAACTACTTAAACCTAGAATGAAACTTCACTCTGCAGCGGAGTGTGCGCTGATATGAAACTTCCTGGCAGATTAAAATTGTGTGCCGGAACCGGGACTCGAACCTGGGACCTTTGCCTTTCGCGGGCAAGCGCACTACCGACTGTGCTATGCCGACACGACTCACGATGCCGACTGTGCTATCCCGACACGACTCACGATGCCGCCTCACAACTGGCGGAAGTAAAGTTGTGAGGCGACATCGTGAGTCGTGTCGGGATAGCACAGTCGGTAGTGCGCTTGCCCGCGAAAGGCAAAGGTCCCAGGTTCGAGTCCCGGTTCCGGCACACAATTTTAATCTCGAACCTCCACGGCGAGCAACCGTGCGCTCCGCAGCGAGACGCTTTAGACCGCTCGGCTGCTCCACCGCGGCCGTTTGACAGAGTTAGGGGGGTTAGGACGTCAAGCGGGCCGGCTTGAGGCAGGAGAGTCACGACGCGACATTTTTATTTGCACTGTCTGTACTTTCATAAATTGATGTCCAGCCTTTCTTCTATAGTAGTCACAAGATCCAGGAGGCACTTGGCTCCACAAATCACAAGACTGAGACACTACACGCAGTAGGAGTATACAAGGTGGAATGCGAGTGTGGGGAAGTATACATAGGTGAGACAGGAAGGGCAGTGGCAACGCGCATACGCGAACGTGAACGCTACATTCGATTAGGACAACGGAAGATTGCAGCAAAAGGATAAAATTAAACGGTACCAGAATACTCGCCAAGCGACCGGGGATGGTTAAACGCAAGATAAGGGAAGCCATCGAAATTGTAAAACACCCTAATAACATGAACAGAGAAGATGGACTCAGGCTTGCCCCCTCCTAGCTACCAGCCATCACAACGAAACAGGCCGCACTGACAACACAACACGCGAGCGTCACCAGTAAGCAGGAGAGAAACGGAAGCCCTCACCCCATTCGCCGATGAACACCAAACTTCACAGAAGCTCTCCTGCGAACCTTACAAGACTAATACTCCTGGAGAGCTTCTGTGAAGTTTGGAAAGTAAGAGGCGAGGTACTGGCGGAAGTAAAGTTGTGAGGCGGCATCGTGAGTCGTGTCGGGATAGCCTCTGTCGGTAGACCGCTTGCCCGCGAAAGGTAAAGGTCTCAGATTCGAGTCCCAGTTCCGGCACACAATTTTAATCTGCCAGTAAGTTTCATAAAGTAATTATGCTGTACACATGTTCAGGGCATGTGTGCCGACGTAACAAAAAAGAAAAGATCGACAATCGATAGTACGTCGTCCGCTCAATTTGAAAACGCATGTTACTTTTTACACAGCTATAGTATAATCCGCAGTCCCTAAAAGAAACTACTCGTCAGAGGGAGAACTCCAAAACCTTGAAAACGCTCGCTATGTTCTATTAGGCTTACGCAAAACATTGTTACGGGAGAACACTTCCAGTACGTCCACACTACCGCCTGATAGCCCATTTTATAGCGCTTCCAGGTGTTGCTAGTCGCGCCCGAAAAGTGCGCCTCCTTTCAAATGTTCGTTTGTAAATCTATCGGACCAAACTTCAAATGTCAATCATTTCGCCGCAGACGGACGCCAGTAAGTTTAGCTGATTTTTGCTATTTTGTCAAAAACTGACATTTTGACCCAGTGGTTGTGCATGAATACAGGATGACTCTTACAATGAAGAAAACAGCAACCAACCACATTTTATTACGCTATTTATTTACTAAAAAGCGCCGTTACCGGTTTCAAACTTTCCAGTTCATCGTCAGACGACAGTTCACGTCCACATACATGTCATTTACATTTCGCTTATGCACATAATTTTGCTTGTGGCGAAAAGTCTTCGTTATGTGGTGCCCTACAATACAAAAATATGATTGCAATTGCTTACTCGAGCGTAAAGATGACTCATGATACTAACAAATGTTGTAAACAAACTTTTAAGATAGATCATAACGTGTAGGATTTCACGGCCGGCGTCTTCAGTAATTAAAACTTCCGGGCTCAGAGGCCGTGGTCGAACAGTAAAAATTTCTTCCCCTGACGTTACGTTGCCGGCTGCGGGCAACATCTTCTATCTTTTTTAAGATACAATTTTTCGTGTTATTCATTTACTCACGCCGGAAAGTCGGTTCCATTGCGTTGAACTGCTGATTACTGCATGTATGTGGACGTCAACAGCCGTCTGACGATGAACTTCAAAGTTCTGAACTGGTAATGGCGCTATTTAGTAAATAAATAGCATGATCAAGTGTGGTTGGTTGCTGTTTCCTTCACTGGAAGAATCATCCTGTATTAGCTGATTTTGCTGCTTCCTTCAGGGTGTTGCATATTGCATGTTGCCTCCTGCTGCCGGCCGCGGTGGTCGAGGGGACTGAGGCGCTCCAGTCACGGTCTGCACGGCCACTACGGTCGGGGGTTCGAATCCCCCCTCGGGCATGGATATTTGTGCCGTCCTAGTTCGTAAGTAGTTTGTAAGTTTATGGACTGATGACCGCGTAGTCCCATAAGCTTAACAAACATTTGAACATTTTTGCCTCCTGCTATGAGGAGTACCCGGGTTCGATTTCCGGTACTGGCAGAAAGTTTCCCTTTGTGGTTGGAGAGTGCACGGGTGGCCACCTGTGTATATACTCGCGTGTATCTGCGGAAATCCACATTCAGAGAGACATCCCGATTCGTAACTTTAACCTCAGAGCCATCTGACTCAAAAATCTTGCAAGTGACGCCGACGGACTCTTTAAGAGATGGCCGGGCGGCTTTCCGCGTTTGAGAGCGGGTCCGTCTGCGCACGAGGCCGCAATGCGCAATCCTCGAGCGCGATTAGAATCAGTTTCCAGACGTGGCCGGCGCATGTGCGGAACGTGGCTACGTGCTCGCCGCACACACACACACACGGGGAGAGATATGCACTTTACGGGCACTACGTGGTTCCCGGCTACGTGCGGCTCAGTCTCGAGAGAAGCTCGGGCAGCGAGGCGCAGACAATCCGTCGGTCGCTGACACCCAAACCTTCAGATGTCAGACACTCAGATCCACACCAAACGTTGTACATCGATAGAGTATCAACCGAAACGTCTATATAATTCCTGATTTTTGCTGCCGTCTAGTAATAATAACTAACGTCTAACCTACGGACTACAGAAAAGCGTGTCTGTGAGTGGCAACCAAGCCACGTCACCGTGGGTTAGCTGGTAGAGCATTAGCTTGTGGTGCAGAAGGTTCTGGGTTCAAGCCCCACCTCGCTTTAATTTTTTTTTCATTGTTTAAAGTGCGCCTCGGTTGCACAGTGGTAGAGTGCCAGACTACAAATCCAAAGGTCGCGGGTTCGATCCCCGCTAGGTCCTAGGATTTCTATCTGTCACTTTCCACTTCTTTCACCTCTGGCAGTAATGCTAATGTGAAAAATACCGAGTAGCACCGTGGTTCGGAACCCACGTTAAACTGTAGGTCCCCCTATAACTGGCTGGGTAAGTCAGTTCCAAGGTCGGAGGAAGGCAACGGCATACCACCTCCAAACAGGACCGTGCCTAGTAATGCACTGTGCTGTTCAAACCAATCTTCGGATTGTTGACTGCTTTACCTTTTTTTTAAACTACAGAACGTTGGAAATTGTTAAAAGGGGCAATGTGTTCCTCATATGTAAAAGGACTGTTTCGATTTTGTAGCAATGTGTTATTGGCAGTTTACTCTTGCTTCGTTTTATTTGAAAGTAGGAAATGTGTACAGTGTTATTACTTTAATTACGCTTATTGTTTTTAACATTACTTTTTTGTTATTGTTATTACTATTAATACAGCTGTATGTGTGATGCAGTTTTTTTATTCATATGTTCTGATTATGTTCGTTTATTCTGTGAAACTACGAATAAACCCTACAGATTAGCTACTTTCAAATAAAACGAAGCAAGAGTAAACTGCCAATAACACATTGCTACAAAATGGAAACAGTTCTTTTACATATGAGGAACACGTTGCCCCTTTTAACAATTTCCAACGTACTGTAGTTTAAACAATGAAAAAATTTAAGGCCTAGGTGGGGGTTGATCCCAGGACCCTCTGGAAGACAATCTAATGCTCTACTTACTAACCCACGGAAGCGTAACGTGATTACGCCTCACAGATACGCTTTTGCTCTATTCCGTAGGTTAGTTGTTACTTATTATTATAGTTTATACACGTCCTACTGGACGACAGCACAAATCACGAATTATATAGAAGTTTCGGTTGATACTCTATCGATATAACACGTTTGTTACGGATCTGAGTGTCTGACATCTGAAAGTTGGGGTGTGAGACTCGCCGAGAATCATCCCTAGTCCAACAGACGATGCGACGGTCGGATAGACGTGAAAATTGCAGACGTCGCCAGAAAGGCCGACAGACGAGCGAAGGAGCTGGAGGCGACATGGCCAGCTGGCAACGGCGTAGCGAGCTTAGCGTTACTGCAGAGGAGAAACTGTACTCCTCTGCAGGAAGACAGCTTTGTAGAGGACTGAAACAGGTCCAAGTTTTCTTGTAAAGGAGTCTGCAACTGATGTACAAGGAGAGTAAGGCTGCTAGATTAGATTAGATTAATACTTGTTCCTTAGATCATGTATACGACATTTCGTAATGATGTGGAACGTGTCAGTTTAGTAAATTTTGTCTATACTTGACAATCTATAATTCTAAGGATTTTTATTTATTTATTTATTTATATTTTTTTGTTTTACCTAAAAATTCATCTACATTGTAGAAGGAGTTGCCATTCAGAAATTTCTTTAATTTCTTTTTAAATACTAGTTGATTATCTGTCAGACTTTTGATGCTACTTGGTAAGTGACCAAAGACTTTTGTGGCAGCATAATTCACCCCTTTTTGAGCCAAAGTTAGATTTAACCTTGAATAGTGGATATCATCCTTTCTCCTAGTGTTGCAGCTATGCACACTGATGTTACTTTTGAATTGGGTCGGATTGTTAATAACAAATTTCATGAGTGAATATATGAAGCTACAGTGAGTATCCCTAGATCCCTAAATAAATGTCTGCAGGATGCCCTTGGGTGGACCCCAGAAATTATTCTGATTACACGCTTTTGTGCAATGAATACTTTTTTACTCAATGTTGAATTGCCCCAGAATATGATCCCATATGAAAGCAGTGAATGAAAATAGGCGTAGTAAGCTAATTTACTGAGATTTATATCACCAAATTTTGCAATGACTCTGATAGCATAAATAGCTGAACTCAGACGTTTCAGGAGATCTTCAATATGTTTCTTCCAATTCAGTCCCTCGTCAATGCAAACACCTAAAAATTTTGAATATTCTACCTTAGCTACAGATTTATGTTCAAAGTCTAAATTTATTAATGGTGTCATGCCATTTACTGTATGAAACTGTATATACTGGGTTTTATCAAAGTTTAATGAGAGTCCATTTGTAGAGAACCACTTAATGACTTTCTGCAAGATATCATTTACAATTTCATCAGTTAATTCCTGTTTGTCAGGTGTGATAGCTATACTTGTATCATCAGCAGAAAGTACTAGCTTAGCATCTTCGTGTATGTAGAATGGCAAGTCATTAATATATATTAAGAACAGCAAAGGACCCAAGACCTAACCTTGTGGGACCCCATTTTTGATAACTCCCCAGTTAGAAGAATTATTTGTCTCATCTACAGCATGTGAACTGCTTATTTCAACTTTCTGCACTCTTCCAGTTAAGTATGAGTTAAACCATTTGTCCACTGTCCCACTCATACCACAATACTTAAGATTATCTAGAAGAATCCCATGATTTACACAATGAAAAGCCTTTGAAAGATCACAAAAAATCCCTACTGGTGATGTCCAGATATTCAAAGCATTTAATATTTCATCAGTGAAAGTATATATAGCATTTTCAGTTGAAAAGCTTTTTTGAAAACCAAACTGACATTTTGTTAGAACTTTATTTATATTAATATGTGAAGCAACTCGAGAATACATAACTTTTTCAAAAATTTTTGATAAAACTGTCAGAAGTGAGATGGGCCGGTAGTTGTTGACATCGTATGTATCCCCTTTTTTATGCAAAGGTTTAACGATAGCATATTTCAGTCTATCTGGGAAAATGCCCTGCTTTAATGAGCTATTACAAATATGACTGAGAATCCTACTTATCTCTATATGAAAATACTCAGAGCTGCATGACTCCTCGGAAGAAGTACGGCTGTAGTTTCCCCTTGCTTTCAGCCATTAGCAGTAACTGCATGGTAAAGCCATGATAGCTGATGTTACAAGACCAGCTCAGTCAACAGTAGCTGCTGGAGCTTCAGATAACTATGCGTTCACTTCTTTGAACGCCAGATCTTCGTTAAAGGATCTACACAATGTCTTAACTTGGCTTATTTGCGCTTGCTTCATCATCTCGAGCTGAGGCGTACCGAACTTCTCTATTTCACACTTTTCTGTCAGATACAGCAAAGGACCTGGAAGTGCAATTGAACGGAATGGACAGTGTGCTGAAAGGTGCATATAAGATGAACATTAACAAGAGCAAAACTAGGGTAATGGAGTGCAGTGTAAGAAAATCAGGTGATGTAGAAGGAATTAGATTAGGTAAGGAAACAGTGAAGGAGGTAGATGAGTTTTGTTACTTGGGCAGTAAAATAACAAATGCTGGTCGCAGTACAGAGGATATAAAATGCAGAATGGCAATGGGTAGAAAAGCGTTCTTGAAAAAGAGAAATTTGTTAACATCGAATATTGATTTAAGCCTAAGGAAGTCTTTTCTGAAGGCTTTTGTATGGAATATTGCCTTTTATGGAAGTGAGACATGGACGATAAACAATGAGGACAGGAAGAGGATTGAGGCTTTTGAAATGTGGTGCTACAAAATAGAATGCTGAAGATTTGGTGGGTGGATCGCGTAACTAATGAGGAGGTACTGAACAGAATGGGGAGAAAAGAAATTTCTGGCATACTTTGACTATAAGTAGGTAGGACACATTCTTAGACATCAGGGTATTGTCAATTTAGTATTGGAGGGAAGTGTGTGGGGTAAAAACCGCAGAGGAAGAGCAAGAGATGGATACAGTAAGAAGATTCAGACATGTTGCCGTTCTGATGTGGAGTTGAAGAGGCTTGCTCAGGATAGGGTATTGTGGAGAGCTGCATCAAACCAGTCTCCGGACTGAAGACCATAACAACAACAACAATTACTTTTCTTCCAAGCTTAAAGCTGAGAAATTTGTTTCTAAAATATTCTGAACGTTGTTCATTTTTCTTTGACAATGAACACCAAGAACATATGAATATGCACATGAACACTAAAACCCAGTAGCTGATTACACTGTTAAGTCGCTGTAACAAAATGATCTATTACAATGAAGAGACAAGCTACCTTCGGGTCATGCGACTCTGTAAGCAGCGTCCACTCCTAACATTATCCATGCACAAACGCTGCTCTCTCTCACATCTTTACAAACATATGAATATTTCTTACAATGAAATGTATAAATTTTCTTTACCCTAAACATTGCGACATTAGTGTAAAACGTCCAAAGATATGTGGTTAGTAACACTACAAAAGTCTTTATTATTCCCGTAGCTGTTTAAAAGGAGACTGGGTTAAAAAATTGCTAGTACTCTGCCGCTAATCCACTACCTTCTACAGTGCAGCGCGATGTCGCTAACCACACGCTATTCTTTCTAGGTGGAGAGTAGTGACTTCATTAATAGTCATGATCGGACCTTCGCAAGGTTTTTACACTTGATGCGTCTTTAATTTATAGCTGTAAGATATTCTACTAAATATGACTTGTTTTTGATTATCTTCAATGCGCTAAAAACATATATGAAGGGTGGATGTTGCCTTCATGAAGGATTTGCGCATGCGCAAGGTGCGGTGTCCAGTAGCTCCATTGCCTTTGCTTCGGGACCATTCGCGCGTAACCGCCAGAGCTCGAGTAGCCAGGAGCTGGCGTCTCTACCAGCTCCAACTGCAGTGTTGAAAGCGGCGTTTCCCCTCGCCCCTCCCTGCCGCGGGAGTGCCCTTATGCTGCCTCCAGGGGGTTCAGAAGAGAATCTGAACCTCAGCCGCGCATGCGCATTGCAACGCTGCGGCCACTGCCACCTATATAAAGCGGCCACGTTACGACTTCTATACCTGCTATCTCTGCAGCGTTAAACGTTTCTCATGCGATAAATATACGTTGAATGTGCATATAAAATGATCTGATCGAAGAACGAAACGAATAATGATAGTTTAAAAACAGTTTTTATTTTATTTATTTACTTGTTTCTCACGACGAGCTTCTTTCTGGGTTTCACTGAACCAGTGAACACATACAATGGGCCGCCACTGATATGTATGATGTATAAGGCCCGTAATGGCGCTGACAGGCAACCAGAAGCTACAGAGCCTTCAAAATAAGATAGTGTACGGAGTAGTCCATGTACCCACAGACTTTCCGCGTGAAGAAATAAATGGACCTAGCTTCCCACGAGAAGCTCGCTGAAGAGAGGTTTATAGAACCTGCTTGGAGATTCACAAACGTACACAAAGTTCTGAGAATCCTCTCATACGACAGGTGCGAGCACCAAATGCCCAAGAGGAGGCCTACTAGCTGCCCGCTGCTGTTTTGGATAGACAAATAAGGGAATACAGATGAAAAAAACTAGAGCCCACACCCAATGCAGAAGCACCCAAAAATGTTCAAATGTTTGTAGAGCTTATGGAACTTAATTACGGGGTCAACGGTCCCTAATTTTACAAACTGCTTGTGAACTAGCTAATACTTAGGACAAGGGGGGATTCGAAACCCGGACCGTAGTGGCCGTGCAGACTGTGACTGGCACGCCGCAGACGGCTCGGAAACCGCGGCAAGCCAGAGACGGCTCGGAAACTGCGGCCAGCCAGAAGTACCCAATAACGCGATATCCTTAGTCCACTCTGAGAATTAAGAGGACAAGCCTCAAGGTTAAAAGTACTTTGAAGCAAGTCTCGGTCCTCCAAGATGAGAAGAATGATGATTTATCTGTGTGACGCCTGCATTGCTCCAGAAGGCACCTCGAAACTCGGTCTGGGACGCAGCCG
Source organism: Locusta migratoria (assembly GCA_026315105.1). NCBI lineage: Eukaryota > Metazoa > Arthropoda > Insecta > Orthoptera > Acrididae > Locusta > Locusta migratoria. Next base: position 1,004,835 of record CM048754.1, on the reverse strand, counting down.
AACGTGACGATCCGGCTGCGGGGCACGCCATGGTGGGAGAAAGCAGCTGAGAGGAACGAACACACACACACACAGACAGAAGCGCGCGCACGCAGACACACACACACACACACACCGACACGGAGCAACGGCCACCACGCCCCTCCATTTGCATACAATGACTTCTTCTCGGCGGCGGGAGGGCTGTACAAAACGCTTTTCCAGCGCGCAGTCTCTGAGTTACGAGCTCCTCGACGCACGCCCCTCGCGTGCGCCGAGGCCGTGTCTGAACGGAGCGTGACTAAGCGGCAGATAAATACGGAAGCGCCCGCGACCGGACGGACGGACAGGTGGATTTGGCACGCCGCTCGTGACGCAGCTCGGAGCATCTGCCGGCCTGAGCCTCGGTGCAGACTCACCGGAGGAGGCGGCAGGGCTTCCAGACTCCAGAGGGCGTCTGTCCCAGAGGAAGCACACGTCCCTCTGAATGCCTGCCATTGTCATCACACGCGTCACCTATTACGGACGATTCTTATTACCGTCGCATAAACAACGGCGGCGCTGTCTGGGGGAAAGGAAATAATGCAGCGGAAACCGTCGCTCACCGGATATGACAAGTGTCTCGGCGTGTCATGGTGATGCGGTCGCGTGGAATCGGAACAAAATGGGAGCGTGGCAGACTGATGTCTACGGTCTCTCTCTCGCAAATGATATGTCAGATAAGTCTAGGGGTATGTAGACCGTGGAGCGGCAGGTACAGGCGCTGGTGGCCATCCGAAATGGAAACTGGAGATATCGTAGCCAAATTAAGTTCGGCGTAGGGGGAGGGGGACACTGTACAAATAACACAAGACTGTAGTTACTGCCCATCTATCTCAAAGTCGCTCTGGATGTGTTGCTGAGGTGTACTAGTCCACGCTGCTTCCAGATACATCTACATCTTCATGGGATACTCTGCAAATCACATTTAAGTGCCTGGCAGAGGGTTCATCGAACCACCATTATACTATATATCTCCCATTCCATTCTCGAATAGCTCGTGGGAAGAAAGAACATCTGAATCTCTCCGTTCGAGCTCTGATTTTTTTCCCGTATTTTATTCTGATGATCATTTCTACCTATGTAAGTGGGAGTCAACAATATATTTTCGTATTCGGAGGAGAATGTTGGCGATTGGACTTTCGTAAGCAGGCCACGCCGCAGCGATAAGCGCCGTTGTTGCAATGATTCCCATCCCAGATCCTGTATCATTTCCGTAACGCTGTCTCCCCTGTATCGTGACAATACGAAACGAGCTGCCCTTCTTTGGACTCTTTCGCTGTCCTCCTTCAAACCCACCTGATAAGGATCCCACACTGGGCTGCAATACTCCATAAAAGGACGGACAAGCGTAGTGAATGCAGTTTCTTTAGTAGCTCTGTAGCATCTTTTAAGGGTCTACCAATGAAACGCAGTGTCTGGTTCGCGTGTCCCACGATATTATCTACGTGGTCTTTCCAGTTTAAGTCTGCAGTAGTAGTAATTCATTGGTATTTTGCGGAGTTTACGGCCTTCACATTTGTTTGATTTATCTTGTAAACAAAGTTTAACGGATTAATTTTCGTACTCATGTGGACGACTTCACACTTCTCATTATTTAGAGTCAATTGCCAATTTTTAGAGCATAGTGATATCTTATTCACATCGTTCTGCAGTTGGTTTTCATCTTCAGATGATTTTACTAGACGGTAAATGACGGCGTCATCTGCAAACAACCTAAGAGAGCTACTTAGATTTTCCCCTAAATCGTTTCTGTAAAAAAGGAACTGCAGAGGACCAATAACACTACCCCGTGGAACGCCCGATATCACTTCTGTTTTAGTCGATGCTTTACCATCGATTTCTACAAAATGTGACCTATCTGACAGGAAATCCCCATCCAGTCGCAAATTTGGGCGATATACCATAACCACGCAATTTGATTAAAATCCGTTTGTAAGGTACGGTGTCAAAAGCCTTCTGGAAATCAAGAAATACGGAATCGATTTCCGAACTCTTGTCGGCAGCACTTATCATATTGCCAAGCGTGGTCCGGTGTTGTAATCGACCAGAAGATATCGATAGGCGTGAGATCGGCAGAACAGGGAGGCGTAGGTAACAGGGGAACTGAAATGGTCGACTTAGGTTTACTGGGAGAATCTTGGGAAGATGTGATTCGTCTATAAAGGAGACAGCATATAAAACGGTTATGCGACCCCATCTTGAATATTGCTCTAGTGTTTGGCATCTCCACCAGACTGCTTTAAAGGAAGACACTGAATCAATTCAGAGACAGGCGGCTAGGTTTCTTACTGGAAAGTTCAATCAATGCGCGAGTGTTCCTCGGATGCTTCGGGATATTAAATAGAAATCGCTCGAGGAAAGGTGGCGTTCTTTTCCAAAATCACTGAAGAAGTTTAGAGGGCCGGAATTTGAAGAGAACTGCAGAACGATTCTACTGCCGCTGACTTAGATGTCACATAAGGACCACAAGGATAAGATCGGAGACACTACGGTTCGTATAGATACATACTAGCATTTTTCCTTTTCTGTATACGAGTGGCACTGAAAAGCAAGTAACTAGTAGTGCTGATGCAGAGAGGATGGTAACTGGAAGACATTTTTTTAATTTTTTATTTATAATTTTTATTTATTCATTCATTTAAGCAGAATGACTGGCGATGTATACACCACCTGCTGCTGCAACAGATTGACTAGGACAATACAAACACCTATGTCCGAGGGAGAACTCGAACCTCCGACGGCGAGTAACCGAGCGTTCCGTAGGAAGGCGGCTTAGAACGCTCGACTACTCAACGTCGGCAGACACGCAGATCCTCTTTGACATACTAGAAAAATATGGAATAGACCGAAAAACTTAGGGGCCTCATAAAACAGACACAAACACGGCGTCCAAAATAAAATTCGTGGAAGAAATCTCGGAAGCATTTGAGAAACGCAGGAGCAAACAAGGAAATGAGCTCTCACCGCTCTCTTATTCAATATAGTATTAGACCAAATTATAAAACTATGGAAAGAAAAAGAAAAAGGGATTAAGTTAGGAAGAACACGTACAAACAGAACAATCATACATATATAGCCTGACCTTTGCAATTGATCTGGCAATACTGAGCAACAAAAGGACAAGAAGCACTGGAATAGTTACATGAAGTCTCAGCAAAATCAGGTCTAGAGATATCAAATACGTACGTGTAAAATTTAATATAGAAAAAAAATTGTTTTAGTAGATCAGTGTTAACGTCGATTTAGTTCAAACATACGAGGCGCGTCCAGAAAGTAAGTTCCGTTTGGTTATATAAAACGAACGGGTACAGATACAGAAAAAATATTGATTGTACAAAAATCTACAACAATTTAACTACTTTTCTATACAGCTTCCGAAATTTTGTAGGCAATTGTCATAGCATGGCACAAGGTTTTGTGTGCCTTTTTCATAGAATGTTGCCGCATGTGTATTCAACCATGTGGTAACATGTTCTTACAGCTCGTCATGATCGTTGAAGTGTTATCCACCAAGGTGTAAGAGGAGGATTACTGTCAAAAGATTTTTTTTTCACTATAATGTCTGACCTCACACACCGAATGTGACCAAACAATTCTTACGGAAATTTCAATGGGACCTCCATACAGCTCGGACCTCTCTCCTAGTGACTTTCATCTCTTCTTACATCTAAAATCTTTCCTCGGTGGTCAACACTTCGAGCGGTCTAAAGCGTCTCGCTGCGGAGCGCGCGGTTGCTCGCTGTGGAGGTTCGAGTCCTCCCTGGGGCATGGATGTGTGTGTTTGTCCTTAGGTTATTTTACCTAGATTTAAGTATTTTGTAAGCTGTGGACTGATGACCACGCAGTTTGGTCCGATAGATTTACAAACATTTGAACATTTGAACATTTTGAGCCTACGCTTCAACGATGATAAAAGAGCTGTTACCATATGGTTGAATACATAAGCAGCAACCTGCTGTGAAGGATGCATGCAAAAACGTGCGGCACGCTATGACAAGTGCCTACAAAATTTCGGCTTGTTATGTGGAAAAGTAGTTTAAGAGATATAGAATTTTGTGCAATAAAAATTTCTTCTGTATCTGTGTACAATTTCATTTTATTACCAAACGGAACTTACTTTCTGGACGCGCCTCGCACTTTGAGTAGTGACCAACATTCCCTGACCGGATCGAGACGAGCAACAAGAGTTAAATATTGGGGATCAGCAGGAAAATGAGGAACAAGATGATCTCCACGGTGACATCCAACGTAATGCAGATGATGTATAAAAAAAGTGGAAGATATGGTTGCATCGGGGAAAGAACGTTGAAACCGATCTCCAAGAGGCGTAGTCGAAGTTAAAAATTTCTTCAAATGTTCGTATAGTTTATGGGACTTAACTACGAGGTCATCAGTCCCTAAACTTACAAACTACTTATGAACTAGCTAACACTAAGGACGGCACAAATATGCATGCCCGAGGGGGGATTCGAACCCCTGACCGTAGTGGCCGTGCAGACCCTGACAGGAGCGCCTCAGTCCCCTCGGCCACCGCGGCCGGCTATAAATGTCTTCCCTAACAAAGAAAAAAATGAGATTTCTCGCTCAAAAAGTGTCTGCATCTACATCTACATCTACATACATACTCCGCAATTCACCGTAAGGTGCGTGGCGGAGGGTATACTGTACCACTACTAGGTATTTCCTTTCCTATTCCACTCCCAAATGGAACGAGGAAAAAAAGAATGCCTATATGCCTCCGTACGAGCCCTAATTTCTCTTATCTTGTCTTTGTGATCTTTACGCGAAATGTATGTAGGCGGCAGCAAGATCGTACTACACTCAGCTTCAAATTCCGGCCCTCTAAATTTACTTAACAGAAATTCACGAAAAGAACGTCGTCTTTCTTCCAGCGATCCCCAATTGAGCATTTCCATGACACTCGCGCATTGGTCGAACCTACCGGTAACAAATCTAGCTGCTCGCCTCTGAACCGCCCCTATGTCTTCCTTCAAACCGATCTGCTGCGGGTCCCAAATACTTGATCAATACTCAAGACCTGGTCGTACAAGCGTTTTATACGCGGTCTCCTTTACAGGTGAAGTACATCTTCCCAAAGTCTCCCAATAAACCGAAGTCGGCTGTCTGCCTTACTCACAACTGTCCTTACATGCTCGTTCCATTTCATATCGCTCTGCAATGTTACGCCTAGATATTTGAACGACGCGACAGCATCAAGAAGCTCACTACTAATGCTGTATTCGAACATTATAGGATTGTTTTTTCTACTCATGCGCATCACCTTACATTTTTCTACATTGAGAGCTAGCTGCCATTCTTCGCAACAACTAGAAATGTTGTCTAAGTCAACCTGTATGCTATTACAGTCAGTTACAGACGACAGCCTCCCGTACACCACAGCATCATCAGCAAACAGCCGCAAATCACAACTTACTCTGTCCATCAGATCATTTATATAGATAGAAAATAATAGCGGTCCTATCACACTCCCCTGGGGCACGCCTGACGATACACTCGTCTCTGATGAACACTTGCCGTCGAGAACAACGTACTGAGTTTTATTACTTAGGAAGTCTTCCAGCCAGTCACAAATCTGTGAACCTATTCCATAAGCTCGTATATTCGTTAGCAGTCTGCAGTGTGGCACCGCGTTAAACGCCTTTTTCAAGTCGAGAAAAACACAATCCGCCTGTTGCCCTTCATCCATGGCTCGCAAGATGTCATGTGAGAAAAGAGCAAGCTGAGTTTCGCATGAACGATGTTTCCTAAACCCCTGGTGATTCATAGAAAGCTTTTCCGTTTCAAGGAAATTTACTATGTTCGAACTGAGAATATGCTCCAAAATTCTACATGAAACCGATGTCAACGATATTGGCCTGTAATTGTATGGGTCAGTTCTCTTTCCTTTCTTATACACGGGAGTCACCTGCGCCTTTTTCCAATCACTAGGAACTTTGCGCTGAATTAAAGATTCGCTATAAATGCAAGCTAAGTAGGCAGCCAATGCCGCACAATAGTCTTTGTAAAACCAAACTGGTATTCCATCCGGACCAGCAGACTTTTTCGTATTTAGCTCTCTCAGCTGCTTCTCTACACCGGAAATACCTATTGCTATGTCCCCCATTTCGGAATTAGTACGTTGATCAAATGATGGTATATTTGTGCGGTCCTCCTGCGTGAAAGATTTCTTAAAGGTTAAATTTAGAACTTCAGCTTTCCGTTTGCTTTCTTCTATTACTGCCCCGGAATGATCAACTAGTGACTGAACAGTGGGCTTTGACCCGCTTATCGATTTTACATAGGACCAGAATTTTTTCGGATTCTCGGAAAGATCTTTTGCCAAGTTATGGCTGTGATAATTATTGTATGCTTCACGCATCGATCTTTTTATAGACGCACGAATCTCTACTAACTTTTGCCTGTCATCATTTGCGTGTTCTTTTTTGAATCGAGAGTGCAACAGCCTTTGCTTTCTCAGCAGCTTTCTGACATTATTATTATACCACGGTGGATCTTTTCCATCCTTAATCGTCTTTACTGGCACATATTTCCCTGATGAAACAGACTTTATCTGTGTTAGTGCAGTCCAGTCAGTTCCGAAATTACCACAGCAGTTACAAAACAAAGTAAAAATTGAGGTGCTAAATAGCACCTGTAAAGACGAATGTTATTTTGTACTAAAAATTCAGATACTAGGCGTAATTCATCTTCATCGTTTTTACCGACTCCATAACCTACCACAAATTATAAAATTTGGTACTAGCGGAATTTTGCGCAAACTTTTTATGTTTTGCACGAATATCAAATTTCGATTTGTGCATTTTGCGACACTGCTTTATTTTCTAGGTTAGACACTGGTTGTGAGCCTTGGACAGATAGCCTGATTGGTGAGGCGCTATAAGCAAGACAGCGCTGTGTGTGTGTGTCTGTGTGTGTGTGTGTGCGTGTGTCGAGTATGAGCGAGCACCGGCGCCGTATTTCTGCGGCGACGTACGGCCTGGTCGGTCGCCGACAGGGGACAAGCGATTTGCGTCACGGCTAACGCTCCGCCGGCTGACGGCCGGAATGCGAAGTGCCCGCTGACTAGCAGGGAACACACGCCGCCGTGGTAGGGGGGCGAGGGGGTAGGGGCACACGTCACTGCAGGCCCCAGACACCGAAGGAGGGACTGCCGTAATGGACAGCTACCTGTCTGCTCACCTGCTGCTGTTGTCGTCGTCGTCCTCTGGAGTCCTCACACCAGGCCCGGCCCGTCCGTATAGGCAAACTAGGCCATTATATATACATGTGGCTTCTGTCCGAAAAAACAGACGTCACTTCTGATCCTGCAGTAGTTATTACTTAATAGTCACAGAATATATGACATCAACTGCGATTGGTCAAACCTGAAAACGTGTACCCACCCGGGATTCGAACCCGAGTCTCCTGCTTTCTAGGCAGTTGCGCCGACCCCTACACCAAATGTTCAAATGTTTGTAGGACTATGGGACTTAACTACAGTCCCTAAGCTTACAAACTACTTATGAACTAGCTAACACTAAGGACGGCACAAATATCCATGCCCGAGGGGGGATTCGAACCCCGGACCGTACTGGCCGTGCAGACCGTGACTGAACCGCCTCAGTCTCCTCGGCCAACGCGGCCGGCACCCCTACACCACTGGGGACACAGTTTCATAACTACGAGTTTGAGTACTGTGGGCTGGGTGATGCTGGGAATTTGTATCTGACGGGAGGCGTGCTTAGGTAGTTCAAAAAAAATGTTCAAATGTTTGTATAGCTTATGGGACTTAACTACGGGGTCATCAGTCCCTAAAATTACAAACTACTTATGAACTACCTAATACTAAGGACGTCAAAAATATCCATGCCCGAGGGGGGATTCGAACCCCGGACCGTAGTGGCCGTGCAGACCGTGAGTGACTAAAGCGCCTCAGTCTCCTCGGCCACCGCGGCCGGCGCTTACGTAGTCTTTGCAGATGCGGTGATCACAGTGTCCTCAGTGGTGTAGGGGTCAGCGCAACTGCCTAGAAAGCAAGAGACCTGGGTTCGAATCCCGGCTGCGTACAAATTTTCAGCTTTGCCCAATCGCATTTGATGTCATATATTCTGTGAATATTAAAGAACAACAACTGCAGGATCAGAAGTGACGTCTTTTATATATATATATATATATATATATATATATATATATATATATAATATGCCGGTGAGGGGCAATGATCCTATCGTTAGTGGGGAGGGGTGGGCAAGTTTGAAGCTTTTGATTTGATTTGATTTTCTCAGCGAAGCCAAAACAGTCTTGATCCAACCCGCCACTGCCCCCACCGAAACTAAGTTTATTGTGCGGTATCGCTCCCTGTATACCTAGTAAAGCCAACCAATGCCCTTGAACAGTGCAAGGAGTCCCTTTACCAGTTCTTTATTAGACACAATTTCTTCGGGTCTAGTTGTCCCAAATGTTCTGTGCCTTTTACTCTGCAATGCAATGCATTCGAAGATTAGATGTGATGCAGCTTAATCACCGTCATCACAGATCCTACGTTTAGGGTCCTCTTCTGTTATTCCCATTGTATGTAGGTGTTTGTTTGGTTTTTTTTTTTTTTTTTTTTTTTTTTTTTTTTTTTTTTTTTTTTTTTTTTTTTTAATTCCCATGGCCTGTCAGCAATCCAACCATGAGTCTAATCTCTCTCCTGTTCGGGCCCAGGATTGCAGAGCTTCTTTTAGAACATGGCTTTGGCATCATTACCTTGCCCTGTTTTTGTTGATGGACTTTGGTCCAATATTCTACGTGCTGTCTTCTGAGCCAGTTACGTAGCTACAATAAATGGAGTCTCTGTCCCCATCCTGGCTAATCTGTCGGCATGTTCATTGCTACTGATATCCGATTGGCCAAGGTCCCACAATAGGTTTACCCTATTGCTTTCCCCTAGCTTCAAAACAACCCTGTGACATGCTGCAACAATTTTAGATCTTGTTGCAGGATCTACATACATATTCCGCAATGCACCGTAAGATGGGTGGCGGAGGGTACACTGTACCACTACTAGGCATTTCCTTTCCTCTTCCACTCCCAAATAGAAGGAGCAAAAAAAGAATGCCTATATGTACGAGCCCTAATTTCTCTTGTCATTATGATCACTACGTGAAATGTAAGCAAGTGGCATCAAGATCGTAGTATGCTCAGCTGCAAATTCTGGCAGTCTCAATTTCCTTAACAGAATTTCATGAAAAGAACGTCGTCTTTCCTCTAGCGATTCCCATTTGACTTGCCGGGCCATTTCCGTGACACTCGCGCATTGGTCGAACCTATCAGTGACGAACATTGCTCCTCGCCTCTGAACTTCTTCTATGTCTTTCTTTAAACTGATCTGCTGAGGATCCCAAACACTTGAGCAATACTCAAGACGTGGTCGCACAACCGTTTTATACACGGGCTCCTAAATGATCGAATTTCCTAGTTTCTGGAATAACCTAAAATTTCACTGCACGGAAATTTGTAGAAACAAAAAATAATAGTTTATTTTTTTTATTATTCAAAAACAAGAAAACATTGCCAACAACTACTACAAAAAGTATTTATACCGGTGTTTTTACCCGGTAATTGGCATTAAAATAAAAAGCCTGGTACCACCAACACCAAATAAATATCGGAAAAAAAAGTTTATTCAGAACTACAATAGCAGTATCGATTTTAACCGGTCGGTTTATCCCATCACTAAGACAAACCCGTTCTTCAAACGAAGCTACCATCAGCTGCTAGATACGTGTCACGGTCCTGAAAATTTTGTCATCGACCCACTAGTTAGTCAGTTAAATGTACAATGCATTGTCCAGACCAGACTTCAATTTTCCCCGTTTTTGGCCGGTATTTTGGGATGAAGCAATTTGCGACCGTGGAGTTTTCGCACATTTCCACACAGTGCCCACTCGGCGTTGGCTCACTCGGGATAAGACCCTGTCTGCAGGGCAAGTGCGGGTGAGAAGTGGTCACCTTCTTCCCCCCCCCCCTCCACGGTGAGGACAACGGCCGGCGGCCGAGCTGCGCTTTTTACGCCAGAGATCGCGTGTTCGAGCCCCGGCGGCGCCACAGTAATATATCCGCGCCCGCCACCTCGGCGCCCGCGCCGTGTCCTGCCCCCAGCCCGCAATGAATAATTAAACGCGCATGCGCAATGCGACCGCACACGCAGCCGCTGTTCTGTTCTGTTTCGCTCCTCCCCGCGTGTAACGCCTCCTCCTGTTCCTATCTGTCTGTGTCTGGCCGAACACGTCCGCTACCCCAGAGGTCTGCCCTCCACGTCAGAGCTGAAAATAATTTACAGCTGAAAACAAGTACAGTGGAACCCCTCTAATCCGACCTTGGATGGTCCGCCACTCCGGTTAGTCCGACCTCGCTTCAGGCTCGCGACCCTGTGCCCACTTGTCACTGATTGGACGCCTGTCGTGCCATTGTTGCCGTATCTACCACTGTGCATATTGTTATACGGTACGTTATCTACAGTTTTATCCTTTTTTGGGATCAGAAAATGTCGTTGTTTCTTCATTCCGTGTCCTCTAAATGTTCAAATGTTTGTTAAGCTTATGGGACTTAACTACGGGGTCATCAGTCCCTAAACTTACAAACTACGTATGAACTACTTACGAACTAGGACGGCACAAATATCCATGCCCGAGGGGGGATTCGAACCCCCGACCGTAGTGGCCGTGCTGACCGTTACTGGAGCGCCTCAGTCACCTCGGCCACCGCGGCCGGCTCGTGTCCTCTACACTACTTCTATATCTACATCTACATGGGATACTCTGCAAATCACATCGAAGTGCCTGGCAGAGGGTTCATCGAACCACCATTCTACTATTTATCTCCCATTCCATTCTCGAATAGCGCGCGGGAAGAAAGAACACCTGAATCTCTCCGTTCGAGCTCTGATTTCTCGTATTTTTTCTGATGATCATTTCTACCTATGTAAGTGGCAGTCAACAATATATTTTCTCATTCGGAGGAGAATGTTGCCGGCCGCGGTGGCCGAGGAGACTGAGACTCCAGTCACGGTCTGCACGGCCACTACGGTCGGGGGTTCGAATCCCCCCTCGGGCATGGATAGTTGTGCCGTCCTTAGTATTAGGTAGTTCATAAGTAGTTTGTAAGTTTAGGAACTGATGACCCCGTAGTTAAGTCCCATACGCTTAACAAACATTTGAACATTTTTTTTTTTTTTTTTTTTTTTTTTTTTTTTTTTTTTTTTTTTTGAGAATGTTGGCGATTGGAGTTTCCTAAGTAGGCCACGCCGCAGCGATAAGCGCCGTTGTTCTGATGATTCCCATCCCAGATGCTGTATCATTTCCGTAACGCTGTCTCCCCTGTATCGTGACAATACGAAACGAGCTGCCCTTCTTTGCACTTTTCCGATGTCCTCCGTCAAACCCACCTGATAAGGATCCCACACTGGGCAGCAATACTCCATAAAAGGACGGACAAGCGTAGTGTATGGAGTTTCTTTAGTAGTTCTGATGCATGTTTAAGGGTTCTGCCAATAAAACGCAGTCTCTGGTTCGCCTTTCCCACGACATTATATACGTGTTCTTTCCAGTTTAAATCTGAAGTAGTAGTAATTCCTAGGTATTTTGTGGTGTTTACGGCCTTCACATTTGATTGATTTATCAAGTAAACAAAGTTTAACGGATTTCTTTTCGCACTCATGTGGACGACTGCACACTTCTCATAATTTAGAGTCAATTGCCAAATTTTACTCCATAGTGATATCTTATTCAGATCGTTCTGCGGTTGGTTTTGATCTTCAGATGATTTTACTAGACGGTAAATGACGGCGTCATCTGCAAACAACCTAAGAGAGCTACTTATATTTTCCCCTAAATCGTTTATGTAAATAAGGAACAGCAGAGGACCAATTTACACTACCCTGTGGAACGCCCGATATCACCTCTGTTTTAGTCGATGCCTTACAATCGATTACTACGAACTGTGTCCTCTCTGACAGGAAATTCCCTATCCAAGCGCAAATTAGATTGATAACCACACAATTCGATTAAAAGCCGTTTTTGAGGTATGGTGTCAAATGCCTTCTGGAAATCAAGAAATACGGAATCGATTTGCAAACCTTGTCCATAACACCCATCACTTCATGTTAATAAAGAGCTGCGTGTACAGTTATATGTTTTTCAACACGTCTGGATTCAAACGTAAACGCGTAACACTCTCACTAAATGAAAAATTAGCAGTGCTGGGAACACTGAACAAAGGAGAATCGCTCTGAAAAAATTGCGAAGGAACTGAATGTATGTGTTAAGACGATTAAGGATTGGAGGAAGAATCGGAAAGACGTTGAAACCAATACAGTTACGATTGATGGTGAAAACACTCTGAAGAATCGTAAAATATAAAAAAAAGCCTAAACTTGAAGTGAAAAACTTTAAGCCAAACGTAAGTTTGCTGCCAGTGAAGGCTGAACTGATTAATGTTTTGTCATGGTATCCGATTTGATTCTATTTCCGGTGAAAAACTATTGGCCAATGCCACAGCTGCTAAGCAATTTTCTATTAAGTTTCAAGAATTGGTAGAAGAGAATGAACTGTTACTATGCCATGTGTATAACATCGTTTTTCCTTTCAGAACCAATACACATTATAGTGTATGTAGACGTTTCTTTAGTTAATATACTGTTTAACACTACGTAAAAACATCTTTTTTATATTACTGTAGACGTCTTTCAGTTACTAAATCGTTCAATTTTTTGTACTTAATGTCTTTTTACATTTTACAATAAATATTAGATTTTTCGGATAACCAGACTTTTTTTCCGTTCCGACCATGGTTCCGGTCACGAAGGTGACGGATTGTATACCGTTTTCATTTCAACTTTAATTTTCTCTATAAAAGCCCTCTAGCAGTCTTCGGAAACGGAGAGAAGAAGGAATTATTTATTTAGCGAATGGCTGATTCACACAGTACAAAATATATATGCATATATAGCCGGCTGCAGTGGCCGAACGGTCTGCAACGCGGCAGTCACAGACTGCACGGTCGCTACGGTCGGGGGTTCGAACCCCCCCTCGGGCATGGATGTTTGTGTCGTCTTTAGTGTAAGGTAGTTCATAAGTAGTTTGTAAGTTTAAGGTCTGTATTTCCTCACAGGATGCCAATATAATGAATGATCTGGAATCAAGGTGTACAAAGCTAATGCAGTGAGTGCTCAGCTAAGATCTACTCTCTTCTGTAAGAAGGAAGTAAGTACCAAGACTAAGTTAGCAGTGCCACCGCTCTTTCCACTAGCTGGATTGTATGGGAGTGAAAGTTGGGTGGATACAGGCTACCTTATTAATATGGTTGCGGTTACAGATATGAAAGTAGGAAGAATGATTTTAGGTACTAATAGATGGGAACAATGGCAGGAGGGTGTCCATAATGTGGAAATCAAAGAAAAAAAAAACAGGAATGGACACTTAAGTTGTTAGAAAGAAAAGATTTAGATGGTTGGGTCATGTTACACGCACGGGAGAAGCAAGGATTAATTATATCCATAATGGATGTGAGGTCGCGGTTGTATACTTAATTATTTTGTCTCAAACGATTTCGCGACACCTGAATGTATCCACTACCTTGTGGATGATCTTTGGTATTTAGAGGTCTTTGTTTTCATGTGCATACGTGTGCCCCATTCGTGTTGTTGACTCCCTGCATTTCAGTAGTGTTATGCGCCGCCAGTGCTGAAGATCTTTATGCGTAGACACGATTACAAAAAATGTTCAAATGTTTGTAGAACTTATGGAACTTAACGTCGGGGTCATCAGTCCCTAAGCTTACAAACTACTTATGAACTAGCTAAGACTAAGGACGGCACAAATATCCATGCCCGAGGGGGGACACGGTTACAAGGGAAGTAACCACGTTTTCTTTTATTACGTTTTAGATTTTTATTGTCTCAGGTTTTAAGATTCTTGTATAGTTTATCTGATGATGAGGGTTTGACCCTTGAAACGCGTCATAATATAGTGTTTTTACAAGATCTTCGGTTGAGCCTTCTTGTTTGACAAAATAAAGAAGCAAGGTTACTTAAGGGACTCGCGGGTTCAGTAGTATAGGGTAAGAGGAGTCGAGGTAGACGAAGGAGAAAGTACTAAATACGGTGAAGAATGACTTTGAAGTAACAGGCTTAAGAACAGTCGATGCTTCAGTGACAGCATTGAACTGGAGATTATGGAATCACATATTTTTCTTTTATATTTGTGTACAATACACGATATTCACAATCAAATACAGCAACACAAATGTATGCAGTTCCTTTTCTCGCCTTCTTTACCCAGCAAAAAATTGCGTTAAAACAATATAAAAATTGGAATACTGTAATGAAATTTGTGTATAGCGTGTTTGAAAGCCCCATACGTAAATCGTAATCACAACATCAAAGAGATGTCTGCGAAGCAGTAGAAGTAACGAGTGTTCATTTTGACACTTCTACACCCAAGTCACGACCGACGCAAAGGTTAAAATACCTTGTAAAAAGTGATGTATTTTAAGTACCGTATATAATTCGTAAAGCAGGCGATGCTGAAGGAATTAGATTAGGTAACGAAACAATGAAGGTGGTAGATGAGTTTTGTTTCTTGGGTAGTAAAATAACCTATGACGGTCGCTGTGAAGAGGATATAAAATGCGGAATGGCAATGGGAAGAAAAGCGTTTTTGAAAAAGAGAAATTTGGTAACATCGAATATTAATGTAAGTGTAAGGAACTCTTCCGTGAAGACATTTGAGTGGAGTGTTGCCTTGTATGGGAGTGAAACATGGACGATAAGCAGTGCGGACAGGAAGAGGATAGAGGCTTTTGAAATGTGGTGTTACAGAAGAATGCTGAAGATTAGGTGGGTGGATCGCGTAACTAATGAAGAGGTACTGAACACAATTGGTGAGAAAAGAAATTTCTGGCATACCTTGACTAAAAGAAGGGATCGGTTAGTAGGACACATTCTTAGACATCAAGGAATCTTAAATTTAGCATTGGAGGGAAGTGTGTAGAGTAAAAATCGCAGAGGGAGACCAAGAGACGAATACAGTAAGCAGATTCAAGTGGATGTGGGTTGCCGTTCTTATGAGGAGATGAAGAGGCTTGCTGAGGATAGAGTAGGGTGGAGAGCTGCATCATACCAGTCTCCGGACTGAAGACCATAACAATAACAATATAATTCGTTTAATTTTTTTCCTTTCGTAAATCAAATGTAAAAAATGTTAAGAAGCACGTTTACTACTCACATGAGATGACTATAGTAACTCCCAACTGACTTCATATCCAAAGATGCAGAGTAAACGTGTATGCCTGAATGTCGCGTTTGGTAACATAAGAATTACAGTTTTTTTGCCGACGCTAGTCAGATTATTCGTGAAGATGGACTAATAAGCCGATAACTAGTTCGAAGAAAATAACAATAAGTAGAACAAAAGCATTTTGTTTTCGATCTTGAATATGGAATTGTTCTACGAAGCAGTGACGGAAGAATTCATACGTAAGGTGAAAATAATTCTCCTTCGTACGTCAACGATGAGAGACGCTCACACCTTTAATGAATGATACACGGTGTATGAACTACTCGTACCTGTAGCATTGTATGTAAACACACAGTTTGGCGCGCTACTTTACTTTCATGATAAAAGAATGGTTGCGAACGCAGGATCACTGAGAAAACAGTAATTTTTGACAGCATTATGGAGTTCAACGGCGACCTTGTAGTAATAGAAAATTAGCAGTTGTCGTTTGTGCAACCAGCTCCATCCACCGCCATTGCCTTCCATCGTGGTGGTCTTTGTCTGAAGATGGTCTGCATTGATCGAAACCGGTTATAAAAAAAAATTGTAATCTGCTATGTGGACTGTTTTAAATGTAATTTTAGCGAGAATATACATGAGTCAAATGCGACTGCAGTGAACCAACTCCGCCAACACGGTCGGTGAATCGAATTCGTTACTTATGGGAGCGGGAGCTCAAATGTTCAAATGTTTGTATAGCTTATGGGACGTAACTACGGGGTCATCAGTCCCTAAACTTACAAACTACTTATCAACTAGCTAAGACTAAGGACAGCACAAATATCCATGCCCGAGGGGGGATTCGAACCCCCGACCGTAGTGGCCGTGCAGACCGTGACTGGAGCGCCTCAGTCCCCGCGGCCGGCAGGAGCGGGAGCAGTACGTTTTTAATTGTACGTTCTTATCTAAACGTTTCGGATACTGGCTATAACAAAAACAAGAGTTTCCTTACTTGCGCTCAGAACATTATCTCTAAGTGTATTTTCACGGAAATAGTTCGATTCGTGAGCAACATTGTTCTTTGAAATGTTACACCAGTCGTGCGAATGAACGTAATCGTGATTCCTATGGGTTCTGCGACATTTCATAGCGTCCAGAATCCCACTTTTTCCCCTAAATGTGACGTCGCTTGTCTGGTCTGTGAACACGGTTCCTTTTCGGCTCCTGAGGAACTTTCCCGTACCGCCCGTTCGGCCATTCCGAGACGCAGGGCGGACATTCCACTGCTAACTCCACCAACGCCCGCTAGAGGCGACACCGTGCAAGCGCCTTCCTCGCAACTCCTGCTTGCCTGGTTTCACTAATTACGTCTAACTTAATATCTGTATATTAATCCTCGCAATACCAAGCCATTTTGAGTAACGTGTGTTACCAAGAGAAAGGAGAGGGGGGGGGGTACTTTGTGCGCACCATAAAAAATATAAAGAATAAATAATATTCATTAATTGTTCTTGAATTACATTAATAACATACTTTTGAAAGATCTATTAATGTATAATCAGGACCCAGAACCTGAATATTTCATGTAAAAATGTTTTCAATAATGCATTTCATATCCTTCACCTAATTCTGTCTGTAGATACTCTATCACTGTCCACATTCTCGCCCACAACACATTCCTCTTCAGGTTCACTCACTGCATTGTCAGTTTCAGCAAATTCTATTTCAGAATCTACAGATTCTTCCAAAATCTGTGATATTTATCCTGCCAATAAGTGACTGTCGATATATTTTTGATCACAGTTGTACCCAGCACTGGACTAATTGCCACGGAATAGGAAATAATGAAGAATCAAAGGGAGATGAATCATTATTGAGACCATTGTTGCTGTCGACCAAGAGAAATATAATGGTCGTGCGTTCTACGGTCACGTAATGCTGTTATCTGTGGAGTCAGACGACCGTTGTGTGAAGTCGCATCTACTACCAAGGGGGGGGGGGGATGGTCGGTCCTTCATGACCACCTCCCTTAAACTTAAATTTCCCGATTAAGCTTAACGAAAAAAGTAAAACAATCACAGAATCTGAAGGAAGAGTTCATTAAAGCCCATAATTTTGTTTTACAAAATTTTCAAAAATAAACCTAAGTAGATTTCAATATTTTCAAATGGTTGGCATAAACTACTCCCCCCCTACCCTTGGTGTAGCAAGGGTTAATGCCTCGTTTCCATATGTAGAACGTAACCCAACTCTTGTCTAACCACGTCATTTAAATTTTGATCGTACCCCTTAATACACGTACAACAGATGGAAGTGTTCAGTTTATGGGTAGAATGCTGGGAATTTATAGCCACTATAGCAAGTAGGTTGCTTATAGAATACTTGTATAAGCCAACCTAGAACAGGTTTTAGTGGTGTACGGTCCCACAGGAAGCAGAAGTAAAAGATAATGTATGTGAACAAAAACGACCGCACGAATCGCCACAAGATTGACTGAATTCCATCAGAAGCTCACGAATGTGAGATCTTCTACAGTTCTTGTACTGTAAAGCTATTGTGCCCGTTGCTTTTGTTGGTCAATGGTATTGTATGGTTCAAGCGGTTTATCTAGATGTATACCAACGATACATTAAGCAATCCAAAGTGTATAACGGCGGTGTATGTGAATTAAAATTTTCGCCTGTGGTTGAGCTAGTCAGCAATAACGTATGGCTACAGCTGTTTGTTTAGATCAATACGAACAATGTAGTAAAATAATGTTAATTGGTGTAATTATATTAAAATTTTCCCCCTTTGGATTGCTTAACGGTTGGGTTGTTGGTATAGGTCTAAACAAACTGGTGTAACTATACGATATAGTCGACCAACAAAAGTAACTGACACAGTAGCATTAAATTACAGTGCAGCGTTAATTAAACATTTTTGATGGAAAACACGCCATTTAGAGAGTATAAAAATATCGCACTGACCTCATTCACGGCCCACTTTAGATTTGTAGTTTTATAAGTTTTTGCAAACATTTTGGACCAAAATAATAATCTAAATAATAAAAAATTAATTAATAAGAGTGTCTACAACCCTTTTAGGGGAAAAAATTAGGTAGTGGCGGGTTCCGAACCACCGACCTTTAGCGTCATGCCAATGCTAATATGACATTTGTAGACACTAGATTATCATTTATCGTACGAAGAACGATGTGTTTTTGTTAATTCTTCAGTGCGCCATTGCTTTGAAATGACAACGTGTGAGTTACAATAGGAAAATCATCAAACACGCAACGCAAGATGGTGTATGCCAGGAGAGATCTGGGCGAGGAATGTCACGCGACATCTGCGAACGGCTGGTTTTCGTTAATTCAATGGAGGGTGTCAAAACTCCGTTATTTTTGCTAATATGTCTCAAACGATACGACATATGAAAAAAAAGAAAGAAACATAAGGGAGCTAAGTTGCAGAGATTTTCTCCTCTACCAATTAGGTTATTCAATTTTAGTATCAGATGAACTGTTCGTTTGCAATTACAATTATATTACAAACGGATTTGTTTGGAAGTACTACCGTATTTTTTGTCCGAAAAATTTGAAAAAGGTTCTGATCTCTGGCGGCGTACAATCATGTCTGTAAATTTTGGTGTTGATCGGTTGAACGGTACGTCTTAACAGCAGGGAACACGCTACGGACAGGCAGACATACATCCCAAAATCGCCGTCAATTATCGAAAAGGCCCACTTTTAGTGTTACTACCGTAACCTAAAGTGGGCCAATTACTGTATCCTGCCCTTTTTTTATTTCAATAACATTCGAAATTTGTATGAAATCACTAAAGGTAACCTCGACACGGCGTTATAGCTAAAATGGACGCAGTATAAAATAGATAAATATTACAGCACCTATCTGGTGAAAATATATCTATTACTATGTACTTAAACTAACTTATCCTATGATGATTTCGAGTGGCATTTTTGGCTGTCAGGCCCCAGCTGGGATCGTGTTCGGCCTGCCTGGTTCAAGTCTATATAGTCACATGGCCCACTTGCGCGTCGATGACGAAGAAATGATGATTAGGACAATACAACAGTCCCCGACTGGAGAAAGTCTCCAACCCGACTGGGAATCGAATCCGACCCGCTGTGTAGCAACCTATCCGAAGGTCGGAAGGACAACACACTCACCCATACCCGAGGGAGGACTGGAACGTCGCCGAGCTGGAGTGGCCGAGTGTTCTAAGGCGCCTTGCTGCGCGCGGTTGTTTGAGTCTTCCTTAGGGCATGGGTGTTTGTGTTGTCCTTTCCGTAAGTTAAGCTCTGACTTTGTTTTAATTTTAGAACACAATACGGATGCCGTTTACTCTGAGACCCATCAGCCTGTTTACTGGACATCTGTCACTTCTCTTTTAGTTTCGTACTTTTTGCTGCCGTATGTCACCAGAAAAAACAGTGAACATGGCGGATCCGTTGCAGAGTGTGTTACACATGATATGATTCGTTGAAATTACTTCATGTATTAATTTATGAATTTTGCACAAATTCCAATTTACGATACACAATAAATATGGAGTGATATAGGTAACTGTTGACTTTTAATCTCAAATCCTTAACTGCCTTCAGGACCCAGTGTCCAATTTATTTGGCTCTTTTTTTTATATTTGAAACCAAGTATGAAAATTTTTAATTTTGCTCGAATATAGAATATATAGGGTCTTTTGGACCTGAAAAAATTGCAAGAATGTGTTTTATTCTATTTTTAAAATAATTCAGGACAGAAATGGTGAAGTAGTTTGTAAGCCTATGGATTGATGAGCAATGAAGTTGAAGTTCCGGCGGGAACGGTCACCCAGTCTGCACCATGATACCTTAGACCATGTGGCCATGCCGTGCAGCTACCTCGACTCATCTGAGTAACGGCATTCCTGCTCGGCAGCAAAACGTGCGATATCCAGTGTTTTAAACGGACGACATGAAGAAGGCACAGTAGCTATTTTGACCTCTATACTGTGACAGTAAGAAAGTGAATGACCATTACTGTCTGTAGTATTACACACTCTGGAGAAAAAGTCGACTAAATTATGCAGACGCGCCAATTCAGCTGCTGAGCCACCTGTCGTTTACGTCGGCGATGTCCGTCGCGAGATACGCGGCGCGCCTGAGAAACGATACGACCTGGTAATGGCTACCTGCTGTGACGGCAGGCGCGTCAATGGCTGAGCCAGCTGACGGCACAGGCAGGAGCCCAGTCCGGACGCACGAGCATCGCGTGCGGGGAGGGGGCAGTTTTACCACCGGTGATGGCGCACTAAACGCCAGCCCAGGCGATCGGACGCCCGCTTTGAGGAGCCGCCTCTCCCTCGACGCCACTCGACGCCTCTTCAGCCAACACCACCTAGAAGACAAGGCCTTTCAACTGGCCGTGTTTACGTTACACCGAGACGTCGCGTACTCAATCTGTGTGGCCGGCTGTTACGAGGCGGTGGGCGTGCCCCGGCGACCAGCCAGTCAGCTGGCAGCCGCTGCCTCTTGGTGTGGCGTAGGCACGGCCAGTTGTGAGGCCACGTCTCTAGGCGGTGTTGCTCCAGCGGTGCTCATCTGTCAGATTCTCCCACTACTGAGCGACGCTAAATGCTTCGATGAAACCCACCTGCCTCAGACAAGATTTCTCTTTGAATCTGTCAATAAAATTATCGAGGAAAAGTATGTTGCAGATCTGTTTGATCATTACGTTGTTTTTAGGTTTGTAAAAATATTTATAATGCTTCTAAACTGTTGATTATTGGCCTCCTTTATATTGCTTAATGTATCACTGGTATAGTTCTAAACAAACTGCTGTAACCATATAACATTATTGACTAACAAAAGTAAGTGGCACAAAAGTATTAAATTACAGTACAAATTATAGAAAACCTTGTCGCGTGTCAGAATAATTAAAGATTTTCGATGGAAAACAGACAATTCAAAAAGTATTAAAAAATTATTGTCTCCTGCAAATTTTTAATTAAAATAACACTTAAAAATTGTATACAACCATTGCAGATAACCTGCCAAAATAGCTATAATATAAAATAAATATTATAGCAGCGACCTGGTGAAATATATATTTAATATTATGTATTATCTACTTAAGGTAACTTACCCTAATACAGTGGAAGACTAAGGCTGTCCGAGGCCCGTCGTGGTGGCAAAACAAAATGAGGCCCCTCATCGAATTGCAAATACATGTATTACTATAAAAAAGAAACTTTTGAGATTTGGAGGCCCTCAGGACGACACACATGGGACAGTCTAAAAAGAATAGCTTTGGACGTTTGGAGGCCCTAGAACGAGAGGTCAAGGCCACTAAAGAAAAGTAAATAAAAAATAAAAAAAACATGCATTTCCAATGTATTTGGAGGCCTGGGGCAGTCCGACCCCCGAACAAATCTCTGCAAACTACTTAAACGAACTTGCACTAAGAACAACAGATACACCCTCACCCGAGAGAGGACTCGAACCTCGCCGTGGTGAAGGGGCCAAGCGTTCTAAGTTGCCTTGCTGTGAGGTGTGCAGTTACTCGCCGTAGGAGGTTCAAGTCCTTCGTCGGGCATGGGTGTTTGTGTAGTACATAGCATAAGTTATTTTAAATTACTTTAAGTATAATTACGTAGGCTTCCGTGGCCAGAGTCAGATGACATAGGTGCAGAACGTGCTATATGCAGTGTTTTAAACGGATGACATGAAGCAGGCACATTATCTATTATGACGGCTATTTGTGACGGTAAGAAAGTGAATGACCATTACTGTCTGTGGTATTACACACTATGGAAAAAAAGGAAGGAAAGAAAAGTCGAGCAGTGCGTTAGACTGCACGGCTAACCGAATGGTCGATGTAAATATGAGTGATTTAAGTAATAATAATCTTTGTTCCTTTTCTTATAAATTTCAAGTATGGGAAGAGTCCTCATGTTTCTTCCTAAAAAGCGTCCTCAGCTTTGCATACCAATATATGGTAACATACCTGTGACTGTACCTAGTTATTAACTTTATGATTATAGATTAGAAGTGTATGCAAAATTACGACTTGATTGATATCTCACAACGTATGGCCTGATTAAAACTGTGAAAGTCGATAAAATTAATCGCCTTTAATGTCTTCCTTCAATCCGTCATGGTGTCGATCCCAAGCACTTCCAGTAAAATAATCACTTCCTTCTCAGACTTCCTGCAATGTGACTGCAACTGCTTAAGAGGTATCTATTCTATTCTCTCTCTTTGGCCCTTTTCCCGCACTTGCAGGGTGTTAAACGCGTATTTGTCATGGGTTAATATTAACAATGGTGGCTGGATGACCTTTCCTGCCGCTACCCCATGCCCCCCCTCCCCCCCCCCCAGGAGGAAATGTGTACCTCAAATGTCTGCGTATAGTATTATAAACATGTGAAACTGTAAAGTATTACGAAATGTTTGCGAACCGTGTAACTGAGGCGGGACTAGGGAACCAGCCCGGTATTCACCTAGGAAGATGTGGAAAACCACCTAAAAATCTCATGCAGGCTGGCCGGTACTCCGACCCCTGTCGTTAATCCGCCGAACGGATTCTAACCTGGGCCGCTACGCCTCTCTGTCTCGGAAAGCGGTGCGTCAGACCACACGGCTAACCGTGCAGGTGCAAAAAGGGCTATATGCACTGTTTTAAATGGATGACATGAAGCAGGCACAGTAGCTATTATGACCGCTAGTTGCGACGGTAAGAAAGTGAATGACCATTACTGTCTGTAGTATTACACACTCTGGAAAAAAAGGAAAGAAAAAAAGAAAAAGGTCGACTAAATTATGACGCGCCAATTCAGCTGCTGAGCCACCTGTCGTTTACGTCGGCGATGTCCGCCGCGAGATACGCGGCGCGCCTGAGAAACGATACGACCTGGTAATGGCTACCTGCTGTGACGGCAGGCGCGTCAATGGCTGAGCCAGCTGACGGCACAGGCAGGAGCCCAGTCCGGACGCGGGAGCATCCAGTGCGGGTGGGGAGGGGAGGGGGCAGTTTTAGCGCCGCGTGATGGCGCACTAAACGCCAGCCCAGGCGATCGGCCGCCCGCTTTGTGGAGCCCCTTCTCCCTCGACGCCTCTCCAGCGGTGCTCAGCCGTCAGATTCTCGCGCCGCTAAACGCCTCAATGAAACCGCCCGCCACGGACCAGACGGGACTAGAGGCAATAAACGCCGCGCGATCCTTTACGTCCTCGTAAAAGAGTCGCATCTTTCACTTTCCGTAGCTACCGCCCCGTCTGAGCGTGTGTGTGTGTGTGTGTGCTGCGGGAGATGAACGAAACAGCTGTTATAAGTGTCTCGCCTGCTCCTCTGCCGTTTCACCGCTCGTCCCAATTACCATAATACGCGCCAGGGCTGTGCGTTGGCGATCGTAAAGCGGCAGTTACTACGCTGTACTATCCGCCACTGAATACTCAAGTAACTGTCACCGTAGCGCATCCCTCTCAGGCGACAGTATTTCTGTGTTTTCAATTACGTTTGTTAATTTTTTTTATTTTTAATTATTTAATCCGCGGTTTCGTTCGCGTTGATGTCCTCGATACGTGTCGAAGACCATCGAAAGTAGAACAATTTCGCAACGTTGTTCCTATATTATGAGCAGGATCATCAGGATAAAAGACAAATTTCCAATTTTACGGTTTAAATATAAACCGTGCGTAGAATGACGATAATTACAGTCCTACATCTATATCATTATATAAATATAATAGAATAAACAGAGCCGGCCGCGGTGGCCGAGGGGACTGAGGCGCTCCAGTCACGGTCTGCACGGCCACTACGGTCGGGGGTTCGAATCCCCCCTAGGGCATGGATATTTGTGCCGTCCTAGTTCGTAAGTAGTTCATAAGTAGTTTGTATGTTTAGGGACTGATGACCCCATAGTTAAGTCCCATACACAATACAAACATTTGAACATTTTGAATAAACTAAGGGTTCAGATTTTTAATATTAATCATTCAAGAAGGCCATTAAAATTTACATTATTGTAAAAATGGTTTGTCATAGATGTTGCGAATATAATAATTATGTGAGCATGTAGCCGTTAAGGGTGGTAAAAAGAAATTTTAGGATGAAACTCCAAATTCTTCATAAGTCTTGCCACTATATTGTAACCCGTTGCAGGTGGCATAATGGTACAGGTAAAGTTAACGCTTTGGTTTCTGTCTTAAGGTCCCGGGTCGATTCCGACTGCCTCACTTTTTTTTAAATTCTTCATAATGTTCAATTCTTTATTTTTAAGTACTGTTTTTAAATATAAATAAACATTTCAGTTTATGAATGCAGTATTTTAATAAATCTCAAGGACAAACATGATAAAGTAAGGATTATATATATGTATAACACAACTCGTCAAATTTCGACCACATGCAATACTAGTCTTCATAAATAGTCTGCAAGCTACAGTGAAGTGCATTTATTATATTTCTCTACTATCTCATTCTCTAATACAGCACGGGAAAATGGAAGATATAAATGTTTCCGTTTTCGATCTGATTTCACTTATTTCCTTGCGCTGAACTTGTCTCCCTATGTAGGTACTTGCTAACTAAATATGTTCGCATTTTGAAGAGAAAGTTGGTGTAAGAAATTCCTAAAATAAATCTCGCCGTAACGAATAACGCTTCTCTTTGAATGATTTCCACCCCACCTCGTGCATCATTTCCTTGACATTCTCACTCCTATATCGCGATAATACAAACGAGCTGCCCTTCTCTGAACTTTCTCTAAATAGTCCGTCAGTCCCACAATGGTGTGGATCCCACAATGGACAGCAATACTCCAAAATAGGACGCGCTGATGTTGTGTAGGTTGTTTCTTTAAAATGTTCAAATTTTAGTAAAGTTATGGGACCTAACTGCAATGATTATCGGTCCGTAAACTTACAAACTACTAAAACTAACTCACCATAAGAACAACACAAACGCCCATGACCGAGGGAGGACTCGAACCTCCAATAGCTAACGGTCGCGCGCACCGCAGCTAGGCGCCTTAGAGCGCACGGCTATTCCGCCGCGGCGTAGTTTCCTTAGTAGAACTATTACAGCTTCTACGTGTTCTGCCAATGAAAAGTAGCCTTTGGTTCGCCTTCCCTACAATATTTTCTAACTGTTCTTTCCATTTTAAGTTGTTAGTAATTCTTTTTCCTGGTTATTTATCGAGATGGATATAAAGATGTTATTAAATACGAAATATCGTGACTAAACCGCTGACTGAAGCAGCTATACGTTATACAGCATTTTGAGTTATGAAGAATTCAAATATGTTCAACGCTTTGAAGACCTTGACGTGTTGTGTAAGCATTGCATTAATTACATTGAATATATTACGTAGATAAAGAAAAACATTAAAAGTATCTGGATAAATGTCATAAATATCAAAAGGCAAAGAATAAATGGCTTTACCCAGGAGTCGTCAAGCGTCTTAGAAGGTAGGAGAGAAACGTCTTTGGTAAGCCACTCCATTTTTCGAGTTCTTATACTTCAAATCAACAAATACCTTGTATTAACATTTTCTAAGGTAGCCCACGTTCTTCTTCTCCATACCAAAATTTATCGAAATTGGTTAAGCGGTTTAGTCGTGAAAGTTTGACAGTGCTGCTTCTTGGTATGGTTTTCCTCCTCGTCTCTTTCAGTTTTAAGGCTTATCGGTAACTAGCTACGTTGATCAGGTTTCTAGATACTAACGCGAAAAAAAAAATTCTCTACTTTATAATTTGGGATATATTATTATTATTATTATTATTATTTGCGTACATTCCCCTTAAGGAGAGCGCTAAAAACACAAAAATCTTGCTTTTTTCCTTCCCAAAAAACTTTCATTCTTTCACTTTGTGCCTTCTTTTGTTCATTTGTCCATTTTCGTCTGTTGTTTTTGTGATGTGACTGAAAGTCAACTTTTTGGTTTCTGATGTTTTTCTCTACAGGTTTTGCGGTCTTGTATGTCTTCTATAGAGATGTTTAATGTTTTCTGGTCTTCTATGGTTTCTTTATACCAAGATGTGCCCAGTTTCGATGTAGAAATTATGTTGAATATTCTTTTAGTTAGTCTGGTGTCATTCATTCTGGCGATATGCATGAAAAATTTTGCTCTGCGTTTTCTGATATGTGTCGCGATTGTTTCAGAGTGTCTGTATAGTTCTTCCGTGGGTATTTTTTGCCAGATATTTTCTCTAAAAAACGACATCGTGGATTTTTCTCTGAATTTTCCTTTCTTGTTTTTCAATCTCCTTGATTTTTGCCATTCCTTTGGTGCTCGTAGTTTCTGATTTGGGCTATATATACGTATCTTTTTTTAACTTCACGGAGACCACGTTTTAAGTCGGTGCTTATTCACTGTCGCCTTCTCCTCCCCTTTACATTTTATTGTTTAGGGTAAGGAGCCAATTTTCGCACCACGTATATACCATACCTGATGTGACTTTACTAACCCATAAACGACACCATTATCCTCGAGTACTCTAAGAGACTTGTTCTGATTGTCTCCTAAGTAAAATGTTGACGAATTCTTATATGTCGTGATGGAGCGGCCGAGGGTTCTAAGGCGCCTTGCTGCAGAGCGCGTGGTTGCTCACTGTCGGAGGTTCGAGTCCTCCCTCTGGTGTGTGTGTGTGTGTGTGTGTGTGTGTGTGTGTGTGCGTGCGTGCGTGCATGTGTATTTCTCCTTGGGTTAGTTTAACTTAGTTTACGTAGTTTGTAAGCCTAGGGACTGATAACTATAGCAGTTAAGTCTCATACCTTAAAAAGAAACATTTGAACGTCTTTATCAATTCTTATCTGGGACAATCTTATCTGGTCTGACATTTATTGCGAATAGGCGGCCTACTAGACGACTACTAAATGCACAACCAGTAAAAATAAATAAAGACTGATATGACAATTATTATCACTTTACGTTACGTGTGTAAAGAATTATGCAGGTTTTGCCTTCACAGGTACATGCTTGTAAAATGTGGAAATTATGAGACTGTTCTGGACTTTGTTCCCAAAACCGATTTATTTTGAGATATTTCACATGAAATAAGCTGAAATAGAGTAATTGCTACAGGCACAGAAAACACACTGTAGTAGGGGAGAGTAGGACACATTGAACCACAAAAATAATTTCTCAGTGTTACTCATGTAGTAATTTTATTACAGAGTTGTGATTTTCAGTTTTTACAGTTTAATCATTCAAGTATCAAATGGCGTTATATGACTGCTCTATTAGTAATTAGTTTCAAGCTACATGTCTATGAGGAACAATTGGTGAATGGTTAATGGCGCTCCATATGCGGGGTACAATGAACCACTGTAAATAGTTTGTTAGAAGAACATAATTAGCATTTAAAATAAATTTTAAATTTATTTTGGGATTGATAACACAGTCGTTTAGTCCCTTTAAAAAATCAAACCATCCAAAACAAACCATTAAATGTATTTTTAAATTAATATTTACATATATTCCACTTATACAGGATGCATCACCTAACACTTGCACAGCAAATATTGCGGAAACGGAAAGTGCGATTGATGTGCGGTTTTCACAGAATGGATTGGTAGTCAGGGACTCGTATTGCTAGCCAATAAACAGATTGTAAAAATACCTAGAAAGTGTACTTTTTATGCAAACATACAATTTTTGAAATGGAACAATGGTTGTTTCTATCAAGCACTAGAATTTTTGACACCAGCTGTGTACAAAGAATTTTGAATGACATTTATATCAACTTTAGTTTGGCAGCTACAACAGTCCAAAGTTTCGGGGGCGGAAGGTGCAAAAGCGTAGCTGACTGGCTGGTGGTCATGAGACAGTGGGCCGTGCCCCAGGGGCTAGCCACTCGGCCAGTCGGCTACGCTATCGCAGCCTCCGCCCACAAAACTTTGACCGATTGTGATAAAAATGTCATTCAAGATTCTTTGTACACAGCTGGTGCCAAAAATTCCAGTGCACGATATAAACAAGCATAGTTCCATTTAAAGAAATGTATGTTTGCATAAAAAATATACTTTCTAAGTAATATTACAATCCGTTTGTTGGCTAAAAATACGAGCTCCTGACTACCAATCCATCCTGTGAAAACGGCACATCAATCGCACTTTCTGCTTCCGCAATATTTGCTGTGCAAGTTTAGCAATAAACTGAATCTTTAGCGGACACTCCTAGCGTACGTTACCGAGGTAAATGTTTGTTTAATTTTGTGACGATGATTTTAGTGATACGTGGAAAATTGCATATAAAAGGGTAAGAGGAAACCTTGAAGTTGATTTATTATGGAAAATAGTTGACGAGTTCTTACATGGGAGACTTAAAATGGACTTAAATTTATTGGGAAGAGAAGGCCTGGTAGAACACTACAAAATGGACAATAAGACAAAAAAAAAAAAAAAAAAAAAAAAAAAAAAAAAAATTAATAAATAAAAATAAAAATCAAATAAAATAAAAAACTAAACAACATCTCCTGTACCAGTCAATGATGTACGATATGAAAGATACGACAATATGTTGTGACTTGGCAGATTACGGGCAAAAGGAATTTGCAAGTTTTGTCTTCAGAGATACTTGACTGTAAAATGCCGAAATCTTGGGACTGTTCTGAACTTTGCACCAAAAACGACTTGTTTCCACACGTTTCAATGAAATAGTCCAAAATACAATAATTTCTCCAGGCGAAAGAACAACACTGTAGTACTGATACTGTACTACAACGCAAATTTTTTGGGCAATGTTACTTACAAACCAGAAACTATATTTTTAAAAACACCGTATAAGTCTGTTCACATGGCCCTACACATTTAAGTAACATAATATTTTTTCTTCTCGTGATTTCTGTGTGTGCCAAAGGATTAACATTTGAGGATAAGCACCATTAAACACGATATTCATATTGTATAATGACATAGTTTCTGTGAACTTCATGCAATCCTTCGTCACCAAATTTTTAATGTACCTAATTCTTTGAAAAATACTTCACTGTAGCGAAAATAACATAACACCAGCAGAAATCGAACGGCTGGAGCTAGATCTTGCAGAAAACAAATGGAAGGCCGTAATGAGTAACGTCGAAGTAGATACCATCGGAGTAGTGAAGCAACTAAAATCACTTAACAAGAACACGTCTTCTGGTCCGGACTGTACACCCATTAGATTTCTATCTGATTATGCTGAAACGATAGCTCCTTACTTAACAGCCATATACAACCGCTCTCTCAAAGAAGGGTCTGTACCAAAAGATTGGAAGGTTCAAGGCAGTAGGAGTAACCCATTAAACTACAGGCCTATTTCATTGACGTCAATTTGCAGCAGGGTTTTGGAACATATCCTGTATTCAAATATTATGCATTATCTCGAACAGAACGATCTATTGGCCCAAGGTCAACACGGATTTAGAAAATATCGTTCATGCGAAACACAACTAGCTCTTTACTCACACGAAGTGATGTGTGCTATCGACAAGGGTTCGCAAATTGATTCCGTATTCCTTGATTTCCAGAAGGCTTTTGACACAGTACCTCATAAACGGCTTTTAACCAAATTGCGTGGATACGGTATATCGCCCCAAATTTGCGACTAGATAGGGGATTTCCTGTCAGAGAGGACACAGTTCGTAGTAGTTGATGGTAAGGCATCGACTAAAACAGAGGTGATATCGAGCGTTCGACAGGGTAGTGTTATTGGTCCTCTGCTGTTCCTTATTTACATAAACGATTTAGGGGAAAATCTAAGTAGCTCTCTTAGGTTGTTTGCAGATGACGCCGTCATTTACCGTCTAGTAAAACCATCTGAAGATCAAAACCAACTGCAGAACGATCTGAATTAAATATCAGTATGGTGTAAAAATTGGCAGTTGACTCTAAATAATGAGAAGTGCGAAGTCGTCCATATGAGTACGAAAAGAAATCCGTTAAACTTTGTTTACTAGATAATTCAAACAAAAGTAAAGGCCGTAAACTCTACAAAATACCTAGGAACTACCATTACTTCAGACTTAAATCAGAAAGAACACGTAGATAATGTCGTGGGAAAGACGAACCAGAGACTGCGTTTTTTGGCAGAATCCTTAAAAGATGGAACAGAATACTAAAGAAACTGCATACACTACGCTTGTCCGTCCTTTTATGGAGTATTGCAGCCCAGTGTGGGATCCTTATGAGGTGGGGTTGACGGAGGACATCGAAAGAGACCAAAGAAGGGCAGCTCGTTTCGTATCGTCACGATACAGGGGAGACAGCGTTACGGAAATGATACAGGATCTGGGATGGGAATCATTACAACAACGGCGCTTATCGCTGCGGCGTGGGCTACTTGCGAAACTCCAATCGCCAACATTCTCCTCCGAATGCGAAAATATGTTGTTGACTCCCACTTACATAGGTAGTTTTGTGTCCCAGCCTCGTCGCCGCTTTTGTGTCTTGTTTCCGTCGTATGTGTCGGTGGTCGAGTGGAATGAGACCGACAAAGGAATAAAGATAGCACGCTGGTGCAGGTACGGAGGGGAGCAGCCAGAAACTAGAAACACTAGAGTAAATTAGAACGAGATATATATTGCACAGAATTTATACAATACTTAACTTTTACATAGTACTGCAGAAGACTGATACATAGTTGAGCTAGAGTGCTGCCTAGTGCCTAACTGATAGCAAAGTCTTCACTGGTGCCTATCAGATTCCGAAGGTCCTAACTGGTTGCTATCTCAGTCCCAAGTGAACGATGTCGTTCACTGGTGGCCACGAACGGATTTGCCGCAGAGGGCGCTCGTGGCTGTCGTCGTAAGAACGCCGCGCCGTGCGTGCATGGCGGCGCGCGGCGAAAGTAGGTGGCGCGCACTTTGGACTTGTGCGACACCACAGGTAGAAATGATCATCATAATAAAATACGAGAAATCAGAGCCCGAACAGATAGATTCAGGTGTTCTTTCTTCCCGCGCGCTATTCGAGAATGGAATGGGAGATAAAATAACGGTGGTTCGATGAACCCTCTGCCAGGCATTTAAATGTGATTTGCAGAGTATCCCATGTAGATGTGGATGAAGTCATTAGAGCAGTACTGCTGACATACGCACAGAGAAAGAATAATAATAATTTGCTACCTGATTTATTGTGCCCCACTCTCCCCTAGAAAAAAGTGCATTTTGAAAAGAATATATACAGGGTGTTTCACTAAGTGTGTTTGCCTTGTAACTTAACTGTAAAATAACAGGTGACGGTAAATTTTAATGCGGTAGGTCAACACAAGAAATGTTACACATTCTGCGGAGGTATGAACATAGTTTATTGTATCATTTTCCAAAGAGTTACAGCACAAAGATATAATT
This sequence comes from Locusta migratoria, assembly GCA_026315105.1. NCBI lineage: Eukaryota > Metazoa > Arthropoda > Insecta > Orthoptera > Acrididae > Locusta > Locusta migratoria. The sequence goes on along the minus strand of CM048754.1, from coordinate 973,249 downwards.
TTTTAAATGGAACAATAGTTTTTTCTATCGTGTATTGGATTCGTTGAAACCAGCTGCGTCCAAATCAATTTAAACTACATTCCTATCACTGTTAGTTTGGGAGCTACAACCCTTCAAAGTTCCGGGGGCGGAGGCTACGACAGCGTAGCTCACTGGCTGGTGGTCATGAGACAGTGGGCCGTGCCCCAGGGGATAGCCACTCGGCCAGTCAGCTACGCTATCGCAGCCTAAACTTTGAAGGGTTGTAGCTCCCAAAATAACAGTGATGGGAATGTAGTTTAAATTGATTTGGACGCAGCTGGTTTCAACGAATACAATGCACGATAGAAAAAACTATTTTTCCATTTAAAAATTATATCTTTGTGGTGTAACTCTTTGGAAAATGATACAATAAACTATGTTCATAGCTCCGCAGAAAGTGTAACATTTCTTGTGTTGACCTACCGCATTAAAATTTTCCGCCACAGAGGCAAACACACTTAGTGAAACACCCTATATATAATGAAATTGTTCAGTAGCCCAACACGTTTAATTTGAGAAAGCAAATTGTTTCTTCGCGTGATGTCTGTGTGTGCTAAACGAAGGTTTATCACTTTTGGAAATGGGTGACTCATATGTAACATATTTGTGCAAATAACGGGAAAACGAAAAGCGTGTTACTGCATTTTTTTTATTATTTTTCATTATTAATGTAGTTAACAGTGCTGACACACGATAAAAAGTTTATCGAAGCGGGTTGTTACACGTAAATCGAATACAAGAACTGATGTGACGGCGGTAAGCAGTGGCGTAACTATGTTCAAATGTTTGTATAGCTTATGGGACTTAACTACGGGGTCATCAGTCCCTAAAGTTACAAACTACTTATCAGCTGCCTTATACTAAAGACGGCACAAATATCCATTCCCGAGGGGGGATTCGAACCCCCGACCGTAGTGGCCGTGCAGACCGTGACTGGAGCACCTCAGTCCCCTCGGCCACCGCGGCCGGCGCGTAACTATGGAGGGGGGGATAGGAACCCCCCCCCCTGAACCCAAAAAAAAGGAGAGAGAGAGAGAGAGTAAAGAAAAAGAAATCGTATAACAGCAATCTGGTAAAGATTGGAATCATGGGGTGCTTTACCATAAGCTTTCATTGGAAGGGAGTGTATTAGTTTCTTCGACGGGAATGGTAGATAGTAGTCTGTCTGGAAACTGACTAAAATTTTGCTCGTCAAGCAGATCTATCCCTCCCCAACCCCAAAGCCAAGTGCTAGTTACGCCACTGGCGGTAAGTACTTGTTATTACGCGACAAGGACGGGAATAGCCGTGCAAACGTTTGAGTAGAGCCCTGTATTGGGAGAGTAGCGCCAACCTTTTATGTGTGGCTTGCCGACAACCGCCGGCTGCTATTGGTCAGTTGAGCGCGGGTGGGGCACGTCCGCCATTTTAGGCCTAAGCAGTCCATCAGCGTAAATCGCATATTTCACTTAACTCGCTGTTATTTTAGCATGTAGAGGTGTTGGAAATATGTAGACTCATTGTGTATTAAATTAAGAGCTTAACATAGCATATTCCACTTTCATATATGGTGAAGAATGCCGCAGTGTCGTACAGTGAATTGTTACACTAAGACAGTCCGAGGCTTCCGCATTCCACAGGGCAAAAAAGAGATGCGAAAAGGCGAATTGCGGGTACACCGCATTGGAAGAAAAGATGCATTTCCATACGAGAATGCAAAATTGTGTGAAGTAAACAAATTTGTTTTGAAATATCGAGTAAACTGTTAGGTTCATCTGTTTCTTGCGAGTAATGTTGGCCGGAGAATCATGCAAGAGAAAATATATTTTTAAAAGATACAAATACGTGAAAATGTAACGTAATCTGCCGTGTTTGACGAATTTTGCATTTATAGTGAATATGACGAAAGTTTGGACAGGCAGAACCGTTTACATATATTGTATGTATATAAAGAAGATTCGTATCTTACTCATTCTACGTAAATTTATCGCAATGTATTTAGACAAAACTTTTTTTATACATTTCAAGATAGTGAACAAAGCTGCTTGGACATAAATCAATCAATGAACCTGTTCGAAAATATTCCTTCGTGTCACAGTGATGTGGAAAAAGAAGTGCACGTATTTTTTAACCACTAGAGTACATATTCTTCTGAGAAAATATAATCGCCAAGTAAAGTGCGGTGGTAAAAGTATTGGCATGATGAATGCCGTGAAGGTATTTTAAGACGCAGTTACTATGTAGATAAAATACCTTTCAAATTTTTTAAACAAGTTAATTTGAAATTTTCCAATTTTTATTCTTTTCCTTAGCAGCCTAAATAACTAAACTACATATTTATATTTTAATAAGTACCAGTACTTGAAATGCGAAACAATTTTACAACTAGTTTGCTCAAAAACAAAAGGTCTTGATCTCACATCTCGATCTCAGATTACCAATTTTTCCTAAGTATTCGCAGTAGAGGTGAGAAAACGATTAAAAACTTTAGTTGATTGTTTAATTAACGTACTGTCATACCACATCGATGTACAGACCGGTTCCCTTCATCTTAAATGTTAATTTAACAGCGCCGTGCATGGCGCTGCTATTGCGAGACATAACAGCAGTGGCGTAGCTACTACACCAAGGGCCCCGGGGCAAAAATGACGTTGAGGCCCTCTCTAAACTAAAACTATACCACAGGCGCCGACTTTAGAAAATCTTGGGGTGTGCTCGGTGGCGTTTCCCATAGGGGGAGGTGGTTGCCGGCCTGCAGCCTACCCCCACGACAGATATTTCTAAAAAAAAAAGTCTTTATTATATTTTTCCAATTCCAGGTACAAAGGTAATAATTTTGTTTTATTTTAATAGTATTTCTTCTCTTTTCTTAATCTGGTATTAATTTAGGACCATTTTAATCTCTGAAAGAAGAAAAGTAATTTTTATTACACAGTAAAGAAATTAACAGCCATTAATTTCAATTTCACGTTTCAGAACTACTGGACGGCTTTTGCGACCATTTGAACCTGTTTTCCCCGTTGCAGTAACTACTGTAATCATTTTCAGAGTTTTCGTCTTCTTAGACATGCATATCAGATAATGATGTGCCTGCATTGTGAATACTGTGTTCATTGTCGCAAAAACTAACATCGGATGGTCTTCCTGCCTTATTTCTTCTGCAGATTTATTTCTATACAGTATTACAAAAATAGTCCATAACCACTTCTGCTGTCATACCATGTCTGTCGATACCATTAGGTTTACAACACATTGTTACAGCACACACCAATTCAGTAAACTTAACACTAACACGATTCCTTGAATACAATTGACTTCAAGAGAATACATATACGTTAAGTTAGTAGTATAAACATTTTCATCGTATCGTACCAAACCCACCTCATTTCTAGTTATTTAATACGACATTTAAGTTTACCGCATTCAGTTTACGATATTGAACTTGCAAGCAGCTTTTTTTCGAACTTTGCTCACGGAGGCCGAGGGGCCCCTTGATCTCGGGGGCCCCGGGGCACTGCCTCGCCTAGCCCCATGATAGCTACGCCACTGCATAACAGGCCTACAATGGCGGCGCTCGCCCGGTTGGCGGTACTCTCCCAATACAGGGCTCTACAAAGCCAAGTCCTAGTTACGCCACTGGAGGTAAGTCCTTGTTATTACGCGACAAGGACGGGAATTGCCGTGCAGACGTTTGAGGAGAAGAGCACGCCACCTGTAGGAGAGTGCCACGCGACCGGCCTCGTGTCTGAAGAGTAAACAAAGCCGGCTAGTGTGTGTGTGTGTGTGTGTGTGTGGAGCGGTGCCTCCGATCGGCCGACGTCTGCCGGCTTTTACGACCGATTCCGAGACGGCGGGCGGGGCTTTACTACCTGCTGAGGACGTCGTAAACGCCAGCCGGAACGCCTCTCACCATCTCTCAAGCCGCAAACAGCCGCCTTCACGGCTGACCGACGTATACACTTCCTATCCAAATGACGCTCCCACCAGTAGGCCTGTCCATAAATTACCATCATCATCACCATCATCATCATTAGAGAATGATTATGCCTTTCAGCGTTCAGTCTGGAGCACAGTACCTCTAATAAAATTCCTCCATGATCCCCTATTCAATGCTAACACCGATGCCTCGTCTGATGATATGCCTTTTACTTCAAAATCATTCTGCACCGAATCTAAGTACTTTCTTCTTGGTCTACCTCGACTCCTCTTACCCTCCGCTGCCGAGCTCATGAGTCTCTTAGGTAACCTTGCTTCTCCCATGCGTGTAGCATGATCCCACCATCTCAGGTCTGTTCGCTCAAACTGCTTCATCTATGGTGTTCAGCCGGCCGCGGTGGCCGAGGGGACTGAGGCGCTTCAGTCACGGTCTGCACGGCTACTACGGTCGGGGGTTCGAACCCCCCTCGGGCATGGATATTTGTGCCGTCCTAGTTCGTAAGTAATTCATAAGTAGTTTGTAAGTTTAGGGACTGATGACCCCGTAGTTACGTTCCATAAGATTATATATATATATATATTCTTTCATTTCCTCATTATGGACACCCTCCTGCCATTGTTCCCATCTATTGGTACCTGCAATCATTCTTGCTACTTTCATATCTGTACCCTCTATCTTATGTATAAGGTAACCTGTATCCACCCAACATTCACTCTCATACAACAAAGTTGGTCGAAAGATGGAGCGGTGCACTGCTAACTTAGTCTTGGTACTTACTTCCTTCTTGCAGAAGAGAGTAGATCTTAGCTGAGCACTCACTGCATTAGCTTTGCTTAAACCACCGACGTATCCAAGTAATATGGAGCGTCACAATAGGGTATTTGACTGTTTCCTGGAAATAGTTTTAAATTGTTACTTATGTTTTGGCCCACTTTAGGTTACGGTAGTAACACTAAAACTGGGCCTTTGCGATCGTCTTTTGACAGCTCGAAATTTAAATGAAAAATAACGGCTTAACTATTCATCTGACACGAAAATTGAATAACCGAATTTGCAGGTGAGAAAATTCTCTACAACTTTGCTCTCATGTTTCTTTTCTTTTTTTTTTTTTTTTTTTTTTTTTTTCGTATCTCGTAAGGTTTTAAAAATATAATAACGGCGATTTTGGGATGTATGTCTGTCCGTCTGTCTGTCTGTCCGTAACGTGTTCCCCGTTTTTAAGACGAACCGTTCAACCGATCAGCGCCAAATTTGACAGACATGATTGTAGACCGCCAGAGACCAAAACCTCCCTTTTTCAAATTTTTCGGACAAAAAATACGGTTGTAATACCAAAAAAAGCCGTTTGTAATATAATTGTAATTGCAAACGAACCGTTCATCTCACACGAAAATTGAATAACCTAATTGGTAGAGGAGAAAATTTTCTACAACTTAGGTCCCTTATGTTTTTTTCATATCTCGTATCGTTTGAGACATATTTGCAAAAATAACGGAGATTTGACACCCTCCATTGAATTAAGGTAAACCACCCGTTCGGAGATGTCACCTGACATTCCTCGCTCAGAGCTCGCCATCTTGCGTTGCGTATTTGATGACTTTCTTATTATAACTTACAAGTTGTAATTCAAAGCAATGGCGCACTGAAGAATTAACAAAAAGACCTCGTTCTTCGTACGATACATGATAATGTAGTGTCAACAAATGTCATGTTAGCATCAGTTAACAACGCCCACTAATAGTATGACATTAAAGGACTCATCTTTAGATTGATAACCGTAGCGTTGTGGGCAAGCCTTAGGACTATGACGCTAAAGCTCGGTGATTCGGAACCCGCCACTACCTAAATTTAGATTATTAATTTGGTACAAAATGTTTGCAAAAACTTTTAAAGCTACAAATCTAAAGTGGGCCGTAAAGCACGTCAGTGCGATTTTTTCACTTGTTTTTGGAAACATTTTTGTTTCACAGTACTCTGTTTTAAAGTTATATATAAATAACAGTCTAGAATGGAACAATTCTATTGTATTCAATAGTTTCGGTCTTTCTTTTAGACCATCTTCAGGAATTGTAACGTCATCGATGTCATGGAGACGGCAGGCAACTGGGAGCCTGGACACACTGCAAGGCTCCCAGTTCCTTCCAGCTCCATGACATCGATGGAATCGATGGAGTTACAGTTCCTGAAGATGGCCTAAAAGAAGGGCCGAAACTATTGAATAAAATAGAATTGTTCCACTGGAGACTGTTATTTATATAAATGGCATATAAATTATGACATATTTTGCTCCGAATATGCTTTTCTAACTCGTGAATTTCACTACTTAAGATAATAATAATAATAATAATAATAATAATAATAACCGGTAAAACGCTGCATTTGAACCGCGTGATGCCTATGACGTCACAAATCACGATGCTGCTCCTGCTGTTGCTACTCTCGTAGGACACACAAATAGTGTTATATTTTTTGGGCTTCACGTTCGCAAAATGACCTACAAATAAATTTGCTTTTAAGTTATGGTCCGCCTTGAGCAAACACAATTGTTTTTAGCTTCTCCCAAACGTGTTTCGCTGGCATTGCAGCATCATCAGTGGGATATTTATTTTATACTGTCTGTCAAATGAACAATGAAATACACAGTGATAACTTGTGAGTTAAAGAACCACAAACACAACGACATGTGGTGTTAAGGTAGACCTACTATACCTATAAGAAACGATTTCGATTAGTTTCACAATCATCTGTAGTTTCTACACTTAATGTACAAAAAGTAACAGTCATTTCATTGTTCATTTGACAGACAGTATAAAATAAATATCCCACTGATGATGCTACAACGCCAGAGAAACATGTTTGGGAGAAACTAAAAACAATTGTGTTTGCTCAAGGCGGACCATACCTAAAAGCAAAGTTATTTGTAAGCAAACGAGGAGATTGAAGAGCTTTCCAAACCTCAAGATGAGCTACAAATATTGCGTAGTTCCGCACTCTAGCGATTCATCTATAAAGACACCAGAAAAATTGTTTTTGCAGATTGTAAAAAAAATGAGAAGACGCGCACAATGTGGTTGACAGTCGCTCGAAGAGGTCCAAATTAAATGGCGGCCACTTCATGTGTTTATTTCTGTGAGGATCATTTTGATGTATGTAAACACTTAATATTATTCCATTAGTTTACTGTTAAGTATCATTCTCTTCTACTGCAAAGGTGTAAAGTAGTATTATGTGCAGGTTAATGAGCTGATGTTTACACTTCATAATGTTACACGCATACGATTTACATGTAATCAAAGCCGTTCCGTAATATATTTGGTTAAAGTACAACAAGAATATTGTTTTAGCCCACTATAAAGTACAGCACTGATATCTCCAGTAAGTACACTATCATCGCCAGTAAATCTTATTCAAACAACTGTTTCAATGACGGGTAATCGTTTTACACATCGACAAACGTCCTTCTGGCTACTTTACTACAATATACCCTATCGTAAAATACGTTGTATGGGAGATGTCTTTAATGCGCCGATTCCTTTAGCCTTTTAACTTTCGTAATTTGCAAGTGTAAATACGATTAGAAGTGTTACAAAAATGCGTTTATTGAAACAAAAATCGTATAAATATACACAAGGCATTTTGCTGTATTTTAGATGTCTTGAAGTTACACCTTGCTACTAGTATTGAAGCAGTTAAAAATTACTTAAAAATGAAATAACTCCCTTAAATGTGTGCTTTAATAGGTTAAATTTTACCAACTAGCGCGGCGGCCTTCTGTGATAATGTTGGCAAGAGACTACGAATAGCAAGAATCATGTGACGTCGCCATTAGCCAATCGCGTGACATCGCAAATGTTTTGTCATGAAGCCCTGGCTTTACGAGGGCAAATACTTCTGACGGGGCAAAGGTACATACATGAACCTGTCAATCACAGAGGAGTAACAGCATTATTTGTCTACTACATGGTCTGTACGATACACTAATCGAGTCATTCTACGTGATCCAAACATCTTGGCAAAAATTTTATACATTTTCTATTACTGTTGCTGTGTAAATTTCATTACACATGTCTTAACGATACAAGAAGCGAGCACATTGGCAATTTGTTACATCTTTGACATACCCTGTTCTCTGAGACTGTTACATTTTATCTTTGACTTGTATTACGAAATTATTTACGTTAAGTGCCCCCTTGATGTTGTCGTTATCATTATCACTTTTAACTTGTATTTTAATTGCTTTTATACATATGACGACACTGTCAACGTATTCAGAAAAATGTATACAACTAAACTGCTCATGTACTTTTGTAAGTACTTCTACCATGGATGAAGATCTTTATATTTTGTGTTTGTGTCACATTGAAGCTTAACTAATTTTTGTACTATAATAGAAATGCCAGGAAGATGGGACACTCCCGAAACCGGTAGCACAATAAATTAAATTTAACATTACAGCAATGTGTACAATGTATTTCCTGAAATATATAGCTGTCGACGATCGCGATAAACAAATGTATATTTCTTTCGAGCGCTACTTACCGTTGTCGACAACTATCGGCAAAGGGCGAAAGCAAAGTTGTACACCTTGTAATAACAATCATCATAGCAGAGTAGAATAAACAAACGGATTAAAACACACAATGTTACCAAAACACATCCAGCAAAAACATAAATAAGTAAATCAAATACGATTCAATAGCTGTAAAACTGAAAATCTAAAAATGGTGCCGCAAATAAAATATGCTATCGAAACTATATGTAAAGCAACCAGCACTGTACCAATAGACAGATTACTGAAAATAGATACTCAGAATAACCATTAAAAATTGGACAATAGCCTCAAATGAAAAGACATAAAAACTTGTACGTCAAGAAGATAGTGTCCTAGAAAAATGGTCAGAGAATGAAACATGAAGATTAATACTGGAATCCGACTGTGAACAAAAAACAACGGCATCAAAGTGAATCGCCTCGCCTTTGATATGGCGCTACTAGCAGAACACAGTTGGCAACGGTAAGCTGAAGATCGAAAGAAATGGATGAACCTTCTAGGATAATATGTTACATGCCAACGCAAAGAGACCTATCACCAAGTGATAGAACTGGTTGATGATGATATACAGGGTGTTAGTGTTACAAAAAGGTACGGCCAAACTTTCAGGAAACATTCCTCACAAACATAGAAAGAAAATACGTTAAGTAGACATGTGTCCGGAAACGCTTAATTTCCATGCTAGAGCTCATTTTAGTATTTCTCTTTCAATGTAAATTGAAATAATTCGTGCAGACAATTGTCAAAATACCCAATTTTTTCGTTAGTATGTACTGTACTTCGTCGATTCACCGCAAGTTGGCCCAATTGAAGGAAGGTAATGTTGGTAATAGTTGGTGATGTCTTGTTTGGGCCTCATGTTCTTCCACCTACGCTCACTGGAGCACCTTATCATGATTTCATACGCGATACTCTACCTGTGCTGCTAGAACATGTGCCTTTACAAGTACGACACAACATGTGGTTCATGCACGATGGAGATCCTGCACATTTCAGTCGACGTGTTCGTACGCTTCCCAAAAACAGATTCGGTGACCGATGGATTGGTAGAGGCGGACCAATTCCGTGGCCTCCACGCTCTCCTGACCTCAACCCTCTTGACTTTCATTTATGGGGGCATGTCTACGCAACCCCGGTACCAAATGTAGAGACTCTCCGTGCTCGTATTGTGGACGGCTGTGATACAATACGCCATTCTCCAGAGCTGCATCAGCGCATAAGGGATTCCATGCGACCGAGGGTGGATGCATGTATCCTCGCTAACGGAGGACATTTTGAACATTTCCTGTAACAAAGTGTTTGAAGTCACGCTGGTACGTTCTGTTGCTGTGTGTTTCCATTCCATGGTTAATGTGATTTGAAGAGAAGTAATAAAATGAACTCTAACATGGAAATTGAGCGTTTCTGGACACATGTCCACATAACTTTTTTTCTTTGTGTGCGAGGAATGTTGTCTGAAAGTTTGGCCGTACCTTTTTGTAACACCCTGTATATGAGGTTATCCAATGTCTTTGTCATGCTGGAAGGTGACATCTGTGATGTGAAATGGCGAAGGCAACGAATGCGATATTCTGAAAGTAGCTGTAATTCATCGTTATGCCACACGGCTTACAGCTGTTGGATTTCGATTACTACTAATTCACTTTCGCCATTGTGATGTCGTCATCGGCCGGAGCAGTAGTCCGGTATCGCTAGATTCAATAGCTCCGCGACGTGTGCTCCACCTGCAGAGTACCTAGTAATCAGGTATTTCGCTGCTCTTATTTGTAGCGGTAAGAAGCGTTAGCGTCAGATGGCACAGGGGCGGAGATTTTTCATTAACAAAATTATACACCCGTCAAATCTCTTAAAACGATCACACGATAGCTGAAGTTTCGACGTTTTATTTTTTCCCTTTTTACCCTCTCTAAAAGAGAGAAAAAAAAGGTAAAAGAAAAAGGAAGCGAGTAAATGAAGGGGCAGAATGGTCCCAGAAAATGGGACCAACAAGTGAGGTGGAGATAAGGAAAAGCACCCGCACGAGATAGGTGTATTGGGTAAGGAATTAGGTGGAGTGAGAGTGAGGTTGAGGGAAAGGAAAAAAAAGTGGAGGGCTAGAGGACATGGATATAAGGAAGGCCAAACGAGTTCTCTTTACATCGGGCGTCCAATTAAAATGATAAAAAGGGCAGAGGGATTTACGCACAGGCACCCAGTGCACCAGAAATAACGCGTTCGCGTTCACCTTTTCCACTTTAATTAAAGTAACAAGCGGCGGAGTCTGTTACGTCGCCTTCTCTGTCTCTCTCTTTCTCGCCCAGTGGCCACCACTTCATTTTTATTCCCGCCTTATCCTCGCTCCGCCATCTCCCCCCATCGGTCTCGCGGGACCGACTCGAACCGTCTGTTATAATCGACCCCGCCTCAGAGATGCCGGTCGTAGATCCGAGAGCGCCAACAACGTCCAAGGTCGGACAACACGGAACCTCCGCGCGTCGGAGCCTTGCCCGGCGATAATTATGGCTCCGCTTGCGGGGTGTCGTGGAAGGTGAGTGTATGTGCGTGTGTGTGTGTGTGTGTGAGTGAGTATGAGAGAGAGGAGGGAAGGGGGACGGGTGGAGAGAAGAAACATGGGATATAAACAACAACAAAAAAAGAAGAGACCTGCCTACAGCTGTGTCGCTTGTTTACGGTTCCGCGCGCTGAGAAACGCTCCGTGTCGTCCGCCGCGGTATCGCAAGAGCCCCGCGTCAGAGCTGAGGACGACGTGGACCGTGACGGCGAAACGCCGTGTCGCGGCGATAAAAATGGCGGCGGCTTCGCGCCGGGCAAGTGGCCTTGCGGAGTCGCGCGGACGACTGGAGAAGTACTGGAGAAGTACCTGGACAACCCGTCGTATGAAGTACTGTCTACGAGCGAAAAAAAAAAAAACAGTTCTGCAACTCTGTAATTGATATACGAGGCATCTAATTTGTGTAACGCACAGTGAAGGCAGATTTACGTCTCGACTTTTTTGTGCTATCATTAGTCTCTACTGTGCAGACCGTCCAGAATGAAATACCACTGATACTGTCGTTCAACGTATTCCAATTTTCCTTTTATTACTTGCCTTTTCTTCAGTATTATGTATAATATGTTTGTCGATTTTCAGCAAAAAAGGCTGATATGAAATTCAATACACTGAAGACTCAAAGAAACTAGTGCACATTGTGATGGTTCTGGTTTTGGCAGCTCCCAATTTTAAGTTTTTGTTAGTCGCTAGGGATGCAAACGATGCATCTATGTTTTGCATACTTCGTTGTTTTGCCCATAAACATCTATGTTAACATCAATTGTATAAACCACGAGATATCGCCGATGCTTCCACAGAAGTTCACAACTATCGACATCGTTCAACAATCGATTGTTAACTCGGTTATTAGTGGCTCAGCCGGCAACAGGTCGATATAGATGCAAACGATACATCTGTGTTTTGCATACATCGATGTTTTGCCCATAAACATCGATGTTTACATCAATTGTATAAACGGCTTTATATCACCGATGCATCGACAGAATTCCACAACTATCGACAACAATCGATTGTTAACTCCGTTATTAGTTGCTCAGCCAGCGACGGGTCGCTAGGGATGCAAACGATACATCTATGATTTCCATACATCTATGTTTTGCCCATAAATATCGATGTTAACATCAATTATATTAACCGCGATATTTCGGCGAAAAATCGACAGAAGACCACAACTCTCGACATCGTTCAACAATCGATTGTTAACTCGGTTATTAGTTGCTCATCCAACGACAGGTCGCTAGGGATGCAAACGATACATCTACGTTTTGCATACATCGATCTTTTGACCATAAACATCGATGTTAACATCAAGTGTATAAACCGCAATATTTCGGCGATAAATCGACATATGTTCACAACTATCGACTTCGTTTAACAATCGATTTTAACTCAATTATTAGTTGTTCTGCCAGCGACAAGTCGAGTGTAGAGACATTACAGATGTCGTCGCTATTTTCATCCTACTCTGGCGTCTCTGATATCGTGACGTCAAAAGGAAAACTTCAAACAAACGTCAGCCGAAGAATTCGAGAGAGAAGCCAACAAGCTTAAAATATAACATAGATTTTCATTTCAGCTAGGTGCGTGGTTTGATAAACGTCATCGATGAATATTCATTTAAAAATGATTTAATAATAACTGAAACATATCCTTGTTTAATTTTCGATACGTCGACAGGGCAATACATAAAAAACGCCAGTTATTTCGCGTGTAATCAAGAGATATATGTAAATCCCATATCAGATCAGCACCGTACGTTGGGAAACCTCATTCTAAACTTCGTATTCATTGTATTCTACCATTTTGCTGTGTATTCGTAGCCTTGTCAAAGAACATACAGAGACAAATACTTCACATATTAATATCAAATTGAAGACACCCTGGTATTTTGCCGCCACTAAGGTTAGGAGTATGTCGATTTTTGTGAAGAAACTAGTGTCGTTGTGTTTTAAAATGTCTCTGACAAGACAAATTACACTTGGTTATTACGGTAATGAAAAATGAAATCATTTCAGACTTTTTATCGCAACATTTCTAAAACATCGATGTCTCGTATTTCAGAGTGATGTCTTTGTCATCGTTACGCGAAATGTAAGTAGGCGGCAGGAAGATCGTTCTACATTCAGCTTCAAATTCCGGCCCTCTAAATTTCCTCAACAGAATTTCTCGCCGGCCGCGGTGGCCGAGGAGACTGAAGCGCTTCAGTCACGGTATGCACGACCACTACGGTCGGGGGTTCGAATCCCCCCTCGGGTATGGATGTTTGTGCCGTCTTTAGTATAAGGTAGTTGATAAGTAGTTTGTAAGTTTAGGGACTGATGACCCCGTAGTTAAGCCCCATAAGCTTAACAAACATTTGAACATTTGAATTTCTCAAACAGAACGTCGCCTTTCCTCCACCGATCCCCAATTGAGTTGCCGGAGCATTTCCGTGACCCTTAGTCATCATAAGGTAAAGAGGCCCCCAATAAATCACCGGATGAACCGGGAAGAATTCATCGATGAAATTCGCGAGGGAATACGGTATTCTGCCACTTGCCGACGGCCTGAAGGAGACTATCTATCACGGCGATTAAATGTGCATAGGACACACGGAGATGCCAGAAGATGGCGAGTGCAAAAAACGTCGAAACGTTGCAAAGACAAGTTTCGGTGACTCGACTGACGAAGGGCGCCAATTTTGCTGCTGTTGTTGTTGTTGTTGTTGTTGTGGTCTACAGTCCGCAGACTGGTTTGATGCAGCTTTCAACGCTACCCTGTCCTGTGCAAGTCTCTTCATCTGAGAGTACTTTCGGCAACCTACATTCCTTTGAATTATGCTTACTGTATTCGTCCCTCGGTCTCCCTCTACGATTTTTCCCTCACACACTTCCTTCTAATATTAAGTTGACGATTCCTTGATTATGTCCACCAACCCATACCGTCTCTTAGAGTACGCCAGGAAGTCCTTTTCTCCCCGATTCGGTTAAGCACCTCCTCATTAGTTACGTGAACTACCCATCTAATTTTCATCATTCGTCTGTAGCACCACATTTCAAAAGCTTCTATCATCTTTTTATCTGAACTCTTTATCGACCATGTTTGACTCCCATACAATGCTACACTCCAGACAAATGCTTTCAGAAAGGACTTCCTAACATTTAAACTAATGTTGGATGTCAACAAGTTTCGCTTCTTCAGAAACGCTTTTCTTCCCATAGCCATCCTGCATTTTATATCTTCTTTACTTCGGCCATCAGAAGTTATCTTGCTATCCAAATAACAAAACTCTTCTACTACTTTTATTGCCTCTTTACCTTATCTAATTCCTTCAGCATCGCCTGATTTTCTGACGCTACATTCCATTACTCTTGTTTTACTCTTGTTGATGTTCATCTTATACCCTCTTTTCAAGACACTGTCCATTCCATTCAATTGCTCTTCCAGATCCTTTGCAGTCTCTGACAGAATTACTATGTCATCGGCCAACCGGAAAGTTTTTATTTCTTCTCCCTGAACTTTAATACCCTCTCCAAATTTCCCCTTGTATTCCTTCACTGCTTGCTCAATGTAGAGTTGGAACAACAATGGGAAAAGGCTACAACCCTGTCTTACTCCCTTACCAACCTCTGCGTCCCTTTCATGCCCCTCGACTCTAATAACCGTTGTTTGGTTTTTGTATAAGTTGAATGTAACTCTTCGTTCTGTATATTTTGCTCCTGCTACCTTTAGAATTTGAAAGAGTGTATTCCAGTCGACATTGTCAAAGGCTTTCTCCAAATCCACAAACGGCAATTTTATCCACAAGCAAATGAAGGAGAGCTAGGCAGCGACAGTAGTAAAAAAGAGGTGGCTGGAAGGGAGATGGGAGGAGGAAGTAGAGAATGGAGAGAGCTGAAGACAAGTGCACAGTGGAGGACGGGACGGGCTTACGGCCGCTGCGGTCCAGCGGCGACTGGAGACCGCGTTACAAGTTTTCCGCGGCGCGTGAGGTAATGAGCGAGTACAAAGGACTGGCGCGTAACAACGGGGAGATACGAGCGGGGAGATAGCGCAGCGGAAACCGGAGCCACGGCGGTCCGGCCGTCAGCCGCGGGTTATCTGAGCGGCCGAGCCACCGGGAGACGTGTATACCGGGGCCTGGAGCGGACCGAAAGGAATGCCGGGCCGGTTCCCGCCGCCGCCTGTTTCGCCACGCCTAGTCTGAGGGACGGCCACACCGCCCGGACAAGCAGTTCGTTAGCGGGCGAGTGCTACACGTGTGTACGTACGTGTGTGTGTGAGATAGGGTAATCCGCCGCGGGACTTTGCGCCCGCACCAATCACCGGAGCTGTGTGTGTGTGTGTGTGTGTGTGTGTGTGTGTGTGTGTGTGTTTGTGCGTTACGCACCGGTCAGCGGCGGGCACCACCGCCAGTGGAACGCGGCTTCGACGCCCCTCGTGGGGCGCCAGTGAATAATACATTCATTAGCGACGCAGGCGAGTTTACGGCGACGCACGGCCGACTGAGTCACGCAGAATTACGGAGGACGCGAAGGCAGTAAATATGGCCGACGCCGCCCGATGCCGGTTAGAACCTCTCTCGCGCAGTCGGCTCAGACACTGTAGTAGGAGGGGGTGCCGGGTTCGAGTCCCCGGCAACGCGCTATGAGGACTATGATTGTCCCATCTCCAGCAGCGCACAGTGGTCCCGAATCCCAAAAAGTTGGCCAAAAGTCGAACACATCAAATCGGCTGAAAATTTTGATATGGTTTTCTGGTAGCCGATTACGAATTCGAAGTCAAAAATGAGGATGACCAGATATAGGTTGAAACCGGTCAAATAGAAAACCTATTCCCTCTGCGATCCAGACTACTTTTACTAAGTAAAGAATATTAAGCAGTGGTGGCTGGTGCTACTGATGACTGCGGGTTCACTTCTTCGAGTGCCGGATCTTGATTGTGGAGCGCCCCTCCCCCCCCCCCCCCCCCCGCTCAACGCTTCGATGTTCGATGTCTCGTCCCCCCCCCCCCTCCCCCAACCTCCCCGCTTATAGCCGAGGCGTCGGGTTACAACGCTGTGATAGAAGAACGAAACTAAGAATGAAAGTTTAACAATACTTTGTATGTTATTTATTTACTAACTTTTTTTTCCTTGACGAGCTGTTTTCGGGAGTTCAATGAAACATTGAACACACAGGTCGCGCCGCCATTGATGGGTACTCTTGTACCTTTTTACTGTACCGTTATTTTTGTGTGTTGCCTCACCCCCAATCAGTCTTCCACTCCTCATTGTGGTCAGTAATTTTTGTGTATTAATTTCATCCACCCTTGTCTAAATTATTTATTCAGATTTTATCCGATTTTTCTATCATCAAAATTTTAACAAAAATCCTGAATCTTTTAATCGCGGAATCTAACACTGATTCGTAAAGCGTCTCGCTGCGGAGCGCGCGGTTGCTCGCCGTGGAGGTTCGAGTCCTCCCTGGGGCATGGCTGAGTGTGTTTCTCCTTAGGTTAGTTTACCTTAGTTTAAGTAGTTTGTAAGCTACGGACTGATGACCACGCAGTTTGGTCCGATAGATTTACAAACATTTGAACATTTGATTCGTAAACTCAACATCACATTTGTAATGTTACTAACCTTACAGTCCTTGGGTACGGATCTTTCACTTAGCGGGCTAGTTACCGTGCTATTACAATAGCATTCCATGGAAAGGAACCAAATCGGTATACCCTAGGGACCGGGAGACTTACTTGTTAAGTGATTCAAGTTTCTTTAATACCCCAGACGTATCTAGTTCTAAATTGCACATACTGGCAGCTGTTATTGACTGGAATTCTGGAGTAAACCGCGGTTTGTGCCAAGAGTTCCTGCCAAGTTGTCAGGTCGCAGTGGCATCTCGTGAACAAATCTGTTGGGCGTTGCGCGTGTGGCTTTCGATGAGCGGGGGTGGGGGATGGAAGGAAGGGGAAAGCGAGGTAGCTTAACGGCAAGTGTTCCGGATAACGATTTTTTTTTTTGTAGTTTTTTCAGTAGCCCAGAAGCGTAACTAACATCGGTGTTTCCAATACGTAATCTACAGTTTTTTAGGTAAGATCAGCAACAGTGTAAAATTATTCACTAACTAGGCTACTGCGTACAGTAACATCTTTGACCAGCAAAAAGCCGTACGGCATCAAGCGAAGGGCACCACCTGCTGGTCTGCGAACGTACACTCAAGGGCAACCGAACAGCAAGTAACGAGGGTAGTGCAAACACTTGTTTGCAACGATAGACCTGTATCATTAAGCAGGTGCAGGAGAAGACTTAACAAAGTAAAGGGACGGCAGTGCTTACAATGAATATTTCTGCCTTATGTATGAATGACATAGAAAGGGCGCCCATATAATAGTTTATGGGGAACCACTATCAATTTTCACTATAAGAAATTGATGAAAAATGTGTCTCTGTACTTTCACTCTCCATATTAAATGTGTAAACACCTGACTTCGTCGTATGAGCAGTAATACATTGACTCGCAAATGGGTAACAACAATCAAACGCAAAGCGTTGGAAACCGAATGAACTCCTTGGCAACCGGAAGGCGAGGCAACAGACTAGCAACGCGCATGCGCACTGGCGGCGTGTGGAGCTACCACGACGTTGCAAACAGTAGCAGAGCAGAGATGCCAACTTAGCCATTTTATAGCTAGATCTGGCCATTTTGAAGTGGCGTCTAGCCACTGGTTTTGAAAAAAAAAAAGCTACTGCTGGCATTCCTAGCCATTTTGGTGATATTATATAGCCATTTCTAGCCATTTTTATTATTCGATAATTTTCACAACAAAAATGCAAAACTCTGAAGTTTTTATTATGAATAGAAATGTATTTATTGATTTAGTATTTTTAACGTTCCTCCAAAGTACCACAAATGAAACACCACTCTATCGAAACAGTGATACCTGGAAGTTTCGAGACAATGAAACAGTTCCGCATATAGATTCATTGTTTTGCAACGTACCATGGCCAACACTATGTAGTTGCACTTGCTTGGAAATGCTATACAAGTTACAACAGTGTGGTGTGAGGTGTGTTTTTTTTTTTTTTTTTTTTTTTTTTTTTTTTTTTTTTTTTTAACGTGTGTTAACATTGAGAGCCGGCCGCGGTGGCCGAGGGGACTGAGGCGCTCCAGTCACGGTCTGCACGGCCACTACGGTCGGGGTTCGAATTCCCCCTCGGACATGGATATATGTGCCGTCCTTAGTCTTAGCTAGTTGATAAGAAGTTTGTAAGCTTAGGGACTGATGACCCTGTAGTAAAGTCCCATAAGTTCTACAAACATTTGAACATTTTTTATTAACATTGAGTGTTGGAAGAATACCGTGTGCTGTACGAGTGTTTTGTGACTGTGATAGTTAATTATCTAGCCAAACCGAAACCGCAATATACACAAAGTTACAGGAAGGAATGGGAAATATGTCTGACTTCAAGGAATGGGTACAGCCAGTTTCAACAGACAAGTCGAAGAGAATTTTTAGCCAAGTGAAATTGGTGAAAAACAAACTCAGAAACAGACTTAAAACGAATACACTTTCTGCTATTCTGAGTGTAAGGTATGGATTGAGAAGCGAACATAAGTGTTGTTTTTCATATGAAATTCCAGGAGAAATACTGAAGCTTGTTGGTACGAATGCTACATACACGAGGGAGACTAGTGAAATCTGCAGCAGCAGTAGCAAAGAAAATGAGGATGACGACGAGGACGATGATATTTATTTTTGCTATGTGAGTGTTTTTCACATTTTTATGCATAAAACATATAAATTGTAATTTAGCCATTTTTGTTGGACTGTTTTGCCATTTTCTCTGACTGATAGTTGGCAACACTGTAGCAGAGTCAACGCCTCGGCGGTTGGCGTGTCAGTACCAGATGGTCCAGACGATTCCGGACAGCGCGGAGGATGACTATAGTGTATGGAACAGAGGATTCATTTTATAACGAAAGAAGAATACACTATAATCGAACATTATGTTTAAACAGATGAAAATAAGCTATTAATTTCATTCGATTTCAACAGGGCGTTGACTCACAGCTTGCACACCCTGAGAAAACGCCACTGGTTAAGAACCCGAACGGTCATCATGTTTGCGCCAAGTATATTTTCCATAATACTGTTGGAAATCGATGTGAATGTTACACGCCTGTCTTTTTGCCGATCACTCCTATCACATTTCTTAAATATTGGTGTGTGACTTGTGTAACTTTCCAATCCTTGGGTACGGATCTTTCACTGACCGGGCTAGGTACAGTACTATTACATCAGCAGACTATGGAAAGGAACCTAATCGGTATACGTTTGGGACCGGGAGACTTACTTCTGTTTAGTGATTTAAGTTTCTTTAGTACCCCAGGGTATCTAGTTCTAACTTACGCATGTTGGCAGCTGTTATTGATTCGCGTTCTGGAATAAGCCGCCTTTTCCTGCCAAGTGATTTGTGACTGGCTGGAAGTCTTCCTAAGTAATAGAACGCAGTGCGTTGTTCTCGACGGCGAGTGTTCATCAGAGACGAATGTATCGTCAGGCGTGCCCCAGGACCGCTATTATTTTCTATCTATATAAATGATCTGATGGACAGAGTAAGTTGTAATTTGCGGCTGTTTGCTGATGATGCTGTGGTGTATGGGAGGGTGTCGTCTGTAACTGACTGTAATAGCATACAGGATGACTTAGATACAATTCTAGTTGGTGCGAAGATTGGCAGCTAGCTCTCAATGTGGAAAAATGTAAGGTGATGCATGAGTAGAAAAACCAATCCCATAATGTTCGAATACAGCATCAGTAGTGAGCTTCTTGATGCGGTCGCGTCGTTCAAATATCTAGTCGTAACATTGCAGAGCGATATGAAATGGAACGAGCATGTAAGGACAGTTGTGAGTAAGGCAGACAGCCGACTTCGGTTTATTGGGAGAATTTTGGGAAGATGTACTTCACCTGTAAAGGAGACCGCGTATAAAACGCTTGTACGACCACGTCTTGAGTATTGCTCAAGTGTTTGGGACCCGCAGCAGATCAGTTTAAAGGAAGACATAGGAGGTAGTTCAGAGGCGAGCAGCTAGATTTGTTACCGGTAGGTTCGACTTACAATGAATGAACACACAGTGTATGTATGCTCCAAGCTTTCCCGTGTAATATTCCTTCTGAGAAAGCTTAAAGGTACATTAACTGACCAATAACTTGTAACAGTATACTATGCACTATTTCATGGTAAAGCAGTCAACAATCCGAAGATTGTTTTGAACACCACAGTGCTTTACTAGGCATGGTCCTGTTTGGAGGTGGTATGCCGTTGCCTTCCTCCGACTTTCGAACTGACTTCCCCAGCAAGTTTAACGTGGGTTCTGAACCACGGTGCTACTCTGTATTTTTCACTTGAGCATTACTGTCAGAGGTGAAAGAAGTGGAAAGTGACAGATAAAAATCCTAGGACCTGGCGGGGATGGAACCCACGACCTTTGGATTTGTAGTCTGGCACTCTAACACTGTGCAACCGAGGCGCACTTCACAGCCATACTAATTATGGCCTACTGCTATGAGGACATGCAGCAGGTTGTAAAAATGTGTTAATGCTACAAAAAAAGGCTGTCAGAATAATTACATCAAGCAAAAGATTGGACCACTGCAAGCCAATATTCAAACGGTTAGGTATTATGACGATCTTCAGCCAGTATGTGTTTTTATGCCTCATGAGCATAAAAGGAAACCAAGGGGAGTTCAGCATGAGGCAAGATATACATAACCATGGCACCCGTAACAAGAGGAGCATTGAAATACCAAGCTGTCGTCTGACTGAAACACAAGACAGTTATTCTAATGGTTGCACTGAAAATGTTTAACTCGCTGCCAAAAGAAGTGCAATCTCTGCCACCAGAACCATTCAAAAGGAAAATTGCACAGGACCTGAAAGAGCACCCACTATACTCAGTTGGTGAATTTTTCAACAGTGATGAAAGTGACTGGACAAAATGATAATATTTGTGTTGTATATGTCCAAATTGTAAACTTTTTTTCTCTTTTCTTCTTCTTTTATATATGTATATGTATGTATGTATATAATCTTGACGCAGTCTGTCCAGTCATGACTGGTAAACGACGCAGAAATAGTAATAAAGTAAACAAGACCAATGCACGAGTGTCACGGAAATGCTCCGGCAACTGAATTGGGGATCGCTGGAGGAAAGACGACGTTCTTTTCGTGAATGTCTGTTAAGTAAATTTAGAGGGCCGGAATTTGAAGCTGAGTGTAGTACGATCTTGCTGCCGCCTACTTACATTTCGCGTGGTGATAACAAAGACAAGATAAGAGAAATTTGGACACGTACGTAGGCATATAGGCATTCTTTTTTTTCCTCGTTCTATTTGGGAGTGGATTAGGAAAGGAAATTCCTAGTAGTGCTACAGTGTACCCTCCGCCAAGCACTTTACAGTGAATTGCGGAGTATGTATGTAGATGTAGATGTACTAGAACTCACACGTGATTACATTTTCACGCAATTGGGGTGCATAGATCCTGAGAAATCAGTACGCAGAACAACCACCTCTGATTGTAATAACGACCTTGATAAGCCTGGACATTGAGTCAAACAGAGCTTGGATGGCGTGTACAGGTACAGATGTAGAAGTGGTGAGCAGTGGCGTAGCTATGTCACCAAGGGCCCCGGGGCAAAGATGACATTGGGGCCCTCTTTACACTAATACTGTACAGATGCACAACTACTTCATCATCAGCTCCTTACCGCCCACTGCAAAACATAATAAGGCAAACCTAAAGACTACGAAGTAAAAATTATGTGCCAGGCAGCAGATAATATTTAATCATACCCTCTAATATAATTGTGGATGTTTGTTTGTTATGTTTCCACGCAAAAGTTACTGGGCGGATTTGAATGAAATTTTGCAGAGGGATAGATTTGGACCTGAGTAGGAAGAAAGATAAACGACTCCTTGGGATAGTTTCCGAAGTTGCTCCATACTAGGTGAATGAAGTCGCAGACATAAGCTAGTAAAAAATAAACAATGAAGAAGTATTACTTAACCATGAAAACACGCCCCCCTGCTGCGAAGCAAACCGGGAACAGACGAGTCAGCGCAGACAACTCACTCTCATTGCAGACTGTTGGCAGTACCGACATCTCACTGTCGCTAAACTCCTCGCTGTTAGGTCATTGCTCCGTACCGATCAGCATAATTTCGTTGATAGCCCAATCAAAGAAGGAAAATAGGGGAAATATTCCTGTAGGATGGTATCAGAAAAGAAAGTTGCCGGATTTTGTTTGATGGACTACTTTGGTTTGAGCCGTGGCCCTACCAGGCTTCATGAAGTATATATTAATGTCTGGCCAGGAAAAAATAATAAGTAAAATAACTAAGTTGACATCTTCGCTTATTATAATGGCAGTGGGTGTACAGGGTAGTGTCTTGAATGCACAATTTACTATTGTGACAGAGTAACCATATTTTCTCTTCTTCTTGCACGAGTTTCAGAGTACAGTTGGTTACAGCACCTCATTGGGATCTATGATTATGGAGCACACCCTTGGGGAATTCACTACACAAACTGTTGAGTTACCATAATAATACCGTTCTGTAATAATACATTGTAGAGGCTTCATATTCAAATGTGGTCACACTGTCTACTGTCAAACAGTGTGCTAGTAATTCAGCACCATTCACTGTTATTTCGCAAAGATTCGACCGACTTCAACCGACAATAAGCTGACGATGGCAGTGTCCACGTCTTAGAGGACAAGCAAAGGACCTTGTTATGTTTATATTCTGGGGTGCGAATAATTTTTGGTTTTCACTTCGTGCGTTTGAGGTTTGTTGGTCAGGGTTCAAAAAGTTCAAAGTCGGAAAAACCTTCATCCGACTAAATTATTATATACAGTAGAACTTGGATTATCCGAAGTAATTGGGGGACATGAAAGTGTTCAAGGATCTACGGTAAGTTTTTTCGATCGTCGCTCACGAAGGCCGAGGGGCCCCTTGAGCTCGGGGGCCCCGGGGCACTGCCCCGCCTAGCCCTATGATAGCTACGCCACTGGTGGTGAGGTGTCGGTCGTCGTTTGGGGAGGACTCTACTCTACTCTGTCGGCAGGTAGCGGCCGCGTCGGCCCTGGCTACAGCTCCGCAGGCCCGCGCAGCGCAGCGCGCCAGACAGCCAAGATGGCGCCTGATATACTGGCGACAGCGCGCTGAGTTATAAGTTCAGAGCCGCGGCCGCGCCAGCCACCGCGCTCCTTTTATTTCCACACACACACACGCACACACACGTGCTGGCCGGCTGCCTCCGCTCGTCTCTCTTCCCCCACTTTATCCGCTGCCGCTTTCGCTTTCTCTGCCTCCTCCCGTGCTATCGCCGTCCTCTGCTGCTCCTCGTCGTGCCGGCTAGCACGCCCACCTCACACACACACACACACACACACACGCAGGGCGTTAAATCTGTCTCGCCCCAGCACACGCTCTCCTAGCCCCTAGGCTCGCGGCGCATTCTTCCCCACGCCCGCCTGTTCCAGTACAGTTGTACGGCCGTCCCTCCAACCACGGCTTACAAGGTTCCCACACGGCACACGGCTGGGAGACACCGCGATGCGACACACGTGACCGGCCATGCGTGATGGATCTGAGAATCGCCGTTTATCGCGAGTGTCTGCCGCTCACTATAGCGAGGACACGGTTGTAGATCTGAGACTTTTTCCAGCCAAACACAAGGGCGCCAAAGTGGCACCTAGTCCGATCTTTATGACAAAGAGAGTGTGCATTACAGTTAATTTTCTTCTGAACTGTTTGCCGCGTCATGGTACTAAAATCTTTCCAACGTTTCGGATCCGTTGCAGGAGCCTTCCTCAGGGCAGGGATGGCGGTTATTGATGAAACATCCGGTTTTCGGTTATACCGGTTCTTTTCATCTCCAGTTTAACCGCACTGTAAAAGTAACTCGAGATAAGCGTTTCTTTAAATAACCGGTTTTCGGTTTTTTATTACTATTATTTCCAGTAGAGTAAGACCGAAACATATTTTGCGGCCGAAACAGAAACCGTAATCGAATTTTCGGTCCTTCTAGTTTCGGCCGAAACCGAAACTTACGAAATTTAGGTAAATTTACGTTATACGACAAATCACTAGTCTTTCCATATTTGCCGGCCGCGGTGGCCGAAGGGACTGCGGCGCTCGAGTCACGATCTGCACAGCCACTACGGTCGGGGGTTCGAATCCCCCTCGGGCATGGATATATGTGCCGTCCTTAGTATTACCTAGTTCGTAAGTAGTTTGTAAGTTTAGGGACTGATGACCCCGTAGTTAAGTCCCATAAGCTCTACAAACATTTCTTTCCAAATTTGGCAAGATCACCTCCCAATACTACACCTTCTTGAGTGTGTGTAAGCCTAGCCAGGAGGCCGTAGAAGACGATATACGAAGCGTACAGATTTACTGGCCAAGTATTTCCATCCGGCAGTCGCGAATATTGAGCCAACCACTCTGCAAGTTGGACTTGTGAGCCAGCGCATACGAATATCTCGTTATATACACAATAATATAAGTTACAGTCAGTAAATGGACTACAATCAGTGATGCAGAAGTATTTCGAAAAATAAAGTCACAGTTCGACTAACAGTATGATTGTTGTCAGTGTAAATTTACGCAAATTGAACTAGGAAAGCTGTGTACCACATAATCAAAGAATGTTCAAATGGGTGTGAGGTCCTATGAGACCTAACTGCTTAGGTCATCGATCCCTATACTTAAAAACTACTTAATCTAACTTAAACTAACTTACGCTAAACACAACATACACACCCATGACCGAGGGAGGAGGGAGGACTCGAACCTCCGACAGGAGCAGCCGCGCAGCCCGTGACATGGAGCCTCAGATCGGACGCCTACCTCGCGAGGCACCAAATGATCAGTGTTACCTAAACCCATATTAGTTATTAAAAAGGCCCCTCGCTTTCAAGTAATCACATTAATAAAACTTGTTAGCATAACAATATGATAAATTGATAATAAATTAATAGTTATTATTCTAAGCTTACATATAGGTACATGAATCGAATGTACCCTCTCTTCTAAGAAACATTTTGGATGCTTTCTCCTTAAACGACACAGCATGTATGTAGTACTTCCACCCGTTTTCAGATTTTTAAAGCAAATGGAGCATTGTACCTCACTGATACCGTACTTCGTGAAGTGCTTCCACACTCGGGATGGTGCCATTTAAGACACAACCGATGCCTGGCGACGACAGCAAGGAACTGCCGTATGACCAGACGGAGGCATGTCTCGTACACTGCCGGTGCACGCACGTCGTCTAATAGTTCACGCCAGACGGCAACAGGTGCATCGATGCCTCAATAGCTGCACCAGTTCTTAAGTTCTTCTAGATGGTGCGAAGAATGGAAGTAGCTTTCAATGCAGAACAATGTAAGGTGATGCGCATGAGTAGGAAAAACAATCCCATAATGTTCGACTACAGCATTAGTAGTGAGCTTCTTGATGCTGTCGCGTCGTTCAAATATCTAGGCGTGACATTGCAGAGCGATATGAAATGGAACGAACATGTAAGGACAGTTGTGAGTAAGGCGGACAGCCGATTTCGGTTTATTGGGAGAATTTTGAGAAGATGTACTTCACCTGTAAAGGAGACCGCGTATAAAACGCTTGTACGATCACGTCTTGAGTATTGCTCAAGTGTTTGGGACCCGCAGCAGATCAGTTTAAAGGAAGACTAGAAGCAGTTCAGAGGCGAGCAGCTAGGTTTGTTACTGGGTAGGTTCGACGAATGCGCGAGTTTCACGGAAATGCTCCGGCAATTCAATTGGGGATCGCTAGAGGAAATACGACGTTCTTTTCGTGAATGTCTGTTAAGTAAATTCAGAGGGCCGGAATTTGAAGCTGAGTGTAGTACGATCTTGCTGCCGCCTACTTACATTTCGCGTAGTGATGATGAAGACGAGATAAGCGAAATTAAGGCTCGTACGGAGGCATATAGGGATTCTTTTTTTCCTCATTATATTTGGGAGTGGAATAGGAAAGGAAATGCCTAGTAGTGGTACAGTGTACCCTGCGCCATGCACCTTACGGTGGATTGCGGAATATGTACGGTATGTAGATGTAGTGTTGCCAGAGAAAGAGTTTCGACAAAGAATGAACCGATTTTTCAGCATTATTTTTTTTCTTTCATTGATGCAAAATGTCAACTTGTACGTCTGTATTACAAGAAGAGTCCTCATTTACCTAAGCATGCGAAAACAAATCATTAAAGAAATATAGCAAAGGATACTGCATTTACGTACGAAAAGTTAAAAAAAAAAAAAACAGCTATTCACGGTCTGTCTTCTTGCCTCAGTCGATTTAGACTATATGTAATGCAGAGCCGCAGCGGACTGGCCGAGCGCATAGAGACGTTATGCTCCGATGCGCGAAGTCGTTCCCCGCCGGGGGTTCGAGTCCTCCCTCCGACACGATATTCGTGTTGTCTTTACTATACGTTAGTTTATAAGTATTTAAGTCCCATAAGCTTAACAAACATTTGTAATGCAGACATATGCCTGCCGACCAACAGAAGAAACTGGTAGTGCAATTTATAACCTTATCGACGCAACCGACAAAGAACAGACCTAGTGCTAAAAAACTGCTATTCGAACAATACATTTTTACAGAACAGGGGAGCAATGTCAGAAACGAATTTCAGGTTAATTTAACCGGGACTAACATGGCAATAAATGTTGCTCACTTATGTGTATCGCCATTAGAGAAGAAAAATATTTCTGTTTTGTCGAGGTTGGTTGGACACATTCTGGGACATCAAGGAATTGTCAGCTTAGCATTAGAAGAATGTGTGTGGGGTACAAATCGTAGAGGGAGACCAAGGGACGAATACATTAAGCAGGTTCAGAAGGATGTAGTTGCCGAACTTATTCTTAGATGAAGAGACTTGCAAAGGAGAGGGTAGCGTGGAGAGCTGCAATAAACAAGTCTGCGGACTGAAGACCACAACTACAACACGAGTATTCTACTGCATACTTCTGTTTAAATGAGCGGCGAGGTCTCAAAACGCCGCCATTCAACACTGCATTATATTTTGTTCTTCTCTTTTTGTTGAATTTTTCTGTTAGCCAGAGAGGTATCTGTTTGTCATGAACGGCATAGCAATGGCTGCCTCAGAACCGGGCCTTTAGGACGCATCTGCCGCTAAGTGGATAAGGTGGTGTACAGCCGTGTAGCACTTCGGCTTTTAATACCTGTTTTAGTACCTCGTTTTGAAGATTATATCCACTTTGCCACATGATCAGCCACTCACAGCTACAGGTAGTTGTTACGTGGAGTATTACTAAAATCGACGGCCGAAAAATGCAAGAGTCTTTCGTGTTGGTGGTTAAGAGGACAGGTGCTACTGCGAGAAAATTACGTGGTCGCGTTCGACTACCTTTCCGCAGTGACTCTTTTGACCTTGACCTTATATATCCGGAGGTGCATTCACGTAAACACACCCCAACACACACAGACACACACACACACACACACACACACACACAACACACACGACTGTTGCCTGGCACGCGCGCACGGGTAGACATAAATGTTAATATGGAAAATAAAATGGAGTGCAGTCTAAGAAAATCAGGTGATGCTGAATGAATTAGATTAGGTAACGAAACAATAGAGGAGGTAGATGAGTTTTGTTACTTGGGCAGTAAAATAAGAAATGATGGTCGCAGTACAGAGGACATAAAATGCAGAATGGCAATGGGTAGAAAAGCGTTCTTGAAAAATAGAAATTTGTTAACATCGAATATAGATTTAAACCTAAGGAAGTCCTTTCCGAAGGCATTTGTATGGAGTGTTGCCTAGTATGGGAGTGAAACATGGACGATAAACAGTGCGGACAGAAAGAGGATTGAGGCTTTTGAAATGTGGTGCTACAAAATAGAATGCTGAAGATTAGGTGGGTGGATCGCGTAACTAATGAGGAGGTACTGAACAGAATTGGGGAGAAAAGAAATTTCTGGGATACCTTGACTAAAAGAAGGGATAGATTGGTAGGGCACATTCTTAGACATCAAGGAATTGTGAATTTAGCGTTGGAGGGAAGTGTGTGGGGTTAAAACCGCAGAGGAAGACCAAGAGATGGATACAGTAAGCAGATTCAGACAGATGTAGGTTGTCGTTCTTATGTGAAGATGAAGAGGCTTGCTCAGGATAGGGTATTGTGGAGAGATGCATCAAACCAATCTCCGGACTGAAGACCACAACAAACAACACATGGAATTACAAAGTGCTGAAACTGGCAAAGTAGTCCTTTTACAGGACACGGACATCAGACGAAGCATATAACACGTCTC
This sequence comes from Locusta migratoria, assembly GCA_026315105.1. NCBI lineage: Eukaryota > Metazoa > Arthropoda > Insecta > Orthoptera > Acrididae > Locusta > Locusta migratoria. The sequence continues at coordinate 944,867 of CM048754.1, read as the reverse complement.
TTGAACAAAGGCGCTGAACAAAATATATATCCGGATGGCTGGAGGTGAATCTGAAGTCCATTCTTTCTCGAAATAAGTGACCTGTCAAGCGAAATTTTGTTTAATGTAGCCGAGGACACGAATACTGATAACTTAGGCTAATAACAACTCACACACACACACTCATGCCTGAGGGAGGACTCGAACCTCTGACGGGGAGCAGACGAGCAATCCGCAGCAAGGCGCCTTAGAGCGCACGGTTACTCTCGCGTGGCGAGCCCTGTTCAAGTTCAAATGCTGTAAACTTATAGGACCACAACATTGTCCTCATCAGTCGCTATACTTACTAACTAATTGCAGAACGACATATTGACCATAGCTGTTTATTTATTTCTCTGTGCTACCGGTTTCGGTCATTTCCCAATATCAAGCGTTAGCAGAGATTAGCTAATAGCTTAACATGTCGTTATACAAGCATTCAAAATTATAACATAAGTATTTGCTGTCATTGCTCTAGTCGTTGATAGTATCACAGTGTCTGACTGCTACAGACTCTTGTATAACGACATGTTAAGCTATTAGCTAATCTCTGCTAACGGTTGATAATGGTAAATGACCGAAACCGGTAGCATTGAGAAAAAAATAAACAGCTATGGTTAATATGTCGTTCTGCAATTATCTCAAAGCTGTTACGCCCCGTCTGTTCAACATTCTCAACTTACTAACTACTTACATTAACCTACCATAAGAATATTACACACATCGTTTTCCGAGGGAGGAGTCGAACTTCCGGCAGTACAGAACCGCGCGGGTGAATCATGTGATACCGGCTGACAAGAGAGGAATTAATGTGGTCCCTGGTCTAAAAACGTTTGTGAACCATTCCTCAATATTCGTACAGGTACACCCAGCACATTGTAGCTGTTTCTTTTGTTGCTGAGCTTCCTTAAAAAAAATTATAAATGCGGGGGTCAGTCTGTTACTCAGAGGCCGGTAACTGCTGGTTGGTGGCGGGGTATGTAGACGTGCAGATCCACGAATCCATATTTAGAATTACGTAATTGCTAAAAATTGCCCCAGTAAAAGTAAGATGACAAAATACATCTATTTAGAACAGGAAACAGTACAGATAGATGAAGCAAAATGTTCATCTGTTAAAGATTTCATTAAAAAAAAAAACACCTACAGGGCCCGTGCGAATATTTCGCACCGTTAGTGGAATGACAAAAAAGTTCGCGAAAAATTGGAAGTAAAGTTGAATGTTCACGTATAGCTTTCTTCAGAATCAATCAATGGCAGTGTTTAAAAGCGCAAATGAAAGAGCTTGATCCGCTGAGCGTTGTTAGGTCGAAAACAACTGCGTACCTTAATTAGAAACGAAGATATGGTGAAACAAACCGATTAAATTATTCATTATAAGGACAGAAGGATACCGCGATTGAATGAAAATAAAGGACGGAGAGACTTAATTATAATACTAGATGACAAATCTGCGAATGAATACCTTTAGTTTAAAGCAAAACGAAGGAAATCGGTGTGATATAACGGCCTGACAGACTGACTTTAGTTTACAGCAAGGACTTCCTCATAAGAAATATACAGAAGGAAATCGCGTTTGAGTATAGGAAAAGGAAGGCGAGAGTTATGTAAATTCTGATACTTGATGACGCTGTGGATGAATACCTTTTGTTTAAAGTAAAAATGAAGAAAATCGACCGGGTAGTTTGGTCTCGCCGTTTAGTTTTCGTAGAGTCATATATATATATATATATATATATATATATATATATATATATATATATATATATATATATATATATATATATATTTGTGCCGCCCTTAGTTGTAGCTAGTTCATAAGTAATTTGTAAATTTAGACACTGATAACCCCGTAGTTAAGTCCCATAAGCCTTACAAACATTTGAACATTTTTTTATTTTAATTGTTATGCAATGCTTATTTAATTATTTATCTATCTAATAGTTTCACCACTAATGACGGACGTCTTTGTTTACTATTTATTTGTATTTACGTTCCCAATGTCTGTGGTAGAAGGCCGAATAAACCAATTAAAAAAAAAAAGAGGAGCGGACACCTTCGACCTAAGCGATCATGTGGTAGAAGGTGGGGAAAACCATCATCTCGTAAGTCACCCCTTAAAAGCATCGAAAGTGTTGAGCTTCACAAGAAAAGACTGGGCTACGCCCAAGCGCAACCGAAGCGGCCACACGAAAAGCAACGCCGTGTTTTACAAATGGGGACTCGTAGACTGCGGAGCATTTAATCCCAACCAGAAAATATAGCGAGCCAGTTGACGGCTCTATACAAGCCGCTGAGCTGTCAAGTGGATTCAAGACCTGGTCTCTGATGTGTAGCCAACAGCTATTCTCACACGATACATATCCCGATTCTGTTTATTATTGTGAGACATATTACATTGTTCACTCATATGTATTGAAAATTTTAGTCTTGTGCAATATTTCACTTCCTATAATTATAGGGTGTTTCACTAAGTGTGTTTACCTCTTTAACTTATAAAATAATAGGTGACGGGAAATTTTAATGCGGTAGGTCAACACAAGAAATGTTACACTTTCTGCGGAGCTATGAACATAGTTTGTTGTATCATTTTCCAAAGAGTTACAGCACAAAGATATAATTTTTTAAATGGAACAATAGTTTTTTCTAACGTGTATTGGGTTCGTTGAAACCAGCTGCATCCAAATCAATTTAAACTACATTCCTATCACTGTTAGTTTGGGAGTTACAACCCTTCAAAGTTTAGGGGGTGGAGGCTACGACAGCGTAGGTGACTGGCTGGTGGTCATGAGGCAGTGGGCCGTGCCCCAGGGGATAGCCACTCGGCCAGTCAGCTACGCTATCGCAGCCTCCGCTCCCGGAACTATGAAGGGTTGTAGCTCCCAAACTAACAGTGATAGGAATGTAGTTTAAGTTGATTTGGACGCAGCTGGTTTAAACGAATCCAATACACGTTATAAAAAAGTATTGTTCCATTTAAAAAATTATATCTTTGTGGTGTAACTCTTTGGAAAATGATACAATAAACTATGTTCATAGCTCCGCAGAAAGTGTAACATTTCTTGTGTTGACCTACCGCATTAAAATTTCCCGTCACCTATTATTTTATAAGTTACAGAGGTAAACACACTTAGTGAATCACCCTGTATATATATTCCTACTGCCTCTCAGTGTATTTATTCCTTAATGAAATTTGTCATAAATTATATATCCCTTTTCCCAGCAAACAGCTCAGTTCATACATACAATACTAGGAATAAAAATGATCTACACAAGAACTTAAATGCACTTACTTTAGTTCAGAAAGGGATCCACTACTCAGGAACTCACATTTTCAATAACTTACCGTCAAGTATAAAAAATTTAGCTACAAATAAAGGTCAGTTTAAGAGAAACCTAAAAGACTTTCTAGTGGCCAACTCCTTCTACTCCATTTGTGAATTTCTACCAAATGATGCATGTATCGGTACTCATACTATATTAGTATTATTATATTATCACTAAAAAAACCTTAAAATGTCTGTATCTGTATATATATATTATTAGTATTATCTATTATTCATCTATTATTTAGCTTGTAAATTTTGTTTCTTGACATGTTCCACATCCACGAGGATCTCCTCAACTTGGATCTACGGAACGAAAATCTAATCTAATCCTGTTCATCAGTCCAGTTGTTTGTGGACATGTGCTACTGTCATACGCCATACGATAAATAAATTGCTGCGTAGTTAAGCAAAGCATGAACTGTATTACTGACGATATTTAGATACCTGGGAACAAGGCCTTGGTCCATGGCATGACACTCCGCCTGTCGTTTCGTCTTCCACATTTGAAGACATCTTCGGAGGCTTTGCAGACACAGGGTCACACTTAAGTCAGCAAAACAAGCCGTACGGTTTATGCATATCCAGGCAACGGTCCTTTCGTGACGTCACGAGAACGGAGTCTACCTTTGGGGAGTCGCGCCAATGTATGTTATGAAGTTTATCGTGAAGAGATGGTGCTGTTTATTTCAATTATCATTGAGGCCCAAAATTTGTCTAACGTAACTCGCTCTTGTGTTCTACTGAAACTGGTTTCGTTCTTCAGAATTTCAGTCCCTTATCTGGACATCGTAGCGTAGTAATTATCTAGTCATGCTCCAACGACAGTCAGATTTTTTTTCTTTTCTCTCTCTCTCTCTCTCTCTCTCTCTCTCTTTTTTTTTTTTTTTTTTTTTTTTTTTTTTTTGCCGGTCCTTGTTTATCTTCTGTTACTGATTTATCCGTCTTGCCTAGGCGGCATGTCATTCCATTCTCTGCCAGCATAGTTGTAGCAAGACCAAATAATTACTACGCTAGAATGTACAGAGAATTCGTCTAAATTCTAACGAAAAAAGAGTAGAAAAGAGGAGTTTAAATTAGATAAATTGTGGACCTTAGTGATAAAATAAACAGTACCAACTCTTCAGCACGAGCTCTGTAGCAAACTTCGATTCGACTACACCATTGTAAGTAGCATTTTCATTATGTCATTAGCGGGCCGTTACAGTACGGCTTGCTGAGCTGACGTAAGTTAAACAGTGTGTGCAAAAGCGTCTGAAGATGTATTCACCAGTGGAAGACGAAACGTCATGCCCTGACATATGGCCTTGTTCCGAGGTATCAAACACCGGCAATAATTCAACAACCGGCCGTGGATGCCTACATTCAAATATAAATTGTATTCATATTTCTTCGTTTTTTGGCCTCGTTGAACTAAAATCATATGTATAACACACACAATACAGTCAGAACATCACACACAAAGTTGCTAGCAGACGTCTGTTTTGACAGAAACGAAACAAAAACACACACCTCACAACACGAACCAAAGAACTCGGAGGCAAAGAACACACACACAGAGAGAGACAGACAATAGACAAACAAAACATACGACATACAGAGCCTGCCAGGCCACAGAAATGGCTATGTTTCAAAAACTTTCGTAAGAAATGTTACTGTAAAAAAAAGTGTAAATATAAGCAGTGACAGCAAGTGGCAATGTGCTACAAATCACACGTGAAGACGAAACATAAAAAAATTCGTGAGTAATATTAGTAGTCCATTTTATTCAGAATCAAAACAATCCAATTGCAAGAGAACTGTTACAGATCGAATTTAGTAAAAACTCAAACAAATAATGTAATACAAACCATTTATTGTACAGCTGACCACTGAAGATGCTTTAACTCTTTCGGGGTTAGTGGTACGTTTTGTGTACCACCATTCCGCCTCGCGTAAATGCATGGTGGTACAAAAAACGTACAACGTAAGTATGAAGCTCTGACTCATTGCGGATGAAGGTTCATTTCCTGAACTGCTCATTGTACGTAAGGTGGTAGTTCCGACAATGACCGAAGGTGTCGGACGTAATATTGCTCATTGCGTCGACAGTTATTTCCACAGCGTGCACAGACGTTGCTGGTTTTCTCCCCCTCTGCGGTCAAGTGCGTATTTCGTCCTTCTTTACGTAATATAATGTTCATCCATCTTGTTTTTTAAACGTAAGATAATACTGTGTATACGTTTGGAATCACTGTAAACTTCACAGTTCTTGGATTTATCCTACAGAAAATGAATATTTTATGAGTAGGTCAAGAGTTCAAAATTTGTACTTCCACGCATCAAAGGTATTCCACATAATCAGAGACGTTATCTTCCATTTCAGTATACAATGAAACACTTTAGTGAAATATTAAAGGATGATGAGTTAATGGCAATACTCCATGCTGAAATACCCTCAGGTCAGAGTTGGTCAGCTGAAGAAGCAGATTTTAGTGAGGAAGAGCCAGGGTGGTGGTACACTTAATGTACCACCACTGTTTTCGAAAAACTTTTTTGAAAAATATAATAATGTGAATTAACATTCTCATTATAAAATTTCACAAATTTTTGGTTAAATTGTTCAACAAATACGGGTCTTGTGCAACAAAGGTCTAAATTTTTCTAATATCGCTGTGCATGAAAGAGTTAAAATAAAGCGGAACGAGTCTGGTCTAAAGTAGACTAATTTACTGTTGCAAAAGACGGGCCCACAACCTATAGAAATTGTATAAATTGTATTATTCTTTGTCAACACTACAAAAAATATAAACATCTGATAAAAAAAGAGACCACGAGAACAGATCAGCATACAAATAACTTACAGTGTAATAGGACGAAACTCGGAGTTAACTGCAAAAAGTAAATAAGATAACTTACGAATGATTACTCAGTAGACCAGTACCTGTTATCCGTCAGTGATGGAACGCGTCTTCCCTCGGTGTAACAGCGTTTTCCTGCGCCGAAAGAGACTATCCTCTCTCCTCGCGTGAAGCGGCAGCCGAAATTTCACAACCACTGAAGCACTGACACACGAAATCCACGCGATACTTCTTTCACTCAAGAAACTGCCTAATACCTGACAGGCCTACCAACAATGCCACTAATCATGCCAACTCACTTCGCCTGTCTTGTTGACAGGAACTACACACGACCAGATGCCAATATACGGACTATTAGCGGACACACACACGCAACATATTTCACAGAGTAAAAAAAAAAAAAAAAAAAAAAAAAAAAAAAAAAAAAAAAAAAAAAAAAAAAATTCGTTTCACTAGGTGATGGCGGTCCCACGATGCAGCCCCGTCTGACGTTGCTTCGTTCGTATACTTGTGGGTGGATTCCTCCCCTCTGCTTGCGGAGCAACCACTGAGCATCCTGCGGCAAGGCGGTGGCACGTTTCGCTGCTTTCCTTCCTGTGTCTCTTCAGAAAGGCGTCAAACGCAGCGGAACATGACGCCGGGGTCCGGTTTTTGCGCCAGCCACTAGCGGTACGGAGCCATTTCTCCCGAGTGAAAGAAACACTTCCGCCAGAAATGTTTTCGCCGACACCGTTCGAAAGATTCCGGCTCGTCACCTCCCACGACTTACGGCGAAGTTGTATTGCGTCAAACGCACATGCTCTTCATAGTGAGGAAACGTGTTCTGCCTCTGTCAGATTCTCTCGGAACGAGACATGATGAATTCCAAGTGCAAACTGAGCCGGAACGTCAATCATTTGGAACACACAAGTCGGTGAGGGTAGCGAGTTGTAGTACGAAGTCCACTAGCAAACTGTTTCGTGCAAGATATCGTCTCCCTGTCTCATTTATTATTGGATTGTCTCTTCAGCGTCTATAGAAACGGTCGATTACGAAAGGAGTATGCGTGCAGTTTGCGTAAATCACTTGACATCGAAACCGTCGCATTATATCTCCATGAATCTGTTGGCTACTACAATTTCTCTTACCTTCACCCTAGGTAGTTTTTCCACAGATGTGATGACACGTTGTATTTTTCTGTTCATCGGTACTCCCCTTTCCATCCATTGGCTAAAATCAGCCACCCGCGTAATTCGTGTCTCGTTTCAGTTCTCTCTTATAGTTCATTCGGTTCCGACTTTTCGTGACCGCACGAACCAATTTCTTCTGTCCTGCACTTTCTGCCGTACACTTTCCAGGTTGGAAGACATTACTCATGCGATTCAATCGATCCATCTCCTCCTATGACGTACCTCTTCTTCTGTTGCCTTCGATCTTTCCCAGCGTCAATGTTTTTCTTATCCAGTGAAACACGTCTTCTTGTGATGTGTCCAAAGTATTTTAGCTTTTGTTTCACCACCAGACCTTCCAGGGACCAACCTGGCTTTCTTTTGTCCTAATATTGTCCAATTCTCTCTGCACTCCGCAGAACTCGCAGATGTTTCTTGCGGCACCAAAATTGAAGTGTCTATCCTTCAAAGTTCAGCCTTTCTAACAGTCCAGGCTTCACATCCATACATCGCAAGTGGTGAGACAATAGCCCTTATAATACGGATAATCGATGCTAAAACTATGTCTCTAGTCCCTACAATCTTTCAGTGATACGCAGCGGAAATTCGTGATGCGGCGTTACTCGTAATGCAATTTTTTAAATCTTTTTTCCTAGTCATTATTTACTCCTCCAATATAGTAACAGATTGTGGCTCCGTGGTAAAGTAACAAATTCCAAATCCAAACGATGCGAATTCGATGCGTGTCAAACTTTGCATTTCTATCTGTCACTTATCACTTCTTTCATCTCAGGGGCAATATTCTTCGATGTGAGAAATTCCAAGTTGCACTGTGGTTCCGAAACCACGCTAAACTGTAGGTCCCATACTAACCGACTAAGTAAGTCTGTTCAAAAGATCAGATGAAGGCAATTGGAATACCAGTTCCAACTGGACAATGCCTAGAAAACCACTGTTGTGTTGAAACCAATCTTTGGATTGACGGCTACCTTAATGTTTACACACCTGCGGCTGAGAAAAAACTGTTTGTACCGATATAGTTCGCATTTTCTCTAGCGAACACGCTATTCAATACTGTCGATTATGTGTATTGATAAAGTAATTCGAATCGAGAGGAACAATGCCCAACTTAATGCGAGCGAAAGACGTTCGGGAAGGAACGGTGCATTACTTGTTGCTGTTGTGGAGCTTGATGCGACAGTTTCGTCACTGAAGAGCGTATTTTTATTATATGAAACGTCGTCAGACCATGTTGTTTCGAACACCAGCCGGTTAAATAGCAAAGTTCATAGCTGGACATTACATGAAAACGCATTAGGGACAACTTCTAACATTCTGGGTGAGTTTTGAGTTCTTTAACGACCCCACTCGTCGCCATCGTCAGCCACTGAACAAATCCCAGACGTCCTCTCGCTCCGCCGCGACACGTAAATACCGTCCTGAAGCCGTCCCCGCCAGTTCCGGAACGCACACGGAAATACTGCCACGACACGGAAGGCGTTTAGCGCGACACGCGAAACCAAAGTAGCAACGACCCGAAACGACGCCGACGTAACACTGAACTGGAACGCGGAAACGCTACGCCCACGCTCGGTGGATAGTACGGCACGGCCAGGAGGGAAGGAAGGAAAGAAAAAAAAAGTAAATAAAGAGGGAAGGAAAACAATACCAGGTTTGCGTTTTAGTGGCGTCCCTTTTAGTCCGCAACAAAGGCGGTATCAGTCGGGCCCTTCCTGTCCCTCGGAACCCTTGCGGCTCGCCAATTTAGGGCAACAATAAATAACTCCGCATGTCGCTCTGGGGACGGACGGAGTTTTTTGACGCTCGCCGGGTTGACCGTGGATAAAGAAAAAGCAGCAGGGAGGAGGAGAGGCCACAAAGGCAGCAGAACGCGCGAGTGCCGAGCCCGGCACCGCGCGGCCTTGGCGGCTTTGTGGCGCATTCCACCCCTGCCTGCCACCACACCCCTCCCTGCCACCCCCGCTGTTTTACGGGGCGGCCATAAAACTGACGACAGAGACAACGGCCTTCCATCAGCTCACCTGACGGAAGGAAGCAAGCGGCCGAACGCGACACGGACTGAGAGACTCGGCAGCGCTACGAAGGAGCTGTGGTTTCCAGAGAAAGTGATTCACATTTAAACACACCGTCTGACAAAAGACTCAAATTGGCGCAAATAACAGGCGCATTCCAAAAGTAAAGTCCTATTTGTCACAGTAAAAACATCTGTCATGAGACAAGATTTTCATTGCCCTTCCTTAACCTGTCTTCCGGCGTAAGTTGTAATGTATAGCCTCACGTGTTCCATGTATTGTTTATTTATTTTATTGTTTTGTTTCCTTCATCAGGTAGCAAGTTCTGAATTCGTGTTAGTCGAAATGAATCTGTGGGGAAAATTTTGGCCAGTTTTTATTTATTTATCCGAGTCCACAAGGCACTACTTCACAATACAATTTTGAATATTGAAACTTCCTGGCAGATTAACTGGCGGAAGTAAAGTAGTGAGGCGGCATCGTGAGTCGTGTCGGAATAGCACAGTCGGTAGTGCGCTTGCCCGCGAAAGGCAAAGGTCCCAAGTTCCGGCACACAATTTTAATCTGCCAGGAAGTTTCATATCAGCGCACACTCCGCTGCAGAGTGAAGTTTCATTCTGGAATTTTGAATATTAACTTACCATCTGGTATAAATATATTAATAACAACATCAAACTTCGTTGGTCTTCAATTCTTTCTCCAAATTACTTCTTGCATTCCTTTACAACTTTCTCAATGTACAGACTGAATAACATTGGCGAAACGCTACAAACCTGTCTTACGCCCTAATACCTGCGTCTCCTTCATACCCTTCGACTCTGGTAATTGTTGTCTGGTTTTTGTACAAGTTATACATAACTTTTCGTTACCTATATTTTATCCCTGCCATCTGCAGAATTAGAAAAAGTGCACGCCAGTCAACGTTATCAAAAGCTTTCTCTAAATCTATAAAAGCTAACAACACAGGTTTGCCATTTCTTGACCGATTTTCAAGTAGTAGTAGTAGTTTATTACCTCACTTTTTCCTTTTTTATTTTCTTTACACACAATCGCATTGACCAACTAGATCACGTTAACAACTTTAGTTCCTCTTCTTCCTTTGTTGTTGTTTCCTATTTTTTCCACTAGTCCCTCATTTTTTCCCCATGAGCTCTCTTACTTTCTTCTGTCCATGTTGTTCCTGATTTTTTTTTCTTCTGTTTGAAAGCCTTCCAAACTTAGCATTTAATTTTTAAAACGTTTTCTTTCTGCTATTCCTGATTTTTTTATGTTCTTCCTTTCTAGATCTTTCCTTACTTCTGTAATCAATGCTATTGTCGATTCCTTCTTCTAGAAATATAGGAGTATTTGTTTTGTTAGTCTATTTCCAACCACTCGGTAGAGGTGTCCGAAAAAGGCTAATCTTGGTTTGGCCGTTCTTCAGATATTTTCTCTATAAATAAAATAAAAAAAAAAATAAAATAAAATAAAAAAAGGTTTGTTAAGCTTATGGGACTTAACTACGGGGTCATCAGTCCCTAAACTTACAAACTACTTATCAACTACCTTATACTAAGGACGGCACAAATATCCATGCCCGAGGGGGGATTCGAATCCCCGAACGTAGTGGCCATGCAGACCGTGACTGGAGCGCCTCAGTCCCCTCGGCCACCGCGGCCGGCATTTTCTCTGTGTTTTTATAGATCTCCTCATTACTTCTTATTTTCCAACCATCTGCAGTTTTTATTGTGCCCATTATTTTTTTAATAATCCTTCTTTCCAGTACCTCTAGTTTATCCATTTTATAGGTCATCGTCAGGCATTCAGATCCGTATAAGCATTCTGGTCGTACCAAGTTTTGTTTTTCTAGATATACATTTCTTGTTGTAAATATTTTTGTGAAACTATATGCTCTTTCCATTTTGTTAATTCTTACATCTATTGCAAATTTTTTCTAGTCTATTCTGTTGTACAGTCACTCCAAAATATTTTAATTTATTCACTCGCTCTATTCTACCTGTTTGTGTTTCTATGTATTTTGTTTTTTCAGCTGCTATTTTGAGACCAGATCTGTTTGCTATTTTTTCCAGAAGGTTTACTTGAGTAACTGCTTCTGTCAGGTTTTCTGAAAGTATTGCAAAATCATTAGCAAAAGCCAAGAAGTTTACCTTGATTCCACTTGTTTTCCTTCTCAAAGGTACTGGTTTAATTTCGTGATTCTTTAGCTTCGAAACCCAAATCCTTACTATTTTTTCTCGAACGCAATTACATAGTAAAGGTGACAAACCATCGCCTTGTCTAACACCAGTTTTTATTTGAAATGCCTGAGATACTTCCCCCATAAATTTGACCTTAGATATTCTACCTGTTAGTACTTCACGAATTATATTTGCTAATTTTGATTTAACACCAAATTCTCCGATGACCTTATCTGTTGTTTCTCTGTCTATACCATCAAATGATTTCTTCAAATCAATAAATGACTATTTTTTAATTTTTTTTACTAGCTGCTAAACCAAGCAATACCGTGTATATATGCATTTTTCCAGTCTCATATCAATTAGAAACGAAAATAAAAACTCGAAAAATATTTCACCTTCATGTATCCTTGAAAATAGCTTAGGAATTATGAAACAGTAAGAGAAATATGCATAATGTGCAAAATTTTAAGTGCAGCATTCAAAGAAAGAAAAATAGTAATAATATACAAAGGATGTATAACATTGAAAGGTAAAGCAGTCAACAATCCGAAGATTGGTTTGAACACCACAGTGCTTTACTAGGCATGGTCCTGTTTGGAGGTCGTATGCCGTTGCCTTCCTCCGACCTACGTGCTGACTTGCCCAGTCAGTTATAGGGAGACCTACAGTTTAACGTGGGTTCCGAACCACGGTGCTACTCGGTATTTTTCATATCAGCAACATTGACAGCGGGGGAAGAAGTGGAAAGTGACAGATAAAAATCCTAGGACCTGGCGGGGATCGAACCCGCCACCTTTAGATTCATAGTGTAGCACACTACCGCTGTGCTACCGAGATTACTTTTATTAATACATCACTATACACACTTATTGATACTTGTAATGGGAACGTTTTTGTGACTCATTGTTTACGACGCCATCTCTCTTTGAACTATGTGTCGCCGTTAGTTTTAATCCCACAGCGACTGTTGTCTGATAGTAAAGAAATTTGTGTACCAAGTTTAGTTGAAATCGATCAATTATTTTAGGAGATGAGGAATAATAGTGAAGGGTGTAACAGTTACTCATGAAGTTCATTGTTTATGACGTTATATCTCCTGAAATATGTGTCGTACTATGATGTAAATTCGAAGGTTCGTTCAATGGTGTATGTGCCTGATGTCTGCAATGTATGTCGTAAAGACGTAATAAATGAAAACCTCATGCATGATGATGCGGTTTTTTTTTAAACGAATTGTTTATGACTTCATATCTCATGAACTATATGTCGAACTGTGATATACCGGGTGATCAAAAAATCAGTATAAATTTGGAAAATTAATAAATCACGGAATAATGCAGATAGAGAGGTAAAAATTGACACACATGCTTGGAATGACATGGAGTTATATTAGAACAAAAAGGATTGCTAGACACGTGAAAGATCTCTTGCGCTCGTCGTTTGGTGATGATCGTGTGCTCAGCCGCCACTTTCGTCATGCTTGGCCTCCCAGGTCCCCAGACCTCAGTCCGTGCGATTATATGCTTTGGGGTTACCTGAAGTCGTAAGTGTATCGTGGCATCAATTGTACACTTCGTAATGCCACTTGTTGAATGGAAAATTTTGCAGAATTCATCTGTAGTCTGAAATTTTATCCGTCTTTTCTCAAATTTCTTTTTTTGGCTCTTCCAGGCATCCCGTGCTGTTCTTCAATTTGGAAATGAAACTGAAAATTTTCTTCGTCTTCCCATTGTGATTCATTCTGTAAATGTGTCCGTAGGACTTTATTCTGCTCTTCGTTATTCTGCCTGCGATGGTTTCTATCTTTCTATACAAATCTCCATTTCTTCTCTTCATCCTTGTTCTTTTATGGTCCTAATTTTTTTTCTTTTCTATTGCTTCTTGTTCCCCTTTTATTATTCACTGTCAGGCATTCAGATCCATTCAGTGCTTCCAGTTTAATTACTGTTACGTAGTGTTTAATTTTCGCCTGGAACAATAGTGAGTTTTTTTTATTTTTTTATTTTATTAGTTTTGGGCCAGTTTGTACCTTTATTCCATTTACCTTCATCTTTCTTTACTTGTGGTATTATACAGTCTATTTGATTGTATCCATTCACTCAAATACTTATATTTCTCAACTCTTTTAATTTATCTCTGATACATTTATGTTAAATATATTCCGTTTTCTCATATGACATTTGTAGACAGGTTTTGGCTGCAGTTCTATGAAGTGTTTCTATCATTATTTTTACATCTGTTTCGTACTTAGAAATTATTGCAATTTCTTCCCCTTCTTTGTCCTATATGAAAACCTTGAATGTTTTTATCTTTTAATTCCCTTTCCCATTCTCTCACTACTTTGTCAAAAACCAGATTCGAGAGAATTGGCAAGAGTCCATCGCCCTGCTGATGTCATCTGTTAAAACTTGAAGGGTTAAGAAACTTCTCCAAGATATTTTACTTTTGAGGTTGTGTCTATTAGTGTCGGTTGAACTAACTTTCTGGTGGTTTTATCGATAACTGTAAGGTGTACAACTTTGCTTCCGCCGTTTTTCCCCAACGTTTGAGGCTGTAATAAAACAAATTGGTTACACATGTATCTCTGAGACGATTTTCCCACGCTGACCATTACTTTCTTCCATCTTTCGGGCAGTGAACGAAATCCGCGTCGAAAAAATTGTTCATCTTTCCAAGCGATCCATGAATCGATCCAATAAGTGACTTCTTCATGAGATCGGAAGTGTTGGTCAGCCAAGTCATGCACCATCAATCTAAACAGGTGACAGTCAGAGGGAGCAATGTCTGGAGAATACGACGGGTGGGGTACGACTTCCCATTTTAACGTTTCCCACTAAAACGTTTCGACCTTTTTTGTAACGTGGGGTCGTGCGTTGTCGTGCTGCAAATCACTCTACCGTGCCTCTCGCTGTATTGCGGTTGTTGGGCTTTTAATGCTCTGCTCAAACGCATTAATTGCGTTCGATAACGAGCACCTGTGATTCTCTCACTTGGTTTTAACGCCTCATAGTACACAACGCCAAGCTGCCCTACCAGATGCAGAGCATGATGTTGGAGTCGTTTATATTCGGTTTGGCCGTCGACGTGGAAGCATGGCTGACGGTCTTTCACTAATAGCGACCTTGCCATACGTACCTGAGAGCATTCGATGAGATTCAGCCGCTGTTTTCTTCATATTGAAACAAAACTGTAACACCTCCCGCAAATGACGAGAATTAGACTCGTGAACTGACATTCCCAATCAAGATCACCTTTATGATGCAGTCACAAATCGACTAATGTTTGAATGCGGTTTTGTTGGCCGAGATCCAAGCTTACTGCCTGACGTCTGCTAATTGTTTCTCTCGCCGTTACTTACAGTTGTCGCCAACTATCGGCAAACGGCGGCAGAAAAGTTGTACACCTTGTACTTCTTCCAGTGTTAGGAACACTGTTTGTCTGCCTAACAGAATGATAGGCTTTTTTTTCTTTTTAATCTACGAATTTAACGACTGTATTAAGATCGGAAATTGTTCTGATCCTGTGTATTGTTTTCAGGTTATGGATTTGCTCTTAGCATGATCAACTTTTTCTGGATCCGCTTGGTATTCGTCAACTGTACGTTGTGCTTCTTTGTTATTCAGCAAAGCTTTGGACATAATTTTGTATGTGACTGGAAGGAAAAATAGCCAGTACTATATGACTACACATCTAATTCACTTCTCTACGTATTCGCCGTTTACACCTGTACAGTTTCAGCAACGCTGCATGAGCCTCTTTAATTCCTCGACATAGGTATCTGCAGCCTGGTACCTGCACCTCACAATAACGCTCGAATTCATAGTCCGTTTCAAATCCTTGTCCATCGAGCCACCGTTTCGAATGGGGGAAGAGGAAATAGTCGTTTGATGCAAGCTCGGGACTGTACATACGGTGGTGAAAGAGCTCACAACCAAACTGCTGAATGTTTTGGCAGTGGCATGAGGGCGTATCGAACTTGCACGTCACTCATCATGGCCTCATTAGACACAACCTGCAGTGGATGTTCGCAGCTGACTGTATGTTTGCCAGCCAGAATGTGATCACACCGCACGCTTCAGAACTTGCGGAAGGCTACGACTGTCGCGGGCATTTAGATCTGCTCTCACCGACAGGCAAGCGACTACTGCAGAACACCAGCACTGCTGCGCGTTCCTCACGACTTGGAAGACACCGCTGCACCCGTGAAACGTCATCGAAGCCTGCCATCTGTGACATATTGTTCACTGGACATCACTTTTGAAAAAGGTACGCCTCGTAAATGTCCAAATTTAGGACGGACTTTTTTTTTTTTTCTAAAAACGCATTTTCCTACTGCTATTTGTTTATTTTAAACATGCATGTTCCGTCCTCTTCTGTTTCAGAGCATCATCAGTAGATTAGTTTATCTACAAATTGATTTTTTTTTTCTCCGGCGAATTATTAACCGATATAAACAGTCGCAGTGTCCGAAAATCAGGTGATGCTGAAGGAATTAGATTAGGTAATGAGAGATAGAAGTAGTAAATGAGTTTTGTTACTTGGGTAGCAAGATAACTTCTAATGGCCGAAGTAAAGAAGATATAA
This sequence comes from Locusta migratoria, assembly GCA_026315105.1. Lineage (NCBI taxonomy): Eukaryota > Metazoa > Arthropoda > Insecta > Orthoptera > Acrididae > Locusta > Locusta migratoria. The sequence goes on along the minus strand of CM048754.1, from coordinate 928,738 downwards.
AATGCAGAATAGCTATGGGAAGAAAAGCGTTTCTGAATAAGTGAAATTTGTTGACATCCAATATTAGTTTAAACGTTAGGAAGTCCTTTCTGAAAGCATTTGTCTGCTTGAAATGTGGACGATAAAGAGTTCGGACAAGAAGATGATAGAAGCTTTTGAAATGTGGTGCTACAGACGAATGATGAAGATTAGATGGGTAGGAATGAGAAGGCGCTGAACACTATTGGGGAGAAAAGGAGTTTCTGGCATATCTCACTAAGAGAAGGGATAGATTGGTTGGACACATTCTGAGACATCAAGGAATCGTCAACTTAGCATTAGAAGGACGTATGTAGGAAAAAATCGTAGAGGGAGACCGAGGGACGAATACATTAAGCAGATTCAAAAGGGTGTAGTTTACCGAACATATTCTCTGATGAAGAGACTTGCACAAGACAGGGTAGCGTGGAGAGCTGCATCAAACCAGTCTGCGGACTGGAGACCACAACAACAACAAACAGTTCACGCAGTGATCTTCTTCCGGATGTTGAAGTGCTTCTTATCGTGCTTGTTAAGATAAACTCCTAATGCAAGACGAGTTTCGGCATTTATTTTTGCCATCTTCCGTAGGCTATTTTGCTTTTAATTTTTTTACAGGACGCAATTTCTCGCCATGAACAGTGCGAGCTGACAATAAATACTTCAACCCCTCCCTCCTTCTCCCGCCCCCCTCTGCTAACATCCGAAAAAGTGTTAACACGATACAAACAAGAGAGAAAAACACCACAGCCAAAAATATCACACTAAATCGAAATATTTAAGCATTTCGACCATTTCAGGGAGTTGAAATAAATCCAATAACGTAGTTGAAAATTTGTGCTGCATCGAGATTCGAACCCATATTTCCAGCTTTGGGCCTGCGGTCGCCTTAACCAATTAGGCTAGCTTCCTGCCCATTGGCATATCCGAAAAGAACAAACACCGTAATAAATTTGCCCACAACAGGCAATGACAATTTCAATGTGGACGCATTCAAACGCTCGATCCCTTGCGTGAATCCAGTACAGGTTGCGAGCAGATGGAATCAAATGGGTAGTGGGCTACAAGGTTGAGAATTTGGGTTGTAAGGGAAGGATGGAAAAGTTGGTCGAAGCCGACTCTGGAAAAGATCAATTTCGATTCAGGAGAAATGTAGGAACTCGGAAGGCAATCCTGACTTTACGGCTTATCTTAGAAGATAGACTAAGGAAAGGCAAACCTACACTTCTAGCTTTTGTAGATTTGGAGAAATCTTTTGATAATGTTCATTGGAACACACTCTTTCAGATCATGAAATCAGCAAGAGTAAAATATAGGGATCGTAAGGTTATTTACAACTTGTACAAAAACCAGACAGCAGTTGTCACAGTTGAAGGTCTCGAAAGAAATGCAGAAGTTGAGAAGGGAGTAAGACAGGGTTGTAGTCTTTCTCCAATGTTGTTCAATTTGTACATTGAGCAAGCTATAAAGGAAAGCAAGGAGAAATTTGGAGAAGGAATTAAAGTTCAGGGTGAAGAAATAAAAACATTGCGTTTTGCCGATGACATTGTAATTCTGTCAGAGTCTGCAAAGGACCTGGCGGAGCAATTGAACGGAATGGACAGTGTGTTGAAAGGTGCATATGAGATGAACATTAACAAGAGAAAAACTAGGGTAATGGAGTGCAGTCTAAGAAAATCAGGTGATGCTGAAGGAATTAGATTAGGCAACGAAACAATAAAAGAGGTAGATGAGTTTTGTTACTTGGGCAGTAAAATAACAAATGATGGTCGCAGTACAGAGGATATAAAATGCAGAATGGCAATGGGAAGAAAAGCGTTTTTGAAAAAGAGAAATTTGTTAACATCGAACACTAATGTAAGCATAAGGAAGTTCTTTCTGTAGGCGTTTGTGTGGAGTTGCTTTGTGTTGGAGTGAAACATGGACAATAAACAGTGCGGACAGGAAGAGGATTGAGGGTTTTGAAATGTGGTGTTACAGAAGAATTCTGAAGATTAGGTGGGTGGATCGTGTAACTAATGAGGAAGTACTGTACAGAATTGAGGAGAAAAGGAATTTCTGGCATACTTTGACTAAAAGAAGAGATCGATTAGTAGGACACATTCTTAGACGTCAAGGAATTGTGAAATTAGCGATGGAGGGAAGTGTGTGGGGTAAAAATCGCAGAGGGAGACCAAGAGATGAATATAGTAAGCAAATTCAAATGGATGTAGGTTGCGGTTCTTATGAGGAGATGAAGAGGCTTGCTCAGGATAGATTAGGTTGGAGAGCTGCATCAAACCAGTCTCCGGACTGAAGACCACAACAACAACAACAACAGGGAAGCGTGCCTGGATGGCCTAATTGGTTAAGGGGACCGCTGACGCGAAATGGGAAATCGGGGTTTGAATTCCGGTCCAGCACAAATTTTCAACTCCCCCACCCCCTCCCGAAATGGTCGAAATGTTACAAAATTTCGATTTCGTAAATTTACGGCCACCACTGTCAAATAATGGTGTTTGTTCTTTCGGACATTGCCGTAAAGAACAAAAACGACATCAATAATTGTAAAAATATAACAAGCTGTAGAACAAGTTAGTGCTTAATTAAAGCAATGACTGAACTCCAACCTTAACTTCACTTAAGTAATTAAATGCAAAATAACACTCGGAATATGGTACTATAAATACCTAAACATGTTTGTATAAGAAAAAGATAAAAGGAGTCTTGCATAAGGTGGAATTACTCTATAGTTTATCTTAACTAGCACGAAAGGGCAAAGAACTCCAACAGCCACTAGATGACCAAAATCGCAATTTCTAGATAAAACGAAGTGAACTGTTTATAATCTGTTAATGCTACATCTCAAAACAAACATGTATTTGTTCATAAACCAGTCCCCTGATGATGCCTTGAACAGAAGAGGGCGGAATGCGTCTGGACAAAAAAATCAGATGTTTGTAAATCTATGGTGCGTAATAACTGTGGTTATCAGTCCCAGACTTACAAACTACTTAGACTAACTTAAACGAGCCTAAGGTCAACACACACACACACACACACACATCCATGCCCGAGAGAGGATTCGAACCTCCGCCGGGGAGCAGCAAGACGCCTTAGAGCGCGCGGCCATTCCACCGCGGCGTGTCTGAAAAAAAAATGGAGTTTTCATTTCTAACAACAAATTATTCGACGCTCGCTGTGGAAGATGGCCACAGAAACTTGAAATTTTAGTTTTTCGTTCCTCTGCTTCTGGAGAAGGAGAGCGATGCGCAGTAGGAGAAGAGAGTAGAGACGGATAGAAAAGTTAGCAGGAAGTGCAACTTCGGATAGCAGGGTTGCATAGAGGACAAGAGCAGACAGATGTAGATATGAGTTTAATACGTTGAATCAAACAACTCTGTTGAAATCTAAAAGTGCTCACTTACTTGATTGACAGAGGGAAGATGCTGTATCAAACTTGCAATGGGAAATGGTCGCTCTGAATGGATTGAGACGAAGAGGGGAGTCCAGCAGGGAAGTGCTCTATCACCACTCTTGTTTATTATTGTAATGGACAGAATGCTGAAATCTATTAAGGAAACTGCAAATGAGTCGAGATCACTAGCAGACGATGTTGTAATATGGGGAGAAACCGAAAAAGAAGCGCAAAAGAGACTGACTCTTTGGAACAATAAATTTGAAGAATTTAACCTGAAAATCAGCGAGACCAAGACTGTTGAGGTGACCATAAACAGAGAGGGAACAAGTTCAAACATCTACTGGGAGGGAACAAAAATTAAACAAGTTTCCCACTTTCAGTAACTTCGTAGTATTTTCTCCAAAAACAACACCATCCGGCAAGAAATCCTAAACAGAACACAAAATGAATCAAATTTTTACATGCAAGTTCGGAATCGACTCTGGGACAAAAATGTACCCCAGGCAGCAAAGTTAACTTTGTATAACACTTACTTTACTCAAATCCTTATATATGGCATGGAAACTTGTACATTGTTAAAAACGGATTGCAGCAGAATCCAAGCAGCAGAAATGACGTTTATCAGGACTATGAATCAAAGTACCACGAGAGACAGGATCAGAAATGAGGTACACAGGGAAACAGCTGGTATCAGGGTCCCTATTGCAATACTTCAATGGTATGGCCATGTAATGAGCATCGATTGCACAAGAACAGCTAAAAATACTTCAGAATGGAAGTGGGACGAAGAAGACAAGAGGAAGGCCAAGGAGACGATGGATAGAGGCAGTAAAATCAGACGTAGAGGAGAACGGTTTTAACTGCGATGATGTCCAAGACCAAATGTTACATCAAGATCGGATGGATGTAGAGCGCTTGTTTGCAACACCCGGGGAACTGGTGATGGAAAATAATGATGATGGTAATTCATTATACATAGAAATAACAAATTATATACGTATGTAAATAACTAAATTACATTAAAATTTTAATATTTGGACGATTGTGTATGATTTGGGTTGTTCAAAGGAAATACAACTTCGCACAAAAGTCTTGACAGGATTTTACAACTACGATTACCTTCAGGTTTTGTTAGTATCTATGCATACAGGGAAGCGAATTTTAAAACTAAGGAGACCTTTTGACGCAGAATTTAATGATCTACAACTTTGATGCGCGACGTTTTGCATTTGGAGTAGCCGTTTTCGAGGTACAGGCTTTTAATCATGGGGCTTACTTTTCCATGAAGTAGGTAAGAAATTTACGAATGAAATCAAAACAAACTGTTTTTGTTCTACTCAATTTTGTTTATTTACTAACTAGTTTTCGGTCCCAGCTAGTGCTTAATGACCAGGTACAATTGAACACATCCCCACTGTTAAGCTTCACATGATGTAAACAAAACAGCCACCCACCACAGTCCAACATAATGTCACAAGTAGAGTACCCTTTTCTACCATGTTTACTTTTAGTCTTTAAAATACAACAATATATAATAACTGCACAGTAATATGTAATGTACGGTAATTTAAATATGTGAATCTTACCAAATGCTGTCATGTAAGTAAAAAGTAAAATCAATGTAGAAAACGAATTTAATGTACACCTTAAGTGATGATCACAACATATGCTACAGTACCAATAATGTTAATATAGTTTTTAATTCAATAATATTTGAAATGTAATGTGTTTCACCCTGTTCACTAGCAAATTAAAATGTAAAAATGTTAAGGAGGCCACTGATTATGTGAACATAATTCTGCATGGCAACAGATACTGTTTGTAATTCCAACAAATGTCAAATCCAAAGACCAAGTAATCTGTGTATTGTATCTTTGTCTTACCATCTTTGAGAACCAAGCAATAGCGTCTTTGTCGACGCATGTCAACAGTTTACCTGACGATGGCCTAATAAGCCGAAAACTAGTTAGTAAATAAACAAAATTGAGTAGAACAAAAACAGTTTGTTTTGATTTCATTCGTAAATATGGAGCGTTCTACCAAGAAGCGACGGAAGAATCCATTTATAGGTAAGAAATTCCTATATTTGACGATCGATTGTGGGTAAACACCTGAACCGATTTCAAACTATAAGTAGGCCCACGGCCGGCGCAAGGCACGTGCGAAACGTGCGGCCGCACGGGGCGGCACTTTCCGGGGGCGGCGAATCTGCCCCCCGCCCCCCCCTTTTTCCGTAGGACAAACTCAACATTCATGCCCAAGAGGGGATTCGAAACCAAACCTCGGAGGGAGCGGCTTCGGGAAATGTGCCGGCCGCCCCTGTTGAACATGGGGAGGGAGGAGGGCCAATTCCTTCCTTGCCACTGTGGCAGCGCCGTCGCGTTTACGCCGGAAGGGAAGCAGTCTGGCGCACACGCCAGTATTCTTATGAGTGGAGCGCTGACAGCCTGTTACGCGCCGTGCGTTTACTCACAACTAATTTTGCAGGAGACGAAATATAATTTGGAAATTCGAATGCAATGTTCGATACTGCGGTTACATGTTAAGCTGAAGCAATTTTGCTAAGCCCTTCAATGTCAGTTTCCGAGTGTTTTATTCTTCCCGCGCTATGGAAAAAATTGTTGAACATTACTACAGTCAAACATGTTCAACACCTACAATGGCTACAAGTAATTCGAAAGGGTAAATAAGCTGTGAGTAATTACAAGGGATAAAGGCATTGATAATAAGCCTGGCATAAGTTGGGCTTCGACGTATTTTTGAAAATGTTTGCTATTCGTTTCTGAGTGATAGTCGGACGTTTTCGTTTTTGAGCCCTGAAACACCTGTCTCCGCCTGCATGAACACAAACTCTGACCAGCACTTTCGTGTAACAATACTACTCACACAGTATCACTTTGCCAACATTTATTTACTGTATAGTGCGTGTGAATCAAAGTTTCGTCTAAATAAACTACTGGTCTCTCTGATTCTGATGAAAACATGAGAAAGTATGGTCTTTTAGCAACAATATCTTCTCGTCCAAGCGAAACAAAACGTTAATTTTGACACCTTGTAAAACGAAAATCCATAGACAGAACATAGCGCAAAGTTCGTATTTCTTTCTATTGTTCGTAATGCTATAAAAATTACTGCCTGATAACACATTTATCCATATCATCGGTCACGTACTTATTGTGAGCTTCTTGCTTCATCTTCTTGGGCGCTAGTTTAACCGTAGCCTCGCTGTACCTCGTCACAGCACTGCCGCGTCACCGCTTCGCCTTTCCAGACAATAGGTATTTTTGCGTTCTCTACAACGAAAACTACAGAAATCGTTTCGATAGTTGGCCGAGAGAGTCAAGATTGGTCAGAAGCACTTTCGTTGCGTTTCACAAGAACAGAAAATTGGTGCGTCCGAATATCTTGCAGCCGGCCGCGGTGGCCGAGGTGACTGAGGCGCTCTAGTCACGGTCAGCACGGCCACTACGGTCGGGGGTTCGAATCCCCCCTCGGGCATGGATATTTGTGCCGTCCTAGTTCTTAAGTGGTTCATAGGCAGTTTGTAAGTTTAGGGACTGATGACCCCGTAGTCGGGTCCCATAGGCTTAACAAACATTTGAACATTTTTTTTTTTTTTTTTTAATATCTTGCAACTTGCAACTTGCTTTTCATATAACCTACAATTAGTATTGCGCATGTACGTTACTCATAAGTTAGAATTTTTCTCCACCAAGAATGCAGAATAGGAAAATTTATTTTTCTTATGATCTGTTACTTAAAAAGTTGGCAACTCCGCAAATAAGCACGCGTCACCCCAATAGCTAGAATGAAAATAAAGAAGTGACGTGATACGGCGATGATTATTTCATAATCAGACACGACAGAACTGACACATGCAAATTACGACAGATGGCGGGTGTCAGTTGTTTGAAATGAATAACCGCAGTGCAGTAAGTTAGTATATTTCGACTAGCATCAGTACCCGTCGATTCCCGAGTATGTATTTATTGCATAATTATGTTACTCCGTCTTCTTATTCTTCCTCTCTCCATTGTCTTCCGCCCCACTCTTTGGCCGTTTCAACAGTTTTTATTTTTCACATCTTCATAGATTTCTGGCACAGAGTGGCTATTCTCAATACTTTGAGTCATGTTTACATCTATACCGTCGTGCTGAACGTAACTGTCAACATGACAGTTTAGATGTAAGCACATATTAAAAGCTTTGAAACTGGTCACTGAGTGGTCGAAACCTAGGTAGATCTGAAAAGTAAATACAAAAATTGCGATTGATTGCTAACTTTTCCTACAGATTTGTAGATTTGTTTAAATAAAATTTCACAAAAAAAATAAATAAATAAAAAAGAACAAAGGCCTGGGGGGCGGCAATTTAGCAGCTCGCACGGGGCGGCACTTGGGCTTGCGCCGGCCCTGAGTAGGCCAGTCTACGCGAAATTTTTTTTCTTTCATTTCGGTATTGGCAAAAATTTCTGTAGGACGCTTCGTTTTCTAGTTATAGGTGAAAAACTGGAAAACAGGGTGTAAAATTAGGCTGCTTTTCGGCTCTCAAAATTTGTGCACAGCCTCGGGACCGTCACGAACTTATATTACTCTTATTTGGGATGCCTAATGTCGATTAAATCATTTCCAGCTTGAGCTTATTTTTTTAGCCACCAAAAGTGTGATTTGCCTCGGCTAACAGAGCGAATGCGATTTCTAGAGTCCGAGCGAAACATAATTTGCGGCGGAAATTGAAACCGTAGCCATAGATTCGGGTCTTCTGCTACTTACGTAATTAAGTTAAATCTTTAGTAAATATATGTTATAGTACAAATTACTAAATTTCTCACATTCTGCGAGTTTTCCTCCCTGTATTAAGCCTTCTTGCGTGTGTGTAAGCCTAACCAAGAGTCCGCAGAAGATAATAAGGGAGGTGTACAGATTTGCTGGCCTAAACTTTCCATCTGGCAGTTGCGAGTATTATGCCAACCACTTCTGAAGTTGAGGTTGTGAGCCAGGACATACAGATACCTCGTACCTGTTATTAGTGCAGCCATGTCGTTTTCCCTCGCAGTTCTTGCGGCGTTTTGCATTTATAAATAAAGTACAAAGTGCAAAGTGGAATGCCTGAAAATATTCCAAGTTGTTGCGAGTAGGTATTCTCCTCAAAATAAAGTCAGCGATTCCAATTACGATACGTTTACTGCTGACACACTGTAATACAGGAACGAACAACATTTACACTTTACCCTGACACTGATATATAAGTAAAATTGTGGAGCAAGATCACTACATGACATATTAGGTTCTGTCGCCAACAGAATTGACTTGCGAGCAGTGAAGAACTTTGTATACTTCCTAAAATTTCGTTGGGTGTTCGTATCTCTTTGTTATAATAATTATGACTAGCAGGATTCGTTCCTGTCAGTAAATCAGCTTCAATTGGTGCTGCAGAAATACCGGATGATCCAAAAGTCAGTATAAATTTGAAAACTTAGTAAATCACGGAATAATGTAGATAAAGAGGTAAAAATTGACACACATGCTTGGAATGACATGGGGTTTTAATAGAACCATAAAAAAGGTTGAAAAATTTCCGACAGATGGCGCTTCATCTGATCAGAAAAGAAATAATTAGCATAACAAATTAAGACAAAGCAAAGATGATGTTCTTTACAGGAAATGCTCAATATGTTCACCATCGTTCCTGAACAATAGCTGCAGGCGAGGAATACTTTTCGTAACAGCACTGTAAAGCATGTTCGGAGTTATGGTGAGGCATTGGCGTCGGATGTTGTCTTTCAGCATCCCTAGAGATGTCGGTCGATCACGATACACTTGCGACTTCAGGTAACCCCAAAGCCAATAATCGCACGGACTGAGGTCTGGGGACCTGGGAGGCCAAGCATGACGAAAGTGGCGGCTGAGCACACGATCATCACCAAACGACGCGCGCAACAGATCTTTCACGCGTCTAGCAATATGGGGTGGAGCGCCATCCTGCATAAAAATCATGCATTCTAGCAGGTGTTTATCAACCACGCTGGGGATGATGCGGTTCTGTAACATATCGGCGTACCTCTCACTCCGATAACGGTAGGTTTGGTAAATCCAACCCATACCGTGACTTTTTCGTCGTGCAGTGTGGTTTCTACGACAGTTAGACGATTTTCGGTAACCAAAAGTCTGCAGTTGTGGGCTTTGACAGACCCTCGGAGCGTGAAATGAGCTTCGTCGGTTCAGAACACGTTACTCAACCAATTGTCATCTTCCGCCCACGCTGCAAATGCCCCCCGCTTCACTAAATCGCCAGGTAACAGTTAATGAAGCCGATGGATGTTGTAAGGATAGCATCGGAGGGTAAGTACCAACGAAACAGTGGTGTATGGAATGCCGGTGCGACGTGGGACTGCACGAGCGCTGACTTCCCCGTGCATAGACGAACCCGCTACAGTCTCCATTTCTTCCTGAACTGTCTCAGCAGCATTACGCCTTGTGCTCGGTTGGCCACTACGGGGTCTATGGTCTAAAGAACCCGTGGCTTCGAACTTCGAAATCATTCTCGCCACAGCTGCATTTGTCAACGAACCTTTACCCGTTCGAATCCCCTTCCTATGGCGATAGGATCGTAACGCTGAACTAGCACATTCCCCATTCTGATAATACAGCTTCACTAAAACCGCCTTTTCAGGTAACGTCAACATGCTGCGACTGCTGGTGCATCTGATTCTCTCTCTCATCACAGCTCCTTTTATACACGATTTTCATGCGCAGTCACTGACGTTTTGCTATCCAGCGCCATCTGTCGGGCATATATATATATATATATATATATATATATATATATATATATATATATATATATATATATATTGGTAATAAAAACCCTTATCATTCCAAGACTGACGTTTTGATCACCAGGTATTACGAAAAATAACGTCACAGTTTCGACTAACAGTATGATTATTGTCCGTGCACATTTACGCCAGCTTAACAGAGAAAGCTGTTTACCACATGATCAATGTTTCCTAAACCCATACTGGTTATTAAAAAAGCTCCTTGCTTTCAAGGAAACATATTCCATGAAATACATACTGAATAAGTTACTTTGTTAAAAACACAGTATAAGAATATCACGATTGCGTTATACTGCGATTAACAACCAAATATTTACGCGCTAGGAAAGTAGTTAAAAAGCGTGGCGTAAACAGAGGTAAAGCGTTATTGTTGACTGCATCCATCCCGAACGCGATCCGACCTCATCCGTAAGTTCGCGAAAGCTAGTTTCGGCGAAACTGCGGCAGAAACCACTATTTTGGCCGAAACCTAGTATTGGGTCGGTCCTTCGCGATTTCTGTATCGTCGCGTGCACCGCCTGCCACTAAAGCCCAGTTTACACGATGATCGCGCTAGTAATGAGCAGATGACGTTGCGCGCCATCTAGCGACGTAAACGCGGAACTGCTAGCATTTCGTGAGCGCAGACGGCGTTTCGAACTAGCTATTACGATTTAGTGTAGGTTCTAAATTTGCTAGTAGCGAAGAGCGTGCGCATGTGCAGAAGTGAATTCGTTGTGTAGTTCTCACGTTTGTGTGTGGTAATAGCCGCGTCCTTACAGAAATTGCTTGCTTTGTTGGAGTGATATTGCGCTTTCGATTGAGGCATACAGGGTCGCTGAAGAAAATCTCCTCTATTGTAAGAAGGTACAATGACTTATTTATGAAGAAAATAACAGAAAAATGAAGATTTAAATGAATCTTGAATACTTGTTGATTAACTCCATATTTTTAAAATTCTGTAATTTTTAGTATGTCAGAAAGTCAGTTGCACATAATCTCGAAAGTGTGATGCTAGAAGCAAAGCAAAATTTAGTTAACTGAGGTCCCATTATGGATCGGAAATTGAAATTGCTGTGCTGTGCTGACTTCAACAGCAATATTTGTAAGAGTCGGTACAGAAATTCTTTGTGCAAAGGCTAGGCTTTCGAAAGATTCTCCTGTCGCCAGAAACTGCGATGTTACAGCGACTCTGCGAAAAATAACAATTACAGGAAGTAACAGACGCATAAATTTAACAAAGCTGAAAATGTAACTCAAGTGTAAAAAGTATTTCGTACCTTCAGCTTGGCGAAATTCTCTCTCTCTCTCTCCCATCGCCGTATTTTTGTCCTTGAACGAACGAAAGCAGCTTGGTAAAACACTTAGCACTTAATATACGTAAAAAGAAGTCTGAATTCTTTGAGGTCCTCTGGTATGAGTTATTTCATTATCTGCATGCAGAACACATCTCATTCTTCGCCTCTTCCTCTCAACCAAGGACACATCCAGCTTCTATTTCTTCTTCACTGTAGTGTTCTAACAAACATTGCCACAGCTCCTGCAACCGCCGACAGTGTAAGCTTCTTCAGTTGAATATATTATCAGCTATGACATGCACCCAAGCATGAAGAATCCACGTATACAAACAGTAATAAACATGTATTTTCGTACAGGCGCTGTTGTTAGTGGTAATCAGACGTGTAGACGGAAGTTCATCGTATTAACGCAACCAAGCCTGTATGATGGCACGTCACTAGTACCGAGTTAGTACGCTTGGAGCGCTGCAGCAGACAGTTATCTTTCTTGTGAACTTTCGATCGTCGTGTAAACTAGGCATAAGGTAAGGCGGCCAACCATCCTGGATTCTGCGGGACAGTCCTGCATTTGGACTCGTTGTCCCGCACTGTGATGATAATGGCAAAAGCGTCCCGCATTCCAGTAATTCTAAAATTGTTGGTCTAAGAACACACGCCGGAACTATTTGTGTACGGCACTCTATGTCATACTGCTTGCAAGACAACTTCACAAACAAATAAATGACAGCCTTCTTACATTAAATACAAAAAAAGAAGATAGAAATACAGATCATCTGATTATTTCATCATCATCATCAGAGACTGATTATGCATTTTAGCGTTCAGTCTGGAGCATAGTGCCTCTAATAAAATTCCTCCATGATCCCTTATTCAATGCTAACATTGATGCCTCGTCTGATATTATGCCTTTTACTTCAAAATCATTCTGCACCGAATCTAAATACTTTCTTCTTGGTCTACCTCGACTCCTCTTACCCTCCACTGACGCTCTCTTAGGTAACCTTGCTCCCCCCCCCCCCCCCATGCGTGTAACATGACCCCACCATCTCAGTCTGTTCCCTCTAACTGCTTCATCTACGGTGTTCATTCCCAGCTTTTCTTTGATTTCCTCGTTATGGACACCCTCCTGCCATTGTTCCCATCTATTGGTACCCGCGATCATTCTTGCTACTTTCATATCTGTAACCTCTATCTTATGAATAAAGTACCCTGTATCCACCCAACTTTGACTCCCATACAACAAAGTTGGTCGACAGATACAGCGGTGCACTGCTAACTTAGTCTTGGTACTGACTTCCTTCTTGCAGAAGAGAGTAGATCTTATCTGAGCACTCACTGCATTAGTTTTGCTGCACCTCGATTCCAGTTCTTTCGCTATGTTGCCATCCTGTGAGAAAATACATCCCAGGTACCTGAAACTGTCTATCTGTTCTAACTTTGTTCCTCCTATTTGGCACTCAATCTGTTTGAATCTCTTTCCCACAGACATTACTTTCGTTTTGGAGATGCTGATCTTCATATCATAATCCTTGCACCTCTGATCGAGCTCCGAAATATTAGTTTGCAACCTTTCAATTGAATCGGCCATTACAGCTAAGTCATCTGCATATGCGAGACTGGTGTGTGTTCCTGTACTCATGTCCTAGTTCATGAACCACGGGCAACGTATGAGTGGCCAAGTAAGTGGTCCTGACAGTTGGGATACCAATTACTTTGGAATAAGGTTGGGCATCTCGGACATATTCTGAGTCGTGGCCACCTTTGTCCTCAGACGGCAAAGACTACCAAATCCACCGGTTAGTCCCTCAACCGTTAGGGGTAATACCCAGTGGGGCCCTGGGCAAGTAAGGCTAGCAACCTGCTTCCCAGGTACTTCAATTTCATGCTGGTAACAATCAGAGCAAAATGCCTGATTATTTCAAAATGGCAAATTCGCTAGCACTAAAAGTTTCATTGAAGCTGGTACTGCTTTTGGAGCTAGGATGACTTACTAAAAAGTTCTATTTTTGGCATACTTTCTGTACCTTATTAAGTACGTTTCAATAAGTGTAATGGAATTTTTTTTCGGTGCTGAAGGTGGTGAACATGATGCAATATTGTCACAGTCAGTATAAGCGCGTTTAAAATCTGACATGCAAACACAATATCAGCATTCGTATTACTTCCTTCAGGTGGTGAAATTCTCAAAATGCAACAACGAAAGTGAGTGAGCATTGTATGTAGGAAGGCACAATTAAACTCCGCCCTTCGTCGAAGGAGCTTCTATATTAGAGCACTTGAAATGTTTTTAAAAAGTAGCTTTTATCAAATTTAATTCCAGGTTATTGGAAAACATAATTATTTGGGTGGAGTACGCTACTTATCAAAATGTGTGGATCACGATGCTTTAAGAGTAGGAACAAATAAAAGTAGCACAGATAACGAAAGTGACTGGAAAAACGTCACGCAGAAACAGTGTATAAAAACCGTCAGACTCAAAATTGGTGCATGAGACAATATTTATGAACTATAAATAAAGACTGAAAATTAAGAGTAAAATGTCATGTTAGATACGTTACTTTAAAAGTAAATGAGTAGGCCTATATTCATCTTGAGGTTTGGAAAGCTCTCCAGTTTCCGTGTTTGCTTACAAAATAAATTTGCTTTACAGGTAAGGTCCGCCTTGAGCAAACACAAATGTTTTTTGATTTCTCCCATACATGTGTCGCTGACGTTGCAGCATCATCAGTGGGATGTTTAATTCGTATTGTCTGTCAAATTAACAATGGAATGATTGTTACTTTTGTACACTAACAGAAAAAACTACAGATAATTGTGAGACTACAATACATCGTTTCTTATTTTTACAGGTATGCTAGGCCTACCTTAATACCACACGTAGTTATGTTTGTGATTCTTCAAACCACAAAACGTCACTGATATTTTTTGACAGTTTGTCATGTGCAAACCAAAACGTGTGTATTTAATGTGGTGAATGGTTAGCTTGTAAATATCGGGATTCTTACGAACACAACACGAAAAACAGCGCATATCCACCAAAGAAAGTGACAAAAACTTGCTATAAACACTTAGACATTTTTTTATAGAAGCAGTAGCTACAATAAAATCAAAGCAAAACACAAAATCTACGTCCTGTATTTTCGTAAAAATCCCGATATTTACAAGCTAACCATTCACCACAATAAATACACACGTTTTGGTTTGCAGATGATAAACTGTTAAAAAATATCAGTGACGTTTTGTGGGTTGAAGAACCACAAACATAACTACATGTAGTATTAAGGTAGGCCTAGCATACCTATAAAAATAAGAAACGATTTATAGTAGTCTCACAATTATCTGTAGTTTTTACTGTTAATGTACAAAAGTAACAATCATTTCATTGTTAATTTGACAGACAATACGAATGAAGCATCCCTGGAGTACTGTTGCCCCTTGTGGGACCCTCACCAGGTGGGACTGACGGAAGACATTGAGAAGGTTCAGAGGAGGGCAGCTCGTTTTGTTTTATCACGTTACGGGGGGGGGGTAGCGTCACGGAAATGTTGCAAGAATTGGGGTGGAAATCATTAAAAGAAAGACGTTATTCATTGCGGCGTGATCTGTTTGCGAAGTTTCAGTCACCGACTTTTAGTTCTGAATGAGAAAATATTTTGCTAGCATCCACCTACTTAGGGAGACATGACCATCCCAATAAAATAAGAGAAATCAGATCTAAAACGGAACGATTTGGGTGTTCTTTGTTCCCGCGCGCTATTAGAGAATGGAACGGTAGAGAAAAGTTATGAAAGTGGTTAATGAACCCTCTGCCAGGCACTTAAATGTGATTTGCAGAGTATCTATGTAGATGTAGATGATGATGCTGCAACGCCAGCGAAACATGTTTGGGAGAAATCAAAAAAAAAAAAAAAAAAAACATTTGTGTTTTCTCAAGGCGGACCTTACCTGTAAAGCAAATTCATTGAGTAGGCCTACTCTGCTCGCCTAAATTTCTTTCCAAGTTTCAGAATAACTGGCGCAATGAGACACGTGATCATAGTCCTTCTTCACAGCCTCGAAATGTCCCGCGTTGAGTTTCCAAAAAGTTGGCCGCCTGCCACTAAGGCCTGCAGGTGTATCGTCCTCCCCTGGGTCTGCGCACCTCGCCCGTGACGTCATCTACCTTGGGCTAGCGGTGCCGTCCAAGGTCTCCTGACACCCTTTGGCGATACCGCCCTGTCCGCCAGGACACCGCTACACCGCCGAGTGTTTTTTTGCGAATGCGCGCCTCTCCCCATTGTCCGGCGTGCGGTATTGTTTCGCGGGTGGCTTTTTTACGGTCAGTTTAAACGCGCTAGAGGTGTGTGTGTGTGGCGATTATACCTATCCTTTTCCGGCGGGAGGCCTTTCCGTCCGCAGAGCGGCCTTTGAAGACCTCCGGAGAATACGCGATGACCTCAAAGGCTGCCGCCGCGGGGGAGGGAACCCTTTGCTGACCTCCAGGCGAGCGCCAAAAAGGCAACGGCCCGGGGGTGCGGCCGGGGGTGGCTGCCCTGGCGAGAAAAACAGCCCAGCCACAGGCCGAAGCGCGTCGCTGCAATACCGGCACACACTACGTTTACATGCTACACATCTTCTGGAAGACGAAAACCGATTTTCGTAAACCGTTTTTCGCTGTCGTGTTTACATGGCATAGCCTGAATCGGATTTCCCAGCCCACTTAAATATGGCGGCTGAGGAACAGCTGATTCAGTTCCCGATTTAGTCAGCATAATCGCTATTTTTCTTTACTTAAATACTCAGATTCATGCTCACTCTAATATTAATACTTTTATCTCATATTAGAAAATATCGCTCTGTCGATATGTGCAGAAAACCTTACGGAAAAAAAAAAAAAAACACACACACAATCTGACAAGCCAAGAACGCTTCAAAAACAGTTGCGTTTACCTGGGCACGAAAATCGATTATGGAACTGAAAAACCGCTTTAGAGAAGTGGATTTCCAGAATCGATTTTGGAGTGTTTACATGACCAACCAAAAAGCGGAATTGGAAAATCGGTTTATGAAATCCGGTTTTTGGAGCCCATGTAGACGGGGTGACAGAGCCACGTAAGCCACTACCTCGGTGGCTTCTAGCAAGTCAGCCGACAGCGCGTTTATAAGAACAGATTTCCGATCGATGGTATGCTACAGCCACCTGTTGTTATTGTTGTTGTTGTGGTCTTCAGTCCGTAGACTGGTTTCATGCAGCTCTCCACGCTACCCTGTCCTGCGCAAGTCTCTTCATCTGAGAATACGTTCGGCAACCTTTTGAATCTGCTTAGCCGGCCGCGGTGGCCGAGGGGACTGAGGCGCTCCAGTCACGGTCTGCACGGCCACTACGGTCGGGGGTTCGATTCCCCCCTCGGGCATGGATATTTATGCCGTCCTTAGGATAAAAAGGTAAAAAAAGGTAAAGCAGTCAACAATCCGAAGATTGGTTTGAACACCACAGTGCTTTACCAGGCATGGCCCTGATTAGAGGTGGTATGCCGTTGCCTTTCTCCGACCTTCAAACTGACTTACCCAGCCAGTTATAGGGGGACCTACAGTTAAACGTGGGTTCCGAACCACGGTGCTACTCGGTATTTTTCACATGAGCAATACTGCCAGAGGTGAAATAAGAGGAAAGTGACAGATAAAAATCCTAGGATCTGGCGGGGATCAAAACCGCGACCTTTGGATTTGTAGTCTGGCACTCTACCACTGTGCAACCGAGGCGCAGCTAGTTGATAAGTAGTTTGTAAGTTTAGGGACTGATGACCCCGTAGTTAAGCCCCATAAGCTATACAAACATTTAAAACATTTAAAAAAATCTGCTTACTACATTCCTCCCTCGGTCTCCCTCTACGATTTTTACCCCGCACACTTCCTTCTAATGCTAAGTTGACAATCCCTTGATGTCTCATACTGTGTCCAACCAATCTGTCCCTTAGTCAGTATATGCCAGAAACTCCTTTTCTTCCCGAGTCGGTTAAGCACCTCCTCATTAGTTACGTGATCTACCCATCTGATTTTCATCATTCGTCTGTAGCACCACATTACAAAAGCTTCTATCATCTTTTTATCTGAACTCCTTATCGTCCACGTTTCACTCCCATACAACGCTACACTCCAGACAAATGCTTTCAGAAAGGACTTTCTAACATTTAAATTAATATTGGATGTTAACAAGTTTCTCTTCTTTAGAAACGCTTTTATTCCCATAGCCATTCCGCATTTTATATCTTTTTTACTTCGGCAATCAGATGTTATCTTGCTACCCAAATTCATCTACTACTTTTATTGTCTCATTACCTAATCTAATTCCTTCAGCATTGCCTGATTTTCTGACATTGCATTCCATTACCTTCGTTTTACTCTTGTTAATGTTCATCTTATATCTTCCTCTCAAGACAATGTCCATTCCATTCAATTGCTCTTCGAGATCCTTTGCAGTCTCTGATTAAATTACTATGTCATCGGCAAACCGAAATGTTTTTATTTCTTCTCCCTGAACTTTAATTCCCTCTCCAAATTTCTCCTTCCATTCCTTCACTGCTTGCTCAATGTACAGATTGAACAACATTTGGGAAAGGCTACAACCCAGTCTTACTCCCTTCCCAACCTCTGCGTCCCTTTCTTGCCCTTCGAGTCTAATCACCGCTGTCTGGTTTTTCAAAATGTTCAAATGTTTGTAGAACTTATGGGACTTAACTACGGAGTCATCAGTCCCTAAGCTTACAAACTACTTATAAACTAGCTAACACTAAGGACGGCACAAATATCCATGCCCGAGGGGGAGATTCGAACCCCCGACCGTAGTGGCCGTGCAGACCGTGACTGGAGCGCCTTAGTCCCCTCGGCCACCGCGGCTGGCTGTCTGGTTTTTGTATAGGTTGAATATAACTCTTCGCTCCCTATATTTTACCCCTGCTGCCTTCATAATTTGGATTAGTGTATTCCAGTCGATACTTTCGAAAGTTTTCTCCAAATCGACAAATGCTAAAAACGTAGGTTTCCCTTTCCTTAGCCTATCTTCTAAGATAAGTCGTAATGTGAGTATAGCTCCCGTATTCCTACATTTATTCGAAATCCAAACTGATCTTCCCCGAGGTCGGATTCCACAGCAACCTACGGAATTGTATTTTGAAATAAAACCGCCTTCTACCGGCGTTCGCTGTTACAAAAGGTCTTCATTTGATTATCTGCATGTAACACAAGAACTAGTAAACAGAGCAATGAAAACAGTGGACCCCATTCTCTTATTTTATGTTTGTTTGACTGCTAGGATAATCCAGTATGACGTTTGTAATTTTAGTGGAAGTGACTCCTGCTGTTTTCAGCCATATTTATTATATGTAACTAGTTGAAAACCCGGCGTTGCCCGGGTATTTATTTATTTATTCCTGCCACTTTTCAGGTATATATTCATTTGTATAAGAGCTGTGTGTCTATAAAATTTCTTGGGAATACAATTAGTAGTAAAGAAGTAATAGATTAAAACTTGGTGCGTGATGGGGCGGTTTTCCATGAACGTTACTGTGTATGTGCTCATATCTCATGAACTACCTGTCGTACTTTGATACAATTTAGAAGGTACACTCAACTATATGTGTGTAAACTGCCTGTAAAATTTCCTGCGGGTCCGAGTTGTAGTCTACAAATTATAAATTGTAACGTCATATCGAGAGCCGTAGTTTTACTCCATAAACAGCGGAAAAGTAGTAAGCGAGAAACTTTTTTCCTTTCATCATTTTACCATGGCTGGCAGCGAGAAATAGTTTAATAAAGGTTTGAAATTATGTTCAAAGTTTGTTGCAAGTCGCTAAGTACTGTCATTCTCATACAGTGTATTTCGAAAGTCTCGCCGCATTATATGACATTTTTATGACGTAATATCTTTTGAACCATGTGCCGTATGTGATTCTTAAACATGCAGCAAGTGTTACCTCAGGGTAAGGAATGTGTGTACCAAATTTGATTGAAATCGGTCCAATGCTTTAGAAGAAAATGAGTAGCATTGTCTCAAAATGCAGCAGTTTTTCGCGCATCTCATTGTTTATGACGTCATATCTCGTGAACTATAGATCGTATGTGATTCTTACACTTACAGCGACAGTCCTCATGGACTGAAGTTTACGTGTACAAAATTTCATAAAGATTGGAAACTGTAGATTTGTATGCAACACGTACAAACATACGGACACTCTGCTTTATATATTAGATGCTGTCCAATAATCTGTTTTATCTATGATCATGGTCCTGGACCGAATTTAATCAATTTTAAGAATTCAATAAAGAGCTGATGGTTAAAGACGCGTTTTATTAAGCTTCTCTTCTGGTTTCTTGTCGCCTGTCTTCTTTCCTTTATCGGGTCTTCTACTGACTTTTCAGCTGCCGAGACGCGCTGTAAATCTATTGTTCTCAGGATGTCTTGATTAAAATTTCCTATCTTGAAGTCCATTCTTTCTAATACCTTCATCCTCCTGACGTTTCCATCGTTAAATACAAGAAGTGCATCATAAGTTGTAATTCTGACAACTGTAGCAGATGCAAATGTGGTTTTAGGGCATCGTTTTCATATGCGTGAATGTAGAGACTCATTCGGATTCTGGGTTTTGCCCCGTGAACACAGTTTTTGAGAAGTGCAAGATCGAACAGAAACCGAGATCCATCACTGTAGTATCCACCATTCACCTCAGTATTTTTTCGCTTGGAGCTGCTAGGAGAAGAGTTCACATTTTCAGCAGATGTTCTTACTTCGGACGTAGCCTCATTGCTGTTTTGTCGCTGTTTCTCAAGACTTCTATTCACTAACTTATTCAGACGCAGTTTATCGAGTTCTTTATACAATCTAACTGATCGTGGCATAACTAAATGAACACTTGTATAAATCTTCGTCAGTAGCACAAGGCAAAACAAAATTGCTTCGTCATAATCGATGCAGCTAGTTTGTTATTATTTGTAAGATACGGAATAGAGTCAAAGATGGTCTATAAAACCAAAGAGTGCGTATCTCGGCATTCTAGATGTATCCCGTACATGTCTGGTTCAAAGTAATGCACAGAATCGTCGTTCACTGAGCTGGTACTGAAGTGCTGCGTCAAAACGTGGCCGTGGCAAGTAGGCCGCGTCACACTTTTAACGCCTTACTTCTTTTTTAAACTCACTCTCCCCATTATTTTCTCTTTCCTCAACTCGCTTCCTCATTTTTCCTAATCATCGTCCCCCTAACTCTCTTCCTTTGTCCTACACTTTTTCTCGCTCCTCCTCTTTTTATGCAACCTTGTCGTTCTTCTCTCCTCCACTTTCTTGCTCCTCCACAACGCATACCCACTTTTAAACTCATTTGACTTATCTCAAAACACAGTAACATTGATTCTTTCTGTAGAAACGACTGAGTTGTCTTCCTAGCTGTGAAAAGTTAGTTGGCTAGATTAATCTTCATCAGCATCTTCAGTAATGTTACTCATCCTGATGCTTCAACCTAATTTTTCTATCATTTCGTATCCCTCCCTATCTCCAACATTCTACTTCTGACTCATACTGTCTTTCTTCCCCATCTAATTTTCGCTTCTTCTTAAACTGATTACCCCATAATTATCACCTCCCACCTTCATTTTTAACCTCACTCTCACCATTATCTTCTCTTCCCTCCATTCCCTTCCACATTTCGCCTCATCATTCTCCCCCTAATTCTCTTCCTTCGTTCTACACTTTCTTGCTCCTCCTCCTCCTCACATCTCCTTCTAATTTTCCAACTCCTTTCGCCTTCCTTCCTATCCCAACTTTCTGTCTCTCAATTTTCCACTTCTCCTCTGACTCACTGCCCCATCTTTTTCTCTTCCTCCACCACACTCACACTTCTAACTGCAACGTCGCTCCCGATGATTCACACAGTACGCGAATATCTCCCTCGCTACTACACCCCCGTTATGACGACCGCACATTTTTTTCCGACCGCTCCGACACAACAGGCACGGGCCGCGACAGTCCAGCACGGCGCAGCCGCGCTCAGACGTCACCGCGGTCTAATTACGGCGTGCAGTGTTTACGGCCGGACAAATAATTCCCAAGCAGACTTACGACCGGCGCGATTACGAAAAAAATAAATAACGCCCCGCAGGCCGCGGCGAGGAGATACTGCAGGGGGGGGGGGGGGCAGGCGCGGCGAGTGGGAGACGAAGAGAAAGATACAGAGAATGAGAGAGAGGGAGAGAGAGAGAGTGGAGCACGAGGAAAACTGGCCTCGCGAGAGCACGACCCACGACCCGCCGTGAGTCACGACCGCGGGGCTCCACCACGACCACGACCGCGACCCAGAGGCGGCGTCGCGGCGGCGGTGGTCGAGCGGCCAGCAGGTGTCGACGCCGGGGTCGGAGGTCGGCCGCGCGGCCACTCCGGGCGGGACGCGTGTTTTTTGGCGACGAAGCGATGGCGCCGCGATTCCGGCGACAAACAAAAAGCCCGAAAAAAAAAAAAAGTCGGAGTAGCTGTTGTGTCGCCGTCGCGAGCGGAGAGATACGGGCAGGTTTGCGCCGCGTGTAAGAGAGTGTACCGACTATCTCGGCCGCACGCGGGGTACAAGGTCCAGGAACAGGCCGACAAGTGCGCCGGGCGGTCCTTATATCTCTCCGGCGAAAGCGCGCTCCGTTCGTCACGCGGGAGAAGGGGTCAAGTCGCACGGTGCGCTACAGGGTGAAGCAGTAAAGATTCTTCGAGCTCTATTGCACTGCCCGAGGGCCGAGCGGTGGATTCCCAGCTGGATGTCAGGATGAGGCGAAGGTACACACTGGAGCGCCAGGAGACGCTAGTGAAACAGTGGCATTGTTTACAGATTTATTTAGTGGTTACAAGATTCCGGCCGGCCGCGGTGGTCGAGGAGACTAAGGCGCTCCAGTTACGGTCTGCACGGCCACTACCGTCGGGGGTTCGAATCCCCCCTCGGGCATGGATATTTGTGCTGTCCTTAGTATTAGCTAGTTCATAAGTAGTTTGTAAGTTTAGGGACTGATGACCCCGTAGTTGAGTCCCATAGACTATACAAACATTTTACAAGATTCCGTGGTGTAGGAGCCAGCACGGCAGGAGCTAGGTCAGCAGGTGATGTTGTCTTCGATCGCGTCAACTCGCCGTCTCTCTGTGTCTTCTGACTGTTCCTAAATCAAATTCTTCACAAACATCAATTAATTACGTTTCTTGTCCAAATTTAGCGATAAAAGGCCGAATTTTGAGTAAATTTACTGAACAATATTTGATGACTAATTAAAAGATTAAATGTTGTAGTTGTTGTGGTCTTCATTCCGGAGACCGGTTTGATGCAACTCTCCACAATACCCTATCCTGAGCAAGCCTCCTCAACTCCACATAAGAACGGCAACCTACATCTCTCCCAATCTGCTTACTGTATCCATCTCTTGGTCTTCTTTTGCGGTTTTTTCCCCATACACTTCCCTCCGACGCTAAATTTACAATTCCTTGATGTCTAAGAATGTGTCCTACCAATCTATCCCTTCTTTTAGTCAAGGTATGCCAGAAATTCCTTTTCTCCCCAATTCTGTTCAGTACCTCCTCATTAGTTACGCAATCCACCCGCCTAATCTTCAGCATTCTTCTGTAGCACCACATTTCAAAAGCCTCAATCCTCTTCCAGTCCGCACTATTTATCGTCCATGTTTCACTCCCATACAAGGCAGCACACCACACAAAAGCTTTCAGAAAGGACTTCCTTAGGCTTAAATCAATATTCGATGTTAACAAATTTCTCTTTTTCAAAAACGCTTTTCTACACATTGCCATTCTGCATTTAATATTCTCTATACTGCGACCATCATTTGTTATTTTACTGCCCAAGTAACAAAACTAATCTACTTCCTTTATTGTTTCATTACCTAATCTAATTCCTTCAGCATCACCTGATTTTCTTACACTGCACTCCATTACCCTAGTTGTGCTCTTGTTAATGTTCATCTTATATGCAGCTTTCAGCACACTGTCCATTCCGTTTAACTGTTCTTCCAGGTCCTTTGCTGTCTCTGACAGAATTACTATGTCGTCGGCAAAACGCAATGCTTTTAATTCTTCACCCTGAACTTTAATTCCTTCTCCAAATTTCTCCTTGCTTTCCTTTATAGCTTGTTCAATGTACAAATTGAATAACATTGGAGAAAGGCTACAAACCTGTCTTACTCCCTTCCGAACCATTGCATCCCTTTCATGCCCTTCAACTCTGACAACTGCTGTCTGGTTTTTGTACAAGTTGTAAATAACGTTACGCTCCCTATATTTTACTCCTACTTGCTTCAGAACTTGAAAGAGTTTATTCCAATCAACATTGTCAAAAGCCTTCTCCAAATCTACAAAAGTATGTAGGTTTGCCTTCCCTTAATCTATCTTCCAGGATAAGCAGTAAAGTGAGGATAAGAGATTAAATATAAAATTGATTTTGTTACCACCATTTTTGGTATTTGTCTTCTAATAATTAAGCAAATGGCAGTGTCAGTTTTCTGACAAAGTTTTATGTAACTGATAATTGTACTAGGTGTAGATTTCTATTAATCACAATGAACTACTATTTCATTCATTAAAATTGGTCTAAAATCATCGATAAATCATTCACATTAACATTTAACTGAAAGCTATATCTCACTTTAAATGCAAGTACTGTATTCTACTCACTGCAGATCGAGTACTATATTACAAGATAAGCTCGTCTAGTAGCACCTGTCCTTTTAGAACAGGGAATAATACTGAAATTTACCTTAAAAAAGCGCAAATGGTCTACCGAAGCACGGCGTTACTGTTCAAAAACTAGATTTTTCCCTTAAAACGAGAATTCCACTACTGTGTACATCAACTCGAAATGAGTTTGATGTGTAACTTTCACCCAAATACTACTCACACACTTCAACACCCACAATGTTAGACCACAATCCCAGAGACCAACAATTTTTATCACGATACAGATAATATATCCAGTACTCACCGCCAGAAGATGAAGGCTTTTCAGAGCTCAGCGACTTACCTGAAACAGAACGACAAGTCAGTTACACTTATCTTTCGTCGATACAACGTCTGTATTTTCTAACTGGCAAATATAGTCCAGTCAACTTGTGCTCGGTAAGGCCCCTAGCCGGAATGTTTTTGGGGTAGTTTTGATTTCTTCGATTCCGTATGTTTTTTAGTGTGCTGAATCCGAATCTGTCATTTCCCAACAAAATTTCGTGACGCAACATTGAAAAAAGTGCAATAATTCGAAATAAATAGCATTTATCGGCGGTTTTCTGCTTATAACTCGGAAACTATCAACTTTTCACAAATTGCTACCTAGTACAAAATTTAAGTCCATAAAATTTCTTACAGATTTCACTATTTATGTTTTGCTGTCAGACGAGGCGTTCCGGCTCAAGCGCTAATTGAAAATTTGCGTGTTTTGGCTGACTCCGCTAAAATCCACTTTTTCCACTCAAGACGTCTAATTCATTATTAAAAGCTGACATTTAGTGAATTCCTACAAGTTCTAAGTCGTATAGAATGTAGACTGGTATCCACTGCTTCTCCCAGTTCTCTATGCACAATGCAAGAACGGCTGCCAACGTAATTGTGGATGCAGGAAAGCGGGCCTCCATTGCTCCCCCATCTGCACTTCCTGTGAAGGGCTGTGTAATAACGTCAAACTTCTAGAAACCAGCACTGATGAAGAGATAGAAGAAGAAGACAAAGAACAGGCTGAAGAAACACACCTGCACCATGTGGAAGGTATGTCAAATCTCACAATCTGTTTCGTAACAATTCTCCTTGTGATATGTTCACTGGTCATTGATTCCTCACCCACCTCCTCCATTTTCCAGATGAAGTAGCCCGAACACTGGCGACAGAACAACCTGCACCTAGGCCATCGAAGAACATCAGGCAGGACCCTCTTGGAAACGACAGCGGCATATATAATTGATGCACATAATAATGTATTCTGTGTAATACAATGTAATAATATGTACAAAATTTTCAAAATTTTGTTCTGAATTTCAATTTTTTGACAATTTGTACAATTTCTGATTTTATTAATAACTTGAACTTCATGTAATTTCTTTGTTAATTTCGTATAACTTTGCGTATATGATCTAAAAAAGGTGTGCTTAGAGAACTGGGAGAAGCAGTGGATACCAGTCTACATTCTATACGACTTAGAACTTGTAGGAATTCACTAAATGTCAGCTTTTAATAATGAATTAGACTTCTTGAGTGGAAAAAGTGGATTTTAGCGGAGTCAGCCAAAATACGCTAATTTTAAATTAGCGCTTCAGCCGGATCGCCTCGTCTGACAGCAAAACATAAATAGTGAAATCTGTAGGAAATTTTATGGACTTCAATTTTGTACTGGGTGGCAATTTGTGAAAAGTTAATAGTTTCCGAGTTATAAGCAGAAAACCCCCGAAAATGCTAGTTTTTCGAATTTTTGCATTTTTTTTTTTTCAATGTTGCGTCACGAAATTTTGTTGGGAAATGGCAGATTCAGATTCAGCACAATAAAAAACATACGGAATCGAAGAAATCAAAACTACCCCAAAACTTTCCTGGTAAAAATACATATTGACTAATATACGTTTACATGAATTTAGTGGCCCAACTTTACTGGAAAGAGGAATAAGAAGTGTCTAGAGAAGTCAGTCAGCCTATACCATTTTGTAGGACGTATTGATGCGACTATCGACAAAACGTTGTCATTGAAGACTTTATATCTAGGGTTCTAGTGAAGATCTTTGTTGATTTTCTGATGTTCTAGATCTACATGAGATACTCTGCAAATCACAGTTAAATGTCTGGCAGAGGGTTAATCGAACTACTGTTATACTATTTTATCTCCCATTCCATTCTCGAATTGCGCGAAGGAAGAAAGAACACCTGAATTTCTCCGTTTTTTTTTATTATTTTTTTTTTATTTTTTATTTATTTTTTTTTTATTGTGATGATCACTTCTCCACTCCCATGAACCAAAGACATTGCCGAGGTGGGGTGGCTTGCATGCCTCAACGATACAGATAGCCGTACCGTAGGTGCAACCACAGCGGAGGGGTATCTGTGGAGAGGACAGACAAACGTGTGGTTCCTGAAGAGGGGCAGCAGCCTTTTCAGTAGTTACAGGGGGCAACAGTCTGGATGATTGACTGAGCTGGCCTTGTAACATCAGCTAATGTGGCTTTGTCACACAGTTACTGCGAACGGCTGAAAGCAAAGGGGAAACTACAGCCGTTATATTTCCAGAGGACATGCAGCTCAACTGTATGAACATATGATGATGGCATCCTCTCGGGTAAAATATTCCGGAGGTAAAATAGTCCCCCATTCGGATCTCCGGGCGGGGACTACTCAGGACGATGTGATCATCAGGAAAGACAATACTGGCATTCTACGGGTCGGAGCGTGGAATGTTAGATCCCTTAATCGAGTAGGAAAATTAGAAAATTTAAAAAGGGAAATGCATAGGTTGAAGTTAGATATAGTGGGGATTAGTGAAGTTCGGTGGCAGGATGAACAGGATTTCTGGTCAGGTGAGTACAGGATTATAAATACACAATCAGTTGGGGGTATCACAGGAGTAGGATTGATAATGAATAAGAAAATAGGAATGCGGGTAAACTACTATGACCAGCACAGCGATCGCATTATCATTGTCAAGATAGATACGAAGCCAACACCGACAACAGTAGTACAGGTTTATATGCCAACTAGCTCTGCCGATGATGAGGAGATCGAAGAAATATATGAGGAGCTAAAGGAAATTATTCAGACAGTTAAGGGAGAGGAAAACTCTATTGTTATGTGAGACTGGAATTCGGTAGTAGGACAAGGAAGGGAAGGGAAGATAGTAGGTGAATATGGTCTGGGCAAAAGGAATGAAAGAGGAAGCCACCTGGTAGAATTTTGCACTGAACATAATTTAGTTATAACAAACACCTGGTTAAGAATCACAAAAGGAGGTTGTATACGTGGAAGAGACCAGGAGACACCGGGAGATACCAGATAGATTTTATAATGGTAAGACTTAGATTCCGGAACCAGGTTTTAAACTGTAAGACATACCCAGGGGCAGATATAGACTCTGACCATAACTTGTTGGTTATGAACTGTAGGCTGAAACTGAAGAAACTACAAATAGGTAGGAAAATGAGGAGATGGGACCTGGATAAATTGAAGGAACCTGAAGTTCTTAAGAATTTCAGAGGGAGCTTCAGGCAACAATTGACAGAAACAGGGGAAAATAAAACAGTTGAGGAGGAATGGGTAAAATTGAGAGATGAAATAGTGAAGGCAGCAGAGGACAAAATAGGTAGGAAGGCAAGACCTACAAAGAATCCTTGGATATCACAGGAGATACTAAATTTAATCGATGAAAGGAGAAAATATAAAAATGCAGTAAATGAAACAGGCAAAATGGAGTACAGACGACTAAGAAATGAGATTGACAGGAAGTGCAAAATGGCTAAGCAGGAGTGGCTAGAAGCCAAATGCAAATCTGTAGAAGAATGTATAAGAAGGGGAAAAGTAGATACCGTCTACAGGAAAATACAAGAGACATTTGGGGACAAGAAAAGAAAATCTACGAATATCAAGAACTCAGATGGGAAACTAGTTCTCAGCAAAGAAGGGAAAGCTGAAAGGTGGAAAGAGTATATAGCGGGGCTCTACAAAGGAAATGAACTTCGAGACGATGTTGTAGGAAGGGAAGAGGAAGTAGATCAAGATGAAATAGGAGATACTGTACTGAGAAAAGAATTTGACAGAGCTCTGAAAGACCTAAGTCGAAACAAGGACCCTGGAGTAGATGATATTCCCTCAGAGCTACTGAAGTCTCTGGGAGACCCAGCCATGACAAAATTGTTTCACCTGGTATATAAGATGTATGAGACAGGCGAAGAACCCTCAGACTTTAAGAAAAATGTTATAATCCCCATTCCAAAGAAAGCAGGTGCAGACAGGTGTAGGTTGCCGTTATTATGTGGAGATGAAGAGGCAGGATAGGGTATTGTGGAGAGCTGCATCAAACCAGTCTCCGGACTGAAGACCACAACAACAACAACAACAACAACGATCACTTCTACCTAAGTGGGAGTCAACAATATATTTTCGCATTCGGCGGGGAATGTTGGCGATTGTAGTTTCGTAAGTAGCCCACGCCGCAGCGATAAGCGCCGTTGTTGTAATTATTCCCATCCCAGGTCCTGTATCATTTCTGTAAAGCTGTCTCCCCTGTATCGTGGCAATACGAAACGAGCTGCCCTTCTTTGGACTCTTTCGATATCCTCCGTCAAACCCACCTGATAAGGATCCCACACTGGGCTGCAATACTCCAAAAATGGACGGACAAGCGTAGTGTATGTAGTCTCTTTAATAGTTCTGTTGCCAATAAAACGCAGTCTCTGGTTCGCCTCTCCCACGACATTATCTACGTGTTCTTTCCAATTTAAGTCTGAAGTGATAGTAATTCCTATGTATTTTGTGGAGTTTATGGCCTTCACTTTTCATTGAATTATCTTGTAAATAAAGTTTAACGGATTTCTTTTCGTACTTCTGTGGTCGAATTCACACTTCTCATAATTTAGTGTGAATTGCCAACTTTTACACCACAGTGATATCTTATTCAGATCGTTCTGTAGTTGGTTTTGATCTTCAGATGGTTTTACTAGACGGTAAATGATGGCGTCATCTGCAAACAACCTAAGAGAGCTGACATTTTTTCCCCAAATCGCTTAAGGAACAGCAGAGGACCAATAACACTATCCTGTTGAACGCCCGATATCACCTATGTTTTAGTCGATGTCTTACCATCGATTACTACGAAGTGTGTCCTCTCTGACAGGAAATCCCCTATCCAGTGGCGAATTCGGGGCGATGTACCATAACCACGCAATTTGATTAAAAGTCATTTGTGAGGTACGGTGTGAAAAGTCTTCTGTAATCGAAAAATACGGAATCGATTTGCGAACCCTTGTCGATAGCACCTATCACTTCGTGTGAGTAAGGAGCTAGTTGTTTTCGCATGAATGATATTTGCTAAATCCGTGTTGACCTTGGGTCAGTAGATCATTCTGTTCGAAATAATTCAAATGTTCAAATGTTTGTTAAGCTTATGGGACTTAACTACGGGGTCATCAGTCCCTAAACTTACAAACTACTTATGAACTACTTACGAACTAGGACGACACAAATATCCATGCCCGAGGGGGGATTCGAACCCCCGACCGTAGTGGCCGTGCTGACCGTGACTGGAGCGCCTCAGTCACCTCGGCCACCGCAGCCGGCTCGAAATAATTCATATTATTTGAGTACAGGATATGTTCCAAAACCCTGCTGCAAATTGACGTCAATGAAATAGGCCTGTAGTTTAGTGGGATACTCCTACTGTCTTTCTTGTACAAAGCACGCCTGAACCATTTTCTCTGTGTGTGTGTGGCAGCATTACCATTTTGGAATACGGAAATGTTTGCTACCAATATGTCAGCCATTCTAAAGTGGTTATCCGACCAGTGAAAGTAATGTGAGAGAAAGTTGAACACCACGACACAGATGCCGAAATCGTCACGGAACCTTCACTTTTGCTTTATTAAACGAAACCAAGGTGGCGCAACGTACTTTTTTTGGGGGGGGGGGGAAGGGGGGAAGGGGGAAGAGGTTTGTTACATAAACAGCTTCTTCGTGGGAAGTAACGTAAACATCTAACTCTAAAAAAAATGTTTCAAATGTTTGTATAGTCTATGGGACTTAACTACGGGGCCATCAGTCCCTAAACTTACAAACTACTTATGAACTACTTACGAACTAGGACGGCACAAATATCCATGCCCGAGGGGGGATTCGAACCCCCGACCATAGTGGCCGTGCAGACCGTGACTGGAGCGCCTCGTCTCCTCGGCCACCGCGGCCGGCCATCTACCTCTACATCTACATAAATGCTACGCTAATCACATTTAAGTTCATGGCGGAGGGTTCACCAAACCGCTTTTATGATACTTCTCCACCATTCAAGTCTCTAATAATATGCGGGAAAAATGAACAAATGACTCTTTCCGGTTCAGATCTGACTTCACTTATTACGATAAGCCATGTGTTCCTACCTAAGTGGGTGCTAACAAAATATGTTCGCCTTCGGAAGAGGAAGTTGTTCACAGAAATTTCGCAAATATATATCGACGCAACGAGTAACGCCTTATTCAGACAGCCAGGCAGCCGTGAGATCACTGGCAGCTCCTGCAACAAGGTCTAAAATTGTTGCAGAATGTCGCAGGGTTCTGGTGGAGCTAGGGGAAAGCAACAGAGTAAACCTATTGTGGGTCCCTGGCCAAACGGAGATCAGTAGCCATGAACATGCCGACAGATTAGCCAGGATGGGTGCAGAGACTCCATTTATTGGACCGGAACCTGTCCTTACAATCACCAAGGCAATGATCAAATTGTAGCTACGTAACTGGTTCAGAAGACAGCACGTAGAATATTGGACCAAAGTCTACCAACAAAAACATGGCAAGGTAATGATGTCAAAGCCATGTTTTAAAAGAAGCTCTGCAATCCTGGGTCTGAACAGGAGAGAGATAAGACTCATGGTTGGATTGCTGACAGGCCATGGGAATTTCAAAAAACACCTACGTACTATGGGAATAACAGAAGAGGACCCTAAATGTAGGATCTGTGATGACGGTGATGAAACTGCATTACATCTAATCTTCGAATGCATTGCATTGGAGAGTAAAAGGCACAGAACATTTGGGACAACTTGACCCGAAGAAATTGTGTGTAATAAAGAACTGGTAAAGGGACTCCTTGCACTGTTCAAGGGCATTGGTTGGCTTTACTAGATAAACAGGGAGCAATACCGCACAATAAACTTAGTTTCGGTGCGGGCAGTGGCGGGTTAGACCAAGACTGTTTTGGCTTCCTTGGAAAAATCAAATCAAATCAAATCAACGCCTTTGTTTTAATGATTTCCACCCGAAATAGTGCATCATTTCTGTTACATTCAGCCCCACCGTATCGCGATAATACATGTTTGTAAATCTATGGGACTCAACTGCGTGGTTATTAGTCCGTAGTTTACAAACTACTTAAACTAAGGTAAACTAACCTACGGACAACACAAATTGAAAACGCACTTTCACTTTTTCTCAAATTTTCCTTTTTGTTTTCCAAAAAATGGAAATAAACCTGTTTAAGAACCTTCCCGACGTAATTTTGTGTACGTGTACCAAATTTCACGTAATTTGGTTGTCTGGATCTTGAGTTACAAGGGAACAGACAGACAGACAACAAATGCGTCTTATAAGTATAGAGATATGAACTTTAACGGATTTATATTATAGTGTTCATTTGAATGACCTCAAACTTTTCATTATTTAGGGTCAACAGCCAACGTTCGCACTATGTAGATATCTGATGCAGATCGTTTTGCAGTTTCTTTTCACCTTGAGGCGACTTTGCTTAGCGATAAACGTCCGTATTAACGGCTAAGAGCCTGATAGAGCTGCCCAGATTCTCGCCTTTCCTGGGGGAACGCCAGATATCACTTCTGTTTCATTCGATTACCATCCAGCAAATACTCCAATCGCAGAACTGTGCCGATATTCCATAAACACGCAATTTTATTAGAGGACGCTTGTGTGGTACAATGTCAGATTTTTGTTAAAAAAACGAAAATGCTGCTACATTTACGACTAGAACAGGATGTGAAATAGGTGATAGCTGAATACAAAGAGTAATTTACTTATTTTTAGACTCTTATCATGTCGGAGCGCTCCTCCATAGCACAATGGTAGAGTGCCACACTACAAATCTAAAGGTCGCGGGTTCGATCCACGCCAGATCCTAGGATTTTTATCTATCACTTACCACTTCTTTCCCCTCTGGCATTGTTGCTGATGTGAAAATTACCGAGTAGCACCGGCAACGGCATACCAGCTCCAAACAGGACCGTGCCTAGTAAAGCACTGTGGTGTTCAAACCAATCTTCGGATAGTTGACGGCTTTACCTTCTTTTATCTTGCAGGAAGTTATTTTTTGGGGTAACTATTCTGATTGAAAAAGGGTATCTTTGGCTAAAAAAAAATATGTAGTGAAAGCTCGGGAAAATTGTAAGCAACCATGTTCTGTAGGCCGGAATTTTTAACATTAGTCTCGCAGAAAACATTTTCTTTAATACTGTTTGTTGTTAATAATATTGGCTTACATCGAAGACTTAACAACGTTCACACACTTAATTCTAGGCACAAATCCAACCTGCATTTTAATCACACAGTATTAAGTATTGTGCAAAAGGCGTATAACAACCAGCAATATCCATTTTCAGTAAGCTGCCTCAGCAATTCAAATAGTTTAGCAGTAATGCACGCACTTTCAAGTTTAAATTGAAGAGTTGCCTTATGGATCACTTTTTCTATTTTGCCAGGGAACTCTTGGAAAAATCAGAAAATTTTCTGTGGGAAGGGAACGAACTTCAGGATATATATCCAAATCCAAAATACATATCGCAACTCGGCAAGAAGAGGGAGACAAGACAAAAAACGGCAATTTTTAGCTTAACACTGAAAAATGTATATGAAGAGCCCCGATGTTCACAAAAATGTCATATCTTTTCTCGCACTTTGTCCATCTGAGAACATTAGAGTCATTCTCGTTGTAGGTTACCTCACGATTCGTCAACGGCAAGAACTGTGTCGCTTTTCTCAAGATCTGCATTTTTTACTTGTGTCTCTCTTCTTGCCGAGGTGCGATACAGCAACTGCAAAAATTGCAAAGTTCGTTTGTTTAGTAACATAAATAAGTATCCAGTGTCATACTTATGAGTGTTTTCTTTTCCAGGCTAGCAGTGGAGGCGTAACTGAAGATTCCTTCCACCATTTCAGAGCCTCTGAGTTCGTCACTGAAAAGATAAAAAAGAAAGAACAAGCTATCCGCTGACTGCATAGATGGTAAGTACGAAACAACAAGGTAGGGATTCGTACAAAAATAGTTTG
This sequence comes from Locusta migratoria, assembly GCA_026315105.1. NCBI lineage: Eukaryota > Metazoa > Arthropoda > Insecta > Orthoptera > Acrididae > Locusta > Locusta migratoria. The sequence continues at coordinate 895,201 of CM048754.1, read as the reverse complement.
CTATTGTGTTTATGTCATGTTTCTGGGCACAACGACTTGCAAAAATTTCGAGCGTGAAGACGGATAAATTTTCATTATTTTAATATTTCGGCTGTATGGCGTCCAGACATCTCCAGAATTATCTATAGTGTAACGCTGTTGCATTCATTTGTAACCTTCGATACATTTACAAAAAACATAAAAACTTGTGTCAATCACACCGTTGTATCCTATTTCTTTTTCATTTTTTTTTCTTTAACGTAATTTATGCATCCACTTGTATATCATCAATTATTAGAATTCACTTAACTCTCGCTTTCCTTAATTTATACCGAAACGCGGTTTCTTTCTATACCTTTCTTATGGGAATGTTGTTGTTTTAAATGTTTTAATAGGTTTGTATTTACGGTATCTTCGGTTCTAATTAAGATAATTGGCATAAAAACATTCAGCGGATTAAACTGTTTCATTTAAGCTTTTAAACACTTACATTAGTCGATTATGAAGAATATTACGAGTGTACATTTAACTTTGGTTCATCCGACATACTGGGAGCGATGATGATGATTTTGATGGTGATTGGCGTTTTGGGACGCTGAAAAACCTAGGTCATCAGCGCCCTTGCTCAAAACTATCAGTCATATACCTAGTGGACTGTGACATTGGATCCACGGAATGTACAACTTAATGTCGTAATGTCGATAAAAATAATTTTACAAATTAAAATAAAAAAGGTCAGGGTATATCAGTCTACAGGCACGGTTAAAAGGCCGACGGTTGCTACCCGGTGACTACTTAAAAATAAAGGCTGGGAGCGAATAGTGCTACCTTGCACAGATCTGACACTATCTGACATAACAATAGCTTTCTTTTTCAAACGACGGCGATTTCCCTTTAGATTAGCGTTTCGTATCATGATCTACGGAGTATAGGGTCAAATACTTGATCGAGTTGTTATCTATTTGCCTGATCCTGTTTCTAATCACCGACAATTGTTTGTTTGCCGTATGTTGGGGAGATACGTTTAATTTCAACTTTTACATTTTTCAATGTAAGGGTCGGCGCACAGTTAACATTGTCTGGAAAAAGGTATTGTGAAATTAATGTTAGGAACTTTACAACAACACTTTATGATAACAAACTACAGGTGATAGAAATGTTAGACAACGGGTCCTGCCACCTCGCATAGATGTATCGCAATTTAAATCATTCATAAATGTTGAGCCACAAATTGAAGATATATCTTGACGAAGATGAAATATTATTATCGAAGGAACTAAACTGTAGAAGTATTACCACTATCATCTTCATACTGTCAACATCTAACGCGTGATGCTGCGAAGCAACACACATGAACCACCGATTTTAATTTTCTTCTATGAAGTTCATTTTAGAAAAATACACGGGCATATAATATTCTATAATCTATAATGTAGTGTTTTGATTTGATCGCAATAAAATTATAAGGAAGGAAGGAAGCTTGGAGTTTAACGTCCCATCGACAGCGTGGTCATTAGAGACAGAGCTTACGCTCGGGTTGTTTGGGTAAGGATGAGGAAGGAAATCGGCCGTGCCCTTTGAAAGGAACCATCCCGACATTTGTCTGGAGTGATTTAGGGAAGTCACGGAAAATCTGAATCTGGTTGGCTGGAGGTGGATTTGAACCACCATCCTACTGAATGTGCGTCCAATGTGTTATCTCGCTCGGTAATAAAATAAGACAAATCATGTAGAATACAGAAAGATTTAGGTGTTCCTTTTCCCCGCCCGACATTAGAGAATGAACGGTAACGAAATATCACAAAGCGGTTCGATCAACCTTCTGCCATGGACTTCAATGTGAGGGAGAGTATTTATGTAGATTTACATGTAGAAATCGCACCTCGAATGTGTCCTCTACGCACGGGAATCTGTCCTATACGCACACGCATGGGGTGTGTGCCATTAAAACCACGACATCATTTAGCTCGCAGAAAATGGTCGAGGGATATCAAGATTGGAGCGGTAACTAATGTCGCCGGGTTCTGTTCACAGATGAGTCAACGTTATGTGTTCAGCCCGACAATCGTCCTTTCCTTATCTGAAGAGAACGTGGGACTCGGAACGATGGTGCTTGTGTGAAGGAAACATCGCCATATCACGGTGGTGGACAAGAGTCAGTACTGGCGAACGTACGGACCTGTATGGCGTTTAAAATAGCGCTTTGATGGCTCAGAGGTATAGAGGCGAGATCCTTGGACGTTTTGTTGTGCCCTACGCTGGGGCCATAGGAGACGGGTTCCTTCTGGTGGACGGTAACGCTGGTCATCAGAGAGCTGCACTGGTGGACAATGTCCTGAAGCTCAGGGACCTGAACGAATGGAGTGGCCAGCTTGTTTAACGGACTTAACCCTGATGGAGCACTTGGCAGAGTCATGGCAGCCAGACCAGCACCTCCCACAACGGTTGCAGAGCTGTACACTGCACTGATGGAAGAATGGCCAAATAAACCTCAAGAGCTGATTGATAAACTCATAGTGGCCATGTCATGTAGGTGTGTAATTGTACTGGCCCACTGAGGTGATCACGCATCATTTTAGAAGGAAACGAGAATAGATTTTTCACTATTATGTTAACCCCAAGGTGACGCATTCTAAGTAAACGCTACGTAAACCTTAAGTATATACATTCAAGCTCATAAATTAAGGATAAACGTGATATATGGTGAAACAACGCTCTGGTGGGCGGTTTGCCTGTTTACATCACCCCGGGGTATCACCATGTTGTGCATTTGACCTGCGGTCGTGGCAAGGTGGCGTCGGCAACAGTCCACCTCATCACAGAGGTGTGTTGGTTCATGTTAGAGTACGGCGCAGGGAGTAAGTGTGCAGACGTTTTTAGACGCGCTAATGGTGACTGTGTGTTGAAAATGGTTCAAAGAACACATTTGATGACGTTATAAGGGGTAGAATGCTGGGGCGACTGCAGGCTGGTCAAACACAGCAGGTTGTAGCATTGGCCCTCCGTGTTAATCAAACTGCGATCTCAAGATTATTCAAATGTTCAAATGTTTGTGTAGCTTATGGGACTTAATTACGGGATCATCAGTCCCTAAACTTAGAAACTACTTATGAACTAGCTAAGACTAAGGACGGCACAAATATCCATGCCCGAGGGGGGATTGGAACCCCCGACCGTAGTGGCCGAGCAGACCGTGACTGGAGCGCCTCAGTCCCCTCGGCCACCGCGGCCGGCCTCAAGATTATGCCAACGACTCCAGCAGACTGGAAACGTGTGCAAGGGCTACGGTACGGGACTTCCACAGTGTACACGACCACAAGAAGGCCGTTCAGTGGCGATCAGTGCCGAGTACTTGCCGCAGGCGCTGGAACAGTTGTCTCCAAACACACGGTCTACAGACGACTGAAAAGGCATCGTTTATCCGCTCTGAGACCTGCGAGGTGCATTCCACTCACGCCTGGTCACAGGAGAGCCCGTAAAGCTAGGTTTCAAGAACACAGTACATGGTCTTCATTTAAAACTTCCGGGCTCATAAGCCGTGGCCGATTTATAAAACTTTCCCCTAACGTTTCATCTTCGGCTGCGGAAGGCATCTTCAGAGGTAGAGTGGCGAACTGCAATGAGAACTTGAGGTAGCGCCGTATATATAGGCAATGTAGAGGACACCACAAGACATCACGTGACGTCGGCTACGACACTTTCTCTGGTATTTCCAACATTCTTGGCAGAGAAGAATCGATTGTCATTCCGCTGGTGTAAAGCATAAGGCCAAATTCTGTCTAATTTAACAGCTTCCTATTTCCTGTTAAAATTATTGCGATGTTTACATATCTCGATTGCTTCTCTATATGTGCGCGCATGATAGTGCGAAGTTTTTGAGATGACACTAACCTCATTAAATTTAATTTCGTGGTTGCCTTCTTGGTATACATGTTCCGCTGCTGCCAATTTCTCCGTGTGCCCCAGGCGGCAATTCCTTTTATGTTTTATAAATCGACCACGGCTTATGAGCCCGGAAGTTTTAAATGAATTTGACGCCGGCCGTGAAGCTTACATTGTATGAACAGTACATGGTCATTGGAACAAGTGGTCCCAGGTTATGTTCACGGACGAGTCCAGGTATAGTCTGAACAGTGATTCTCGCCGGGTTTTCATCTGGCATGAACCAGGAACCAGATCTCTTCTTCTTCAGTGTTCAACCCTGAGGTTGGTTTGCAGCAGGGCGCCATTCCTCTCTCCTATCTGCCCTCCTCTTCATTTCCACATACCTGTTAATTCCGACATAATTCATGATCTGTCGCATGTATGATATTCTTGGTCGCCCCCGTCGGTTTCTTCCCTCAATAGCTCCTTCTGCTATTCTTCCGATGATGTTATTGTGTCTGAGGATGTGCCCTAAAAGTTTGTCTCGTCTTGTTCGGATGTGCCTCCACAGGGATCTGTTTTCCTGTACTCTCCTAAGCACTTCTTCATTTGTCACTCTCTCTTTCCAGCTGATTTTCATCATCCTTCTACAAGACCACATCTCCAGGGCCTCTAGCCGTCTTCTCTCCCCTCTTCCTATTGTCCAAGTTTCGCAACCGTACAGAGCCACACTCCACACAAAAGCTTTCATTATACGTTTTCTTATCGCCATACTGATGTTCTTGCTGGTCTGTAAGTTCTTCCTCAGATTGAATACAATTTTGGTCTTTTGTATTCTGCTCACAATTTCTTTCCGGCTTCTGCCATCTCTTGTGATCTTGCTTCCCAAGTAAGTAAATTCCTCGATCACTTCCAGCTCCTCTCTCCCAATTCTTATTTTTGAAGGTTCATATTCTCCTTCTGTGCTGCACATCGTCACTTCAGTGTTTTTTTTTTTTTTTTTTTTTTAATTATTTTCATACCATACTGGTTGTAGAAAATCCTTTCCATTGTTCTGAGGACTTCTTCTAGGTCTTCTTTTGTCTCTGTGACTATAGCAATATCGTCTGCATAGCGTAGCATGTCTATCCTCTGTCCATTAATCTTCATACCCACCTCTGTAGTTTCACGAATTTGGTCTATACCTTCCTGGATGTAGGCGTCGAATGTAAGAGGAGAGAGAGAGAGAGGAAGCACATCCTTGTCTTACCCGTTTTCTGTTATTTGCTTCTTGATCCTGGAGACAGTTTCTAATCACTGCCATCTCATGGTTGTAGAGACTGAGTATCACACGGATGTCTTTGTATTTAATTCCACTTTTCCTCAGCACTCTGAACATCTCTTGCCAGATAACATTATCAAATGCCTTTTACAGGTCTACAAAGGCAATATAAGTTGGTTTATTTTTCTGTAATTGGTTTTCGATAAGGAGCCTCAGTGCCAGAATCGCTTCTCTTGTTCCCAATCCTCTTCTGAATCCAAATTGATCTTCACTTAGCATAACCAGATACCAACCCCCTAATGTCCTTTAAAGGAACCTGCCTGGAGGTAGTGGTTTGATAGTGTGGGGTGCGATTATGATTGGTGCACGTACACCCCTGCATCTCTTTGACAGAGGAACTGTAATAGGTCAGGTGTATCAGGACGTCATTTTGCACCAGTTGTTGTTGTTGTGGTCTTCAGTCCAGAGACTGCTTTGATGGAGCTCTCCACAATACCCTATCCTGAGCAAGCCTCTTCAACTTTACATAAGAACGGCAACCTACATCTCTTTGAATCTGCTTACTGTATCCATCTATTGGTCTTCCTCTGCGGTTTATACCACACACATTTCCATCCAACACTAATTTCTCAATTCCTTGATGTCTAAGAACATGTCCTATCAATCGATCCCTTCTTTTAGTCAACGTATGACAAAAATTCCTTTTCTCCACAATTCTGTTCAGTACCTCCTCATTAGTTACGCGATCCACCCACCTAATCTTCAGCATTATTCTGTAGCACCACATTTCAAAAGCCTCTATCCTCTTCCTGTCCACACTCGGCCATGTTTCACTCCCATACAAGGCAACACTCCACACAAATGCCTTCAGAAAGGACTTCCTTAGGCTTAAATCAATATTCGATGTTAACAAATTTCTCTTTTTCAAGAACGCTTTTCTACCCATTGCCATTCTGTATTTTATATCCTCTGTACTGCGACCATCGTTTGTTATTTTACTGCCCAAGTAACAAAACTCATCTACCTCCTTTATTGTTTCGTTACCTAATCTAATTCCTTCAGCATCACCTGATTTTCGTAGACTGCACTCCATTACCTTAGTTTTGCTCATGTTAATCTTCATCTTATATGCACCTTTCAGCACACTGTCCATTCCGTTCAACTGCTCTTCCAGGTTCTTTGCTGTCTCTGATAGAATAACTATGTCGTCGGCGAAACGCAATGTTTTTAATTCTTCACCCTGAAGTTTAATTCCTTCTCCAAATTTCTCCTTGCTTTCCTTTATATCTTGCTCAATGTACAAATTGAATAACATTGGAGAAAGGCTACAACCCTGTCTCACTCCCTTCCCAACCACTGCATCCCTTTCATGCCCATCAACTCTGACAACCGCTCTCTGGTTTTTGTACAAGTTGTAAATAACCTTGCGCTCCCTATATTTTACTCCTGCTTGCACCAGTATGCCCGCCTTTTCAGGGGTGCAGTGGGTCCCACGTTCCTCCTGATGAATTATAACGCACTGCCCATCGACCTGTCAACGTGGAGGAGTACCTTGAAACAGAAGATATCAGCGAATGGTCTGCCTGTTCTCTAGACGTAAACCCCTTCTAGCACGTCTGGGATGCTCTCTGTCGACGTATCGCTGCACGTTTCATACCCCTAGGACACCTCAAGAGCTCCGGCAGGCATTGGCGCGAGAATGCGAGGCTATACCCCAGCAGCTGCTCGACTACCTGGTCCAGAGTATGCCAACCCGTTGTGCAGCCTGCGTACAGGTGTATGGTGATGATATCCTTTTTTGATGTCAGGGTACATGAGCAGGAAACAGTGGCATTTCGTAGCACATGTGTTTCTGGACGGCTTGGTCAACTTATCAAAAATGCCGTGTACCTAATGGTCTGTGTCGTGTGTGTTTCCTATGTGCCTATACACTACTACCAGATATTAGAGAAAGAAAAAGGATGAAGCATATCGATCCCAGCCGCGGTATGGTTCACTTCCTTGCAGGACATGGTCCATATCCCACTCACCTGTTCCGAATGGGACTGGGCGACACCAACACTTGCACCTGCCGAAACACCGAAGGCTCCCCTGAACACATCGTCTTACTCTGCGGACGATTCACACATATCAGAGACACACAGCAGCTTGACTTTACAACAGACGATACGATATATGACATAATAAGAGACGAATAAAAATTGACACGACTCAACACACTATCAGACAAGATATCCGAAACAACCTACGAAGAATGCAAAAGGACAAGGCCCTACAGGTGGCGTGCCCGTGTGCCCCGCAGTGTGGACAGGTAGAGTTGGGAACAAACAGACGAGAAAGACGGCGATGAAACTTTCATAAATGAAGGAAGTGACACCGATGAGACTCAAGATTGACGGGGGAGCAATCTCCCACTGTCATCAACCCAAACCAGACCTTTTTTTTACATTAATTTGGATACTAACACGTGAGACACAAGAAAGAAAAAAACAATATAAAGAAAAGAGATTAATATCACCAAAACCATGGAAACTGTGCTGAGTGATCAGTAGCAAGGAAACATTACAAGGTACTCAACGCCCAGCAAGGTACAATGCAGTTAGCCATAAGGACAGAAAACCCCCTTATTTTTTAGATATAATTTCTTTCATTCCTATTAAATTGTTTAGCCCATAGTTACAATTAACAAATTTCAGAATACATTAAATTTCGACATGTGTATAACAACCATGTAACCAATCCTGTTTTTATTATCTCCACTACATCTAATTATTGTAAAATGCACGATTGTAATTAGTTATATTGTAATTGTAGCAACAACTTTAAGCACTTGTATATAAGTATTTCCTCTTTGCTTTTATTATTTTTTCCTTCTTATTTCTATTTAACTAAAATAATCAAATTATGTAACATTAATGAACTAATGTATACGAAGTCAGATAGATTTTGCAATACCTTTACATTCACATAGAATACAGTTAAAAATACGCAGTCAGATTAACATAACGTTGTACAGAGGCATTCAGCTAGAAAAAGTTCAAACACACAGCAGACGGAAATTTTGTAAGAGAGAATGAGAAGCGAGAAACTTTCAAAACGTTCCTCTAAATGGGTAGACGCATGGAGACAGTGAAGGGAATAGTGCTCTGTCGCTTCTGCCGCCCCCGTTCCGCCCCCGGCACATAGCGGGGGCGGTGGGGCGTGGCCGACAGCCAGCCCGGCCTAACGACGTGTTTACTGTCTCCGTAATGCGTCCGCAGAAGCTATTGCCCCCTCCACACGATAATGGCGCCGGACTCTCCCGTCTCGATGCGTGCCACGCGCCGCGCGCACCGGGAATTCAACCCCGGACCTCCGCTCAGGGGGATCAGAGCGCACCGCGGGAATTAACGGCAGTCGCGGCAGACGCCACCACAGCAGGGCGCGGGCTGTGCGATTTACGGTCAGCGCAAAGTGCGGCGCAGGGCTGCCAACTGCGCGCCGGCCGCGGGGAACCCCCGCATAAATATCTCACGCTTTAATCAACGCGCGCGCACGTCTCTGGCGCCATCAATCGTGCTCTCTCTGCACGGCCGCCAATTCCGGGCGCGTGCGTTACCGAGTGACCGATGTCCGCCAGGCTCTATACGGCAGCCTGGGTAACTGGATCGGAGAGGAAGCATATCGGATCTTGACAGCTCGACTTTACAAGAGATGATACGATATATGACATAATAAGAAACGACAGAAATGGACACAACACACTAGCAGAAAAGATATCCAACGCTGAAGATTATGTGGGTAGATCGCATAACTAATGAAGAGGTACTGAACAGAATTGGAGCGAAAAGTAGGTTTTGGCATACCTTGACTAGAAGAAAGGATCTTGAATATTGGAGTGAACTGTGCAACTTTTCAGTCTTTGGGAGTGGAACGTTCGTTAAGCAACCGGTTGTATGTGAGGTATTGCATCAGCATACTCTGAAAGGAACCTAATTGGTATACAATCGGACCAGAGAGACTTACTACTGAAACTTCCTGGCAGATTTAAATTATCTGCCAGAACCTGGACTCGAACCTCACACCTTTGCCTTTCGCTGGCAAGCGCTCTAGCGACTGAGCTATCCCGACACGACTCAAAGGTCCCAGGTTCGAGTCCCGGTTCCGGCACACAATTTTACTCTGCCAGGAAGTTTCATATCAGCGCACATTCCGCTGCAGAGTGAAAGTTCATTCTGGAGACTTCCTTCTGTTAAGTGATTAATTTTCTTAAATACTCATGGGATATTTACTTCTAAATTGCGCATGGTGGAAGCTGCTCTTGATAGGAATTCTGGAGTATTTCCTTCATCTTCTCTAGTGAAGTAATTTCGGAAAGCTGTGTTCAGCAATTCTGTTTTAGCAGAAGTGTCGTCAGTATCATCACCATTTCTATAATGTATTGGAGGTATTCTTTGTGTTTTGGCGCTAGTATACTCTAGTACGACCCGAATATCTTAGGTTACGAACTGGCCTGTGCATGAATCGAAGTCAGCAAGGCTACATACGACATAGTGTAGCGCATGTGCAAATCACCACGGCTCACAGAGTTGCCCAAGGGTGTCTCACTCAGGGAGCATCCCGGGGGCCATTCGTTTCAAAAATGTTCAAATGTTTGTATAGCTTATGGGACTTAACTACGGGTTCATCAGTCACTAAACTTACATACTACTTATGAATTAACTAATACTAAGGACGGCAAATATCTATGCTCGAGGGGGGATTCGAACCCCACCGTAGTGGCCGTACAGACCGTGACTGGAGCGCTTCAGTCCCCTCGGCCACCGCAGCCAGCTTCCTTCGTTTCAGGCTGTACACAAGCTACCTGCCAAATTTGAGCCGAATCGATTGGCCGTGTTTGAGTTTTTGTCTTTGTCAGGTTGGTCGTTATACCAGCCTACAGTGGTTAATTAGCAGAGCGAAATTCAACCCCAATCTGCCCCCTCCCCCCGATCCTCTATCATATTTCTCTGTTCCAGTAGGTGCATTTCGCTTTAGGTGGGGAACGTACACGAAACTGACCAAAATTGTGAATTTGTTTTTAATGGCTCTTCATTTATTACATGGTATTGAAATTACAATTACCATATACTGGGTTCAAATTCCACTTCTAAATGCGAAAAAAAATTAATTTGTATCAGCTTGCACAGGGCCACGCATTTTTCCTTCTTTTTAATTCTCTCGTATTATCTGTTAATGTGGCGTTTTCTTTTCAATATTGTGCTATCAGAATGCAGGGAAGGTCTCTGAAGGCCCTCATCTGAAAACGTTGCCGCAAAATTACATTTTTTTTCTCAAGCAAGGTAGTTAGTATTGCAGTTTATGATGCAGTTATTACTTTTAATGGTGGCATCTCAGAGACGATAAGAGTCTGGTAGAGAACGGACTTCGACAAGCCCAGAGTTTTCACTCGCGACATGTTGATGGGGATTGACACTCAACGTAAACTTGCAGCCATTAAATCCACTCAAGACCTTGCACAGCAAACAAGAGAGAAAAGAAGAAGCCAGAAGAGAAGTCGTGAAGGAAATGAGGACATTCATTACAGGTGGGAATTTGAAGGTGGGAATGGCAACGAAAAAGCAAGTTTAACTGTAGAATGCATTTTCGCAGAACTACCGTTTCGTATTCAGGTACATTTTTTTCCAAAACAAGAAAAGATTTGACTATTATTTTTGGCATATCTTTTGCATTATACAGGGTGTCTCACGAAAGACGCCTGCCAGGCGTCCGCAGATCGCTGTGTTGGGTTCTGTTCGGCTCCCGGCCGCCGCCACCGCATCCACCGGCCACGGCAGCGCCCGATTCTCGGACTCTTATTGTGCCGCGGGCGCATACACTGAGTTAAAGTCTAAACAAACATTGCCATCTAAGTAACCAAAGCTTACCTCTATTTACAGCAGATGTTCAAAATGATGTCCCTCTATGGTAAGGGGGGCCTCACATCTCTTGAACACATTTGCGAACACTCGACGAATTTCGGCTGCCAAAATCTGCGAAATGACAAATCGAACCTCTTTTTAACCAAACAATAAATTCTGACAGGTATGTGAACAATATCCTGCATCCATTTTTTCAAAAATTTTCACCCAAGGAAAAGCCGTACGGTTATTTCATGCAGGACAGTGCAAGACCACACATTCCCAATTCTTCTGTGGCAGCAATACGAAGTGTTTTTAATGATAGGATAGTTGACTGGCCTCCTCGTTTTCCAGATCTAAATACCTGTGACTTTTGTCTTTGGGGACTGTTAAAAGACAAGGTGTATGCAAGCAATCCAAATACACTCGGAGAGTTGGAAGACAGGATGCAACTAGTCATTTGCCAGATTTCGGCAGCCGAAATTCGTCGAGTGTTCGCAAATGTGTTCAAGAAATGTCAGGCCGCTCTTTCCATAGAGGGAGATCATTCTGAACATCTACTGTAAATAAAGGTAAGCTTAGGTTAGTCAGATAGCTTGTAGACTTCAACTCAGTGTATGCGCCCGCAGCACAATAGAGTCCGAGAATCGGGCGCTGCCGTGGCCGGCGGATGCGGTGGCGGCGGCCGGGAGCCGAACAGAACACAGCGATCCAAGGACGCCTGGCAGGCGTCTTTCGTGAGACACCCTGTATACAGGATGTCCCACTCAGCTGTTTCACCCCTAATATCTCTGTAACTACAATGGGTATTGTAAAACGAGTTCCACGGTCATGAATGTACGGCAGGGGCTTATGAAAGTAGGTATATAAGACAGTCTAAAACGTAAAGGAATATTATTTTCAACACAAACTTGTCTTGTTTTAAAAGGATACCCTATGACATTTCTTAAGCAATCGATAGGATGAAAAATCACAAAATGAATGGGTTGGTTGCATCACGATGCGTCAGTTACATCCGGAGAGACTCATGGTTGAGTGTCGGACACGCGCTAGCAGCGCTCCTCATGTGTTTCAAACGTCAACTTCGCTTCGCAGTTTCTCCGGGTGTAATTGACGCATCGCGATGCAACCAACGCCATTCGTTTTGTGATTTTTCTTTTTATTGATTGCTTAAGAAATAATATGGGGTATCCATTTAAAAAAAAAAAAAAAAAAAAAAAAAAAAAAAAAAAAAACCATAAGTTTGTGTTGAAAATAATACTTCTTTGGGTTTTAGAATGTCTCATAGTACCGACTTACGTTCATGACCGTGGAACTCGTTTTTCAATTTATCTTGTAGTTTCAGAGATATTTGGTGTGAAATAGTTGATTGGGATACCCCGTATAAGAAACATGTATACGGAGTGAATATTTAATATCATTCATGTATGTCAAGATAGAGGATAAATAAAGTAAAATTTCTATGTGAAGGTTTTCAATTAAAAAAAAATTTAACCTAAAACTTCGTTAAATATCAATAAATTGACATGATTCATTGGGTTTCTTTATATGATGGTTGCTATTACACTAAAAAAATTCAAGCCACATTCGTAGAAACTTTCTTCGTAAATGGTACCTTTGCGAATCATAAGTTCATAAACTTAAAAATTCCAAAAACAATAAAAAAATTCCATTAAAATTTCAAAATAATTTCAGTAGATGCTTTGAAGTACCATCTAATTTCATATATGTAACTCAGACTTGAAGGGCATGGAAGGGATGCAGTGGTTGGGAAGGGAGTAAGACAGGGTTGTTGCCTTTCTCCAATGTTATTCAGTTTGTACATTGAGCAAACTATAAAGGAAAGCAAGGTGAAATTTGGAAAAGGATTTAAAGTTCAGGGTGAAGAACTAAGAACATTGCGTTTTGCCGACGATATAGTGATTCTGTCAGATACAGCAAAGAATCTGGAAGAGCAGCTGAACGGAATGGACAGTGTGCTGAAAGCTGCATATAAGATGAACATTAGCAAGAGCAAAGGAGGGGTAATCGAGTGCAGTCTAAGAAAATCAGGCGATGCTGAAGGAATTAGATTGGGAAACGAACCAATAAAGGAGGTAGATGAGTTTTGTTACTTGGGCAGTAAAATAACAAATGATGGTCGCAGTACAGAGGATATAAAATGCAGAATGGCAATGGGTAGAAAAGCGTTCTTGAAAAAAAGGAATTTGTTAACATCGAATATTGATTTAAGGCTAAGGAAGTCTTTCAAATCAAATGTTCAAATGTTTGTACATCTTATGGGACTTAACTACGGGATCATCAGTTCCTAAGCTTACAAACTACTTATGAACTAGCTAAGACTAAAGACGGCACAAATATCCATGCCCGAGGGGGGATTCGAACCCCCGACCGTAGTGGCCGTGCTGACCATGACTGGAGCGCCTCAGTCACCTCGGCCACCGCGGCCGGCAAGGAAGTCCTTTCTGAAGGCATTTGTGTGGAGTGTTGCCTTGTATGGGAGTGTGAAACATGGACGATAAACAGTGCGGACAGGAAAAGGATACAGGCTTTTGAAATGTGGTGCTACAGAAGGATGCTGAAGATTAGGTGGGTGGATCGCGTAACTAATGAAGAGGTACTGAACACAATTGGGGAGAAAAGGAAATTTCTGGCGTACCTTGACTAAAAGAAGGGATCGATTTTGTAGAACACATTCTTAGACATCAAGAAATCGTCAATTTAGCATTGGAGGGAAGTGTGTGGGGTAGAAACCGTAGAGGAAGACTTTTGTATCCCATCCACGTCGCCACTTTTGTGTATCGTTGCCGCCGGTTGTCCTGGGTGTCGGTGGCCGAGTAGAGAGAGACCGACACAGGGAAATAGGATGCACACGTGTGCGGGTACAGAGTCTGAGGTGACCAGCCAGTGGGACAGCAGAAACTAGAAACACTAAGCTAGATTAGAAGAAGTTGTATATTTCGGAGAAATATGATAACACTTATCTTTTACAAAGTTCATGACTGCCAACTAAGTGTACTGCTGAGACATAGGTTAACTAGGTAGAGGCCTGCCTATTGATGAGTCCTAGTGCCTGTCCTCATCCCAAGTGACCGATGCAGTTCCGTTGTGGCCACGAGCAGGATGGTAGCAGAGGGCGCTCTTGACTGACGTCGTAAGAACGCCGTGCCGTGCGTGCATGGCGGCGCGCGGCGAAAGTACGTGGCGCGCACTTCACACCACAGAGACCAAGAGATGGATACAGTAAGCAGATTCAGACAGATGTAGGTTGCCGTTCTTATGTGTAGTTGAAGAGGCTTGTTCAGGATCGGGTATTGTGGAGAGCTGCATCAAACCAGTCTCCGGACTGAAGACCACCACAACAACTTAAAAGCTGTGGATTTTCTGATAGGTTATACTTGTACTTGTTTTTCGTGTGCGTCCCTTCCCCCCCCCCCCACCCCCCCCCACCTTAATCATCGAGAAGAGCGGGTGAATAGTAACGTGTACACCATCAGTTGTTTACGCCAGAAGAGTTGAGAAGACGTGTGTTCGCTAACGGTGACGAGCCGTCTCCAGCTCAGCTCGGCAGAGGTCTGTCAGAGTCCGCTGGCCCCGGAGTGTCGGGAGGGTCATTTCCGTCCGCGCGGCTTCCGATATTAACGCATTCCATTACGCGACTGCCGCCCGTCGCCATGGCAACCGGTTAGGTGGCCCATCACACGCGCGAGCTGCTGACCGCGTCCGGAGCCGACACTGCGAGCGACTGATGCCATGCCGCGCTGTCGTTTCTACACTGTGGCTTCGCATGTCAGACGAAGCGTGGTTCGAATCTCGCTCTCTGCGATTTTCGTGCAACTCTCGTTACGTCAGACAGGGACATGTAAAGGCTTACTGGAACCCCCTGAAAAAGTTTTCGATATTAGTGGGTACAACCTAAAGCAGTACTTGTGAGGAGAACTGAAAGATAAAGGTACTCAACTCGTTACACGACAGACTGGTGACATATTTTACTTCCCCTATCGCGATGTTTGTACGCGATAAACTCCGAACCTACTCAAGCGATCTAAATGAAATCTCGTACTGCATATCTGATATGCTCCAACTTAAAGATACGATAGTTCTCATCTCTATTCAATTCATACCGTACATTTTATTTTTACTAGTATTGCCTGTGGTCGGAAATCGACCAATTGTGTTTACAATGTTCACTGGGGGTAAACTTTTACGTATGATGTTGACGGCCTCGCGTGATTATGTTGGCCCATTCGCCCATCGCTGGCAACGGGTTATGCACAACGCTAGTGACTACTTTGAAGGACAGTAACAGGTCCAAACATGCATCGCTTTCGTTTCAGTTGTGAATAAATAGTTGCCACTATTTCAGTTCCAACCTCGTATAAAAGGAACATTTCTTTTTGAAAAAAAAAGAGACGATCTGTTATCAGAATTTCTAAGGATTGTTCACTCGCCTGTTTCAAATTTTTCTCTCTCTTAGCTTTTGTTGAGTGTTAGGCATTCTGTGGCATAAATTGCTTCTGTTCGGATAACGGTTTGAAAGTAACGAATTTTGGCTTTTCTGGAGATTGATGTCTTATTGTAGATGCTCCTCGTTTTCTGGTACAGTAGGTCTATCTTTGCGCCTCTGGTCTCGACTGCCATGCTTTCTTTGGCTTTGGGGCTTATCTATTCTCCAAGATACTTAAAGTTTTCGACTTTGTGGACAGTACCCAAAACAGGTTGACAGGCTGCTGGGGGCGACTCCAGAGGTGGAGATGAATTGGGTTTTGGAGAAGAATATTTGCATACCTTTTTTCAATGCTTATTCTTGGAGAATCCCAATGCTGGCTATAGAAGTATTTGGGTCATGAGATAAGAGGTCTAGGTCGTCGGCGGAGACAGTGATTCCTTTCCTGGCTGTTCCGAGCCCAATACCACTCTGAATGCTGTGGGACTGTAGTTGACGTCGACATTTCATGGTGAGTTCCTCCAAGGCGCAGTTGAATAGAAGAGGCGGAAGTCCATCATTTTGTCTGACGCTGGTGCGGATCTGGAATGCGTCTGAGATTGCTGTTCCGAATTTTACTATAGAGAACGTATTTATTAGTGAGGGTTGCATCAGTTACCTTTTTGAGTCTTTCGGTCTATTCCGAATTCGGAGAGAACTTCGGAGACAATGAGAGTAGCTCTCTTAGACTGTTCGCGGATGATGCTGTTATTTATCGGTTAGTACAGTCACCAGAAGATCAAAAGCAACTGCAAAATGATTTAGATAAGGTATTTGCATGGTGCAAAAATGGCAATTGGCCCTTAATAATGAGAAGTGTGTGGTCATATGACCATTAAAAGAAAATTCGTTAAACTTCAGTTACACGACAAATCAGTTAAACCTAAAGGCGATGAATTCTACTGAATACCTAGGAGTAAGAATTACGAACAACCTAAATTGTAAAGAACTCATAGAAATTATTGTAGAGAAGACGAAGCAACGACTACATTTCACTGGCAGAACACCTAGAAGATGCAACAGTTCTACTAAAGAAACTGCCTACACTACACTTCTGCGTCCTCTTTTGGAGTATTGCTGCACATAGTGAGATCCACACCAGGTGGGACTGAAGAACGATTTAGAGAATATTCTGAGAAGGGCAGCTCGTATTGTATTGTCGCCATATAGAGGAGAGAACTCACGGAAATGATGCACGAGTTGGGGTGGAAATCATAAAAAAAAGGCATTATTTGTTGAGGCGAGTCTATTTGCGAATTTTCTTTCACCAACTTTCTGTTCAGAATGAGATCATATATTGTTAGCAACCACCAACATAGCGAGACATGACCATCATAATAAAATAAAGGAAATCAGATCGAAAACGAAGATTTAGGCGTTCGTTTGTCCTGCGAGCTATGTGAGACTGGAACTATAGAGGAATATTGTTGAGTCTTCCGAAGGTACGCGTGGTCGAGTGGTTAGTATTGCAGATCGCTGTCCTTGCGGTCCCCAGTTCAAATCCCGCCACGCACAGAAAAAAATATTTGTTTGTATACACAATTTCTAGAATTTTCTACGTGTTTCTTATGTTTCATGTACTTGTAAGTTCCAGAAAATACTTTCTATGTATAAACAGTGGAGCGCTAGAAGGAGGAGGCAGTATGTACTGAGTGTACACTTGTGTTAGCAATAAACGTGTTCCAAGTGTAAAGTGTTGTGCTCCATTAAGACCAGCCTTCGAGTTCCGGACCATCTGCAGTTTTGCAACGTGATAGTATCATAAAAATGGTTCGATGAACCCTCTGTCATGAACTTCAATGTGACTTGCAGAGTGGCCATGTAGATGTAGATGAGAGGGTTGCTCGATCATGAAAGTAGCATGCCTTTCGGAAGTCGATAGAGGTAATATAGAGCGGTTTGGATGTGGTTGTATAGTGGGAGATTAAAGACGTCAGATTGTGGATGTGCTCTACACAGGAGCGGAATTCCAGGAAACCCGCCTGGTATTCGTCTAGGTGCGCATGAAGTTAGGGCTTCAGAGAGGGACAGTGTCCAGTCTCGAGTCGCCCAGAAAGTTGGAGTTCTGCTGTATTGTTTAATTATAAAAGAATCCATCACCAACTAATTAATCGGTCCTAATTTTTTACTCTTGTTACAGTGACATGCTGCTCAACGTAGTACAATACAATAATTTCTGCAAAGACTAGCATGGGGCTTCTTCTACAAAGGGAATACTCTACAGGATGTGAAGCGACGAGAACTAGTGCAGTGATTACAAGTGTGCCAGCGATGTATAAACCTAAGCGTGACCCACGTCCACCACCGAGCTAAACCCAGTGAACTAGCCTCTGGCACTGGGATGGCCATCATTCTCACTGTAGCTACTAAGATGTTGTTCTGATTGTTTATATGAAACAACTACATCTAAAACCATCGTACCTTAAACTACAGGCAAATCCGGTGTTCGCACCCAGTCGCCCTGGACCCGAGTGTGACGGATTCCATTAGAAGATGGCAGCCAGTCCACACTCCAGTGGCATGGCATGGGTGAGATTGTGACGTCCGTGGAGACCAGTGGTTCCCAAAGCGGCCTATACAGGGAGTTACAAAACGTACGGCCAAACTTTCAGGAAACATTCCTCACACACAAAGAAAGAAAATATGTTATGTGCACATGTGTCCGGAAACGCTGAATTTCCATGTTAGAGCTCATTTTAGTATTTCTCTTTAAATGTAAATTTCATTCCAACGTGATCAAATTGAAAATTTTCACAATCGACATGTGTGGGATGACGAGAATCCGCACGCAATTGTGCAATCAAGTCATCAACACAGATTTTCTGTGAACGTTAGGGCAGGAATTGTTGGTGATGTCTTGATTGGGCGTCATGTTCTTCCACCTACGCTCACTGGAGCACGTTATCATGATTTCATACGGGATACTCTACCTGTGCTGCTAGAACATGTGCCTTTTCAACTACGACACAACATGCGGTTCATGCACGATGGAGCTCCTGCACATTTCAGTCGACGTGTTCGTACGCTTCTCAACAACAGATTCGGTGACCGATGGATTGGTAGAGGCGGACCAATTCCATGGCCTCCACGCTCTCCTGACCTCAACCCTCTTGACTTTCATTTATGGGGGCATTTGAAAGCTCTTGTCTACGCAACCCCGGTACCAAATGTAGAGACTCTTCGTGCTCGTATTGTGGACGGCTGTGATACAATACGCCATTCTCCAGGGCTGCATCAGCGCATCAGGGATTCCATGCGACGGAGGGTGGATGCATGTATCCTCGCTAACGGAGGACATTTTGAACATTTCCTGTAACAAAGTGTTTGAAGTCACGCTGGTACGTTCTGTTGCTGTGTGTTTCCATTCCACGATTAATGTGATTTGAAGATAAGTAATAAAATGAGCTCTAACATGGAAATTAAGCGTTTCCGGACACATGTCCACATAACATATTTTCTTTCCTTTTGTGTGAGGAATGTTTCCTGAAAGTTTGGCCGTACCTTTTTGTAACACCCTGTATAGACCTCCAGCAGTCCAATCCAACTTGCAAGGGGTCCACATAGGCGTAAATATAATATGGCGGTATATTTGTTGTACATGGATGCACGATAATGGTTCATATTTACGAAGGTCGCAACCAAAATTCAGAATTTTGCTGACAATGCTGAAGCTTGATCCTTTGTATGTCATAGTTCGCTTTATTAGCTAAGCAAGAGAATGGACGAATTCAGTATTTTCGGTCTATATGAGGCGCGAAAACACAGTTAATGTTAGGAATTCGTAAAAAATTAATACACAAAAGGCAGGGGTCTACACAGACTAGAAGTTTTCAAAGGATCTACGACACAAAAAAGTTTGGGAGCCCAATGTGTAGACTCGGTCATTGTTGATCCCGAGGGACGTCCTGACGAACCTTTTTGGAAATAGCATTGGCAAGATCGTCCGGGATCTGAAAAGTATCTGGGTGTCTAATCAGGTTAAAGGTGTCACAATTCCGAACTTTTTGTCTCACAAGGAAAGTACTTGGGCTCGAACAAACACATATACATCAAAATCGTATGAGATATAATGTAAAGATTCCTTATTGCACTAGTGACACTCCCGCATCTGCAAAACTCTGCAGTCGTCCGTTAGAGGCTTCTGCGTGTGCCATGCCGCATTGCACTTTGACCTGTCGGTTAGCCAGTAGGGACGGTGTAGTGTGCCTCCGAAGTTGCGTTTTGTGGCGTTATTTGTGTGGTGAAGCGTCAGATGGGGCGGCGATTGCTAATCAGTCCTGCTAATGTATTGCGATTGGTTGAGATGATGTTAACGAATAACCCTTCTTCGTGAAGATGGTATTAGTGTAGAAGATGAATCATTTGCATGCTTTCTCGTATCTGTTATGGTACAGAAATATGAGCATAAGTTAGATACTGTTGTTATACTAACACATAATGATGATAATAGGGATGGTGACGAACAACTCATTGCAAGCGGTAGTGCTACGGTAAGTGCGGGAAGAGGCGATGGAAGCAGTGGCAGTGAATACCTACAGTCTTCGAGAAGAAGGTTAAATTTGCAACTATCATCACGGCTTTTGATGACAGTACGCTAGAGAACATGTACGACGATTGTTACATAAGTTATAGTTAAGATATCTGCATTACGTATGACGTCTGCAATTACATCTACAGTGCTATCTAGAGCATGATAGCAGACTTTTGCATAAAAACGACATCCACCAGCACATTTAGGTGTACGTAGATATGTTTGTTCGAGCCCTTGTACTTTCCTTGTCAGTTCAGGAGCGCCGCGGCGGAGCGGCCGAGCGCATTGAGGCGCTATTCTGCGATATGCGAGACGGTTCCCCGTCGGAGGGTTCGATTCCCCCCTCCCCCTGGGGCATGGATGTTTGTGCCTTCTCCAGTATAAGTTAGTTCATAAGTAGTTTGTAAGTTTAAGGACTGATGACCTCGCAGTTGAGTTCCATAAGCTTTACAAACATTCGAACATCAGTTCAAAAGCAACCCTATGGTATGTGGGGCAGGAGTATACGACGTGATCCAATGTACCCTCTGGGACACCACAATCGCACTGAGGCGTCGCCATCTTCCTGAACGGAGATAAGCATGTCGGATAGCGACCATGGCCGGTGAGGAAGTGTATCATTCCACGACTCGGTTGAAAGTGTCTCATGGACAGTCTTTCCTGCACACTCGGCAGGAGATCGTAGGTTCTCCTTCCGGTTTCATCTTGTTCCCACTGTTGTTGGCCATAGTTCTCTCTCCCCCCCCCCCTCCTTTTGATGGAGGTCTTACTTTGAAGCGGCACCCCATGATGTCAGTCACCTTTCCCTGGTCCCCATTTCTGACCCAGTACAGAGCCGCGTGTTCTCTTATTTCGACGTCCATTGGGGGTCAAGACAAGAAGCGCCCCTCCAGGAGTTGTCCTACAAGCCCCCACCCAGTGCAGCAGAATGTTCCGTTGCACTCTTCTCGCCCCCATAGCAAGCACCACCGGAGTGAGCTTGCGTCATCGGCTGCCAGACACATAGCCCACGATAGATACAAGTATACTGCTGTGATAGAGCTCGATTGGGCGGAAGGTGGAACCTTCGATGCCCAGTGCCAGCGAGCCTGTGTAGAAGGTAAGATTGGTAGTGCCGCCGAGCTCCTGCCTAGGATGGCACAGTGGTAGGGATGGCGGTTATTGCTGAAACAACCGGTTTTCGGTTATACCGGTTCTTTTCATCTCCAGTTTAACCGCACTGTAAAATCTGCTCAAGATAACCGTTTTTTTTTAAATATCCGGTTTTCGGTTTTTTATTGCTATTATTTCCAGTAGAGTTCGACCGAAACATATTTCGCGGCCGAAACAACAACCGTAATCGAATTTTCGGTTCTTCTATTTTCGGCCGAAACCGAAACTTACGAAATTTAGGTAAATTTACGTTATACGACAAATCACTAGTCTTTCCATATTTTGCAAGATCCCCTCCCAACACTACGCCTTCTTGAGTGTAAGCCTAGCCAGGAGTCCGTAGTAGACGATATACGAAGCATACAGATTTACTGGTCTAGTATTTCCATCCGGCTGTTGCGAATATTGATCCAACCACTCTGTAAGCTGGAATTGTGAGCCAGCGCATACGAATATCTCGTTATATACACTATTACAGTCAGTAAATGAACTTCAATCAGTGCTGCAGAAGTATTTCGAAAAATAAAGTCACAGTTCCGACTAACAGTATGATTGTTGTCAGTGTAAATTTACGCAAATTGAACTAGGAAAGCTGTGTACCACATGATCAAAGAATGTTCAAATGGGTGTTAGTTCATATCAGACCTAACTGCTTAGGTCATCTATCCCTATACTTAAAAACTACTTAATCTAACTTACGCTAAGGACAATATACACCCCCATGACCGAGGGAGGAGGGAGGACTCGAACCTCCGACTGGAGCAGCCGCGCAGTCCGTAACATGGAGCCTCAGACCGCAAGGCTACCTCGCGAGGCACCACATGATGAATGTTACCTAAATCCATATTAGTTACTAAAGAAAGCCTCTTGTTTTCAATGAATCACATAATTAAAACTTGTTAGCATAACAATATGATAATACATTAAAAGTTATTATTCCAAGCTTACATAATAGGTATATGAATCGAATTTACCTTCTCTTCCAAGAAACATTTTGGATGCTTTCTCCTTAAATGAAACAGCATGTTTGTAGTACCTCCACCCGTTTTCAGCTTTTTAAAGCAAATGGAACATTGTACCTCGCTGCTACCGTACTTCGTGCAGTACTTCCACACTCGGGACGGTGCCATTTAAGACACAACCGATGTTTGGCGACGACAGCAAGGAACTGCCGCATGACCAGACGGAGGAAAGTCTCGTACACTGCCGGTGCACGCGCGTCGTCTAATAGGCTACGCCTCACGGCAACAGGTGCATCGATGCCTCCTCAGTAGCTGCAGCAGTCCTTAAGTTCTTATTCTACGCCTTTCTGACCGCCGGGATTGTTTTTAAATTATCACTGATCGCTTTTCTTAGTTACTGCGATGACCTAATATTTCACAGCAGTGGAAATTTTAGGAGTAAATACTAGGGTCTACTAGTTTTAATTTTTTAAAATTATTTACAAAAAACACATTTTGAACCACTACTACAGGAAGTAGTCGTACAGGTTTTTTTTACCCGGTTCTTGGCAATAACTAAAAAAATCGGTTACAACCGACACCAAGTAAATACCAAAAAAACCGGTTATTCAAAACTAAAATCCCGGTATCGGTTTTAACCGATCGGTTTTTCCCATCCCTACACAGTGGTAGTGGAGTTTGTGACACTTGCGGGGAGTGACACTTGCGCGGAAAGGGAATTTGTAGACACTTGCGCGGAGACCCGGACGCTGCAGGTAGTGAACAGGGTGTTCCAGAAGTAGGGATACACCACCCCTACTCCTCGCCCTCCAGCCGCTACCTGTGCCGCATTCAGGGAAAGGCCCACCGAGCGAGGTGGAGCTGTAGTAACGGCCCGGAGATATCACAGCCTCATTCAACAGGGAGATAACACGTCATACAAATATCACTCGATTTACAATACAGCACCATGTGAAGAGGAATGTGATGAAATCGGAACTGAGCGCAACCGTTGCTAACTACAATTTCGGATTTACTGCATTTTGAGTCAGAATTCGCATCTATATTCGCATTTATCGCAAATGCGAATTTTTCCTGTCCCTAGTAATACCTCTAAAAATAAACAGCTGATCAAGGCACTAAAAGCAAGGGCAGATCTTTGGGTGTATTACTACAAATAACTAAAACACAATTTTATCGTGGAATTATATACAATCTCATTATAAAGGTTTTTTGTAGGTGGTTTTGAGCAGCTTTTAAATATGTTAGGAATAGCATTATGAAATATAGACAGCTACACCTTATGTTTATTATGAGATATCGATTTCGGCTAATTTCAGGTCATCTTCAAGTCTCAAACAACAGGTGTTACTTATGCATTTTTCCAGTGGCCCTCATAACCTTTAGCTGTTTACACACGAGGTCTAACGTTGTTAGTCGCGTTAGCGATGAAAACAGAACCCAGAATCTTTGCGTCTAAATGATACATATATTGGTGTGATGTCTTATTTCGGAAGAACAAACATCACACCAATACATATATAGCTCTCGGTAAAGTGGAACGGTTCGATGTCGTTACGTAGCACAGCACGGCGACTGGAAACGCAGGAGAAGTGCAAACAATGTTCTCTCCTCAGAGGTATGATTCTAATTAGGTTCGACGTAGACTTCTACAACATACAGTCTACACGGCGAAGATTACACCAAAAAATTTAACGTTTCGTCTACTTTCGCGATAGCAACCAAATTTTAAAATCGTGTCTACTAAGTACAGATTTAGCAACACAAAACGCTTCAAGTCCACCTTAGATCATCGGTCGCTAGACTTACACTACTTAATCTTACTTAAAATAACGTAGGCAAAGTACAAACAAACATACCCTTGTCCGAGGAAGGACTCGAACATCCCACCGGACCGGCCGCGCAATTTGTGACACAAATTACATGTTTGATAATATTAATGCATAGAAGTATGAAATCACGTCAAGACTACTTCCTGCAAAAATTTCGGCAAAAAAAGTTGGCACTGAGTTTATAAAAACAAAATTCTGGTATATTGGATTTTAACATTTTATCAAAAAATGAATGTTACTACAAGAGATACAGCCATTCAAATTTACGGGCACCATAACGTATTCCCTTCCTGAGTAAATGAGCTGCTTCTTGTAGTTTCAACGCCGTTTTCTTGAATGTTCTGAATATAAATCTTCACACAGACTTCTTGAGGAGGAGAGTGATACGGATATCTGATTGTAAACCACTGCCTATTACGGTAGACCTTTTTGACTGTACTGTACAGGAGTTCCGCGTATTCCGTAATTTATATTTATACAGTTAACAGGCAATGTAATTTATAACCAACTATTGGCTGTCAATTTCGCTTCATTTTTCCGGGAAGTCTTGCAACTTGTTTCTCCCTGTTGGTTTATGCAAAGTTCGGAGTAAAAATGGTTGTGTATGACGGTGATGGAAAATAGAATTAATCTTTAGCATTTTTCGGTGTGTGACTTTCCCTTACACATTCCGTATTTCATACATTTCTTAGGTGTATTTCTAATTCGAATACAGCCAAATCGTTTTGGGGTCTACGAATAAACGCTTCAAGTATGTAAAATACTCATTGACTTATTATTAACGTTTTTTAATTGAAGGTATAAGGTTGCGTCTCCTATTAAAAAGCATAGCAGCTATTTTTAAAGAGATGGAAGTTGCGTGATAGTGGGGTTAACTATAAAGCGGTCAATTACATCAACGTATCTGTGCAGGATGCCTAATATATTTATTGTTTGCGCATGTGTCTTGATATGCTTAGTGTTCTGAATAATATGCTTTTAGGAGGTATGACTGTGGAAAGTCATCGTCTTGTAGTAGCAAAGAATGTCTTAATAACTCTCCAAACATTATCACTATTAAAATACCATTTTGTTTTCAGGAGGAACACTCAACGAATTCATATGTAGTTAGAACAAGTTACTATATTGCCCTTCAGCTTTGAAAGGGTTGTGCAATTTCACTGAGTTTCGTGTTATGTTGACAGTGTGGAAACTTGACAACAGCAGTGCTAGACTTCTTGGTGTACCTGTGCCCAGGAAAAGCCATTAGCCGCCCCAAGGGTCCCGGGTTCCGCGCAAGTGTCACTCCGCGCAAGTGTTCCAACCCCGTGGTAGTGGCGCTATACAAAGGGCCAGACCGCGGCTTAGAGGGTGGCAGGAATATCGGATTGAGCAGGGCACAAACGTATCACGTGACTCACCACAACCGAAAGCAACCTACCGAAATAGGTTTGTTGTTCTCGAACTTAAATAAATGAACCGGAAAAGTGAAGAATGGATTCAGAGAAGACATTGGAAGACTTAAAGAAAATTCTGAATACACATATGATTAACAAATCAATGTGCATCAGAAACTACAAGGATTTTTACATGTTAAGCGTTCCGTAAGTATAGGACCGTATTAAGGCTGTACAATGTTTCGTTTAGTGTACTAATGGGAAATGTTGCTTAGTGCGAATTAATTTCCTGTTTGTTGTGTCGGGAAATTGTTTGGCGTTTTGTAGGGAATTCGATTTCCTTTCTAAGGACGAAATAAAAAATTTCGTAGCTTGTGGCGAGGGACGGTGCGAGGGACTTGTGCGGAAAAGAGAGAGCTGTCACTACCCCTTCCAGTTATGTTTGCAGGTGCAGGAAGAAAACGAGAGTAACTGATTTACTTGTCGGACAGGGTTACATACAAGAAACTGTCAACTATAGAACAGGAACAGCATTAATATTTACCTCATGGTCAACGCAAAAATGTATTCTTGTGTTTCGGTTTTCAAACAATATTAGCTGAATCCTATAGAATTAGAAGAACGCGTTTTGGTGCTGAACACGAAGTAAATAGTTTATGCTGTTACTGCTCAATGGTTGACAGATTCTTGTATATACCCTTGGCCGCTCAGTAGCTAGCAAACAGAATTGCCCACAAAACGGCTAAAAATTTTCCAACTCACTCAAACAGGGAATTAACTCGCACCAAGTAAGAATGCATGTAAGATAAAAATGACGGGAAAATACAAGGCACTACACCATCTCATATTCAAACACAGAACAACGATGGTCTATCAACATCTACTTCGTGAAAATGAGCTGAACATATACAGCTGTATTCAAAAGAAGTGCTGGCTTCACTTTTTTGCGTGCACGTTGTATCCCTGTAATATACCCTCCTTCGTATGAACGCTGACGCTTCCATTCTACATCTACATCTACGTAGATACTCTGCAAATCACATTTAAGTATACATGTGGCGTCTGTTCCGAAAGAACAGACGTCACTTCTGATCCTACAGTTGTGTATTTTATTTAATATTCACAGAATATATGACATCAACTGCGATTGGGCAAAGGTGAAAATGTGTACCCAGCCGGGATTCGAACCTGGGTCTCCTGCTTTCTAGGCAGTTGCGCTGACCTCTACACCAGTGGGGATACAGTGATCATCGCACCTGCAAGGACTAACTAAGCACGCCTCCCGTCAGATACAAATTCCCAGCTTCACCCTGCCCACAGTACTCAAACTCGTAGTTATGAATTAATTCCCTGGGAATTTGTATCTGACGGGAGGCGTGCTTAGGTAGTCCTTGCAGGTGCGGTGATCACTGTGTCCCCAGTGGTGTAGGGGGTCAGCGCAACTGCCTAGAAAGCAGGAGACCCAGGTTCGAATCCCGGCTGGATACACATTTTCAGCTTTGCCCAATCGCTGTTGATGTCATATATTCTGTGAATATTAAATCACATTTAAGTGCCTGGCAGAGGGTTCATTAACCACTTTCGTAACTTTTCTCTACCGTTCCATTCTCTAATAGCGCGCGGGAAGAAAGAACACCTAAATCGTTCCGTTTTCGATGTGATTTCTCTTATTTTATTGGGATGGTCATGTCTCCCTAAGTAGTTGGGCGCTAGCAAAATATTTTCACATTCAGAAGTAAAAGTCGGTGATTGAAACTTCGCAAACAGATCACGCCGCAATGAATAACGTCTTTCGTTTAATGATTTCCACCCCAATTCGTGCAACATTTCCGTGACGCTTTCCCCCCCGTAACGTGATAAAACAAAACGAGCTGCCCTTCAACGATATGCAGCTAACTTCCGATTTCGATGTGTCGCGTGATACGTTTGTACCCTGCTCAATCCGATATTCGTGCCGGATATGTGACAGTTGCACCCAGTGACATTTGCACCCAATCACAAATCTGTGACATTTGCACCCAGTCTGGCTGAAACTACCTGTTCACTCGGCTGCAGAAGTACCCCTCGCTAAGCCGCTCCTGTGCCTGCGGTAATTCCACGTCGCTCTACCCAGGGAGTCCTCGCTCATCGGAAACGCTCTCTCGACACAGTCTGCCTGCAATCGCAGAGAAATGTGCTGCAGTCCCGAGGTCCTTGTCCACCTCAGTGGATGACTGCTGTCAGTACGATTATGTATATCGTAGTTCGTGCAGCTTGGTGTTTGTGAGCTTATAGTTTCGAAATGGAGATACCGACGACCAACGAGGGGAAGCCATGTGGCCACTATGAAGGCTACTCGTACATCATAAAAAAAACCAAAGCAGACGGAACAGAGATTTGGCGCTGTTCATAGAACAACGCACTGTCCAGGAATGTATTCCAATCAGTGTTTCCCTAGTGATGTAAAATGCCTCGACAATTATATGTTGGAGCAAATGCCCAGAATAAATACCTGGGCAACCTGCCCAAAATTCATAAATAAGCAGGCATTTATGGATTTGAATCATAAACTTACAAGCAGTATCTACAAAAATAACGTGATATTTTGTTCAAATGTTTGTAAAGTCTATGGGACTTAACTACGGGGTCATCAGTCCCTAAACTTACAAACTACTTATGAACTAGCTAATCCTAAGGACGGCACAAATATCCACGCCCGAGGGGAGATTCAAACCCCCGACCGTTGTGGCCGTGCAGACCGTGACTGGAGCGCCTCAGTCCCCTCGGCCACCGCGGCCGGCGTGATATTTTGTACTACTCTCTAAAGTACATCTCAAATGCTCCAACGCTCTTCTGTTCTCATTTCCCGGCAGCCCATGTTTCGCATACATACAATGTTGTGTTGCAAACGTATGTTCTGAGAAATTTGTGTCTCAAGTTCAGGGCGATGTTTGACAGCAGTAGATTTCCCTTTCCCATGAACGCCCTCTTTGCTTGTGCTAATCTACTTTTTATGTCCCCCCTTGCTTCTTTCGTCGTGGGTTTGTTTACTGCAAATGTAGCAGAATTCCTTGTCTTCGTGTACATTTTGATCACCACTTCAGATGTTATTTCCTCGCTACTTTTATTTCTGTTAGTTCTCATGACTTTCGTCTTTGTTTGGTTTACCTTTAATCTATGGTCTATGCTCATCAGTCTTTTCATTTTATTCAACAAATTCTGTAATTTTCCTTCACATCCACTGACGACAGCAATGTCATCAGCAAATCTTATCATTGATATTGTTTTATCCAGAAGTTTTATCACAGACTTGAAACTCTTCTTTATTTCCGATATTACGTCTTCATTTTACAATTGGAACAGTGATGCCGACAGTCCCGAAACTTTTCTTACATTTTTTTTTTTTTTTTTTTTTTTTTTTTTATCTGAGCTTTTTGTTCTTGACTTTCGACGCTTATTGTATTCACTTGGTTCTTATACAAACAATGTAACACCAACAATTTACTCCCATTTTTCTCAGAATTACGGACATCATACTGAACCTTACATTATCGAAGGCTTTTTCCAGGTCACAAATCTTATGAATATGTCTTGGTTCGCCGGCCGCGGTGGCCGCGGAGACTGAGGCGCTCCAGTCACGGTCTGCACGGCCACTACGGTCGGGAGTTCGAGTCCCCCCTTGGGCATGGATATTTGTGTCGTCCTTAGGATAAGGTAGTTCGTATGTAGTTTGTAAGTTTAGGGACTGATGACGCCGTAGTTATGTCCCTTAAGCTTAACAAACATTTGAACATTTGTCTTGGTTCTTCTTTAGTCTCGCTTCCATTATGAACTGCAGCATTGCTATTGCGGCCACGCATTGCCGTAAAGCACGGCCAGTGACAATGCGACCTCACAGCCCTCGGCTCTTCTACCTGCCGGGCAGAGATCGGACGGGGAGATAAGCGGACGGGTGCAGGATCCATTCCTCCCGCGGTCAGAAAAATAGGACTGAATCCTCCCGAGCCTGCAAAGTAGGGATGAGCTTAACTGCGATTTTTCGATATCAGTGATTTCTGTGACTGCTACTTTTATATATCTGTGATTCGTAGTTGCGATTTGTCACTGTTTACAAACGCACTGTACAAATCCTCGACATGTATCCCTCCGCGCTCAAACTGCGATTTCGGTGACTCTGAATGCTACTTCTGCGATTTCGGCTACTGATATTGCTACTTCTGCGATTTCTGCTATTTCCGTGATATCTGCTACTTCCGTGACTTATGCGATGTGTGTGGTAAATGAACAGATCCTCTTCCTACGTGTAAATATATACAAAAAAAAAAAAAAAAAAAAAAAAAAAAAAAAAAAAAAAAAAAAAAATATTGATGCTCAATTTACGTGTAATGTTGGGATTATTTACACATCGACAAATGTCAATTAGCCTTATAAAAACTATTTCAGTGTTTGGTGTGTAATGTATAGTTAAAAGTGAGGTTATTCGCAAGTAATGTGTAACCGAAATCGGCAAGTAGGCGTATAGTCTACCTTAACAGAAACATTTGATAGATTAGGCACACAGCAACTATAACAGTGCAACGAAAGTGCTATGTTCTTGCCTGTAGAATGAATGAATAGATTTTTTTAACATTGTGTGATATAAGTCACTTACCAATTTGAAAGAGATAAGTAAATGTGAAATACAACGTGAGTGACTTCTGAAAATTCTCTTTTCTCTTTAAAACCTTTCGGTATCACTACATATTCTGCCAAATAACTATAGATAAGAGCTTGCGTTATATTTTACTAATCGACGTGCCGACCTAGTGTGCTCATGTTGGCAACTAAAGCTTCATTTTATAAGAATTTTTAACTTACTGACTGTACAGGGTTACACACAAGAAATCTTACAACCACAGATAAAGAATAACATTAATTATTTATTTTATGATAAACAAAATATTATTTCAATCATTCTGTATGATTTAAATTTCTACGATCATTCATCGGTTGTTGCCAACATAAGCACACTATGCCACCACTGCAGTAAACAAAAGTGTTAATAATACTGAAGGATCCGATACCACCCATCTGCTTTCACTCATGTCATCACAGGACGGAATGTACGAAAAAGAAAAGGACGGAAAACAATATTCCTAAACCTAAAACAAATCTGATAAAAGAAAACTTTCCATTACGCGAAAACTTGTTTATTTTCAAGTGTAATATTTTTATAGAATCCTCGAAGGTACAAGTTTACTCCTATATAGCAGTACTTAACACAGTCCACATTGAAAATGGAGTTGGCCTACTGTTAAACATTTCGTAAAATTACCTGTACTTAGTTGACCACTTGATACCACCCCCTTGGAATATTTATTTTATGTACGATGTATAACGCAAGCAAAAATATTCGTCGAAACCAGATTTGCAATGTAACATAAGTATTCTGAATTCCCATAATAGTTGTAGGTTCTATGACGAAAAATTATTTTAAACAGGGATCAAGTCCGTAAGACAATATTTATTTGGCATTCACATTTGTTGTCTTTACCAACTATAACCTAAACACATACATGCCAGGCTTTGCTTCACAACATGTAAATGCTGCCGCCAGGTAAAATAGTGCCACAAAGTGTAAACATTTTCACAAAGAAAATTATCTTCTTGCTCATTAATTCGACAACATCCCTCAACAACACACGAGTGAAAGTACGACAGTTGGTCAACAAATAGCATAAGGCGGAATATTAAATGCTATTCTCAATTGCTACTTGCGACTCTTAATCGCGACTTTTCACTGAAATCGCAGTTTGGACCAGTGAGGACGTTCGAGCTCACTGGTTTGAGCCGATGGCGTTCGACCAACACATACACAAAAAGCCACACATACACGACGCAGACAGCGGGAAGCTAGAAGTACCAATTTCGGCCAACAGATGGCAGCCGGCAATGTCTAAACTGCGCCTCTTAGTTGCTACTTGTGACTCTTAAACGCGATTTGTCACTGAAATCGCAGGTAGACTCTATAGCCTGCCCAATGCAAAGATATTAGTACAAACTTCGACCAACAGATGGCAGAGTGCAAACTGCTTCTTGCTACTCTTAGTTGCGACTTGCTACTTTTAGTGCTACTGCGCTTCTAAACTGCGACTGAAATCGCAGTCAGAATCCGTAAAGTTGCGACTGTGAATACTGCTACTTCCAAATCACTGTGACTGTTAACAGATACGCGATTTTCGACCCATCCCTACTGCAAAGGTGTGGAAAAGGACGGGACTGAATCCTCCCATAACGTGTTTAAGCAGGTAGTTGGTGGCGGCCCGAGACCAGAGTGTGTGGCCTGACCTTTGTGAATATTCCAGGCAAGCAAAGCTATTACCATATGTTCCAGTGTATGTTCCTACATTGTACAGTAAAGAAAGAGTGAGAATTAAGCCCCAGTTAACTTTAGAGTAATCCTACAGTAATATCACTTTGGTTCTTATAATCTAAAGATTACGTTTTACTCGCAATTGATAAATCTGTGCAACATTTTCAGCAGTTGGTATACAAGTTTATTTGATATAGCGTCGAATTATAAACAGAGGACAAGGCAGGCTATTTATTTATTTTTTTCCTAAGGGAGAAGAAACTCTGCTTTCAATGGGAGGGTGGGACATGAGTCTTATTGAACTGGCTTGACTTAATGTGTATAGAATCAAGTTATGAACATCTGTAGTTTCTAATAAAACTTGCCTTAATAGGAAATCGGAAGGTAATAAGTAGAAAAAGGTAACACGAAAAAAAAGTTCCATTAATCAACGCCGAAACGTGGTAGAGATATAAGGAAGCATGAGGCTGTTATAAACAAGTACAACTAAAACATTACAACAATGGAGAATGACAGTTGTATTCCCGTATTTTTCACAAAATGTTGTTTATTGCTAGTGGTACCTAGGTAAAAAGCTTCAAACGTAAACCTTACATAAGGTAACAACAACAAAACTCACCAAATGTGTCAGCACGAATGATGTTGCAACTTTAGAGTAAGTAAACTTTTGTTTTTGTTAGAAATGACAAGTAAGGCCGGAAAGGGCTTGGGGCGGGGGTGGGTGCTGGGGGCTGGTACCTGCAGAAGGTGCCATTGTGCTGGTCCGGGAGGATTCAGTCCTGTCCCCAGTTCGCCTACCTGCCGCTGGGAGGATTCCGTCCTGCGCCCAAGCGGATCGCCCCTCGACCAGAACTGGGTGCAAATGTCACTGGGTGCATTTGTCAAGACACCATTCCTGCCACCGCGACTCAGAGCTCAGCGCGGCTCAGAGCTCAGACTGCTCAGAGCTCAGAGCTCGGCCGGGCCGCAGGTGTTGGTGATCAGCTATGCGCGCCGCTGAGTCGCCGTAACTCGCCGCCAGCACGGCCGCTCCACGCCGCCCACTCGGCCCTAAATCCCAACGCCGACACGGCCCCTGTCCACCCACTGATTTATCGCTCCCTCCCCCCTCTCTTCCTCCCCCTCTCTCCCTCTCTTGTTGTCACTCCTTTCTCTTTTTCTCCTCCTCCCACATTGCGTTGTTTATCTCATTTTTCCCGTCGCCTGGACGCGACTGCGCCTGGACGCTACACTCTGCCCATCGCGGCATTAATCGGACCTACAGAGAGCCTGTGTCGCTTTCCACCCTTACCATCTTTTTTTCTGAAAATGGTGAATAAAGTTGAATGCTCTGTATACTTGGGCACAGTACACATTGGGAAATATATATATATATATATATATATATATATATATATATATATATAAAATTCTTCCATTAAAAATGTAGCTGGAAGACAACTAGCACTGTCGTGAGGGCCAGGTTTTATTTCACCAGAATTATTCTCTCACATTTACATCTATATGGGATACTCTGCAAATCACATTTAAGTGCCTGGCAGAGGGTTCATCGAACCACCATTATACTATTTATCTCCCATTCCATTCTCGAATAGCGCGCAGAAGAAACAACACCTGAATCTCTTCGTTCGGGCTCTGATTTCTCGTAGTTTATTCTGATGATCATTTCGACCTATGTAAGTCGGAGTCAACAATATATTTACGCATTCGGAGGAGAATGTTGGCGATTGGAATTTCGCAAGCAGCCCAAGCCGCAGCGATAAGTTTCGTTGTTGTAATGATTCCCATCCCATATCCTGTATCATTTCCGTAACTCTGTCTCCCCTGTAACGTGACAATACGAAACGAGCTGCCCTTCTTTGCATTCTTTCAATGTCCTCCGTCAAACCCACCTGATAAGGATCCCACTCTGGGCTGCAATACTCCAAAAATGGACGGACACGCGTGGTGTATGCAGTCTCTTTAGTAGTCCTGTTGCATCTTTTAAGGGTTCTGCCAATAAAACGCAGTCTCTGGTTCGCCTTTCCCACGACATTATCTAAGTGTTCTTTCCAATTTAAGTCTGAAGTAATAGTAATTCCTAGGTATTTTGTGGAGTTTACGGCCTTCACTTATGATTGATTTATCTTGTAAACAAAGTTTAACGGATTTCTTTTCATACTCATGTGGACGACTTCTCACTTCTCATTATTTAGAGTCAATTTCCAATTTTTACACCATAATTATTTCTTATTTAAATTGTTCTGCAGTTGGTTTTGATCTTCAGATGATTTTACTAGACGGAAAATGACGGCGTCATCTGCAAACAACCTAACAGAGCTACTTAGATTTTCACCTAAATCGTTTATGTAAGTAAGGAACAGCAGAGGACCAATAACACTACCGTGTGGAACGCCCGATATCACCTATGTTTTAGTCGATGCCTTACCATCGATTACTACGAACTGTGCCGTATCTAACAGGAAATCCCCTATCCAATCGTAAATTTGGGGCGATATACTATAACCACGCAATTTGATGAAAAGCCGTTTGTGACGTACGGTGTCAAAAGCCTTCTGGAAATCAAGAAATACGGAATCGATTTGCGAACCCTTGTCGATAGCGCCCATCACTTCGTGTGAATATCGAGCTAGTTGTGTTTCGCATGAACGTTATTTTCTAAATCCGTGTTGACCTTGGGTCAATATATCTTTCTGTTCGAGATAATTCATAATATTTGAATACAGGATATGTTCCTAAACCCCGCTGCAAATTGACGTCGATGAAATA
The DNA here is from genome assembly GCA_026315105.1 of Locusta migratoria. Taxonomy (NCBI): domain Eukaryota; kingdom Metazoa; phylum Arthropoda; class Insecta; order Orthoptera; family Acrididae; genus Locusta; species Locusta migratoria. The sequence continues at coordinate 860,779 of CM048754.1, read as the reverse complement.
GGCCAGTACTTTAGTGGGTTACTCTTACTGCCTTTCTTGAATATAGTTGTGACCTGTGCAGCTTTCCAATCTTTTGATACAGATCCTTCTATGATAGAACGTTTGTATATGGCTGTTAAGTAAGGAGCTATTGCTTCAGCATAACTTCAGCATGACGTTCTGCTAGTTGTTCGATAAGTTACCTCAGGAACAGTTATGAATAAAAAATATCCTTACATTACTTTTATTTATAAATTACTACCAAAAAAATGTTACATAGCTTGCAAATCATATTGTGTGGCAAAAAAATTAATAACAACAAAAACTGTATTTAAAAACTTAATTACGTAGTACTCTTGTTCCACAATATTATTTATTTGGTTGTTATTAGCAGTTTCGGCTTTTTAGGCTATCGTCAGATAATTTCATACTAAACAGATAGTCCACACGAAACATTGAGGTAACATACACAAAGATGGTTTTTCAAAGATACGTGAACTGCAAATTTCTTATGTCTATGAATCGATACTACATAACTAACGTACTCCTTCAAAACAAATGGATATTAAATAAACATTTGTTTTGTAGGAGTACGTTTGTTATGTAGTATCGATTCATAGACGAAAGAAATTTGCAGTTCACACATCTTTGAAAATCCATGTTTTCTACGTAACCTCAATGTTATGTGTGGACTATCTATTTAGTATGGAGTTATCTGACGATGGCCTAAGAAGCCGAAAGGTGCTAATAACAAGCAAATAAATAATACTGTGGAACAAAAATACTACGTATTTAAGTTTCTAATATGTCTTTGTTTCTGCAAGTACCGACGGAATATTCCATAAAGTATACATTATTGAGATTTTCCTCATTACAGAGGTTTACCTCCTACATAATAATTCACCCAGAAATGAATACACCTAGCACATAAGGTTTTACACTAATTATTCACTATATTTCTCCAGGTGTTTATATCTTGTGTGTCTTCTTCTGTACATTTTTGATCCAGGTGGTCACCGGTCGTCCTCTTCTTCTTCTCCCCTCAGGTTGCCACTCCAGTACCAGTTTCGGTATTCTGGTGTCCTCCATTCTTCTTACATACCCGTACCACCGTAATTTCTTTCTATCCATCACCTCATCTATTCTTTCTATTATTTCCATCAATATTCCATAAATAAAATTTTATTTCTTTTGTAACACAAAGTTCATGAGCTGTTGTCCCAAAGGATTTCTGTCTTTTCAACACTATACATATTTGTATATTATGCTGTCTCTTCAAAAAACTTTTCACTGAAGTATTTACCTCTTTGTCACTTACCTCTACAGCGGTGTAGATCGAGTGGAATAGGAAAGGAAATGCCTGGTAGTGGTACAGTGTGCCCTCCGCCACGCACCTTACGGTGAATTGCGGAGTATGTATGTAGATGTAGATGTAATATCACTGCTATATAACAAAACACACAACGACATCACACCTGAAACGAATGCAGGGAAACTGAGCGAGCAACTCTGTTTTGTCCACCCTCGATCACACGTTTCAGTGTGTTTACAGAACGCCTGTCGTTTCGGTGAACGGAGTTTAGCTGTTATCATCTGTTTGGACGCCGTCACACAACTGTTTCACAATTGTTACAGCAATTCACGCACCAGTTGTCAATAATAAAATATATATGTCAACACGACATGCTTCGGGACGACATTATCCCATTATCAAGTTCTGTAAAACAAGGAGACGTAGAATAATAAGGGTACTGTATACAAACGACTGTACCAACAACTATTCCAACGAAACTAACCTACCTACCATTAAACTTATCTGCTGCTAGGAAGCATCGTTAAACACAATAGCTGTGTACGTACATTGTCAAAAATTAAACTTTGCGTAGTACCACTTGTTTCTCTTATGGCAGCAAGTTGTGCACTAACGGACAGCTGATCCAACTTCAAAGATTGTCCAAATGTTTAAACTATGTCATTTATGAAAAAATTGTTGAAATGTCTTGGTCGCAGTTAGCTTTATTTCATGACGCGTTTCGAGAACATCATCATCAGACTGTGGTACAAAAGAAGAAAATTACATTTTTGGATGTATATAGAACGTAATAATGATATCTATGAGTATAAACCATACTAATACATGTATACTTACAAAAGTTTTTAAGAAAAACGATGGGAATTACACCATCTTGGTATAGATTCCTGATTACAAATTTAAAATACCATCATGGATGTCTGGTGAAGGTGTTCAACCCGACTTACATGCTCAACTGTGGTGAGATGGGGGAGACACCGTAACAGGTAACCTAGGCCCCATTCGCCACCAGATGGCGCAGGGTTGGCATTGAAAGTTACGTGAATAAAGCTATACATAAAACATCTTGGGCATACTATACTGTGTGCAGTCATAGAAACTGTGAAAGTTGCGTGAATAAAACTACACATAAAACATCTTGGGAACAATATACTGTGAGCAGTCATAAAAAAATGTGAAAGACATTTCTACGAAAATGTGTTAAGTCATATAAAAATATATATAACCGTGAAAGACATTTCTACAAAATGTGTTAAGTCATATAAAATTATACAAAACACCAATTCAAGCACATCAAAACCATTAACGGGACAGGGCGCACGACAAGGGAGGCGTGGGAGGGCCAAAGGATAGGATTTGGCGTTGCCAAATACAGCACAAAACACATGACAAATGTTAAAAAATACGCAGCCCGGCCACTGCGACGTTACAGTGACACAGCCGCTCATCACAGGCTACAAGCTAAGACTGCAGAATAATCTTTCACAATTACCAGGTAGAAAATTATATGAAGGGGCAATATGTCATATAACATTTATGTGCCATGATGTCGAGACAACTAACAAAGTCCGACAATATGAGTACAATCAAGGTTTAAAATCGAAACTAATGACAAATTAGGCATTATACAAGTACCATTGAATCACAATTCTCGTATAAGTGGTAGGTGGATGAGGTGTGGTGATTTTTTGAAGTTGATTTTTTACAAAAAATATTACATGTTACATAAAACATAATATATGCTGTAAGATACAATGAACAATAGGACACATGAGACATGTCCAGTGGACAGCTGTGTTGAGGCATACATGAGAATAAGGTACAATTCTAAAGACTATAGCAGTCTCACATATTCGATGAAACATATGTTGTAAGATACAATGACCAATAGGAAATGTGACATATCTAGTGGACAGTTGTGTTGAGGCATACATTTGGATAAGGTACAATTCTAAAGACTAAAATAGATCAACCATATGTCATAGGTAAATGGACATGTGTCAAAAAGGGGGTAAGGAAAACGGATTAGCAGTTGGGTGGTTATAATAAAATGTAAAAATATTTTCAGGTTACAAAATTATACCTATGGTACAGTCATCTGTTAGATTAAATATTGTCATATGTGGAACTAACCAAATTTGATCACATGTTGTCAAAATGGGGGTAATGAAAATTGACTAGCAGTTGGGTAGTTATAATAAAATATAAACTATTTTCATGTTACATAATTATACCAAGTGGAGTATTTTTAGGCCTTGATCAATTTGGTGCAGCTGATGTCCCTTTTTCTGTAAATGCTGTCCTAAAGCTGAAGTATTACTTGGATAACCATGTTCTCTATATCTGGTATAAAAATCTCTCCCAGTTTTGCCAATATAAAATTTGTCACAACCCCCACATTGGATCCTATAAACCCCTGATTTTTTGAACTTGTTCCTTTGTTTGACCCGCACTTGATGTCTTAACTTCTTAAAGGTACTCTGCTGTGTAGTATATTCCACTTTTATATTTTTCTTTTTTAGTATATTAGCTATCTTTTCACAATAGGTGCCTTTGTAAGTAAGGGTGGCATATTTGCCATTATTCTTCCCAGTTTTAGGTTGCCTCCTGTTCTTTATTGATTTAAATAATCTACGTATGCTACGCCCTGAATACCCATTGGCAGTCCCTACTTGTATGATTGTCTGGAGTTCCTTCTCCATATCCTCATCACTCATGTTTATTTTGAGCATCCTGTGGATCATTGACCTAAAATAGGCCCATTTATAGACTCTGGGATGGCACGAATCGTTGCTTATAATGATGTCAGTACATGTGGGTTTCCTGAACACCGAGAAAGATAATTCCTGATTTTGTTTTACAATGGTCAGGTCGAGGTAGTTGATAGCATTATTGACCTCTTGCTCTATTGTAAATTGAATATTGGGATGTAAAGTATTGAAGGTATCGTTGAACTCTAAAATCTCTGCTTCAGATCCATCAAAAATTAACAGGATGTCATCTACATAGCGGAAATATCCAATGATTTGGGGAACTAAGGTCGAGTCAGAAGATAAAAACTTACACTCCAGGCTGTTAATAAAAATGTCCGCCAATGTGCCTGCCAAAGAATTACCCATTGCTAGTCCGTTTTCCTAAGAGTATATCTTATTATTGAATGTGAACGAGTTGAAAGAGAGAGAAATCCTTAACAGTTCTAACAACTCTACCGATTCCCCAACGCTTAGTTTTTTATAGTGCATTGTTCTGAACTATGTTCAGTGTTTCATCTACGGGAACATTTGTGTAAAGATTGACAATATCTAATGAAACCAGCCGTGCCCCTGGTGGTATTTTAAAAGATTTTAGCTTTTCAACTAGGTCATAGGAATTTTTAAGCGTGTATGTGTTAGTGAATGTGTAATATTCTTTAAGTTTGCTGTTTAAGAACCTGTTAATTTTGTAATTTGGGCTAGAACAATTGTTCACTAGGGGACGTATCGGCATACTCTGTTTGTGTAACTTTATTTGGGAACGTAAAGAGGGTATTTTCGGATTCATAATGATAACACGTCTCTTGTCCCGTGTTGACGGAAACAGGAAATTAGAATGATTAACGAATGTTTTTAATTGCTCATGGAATCTTTTTGTTGGGTCACGCTTAACTTCCATGATCCCATTTTCATTAAAGAATTGCAATGTTTTAGTGATATAGTCGTCATCAGAAATGATGACGATAGAATTCCCTTTGTCCGCCTTGGCGATTAAAGCTTTGTTATCTTGCAATTTAGAATTGATATTTTTAATACATTGTTCCTATCAGGTCTTCGGCTATGTGTGAATGTGCAGGAACGTAAAATTTTATTTATTTCCACCGCAATTTCCGTTTGTTCAGAATTTGGTAGTTTGGCATTTTCACAAATTGCTTTGACCTCAGCTATTGTTTCCAGTACTGTTCGTTTATTAATACGGGACGGCAAATTGTAATTAAGACCTTTATTTAGCACAATCATTTCATCGTCTGTGAAGGAGGTGTTAGTCAGATTAACTACTCTAGGTGCAAACTTGTGCTTATGTACATCATGGGATTTTTTGAATTACTAGAATCACACAATTTTCTCAGTTTTCGTTCCTGTCTACAGTATATTATGTGTTTGTCCTCTTCAATAACAGTATTGATAAGAGCACTCACCTCTTTGAAGATTGCACTCGGTAATAGTTTTTCAACATCAGATTCGATCACTGAAGCCTTCTTGATCATAATAGATTTGGCAACGCCAAATCCTATCCTTTGGCCCTCCCACGCCTCCCTTGTCGTGCGCCCTGTCCCGTTAATGGTTTTGATGTGCTTGAATTGGTGTTTTGTATAATTTTATATGACTTAACACATTTTGTAGAAATGTCTTTCACGGTTATATATATTTTTATATGACTTAACACATTTTCGTAGAAATGTCTTTCACATTTTTTATGACTGCTCACAGTATATTGTTCCCAAGATGTTTTATGTGTAGTTTTATGTGTAGTTTCATTCACGCAACTTTCACAGTTTCTATGACTGCACACAGTATAGTATGCTCAAGATGTTTTATGTACAGCTTTATTCACGTAACTTTCAATGCCAACCCTGCGCCATCTGGTAGCGAATGGGGCCTAGGTTACCTGTTACGGTGTCTCCCCCATCTCACCACAGTTGAGCATGTAAGTCTGGTTGAACACCTTCACCAGACATCCATGATGGTATTTTAAATTTGTAATCAGGAATCTATACCAAGATGGTGTAATTCCCATCGTTTTTCTTAAAAACTTTTGTAAGTATACATGTATTAGTATGGTTTATACTCCTTATAGATATCATTATTACGTCCTATATACATCCAAAAATGTAATTTTCTTCTTTTGTACCACAGTCTGATGATGATGTTCTCGAAACGCGTCATGAAATAAAGCTAACTGCGACCAAGACATTTCAACAATTTTTTCTTACATGCCAACGTAAGGTCGCGTGTCCAACAAGAATGGATGGTTTTATGAACCAAGTGATAAACTATGTCATTGGTGGCGAAAGATATTCTAGACAACATACCTAACATTATTCATAAAATCAATCATTAAATCAAAGAATTTTTTAAACGGAAATACGCTCCAAATTTTTCCAGTGAAGTTAAAAGCCAGGAACTCAATACTTAATACATGCACACACATCAGTGTTTCTCAAGGAGGAGGTTGCTAAAATGTGCCCAGTAGTGATTCGTTGAGCATGCTGCTGGAATCCTCTCTCAACGCACAGAAGATCTCAATTTCTTCGAGATTTGATAATAACCAACCTTTGTCCTCACAGTGCATGGCTTTCAAACTATCATTTATGGAGCCCAACGAATGTCGTTCGATTTTTAGGTGTTCTGCCACTGTATATGAGCCATTCTCTCTATTACTGTGCTCTTTATGACGCGGGTTTCATAGATTAGAAAAGACGATAACACTTAAGAATCAACTACGTAAAGAAAATTCGCACAAATAAAGGTTTATTCCATTCTAGGGACCCGTCTCCTACAAATTGGCGAGACCGTTTAAAAAGAAAGACGTTAAAATTGCTATTAGAACGGACAATAAATTAGAACACAAGCTGAAGCATAAGACTGATGAAGGGGAGAACTGGATGGGGAAAGCGGCGGCATACCAAATAAAGTGTAATGATTGTGAAATGAAGTATATAGGACAAACGGGAAGGAATTTTAAGGTGCGGTTTAAAGATCACAGTAATAGAGAGAATGGCTCATCTACAGTGGCAAAACACCTGAAAAATTGAACGACATACCATAAATGATTGCTTGAAACTCATGCACTATGAGGACAAAGGTTAGTTATTATCAAATCTCGAAGAAATTGAGATCTTTTGTGCGTTGAGAGAGGATTCCAGCAGTATGCTCAATGAAAAGACAGAACTGTCTAAAAACCATTACTGAGCACATTTTAGCAACCTCCTTCTTGACAAACACTGATGTGTGTTCATGTATCAAACATCGGATTACTGCTTTTAACTTCACTGAAAGAATCTGGAGCGTATTTTCGTTTAAAAAATTCTTTGATTTAATGATTAATTTTATGAATAATGTTAGGTATGTTGTCTAGAATATCTCTCGCCACAAATGACAGAGTTTAAACATTTGGACAATCTTTGAAGTTAGATCAGCTGTCCGTTAGTGCACAACTTGCTGCCATCAGACAAACATGTGGTATCGCGCGAAGTTTTATTTTTGACAATGTACATACACAGCTATTGTGTTTAACGATGCTTCCTAGCAGCAGATAAGTTTTATGGAAGGTAGGAGGTTGGTTTCATTGGAATATTTGTTGATACAATCGTTTGTATATAGTGCGCTTATTATTCTACGGTTTTTTTTGTTTTTTGTTGTTTTTTTTTTGTTTTTTTGTTGTTTTTTTTTGTTGTTTTTTTTTTTTTTTACAGAACTTGATAATGGGATAATGTCGTCCCGAAACATGTCGTGTTGACATATATATGTAATTATTAACAACTTGTGCGTGAAGTACAGTAATAATATGAGTTTAGTTGTTTTATGCTACCATTAAATAAGGCAATACTCTAGCATGTCAGTTTTGCAGCAGACTGTAATCGAACCAACAACGACGTTTATTACGATACGATAGCTATTGAAATAAACAAATCACATTACACTAGCATATCATGTATGCACCAAGTTATGTGGCCGCAAGTCGATAGTTGTTTGCGCGGTGTTCGATATAGAGTGTGATGTAAAAATGACGTCACGTTTGTTCCAAGTCGTGTGAGGAAAATATTACCCCATTCCCGCACCACATCTAATCTACATCTACACGGGATACTCTGCAAACCACATTTAAGTGCCAGGCAGAGGGTTCATCGAACAACCGTTATCCTATTTATCTCCCATTCCATACACGAATAGCGCGCGGGAAGAACACCTTAATCTCTCCGTTCGGGCTCTGATTTCTCGTGTTTTATTATGATGATCATTTCTACCTATGTAAGTGGGAGTCAACAATATATTTTCGCTTTCGGAGGAGAATGTTGGCGATTGTAGTTTCTTTAGTAGCCCACGCCGTAGCGATAATCGCCGTTGTTGTAATGATTCCCATCCCAGATCCTGTATCATTTCCGCGACGCTGTCTCCCCTGTATCGTGACAATACGAAACGAGCTGTCCTTCTTTGGACTCTTTCTATGTCCTCCGTCAAACCCACCTGATAAGAATCCCACACTGAGCTGCAATACTCCAGAAGAGGACGGACAAGCGTACTGTATGCAGTTTCTTTTGTAGTTCTGTTGCATCTTTTAAGGGTTCTGCCAACGAAACGCAGTCTTTTGTTCGCCTTTCCCACTACATTATCTAGGTGTTCTTGCCAGTTTAAGTCTAAAGTAATAGTAATTCCTAGGTACTTTGTGGAGTTGATTGATTTATCATGTAAACAAAGTTTAACGGATTTCTTTTCGTACTCATGTGGACTCTGTTGTCAGCATGATATTGAAGTACCTGGGAACCTAATGCAGTGAGTGCTCAGCTAAGATCTACTCTCTTCTGCAAGACGGAAGTAAGTACCAAGACTAAGCTAGCAGTGCACCGCTCTATCTTTCGACCAACTTTGTTGTACGGGAGTGAAAATTGGGTGGATACAGGTTACCTTATTCATAAAGTAGAGATTACAGATATGAAAGTAGCAAGAATGATTGCAGGCACTAATAGATGGGAACAATGGCAGGAGGGAATCAAAGAAAAACTGGGAATGAACACCATAGATGAAGCAGTTAGAGTGAACAGACTGAGATGGTGAGGACACGCACGGGAGAAGCGAGGTTACCCAAGAGACTCATGAGCTCGTCAGTGGAGGGTAAGAGGAGTCGAGGTAGACCAAGAAGAAAGTACTTAGATTCGGTGCAGAATGATTTTGAAGTAAAAGGCATAACATCAGACGAGGCGTCAATGTTAGCATTGAGCAGGGGATCATGGAGGAATTTTATTAGAGGTACTATGCTCCAGACTGAACGCTGAAAGGCACAATCAGTCCCTAATGATAATGATGATGACTCATGCGCCGGCCGCGTGGCCGAGGGGACTGAGGCGCTCCAGTCACGGTCTGCACGGCCACTACGGTCGGGGGTTCGAATCCCCCCTCGGGCATGGATATTTGTGCCGTCCTTAGTATAAGGTAGTTGATGATGATGATGATGAATCATGCGCCGGCCGCGGTGGCCGAGGGGACTGAGGCGCTCCAGTCACGGTCTGCACGGCCACTACGGCCGGGGGTTCGAATTCCCCCTCGGGCATGGATATTTGTGCCGTCCTTAGTATAAGGTAGTTGAAGATGATGATGACTCATGCGCCGGCCGCGGTGGCCGAGGGGACTGAGGCGCTCCAGTCACGGTCTGCACGGCCACTACGGTCGGGGGTTCGGATCCACCCTCGGGCATGGATATTTGTGCCGTCCTTAGTATAAGGTAGTTGATAACTAGTTTGTAAGTTTAGGGACTGATGACCCCGCAGTTAAGTCCCATAAGCTTAACAAACATTTGAACATTTGATGACTCATGTGGACAACTTCACACTTCTCATACTTTAGAGTCAACTGCCAGTTTTTACACCGTACTGATATCTTATTCAGTTCATTCTGCAGTTGGTTTTGACAGTGAGGGGAGAGCTTGCACTTCGACCAGTGCGAAGCCGGTAGTGACAGAAAGAGGTGACCGGCGTTTTAAGTCAGCGTAAGAGACGGTGACAGTCGGAGGAACACCCACTTGCAGGAGGGTCGCCTCGCGAGGCTACTGTTCTGCGCAGAGGCCGCCTTTTGTGCTCGGCCGTATTAAGACATTAATTAGACGGCGGTTCGGCCGAGCCAGCGGCCGATATTTAGTGATATGGGTTACCGGTGGCGCTATATAGCTCTGCCGGTAGGCGCGACGGAGCACCAGGTCTGGAGAATGGGATGCTGCGACGTCGTGTGGATGGGGGAAGGAAGGGGGAAAGGAGAGGGGAGGTGAAGGACGGGACTGGACCGGGGACCGGTCTTCCAGGTGGCTGACCCCTGGAGCGCGGGCAGGGGCGGCGCTGGAGGTCTGGAGTCTGCCCCCACCACCACCGCCGCTTCCAGTGACGCCGCCACGGCCAACATGGCAGCTGGACCGAGAGAGCTGGCGCTGAGGTACTAGCATCTTGATGCCCGCGCTGGCCGTAGCTCTGGCCTATCTGGGCACGCTTTATTATTCGTCTCTGAGGCCCGACGTTTACTCGCCCAGCCGGGCAGCTGATAACTGACCGCCAGCCAGTGCGTTGCCCAGCCAGATCCGGAGGGAGATTTCTGGCGAGTGTGGCGGAACTGTTGTCTCGGCCAGAAGTCGAGCCGCGTGAGAAGTCTGTGTGTCTCTCTCTGCCTCCGATGGTCCTGATCTCGGTTCACCGTGTGGCAGTCCTGCCGAGGGCTAACAGAAAATGCAAGGAAGGAAGGAAAACAGGTGTTTTAACGCTCCGTCAACAGCGTGGTCATTAGAGGCTCACAACTGGTTCACCTCTTACTTTAATAATAATATACAACAAAAGGTAATTCTCCGCAGTGTTGGAAATGGCTATGACATACAATCGCAATGGGGCACAGTTAAGCGTGGGGGTGCCCCAGGGTTCTGTTTTGGGACCATTGCTGTTAAATTATATGCCTTCGAGTATAACAGGTGACTGTAAATTATTTTTGTTTGCTGATGATACCAGCTTGGTAGTGAAGATGTTGTTCCTAATATTGACACATTATCAAATAATGCACTTCAAGAAATAAGTTCATGGCTTGTAGATAACAAGTTGATGTTAAATCACAGTAAAGCTCAGGTTTTACAATTTCTAACACATAATTTGACGAAAGCTGACATTTTGATTACACATAATGGGCATATGATGAGACTGAACAGTTTAAATTTCTAGGTGTTCAGATAGACAGTAAGCTGTCGTGGAAAGCCCATGTTCAGGAGCTTGTTCCAAAACTAAATTCTGCTTTATTTACCATTAGAACAATATCTGAAATAAGTGATTTGTCAACACGAAAAGTAGTCTACTACGCTTACTTTCACTCACTTATGACGTACGGCGTTATTTTTTGGGGTAAATAGACTGAAACAAAAAGGATATTTTTGGTTCAGTAACGGGTGGTTCGAGCAATATGTGGTGTAAGTTCAAGAACTTCATGTCGACCCCTTTTCAGTAGTCTGGGAATTTTCACACTGGCGTCACAATACGATTTTTCTTTAATGTCGTTTGTTGTTAATAATATCAGCTTATTCCCACGAGTTAGTAGCATTCACTCGCTGAATACTAGGCAGAAGTCAAAACTATATTTCCATCACACCGCCTTGACACTTGTACAGAAAGGTGTGCAGTATTCTGCAGCATCCATTTTAAATAAGCTGCCACAAGAACTAAAGAATCTTAGTACTAGCCCCCATGCTTTCAAATCTAAATTGAAGAGTTACCTCATGGCTCACTCCTTTTTATTCTGTCGAGGAACTCCTAGAAAAATTAAACAATTAACATAATTAATTTTTTATTGATTCTTTACACTTTGTCTTAATATTGTCATGTGCATATGACTACTTAAAAATTTTCTATTACCATTCTTGTGTTAAACTTCAGGTATTGACTTGTTCCATGACCATGACGTCCTACTCTTCAATTAGGTCCTGCGGAACAAAAAAGAAAAAAGAGGCGGAGCTTACGGTCGGGTTGTTTGGATAAGGATGGAGGAGGAAATCGGCCGTGCCCTCTGAAAGGAACCGTCCCGACATTTGCCTGCAGTGATTTAGGGAAATCACGGAAAACCTAAATCTGGATGGCCGGAGGTGGACTTGAACGACGTCCTCAATCCCGAATTCGAGTCCAGTGCGTTACCACTGCGCCACTTTGCTCGGTAACAGAAAAATATGAGGAGACTTTGAACAAATATGTTGGAACGTATAAGTAGCTGTCGGTTGATTATACAGTTGGGTGGCTCGCGGGGGTTAAGGCTCTAAATAGACATGACGTCAGTTCCTTACTCAAGGCGTACTTCATCTGAAATTAAGGACATTAGCGATACATTTCGATGGAACTGTTGAAGAAAGCAGGATTACTAAAAACCTTAATACGTCGTATTCCTGTTCCACAATAATAAATATATTAACAGTGCTTGGTTTGTGATGGTAGACACTGTTGCGCCGTACCGGTACCTCCGACGAAACACAAATTCGGAACCACAGAGTTTATGATGTACTGCCACCCTCTCAGAATCACTTCCAACCAGGTCACTGGATCAGAACCTCATTTTCCTTTTGTACAAATCAAACACTGAAAATACTCACACACACGTACGCACGCACACACACACACACACACACACACACACACACACACATATATATATATATATATATATATATAAGGGTGAATCACTAGCTTTTGCCATCAAAGTAACTCTCAAATTATGATAGGAGCTGAAAAGTTTGGGATACAATTGTTGGCTGGGACAACGGGGGCCACAATATGGCCGACCGAGGTGGCCGAGTGGTGTGCGGCGCGTCAGTCACGGTCTGCACGGGCACTGCGGTCGGGGGTTCGAATCCCCCCTAGGGCATGGATATTTGCGTCGTCCTTAATAGTAGCTAGTTCATAAGCAGTTTTTAAGTTTAGGGACTGACGACCCCGTAGTTAAGTCCCATAGACTGTACAAACATGAACATTTTTTTGCCACAATATGAGGTTGGTTTTTTGTTGCTAGGTGGGGTCGCTTCCGAGATATGGAGGTAACTTTGTTTCTTTTTAATGGGATGCTATAGTGTGGTACTTATTTACTGATACAGGCTATCGAGGCGAATTGAATCATGTGTAACAGTAAGGTCTTTGAAGGTCAACAAAGGTAAAAGCGGTGGGATAAATGTCGATTTAAAGTAGGTGTTTGAAGTGATGCCCACTGGTATCAATGCAGTGCTGCGAATACGACGAGAATTCGGGAGGAAGAATTAAAGTTCAGGGAGAGGAAACAGAACAAATAAAAACTTTACGGTTTGACAATGACATTGAAATTCTAACAGAGACAGCAAAAGAACTCGAAGAGCATTTGAAGAGAATGAGAAATGTCTTGAAAGGAGGGTATGTGATTAATATTAAGAAGAGCAAAACAAGCGTAATTGAAATTAGCCTAAAAAATCATATGATGGTGAAAGAATTAAATTAGGTAACAATAATAGTACTAGATGAGTTTTCTCTATTTGGATGACAAAATAACTTCTGATGGCCAAAGTAAAGAACATACAAAAGGGAGATTGGCTATGGCAAGAAAAGCATTTATCATGAACCGAAATTTGTTGACATTAAATGTTAATTTAAACCTTAGGAACTCCTCTCCGAAGGCATTTGTCTGGAGTGCAGCAATGTACGGGAATTAAATATGGACCATAAGTATTTCAGACAGAAAGAGCTTATGAAATTCTGAGTTACTGGCGAATGATGAAGATTAGATGGATAGATCGCGTAATTAATGAGGAATTGCTGAGCAGAATTGGAGAGAAAACAAATTTCTGGGATATTTCGGCTAAAAGAAGAGATCGACTAGTGGGACACATTCTGAGACATCAAGTAATCCTGAATGTGCTGTAGGAGGCAAGTTTAAGGGGTTAAAATCACAGAGGGAAACAAAGACGGATACTGTAAGATAATTCAAAAGGATGCGAGTTGCCGTTGTTATGAGCAGATGAAACTAACACGGGGTGGAGATGGGTGAAGGGTTGCGTCAAACACCTATAACGAGCTGACATGAGGAAAGTTTCCAACCGGTTTGTCATACAAAAACAGCAGTTGACCGGCGTCCCCTGGTGAAACGTTGTTGTGATGCCTCGTGTAAGGAGGAGAAATGCGTTCCATCATGTTACCGACTTTGATAAAGGTCGGATTGTAGTCTATCGCGATTGCGGTTTACCGTATCGCGACATTGCTGCTCGGGTTGGTCGCGATCCAATGACTGTTAGCTGAATATGGAATCGGTGGGTTGAGAAGCGCAATACGGAACGCCGTGCTGGATCCCAACGACCTCTTACCACTAGCAGTCGAGATTACAGGCATCTTATCCGCATGACTGTAACGGATCGTGCAGCCACGTCTCGATCCCTGAGTCAACAAATGGGGACGTTTGCAAGACAAAAACCATGTGCAAGAACAGTTCGACGACGTTTGCAGCAGCATGGACTATCAGCTCAGAGAAAACGGCTGCGGTTACCCTTGGCGCTGCATGACAGACAGGAGCGCCTGCGATGGTGTACGCAACGACGAACCTGGGTGCACGAATGGCAAAACGTCATTTTTCCGGATGAATCCAGGTTCTGTTTACAGCATCATGATGGTCGCATCCGTGTTTGGCGACATCGCGGTGAACGCACATTGGAAGCGTGTATTCGTCATCGCCATACTGGCGTATCACCCGGCGTGATGGTATGGGATGCCATTGGTTACACGTCTCGGTTACCTCTTGTTACATCCACGGCACTTTGAACAGTGTCCGTTACATTTCAGATGTGTTCCCGTGGCTCAACCTTTCATTCGATTCCTTCGAAACCGTACATTTCAGCAGGATAATGCACGGCCGCATGTTGCAGGTCCTGTACGGGCCTTTCTGGATTCGGAAAATGTTCGACTGTTACCCCGGCCAGCACATTCTCCAAATCTCTCACCAATTGAAAACGTCTGGTAAATGGTGGCCGAACAACTGGCTCGTCACAATAAGCCTCTCACTACTCTTGATGAACTGTGGTATCGCGTTGAAGCTGCATGGGCATCCAAGCTCTGTTTTTTGACTCAATGCCCAGACGTATGAAGGCCGTTGTTACGGCCAGAGGTGGTTGTTATGGGTACTGATTTCTCAGGATCTATGCAACCAAATTGCGTGAAAATGTAACGATATGTCAGTTCTAGTATAATATATATAGTTATATTTTTGTTTATGTTGGTAGTAAGACTTTCAACAGGGCTGGAGTAAAATGCTCCAATCGCCAGGAAATATTTCCGGAAGTTTTTAATTACCTGTTTGGGGACCCGTTACAGGTACTTGTAGACGTGCATCATGAGTTGCCGCAGTGGAGTAGCCGAGCGGTCTAAAGCGTCTCGCTGCGGAGCGCGCGGATGCTCGCCGTGGAGGTTCGAGACCTCCCTGGGGCATGGGTGTGTGTGTGTGTATGTTTGTCCGTAGGTTAGTTTACCTAGATTTAAGTAGTTTGTAAGCTACGGACTGATAACCAAGCTGTTTGGTCCGATAGATTCACAGACATTTGAACATTTTTTCGACTGCTGCCCTGACCAGCACATTCTCCAGATCTCTCACCAACTGAAAACGTCTGGTCACTGGTGGCCGAGCAACTGGCTCGTCACAATAAGCCAGTCAGTACTCTTGATGAACTGTGGTATCGTGTTGAAGCTGCATGGGCATCTGTACTTGTTCACGCCATCCAAGCTCTGTTTGACTCAATGCCCAGACTTATGAAGGCCGTTGTTACGGCCAGAGGTGGTTGTTATGGGTACTGATTTCTCAGGATCTATGCAACCAAATTGCGTGAAAATGTAACGATATGTCAGTTCTAGTATAATATATATAGTTATATTTTTGTTTATGTTGGTAGTACTGTCGTTTTACGTTGGCACGCATGCTTTGTTTATTTGTTGTTAAATCTTTGTAATTTTCAGGCTACGTTAGTTTCGTTGTCGCTGCCGTGCTGTTAATCATGGCTGCTCCGCTATCTATTTGCACCAAAGAAGAGCAACGTTCAGTGACATGTTTCTTGTGAGCGGAAGGTGTATCAGGAGCCGAAATTCATAAGAAGTCTTTCAGTACAGTACGAGAGCTGTGTTTTTGCCACAAAGAAGTGTCTACTAGTGGATTGAAAAATTCCGAAATGGTCGCAGAGGTGGTTGTTCTGGGTACCGATTTCTCAGGATCTATGCAACCAAATTGCATGAAAATGTATTTGTCCAATGAATTCCCGATTATCATCTGCATTTCTTCTCGGTGTAGCAATTTTAATGGCTAGTAGTGTATATCGTGCCGATAATTCCATCGTAATTCGGCAGCTTCGGCGTAAAGACTTTCAACAGGGCTGGTGTAAAATGTTCCACGCATTATTTCCAGAAAGTTTTTAATCACCTGTTTGGTGACCCGTTACAGGTACTTTTAGACGTGCATCATGAGTTCGCCGCGCTGGAGTAGCCGAGCGGTCTAAAGCGCCTCGCTGCGGAGCGTGCGGTTGCTCGCCGTGGAGGTTCGAGTCCTCCCTGGGGCATGGGTGTGTGTGTGTGTGTGTGTGTGTGTGTGTGTGTGTGTGTGTGTGTTTGTCCGTAGGCTAGTTTACCTAGGTTTAAGTAGTTTGTAAGCTACGGGCTGATGACCACGCAGTTTGGTCCGATAGATTTACAGACACTTGAACATTTTTTCGACTGCTTCCCCGGCCAGCACATTCTCCAGATCTCTCACCAATTGAACACGTCTGGTCAATGGTGGCCGAGCAACTGGCTCGTCACAATACACCAGTCACTACTCTTGACGAACTGTGGTATGGTGTTGAAGCTGTACCTGTACACGCCATCCAAGCTCTGTTTAACTCAATGCCCAGGTGAATCAAGGCCGTTATTCCGGCCACAGGTGGTTGCTCCGGGTACTGATGTCTGAAGATCTATGCACCCAAATGTAATGAAAATGTAATCAGATGCAGTTCTAGTATAATAAATTTGTCCAAAGAATACCCGTTTATCATCTGCATTTCTCGGTGTAGTAATTTCAATGGCCAGTAGTGTATATCGTGCCGAGAGGTCAATGGCAATTCGGCAGCTTCGGCGTAAAGACTTTCAACAGGGCTGGAGTAAAATGCTCCAATCGCCAGGCAATATTTCCGGAAGTTTTTAATTACCTGTTTGGTGACCCGTTACAGGTACTTGTAGACGTACACCATGAGATCGGGACGCTATCGCTAGCGCCTCGCTTCGTCTCTCAGGTGGTAGTTCCGTCTAGGGATGCAAACGATACATCGATGTATCGAAAAGATCGATGTTTTGAATAGCGATATATCGCCGATGCATCGACGACAGAAGTCCAAAACTATCGACATCGTTCAACAATTGATTGTCAATTGTCAATTATTACTTTATTAGTTTCTCAGCCAGCGTCAGCTCAAGTGCGGTGCTCCTGCTGTCGTCGCTCGTCGCTGTTTTCATACTTTTCAGATAGTAGGTAAGTGAAATATGAAACAATCTGATGATTAATCTGATGATTGTCTAGCACTGGCTGCTGGCATTACTGAAATTTCACGCTCCAACATCAGTGGAATCGAAGATTTGACAGTGTAACCAGTCAGACTGATATCGTACTGTCAAACGTCACTTAAAACATCAAACACAAGTCGACGAAAAATCCGAGACAAAAGCCAACAAGCCAAGTATAACATAGATTTTCATTTCAGCAACGTACATGATTTGATAAACGTCATTGATGAATATTCATTTTAAAAATACATTATTAAGTAATAACTGAAAGATGCTTAATGTTTAATTTTCTCCACGCCAACAGCTAAGAAAAAAGCAATACGTCTACAAAACACAAGTTATTTCGCATGTAATGATCAAATCGATGTAAGTCCCAAGTAAAATCAGCGCAATAGGTAGCGAAACCTTATTCTCAACTTCTTTTTCATTCTAATCTGTCATATCGCTGTGTATTCGTAGCCTAGTGAAAGAACATAAATAAGGCAGATACTTTCTGGCAACACAGCTTCATTTCAGTGTGTTTTTTCCTAATATTTCTTAAACGTATGGAAACATCGGAGCCGGCCGCGGTGGCCGAGGGGACTGAGGCGCTCCAGTCACGATCTGCACGACCACCACGGTCGGGGGTTCGAATCCCCCCCCCCTCAGGCATGGATATTTGTGCCGTCCTTAGTGTTAGCTAGTTCATAGGTAGTTTGTAAGCTTAGAGACTGATGACCCCGTAAAGTCCCCTAAGTTCTACAAAGATTTGACATTTGAATTTGAAACATCGGATAAACATCGATGTATCGTTTTTCAGAGCGATGTTGTTTGAACATCGATATTTATCCACAGCAGCATCGACGTCTGAGCACCGACGTTTTTATCAACGACTTTGCATCCCTAGTCCCGTCGTCATCGGCCCACGTGGCCAGCCGGCAGCCAGCCGCCAGCCCCGCCGTGTTGTGGGAAGCAGCGGCCGTGCATTCCTCTCCTCTCCCCGTCGGCCGTAAAGTGGGGCCCGTGCCGCCTCCACCTCCCACACGTAGCCGGCCATCCATCCCGCCGCTGCATAAGTAATAAACGCCGGGACTAGGCGCTGGCGGGCACTTTGCTATGCCGCGCGGACGCCTGCTTCGCTTTGTTTCTCTGCTTTTCCGCTCACTTTCCTCTGTTTTTTCCTTTTTTTCCTTTATTTTTTTATACACAGCATACACTCTTGCGCGTGTACGTATGTGCGCGGGTACCAGCCTGTTTGTCTCCCTGTGGAGAACCGTACTTTCCTGTCGCAATCTTTCGTTCGAAACCGACCGTTAGTATCAGAAAATTAATTTTAACTACCGCTGATTGGAAATAACCATTCTTTGATGCAATACCAAAATTTTAGTTTTCGCGTAACAGGATGTTACAAAAACGTAGCCGGCCGCGGTGGCCGAGGGGACTGAGGCGCTCCAGTCAAGGTCTGCACGGCCAATACGGTCGGGAGTTCGAATCCCCCCTCGGGCATGGATATTTGTGCCGTCCTTAGTATTATCTAGTTCATAAGCAGTTTGTAAGTTTAGGGACTGATGACCCCGTAGTTAAGTCCCCTAAGTTCTACAAACATTTGAACATTTTGAACGTATGGCGACAGTATTGTCCAAATTAATTTTAATTTCATTTTAAGGCATTCTGGTAAACTACATTATTAGTAGTATTGTTTGGAGCGTAAATTTAGAGATTTTTTGGTTTGCCCACCCTTGAGCAAGCGACGTATAACTGACCACGTGAAAAACATGAGGGCTGTAAATTGATAGATAAGTATGTGAACATGTGTCCGGAAACGCTTAATTTCCATGTTAGACCTCATTTTAGTATTTCATTTACGGATGAGGCTTCATTCCAACGTGATCAAATTGTAAATTTTTCACAATCAGCATGTGTGGGCTGACGAGAATCCGCACGCAATTGTGCTATCACGTCTGAAACACACGTTTACTGCGAACGTTTGGGCAGGAATTGTTGGTGATGTCTTGATTGGGCCTCATGTTCTTCCACTTGCGCTCTCTGGAGCACGTTATCCTGATTTCAAACGGGATACTCTATCTGTGCTGCTAGAAAATGTGCCTTTACAAGTACGACACAACATGTGGTTCATGCACGATGGAGCTCCTGCACATTTCAGTCGACGTGTTCGTACGCTTCTCAACAACAAATTCGGTGACCTATGGATTGGTAGAGGCGGACCAATTCCATGGTCCCCACGCTCTCCTGACCTCAACCCTCTTGACTTTTATTTATGGGGGCATTTGAAAGCTCTTGTCTACGCAACCCCGGTAGCAAATGTAGAGACTCTTCGTGCTCGTATTGTGGACGGCTGTGATACAATACGCCATTCTCCAGGGCTGCATCAGCGCATCAGGGATTCCATGCGACGGAGGGTGGATGCATGTATCCTCGCTAACGGAGGACATTTTGAACATTTCCTGTAACACAGTGTTTGAAGTCACGCTGGTACGTTCTGTTTTCATTCCTTGATTAATGTGATTTGAAGAGAAGTAATAAAATGAGCTCTAACATGGAAATTAACCGTTTCCGGACACATATCCACATATCATATTTTCTTTCTTTGTGTGTGAGGAATGTTTCCTGAAAGTTTGGTCGTACTTTTTTGTAACACTCTGTATTTAAATAAACATAAATTAAAGCTCCGAATAAGCTACAAAATGGATTCTAACGTAATGTTCAGGAGAGATTTACTCACCAAGTAGTTTTTATATAAATGCAGTTTATTACTGGTTCTCGATGCCGGTGTAAGGTAAAGCAGTCCACAATCCGAAGATTGGTTTGAACACTACAGTGCTTTACTAGGCATGGTTCTGTTTGGAGGTGGTATTCCGTTATCTTCCTCCGACCTTCGAACTGACTTACCCAGCCAGTTATAGGGGGACCTACAGTTTAACGTGGGTTCCGAACCATGGTACTACTCGGTATGTTTCACATGAGCAATACTGCCAGAGATGAAAGAAGTAGAAAGTGACAGATCAAAACCACTGGGCTTGGCGGGGATCGAACCCGCGACCTTTGGATTTGTAGTCTGGCACTCTACCACTGTGCACCCGAGGCGTACGGTTTTGTTAACACGCTGTTTCTTAGCTTTTTCTCTGACACCGTTTCCTTCTTGGTGCAAAGTGATTATCTCTACCAATGATTCAAAGGAATATGGCACATTTGGGCCATTTTTAATTACTTTCGCGGCGTTTTATACCTTTATGCAAACGCAGCTACAACTGAACAGAACTGTAAACAACGTACCTCTACACAGCCATGCGGTTTATTTGCGGCACCTGGAGTGTTTAGTAGAACTGCTTGGACAGGTAACGTCGGCTTACATAAAACGGAGCAATACTAGTATGCTCTGTATATGAACAATAATTAAGTGTACAATGCTGCAAGTGTCATTATCAACCGTTACTTGAGCTTACTATTCCGTATTCTAACCAATGACTCACAAAGATCAATGTTCAAATGTTTGTCAAGCTTATGGGACTTAACTACGGGGTCATCAGTCCCTAAACTTACAAACTACTTATGAACTACTTACAAACTAGGACGGCACAAATATCCATACCCGAGGGGGGATTCGAACCCCCGACCGTAGTGGCCGTGCTGACCGTGACTGGAGCGCCTCAGTCACCTCGGCCACCGCGGCCGGCCCACAAAGATCTTGCTGCGTTGTAATACGCAGCATGCTGTTTCCAAACTTATGGGGGGCAGTGTATAATAGTAGAGTGAGGTAAAATCGATAAGCGGGTCAAAGCCCACTGTCCAGTCACTAGTTGATCATTCCGGGGCAGTAATAGAAGAAAGCAAACGGAAAGCTGAAGTTCTAAATTTAACCTTTAAGAAATCTTTCACGCAGGAGGACCGCACAAATATACCATCATTTGATCAACGTACTAATTCCGAAATGGGGGACATAGCAATAGGTATTTCCGGTGTAGAGAAGCAGCTGAGAGAGCTAAATACGAAAAAGTCTGATGGTTCGGATGGAATACCAGTTCGGTTTTACAAAGAGTATTCTGCGGCTTTGGACCCCTACTTAGCTAGCATTTATCGCGAATCTTTAATTCAGCACAAAGTTCCTGGTGACTGAAAAAAAAAAAAAAATAAAGAGCAGGTGACTCCCGTTTATAAGAAAGGAAAGAGAACTGACCCACACAATTACAGGCCAATACCGCTGACATCAGTTTCATGTAGAGTTCTGGAGTATATTCTCAACTTGAATATACTAAATTTCATTGATACGGATCATCATCTTCCTATGAATCACCGCGAGTTTAAAACATCATTCGTGCGAAACTCAGCTTGCCCTTTTCTCACATGACATCTTGCGAGCCATGGATGAAGGGCAACAGGCAGATTGCGTTTTTCTCGACTTCAAAAAGGCGTTCGACGCGGTGCCACACTGCAGACTGCTAAAGAAGATACGAGCATATGGAATAGGTTAACCGATTTGTGACTGGCTGGAAGAACGCAGTACGTTGTTCTCGACGGAGAGTGTTCATCAGAGACGAGTGTATCGTTAGGCGTGCCCCAGGGGAGTGTGATAGGACCGCTATTATTTTCTATCTATCTATATAAATGATCTGATGGACAGAGTAAGTTGTGATTTGCGGCTGTTTGCTGATGATGCTGTGGTGTATGGGAGGGTGTCGTCTTTAACTGACTTTAATAGCATACAGAATGACTTAGACAAAATTTGTAGTTGGTGCGAAGAATGTAGAAAAATGTAAGGTGATGCGCATGAGTAGGAAAAACAATCCCATAATGTTGGAATACGGCATCAGTTGTGAGCTTCTTGATGCTGTCGCGTCGTTCAAGTATCTAGGCGTAACATTGCAGAGCGATATGAAATGGAACGAACGTGTAAGGACAGTTGTGAGTAAGGCGGACAGCCGACTTCGGTTTATTGGGAGAATTTTGGGAAGATGTACTTCACCTGAAAAGGAGACCGCGTATAAAACGCTTGTACGACCACGTCTTGAGTATTGCTCAAGTGTTTGGGACCCGCAGCAGATCAGTTTAAAGGAAGACATAGAGGCGGTCCAGAGGCGAGCAGCTAGGTTTGTTACCGGTACGTTCGACCAATGTGCGAGTGTCACGGAAATGCTCCGGCAACTCAATTGGGGATCGCTGGAGGAAAGACGATGTTCTTTTCGTGAATTTCTGTTGAGGAAATTTAGTTGGCCGGAATTTGAAGCTGAGTGTAGTATGATCTTTCTGCCGCCTACTTACATTTCGCGTGGTGTTCACAAAGACAAGATAAGACAAATTAGGGCTCTTACGGAGGCATTTAGGCATTATTTTTTCCTCGTTCTATTTGGAAGTGGAATAGGAAAGGAAACGCCTATTAGTGGTACAGTGTACCCTCCAGCACCCACCTTACGGTGAATTGCGGAGTATGTATGTAGATGCCGCCCGCGATGGTCGTGGGGACTGAGGCGCTCTAGTAACGGCTGCACGGCCACTACGGTCGGGGGTTCGAATCCCCCCTCGGGCATGATTATTTGTGCCGTCCTTAGTCTTAGCTAGTTCGTAAGTAGTTTGTAAGCTTAGGGACTGATGACCCCGTAGTTAAGTCCCATAAGTTCTACAAACATACAATACACATGTATGTAGATGTAGAAGTGACATTTGCCATACAGTTGACGGTGGTTCGAGAAGTGAGGTCGTAGCTACAGAGGTGTATCTGAATGACTGTGTGCGTACCGGGAAGCTCTATCTGTGGTAGTATCTCGTGTGTATCATCCTGAGTCCGTGAGGGATACACCCGAGTGCTGGTAGATAGGGCCGTGTAGCCTTAAAAGCGACTGCTGCGTCTTATCGTCCGCCCAGCTTGTCGCCGTTTTCAGCCCGTATACAGGCGAGTTAATGGCCTCTCACGTCCCCCCTCCAACCCCCCCCCCCACCCCCGTGTCACGCCGTCCCATTGGTCATGGGACGCGGCGAGAAGACAGATCGTTGCCATGTGTGTCTTTCTCCGTACAGACGTGCGAATTCTGCTGCCCTATCACTACGAAATTAAGAGCACTTGAGGGCGTAGCACTCGCCGTAGAAACGGCGATTTAGAGGGCTTTCATCAAAACCCGTTACAGTTGATCGACACTCCATTTCAGATATTGCAGACCTGTGTTTACAGTGTAGTGCCACCCAGGAAATATTCGTCGCCTCATCTGAGATTTAATGCCCGGTTTTCGTGAAATAAACTACAGCCCTTTTTAGCGAGGTGGACTTGTCTATTTCCGCGCTCTGTATACGATGAAGGACTTCCCAGGGATGCTTGTGGATTGTACCTCTTCCTCTGTGTTTCGCTAGAGGACGTTAGGTCATAATGTCTATTTACTGACAGCCTCTATTAGAGTACCTATGTAAGTAGGTTACGAGTGGTCGATCGTGCCTAAAATTACTGGGGGCTGAAGATGGGCAGAAGCCCGCAACTGGAAGTGTTTTAATAAATCACCAATAATTGTGACTGGTAGCGGATTTTATTTAACATAAATTTGTTTTCTACAGAATTAGAGCTTAAGTTTCTAGAACCAAATATGCTGAAGGCTGAATGACAGGTAAAATTAAGTGAAAATTATATTACGTACTCCTTTCAACGTCAGTACAGTAACCAGAGCGTACACAGTATCGACGCTTGTATGTGGTATACTTTCCTTTCGCAGCAGTAGAACCTGGAAATCTACCATGAAGACAATCATAGAGGTGCCGAATAGAGTCTTGCGGAATTTCCAGCCCTGCAATTTCCACCTGGTGCCTCACTCAGTTAGTCCGCTCAAGAAGACGTTTCATACGGTCCCAAACATGTTCATTGGGGGACAGATCTGGGGCTTATGCTGGCCAGGGTAGCCGACGTACACAGCGAAGAGCAAGTTCGGAGGTACAGCATACACGTGGACGTGCATTGTTGTGTTGGAAAAGACAAATCGCGTTTTTGGTACATGAACAGTAGAAAGCTGGGTTGGATGATGGTTTCATTGTACCGTGCACTGTTCAGTTAGATGAGATTAGTACTTGTTCCATAGATCATGAATACGACACTTCGTAATGATGAGGAATGTGTCAGGTTTTCTAATCGATCACTAGAGGAGAACGGCCAGTGTAGCATATGGCTCTACATACCATGATGCACAGTATCGGCCCCGTGTGCCTCTGTCGTACGCACTCCAGACTTTCGCATTTCCCTGCACGATGCCACAAATGCGCACGGCCATAATTCGCATCGAGGCAGAAGCGACACTAATCACTGAAGACAACAGGTCTGTATTCGTTTTTCAATAAGCGTCCATTGCGATTCGTCTGGAGGAGAACTAAACGATGATGGAGCGTGAGTGGAAGACGCCCTAACGGCACGCATTATGGTGCATCATTACTTGGGGAACCATATCCTACACTGAACGTTATCCTTTGGTGATCGTTGAAGGACCAATGAACAGTGAACAATACATCGAAACAATTCTTCAACACGCCTTGCTATGGTTCATGCACTAAAAAGGCGGTATGCTTTTCCAACAGGACAAGGCACGATTCGCAAACATTTAATAACACTTTACACTTTCCCACGTATAATACTATACACAGACATTTGGGGTACACGTTTCCTCCCGGGGGCAACGGGTGGCGGCAGGAAGGGCATCCGGCCACCCCGTCAATATTAACTCGCCAAATCCCAATAAACAAAGCCGACCCTACATGTGCGGGACAAATGCTGAAGAGAAAGAAAGAAAAAACACACTATATTTGCGTCGAATTTGCACCCGTTCTGATTACCGTACTCACGTGCGTATAGCTCTGTCTGTATGATCATGTGTTGTATTCAGTGTTGCCAGATGGCAGAAATAGAAAATACCTACAGTCTCATAAAAATTTACCTACGTTTTCCCTAATTTATCTCTACCACCTCATTGAAGCCCCTACATCAGGGTCGTAGCCAGGATTTGGGTCTGGCAGGGGCTGAATCCAGGAGTCCGGCCAGCAGAGGTTAACCAATTGATTAACGTGACATGTTACTATTTTGAAAACTTTAAAATAAATATTTGGCATTATGCCTCACTTGCTATATATGTTTTTCCAGTAACCGATCGTTACTGATTGATGGAGTGAAGTGTAGATTATGTCGCGAATTCCAAGTGTTCTGTTACCAGAGGATTACTGATTTATCGATCGGACGAGGGTACATCAAGAACCTGTCAACCATAGAGAGGAAGCATTAATTAGTTTCCCCAATATGCCGCTAATTCCGAGTGCACTGTTACACGAGGATAACTGATTTATTGACCGCACAAGGATACATCGAGACACTATCAACCATAGAGTAGGAACAGTAGTAATTATTTAGTTCACAGTCAGCACTAAAAAGGAAGTCCGTCAGTCTGCATGATTTAGTTTTCAGAGAGTAATGGTATGTTGACAACGAATATCAAGCGCTTTGTTCATTTATAGCGTTGGCTGTCGCAAATATTTGAGCGTTTTCTTGTCAGCATCTTCTCATTTACAAGTACTAACTAGTACTTAAATAATAGTCTAGTCAAGGTACAATGGAGACAATGAATTTTCCTTGTGCTGACATTTTCTAACACTATTTCCAAACCGACTCTCCAGTCATATATATATATATATATATATATATATATATATATGTGGCGTCTGTTCCGAAAGAACAGACGTCACTTCTGGTCCTGCAGTTGTTATTATTTAATATTGACAGAATATATGACATCAACTTCGATTGGGCAAAGCTGAAAATGTGTACCCAGCCGGGATTCGAACCCGGGTCTCCTGCTTTCTAGGCAGTTGCACTGACCCCTACACCACTGGGGACACAGTGATCACCGCACCTTCAAGGACTACCTGAGCACGCCTCCCGTCAGATACAAATTCCCAGCTTCGCCCTGCCCACAGTACTCAAACTCGTAGTTATGAAACTAATTCCCGTAAGAGTAAGGGCTTCAAACTTGCCCACCCCTCCCCACTAACGATAGGATCATTGCCCGTCACCGGCATATATATATATGGCGTCTGTTCCGAAAGGACAGACGTCACTTCCGATCCTACCCAATCGCAGTTGATGTCATATATTCTGTGAATATTAAATAATAACAACTGCAGGATCACAAGTGACGTCTGTTGTTTCGGAACAGACGCCAGATGTATATATGTCCGAAACTAACTTTTCAAATTAATATTGTTTACCATGAACAGAAAACAACTATGCCGTCTAAAATATCATTGGCTACTTCAAACTTTGCAACAATTGGTCGGCTTTATTCACGCGTGCTGACAACTGTTGTCTTGCCAACATTACGCGGTAGGCATGTGTCGGCTATTGTAAAATTTTACCAAAGTACCTACGCGTTGGGGACTTTTGTGTGAAAATTCCCTTCATGATTTTAATGCTTAAAAGTACCTACGTGTAGCGAAAATTCCCTACGTCTGGTAACACTGGTTGTATCCATCTTCAAGAATGTGTCAACAGAATCCCCATCTTCTGGATCGACGATTTCATGGTGTTGTTTTCTCATTTTCCAGGAGTGTGTGTATACTGTCAAAAGCAACGGCCGTATAAAACTTCCCTGGGGCACGCCTGAGATCACTTTTTAACCATCAAAGCCGATAGGAATCTAAGTGTACCCCGCGGCATGTTTAGTTACGACGAGTATAGGGTGTCCGTTGGACTAGACCATCCTTCTCTCGAGGCACGCGAAAGCCGGCATACGGCTGCAGACGCGCGCCTTCCAGTTCGGCGGTGGACTTGAAAGCGGGTCAGCCACCCAGCTGGGCGGTATTTCGCCCTAACTAACGGGCCGTCTCGACTTCTCGGATCGCGAGTAAACTCGGCTGGTATCGACCATCGGCCGTTACGGCGGCGATGCGACCGCGCTCTGCCTGCCGTAACAGGCAGTTCTCGTTATCGTTACAGCTTGTACTGCGGTCGGTAGCCGACGCAAATCTCCCCGGGACCTAACTCACCCCACCCGCTCCCCTTCCTCCTACTATTCCTTTCTTTTTGTGATCCTTTTTCAACCTTTCGCTCTTTGCTTATGTCAGATGTACGGCTGTTACTTCGTTGCCTGTTTAGTCCACCGATGAAAGGAGTCGGGACCGAAACTTACTCGGGAGATGCTTTGCATTGAGTACATATACAACTACATACTCCGCAATTCACCGTAAGGTGCGTAGCGGAGGGTACACTGTACCACTACTAGGCATTTTCTTTCCCTATTCCACTCCCAAATAGAACGAGGAAAAAAGGGATGCCTATACGCCTCAGTACGAGCCCTAATATTTCTTATCTTGTCTTTGTGATCACCACGCGAAATGTAAGTAGGCGGCAGCAAGATCGTACTACACTCAGCTTCAAATTCCGGCCTTCTAAATTTACTCAACAGAAATTCACGAAAACAACGTCGTCTTCCCTCCAGCGATCTCCAATTGAGTTGCCGGAGCATTTCCGTGACACTCGCGCATTGGTCGAACCTACCAGCAACAAACCTAGCTGCTCGCCTCTGAACTGCCCCTATGTCTTCCTTTAAACTGATCTGCCGCGGGTCCCAAACACTTGAGCAATACTCAAGACATGGTCGTACAAGCGTTTTATACGCAGTCTCCTTTACAGGTGAAGTACATCTTCCCAAAATTCTCCCAATGAACCGAAGTCGGCTGTCCGCCTTACTCACAACTGTCCTTACATGCTCGTTCCATTTCATATCGCTCTGCAATGTTACGCCTAGATATTGAACGATGCGACAGCATCAAGAAGCTCACTACTAATGCTGTTATCGAACATTATGGGATTGTTTTTGCTACTCATGCGCATCACCTTACACTTTTCGACATTGAGAGCTAGTTGACATTCTTCGCACCAATAGAAATTTTGTCTGTCATCCTGTATGCTATTACAGTCAGTCAAAGACGACACCCCCCCATACACCACAGCATCATCAGCAAACAGCCGCAAATCACAACTTACTCTGTCCATCAGATCATTTATATAGATAGAAAATAATAGCGGTCCTATCACACTCCCCTGGGGCACGCCTGACGATACACTCGTCTCTGATGAACACTCGCCGTCGAGAACAACGTACTGCGTTCTATTACTTAGGAAGTCTTCCAGCCAGTCACAAATCTGTGAACCTATTCCATAAGCTCGTATCTTCGTTAGCAGTCTGCAGTGTGGCACCGCGTCGAACGCCTTTTTGAAGTCGAGAAAAACACAATCCGCCTGTTGCCCTTCATCCATTGCTCACAAGATGTCACCTGAGAAAAGAGTAATCTGAGTTTCACATGAACGATGTTTCCAAAACCTGTGCTAATTCATAGAAAGAAGCTTTTCTGTTTCAAGCAAATTTACTATATTCGAACTGAGAATATGCTCCAAAATCCTACACGAAACTGATGTCAACGATATTGGGCTGTAATTGTGTGGGTCAGTTCTCTTTCCTTTCTTATAAACGGGAGTCACCTGCGCTTTTTTCCAATGGGGCGTTCAGTACACGTAATCCGTATTACTGAAGCGCGGCAGCGCCTACATGCTTCTACGTTGAACCACAGTCTAAAACAGACCTCGCGAACCTCTCTACGGAAAAAAATGCAGCTGAAGCGATACTAGCGCTCCAAGCGGCCATTAGGTAATAACAGTAGAATGTCGTGATACAAACTGAGAAGTTGCGTTTTTAATACTGTTATTATCCGCAATTATTATCCTCAATTTAGTTATATGTTTGCTTATGTTGGTAGTACTGTCGTTTTACGTTGGTGACGCATGCTTTGTTTATTTGTTGTTAAATCTTTGCAATTTTCAAGCTGCTACGTTAGTTTCGTTGTCGCTGCCGTGCTGTTAATCATGGCTGCTCCGCTGTCTATTTGCACCGAAGTAGAGCAACGTTCAGTGATACGTTTCTTGTGGGCGGAAGGTGTATCAGGGGCCGAAATTCATAGAAGACTTTCAGTACAGTACGGGAGCAGTGTTTTGCCATTACGAAGTGTGTACGAGTGGATTGAAAAATTCCGAAATGGTCGCACGAGTGTTAAGCACGATGAAGGAGCCGGACGACCGTTTACCGCCACAAATGAGGAAACCATTGAGCGATCACGTAAAATGATTGTGTTAGACAGACGATTAGCTATTGATGAAGTGGCTCATCGTCTTCAAATTAGTCATGGTTCTGCCTACGAAATTATTCACAACAGACTTGGGTTTCGTAAAGTTTGTGCAAGATGGGTCCCAAAACAACTCACACAGTTGCATAAGCAAACGCGCCTCGACATCTGCAAAAACATTTGAATCGCTATGGTAACGAAGGGGACAACTTCTTAGACAGAATCATTACTGGTGACGAAACATGGATCCATCATTACGAGCCGGAGAGTAAACGGCAGAATATGGAATGGAAACATCCAAATTCGCCGTGCAAGAAAAAGTTCAAGACCCAACCGTCCGCAGAAAAACTGATGCTTACGGTTTTTTGGGATGCACGAGGTCCTGTAGTGGAACATTATGGTGAAAGGGGCACAACAATAAACAAGTGTACGTTACAGTGAGATGCTTACTGACAGGCTAAAGTCTGCAATTAGAAGCAAACGCCGAGGATTGCTGTCAGGAGGTGTTGTGTTGTTGCACGACAATGCCCGTCCGCATACTGCTGTCAACACTGCTGAAACGCTCCTGGAACTCAAATTCAAAGTACTGGATCATCCTCCATATAGTCCCGATCTTGCCCCTTCTGACTATCACTTGTTTGGTCCACTCAAACAGGCATTAAGGGGCCGTCGATTTGACTCGGACGAAGCAGTGAAGGAAGCGGTGCATTCCTGGCTCGCAGCTCAACCGAAAACCTTCTTTTATGAGGGCATAAGGAAGCTTGTAGAGCGATGGACGAAGTGCATTGAAAAGCAAGGAGACTATGTCGAAAAATGATGTTCTTGTAAGTTCGTATTTTATTACAATCCACTCCAATCCAATTCAAAGAATATTAAAGTTGGAACACAAACAGATAACATAAAGTTGAACTGTTTAGGATTTGCTGAAGACCTCGCCCTTCTGGAAAACAACATTCTAGAAACCAAACAACAAATACGATCATTACAGGAAATAGTGTATTGGCCTTAAAATATCCATTGAAAAAACTGAAATAATGGTAACAGAACCGCCACTGGCAAACAAAATTAGAATTGGAGTACATAACATAAAAATTGTTGATAAGTTTAAATACTTGGGAGAAATAATAACCCATAACTTGAACGAGAAACCATCATGGCAGAGTAGAATAAATAAACTTATTAAAATGCATCATGTTACCAAGAACACATATAATAAAAAATGCCTCTCAATAGCCACAAAACTGAAACACTACAAAACAAGAGTCACACAGCCACAATTAACATATGCTAACGAAACTATATTTAAAACAACAAACACTATAGCAATAGACAGGTTACTCAAAATAGAAAGGAGGATAGTCAGAACTTGCATAAATAAGAAATACCAAAAAGACGGGATTTGGAGAATAGCTTCAAGAAGTAGAACCAGTGACAAGTACAATGAAAAATAAAACGGATCTCTTTCCTAGGACATTTGATGAGAACACCAGAAAATAAAATCAGTAGGAAGATAATTGAAAAGTTATGGAACAGCAATATAAGACGGATCACAAAAATCAAGGAAGACATGATGAAACTACAGATAACGATGGAAGATTTCAAAAACAAGACAGACACACTCGAGCTACTTCAGGAGAAACACGTCACACTACCAACAAAAATTAACAAACAGAGACTCGGAAGGGTGATTTCGGATGAGGAGAGAAGAGCACAATCTGAAAGAATGAAAAAGTATTGGGCCAACAAAAATAAATAAAAATAAAAAAATAACAGAAGAACCTAATTCATAATATTTATGTTGGCCATAAAAGTAATAAATAAAAAAAGTAATAAATAAATAACCTCTGTGATATTAAATTGTCATATTTAATTATTTTTGAACTAAATTGTGTTAATGCATAACAACAAATTGTAATAACTTTTGTAATATTGACTAAAGTCGTCCAATGAAGGCCAAAACATAAATAAAAATTACAATAAAATTCTATAACTACTTTGCGGATAATAATTGACTTACCCTCGTATTTCCTAGTCACTGAACGTTGCTGTGATTTTTCTAATACAAATATGAAAACACCATCAAGGTAATATAACTGCTTCTGTTCATGGCAGTCTATATTAAAAATTATCAGTACAGTGCAATTCATACAGTTCACTGTATCCGAGTCGCATTCATATCGTCCAAAACGTTTTGAAAGCAGAAATAAATTGTAACATGATGAGCTCAAGAACAAAAGGAACTGATTATGATTATGTTCGCGTGTTAGATGCGTACTGACATATTGCACGAGTTTTGTTTTAGTAGATTTAGTGTAGTTTCAAAACTACACGCGATTGTTACGTGGTAGGGGACTAGCTGCTACATCCCCTTATAAACGATCTTTTAACCTTGTCCTTGCTGCGGTGGAGTAGCCGAGCGATCTAAGATGCCTCGCTGCGGAGCGCGCGGTTGCTCGCCGTCGGAGGTTCGAGTCCTCCGTGGGGCATGTGTGTGTGTGTGTGTGTGTGTGTGTGTGTGTGTGTGTGTGTGTTGTCCTTAGGTTAGTTTACCTAGGTTTAAGTAGTTTGTAAGCTACGGGCTGATGACCACGCAGTTTGCTCCGATAGATTTACAAACACTTGTCCTTGCGTCTGTGCCTTTCTTGCACCTATCATAATTATTTTTAGCTACTTGGCAGGTATCAAACTGAATATCTTCCATAATGTGACGAGCAAATATTACCAGTTTATATACGGACATATTTATTTGTAGCAACCCATTCGCTTTATCAAACTAGTAGGTAACCGACAAAATATGTTAGTAGGCCTATATATAATTTTTGTAAAACTGAGGTAAGAAACTAAGAAGGCTTTACTGAAATAGTTGATTAACTGCTACTGGAAGCATTCGGACATTACTTTTATACAGCAGTAATATTATGAAACAGTGGTCAAGTATTTGCGATTCTGATTAAGAGCAGAAGTTTGGACTGGATGAATTGTTAAATATTTACTTCTGTACCTAGAAGTATAACTAAGCACAGTAAAGGATCACTTGTTATTCGTAACATTATACTCTTACTTCTGAGCGTCCACAATTTATAGCGCCGCAAAAGCTCGTAAATACGAAGGTATTTTGAATGTGCTGCTTCACTCGAAATACACATTCATTACTTAATCGTTTCGCGGTATGGTTTTACGACTCAGCCACTTGAAAGCGCTGCAGTCGCGAAGTTGCAGAAATTCACTGGGAGTTTCGTGAATCTTATGTTAGACTCTAGTTGAAAGTTTCCAGTTTAGTAACGTCTTCCAAGGGAGCAAAAAAACATTTTCATGATTAGCGGTCATAAGGCATTGTGGAACCATTAAGTTTCTTTGCAAACTTAGTGACGAGGACTTAAGATGTGGTGATGGTTTAATGAAATGCTTCAAGACTGGAAGTAACCATGCTGATTACCTTATACAGTAAATTAAGCCCGGACTCGTTTCCTTTATTTGAAACCATCGTTAGAAGCCAACTACACCAATATATTTGTTTCACGTTTTTGTATGATTAAAAAAAAAAATTGATCAGGAACAGTTCTCTCTTCCCCTAAATATAATCAAATAATAAGATTACTCACTTTTCTTCTCTGTTACCGTCCTAATATTTTTGGCCCACTTTAGGTCAGTAACACTAATAGTGGACCATTTGCTATCGCCTTTAGACAGCTCCAAATGTTATTTGAAAAAAAATTCCTTACCTGCTCTACGTATACGAAAATTGAATAAGTGAGTTTCTAGACGAGTAAATTCTCTACAACTTTGGTCAGGTGTGCTTCAACCACTTGGCACCAGAACCTCGGCGGCATAATCGGACGCCGCAATAGAAAGGTACAATGCCTTGTTATGTGTCGGATCGGGATTTTTTATTTTTCGTAAATGTTGTTCAGAAACTAATATCGAGTAGCTATTGTTGTTCGAAAATTTGTTTCGATAGTTTGGCTATGAAATTTGGTACACATGTCTAAAGAAATAATTCTTCACATAGCTCTATCATCGTATTCGTTTGCTGTGTCATGTAATGGAGATTCGAAGAATGTTTGGAGATTGATATTTCATCAATGAATGAATTTGTCGCAGGGAAATACCTTCTTAGAAGGTAAATGATGTATTAAAAAATCGCTCTCGCCTCTATTGAGGCCCCATTTTGCAAATATTTCAGACAAAAAAGTAAAAATTTAATAATACAGTATTTAATAAATAACAATATTATCTGTTATATATATTTAATTTTCTTTCTACGTTTTATTAAATATTATAGACAAAATATTATTTTTATATATTTATATTAACATTTTTGATTATTCTTTGTTCAAATATTTCAAAATTTCATCACGCTACAATGAACTGTAAAGTGAGCCCTAAAACACGCCAGTGCGTTTTCTTTCTGTTGAATTCCATCTGGTGTCCGTGGAACTGCCAGTATGAATGGAAAAGAAAACGGGTGAAAAGGAATAATAGAGAAAAAAATAACAATATTATTAGCTAATTATATTTAGGAGAACAATTCATGATAAAAATTAAAAAAAAAAAAAAAACAAAAAAAGATACAAGAATGTAAAACAAATATATTTTTTACCATCAAATAAAGGAAAAACACGTCTGGATTAACTGGTATATTCATTATAGTTACAAAAGACGAATAACTGGCCAATACAAATTATACAAAAGTAACTGCGCAAAAGACGCTCAAAAACTAAAGCAAAAACAATTTTATATATCAGCCAACCGATTACGTAGTTTAGAGGTACTTGACGTAGGTTTCGTTGTCGCTAGGGACAACTTTATCAGAAGAATAAAAAACAGTTACCTAAAAACGGTAATAACAGAATAAATATCTGATATAAGGAAAGATTTTTAGACAGGCTGAACAGTGAAAACATCAGTACTTACATGAAACACATGACGTCAAAAATATTACGAGCAGAATTGATCAAGTCGATTACAATAAAAGAACTAGCATTCTTGCCATGTAAATGAAATCAGTGTGGTGTGAAGGGCACATACGAGTCACAAGTCACGTGGGCAGTACTAATGTTACATAATTATGGACATAATAGTTTAGATTTGTGAAAGGGTAGACAAAAATTGTTTACAATATTATATTCCAGGATTAAATGAAAATTCCAAGTAGGAGAAAATGTGAGAGAAAATCGTCAGAAGTACGCAAAGCATACGTACTTACAAAAGACATACATTAATAGCGAAGTAGTATAAGCTATTGTGCATACAAAACCATTTTACAAAAAAGACAAGATCACGGTATAACAGAAATAACAAATAAAGTAAATGAAGTACAACCACTTAAAGGACAAAGCAATGTTATTGAAGTGGAGGGGGAAAAACCCGGAATACAAGCATCACTTTAACGTGAGCACCTGCTTGAAAGCGTTAAAGAAACTTTTATGTTTCAATTGTAATTGTTCATTCAACATACCTTTATTAGGCAGGTGCCTAAATATTTCTAACTGTTCTAAGATGTCAAGTTCCCACCCTTTCTTTTCTTAATGTAGAATCGTCATTTCATTTAAACTTTTAGGATTATGTCCTGTGATCAACAGATGTTCTGAAAAGTTGAATTATGGACATTAGTACCTCTTTTCCCTAACAAGTGATTTTCTTTTCTTTGGGTGCATATTTAGGAAATGTGTAACTCAGCATTAATTCCTAAAACTTATTGGTGATACTGTTTTCTTGAGTGTGAGGCAGTGCTGCGTGGCGTAATCCTGTAGCTGACGTTTGGTCTTCTACTGCTGTAGACGTATTCGGAGGCTGTGAAGACACACAAGACTAACACACACTCAAGGCAGCTCAGCACGTTTTCCGTGTCTCCAAAGTCTGAGGAGATGTCTTGAGCCGTGAAAGACGAAACGTAAGGCAGAGAATTGTGCCATGGACCAAGAGTTGATATAAAAAATTAAGACCAGCAAAGGTTCAACAACTGGCCATGAAAAGCCACACCCATTCCAATAACTGTTTCTGATATATTATCACTCAAATTTTTCTGTTTTCGCTCGTGATAAATTTGATTTACTACATTTTTGCTTTGGAGAACAAGCCGCAATTGTTTAACCTCATTGCAAGACAGGTCCTCCGCAGGGTGTTACGAACAGACCATTCCATTCGTGCAACTTGCAAAATTTTCTTCTTAAACATCTGTGCACTGGTACGTTGAATGCTACTGTTCGTCTGACATAACACCGATCAGGAATTTACATTATTGCCAATGGGAATTGACTAAAATAAATGGGGAAAGTAGAAAATTTGTGCCTGGCCTGGGTACGAACCCAGGTCTACTGCTTGCTAGGCTAACCACAAGACGAATGTGTCACAGTGGTAGAAAAATACGAATACTCAGCGCGCAGTACTGTTGTGTCTCCCCCATTTGGCGACTTATCTACTGACTCATCATCGTAGAAACTGAACAACAATGGAGAAACCATACAACCCTGTCTTTCTCCCTTCCCAACCGTCGTGTCCCTTCGATGCCCTTTGACTCTAACAAGTGCTGTCCGGTTTTCGTACAAATTTGATATAACTTTTCATTCCCTATATTTTTACCCCAGCTGACTTCAGAATTTGAAAGAGTGTATTCAAAAACATTCTCCAGATCTGCGAAAGCTAGAAATGAAGGTTTGCCATTCCTTAATCTACCTTCTAAGATGAGTCGTAAGGTGAGTATTGCGTCAGGTGTTCCTACATTTCTCCTGAATCCAAATCTGCTAGGTCAGCTTCTACCAGCTTCTCCATTCTTCTGTAAATGGTTCGTGTTAATATTTTGCAACCATGACTTATTAAATTTTACGTTGTTGTGGTCTTCGATCCGGAGACTGGTTTGATGCAGCTCTCCACAATACCCTATCCTGAGCAAGCCTCTTCATCTCTACATAAGAACGGCAACCTACATCTGTCTGAATCTGCTTACTGTATCCATCTCTTGGTCTTCCACTGCGGATTTTACTCCACACACTTCCCTTCAACGCTAAATTCACAATTCCTTGATGTCTAAGAGTGTGTCATACCAACCGATACCTTCTTTTAGTCAAAGTATGCCAGAAATTCCTATTCTCCCCAATTCTGTTCAGTACCTCCTCATTAGTTACGCGATCCACCCACCTAATCTTGAGCATATTTCTGTAGCACCAAATTCCAAAAGCCTCTATTCTCTTCCGGTCCACACTGTTTATCGTCCATGTTTCACTCCCATACAAGGCAACACTCCACACAAATACCTTCAGAAAGGACTTCCTTAGGCTTAAATCAATATTCGATGTTAACAAAAAAATTTGTCTTTTTCAAGAACGCTTTTCTACCCATTCCCATTCTTCATTTTATATCTTCTGTACTGCGAGCATCATTTGTTATTTTACTGCCCAAGTAACAAAACTCATCTACCTCCTTTATTGCTTCGTTTCCCAATCTAATTCCTTCAGCATCGCCTGATTTTCTTAGACTGCACTCCATTACCCTAGTTTTGCTCTTGTTTATGTTCATCTTATATGTACCTTTCAGCACACTGTCCATTCCGTTCAATTGCTCTTCCAGGTCCTTTGCTGTATCTGATAGAATTACTATGTCGTCGGCAAAACGCATGTTTTTAATTCTTCACCCTGAACTTTAATTCCTTCCCCAAATTTCTTCTTGCTTTCCCATATAGCTTGCTCAATGTACAAATTGAACAACATTGGAGAAAGGCTACAACCCTGTGTTACTCCCTTCCCAAACACTGCATCCTTTTCATGGCCTTCAACTCTGACAACCGCTGTCTGGTTTTTGTACAAGTTGTAAATAACCTTACGCTCCTTATATTTTACTCCTGCTTGCTTCAAAACTTGACAGA
Source organism: Locusta migratoria (assembly GCA_026315105.1). Classification (NCBI taxonomy): domain Eukaryota; kingdom Metazoa; phylum Arthropoda; class Insecta; order Orthoptera; family Acrididae; genus Locusta; species Locusta migratoria. The sequence goes on along the minus strand of CM048754.1, from coordinate 823,216 downwards.
GTTTGTTCCAATCAACATTGTCAAAAACCTTCTCCAACTCTATAAAAGCTAGATATGTAGGTTTGCCTTTTCTTAATCTACCTTCTAGGATAAGAGCCGTAAAGTGTGTATTGCCTCCCGTGTTCCTACATTTCTCCTGAACCCAAACTCGACTCCCCGAGGTCGGCTTCTACCAGCTTTTCCATCCTTGTGTAAATAGTATAAAGAGTATATACAGAGGCTCTATGTAGGAAATGAACTTAGAGCCAATATTGTAGGAAGGGGAGAAGAAGTAGATGAGGATGAAATAGGAGATACTTTACTGAGAGATGAATTTGACAGAGCACTGAAAAACCTGAGACAAAACAAGGCCCATGCAGTAGACGATGTTCCCTCAGAGCTACTGAAGTCTCTGGAAGAATCAGCCATGACAAAACTGTTTCACCTGGTGTGTAAGATGTATGAGACCGGCGAAGTACCCTCAGATTTTAAGAAAAAATGTTATAATCCCCATTCCAAAGAAAGCAGGCGCAGACAGGTATGAAAATTACAGAACCATCAGTTTAATAAATCATAAATTTTACGTTATAATTCGTGAAAGCGTGTGTGATAGGGGTAGGCCGCTAGGGTGTAATATAAACTAGCGGGCAAATGTCGACAGCAATTTTAGATGGCCACCCCGATATATACTGTCCCACTCACTGTAGCAGCACACGCGACCGGCCCCTGTCCGATCGCAATGCAATTGCCGCTGCCTTTATCTGGCCGTATTTAAAAGCTGACGTATGGAAGCCCAGGGGATGTGTGTCCAGTGCACGCGCTCTGCTGCGCTGTGTGTTTTTTCAGAGTGGCGTCCACTCTGGTGGCTGATTACTCAGCGGACGTTAATGGCGCAAGCTGCAGTTACTGGCGCCATTTCTGCCCCCGGCTAATCCCGCCACTGGCGCCAGCAGAGGCCGCCAGTAAATCCGGCACGAACGATTCTCGCCCCCAGTCCGGCGGCAGTGGCGTCTGACCGTTGGAGGCGTCGCAGCGGCCATCTGATTGCCACGCCTACGCCACCCTCGCCACCCCCTGCCGGACGCTACAGCATCGCCTCCCCTTCCCCTCCCCCAGTTTTCACCCTTTATCTTCGCGAGCTCTGCGATGTATTCATGGGCGGACAATGGATCTGTTGTTTGCCGGACCCCTCCCCTAGTAGCTGGGCGGTTCCCTGGAGATATACGGCGTGCGACTTCGCAGTAATGGGGGCCGAGCAACTCGTGATTGTTAGGTCGGACATCGGCGGTGCCACTTTCACACTGTGCTGCCCTCACTAACAGCCACTTCGGCGGTTATTGCTTTCTTGAATTAGCTCATCGTCTTTCATCTCTGTCCATCGGCTTCTGGCCAACTCTATGTCCAATATTCATAGAATATATGACATCATCTGCGATTGGGCAAAGCTGAAAATGTGTAGCCAGCCGGGATTCGAACCCGGGTCTCCTGCTTTCTAGGCAGTTGCGCTGACCCCTACACCACTGGGGACACAGTGATCACCGCACCTGCAAGGACTACCTAAGCACGCCTCCCGTCAGATACAAATTCCCAGCTTCACCCTGAATACAGTACTCAAACTCGTAGTTATGAAACTAATTCCCGTAAGAGTAGGGGCTTCAAACTTGCCCACCCCTCCCCATTAACGATAGGATCATTGCCCGTCAACGGCATATTGTATATATACATGTGGTGTCTGTTCCGAAAGATATGCCGGTGACGGGCAATGATCCTATCGTTAGTGGGGAGGGGTGGGCAAGCTTGAAGCCCCTACTCTTACGGGAATTAGTTTCATAACTACGAGTTTGAGTACTGTGGGCAGGACGAAGCTGGGAATTTGTATCTGACGGGAGGCGTGCGTAGGTAGTCCTTGCAGGTGCGGTGATCACTGTGTGCCCAGTGGTGTAGGGGTCAGCGCAACTGGCTAGAAAGCAGGAGACCCGGGTTCGAATCCCGGCTGGGTACACATTTTCAGCTTTGCCCAATCGCAGTTGATGTCATATATTCTACGAATATTAAATAATAACAACTGCAGGATCAGAAGTGACGTCTGTTCTTTCGGAACAGACGCCATATATATATATATATATATATATATATATATATATATATATATATATATATATAACTCTATGTCCATTGAAAAATAACATAAATGTAGCCAAATAAAATGATTTGCAGTCCATGGTGTACAGCAATCAGTGAGAATAAACATTCCTTCAGCAAAAAACCGTCTTGATTGCAGACTGTTTTATTCTCTAATCAATGACGCGTTTCGCCCTTTAGCAAGGGCATCTTCAGATATTCTGTCACGCAGATATTCTTCTTCATGGATGTTGCCGCCATTCTTGAAGCCCGACAAGGCAGGTTCATATAAAATAAGTTCCAGCCCATGGTGTACACCAATCAATGAGAATAAATATTCCTTCAATAAATTCTGCAAATACTGTCACGCAGATAATCTGAAGATGTCCTGCTAAACGGCGAAACTCGTCATTAATTTAAAAAATGAAACAAGTTGCAATCAAGTCGTTCTTTTACTGAAGGAATAAATCTATCCTTGTTACTTGGATTAGTATGAGGTCTGTGTCTGTATTATAAAATTTTTGAAATAATTTATACTGCCGCAGTCACTTTTTAGTAATATTTTTATTAGCACGACGCGTTTCGGAAGCAAGCTGCCATCATCGGATGCATTTTCACGGTAATGAACCTGCCGAAGCGCGTCGTGCTAATAAAAATATTAGTAAAAAGTGACTGCTGCTGTACAAACCATTCAAAAATGTTCAAATGTTTGTAAATATTGGGGACATAACTTCTGTGGTTATTAGCCCCTAGGCATGAAAACTACTTAAATTAACCTAACGACAACACACACACACACACACACACACACACACACATAACCATGCCCGAAGGAGGACGAGAACCTCCGACAGTGCGCAAACGGGCGCTCCGTAGCAAGGCGCGTTACATCGCTCGGCCACTCCAAAGCAGTGCTGCGTCCATTCCATCTGGAAGGTCATTCAGGGAGATCTCGACACTTGAGAGATCTCGACACGTATTTACGAAAGCCCTTTACAAGTGTATGGAAACTGGGTCTACGTATTGAAATAAGTCTGGTGCATCATTGCCAAACAAAACTAATGAGTAATACAGTGAATGACAACTTAAATATCTAAAAAAGTGGAATACTATTAATACTAAATCTTCCTGTGTGTTTAAGCATATTTACTCTCCTGGTCATTAAAATTGCTACACCACGAAGATGACGTGCTACAGACGCGAAATTTAACCGACAGGAAGAAGATGCCGTGATATACAAATGATTAGCTTTTCAGAGCATTCACACAAGGTTGGCGCCGGTGGCGACACCTACAGCATGCTACATGAGGAAAGTTTCCGACTGATTTCTCATACACAAACAGCAGTTGACCGGCGTTGCCTGGTGAAACGTTGTTGTGATGCCTCGTCTAAGAAGGAGAAATGCGTACCATCACGTTTCCGTCTTTGATAAAGGTCGGATTGTAGCCTATCGCGATTGTGGTTTATCATATCGCGACATTGCTGCACTCTTTGGTCGCGATCCGATGACTGTTAGCAGAATATGGAATCGGTGCGTTCAGGAGGGCAATACGGAACGCCGTTCTGGATACCAAAGGCCTCGTATCACTAGCGGTCGAGATGACAGCCATCTTATCCGCATGGCTGTAACGGATCGTGCAGATGGGGACGTTTGCAAGGCAACAACCATCTGCACGAACAGTTCAACGACGTTTGCAGCAGCGTGGCCTATCAACTCGGAGACCATGGCTGCGGTTACCCTCGGCGCTGCATCACAGTCAGGAACGCCTGCTTTCGGATGAATCCAGGTTCTGCTTACAGCATCATGATGGTCGCAACCGTGATAGCGACATCGCGGTGAACGCACATTGGAAGCGTGTATTCGTCATCGCCATACTGGCGTATCACCCGGCGTGATGGTATGGGGTGCCATTGGTTACACGTCTCGGTCACCACCTGTTCGCATCGACGGCACTTTGAACAGTGGCCGTTACATTTCAGATGTGTTACGACCCGTGACTCTACCCTTCATTCGATCCCTGCGAATCCCTACATTTCAGCAGGATAATGTACGACCGTATGTTGCAGGTCCTGTACGGGCCTTTCTGGATATGGAAAATGTTCGACTGCTGCCCTGACCAGCACATTCTCCAGATCACTCACCTATTGAAAACGTCTGGTCGATGGTGGCCGAGCAACTGGCTCGTCACAATACGCCAGTCACTACTCTTGTTGAACTGTGGTATCGTGTTGAAGCTGCATGGGCATCTGTACCTGTACACGCCACCCAAGCTCTGTTTGACTCAATGCCCAGGCGTATCAAGGCCGTTATTACGGCCAGAGGTGGTTGTTCCGGGTACTGATTTCTCAGGATCTATGCACCCAAATTGCGTGAAAATGTAATCACATGTCAGTTGTCCAATCAGTACCCGTTTATTATCTACATTTGTTCTTCGTATAGTAATTTTAATGGCCAGTAGTGTACATTACTTGTATTTGGCCTCAGATTTGCGTTGTAATTTTATGTTCGAAAAACTACAAAGGTTTGGCATCAATTTGACCACTAACGTGTGATGTTTTCTGTGTCACGGAACTGTGCATGTGTTCACTTACCTTATTGTAAACGAATAAAAATGTACTATTAAGTGAACATGTAAGTAATTTACATTATGTTTCGTTTCCTCCGACGAATACCTGTTAGGGCCTATTTTAGGTTTTACTTGGCCTAAATGAGGTAACAAAAACGCCTGTTTTGGGCGCCTAAAATTATCTTTTTTCGACCTAAACTTCCTCAGTCAACTAATGACTGTACTGGTAGCTTTGGCCTTGCGTGACGTGTATTATTTATGGATGGGTGTCCGCGAATTTTTTGTGCGATCCGCTATGGACATCCTTTCCCAGTCTTCCCATCAGATAGTTAAAGGTGGGGATGGGGGTGCAGGAATGGGGAAGATGCGAGTGGGTTTGCGCGTTAGTATTAGCAATCACTGTGTCGAAGCCATAATGGTACAGAACCCACTTCGAGTGTCGATTCGACGGTACGTAGTGTTATTACGTGCTGTTGAGTCAGCTAATGGGGAGTCAGATTACACATCACAAGTAAGTACGGCTGGACTGATAATGGTGTTGTGAACACTGGTTCCGACGCCGCTGGGACTTGTTTCTGGCGTCGATCGACAGCCGACGCTGACGACGCCGTAACGACATTGAGAGAAACGCACGCGCATAGTAGCGATGCCACGTGGCTTAGTGCCTAGCGCTCCCCTGAGGCGCGGCGTACCAATTACATCTACATCTACATGGGATACTCTGCAAATCACGTTTAAGTGCCTAGCAAAGGGTTCATCGAAACACCGTTACACTATTTTATCTCCCATTCCATTCTCGAATAGCGCGCGGGAAGAAAGAACACCTGAATCTCGCCGTTCGAGCTCTGATTTCTCGTATTTTATTCTAATGATCATAGGTGGGAGTCAACAATATATTTTCGCATTCGGAGGAGAATGTTGGCGATTATAGTTTCGTAAGTAGCCCACGCCGCAGCGATAAGCGCCGTTGCTGTAATGATTCCCATTCCAGATCATGTATCATTTCCGTAACGCTGTCTCCCCTGTATTGTGACAATACGAAACGAGCTGTCCTTCTTTGGACTCTTTCGATGGCCTCCGTCAAACCCACCTGATAAGGATTCCTCACTGGGCTGCAATACTCCAAAAATGGACGGACAAGCGCAGTGTATGCAGTTTCTTTAGTAGTTCTGTTGCATCTTATAAGGGTTCTGCCAATAAAACGCAGTCTCTGGTTCGCCTTTCCCACGACATTATCTACGTGTTCTTTCTAATTTAAGTCTGAAGTAATAGTAATTCCTAGGTATTTTGTGGAGTTTACGGCCTTAGCATTTGATTGATTTATCTTGTAAACAAAGTTTAACGGATTTCTTTTCGTAGTCATGTGGACGACTTCACACATTTCTCATTATTTGGAGTCAATTGCCAATTTTTACACCTTAGTGATCTCTTATTCAGATCGTTCTGCAGTTGGTTTTGATCTTCAGATGATGTTACTAGACGATAAATGACTGCGTCATCTGCAAACAACCTAAGAGAGCTACTCATATTTTCTCCCAAATCGTTTATGTAAATGAGGAACAGCAGAGGACCAATAACACTACTCTGTCGAACGCACGGTATCACCTCTGATTTAGTCGATGCCTTATCATAGATTACTACAAACTGTGTCCTCTCTGACAGGAAATCCCATACCCAGTCACAAATCTGGGGCGATATCCCATAACCACGCAATTTGATTAAAATCAGTTTGTGAAGTAAGGGAAATTCTGGGAATCAAGGAATCCGGACACGATTTGCGAACCCTTGTCGATAGTACTCATCACTTCGTGTGAGTAAAGAGCCAGTTGTGTTTAGCATGAACGATACTTTATAAATCCGTCTTGACCTTGGGTCAACATGTCGTTCTTTTCGAGATAATTTGTAATATTTGAATAGAGGATATGTTCCAAAACCCTGCTGCAAATTGACGTCAATGAAATAGGCCTGTAGTTTAGTGGGTTACTCCTAGTGCCTCTCTTGAACAAAGGTGTGACCTGTGCAACATTCCAGTCTTTTGGTACAGATCCTTCTATGAGAGAGCGGTTGTATATGGCTGTTAAGTAAGGGGCTATCGCTTCAGCATAATCAGATAGTAATCTAATGGGTATACAATCCGGACCAGAAGACTGTTCTTGTTAAGTGATTTAAGTTGCATCACTACGCCGAGGATATCTAATTCAACGTTACTCATTCTAGCATCTGTTTGTAATTCGAAATCTGGAATATTGGTTTCGTCTTCTTTGGTGAACGAGTTTCTAAATGCTGTGTTTAGAAACTCTGCTATAGTAGCGCTGTCATCGGCAGGATCGCCATTACTACCATGTTGTGAGGCTATTGTTTGTGTTTTGACCGTAGTATATGACCAAAATCTCTATGGGTTTTCAGTCAAATTTCGAGAAAGAGTTTCGTTGTGGAAAGTACTGTAGGTATCTCACTATATTTCGAGTTTCTGTGTAGGTTCGCCAATCCTGGAGATTTTGTGGTTGTTTAAATTTAGTCATAGATGAAGCAGTTAGAGCAAACAGACTAAGATGGTGGGGTCATGTTACACGCATCGGAGAAGCAAGGTTACCTAAGAGACTCATGAGCTCGGCAGCGGAGGCTAAGAGGAGTGGAGGTAGACCAAGAAGAAAGTACTTAGATTCGGTGCAGAATGATTTTGAAGTAAAAGGCATAACATCAGACGAGGCATCAATATTAGCATATGGGATCATGGAGGAATTTTATTAGAGGTACTTTGCTCCAGACTGAACGCTGAAAGGCATAATCAGTCTCTAATGATGATGATTAAATTTAACATGCCTTTTCCGTTGTTTTTGCAATAGTGTCCTGACCTGTTTTATGGACCAAAATGGGTCACCTTCTTCTTTTATTAATTTATTTGGTATAAAACTATCAACTGCAATCGATATCGCTTCTTTGCATTGGAGCCACAACTGGTCTAAACTTACGTTTATTGTTAGGAAAGAGTGAAACTGTGTTTCCAGAAGCGATGTATTGTATTTCTATCTGTTTTCCTGAACAAATATACTTTTCGTATATTTTTTGTAACTTTGGGACTTTCAATATTCAATCTCGCTACGACTGCTGGATCTATAACACTTCTTGGTTCTCAACCTTCAGTACGTGATTTGTGATCGAGTGTCAGTCGCAGGCACTGCAGAACGCTACGGGGTGCACCAGTGAAGCGTAAAAAGCTAGCGTGCTGTGAGACAGAGGCACAACTTTGTATCTCTCGATCAGCACACAAACTATGACAACGCCAAGTCCAGTAGAAGAGACGGACTCGGGAACTGCATTGTACTGGCTGGGAAAAACTAGAACGGCCGCATTCGTGACCTGATCCTGTGATATATCTGATGGCATTTGCTTTGGCTGCACGACTGTTTTCCTACCGCTGCATTACGAGGTATCATGTTCCTCTTAATGCACTTAGGTGGGGCGAAACATCGACATTCGCATGTGTTCTTGGCGACTAACAATAAACAGCGTGGAGTCATAGTTAGAATTTATCATCGTTACACGGAGAGAGTAAAGCAAGAATTACTGATCGTACGCTTCTGTGATATGTGATAATAATTTAAACTTGAAAACATCTGTACCTCTCCTCCTGGAAGCTATTTGCCAGTTAATCAGCTCCTGGCTAAAGATCCTGCTTCGTAATACACAACAGGGAAACATATGGTTCTGCTCTGAGCAACGCAAGTCGTCTGGTTTTCAGTATCCAAACATATTTCAGGAACTTTCTGAAATAATTTATAATATTTTTATTAGCACGACGCGTTTCGGCAGCAAGCTGCCACCATCAGGTGCATTGCACAATTACAGTTTCATTACTATTTTGTTATGTTCTGTGTTGTGGGTGCCAGTGAGGTTATGGTTGGACGTTTTAGCTTGTGCAGGAAGATACAGCTATTTGAGTATTTATGTTTCGTGATTATAGCTTCTGGATTACAATATTGTTGTATGTGCTTACAGTTTTGTCGATAATCTTGTTATCTGGTACACAAAACACAACAACACAGCTGTGTACACACCACATGTAGACATTTTGTATTAGATGTTTAATCTGTGCCAAAGATCCTTAGACGCTAAGATATCCTACTTATATCAGTATTTACAGTGCATGTGACATAAAATGTGCATATGTAGCTGGCATATGTTGAAACAGATGTTGCTAGGGACGTACTTTTTTCCTTCCTTTTTAGGTTTTACATTAAAATGAATTATTCAATCAAAATCACATTATCAATTTTATATTTTAGTGAATTATTCACTCAGAACCACATTATCAATTTTAATGAAATATACAGTCAACATAGGAGAAGTTGTTAAAGAAATTTGTATTATTCCTTTCAAGTTTGTCATTTAGCAGAAGGTCACCATGTACTTTTTCTTGGATGAAGATTTGTATTTCTTCATAGAGGTCCATTAGATGCCCCTTATCCATTTTATGCAGTATATGAAGATCACTCTTAATATTCTGGAATGGGTGACCTGTGTCGTTTATATGGGTGGCTACTGCTGATTTACTACTAACCACACCAATAACTTTAGTAAAATGTCTACATGTGGTGTGTACATAACTGTGTTCTTGTGTTGTGTGTGCCAGATAACAAGATTATCGACAAAACTGTAAGTACATACAACAATATAATAATCCAGAAGCTATAATCAAAAAACATACATACTAAAATGGCTGTATCTTCCTGAACAGGTTGAAACGTCCAACGATAACCTCACTGGCACCCACAACACAAAACATAAAAAACAGCAACGAAACTGTAACTGTGAAATGCACCCGATGATGACAGCTTGCTGCCGAAACAAGCCGCGCTAATGAAAATATTAGTAAAAAGTGACTGTAGCAATATCAATTATTTCGAAATGTGTATAATACAGTCCCCTACCTCATACCAATCTATATAACATGGATAAATTTATATTTGAGAATAGTTTATCGATATTCAGTGGGTTTGTTTATTTTTTTAAAGACATGCAAACAATTTCGGGATCGTTACAAGTAACAGTTTTTCACGTTACAGTACTCATTTTAACATATGTATTAACGGAACATTTACCTTTGTTATTGTTCTCGTCTTCAGTTCAAATACTGGTCTGATGCAGCTCTCCACGCTACCCTACCATGTGCAAGCATCTCCATCCATCAATACGAACGAAAACACACACACATTTGAATCTGCCTACTGCATTCGTCTCTCTGTCTCCCTCTGCGGTTTTTACCCTACCCGCTTCCCTCTAATCTTAAATTGACGGTTCCAAGACGCCTCAGAACGTGTTCCACCAATAGGCCCATTCTTTTAGTCAAGACATGCCAAAAATTTATTTTCTTCTCACCTCTGTTCAGTACCTCTTCATTAGTTACGCAACCTTCCATTACCCTTGTTTTGCTCTTGTTAATGTCCATCTTACATGCTCGCTTCAAGATACTGTCCTTTCTGGTGAATTGCTCTTATTTATTTATTTATGCATTTATTTTACCTGGCAAGATTAGGGTCTTCATACTCTCTCTTACAGCTAACCAGGCTTACTGAAGGTGAACAGTTTCTTTAGTGCATTATAGACGGACAATGTATAAGACAAGTATTAAAGTAAAAAAAAAAAAAATAAATAAATAAATAAAAAAAAAAAATATGCAGATTATTAATAGAATATAATTGTAAAAATAATATTTAGATAATTTATAAGAAACAATAATACTTAGATAATTTATAAGAATCAAAAATTATGATAATCAAAATATCCACGGGTGTACTGCCGGTCTACAGTGTCCAAAGGGCACAATATTTCGGCGATCATACATGTCGCCATCATCAGGTGAACTGACGGACTGAGCTCCGCCGGCCGCGGTGGCCGAGGTGACTGAGGCGCTACAGTCACGGTCAGCACGGCCACTACGGTCGGGGGTTCGAATCCCCCCTCGGGCATGGATATTTGTGCCGTCCTAGTTCGTAAGTAGTTCATAAGTAGTTTGTAAGTTTAGGGACTGATGACCCCGTAGTTAAGTCCCATAAGCTTAACAAACATTTGAACATTTTGACTGAGCTCCTGGAAACGCGCCGGCACGGAGATCCGCACGCTACGGACCGTTGGACACTGTAGACCGGCAGTACACCCGTGGATATTTTGATTATCAAATACGCCGGGAGAAACTGAAGAATCACAATAATAATAATAATAATCACTTCGCAAAGTACAGTAAGCAGGTTTCATATTGTGAACATCAGCCCTATTACCATTTAGGAATTGTCTCGTTATGTTCTTACGGATTGTGAGTTATTCACATCAAGCAGAGACATAAGACGATAGAATGTGGTGAGAGAGATATAGAAGAGATAGGTTGGTCAGAGGAAGAGAAATCGAATAATAAGATTCAAAGCTATGATGAAGAGAAAGAATTGAGAGCAGGGTAACAATGGAGGTTATGTCGTCGTTAATATACACAATTTCAGTTCCTCTTGACTTTCGAGTGGTTGAGGGTAAGACGTAGATCACATGGCAGTGTGTTCCATAGTCGTATGACTGAGATGGGGAACGACGCGAAGAAAGATTTAGTGTTGTATGAAGGTACACCCAAAATGCTAGATGTATCCGAATTGGTATTGCGGTTGTGGAATGATGATAATTTTTTAATTTGCGAAGGTAAGTACTGGGGGCACTGGTGGCCGAGAAATCGATGAATTAAGCTCAGCGTTTGAAAATCGCGCCACTTATGTGGGCTTATCCAACCTAGCTGGGTATATGAAGGACTGACATGATCGTACAACCGTATATTGCACACGTACCTAACGCAGGCATTCATGACTAGCTCGAGGCGTCTCGAATTTCACAACGTATGCCGTGTTGGACTACATCACAGTAGCAAAGATTTGGCAAGGCAAGTGTTGGGTCTAATTTTTGTTTAACTTGGGTTGGAAATATATTTCTATATTTCTGGATTTCATATAGGGATATATAGGGCCCTTACTCTTACGGGAATTAGTTCATAACTACGAGTTTGAGTACTGTGGGCAGGGCGAAGCTGGGAATTTGTATCTGACGGGAGGCGACCTTAGGTAGTCCTTGCAGGTGCGGTGATCACTGTGTCCCCAGTGGTGTAGGCGTCAGCGCAACTGCCTAGAAAGCAGGAGACCCGGGTTCGAATCCCGGCTGGGTACACATTTTCAGCTTTGCCCAATCGCAGTTGATGACATATATTCTATGAATATTAAATAATAACAACTGCAGGATCAGACGCCACATGTATATATAATGAATAATTGTTGGTAGCAAAATAGATTATGACAATGGAACATCTGGAAATACCAATAGTTTCATAATAGTTCTTAAATTTAGCTCATACATAACACAAAATTGAAAATAAATTATCAATGTAAATACAAATATATAATCCCTGAGACGGATTTTCGTCTCAAATATGTCAAAGACATTAATGATAAGCACTGAATTGAAATTTGTGATGCGACCGGAAATCGAACCTGGAATGTTGCAATACGTCCATTGCCGAGATGCTATTCTGCTGCATGGAGAGCCTTGGCAGTAGTGGCAATGTTCTGTGGAACACAGAAGCTGAATTAAGGTTTGTGATGTGAAGGAAATCGTGTTTAGACTATTACGAGGCGCCTTAATCGCTAGTGATGCGGTGGTCTAGTGGTAAAACGTCTTCCTAGTAAGCATGGAGGTCCAGATTCGCTTCTCGGTCGCATCACAAAATTTAATTCAATGCTTCAGATTTATCAGTAATGTCTCTGAAAATAAATTGCTATGATTAAAATCTCTGACAATAAACTTCGGCGAATTTTGCTGTAAGATTAAAGATTTTGTTCTAAATTTCCAGCAGTGTATAATGAATTGCAGCAGTTAGTTCCGAGAATCGAACACGCTTCTGCAAGTAATTCTAAATTTCGACCGTGATACGCTTTTCGGACCAGGAAGATTTTCTCCCGGACTGATGAGTCGCGTTACATTATGAATTTTCAAATTCAAATGTTTGTAGAGCTTATGGGACTTAACTACGGGGTCATCAGTCCCTAAACTTAGAAACTACTTATGAACTAGCTACAACTAAGGACGGCACAAATATCCATGCCCGTGGGGGGATTCGAACCCCCGACCGTAGTGGCCGTGCAGACCGTGACTGGAGTGCCTCAGTCCCCTCGGCCACCGCGGCCGGCGAATTTTAAAAGACTGCAGAATTACTACTACGATGGGCCAAGGGGGAACCAGGATGCGGGATATTACAGACGAGTTACGCACTACGAAGCCCTGCCAGTTGTTGTTTATCGATTGTGTGGATGGCGTCTCGCGACATATGGAGTGAGTAATTTGACACCGTAATGGAAACGCACCGGCAGTTCGCAAGCAGTAACTGTCGTGGGCTGCGAAGCTGGCACTGTGTGTGCGTGCGTGCGTGTGTGTGTGTGTGTGCGTGCGTTTGCGTGTCCGGAGACCGCGCGTAACTCATCTAGACGCTGACGGACGACCTCCACAGTCGGCGGATGGTCAGCGCACGGCGAAGACAGACGCCAGACGCGAGTTACAATGTGGCAACCTTTTTCCGCAATCGAGACAAACGCATACGTGCAGTACATTACTCCGCGTGTTAAATATATAGCGATGCACAGTATTTCACGCCGCGACAGAGTGAATAACGACCAGAGTTCAAAAGCCAGCCGTAATGCACGTTGTCTCGAGTCAGACCTGTGCTCTCTACGGAGGATGTGTTGTAAGGAAAGTGCGTTCACCACATTCCACTATTCTGTCGCGCAGTGTAGGACATTAGAACGACAAAGAGCTGACAAATACCACGTGTATGTGTCACGTCCAGAACGAATTCTGATGAAGTAAAGTCAACTTCAACCTCAGGTGTTGTTCTGCTATTTTGCAACGTGCGATTACATATATTAACGAATCGTGAAACCACCGAGTTGTAAGAAGTATGGCTACCTGGCAGTTGCGTTGCGAGATGTTGCTGGTAGCCACGCAGAGCTGACAAAGCAAACTTCTACCACACCTCCGAACGGTGTGGGTAGTTTTGTATTACGGTGCAATATTGCGTGGTTTTCAGCGCCGAATAGCTTGTCACTGCCGGCCGCGGTGGCCGAGGGGACTGAGGCGCTTCAGTCACGGTCTGCACGGCCACTACGGTCGGGGGTTCGAATCCCCCCACGGGCATGGATATTTCTGCCGTCCTTAGTTGTAGCTAGTTCATAAGTAGTTTTTAAGTTTAGGGACTGATGACCCCAAAGTTAAGTCCCATAAGCTTTACAAACATTTGAACATTTTTTTAGCTTGTCAGTCAATATTTCTAGTCAAGAACTCGATTATGAAATGAAATAAAAGATCTACCATTCCTCATCTTGCATGTATGAGCATTATGGGGAAAAGCAGTATGTACTGTTACAAACGACGATTGTTCGAAAATTACATATATTGAGATTTTTCTGTTTATGTAAGAAACTTGCACAGTTGCAGATATTAAAAGGTATTTATAACATTAGTCAGTTTTGTCAGAATTGTAGAGACATTGTAGACATTTGCTTTATAGGTAAGGTCCGCCTTGAGCAAACACAAATGTTTTTTAATTTCTCCCATTCATGTTTCGCTGGCGTTGCAGCAGCATCATCAGTGGGATGTTTAATTCATATTGTCTGTCAAATTAACAATGAAATGATTGTTACTTTTTGTACATTAAGTGTAAAAACTGCAGATAATTTTGAGACTAATATAAATCGTTTCTTATTTTTATAGGTATACTAGCCCTACCTTAATACCACATGTAATTGTGTTTGTGGTTCTTCAACTCACAAAACGTCACTGAGAATTATTTTGTTTTGTTTTGACATTTTGTCAACCTCAAACAAAAACGTGTGTAGTTAATGGGGTGAATGGTTAGCTTGTAAATATCGGGATTTTTACGAAAATATAGATCGTCATTTTTGTGTTTTGGTTTAATATTACTTAGCGACTGCTTCTACAGCAAAATGTCAATATGTTTATAGCAAATTTTTGTCACTTACTTTGGTGAAGTTGCGCTGTTTTCGCGTTGTGAACAGGCAATGTGCCACTTTCACTTCACTAAATGTTTACGTTATGACAACAAGATAGTGGGCAGTACATTGCTTCGCGTGTTAAATATATAGCAAGTATTTCGCGCCGCGACAGAGTGAATAACGACCACAGTTCAAAAGACAACCGTAATGCATGTTGTCTCGAGACAGACTTGTGCTCTCTACGGAGAATGTTGTAAGGACGACATTCCACTATTCTGTCGCGCAGTTTAGGACATTAGAACGACAAAGAGCTGACAAATACCATGCGTGTGTGTATCGCCCAGAACTAATTCTGATGAAGTAAAGTCAACTTCAACCTCAAATGGTCTTCTGTTATTTTGCAGCGTGCTGTTACGTATATTAACGAATCGTGGAACCACCGAGCTGTAAGAAGTACTTGGAAGTTGCGTTGCGAGATGTTGCTGGTAGCCACGCAGAGCTGACAAAGCAAACTTCTACCACACCTTTCGCATGGCCGAACGGTGTGGGTAGTTCTGTACTACATTGCAGAACAGTCTTTACTATGTGGTTATTGGTGTCGAATAGCCATTTCAGTCAATATTGTCAAGTCAAGAACACGATTATGAAATTAAAAATAATGTACCATTGGTTCCTGTTCGTGAATATATGACTATTATGGAGAAAACTATCATGTACGTCTACCGACGACGACTGATGAAAAATTACATATATATCTGTCATATTTCATGGTGGTCGTTCAAGGGGTGTCGAAGTCAGGAATAAAGTAACCTCCGCCACGCACCATGCCGAATATTGTGTATACAGTGACCTTTCTCTTGTTTTGAAGGTCAGATGTGCAAAATTTCATCAAGACATGTATAAAAATGTAGCGTGATTTCAGCCTGTGTTGTAAGGTACCCTCCACAGTGTAACATGCGAATTGCTATGTAAACAGTGATGTCCCTGTTTTCTTCTAGGTCACGTTCAAATGTTTGTATATCTACCGGACTCAACTGCTTGGTTATTAGTCCCTTGCTTACAAACTACTTTAACTAATGTAAACTAACCTAAGGACACCACGAACACCCATGCTCGAGGGGGGGGGGGGGGAGATTCGAACCCCCGACGGCGACGGCGCACCACAGCACGGCGCGCAAGTGGCTAATCCACCGCGTCTTTTAAAATAAAACCACCACGATAATTTAACGAACAAAAGAAGACAAGATTATTCAGTTCGGTCAAGCCATTTCTGAGTTTTGGCGAGACCAACACACAGCATTTGATATAAGTAATAATATCACGATCGCCTGTCCATGCATCGAACTCTCCAAGCTTGTGTACGGAACAGTGTTTGCGCATGCGCAAAACACCTGCCACGCCTCACAGAGATGCCCAGACGTGTCTCAAAACAGACAGCATCCTAGGGTGCCCCTGAGAACTAGCACACCAAGAACCGCTTTTCCGCTTTCGGCAAGATCAATGTGTATTTTTTCGTTCGATGTCACCCTTTACTCATAGTAATAAAATTTACAATGTCCATTAAACTTCAAATTCTCACAAATACCAAAATCTGTAGCCCAAACGCATCTCTCACGTTCATCTAACTTACAGCCTACAATAGTTCCCTAGTAACATAGCAAAAAACCACGAGGGTTGGAACTTAAATAGTGGCAACACTGCTGTGGAGACACTATGCAATGGAATCTACTATTGTCGCTGATAGCACACGTTGTCGACATACGTACCTGACCTCCGAGCAAATGGACTCGCCCGTCCCACGTCACCGGCGTGCGAACAGTCGAGGGAAACAACAGCCACTTGTGAGCGAGCGGTCTAACGTAGCGGTGTCACTGTGTTTTCGAAACAGAAAAAAACGGAGTTGGATCAAAATTAATGTGGCAGAGGTCGTACAGTACGACACTGTCATCAAGGTCTTCAAGA
Source organism: Locusta migratoria (assembly GCA_026315105.1). NCBI lineage: Eukaryota > Metazoa > Arthropoda > Insecta > Orthoptera > Acrididae > Locusta > Locusta migratoria. Next base: position 806,553 of record CM048754.1, on the reverse strand, counting down.
GGCGTGCTCGGAATCGGCATTGCCTTACAGAATAGTGGCACGTTGGGTAAAAGGCTTCAGCGAAGGTCGGTAAACTGTGGCAGACATACATCGGGCAGGTGGTCCTAGCGTCTCTGAAGAAGAAGTGCATACTGATGCTGGTGTGTTAGTGGACAGTGGTAGACGCCAGGCGAGTTGTGGGCTGGACCACGAAACCAGATTAGCGCATACGTCTGTGCTTCGCATCCTGAAGGAACACCTGGGCATTCGAAAAATTGCATCACGATGGGTTCCATATGAATTGACGGAAATGCAGAAATGGATGCGTTACGACGCTGCTCAGACGCACTTGGAGCGCTGTGAGCGCGAGGGGAGGCTTTCTTACGCCGTATCCTGACACTGGATGTGACATAGGCCGCATCGTACGAGCCAATATTGAAACACCGATACACGTCATTATGGTTCGCCGCGAAAGTCGAAACTGCGTCAGAACCCCAGTATGGTGAAAATTACGGCGATTCTCGTGTACGACTGTGATGGTGTTATCCTAACGCATTACGTTCCTCCACGACAGACCATCAATGCACAGTATTACTGTTCGCTTTCGGAGCATCACCTGTGACAAGCTTTGCGAAAGAAGCGGCAACACTTTCTGCGCAACACATTCATCATTTTGCATGACAATGCGCGGGCGCATACAGCGCAAGCTGTGGCTGCTCTGTTCTGTCGATGGGACTGCGAAGTACTGTATCATCCACCATACTCCCCGGACTTTAGTCCTTGTGACATTGATTTGATTCTGAAGATAAAGGAACCACTTCGCTTCAGAACTGTTCCAGAGATTCGGCAGGCAGTAGACCGCTCCATTCGCACCATCAACAGAACAGGCTCTGCTACCGGTACACTACGCCTTCCACGTCGCTGGCAACGTGTTTTACACAACGCTGGTGACTACTTTAAAGGAATGTAATAAGTGCAAACATGTAACGAGTTTGTATCGGTTGTGAATAAGTAGTTACCACTATTTAAGCTCCAACCCTGATAATTATTAACACAGTCAATTGTATAGAGGAGGCATAAAGATTAAGGAAAAGTATAATCATTCTGCAAGAAAAGAAGGCAAAACATGGATAGCTATCTATTTTGCTCCAACGGAACGGAAATCGATTAATCTTAAGGAATACGCTGGCGCTTGCAGATAGAACCACGCCATTATTATTACGTACCAAAACTTCGCGTCTCCTGCAAAGCTTTATAGTTAGAGCCATTCGAGCCCTCAATTTGAGACGAAACTTCAGGGGAGAATTGTGTGTGTCGATCAGGGGCCCTGGGCTCAAACGTTTTAATTAAAGTGCTTAACGACATTTGTAGGAATTGAAAGACAACAAGACTGCATGAGTACAGTAAATGAATATATTGTAACACTGTTTTCTTGGAATGTGTTGAGGAAGAAGAAGGTTTCGTGCGCAATCAGATGCGAAGAAAAGAAGTAGCTGCAAGCAAATGAAGGAGGATGTCCAAGAGATAGAGAGAGAGAGAGAGAGATGGATGGAGGAAGTCCAGTTGGTACTTCTCTGAGGACAGATCTACTGAAAATAGGGAAGTCCTGTTTTGTTGTAAAGTGTTATCCAAATAAGGACAAGCTTGTGAAACTTGTAAATAGACCACCGTCAGGAAAATTGTTTAAATAACAAATGGCAAGAAAGAACTATTTAGGTGAGCTTGTATGCGCAAAGGTTTTTTTTTTTTTTAAGTTGTCACATTGTAAATTAAGTAAATCAAGAATTTATCGAATACTTCTCATTACAGTCGCAGTTTTGCCGTTACGTGAAGTTGAAATTAATGTCATTTAGTAGCACACGCTCTCACTGCAGATGGTAAATCATATGAAAAAAAAAGACAAATTATCATCATAGGTAATAAAGCTAAGAAAGAATTTATCAAATAGGAAAACGTACTGTAATGAATGTTAGCAAACGGTAACTTAGAAACCTAGACAAAAATCAGTATTGTGTACTTTAAAACAGCCTACACTTCACCTGCTGTAAAACAAAACAAAAGAAGCCTATGATGGCGATCTTCCCTGGAAACTAATTTGGCCAGAACAAACGGAGCATTTCCATCAAGATGGACACACACAGACACCAAATTAAATTAATTACAACTTCTTTCCTTTTAATTAAACTCATGAATAAATACTGGAGAACGGAAGTGGAAATGCTAATAACCATCTAATGACCCACTGTTGTTAACTAAGTAGCTATAATTTTATTCTCACATTTGTGTGTCTCAATGTAAGATTGTTGTTGTTATGGTCTTCAGTCCGGAGACTGGTTTGATGCAACTCTCCACCTTACTCTATCCTGAGCAAGCCTTTTCATCTCCTCATAAGAACGGCAACCCACATCCACTTGAATCTGCTTACTATACGCGTCTCTTGGCCTCCCTCTGCGATTTTTACCCCACACACTTCCCTCCAATGATAAATTTACGATTCCCCGATGATGTCTAAGAATGTGTCCTACCAAGCGATCCCTTCTTTTAGTCAGGGTATGCCAAAAATTCCTTTTCTCACCAATTCTGTTCAGTACCTCTTCATTAGTTATGCGATCTACCCACCTAATCTTCAGCATTCTTCTGTAGCACCACATTTAAAAAGCATCTATTCTCTTCCTGTCCGCACTGCTTATCGTCCATGTTTCACTCCACACAAATGCCTTCAGAAAAGACTTCCTTACCCTTAAATTAATATTCGATGTTAGTAAATTTCTCTCTTTCAAAAATGCTTTTCTTCCCATTGCCATTCTGCACTTTATTTTGTGTCCCGACTTCGTCGCCGCTTTTGTGTCCCAGCCTCGTCGTAGGTGTCGGTGGCCGAGTGGAATGAGACCGACACGCTGGTGCAGGTACGGAGGGGAGCAGCCAGAAACTATAAACACTCGAGTAAATTAGAAAGATATATATTGCACAGAAAGTAACAATACTTAACTTTTACATAGTACTGCAGAATGTTGATACATAGTTGTTAGAGGCCTGCCTAGTGCCTGTACGATAGCAAAGTCTTCAATGGTGCCTATCTGATTACGAAGGTCCTAACTCGTTGCTATCTCAGTCCGAAGTGACCGATGTCCTTCAGTGGTGGCCACGAGCGGCGTTGTCGCAGAGGGCGCTCGTGGCTGTCGTCGTGAGAACGCCGCGCCGTGCGTGCATGGCGGCGCGCGGCGAAAGTAAGTGGCGCGCACTTTGTACTTGTGCGACACCACACTTTATATCCTCTGTACTGCGACCATCGCATATTATTTTACTACCCAAGTAACAAAACTCATCTACCACCTTCATTGTTTCGTTACCTAATCTAATTCCTTCAGCATCGCCTGATTTTCTAAGACCGCATTCCATTATTTTTGTTTTTCTCTTGTTAATGTTCATTTTATACGCTCTCTTCAACACACTGTCCATTCCCTTCAGCTGCTCTTCCAGGTCCTTTGCTATCTCTGACAGAATTACAATGTCATCAGCAAAACGCAATGTTTTTATTTCTTCCCCCTGAACTTTAATCCCTATTCCAAATTTTTCCTTGCTTTCCTTCACCGCCTGCTCGATGTACAAATTGAATAACATCAGAGAAAGGCTACAACCCTGTCTTACTCCCTTCCCAACTGATGCTTCCCTTTCATGCCCTTCGAGTCTAATAACTGCGGTCTGGCTTTTGTACAAGTTGTAAATAACTCTCCTTTCCCTGTATTTTACCCCTGCTGACTTCAGAATTTGAAAGAGTGTATTCCAGTAAACATTGTCAAAAGCTTTCTCCAAATCTACAATAGCTAAAAATGTAGGTTTGCCCTTCCTTTATCTATCTTCTAAGATAAGAGGTAAAGTGAGTATTGCCTCCCGGGTTCCTACGTTCCTCCTGAATCCAAACTGATCTTCCCCGAGGTCAGCTTCTACCAGCTTTTCCATTCTCCTGTAGATAATTCTTGTTAAAATTTTGCAACCACGACTTATCAAACTGATGGTTCTGTAATTTTCACACCTGTCTGCGCCTGATTTCTTTGGAATGGGGATTATAACATTTTTCTTAAAGTCTGAGGGTATCTCGCCTGTCTCATACATCCTACACACCAGTTCAAATAGTTTTGTCATGGTTGGCTCTCCCAGAGACTGTAGTAGCTCTGAGGGTATGTCATCTACTCCTGGGGAGTGTATTCCAGTCAACATTGTCAAATGCTTTCTCCAAATCTACAAAGGCTAAAACTGTTAACTGCGACACCGCTTGTAATGTAAGATTATAACTCGTAATTTAATTTATCAGTAAGCACATTGGGCGTAACTCTTCTCTCCAGCTGCAGTACTTATATTTCAGTATGCATGCTCGCACTCACCGTCAGTTGACGAAGGCATTTCAACCGTCAGCGGCTTACCTGAAACAGAACAAAATTATAATTAAAGCACTTTTTAACCGGGACAAGATTTGTGTTACATCTGAAAAAAAAATAGTAATTTTTTGGTGGAATTAAGATTTATTTATTTATTTATTTGTTTATTTAGCCTGATCAGATTAGGGCTATCAGGCCCTCTCTTACATCGGACCAGGGTTTTACACATACAGTATTTCTTTACATTTGAGTTACTTATAACATACCAATGATTTTTACAGATAAACAATTAATAACATAATTTATAAAAGTTAACTACATGTAAAAGGATGTAAATAAAAGGTATTGACTTAATTCTAATAGGATTAATACTAGTAGTACCACTGAGACACCTTCTGCTGCTGTTGGTGTAATAATAGAAGTAACAACATTGATATTAGCAGATACAGGATGTACTTTTGAATCGAGACTGGTTAAGGCAAGGCGAATTCTGACAAAAGGAAGTTAAGAAAGCTGTACCTGGCGAGAGCAATGGCAGTAAGAATATCTGGGAGGAGGAATGGATGTGACGTACCTGGACCGTAGGGTATTAAAGACTGGCGTAATTATTGCTTTAGTAGATAATCCATTAACTGTCGTTTGAAGCTGGCAGTGTTATTCAGTTCTCTGATATATTGAGGTAGGTTGTTCCAGAGCCTCGTTCCTGCTACTGAAAAGGATTTTGAGAAACCGGCTGAGTGATGAATAGGGACAGAAAGGGTTTTGCTCTGACAGGAACGAGTAGTTCTGTTATGTTGATCAGATAAGAGTGTTAAGGTCGAGGAAAGATATGAGGGACAGTGTACTTTGATAAGAGAGTAGAGGAAACAGAGTGTATGAATATCTCTGCGCTTGTCAGCACGGAGCCAGGATAGTTGCTTATAAGATGGCGAAATGTGATCAAAGAGACAGATGTTACATATATATCGAACGCAGGCATTCATGATTAGTTCCAGACGTCTTGAGCTTTCCCAAGAAAGACCTTGCAAGATAACATCACTGTAATCAATAATTGGAATTACAAGTGTTTGTATAAGTTTCTTTTTAAGATCGAGAGGAAAAAACTTCTTATATCTCTGTAGGGCATGAAGAGATGCTGATGCCTTCCTACACACGGCGGCTGTGTGCTCAGCCCAATTTAGTTTGTCGTCTATTATCACTCCCAGACTTTTTGCCGAGGGCGAAAAATAGATAGGTGTGTCATTTAATATTAATGATGGTTGAGATTCGCGGAATTTGTGGTTAATGAGCCTAGGATGCCCTACCAGGATTGCTTGTGTTTTACTTGGATTGAGCTTTAGTCCTATATTCTGTGCCCACTTTGATAGTGCACATAGGTCAGAATAAAAATTTTCGATTGCTGTCTTCAGGTTTTTTGGTTTTGCACTTAAATACAACTGGAGGTCATCGGCATACATGTGGTATTTACAAAAGGACACGACCGATGATACGTCATTTACGTACAATGAAAAGAGGAGTGGACCTAATACCGAGCCCTGTGGTACGCCTGATAGTACTTTTCTCCACTGTGACTTTTCGGTGCCCGGACATGACGCACTGAAGACGCGATGTCAAGTATGAGCGAAACCATTGCACCACGCCTTGAGAGAGATTTAGGCTGCTAAGTTTAGCAAGTAAAATGTCAAAGTCCACAGTGTCGAAAGCTTTGCTAAAGTCTAAGAAGCACATAATAGTCGCCTCTTGTCTATCCATTGCCTGCTTAAGATCATCTGTCACTTTTATCAAAGCAGATGTTGTGCTGCGATATTTGCGAAAACCTGATTGGTGTTCGTCAAAAAGGTTATTAATAGTCAAGTAGCTGGTTAGCTGATCATGTACTATATATTCTAGAGCTTTGGATAGTGCCGGAAGAACGCAGATAGTTCGGTAATCAGAGGGTGCTGTGGCAATGTTCTTTTTTGGCAGTGGCTTAACTAGTCCACGTTTCCATGCATCAGGAAAAACACTTGTGGCTAAGGACTGATTAAATATATCTGTTATGATGGGCAGCAGTAGATCAATAATCAGCTTTACCATTTGGATAGTGATACCATCATCCCCAGTAGACGCTGATGTAATACGCATAATGGCTTTTTTGACTGTACTTCCAGTAACAGACTAAAACAAAACTTATCATGGTTAGCGTTGTTTATCCTCGTGATATGGTCAATAAGTGTTTGTTTCGTTTGGTGATCTATTGTGGTGGTAGGCGTTGTGAAATACTGATTTAGTTCCTCAATGGGGACAGTGGGTTCGGCTGCAGTTTTTACTTTCCCAATACCAAGACCGCGCAGGTTTTTCCAGAGGACGGCCGGTCTATTTATGTTATCGGTTAATGAATGGGTGTACCTAAGTTTAGCATTTCTCACAGCCTGGCTGACTCTGTTACGTTTCTGCTTGTAAGCGGTGTGGTTTTCAGGTGTAGGGTGCAGTTTGTACGTCCGATGTGCAGTGTCTCTGAGATTCATGAGCTGTTTTAGTTCATCAGTTAGCCAGGGTGCAGGTTTCCTTCTCCCTTTTTTGGTCTTGATAGGCGCATATTTATCATACAGCTGGTTAAGTTTATTTGTAATTTTGTGCAGTTTGTCGTTTACGTCCGGGAGGGTGTCGGAGGTTGGTTCGAAAATTATTTCTAGTGCTTCAGCTGTCAGTTCAGGTAAGTTGACGCGTCTTAAGTCACGGTATGTAGTTAGCAGTGGTTTCTTCCTGGGGCATTCTAGCGAGTATGTCATGAAAATTACATCATGGGCAGACTTACCAGGTGCAGATGTTTGTGACGTTCGAATTACTCTGTCTGGAAACCTTGTTGCAAATATATCTATTAAAGTGTGGCTATCAGCTGTGTGATGGATGGGTGCAAGCTGAAGTAAGGTCAGATTCGAAGACGTAAGCATACGCTTGAACTTCATACAGGACGGACTGTTGAACAGAAAATTTATGTTAGTGTCTCCCGCTATAATTATGTGCTCATAAGGTGATTCGAGGTCTGAGAGGGCAGTTTCGAAACAGTCAAACGCACCTACCTTCGGAGGTTTATAGAGGACGCATATGAGACACTTTTCTTTGAGGGGTTTTATCTCTATGAACATGTATTCCAATTGTTCAGTTTTATCGTTATTTGACGTGTGCAACACGGTAGGTGAAAAATCAGAGCGTATGTAAGCTCCAACGCCGCCTCCGCGTTTCTTCAATCGGTCGTGTCTTAAACTAACAAACTACTTAATTTATCTTCATCACGTTCAAGTGTTTGTAAATCTATCGGACCAAACTGCGTGGTCATCAGTCCGTAGCCTACAAACTACTTAAACCTAGGTAAACTAACCTAAGCACAAACACAAACACACCCATGCCCCAGGGAGGACTAGAACCTCCACGGCGAGCAACCGCGCGCTCCGCAGCGAGACGCTTTAGACCGCTCGGCTACTCCACCGCGGCTTATCTTCATCCTTCGTGTATTGAATGGAATAATACGTAGTTCAAATATTCAAATGTTTGTTAAGCTTAAGGGACTTAACTACGGGGTCATCAATCCCTAGACTTACGAACTACTTATGAACTACCTTGTACTAAAAACGACACAAAAATTCATGCCTGAGGGGATATTCGTACCTCCGATCGTAGCGGCCTAGCAGACTGTGAATGGCGCGCCGCAGAACGCTCGGCCAATACGTAGTGTCAAAGGGAAACAGGCTGAAATGGTTTCTATGATGATATGGTGTACCTGCACTCAATAATATACTCCATTAAGGTAAAGTGTGAGTTTGTGGTCAGGAATAATGTGCATCATCTCCATAAGAACCGACACATCTACAAGAAATGTTTTAAGTACAAAATTTTCAAATGGTTGTAAAGTTATGGGACGTAACTGCGGTAGTCATCGGTCCCTAAACTAACAAACTACTTAATTTATCCTAAGAACAACACACACACACACACAAACACACACACACACACACACACACAGAGAGAGAGAGAGAGAGAGAGAGAGAGAGAGAGAGAGAGAGAGAGAGAGAGAGAGAGCCATGCCCGAAGGAGGACTCGAACCTCCGACGGCGAACCGCAGCGCGCACAACAGTAATGCGCTTTAGCGTGCACGGCTATTCCGCCGAGGCAATTTTGAAGTACTCTGGAAAGAGAGCAGAGAGCAAATCATAAAATCGTCCCTTCTGGATCTTTGTAGTCTGTTGTTATTGCGCTCAATATTCTCGGTAAAGATTTAACAGCCGCGGTGGAGTAGCCGAACGGTCTAAAGCGTCTCGCTGCGGAGCGCGCGGTTGCTCGGCGTGGAGGTTCGAGTACTCCCTGGGGCATGGGGGTGTGTGTTGTCCTTATGTTAGTTTACCTAGGTTTAAGTAGTATGTAAGCTACGGAGCGATGACCGCGCAGTTTGGTCCGATAGATTTACAAACATTTGAAAGATTTAACACAATTAGGACGCACGATATATAGAAATAGTCGTTACCTCTACTGAGTTTCGGAGCGATGAGGTACTGTGGTGATCAATTGCCATCTCGGACATTACGAACTTGGAGAGAAAATATAAATCAATCTGCAAGGAATACATCATCTGCCCGTAAGTAAGCGGACATCTACCGGTGAACGGTAATATGGAGTCGAGACAAGACTTCGCGTTTATGACCCTTTCACTGAGGAATCTGAATGTCGGTGGAGAAAATTATTCCTTAAGAGACGAAAACATACGAGGAAGTGATGTTTACAATTGAGGGTGAATCAAAAGTCGCAGGAAATGACAAACCTGAACTCGGAACAATCCTGCTTGTGTGCAGGAAACATCACCATATATCGTGGTGCTGAACGAATTGGGTGGGTAGGAGTCAGTGCTAGCAGAAGTACGGATCTCTTATGTCGTTCAGAATGGGGCTTTGACTGCTCAGAGGAATAGAGAAGAGATCCTTAGCCTTTTTTTTTCTTTTTCTTTGGCCCTACATAGGCGTCATAGTATATGGATTCCTTCTAATGGACGGTAACGCTCGTCCCAACAGAATTGCACTGGTGGACATCTTGTTAAAAGTGAGAGAACAGAACGAATGGAGTGGCCAGCTTCCTCAGCGGACTTAAACCCGATTAGGTATGTCTGGGATGCACCTGGTGGACTCATAGCAGCCACACCAGCACCTCCCACAACGGTTGCGAAGCTGGATATTGCACTCGTGGAAGAATGGCCGAATATCCCTCAAGAGCTTATTGATAACTTCATACTGTCTCTGCCACGCAGGTATGCAACTGTACTGGCTGATCGCGGTAATCACACACCATATTTGAGGGCAACGAGAATGACTTTTTCATTATTATGGTAGCCCCATGGTGCCTCGCTCTACGTAAACCTCAAGTATAGAGTTTAGACAGCAAAATGTCGTACTGTATCACATACAACTGATGAAATTGTAAATGGTATCTTCCAGAAAGTCATTAAGTGGTTCTCTACAAATGGACTCTCATTAAACTTTGATAAAACCCAGTATATACAGTTTCATACAGTAAATGGCATGACACCATTAATAAATTTAGACTTTGAACATAAATCTGTAGCTAAGATAGAATATTCAAAAATTTTAGGTGTTTGCATTGACGAGGGACTGAATTGGAAGAAACATATTGAATATCTCCTGAAACATCTGAGTTCAGCTACTTATGCTATCAGAGTCTTTGCAAAATTTGGTGATATAAATCTCAGTAAATTAGCTTACTACGCCTATTTTCTTTCACTGCTTTCATATGGGATCATATTCTGGGGCAATTCAACATTGAGTAAAAAAGTATTCATTGCACAAAAGCGTGTAATCAGAATAATTGCTGGAGTCCACCCAAGAGCATCCTGCAGACATTTATTTAGGGATCTAGGGATACTCACTGTAGCTCCACAATATATATATATATATATATATATATATATATATATATATATATATATATATATTCACTCATGAAATCTGTTATTAACAATCCGACCCAATTCAAAAGTAATAGCAGTGTGCATACTACAAAACTAGGAGAAAGGATGATATTCACTATTCAAGGTTAAATCTAACTTTGGCTCAGAAAGGGGTGAATTATGCTGCTCAGTAAATACTCTGAAGATGGCCTAATAAGCCGAAAACCGGTTAAGTAAGCAAAAATAAAGTTGTAGAACACACACAAAATTGTGTTTTTAATTTATTCGGTTATGTTCTACCAAGAAGCGACGGAACAATCAGTCAAAATGACAAAAGTCTTTGGTCACTTACCAAGTAGCATCAAAAGTCTGACAAATAGCCAACTAGTATTTAAAAAGAAATTAAAGGAATTTCTGAATGGCAACTCCTTCTACAATGTAGATGAATTTTTAGATAAAACTTAAAAAAATTAAATTAAAAAAATCCTTAAAATATTGATTGTCAAGTACAGACAACATTTACTAAACTGACACGTTCCACATCATTACGAAATGTCGTATATATGATCTATGGAACAAGTATTCATCTAATCTAATCTAATCACTGTCGTAACCAACATCTGAATAAAATGTTGTTGTTGTTGTGGTCTTCAGTCTGCAGACTGGTTTGATGCAGCTCCCCACGCTATCCTGTCCTGTGCAAGCCTCTTCATCTCAGAGTACGAACGGCAAACTACATCCTTTTCAATCTGCTTACTGTATTCGTCCTGTAACGAACAGATTTATTCAGATCACACAATGCACGACCGCAACGGCTGTGTAATAAGAAAGAAATCACAGCAAAATAAAATTAAATATGTTATTTCGGCCACGGATTCGAGTTACCAGTAAAATTACAAACTCCCCGATACCAATAACAGACCGGACGGGACAGTCATTAAAAAAGTAGCAAAATTAAATCAATTAATTTAGGACGGTTTATTAATTTTCACCAACCAAGGAGCATGACAGAATGATTGCTTACTTAGAGGACAATCGAATGGAAGGGACAGAGTAATTTCTGCATTACCTGTTTGGTTAATCTAGAAATTGCTACAAATGGAGAATTTCGTGTAGCCGTTAAATTTAAAAGCAAGCGGAAGCGACGCCGTGGCGGAGGCGTACCAGCTTTGTCCCGCGCTCCAAACAGGTGTCCCAACCTGAGTGTCCGAGACACAGTGCCGCCCGCAAGCGCTAAGCTTCCCCAACGGTTCCTCTCCGCTACCTGTAAGTTTGGCTACAGGGACTACTTTAGGACAGCGGAAGCACACTGCGGTGAACAGCCACGCACCGCCATTCGGTTGCAGAGCTTCCAAGTATCCACCTCGCGGACAGTCTAGGTCGGAAGTTACCACCGTATTAGCAAAGTGTGACTTTGAGGACCGTGCGCGTCTGTTATAATGATGGGCGAGTGGAAGCATCCGGTACACTTTTACCATTCAGTTTACAGTGAGGTAAGCTTGGCCGTTTGTTCCCTTTCCTGGTTTTAGTATTACGACTTCATGACTAGCAACATTCTCTCCTGTTCAACCACTCTCCGCTCTCTCTCTCTCTAGGGACTGCGAATGTATCTGTTTTGAAGTGTGTTTAATTATTGATTATTAAGTAATTTCTTGTCCTATAGCAAGGTGGTTTGGTGGCAAAATAATCTTATTTGTGAAATAATATTAAACATGCAACCGGGTTACCTAACATTCGTCATATCTTTCTGAATACAGATTTCACCACAATACTGCCTATTTGTTCTATTGTCCTCTTTTCAATTAATGAATCTTCAATAAAGCGACGAAACACCTGCCAAGAGAAGTAGTCCGACGCCTTTACGGTCCAAGGACAGCAGATCAGCAGGTGAGGGAAACTTCCTGTCTGAGAGGAAAGGCGATAGGCAGCAACACTTCCTGCTTAATCTTCTTTAGTAAAACTTCACTATCTACAGTCCCTCGGTTTCCCTCTACGATTTTTACCCCACACGCTTCCTTCTAATGCTAAGTTGACAATTCCTTGATGTCTCAGCATGTGTCCCACCAACCTATCCCCTCTCTTAGTCAGGATATGCCAGAAACTCCCCCTTTCCTCAATTCTGTTGAGCACCTCCTCATTAGTTACGTGATCTACCATCTTATCTTCATCATGTGTATCACCACATTTCAAAAGCTTCTATCATCTTTTTGTCCGAACTCCTTATCGCCCACGTTTCACCCCCGTACTATGCTACGCTCCAGACAAATGCTTTGAGAAAAGACTTCCTGACATTTAAACTAATATTGGATGTCAACAGATTTCGCTTCTTCAGAAATGATTTTCTTCCCATAGACATTCTTCCTTTCACATCTTCTTTACTTCGGCCATCAGAAGTTATCTTGCTACCCAAATAACAAAATTCATCTACTACTTGTATTGTCTCATTGCCTAATCTAATTCCTTTAGCAACGCCTTATTTTCTGACACTACATTTTACTCTTGTTAATGTTCATCTGATACTTTCCTTTCAAGACACTGTCCATTCCGTGTAATTGCTCTTCCAGATCCTTTGCGATCTCTGACAGAATTACTATGTCTTATCCCTGAACTTTAATTCCCTCTCCAAAATTCTCCTTGCATTCCTTCACAGATTGTTAAATGTACAGATGGAACAACATTGGTGCAAAGCTTCAACCCTGTCTTACTCCCTTCCATCCACTGCGTCTCTTTCATGTCTTTCGACTCTAATAATTGCTGTCTGGTTTTTGTACAAGTTGAATATAGCTCTTCGCTCCCTATATTTTACCTTCAGAATCTGAAAAAGTGTATTTCAGTCAACATTGTTGTAGTTGTGAACTTTAAAATTCTCCCGGCGGATCGAATATTCATAGAAGTTTCGGGTATGCAGCCGGTCGTCGTCTAAAACATCACACGATATTTCGGCCAGACACCTGCTAGCCATCTTCAGGTGAGTCGATGAAGACTGAAGAGTGCGTCCAGCGTTCCACTATATATAGAAAACTTGGCGGTTGCAGCGCATGCGTCAAAACATAAACAGACAGGCCACACTGCCGGACGGCAGCGCCCTCGCTGGTGGAGCCGCGGAGTTCAGCTGTCCTCTGCACTGCCACTGCCGTTCACAGCCGACGTCGGCGCTCTCTGTCGTCTTCGATCTGAGCAAATTTTAGTAATGACGGGATTCCATGCTTTGTCAAGATTGTAGCCACTATCCCGATTCATCAAATTTTCCGCGACACGTATTTCCACAGATTCTTTGATAATGGAGTCCCAAAAAGATGTTGCTGTTGTCAAAATTACCGTTTTATCGTACTCCATAGAGTGTCCGGTGGAAATGCAGTGTTCAGCAATAGCAGACTTGCTTGGCTGTAAAAGGCGTGTGTTGCGTTTGTGTTCACTGCAACGTTCTTCAACAGTGCGCGTAGTCTGGCCTATATAAGCCATCCCACATTGGCAGGGAACTTTGTAGACACCAGCCTTACGCAACAACAAGTCATCCTTAACCGAACCCAGCAAGTCTGAAATTTTGGATGGTGGGCGGAAAATTACTTTCACTTGAAAATTTTGGAGAATTCTTGCTATTTTAAAAGAAATATTGCCAACAAACGGAAGAAAAGCAAGGGATTTTGCCGGTGTATCCTCCTCGTTCTCCACATTTTGGTTCTCCTTTTTAAGTGAGAGTGCCTTACTTATTTGCTGGTTAGAATATCCGTTGTCTCTAAACACTTGCTGGAGGTGAGCCAGCTCTTGTGGCAGACTATCAGCATCTGAGATTGTATGGGCTCTGTGAACAAGTGTTTTAAGGACACTACTGGTTTGCGACGGGTGGTGACAACTTGAAGCCTGTAAATATAAATCAGTATGAGTTGGCTTCCGAAAAACTGAGTGTCCCAAAGAGCCATCATCCTTCCTTTTAACTAAAACATCCAAAAAAGGTAAGCATCCATTTTGCTCTACTTCCATTGTGAACCGGATGTTATCATGAAGAGAGTTGAGATGGTGTAAAAACTTCTTTAGATTATCTTCCCCATGAGGCCATACAATGAAAGTATCGTCTACATATCTCCAAAATACTGTTGGTTTAAGGGGTGCTGATTCAAGGGCTCGTTCCTCGAAGTCCTCCATAAAAAGGTTAGCCACCATGGGAGACAGAGGGCTACCCATGGCGACACCGTCAGTTTGCTCAAAATATTCTTTGTTGAAAATAAAATAGGTCGAGGAGAGAACATGCTGAAAGAGAGCAGTGATATCAGCTTGAAAATATTTACCAATTAGTTTCAAAGAATCTGTGAGAGGAACCTTTGTAAAAAGAGATACCACATCAAAGCTGACTAAAAGGTCAGAGCTACTAAGACGAAGAGCCCCCAGTCTCTTGATAAAATCTGCAGAATTCCTTATATGGTGCGAGCATTTGCCCACCAATGGTCTGAGTAAGGAAGCAAGATGTTTTGCTAAGTCATATGTGGGGGCACCAATATTGCTAACTATGGGACGCAAAGGCAAATTTTCCTTATGGACCTTAGGAAGGCCATACAATCTAGGCGGAACAGAGCCATGTGGTCTTAATCTCTTGATGGTAACTTGAGATAGTGAGGAAGAGTTTAAAAGAGAAATAGTCTTCCGTTGCACCCGTCCTGTAGGATCATCATCCAACTTTCTGTAGGCAGACTCACTTAATAGCCCATACATCTTATCTACGTAAACTGTACGAGGTAGTAGGACTGTTGCATTACCTTTGTCAGACTTCAAAATCACAGTATCAGGATCCTCTCTCAGATTTCGTAGTGCATCCCTTTCTCCGGAGGTTAAATTACTGCGTTGTAGAGGAGCTTTCATCAGAGCACGGCTGGTCTCTCTTCTAATTTCTTGTGCAGCATCCGTCGGAAGGCGTCGTACGGCTTCTTCAACCCCACTCACAAAACTTATTAAAGGAAGTGCTTTGGGTGTAGGAGCAAAGTTTAGTCCTTTACCTAAAACAGATAACGTCATATCGTCCAAAATTTTCTCCGTAAAATTAAAAACGGAACGTCGAGTAGTTACCTCCTGTGGTGACACCTTTTGAGGCAATAGACGATCAAATTTTGATTTTTGCCGCGACGTAGCATCGTTATGGATCCAGTCAGACTTAGCCGAAGTCACTCCATCAACCCAGTCCCACGATACAGGTGAAAGACGTGCTGCCATTTTCAGTCTTCATCGACTCACCTGAAGATGGCTAGCAGGTGTCTGGCCGAAATATCGTGTGATGTTTTAGACGACGACCGGCTGCATACCCGAAACTTCTATGAATATTCGATCCGCCGGGAGAATTTTAAAGTTCACATCAGACACCTCTACGGGGAGGAGATGGCCTCAAACGTCCAAAGTCTGGATAAATTACGTGGTAAGAGAGCAAAACTTCTGAGTTCACTAAACTTTTTATGTAAATGTCGGGACCATGGTATATTACCAAAATTTGCCAGAGTGACACATTTCATTAAGACTTTTACTGCACGGAAGATTATGGAGAAAGCTAGTTTTGCTATTGTTAAAGAGAGGATTTGCTATACGAGGAGAAGATTGGATGCCATCTCAGAAGAATTATTCCACCTGCACTTGAAAATGGCAGCACGTCTTTCACCTGTATCGTGGGACTGGGTTGATGGAGTGACTTCGGCTAAGTCTGACTGGATCCATAACGATGCTACGTCGCGGCAAAAATCAAAAATTGATCGTCTATTGCCTCAAAAGGTGTCACTACAGGAGGTAACTACTCGACGTTCCGTTTTTAATTTTACGGAGAAAATTTTGGACGATATGACGTTATCTGTTTTAGGTAAAGGACTAAACTTTGCTCCTACACCCAAAGCACTTCCTTTAATAAGTTTTGTGAGTGGGGTTGAAGAAGCCGTACGACGCCTTCCGACGGATGCTGCACAAGAAATTAGAAGAGAGACCAGCCGTGCTCTGATGAAAGCTCCTCTACAACGCAGTAATTTAACCTCCGGAGAAAGGGCTGCACTACGAAATCTGAGAGAGGATCCTGATACTGTGATTTTGAAGTCTGACAAAGGTAATGCAACAGTCCTACTACCTCGTACAGTTTACGTAGATAAGATGTATGGGCTATTAAGTGAGTCTGCCTACAGAAAGTTGGATGATGATCCTACAGGACGGGTGCAACGGAAGACTATTTCTCTTTTAAACTCTTCCTCACTATCTCAAGTTACCATCAAGAGATTAAGACCACATGGCTCTGTTCCGCCTAGATTGTATGGCCTTCCTAAGGTCCATAAGGAAAATTTGCCTTTGCGTCCCATAGTTAGCAATATTGGTGCCCCCACATATGACTTAGCAAAACATCTTGCTTCCTTACTCAGACCATTGGTGGGCAAATGCTCGCACCATATAAGGAATTCTGCAGATTTTATCAAGAGACTGGGGGCTCTTCGTCTTAGTAGCTCTGACCTTTTAGTCAGCTTTGATGTGGTATCTCTTTTTACAAAGGTTCCTCTCACAGATTCTTTGAAACTAATTGGTAAATATTTTCAAGCTGATATCACTGCTCTCTTTCAGCATGTTCTCTCCTCGACCTATTTTATTTTCAACAAAGAATATTTTGAGCAAACTGACGGTGTCGCCATGGGTAGCCCTCTGTCTCCCATGGTGGCTAACCTTTTTATGGAGGACTTCGAGGAACGAGCCCTTGAATCAGCACCCCTTAAACCAACAGTATTTTGGAGATATGTAGACGATACTTTCATTGTATGGCCTCATGGGGAAGATAATCTAAAGAAGTTTTTACACCATCTCAACTCTCTTCATGATAACATCCGGTTCACAATGGAAGTAGAGCAAAATGGATGCTTACCTTTTTTGGATGTTTTAGTTAAAAGGAAGGATGATGGCTCTTTGGGACACTCAGTTTTTCGGAAGCCAACTCATACTGATTTATATTTACAGGCTTCAAGTTGTCACCACCCGTCGCAAACCAGTAGTGTCCTTAAAACACTTGTTCACAGAGCCCATACAATCTCAGATGCTGATAGTCTGCCACAAGAGCTGGCTCACCTCCAGCAAGTGTTTAGAGACAACGGATATTCTAACCAGCAAATAAGTAAGGCACTCTCACTTAAAAAGGAGAACCAAAATGTGGAGAACGAGGAGGATACACCGGCAAAATCCCTTGCTTTTCTTCCGTTTGTTGGCAATATTTCTTTTAAAATAGCAAGAATTCTCCAAAATTTTCAAGTGAAAGTAATTTTCCGCCCACCATCCAAAATTTCAGACTTGCTGGGTTCGGTTAAGGATGACTTGTTGTTGCGTAAGGCTGGTGTCTACAAAGTTCCCTGCCAATGTGGGATGGCTTATATAGGCCAGACTACGCGCACTGTTGAAGAACGTTGCAGTGAACACAAACGCAACACACGCCTTTTACAGCCAAGCAAGTCTGCTATTGCTGAACACTGCATTTCCACCGGACACTCTATGGAGTACGATAAAACGGTAATTTTGACAACAGCAACATCTTTTTGGGACTCCATTATCAAAGAATCTGTGGAAATACGTGTCGCGGAAAATTTGATGAATCGGGATAGTGGCTACAATCTTGACAAAGCATGGAATCCCGTCATTACTAAAATTTGCTCAGATCGAAGACGACAGAGAGCGCCGACGTCGGCTGTGAACGGCAGTGGCAGTGCAGAGGACAGCTGAACTCCGCGGCTCCACCAGCGAGGGCGCTGCCGTCCGGCAGTGTGGCCTGTCTGTTTATGTTTTGACGCATGCGCTGCAACCGCCAAGTTTTCTATATATAGTGGAACGCTGGACGCACTCTTCAGTCTTCATCGACTCACCTGAAGATGGCTAGCAGGTGTCTGGCCGAAATATCGTGTGATGTTTTAGACGACGACCGGCTGCATACCCGAAACTTCTATGAATATTGTTGTAGTTGTTGTTTGGATGTTTCAGGGCGACAAAACTGCAAGGTCATCAGTCCCCCCGGTCAAAATTGTCGAAAGCTTTCACCAGATCCACAAAGCTAAAATAGTAGGTTTGCCTTTCCTTAACCTATCTTCAAGGATTTATTATATTTTTTTAGCGCAGTGTCGTAACTATCGGGGGGGATGAGGGGAATAGAACCCCCCCCCCCAGAACCCGAAAAAAAGGAAAAAAAAAAGAAATCGTATAACAGCATCTGGTAAAGATAAAGATTGGAAACTTGGGGCGTTTTACCATAAGCTTTCATTGGCTGGGAGTGAATTAGTTTCTTCAGCGGGAGTGGTAGATGGTAGTCTGTCTGGAAACTGACTAAAATTTTGCTCGGCAAGCAGATCTATCCCCCCCCCCCCCCCAAACCCAAGTCCTAGTTACGCCACTGATTTAGCGTATGGCAACATCACATAATTTACAGTTGTTTGATGATTTAATAACAAAGATACATATAATATTACACGTTTAACAAACTACAAACTAATATCAAGTCCATGAATATAGTCCAGCGATCGCTCTGTAACCATCAGGAACTCTGTTTCGTCGCCAGCGAAAGCTCTCAGGGACATTCCTGAACCACATGGTAGACAGTCTGCTTTTCAGCGCCACAGTCACAGCTTGGAGAAGCTGTTTTCTTCCATTTGTACTGAAGGTCTGCACACCTTCCAGTGTTGGTTCTTATTCTGTTAAGTGCTGACCAGTCTTTGCGCGGTAAATCAAAGCCAGGTGGCTCGGTTGATATGCACGGCATCTTCAGATGTTCTGGTGTTGCATTAATCTGCCATGTTTGTCTCCAGCAGTCATTGGTACTAAAGGTGTTGGTAACTAAAGTTCTTGCAGTCTCAAGGGGTGGATGAGAGAGCGAAGCCTTCCTTTTCTTATGCTTGGTATGTCTTCGTGCATAGGAAGGTGGGGATTCTTTTGCAGCTTTTTGTACTCGGATACTAGTACATTTTTCCGCTGTAAAGATGGAGATTTTTATGTGGCTAAGTATCTTCAAGGATATGTCGTAATGTGAGTACTGTCTCGAGTGTTCCTACATTTATTTCTAAATACAAACTGATCTTTCCCAAGATCGGATTCCACCAGTTTTTTCCATTGGTCTGTAAATAACTCCTGTTAGTATTTTGCAACCATGACTTATTAAACTGATACTTACGTTGCCATTTGTATTTGCGTATCACACCTCACTTGATGCCATAACTTTTTTGAGTAGTGTATTTGGTATTCTTCCTGAAACAACCTGTATAATGAAATTTCCTGGCAGATTAAAATTGTGTGCCGGAACCGGGACTCGAACCTGGGTCCTTTGCCTTTTGCGGACAATCGCTCTACAGACTGTGCTATCCCGACACGACTCACGATGCCGCCTCACAACTTTACTTCCGCCAGTACCTCGCCTCCTACTTTCCAAACTTCACAAAAGCTCTCCTGCGAAACATGCAAGACTAGCACTCCTGGAAGAAAGGATATGGTGGAGACATGGCTTAGCCACAGCCTAAGGGATGTTTCCACAATGAAACTTCCACTCTGCAGCGGAATGTGCGCTGATATGAAACTTTCTGGCAGATTAAAATCGTGTGATTAAGCCATGTCTCCACCATATCCTTTCTTCCAGGAGTGCTAGTCTTGCAAGTTACGCAGGAGAGCTTCTGTGAAGTTTGGAAAGTAGGAGGCGAGGTACTGGCGGAAGTGAAGTTGTGACGCGACATCGTGAGTCGTGTCGGGATAGCTCAGTCGGTGGAGCGCTTGCCCGCGAAAGGCAAAGGTTCCAGGTTCGAGTCCCGGTTCCGGCACACAATTTTAATCTGCCAGGAAGTTTCATATTAGCGCACACTCCAATGCAGAGTGAAAGTTTCATTGTGGAAACCTGTATAATGTTTTGGCTATCCATATTTTAAGTAAGTAAAGCAGTCACAGTAAAGCAAATGTTGAAATGTTTGTATAGCTTGTGGGACTTAACGACGGGGTCACCAGTCCCTAAACTTAGAAACTACTTACGAACTAGCTAATCCTAAGGACGGCACAAATATCCATGCCCGAGGGGGGATTCGAACCCCCGACCATAGTGGCCGTGCAGACCGTGAATGGAGCGCTTCAGTCCCCTCGGCCACCGCGGCCGGCTCAACAATCCGAAGATGGTTTGAACACCACAGTGCTTTACTAGGCAGGGTCGTGTTTGGAGGTGGTATGCCGTTGCCTTCCTCCGACCTTCGAACTGACTTACCCAGCCAGTTATAGGGGGACCTACAGTTTAACGTGGGTTCCGAACCACGGTGCTACTCGGTGTTTTTCACATGAGCAATACTGCCAGAGGTGAAAGAAGTGGAAAGTGACAGATAAAAATCCTAGGACCTGGCGGGGATCGAGCCTGCGACCTTTGGATTTGTAGTCTGGCACTCTACCACTGTGCAACCGAGGCGCATTTACGCGAATTTCGCTATACTTTTTCACAACGAACCTGTATGTCGATGTAGTAGCTACCTCCACCCACCCCAACCAGTACAAAAAAAAAAAAAAAAAAAAAAAAAAAAAGTAAATTTTAAGCACTATGCGTCAGCTGGTAAGCAATGGCGGTTATATACTCATGCTCATTACGACGCCCATCAGACACTATCTGGGTAAAAAAAAAATATCGATAAAGAAGTCCCGTGCGGGTGACCATTACGTCCGCGGTGGACGCACCGATATTAAAAGCCATATATACGTCGCCGGGTGTAATTCACGCTCGTAAAGTGATGATACCCGTAACCGGAGCGCCGTATCTTGCATATATCGGCCCTTTTTTGTGAAATTTTTTTTATATTTTTTTCTAGTTGCTGAGCTACTGGCGCCATTCAGAGCGCGCCCGCGACCGAGTGGCGCGTCTGCGGCGGCGGTGGCGGTTATTAAAAGCCGTTCACCACTGTGCGGTCACCCCGGGCGTCTGGCGACCGTGCGAGTTATCGGCCGACGAATCGACGGCGAAATGAATCTGGCCGCTTATTAGATTTTGATTCCCGGTTAATTGGCCGGCGCCGCCGGACAGGGCGGGTGCCGCCTTCGTTTCCCGCTCACGCCTTCGCCGTTAATTAAACAATAAATCCCTTCCCGCGCGGGGCGTGCCGGCAGGAAATACGCGGGACTCTCCGTCTCTCTCTCTCTCTCTCTGTTCTCTCTCTCTCCTCTTTTTTTTCCTGCCTCTCCTGCTCTGTCGGTTATTATTTTTCATTAGTATCCCGCCGTAGTTCCTCCACCTCGCTTTGTTTTAATAACGAGTGCGTGAGTTACGCACTTGGGCGAAGCCCGTGTCCCGGCCAGGCGAGTTACGGGAGACCTCTTGCCGAGGTACCACTGGTCGTGGACCAGCACTCCTGACCAGAAAATTCTGCGGGGCAGTTGTACCACAGTCTAACATAAACAGTCACGACACTCTCGCAGATTGTTGTTATACGTTGTGGAAATAAAATCCGCTGCCCGTCACAATAATTGGTGGTTTATTAAAACACTACCGGTTTCGGGCTTGTGCCCATCTTCAGGTGTTTACATTCAGTGTTGTTGACTGTTTAAAGAAAACGTAAATTACATTGTGCTTAACATACAGATATACATACACAATTATCATATAGATATACATATACATAAAAAGTATGTTAAAAAATGTTCAAATGTTTCTTAAGCTTATGGGACTTAACTACGGGGTCATCAGTCCCTAAGCTTACAAACTACTTATGAACTAGCTAATCCCAAGGACGGCACAAATATCCACGCCCGAGGGGGGATTGCAACCCCCGACCGCAGTGGCCTTGCAGACCGTGACTGGAGCGCCTCAGTCTCCTCAGGCACCGCGGCCGGCGGACCGGCTCTCCTAACCAGAAAATTCTGCGGGACATTTGTACCACAGTCTAACACAGTGCTTTCCAAACTTTCCCTCAGGGCGACACCTTTTTATAGCTTACTGTTCTGCGCGACACCCTTTCACTCATCTATATCTATAAATGTGAATGTTCACTGTACGTTTATCACATCTGAACCACAAGACATAAATAGCTAAAAATTTGTATAGTTACTAATGTCTAACCGGGGAAGGCTTTAGGCACGGTTTTATACCGATCCGATAGCTATATATATATATATATATATATATATATATATATATATATATATATATATATATATATATATATATATATATAAATGTGAAAGTCTGTTCGGTGTACGCTTATCACGTCCGAACGACGAGACGCAGCTACTTAAACATTTGTACAGTTACTAATTTATACCTGAGTAAGGTATTACACACGGTTTTATAGAAATCTGATAGATGTTTAGTAATTTGAAGAATAGAATGCGAAGTGCGGAAGAATAATTACTCTATGAACATTACATTTACTCTTTCAAAATGATTCAGCGGATTTCTTTTAGTGGTCATGTGTGTTACTTCACACTTTTCTTTATTTAGCGTCAATTGCCAATTTTTGCACCATGTAAAAATTTTGTCTAAATCGCTTTTCAGTTGCTTTTGATCCTGTGTTGACTTCACTAACCAATAAACGACAGCATCATCCGCGAACAGTCTAAGAGAGCTATTCAGATTATCTCCTAAATCGTTTATAAACACAAGGAGGAGTAGGGAACCTATAACGCTTCCCTGGCGAACGCTAGATATCACTTCTGGTTTACTCGACGACTTACCGTCAATTACTACGAACCGTGTCACTTCTGATAGGATATCGTGAATCCAATCGCACAATTGGGGAGATATTCGATAAGCATGTAATTTCATTAGAAGCCGCTTGTGGGGTACAGTGTCAAAATCCTTCCGGAAATCCAGAAATATGGAATCGATTTGAGATCCCTTGTCGATGGCATTTATCACTGCATGTGAATAAAGGGCAAGCTGTGCGTCGCAAGAGCGATACTTTCTGAATCCGTGTTGACTGTTGGTTAACCGAGCGGGTGGATGTAGATATGATTGATTTAAGTAATAATACTGTTTGTTTCTTTTCTAATAAATTTAAATATGGTAAGTGTCTTTATTTTTCATTTTAAAATATAGAAACTGTCCTCAGTTTTGTTTTCCAAACTCTGGTAATCCTACCTGTGACCATACCTGCTGTCGCGTCCCGGCGAAGGTCCCGGTTGTCAGTATAGAGTTGATTGGGCCTACGTCACGCAGTCAGCACGTTAACGACAGTGGGTGTTTGTGTGTACCTTAACCAACCTTTATTTCGGACATGAGAGGGAGAAAATCTCCTTGGTATGTAAAGGGCTATCTAAGTAAAACTGATGATATTTTATTTAAGACAGGGGGATAAGAGAGGAGATGGTAGACTTGACCTGAATGAATTCAGATTTGCTCTCAATCAATTTATTTTTCTAATCTCAATAAACCTGTGAGGCGTGAGAGCCTTCCCCTTATATGGACCACTCATATCCAGTAGACTCAGCCAGTTTCTCAGTAACTCACTTTGACTTGCAACTCCGGGACTATTGTCCTATATTTTAGGAGAGAAGTAATCCACATTGACTTGTTCCAACTTAGTGACAAGATTCTACTCCAGTGCTATTTGAGACAGAGACAAACGTTTCCGTTCAACACGATTCCAATGAAAAGTACAAAGTCTGATTTGATTTGATTTTTTCAGGGAAGCCAAAACAGTCTCGGTCCAACCCGCCACTGCCCGCACCGAAACTAGAGTTTATTGTGCGGTATCGCTCCCTGTATATCTAGTAAAGCCAACCAATGCCCTTAAACAGTGCAAGGAGTCCCTTTACCAGTTCTTTATTAGACACAATTTCTTCGGGTATGGTTGTCCCAAATGTTCTGTGCCTTTTACTCTCCAATGCAATGCATTCGAAGATTAGATGTGATGCAATTTTATCACCATCATCACAGATCCTACATTTAGGGTCCTCTTCTGTTATTCCCATTGTATGTAGGTGTTTTTTGAAATTCCCATGACCTGTCAGCAATCCAACCACGAGTCTAATCTCTCTCCTGTTCAGGCCCTGGATTGCAGAGCTTCTTTTAAAACATGGCTTTGGCATCATTACCTTTGCCATGTTTTTGTTGGTAGACTTTGGTCCAATATTCTACGTGCTGTCTTCTGAGCCAGTTACGTAGCTCCAATTTGATGCTTGCCTTGGTGATTGTCAGGACAGGTTCCGGTCCAATAAATGGAGTCTCTGCCCCCATCCTGGCTAATCTGTCGGTATGTTCGTTGCCACTGATCCCCGAGTGGCCAGGGACCCACAATAGGTTTACTCTATTGATTTCCCCTAACTCCACCAGAACCCTGTGACATTCTGCAACAATTTTAGACCTTGTTGCAGGAGCTGCCAGTGATATCAGGGCTGCCTGGCTGTCTGAATAGATATAGATGCTACGATCTTTGTAGCACCTACGCAAATTCTCCTCCACACATGCCCTGATGGCAGAGATTTCGGCCTGGAATACTGAGGCCAGTTTCCCTAGAGAGATGACGCCCTCCAGTCTTGGCTGCACCCCGTATACCCCGGCCCCAACACCTTGGTCGGATTTTGACCCGTCAGTGAACCAAACAATATCCCCCGTACAGGGTCGAACTATTTTCTCCCACTGCTCCCTGCTTCCAATTGTTATGTTGAAAGGCTTGTTGAAGCAGTATGGGGTTATAATATTTCCTATATCAGTCTACTTAACCAACTGTTTCTGCTGTTGCCACCTGAGTACCCCCGTCTCCTCGTAGTCGAAGTGTTATCCGCCCATTATTATCGGCTGCTACCCTCCAGCGACTGCGGAGTGCTAAGTGCCTAATCTGCTGAGGCACCCTCTGACGTCTGCTCGCTGAGACTGCTATCTGTGACTGTCCACTGACACTTTAGGACGCCCTAATAAACTGCCTTTGAAGGTCCACGGGACCTCCGTTGCGGCTTTCCCTGTCCCGTGTCCTTGCTTTCTAGAATATTCCACCACCTTTAGCCCTGCAAGTGACTTCTCCCGGTACTGGAACTACAGGTGAAATCGGCTTCTTACTGTCTCAGGTCCGGCAAAGTGTCCGCAACCCTGTTTTACGTCCTCGCGACTATTCTGCGGCGCAACACTTTCCCTTCTGCTCGCTGCCATCCGTGTGCCGTGAGGTACTTGCTTCAGATATACGGGTTTAATCTTTACAATCTGTTTCCGTGGTTCTAACTAAAATATTCTGCGGTCTTGACACTGCAATAGGGAGAACATGTGGTGTCGCACAAGTCTGAAGTGCGCGCCACATACTTTCACCGCGCGCCGCCATGCACGCACGGCGCGGCGTATATATATATATATATATATATATATATATATATATATATATATATATATATATATATATATATATATCAGAAAGAGAAGAATGAAATTTTATGGACATATCATCAGGATGAATGAAACCAGGCTCACAAGGCAAATATTTGAGATAGCAAACGAGAGCAAAAAGACGAAGTGGATTACTGAAACAGAAGAGGATATTAAAGAACTGGGAATCACACAAGACAACATAAACAATACAGAACAGTTCAGAAACATCATAAAGAAACATATACTTAAACAAGACCACACGAAGAACAGAACAGGAAAAAAGTTGTCGAAGAACGCAAGAGAGAACACAGTGAACGCATGAAGAGAATTTAGGAAGAACGAAGGAAGAAGAAGAAGTCATAATTACTCAAGTTCAAATGTTCAAATGTTTGTTAAGCTTAAGGGACTTAACTACAGGGTCATCAGTCCCTAAACTTACAAACTACTTATGAACTAGCAAACAATAAGGACGACACAAACATCCATGCCCGAGGGGGGATTCGAACCCCCGACCGTAGTAGCCGTGCAGACCGTGACTGGCGCGCCTGAGTCCCCTCGGCCACCGCGGCCGGCGGGGCGTTCTTACGACGTCGGCCACGAGCGCCCTCTGCAGCAACTCCGCTCGTGGCCACCACTGAACTCCATCGGGCACTTGGGATTAGGACAGGCACTAGGACTAATCAGTAGGCAGGCCTCTACCTAGTTAACCTATGTCTCAGCAGTACACTTAGTTGGCAGTCATGAACTTTGTAAAAGTTAAGTATCATATTTCTACGAAATGTGTCGGTCTCTCTACTGGGCCACCGACAGCCAGGACAACCGGCGGAAACGAGACACAAAAGTAGCGACGAGGATGGGACACAAAAGTGGCGACGAGGACGGGATACAAAAGAACAGTCCTATCAGGTATGTTGTAGAGCGGAAGACAGTGGACGAGGTCGTGTCTGCGCACAGACAGTGGGATGGAGTTGGCGGTGGGTGGCATGGTTGTGGAGGAGGTGGGGTGGTGGTGGGGGTTGGACGTCTTATGGAGGGGGGAGGTAGAGCAGCAGAGGTCGCGCAGGGGCGTGGCTTGCCCGCCGTGAGGAACGGCTCCATTTTAAAAGCTTTATTCGGCCGCGCGGGAGCGCGAGATTGGATTGGGCAACAGATTTACTGCAAACTGCGCGTATGGAGATTAGTGGAGGACCCGGGGCGGCAGGGGGCGGCCGGGATGAAGTCCTTATTTTTGAGCGGACGGGCGCCGCGTTTCAATCGTCGCCGCCGGAGATTGGATTCCAGCGCCGGCGAGGGACGCCTCCAGAGAAGGGCTGCACCGCCAGACACACACAGTGCACAGTGGCTGCGGCACCCACTGTGGGCGAGCTCCGTGTCTGGATGCGGGAAACGCTTGGTAAAACTGTAGGCGCTTGTCAGACGAGAGCGATGCACAATGAAACACGCTGCAAAGCGTATCTTGGTGACAACAGTATACTAGACTTGCGCATAATAACATGATTATTATAATGATACGCCAACAACACTGCTTTATACTTGCTGTTATTATTTATAAATCACAATGATCTCATTTCGGCCTTTAGCCATCATCAGGTGATCTTACATGGAATATTGATTTGATTTGATTTTCTCAGGGAAGCCAAAACAGTCTTCGTCCAACCCGCCACTGCCCGCACCGAAACTAAGTTTATTGTGCGGTATCGCTCCCAGTATATCTAGTAAAGCCAACCAATGCCCTTGAAGAGTGCAAGGAGACCCTTTACCAGTTCTTTATTAGACACAATTTCTTCGGGTCTGGTTGTCCCAAATGTTCTGTGCCTTTTACTCTCCAGTGCAATGCATTCGAAGATTAGATGTGATGCAGTTTCATCACCGTCATCACAGATCCTACATTTAGGGTCCTCTACTGTTAATTCCATTGTATGTAGGTGTTTTTTGAATTTCCCATGGCCTGTCAGCAATCCAACTATGAGTCTAATCTCTCTCCTGTTCAGGCCCAGGATTTCAGAGCTTCTTTCAAAACATGGCTTTGGCATCATTACCTTGCCGACCTTGGTCCAATATTCTACGTGCTGTCTTCTGAGCCAGTTACGTAGCTCCAATTTGATCATTGCCTTGGTGATTGTCAGGACAGGTTCCTGTCCAATAAATGGAGTCTCTGCCCCCATGCTGGCTAATCTGTCGGCATGTTCGTTGCCACTGATCCCCGAGTGGCCAGGGACCCACAATAGGTTTTATTCTTTAGTTTATCGTAATTTTAAATAACGAAACGTTTTCTTGGTTATAGGTAAATTAAAATTTTATGTAAATTGATGAAACCTCAGTAGATACTCCAGCATTTTAAAATTTTATTATCGACAAATGATAGCAGTTGCAAGGATTTCACATGTTAATGTAACATTATAGTGATCAAAACGCCGCCCGTTAGTAGCTTCTTGTCAATCACAGCTGTACAGTGTGGTGGTTCTTTATGAATATATGACTACACGAGTTTTATATCTGACAACCAAACGGCTAATTTTAATGTGTGACTACCCACCAGTACTATCCAACTGGCTACAATATGTATTTATGTAATAATGTTACTATTTAGTGCAGGTATGCGAAGAAAACTGTTGACATATGATTACCTATACATACAGTTATGTGGCATGATCCTTTGTTGGTTTATTTTATTTTTTTTTTTTTTTTTTTTTTTTTTTTTTTTTTTTTTTTTGTAGCCATACATTTTATGTTCGCCCTTAGAGACCAGAAGATGACGTCTATGTACATCGAAACCGGTCGTCTGTTATAAATGAAGACGAAATAACGTGATCTTGGCATTTCATTATTTACAAGGTAAATACAGCAGTGTTTTGTTCGGATCAAGATGGCTGCCCTTGGTTTCACAGATCTGGCGTCAGGCCGCTGTTTCTGTTCTGCCTCAGTTTCCGGCGACTAAGTGCATTCGGCGTACTCAGCTGAGGATGGCAACCACTTGGACTGCCGAAATATTGTGTCTAGTTGACGATGCTACCTGGCTGCAGACACGATAAGGATATTATCAGTTACTATGCCGGGAACGTCTACGCAACCACAGGATGAGATACAGCGTCAACATTCACAGGACGTCACGTACTTGACAAGTTTGTACTGCTGCCAAAGGTGGTCACAAACCATACTAATTACATTAACCATTAGTGTGTGCAAATGCTTTTAAGTTGAAAAAATAACCGAAGATAACATTGATGCCTACTGTTATTCATGGTGGAGTGGTCTCCGTTCTGTATTCTTTACATAGTTGCTACCTTACTATCACTTGTGTAAAATAAAAGCTGCCTTCGTTTGTTGGCTTAATTTTAGATACCAGTGCAAATATTACTTTTAATACTTTTATGTTCAGTAGGAACAGTATTTTTAAAATCTACGTCTGAATATTTACTGTGCAAATCACAGTGAGTTTCCGAGCGTTGAAGGGTATTGGTAATCTGTTGTCATCTCGGAGGTTAACAAAAGTTCATAGACAGAAAATTACATGTGTATCTTTTTGTATCCCATCCTCGTCGCCACTTTTGTGTCCCAACCTCGTCGCCGCTTTTCTGTCTCGTTTCCGTCGTAGGTGTCGGTGGCCGAGTAGAAAGACCGACACAGGAATAAAGGATGCACACTTGTGCAGGTAGGAGGTGACCAGCCAGTGGGACAGCAGAAACTAGAAACACTAGAGTAAATTAGAACGAGATATATATTTCATAAAGACTTAGTAATACTTAACTTTTACATAGCTCAGTAATGCAGAATGCTGATACATAGTTGAGCTAGAGGCCTGCCTAGTGCCTATCCGATAGCCAAGTCTTCACTGGTGCCTATTTGATTCCGAAGTGTTAACTGGTTCCTATCTCAGTCCCAAGTGAACGATGTCGTTCAGTGGTGGCCACGAGCGGAGTTGCAGCAGAGGGCGCTCGTGACTGACGTCGTAAGAACGCCGCGCCGTGCGTGCATGGCGGCGCGCGGCGAAAGTAGGTGGCGCGCACTTTAGACTTGTGCGACACCACATATCTAATTCAAACTATTCGGACATCTATCTATCTATATCTACATAAATACTCTGAAATGACATTTAAGTCGCTGGCAGAAGGTTTATCAAACCGCTTTTCTAATATTTCTCTACTGTTCCATTCTATAATAGAGCACGGGAAATAGATACACCTAAATCTTTCAGTTTTCCATTTGATTTCTCTTGTATTATTATGATTGTGTCTTCCTATATGGATGGGCTCTAAAAAGGTACGTTCGCATTCGGAAGATAGAGTTGTTGATGGAAATTTCGCGAATAGATTTCGACACAACGTAGAGTGGCCGTGCGATCTAAGGCGCACTGCTGCGGTGCGCGAGGTTTCTTGCCGTCGGAGGTTCGATCCCTCCCTGGGGAATGGGTGTGTGTTTCGTTCTTAGGTTAGTTTAACTTAGTGTAAGTAGTCTGTAAGCCTAGGGACTAATATCGAAAAAAGTTAAGTCCTACAGGTTTACAAACATTTGAATTCTCGCAACATCAAATAACGCTTTCCTTTAATAGTACTCACTAACTGTTCCATCGATTCTTGAGAGCCTATTTCATTCTTTTCGAATGAAACACTAGATATGTGTGCAACAATCTGCAAAATTGCAGAATATTACGCTTTCTTTTAATGATTTCCTCTCCAACTCGTGCATCCCTTTCGTGACACCAACTCCCACGTATTGCGATAACAAAATACGAGCTGCTCTTCTTTGAAGTTTCTCTATATCCTATATCAGCCACGCTTGGTGGGGCTCCCACAATGTACCGGGTGATCAAAAAGTCAGTATAAATTTGAAAACTTAACAAATCACGGAATAATGTAGACAGAGAGGTAAAAATTGACATACATGCTTGGAATGACATGGGGTTTTATTAGAACAAAAGAAAAAAAATATTCGAAAAATGTCCGACAGATGGCGCTCATTGCGTGATTCTGGTTTTGTAACTGTTACCGTGACGGGTGAGAGGTACGTCGGTATGTTACAGAATCGCATCATCCCCAGCCTGGCTGATAAACACCTGCTGGAACGTACGATTTTTATGCAGGATGGCGCTCCACCCCATATTGCTAGACACGTGAAAAATCTCTTGCGCGCGTCGTTTGGTGATGATCGTGTGCTCAGCCGCCACTTTCGTCATGCTTGGCCTCCCAGGTCCTCAGACCTCAGTCCGTGCGATTATTGGCTTTGGGGTTACCTGTAGTCGCAAGTGTATCGTGATCGACCGACATCTCTAGGGATGCTGAAAGACAACATCCGACGCCAATGCCTCACTATGACTCCGGACATGCTTTACAGTGCTGTTCACAACATTATTCCTCGACTACAGCTATTGTTGAGGAATGATGGTGAACATATTGAGCATTTGCTGTAAAGAACCTCATCTTTGTTTAGTCTCAATTTGTTATGCTAATTATTGCTTTTCTGATCAGATAAAGCGCCATCTGTCGGACATTTCTTGAACTTTTATTTTGTTTTGGTTCTAATAAAACCCCGTGTCATTCCAAGCATGTGTCAATTTTTACCTATCTACATCATTCCGTGATTTATTAAGTTTTCAAATTTTTACTGACTTTTTGATCACCCGGTACAAAATGGGACGGACAGACAAGGTGTAGTGTAGGCAGTTTCTTTAGTAGAACTGTTGGATCTCCCTAGTGTTCTGCCAATGAAATAAAGCCTTTAGTTCGTCTTCTACACAATAATTACTGTGTGTCCTTTCCAATTGAAGTTGTATTAATTGTAATTCCTAGTTATTTAGTTGAATTTACGGCCTGTAGGTTTGACTGACTTATCTTGTCAATGAAGTTAACCTTGTGTGTGTGTGTGTGTGTGTGTGTGTGTGTGTGTGTGTGTGTGTGCGTGGTTGTGTGTAACCATATGGATCACGTCACACTTTTCATTATTTAAGGTCTACCGCTAATTTTCGCAACTTGCAGATACCTTATCTAAGACATTCTGTAGTTGGTGACTTTAAAATCCGATAAACGTCAGGATCATCAGCAAATAGTCTAACGGAGCTGCTCAGATTGTCTCCTGAAGGATTATATAGACGTAGAACAGTAGGGGCAAGAAAAGGTTTCCCTGAGTGAACGCCAGATATCACTTCTGTTTTACTCGATGACATTGTATCAATTACAACGTCCTGTGTCCTTTCTGACAGGAAATCGCGAATCCATTTGCACAACTGTGGCGATGTTCCATAAGCACGCACTTCGATTAAAAGTCGCTTGTGGAAACTTTCCGGAGATCTACAAGTATGGAATCGATTTGAGATCCCTTACAGATAGCACTAATCACTTCATGTGAGTAAAGAGCTATCTGTGTTTCATAAGAACAATACCTTCAGAGTCGATGTTGACTACTGGTCAATTGGTTGTACTCGTCGAGGCAATTCATAACATCCGAAACAGTACATGTTCCAGAAGAATGCTGCAAACCGACGTCAGTAGTATGAACCTTAAATTTGCTGTTGACTCCTATTGTCTTCCAGTCTTTTTAGGGAGTAATTAATACAAACTAAATCTCAAAATTTTTACTTTTCTCATACAAAAAAGTTTCTTGCCCCTTCAGTGTGCTGTGCAAATTGTGAAATCTCCTGTAGTTGATTAATATTTATGTACTGGAAGTCGTAAAGTAACTGGCAGAGTCTAGCTGCCACGAAAGCAGCCTGTTCCGCCAGACTTGCAAGTTTTTCACAACTGGTCAACTGCCCTCAACGTCCCAGAACCGAATTAATTAGACAGTTCCCACTCAAGGGAAACATTTCGTTGGAAGAAAGGAATGAGAGACGGCCGTGGATCGTAAGAACTTTTTTTTTAATAACAGAACCGCGATAAATACGTCCTTCGTTCCGTAAAATATGGTATTCCGATTAATGGTAAACAGGAATCTTGAGCTCCCAACTTTGCACGAAACGAAAACACGATGAGATACGTGACAAACGAGGTGGTCGAAATTCTCGGCAAGCTGGGATACACGGAAGATCAGACGCAACGAGCGTGTCGGCGATGGAGAGATAAGTAGCGTCTCTGAGGAAGGGCGCGAACCAGCCGTAAACATGAGAGATAGCTACCTGGGTCTGTAGACCGAAATCAGAACAGGAAAAGGCGGGACGCGACGGAAAACTGGATTCCTGACGAGGCAACTACCTGCTGTCGCGAATGAATACGCGACATCCAAAGCGAGTTCCGGTTATGTAATGCAGGTGAATCACCGCGTGAACATACACCACAGTCACCCATGACAATGAAGCTTTGGGAGACCCAGAGAAAGTAACAGAAAGACAATCTGTGGAATGCATGCTTCGCCGATAGAAAGCAAGTTTACGGTGTTGGTTTACTACAGCCGTGAGTAACGAAAAGAAGTGCATCCGTATGTATTCGTTACAAGAAGAAACGATACTGAAACTTCCTGCCGGATTAAAAATGTGTGACGGAACCGGGACTCGAACCTGGAACCTTTTCCTATCGCCGGTAAGCGTTCTACTGACTGAGCTATCCCGACACGACTCACGATCCCAAAGGCAAAGGTTCCAGGTTCGAGTCCCGGTTCCGGCACACAATTTCAATCTGCCAGGAAGTTTCATATCAGCGCACACTCCACTGCAGAGTGAAGGTTTCATTCTAGAAACAGTACTCGTTACAAACGTATCGTTATTCTCATTACTAGTGCCACTTACAAACATGACCGCTACAATGTCTTTCGAATCGCTCGTGACGTAAGCTCTATGAACCTTACAAAACTATGGAGCATGCTTTTTCTTCTCTGTAGCGGTGACCGATCGCTTTGCATGCAGCAGGACTGTTCCACTGTATTCTATGACCCGTAACAAGATAATACCGTCGTGAGTGAAAATGAATCAGTTGTGTATATGAGAACTTTTCAATACTTTTACTAAATTTTTTATAGTAGACCATGTCGGATCAACCTCGTTGCTATTTGTTCTCCTCGTTGCCAATTGTAGTGTCCTCGACCCTGTCTAGTTGTCAGGAAAAGTACGGTTCAGGATGCGTAGCTAGAATAACTATTCAGATTAGTCATACAAGTTTTATTGACTGAAGAATACAATACTCAACTTCTACCTGTTCTTCTCTCATCTCACGTCGTTATCTTCTGTACAATGCTAGCTGTGATGAGACCTAGTTACTGCCTAGTTTGTAGCTGAGTTCTTAAGGGCCGTCCAGACGCACCTTGGCCTAGATACAGCCACTTGTAGAGGGCGCGCGTCTACGGTTTCTCCCTCCAAGAGGCGGGGCGCCGGCGTGCTATTGGTTGCCGGTCATCTGCTGCCCTATCCACGATCGTTCTCTTGCATCTGGCGTGTGGCGCTGACTTCACGCCACAAGAGACCAAATCAAAAAACAAATAATGAACCACTAAATCGAAACTTTTACATGTACAAAATATAGACATATGTTTGCGTTAAAGGCGGACGTCAGATCATCGAGGATTAACCAGAAAACACTGGCCAAGAACTATAATCTAAAATGTTTAATAGCAAAAATAAGCATCTAAAATCTCAGAGCTACACAATATGCGCTTAATAATCGTCACGGGTGTCTGTATAAATTACTCACTTTAGAATAAACATTATCATATTTCGAATTCTTTTACTGCATAAGTGCACCTCGGTTGCACAGTGGTAGAGTGCCGGACTCTGAATCCAAAGGTCGGGGGTTCGATACCCGCCTGGTCCTAGGATTTTTATCTGTCACTTTCCACTTCTTTCACCTCTGGCAATATTGCTCACGTGAAAAATACCGAGTAGCACTGTAGTTCAGAACCAACGATAAACTGTAGGTCCCCCTATAACTGGCTGGGTAAGTCAGTTCGAAGGTCGGAGGAAGGCAACGGCATACCACCTCCAAACAGGACCATGCCTAGTAAAGCACTGTGGTGTTCAAACCAATCTTCGGATTGTTGAACGCTTTACCCTTTCCTACTGTATAAAATGCCTTTTTTTTAAAGCCACTTCTGTAAGGCGTGTTTTACACGCATATGTGGAATCGATTGGCAACAGCATACATTTTGTATCCGTGCGATTAGTATAACATTCGCCGTTGCTGCATTCCAGTATAAGCATTCTCCATAATGGTTTTCGTTATCGGGTTCGTATCGATACGATACATGCGATTAATTTCGTATTAATAAGGTAAATGCGAGTAATGAAATGTATTCCTGATTAAGTTCCTGTCGATACGGTAGTTGTGAGGAACGAAATCTGTTTATGAGTAACGATTACGTTGCTTGTCTCTGGCCACCCAGCAGACACCAGGACAGACGATTTACGAAGCCATGCGTTCTTAACTACAGCAAAACGAGGCCTAAAGCGGGAGGCGGCGACTGTAAGCCGTTGTGCGGCAGTCAGTCAGTATTGAAAGCGACCTCCCACATTGATACGAACACACAAGTCCAATCACAGGGGTGGAAACATAAATAAACATGGGGCATTGACCATCAATAAGCAGAATAAAAATAATTAACATACTAACAGAGAATGTTAATGGTGCAGAAACACTTTAGGTTAATGAATAACTCAAAAATGGAACACGACCACAC
The DNA here is from genome assembly GCA_026315105.1 of Locusta migratoria. Lineage (NCBI taxonomy): Eukaryota > Metazoa > Arthropoda > Insecta > Orthoptera > Acrididae > Locusta > Locusta migratoria. The sequence goes on along the minus strand of CM048754.1, from coordinate 771,386 downwards.
ATTCAGTGGACGTTTTTGATGGTGACTTCAAAGGGTCACTTTTACATGATGTTGCTCGCCCACACAAGCGCTTAAAACTCAATGAGCTCTGCAAGATGTGCAGCAACTTTGCTGACCATCACCATCTCCGGACCTGTCTCTGATTGATCACCTATAGTATATTTGATGGAACGCGAACTACCATAGCGCATCAGGAGTACGGCACTTTATTTAATTGCAATTCAAAATTCATGCTCACATGGAGAAGGTCACGGAATTAAGATACAGTATGTGGGAGAGACAATCAATCAAACCAAAGCTCTCTAGTTAATTAACGCATTTTTTCCTTCCTTCTGCCATAAGCGTTGGGAGACAGAGCAGAAATTGCGCATCTACAGGGTGATCAGTCCCCAGTGCAACCGCCTTTGCGGCGTGCGACTTGCCGGCGACGGCAGCTGCGGTGCCTGCTTAGCGGGCCGACCGACCTCCGCACTAAATTTAATACGGGTTGGTGCGCAAGTTGTTTCTGACATACATCACAGAAACACTTAGAAAGAAAAGTTTATTTACTCACCTGTATTACGCAAGGAGCTGCTGGAACTGCCTCCCTTCGTTGTTCGAGCATTTCTGACACCTGAAGTTGCCTCTCAGAAATTGCAGTGATTTCATGACGAATGTTTGTTTTTAATTTATCTAAAGTGTGGGGATTTGATTTGTACACTTTCTCCTTTAATGCTCCCCACAGATAAAAATCGCACTGACTTAATATCGGGAGAACGAGGGGACCAAATGTTCTTAGTGATAAATCTGTCACTGAACACGTTATCAATTTCCTGTAAAGATAAGTTGACTGTATGTGCCATTACAGAGTCTTGCTGAAATGTCGCGAAAGCACGTTCTCTCTCAGTTAATTGGGCAAATAAAGGCCGCAACATATTTTCAACATACCTGTCACTATTAATTGTTACCAGAAAAAAATATAGGGCCTACTTTTCTCTCGCCGCTAACAGCGCATCACACTCCTATTTTTTGATCGTACAGGCACTGTTTATGAATTAAGTTACGCTTTTCCTAACTCTAGTAAGGATTATAATGCGAATTAACACATACATTTAGGTGGAGCCATGATTTTTCCGAAAAGAAAGTTAAGTTCAGGTCAATTTCTCCGTTGTGCACCTTATTTAGAATCAATGAGTGTAATGAGCAACTTCCTCAGCAAGTGTCAAAAATGCTTGAACAACGAAGAGAGGCACTTCCAGCACCTCCTTGCGTAATACAGGTGAGTAAATAAACTATTCTTTGTAAGTGTTTGTGTGATGTATGTCAGAAATAACTTGCTCGTATTAAATTTAGTGCGGAAGACGGGCGGCGCGCTAAGCGGGCACCGCAGCTGCCATCGCCGACAAGTCGCACACCGCAAAGCGGTTGCGCTGAGGACTGATCACCCTGTACAAGGTGAGCATCGGGTGCTGATTGTTTGGAAACGTAAAGTGTTAAACTTGCATAAGGCAGTAAAAGTGGTGAAAACGCAATCACTGTGTGTCTAGTGGCAGCTGGAGCTTCAGATGAATGGGATGTCAACTTCTTTGAGTGCCGGATCTTGATAGTAGCGCCGCTCCCCTCCCACTCTCCTCCTCGACGTCCAAAGACACTATCTGGTGAAGCACCTCTGCGAGTGGTACCGGGGAAAAGTGTCCCGGTTTGCCCCCCTCCCTTTAGATATATTTTCGTTGATACATCTGCAGACTGTCTTACCTCTGCTTGTTTGCGTTTGCTTCAACTCCAGCTGAGGCGTCGGCCTACCAGGATTCTTTATTTCACACTTTTGTTTCAAGCTTAAAGCTGAGTCTTTCGTTTCTAAAAGATACTGGACGTTGTTCATTTCTCTTTGATAATAAACAGCAAGAACATATGAATAAGAAAATGTTCAAATGTTTGTATACCTTATGGGACTTGCGAACTACTTATGAACTAGCTAATACTAAGGGCGGCACAAATATCCATGACCGAGGTGGGATTCGAACCCCCGACCGTAGTGGCCGTGCAGACCGCGACTGTCGCGCCTGAGTCCCCTCGGCCACCGCGGCCGGCTATGAATAAGAACATGAACATTAAAACATAGTAAGTAGCTGATTACACTGTTAAGTGAGTGTAACAAAATGAATCTGTTACGCTGAAGAGACAAGCTACCTTCGGGACACATGACAAAGAAAGCAGCACCGTCTTCTAACCTTACGCATGGATATAGGCTGTTCGCCCCCATATCTTTTCAGTTTAACTTTTGCTACAACGAAAAGTATAATTGTCAGTTACTCTCAAAACTGCGACACATTCGCTAAAACGTCCAAAGATTTGTTGCAAGTAACAATACAAAAGTCATTCTTGTTCCCGTATCGGTTAAAAAGAAGATTGGGTTTTCAAAACAATTGCTTGCAGTCTCAATCTCAAACCCAGAACCTTCAGCGGCGCAACGCGATTCCGTTAACCGCATGGCTATTCTTATTAGATGGAGAGTGGTACCTTCGTTATTGTTCGTGATCGGATTTTCTGAGGGCTGTTACAGTTGATGCATCTTTAATTTATAGTTATATTTTACCAAATATGACATGTTACTGATGAATCTTCAATGCACTAAAAGGAAATATGAAGGTCGGATGTTGCCTTAATGGGGAATTAGCTTATTCGCAAGGCGAGGTGTGCAGTAGCTGCATTGTCTTTGCTTCGGCACCATTCGTGCGTAATCGGCAGAGCTCGAGTAGCCAGGAGCTGGCGTCTCTACCAGCTCCAACGCCAGTGTTAAAATCGGCGTTTCCCCTCGCCCCTCCCTGCCTCTGCAGCGCCCATATGCTGCCTCCAGGGGGTTCAGCAGAGAATCTGAACCTCAGCTGCACATGCGCATTTCAACGCTACGGCCACTGCCGCCTGTATTACGCAGCCGCGCTACGACTCGTATACGTGCTGTCTCCGAGACGTAAAACGTTTATCATGCGATAAAAATACTTTGAATGTTCGTATAAAATGATCTGATAGAAGAAAGAAAATGACGAATGATAGTTTAAAAACACTTTTTTAATTTAATTAATTGACTTACTTTTTTCATGACGAGCTTTTTTCCGGGGGTTCCCTGAACCAGTTGAACGCACAGGACGCGCCGGCACTGGCAAAGTGCGAAACATGCATAAGCCAGTAACAGTGGTGTAGGCGTCAGGCGTCGCTGCTACTGGTGTACGTCCAGAAGAACAGTCCACACGCCAAAAAGCCGACCCCTGCAGGCGCCGTGCTAAAGCCAGCAGACGCGTCTGCGTCGTATGAGTCACGTAGCAGCGTCCATACTGCGTCGCAGGTAGGGAAGGCCGTATGTGCGGCCTAGGGATGGCGGCTATTGCTGAAACAACCGGTTTTAGGTTATACCGGTTCTTTTCATCTGCAGTTTAACCGCACTGTAAAAATTGCTCAAGAGAACCGGTTTTTTAAATACCCGGTTTTCGGTTTTTTTATTGCTATTATTTCCAGTAGAGTTCGACCGAAACACATTTTACGGCCGAAACAGAAACCGTAATCTAATTTTCGGTTCTTCTAGTTTCGGCCAAAACCGAAACTTAGGAAATTTTGTTAAAATTAGGTAAATTATGTTATACGACAAATCACTAGTTTTTGTTTTGCAAGATCCCCTCCCAATACTACGTCTTCTAGCCAGGAGGCCGTAGAAGAGGATATACGAAGCATACGGATTTACTGGCCTAGTATTTCCATCCGGCAGTTCCGAATATTGAGCCAACCACTCCGTAAGTTGGACTTGTGAGCCAGCGCATACGAATATCTCGTTATACACACCACATATATAAGTTACAGTCAGTGAATGAATTTCAGTCAGTGCTGCAGAAGTATTTCGAAAAATAACAGTATGATTGTTGTCAGTGTAAATTTACGCAAATTGAACTAGGAAAGCTCTGTACCGCATGATCAAAAAACGTTCAAATGGGTGTGAGTCTTATGAGACCTAACAGCTTAGGTCATCGGTCCCTAGACTTAAAAACTACTTAATCTAACGTAAACTAACTTATGCTAAGGACAACATACACATGACCGAGGGAGGAGGGAGGACTCGAACCTCCGACTGGAGCAGCCGCGCAGTCCGTAACATGGAGCCTCAGACCGCACGGCTACCTCGAGAGGCACATGTTACCTAAACCCATATTGGTTATTAAAAAAGCCCCTCGCTTTCAAGGAATCACATAATTAAAACTTGTTAGCATAACAATATGATAATACATTAAAAGTTATTATTCCAAGCTTACATAATAGGTATATGAATCGAATTCACCTTCTCTTCTAAGAAACATTTTGGATGCTTTCTCGTTAAATGACACAGCATGTTTGTAGTACCTCCATCCGTTTTCAGCTTTTTAAGGCAAATGGAGCATTGTACCTCACTGCTACCGTACTTCGCGAAGTACTTCCACACTCGGGATGGTGCCATTTAAGACACAACCGATGTCTGGCGACGACAGCAAGGAACTGCCGCATGACCAGACGGAGGCAAGTCTCGTACACTGCCGGTGCACGCGCGTCGTCTAATAGGCCACGCCACACGGCAACAGGTGCGTCGATGCCTCAATAGAAGCACCAGTTCTTACGTTCTTATGCCACGCGTTTGTTGCGCGTTTCTGACTGCCGGGATTGTTCTTAAATTATCAATGATCGCTTTTCTTAGTTACTGCGGAAATTTTAGGAATAGACCTAAATATTAAGGTCTACTAGTTTAAATTATTTACAAAAAACACATTTTGAATCACGGGAAGTAGTAGTACCGGTTTTTTTTACCCGGTTCTTGGCAATAACTAAAAAATTTAGGGTACAACCGACACCAAATAAATACCGAAAAAACCGGTTATTCAAAACTAAAATACCGGTATCGGTTTTAACCGGTCGGTTTTTCCAATCCCTAGTGCAGCCTCGTGTGACTGGCAATGAGGTACGGAGCAGGGTGGCGACTGCGAGGTCTGGGCGTTAAATCACGCCGGCAGACGTGAAAACGCGCTATCGGTGCGGCGTTGTAAACATCTGCGGTGATCCGACGCACGGCCGCCTGCCCACGCCGTCGCGCCTGATGAAGTGTCGCAGCCGGGGTGCAGAAACGTCAACTGCAGTTATGTGCAGTTCGTCCCTCCGGTGGCGTGGGAAGACGCGACAGATGGTCCGCGTGATGCAAGGTGCGAAGGCCGCGCCGGGCGAAAGTAGGTGGCGAGTGCGGATTTACCGGGATCGAGTCCAGGCTGTCGTAATTCATACACGAGGGACAGAACTTCTGCTACACTACTTGGTCCCAACAGTAGGTGACTACGGTTGATCAGTCTGGGGTCCTTCCCAAATGTGGGTTAGAGATATCTATATTCAGGTTTTTTTTTTTTTTTTTTTTTTTTTTTTTTTTTTTTTTTGGCCTTCTGAGTGTTAACTCAATGTGGCCATCTACAACACACAGTGGAAATGTACATATATTTAAATAAACAGACAGAACAGAAGTACATTTTGCAAAATGAAAAGTGGAAACAAAGCGAAAACTGCATTACATTACAATTTAAATACTGTTTGAACATTTTCACCTATTCACCAGCAAAACCTTATATTACCAACACACTTGATGCTTATAGATTGTGTACAGTGATCTTAATAAACTTAATTATGAGTTTATATACACGAATGTCTTTTGTAAACAAAAGGGAAGAAGCTGACTGGGGAAGGGGATATCCCATCTTCACCAATGTCTGCAGGAAGTTCAAACGTTCTCGGTCAAATTTGGGGCACCTGAACAGGATGTGGTTGACATCAGCTTCCGTTTCAGGATCACACTCACATGCCGCCGAATCGTAGACGTTGATCCGATGTAGATGTTTTGGATAAGAGGCGTGATTGAAGCGAGGACGAATAATGGTAGCGCAATCACGGATCGGTCCACATGAGTCCTCATAAACCACGGCTGTGTAGAAATCCGAGGTTGCAGCACAGCTTAGGAAGCGCCTTTCGTTTCTTGGGAAACGTTCCACATCTGTTGCCACTGTTGTTTGGCGTATTCCTTGACCGCAGATAAGAAGTCCGTGTATGGTAGTTGTAGGTCCAAGACAGTGCCTAAGGATGCCACTTGTTTAGCCAATGAATCAACTTCCTCATTATAGGAGATACCAGCGTGAGAAGGCACCCACAGTAAATTAACTGTCCGTCCCGTATTTGTACAGCGAATATACGCCGAAATCACATCCAGAATATAGCTGTTGGTTTTTTGTTCCATCTCCGGTGTTGTAGGGGTTGAAGGACACTTTGAGAGTCAGACACAATTAATATTTTCGGGAATGAAATGGTAGAAACAAACCTAATTGCTTCAGTTGCGGGCGTTGACAGACCCTCGGAGCGTGAAATGATCTTCGTCGGTTCACATCACGTTACTCAACCAATCGTCATCTTCCGCCATCTTTTGAAACACCCACACCGCAAATGCCCTCCGCTTCACTAAATCGCCGGGTAACAGTTCATAAATGCCGATGGATTTTGTAAGGATAGCATCAGAGGGTGCGCCTAAGTGCTAACCAAACAATAGTGTATGGAATTTTGGTGTGACGTGCGACTGCACGACCGTTGACTTCCCCCCCGTGCCGCGGTGGAGTAGCCGAGCGGTCTCAAGCGTCTCGCTGCGGAGCGCGCAGTTGCTCACCGTGGAGGTTCGAGTCCTCCCTGGGGCATGGGTGTGTGTGTGTTGTTCTTAGGTTATTTTACCTAGGTTTAAGTAGTTTGTAAGCTACGGACTGATGACCACGCAGTTTGGTCCGATACATTTACAACCCGCTACAGTGTCCATTTCTTCCTGAACTGTCTCAGCAGAATTACGCCTTGTGCTCGGTCGGTCACTACGGGGTCTATCATCTAAACAACTCGTGGCTTCGAACTTCGATCATTCTCGCCACAGCTGCATTTGCCAACGGACCTTTACCCGTTTCAAATCCCCTTCCTATGGCGATAGGATCGTAACGCTGAACCAGTACATTTCCCATTCTGAGGGGTAACATAATCTTGCTCGGGAGGTCGCCGTCTCAGGAGGGAGTACTCGCACCATAAAATAACCAGCCCACTGAACCTCTGAATACAAGAGGTTCCGTTTAAATATAGGCGTAATAAAAAGTGGAATTTACTGGGTGATCAAAAACTCAGTATAAATTTTAAAACTTAATAAATCACGGAATAAAGTAGATAGAGAGGTAAAAATTGACACACATGCTTGGAATGACAAGGGGTTTTATTAGAACAAAAAAAAAGTTCAAAAAATGCCCGACAGATGGCGCTGGATAGTAAAACGTCAGTGACTGCGCATGAAAATTGTGTATAAAAGGAGCTGCAATGAGAGAGAGAGAGAGAGAGAGAATCAGACGCACCAGCAGATGACAAAGCAGATAGAATCTCAAGAATGCTCAAGGAACAATTCGGAAGAAAAGAATGAGGGGAGGCACACTTCAGGCCAAGAGTCCCTGATAACACGGAGGACAGCAGTAGCGGTGATGCTGAAGAAGAGGGCTCCAATTCAAGTGGGCAAGAGGATGAATAATTGCCAAAATTCAATAAAGTGGCCGAGTAACAACGCATATGTCCAAACATCCTGATACCAAACTGCACGTTAGCTCCAGGGAAACAACAACCACACCTTACCACCATCATGTATGTAATGTACTCCATCCTGCATACCAAGTCACATGCCCCATGCACTAATTCTAGTGTCTTATATCTGAAGTACCATGTACTCTGACTCAGGTGTATGTATTTTAGTATTATTATTATTTTTATTTTCAAACCTACTTTGTATGTCTTATGAATAAGGCATGTCTTATGTATCCCATGATGTTTCACATATTTTATGTACTCTGATGCCTTAAGTTTGTTTTTCTTTCTTTTCCAATGTATGTTATGTATGTTTTATGTACAATGTATGTCTTATGCCGTACATATCCCATGACTTATATCTTAAGCACCATATACCCATCTGAGGTTATATGTACTTTTATTACTATGATGCTTTTTAATATATATATAGTGAAGCTTTATTATCAGAATGGGGAATGTGATGGTTCAGCGTTACGATCCTATCGCTATAGAAAGAGCATTCGAACCGGTAAAGGTCCATTGACAAATGCAGCTGTGGCGAGAATGATTACGAAGTTCGAAGCCACGGGCTGTTTAGACGATAGACCCTGTAGTGGCCGACCGAGCACAAGGCGTAATGCTGCTGAGACAGTTCAGAAAGAAATGGAGACTGTAGCGGGTTCGTCTATGCACGGAGAAGTCAGCGTTCGAGTAGTCGCACGTCGCACCGGCATTCCATACACTACTGATTGGTTGGCACTTAGGCATACCCTCTGATGCTATTCTTACTAAATCCATCGGCATCACGGACTGTTACCTGGCGATTTAGTGAAGCAGAGGGCATTTGCGGTGTGGGCGTTACAACAGATGGCGGAAGATCACGATTGTTTGAGTAACGTGTTGTGGGCCGACGAAGCTCATTTCACGCTCCGAGATTCTGTCAACGCCCGCAACTGAATTTAGGCTACCGAAAATCCTATAACTGTCGTGGAAACTACATTTCACGACGAGAAACTCACGGTATGGGTTGGATTTACCACATCTACCGTTATCGGGCCTTTTTTCTACGAGGAACTGCGTGATTCTGGTTTTGTAACTGCTACCGTGACGGGTGAGAGGTACGCCGATACGTTACAGAATCGCATCATCCCCAGCCCGGCTGACAAACACCTGCGGGAATTTTCGATTTTTATGCAGGATGGCGCTCCATCCCATATTGCTAGACGCGTGAAAGATCTGTTGCGCGCGTCGTTTGATGTTGATCGTGTGCTCAGCCGCCACTTTCGTCATGCTTGGCCTCCCAGGTCCCCAGACCTCAGTCCGTGCGATTATTGGCTTTGGGGTTATCTGATGTCGCAAGTGTATCGTGATCGACCGACATCTCTAGGGATGCTGAAAGACAACATCCGACGCCAATGCCTCACCATAACTCCGGACATGCTTTACAGTGCTGTTCACAACATTATTCCTCGACTACAGTTATAGTTGAGGAATGATGGAGAACATATTGAGCATTTCCTGTAAAGAACATCATCTTTGTTTTGTCAGAATTTGTTATGCTAATTATTGCTTTTCTGATCAGATGAAGCGCCATCAGTCGGACATTTTTTGAACTTTTTTTGTTCTAATAAAACCCCGTGTCATTCCAAGCATGTGAATCAATTTTTACCTCTCTATCTACATAATTCCGTGATTTATTAGTTTTGATATTTATACTGACTTTTTCATCACCCGGTATATCGGTACCTCTCCTCAGTACAGCACTCCGTGAAGAATGGGCTGCCATACCCCAAGAAACCTCCCGGCACCTGACTGAACGTATGGCTGCGAGAGTGGAAGCTGTCAAGAAGGCTAAGGGTGGACCGACACCATATTGGATTGCAGTATTACCGATGGAAAGCTCAACGAAATTTTAATTCATTCACAAAGAGGTGCTCGGATACTTTCGATCACATATAGTGAACATATAAGCAAGAAAACTAAGAAATTCATCCCTCTCGGCAAGTGTCCACCACCAGTGGAGCTGAGTTACTATTTCACTGTCCGCCTCCATAGCTCAGGTGGAAGGATCATACAAAGAAATTTTGCAACACGTTAAAATTTTGCTCCTGGAACATAAAATGAGATGAACAACTAAACTGAAGTCGGCTAGCCCGATTATGGCTTGCATGCCAAAATAGGGGATTGCTGCTGAGGGTGAAGTACGGTGGGGACTTCGTGGGCCCCGTGGCCGCTACGGTAGCCGTGAAGGCCTCAACATACACTAAAACAGCGTTGTGAGCTATGATTAGGCGGACACCACTACGTCGATGAATGCGTTCGAAACAATAATATTAACATAAGACAAAGAAAAATAAGAATTAAGATCAAGGTGAAGGAAAATTGAATTATACGGAAAATGTATGGAAAAAAAGTGGTTGTGGCCTTGGTCTGCTTATACAATGTGCTCTGCATGCATGGGTTCGTATCCCATCCTCGTTTAATTCCTTTTTTATATGTCTTTTTCAGTATGTACTAATATTATCTCTAGGCAGAAGACCCAAATAATTATTCATTTCGTGAATCTGTGTAGAATAACTAGCTGCAAGTACCCGGCTTTGTCCGGGTTTAAAATAAGTTTTTCTGTAGAACCGTGGAAAAATGCGTCTTATATGTATAGAGATTGCAATCGAAGTCTGTAAGTAAAGTACTCTCCCCCGACACATAACGAAATTTTATGTAGACAGTAACCTTCATCTTGTTTTCAAGATAAAGTGCTCAAAATTTCATCAAGATCGGAGCAAAACTGTGGATTTTGGCGAAATCAATAAGTACCCTCCACCATGCACTGAACGAAGTTTTATGTTGACAGTGTCCTTTTTGAAGGTCAATTGTGCAAAATTTCATTAATATCAGTGCGAAGATATACATACGGACACATTCAAAACGCACTTTCACTTTTTCTCAAATTTTCCGGTTGGTTTTCCAAAAAATGGAATGAATCTTGTGTACGTGTACCAAATTTCACGTTATTTGGTTGCCTGGATCTTGAATTATAAGAGAACAGACAGACAGACAACAAATGCGTCTATATAAATATTATAAAATGACACCAACGACATTGTAAAGATATATATAAGTGGCAGAGTTTCTCACCGCCGATGCAAGAGGCCCGGGTTCGATTCCCTACAGGGAACTCGCTGTTGTGTGTTGTCCTAATCATCATCATCATCGGCCTGGATAATGATGTCGTCATGTTTCAAAATGTTCAAATGTTTGTAAGAGGTGCGTTTTTTTTAAGTAAGTGCCGTTTTGAAATTAAAAAAAGACGTGATATGATATCGCAATAATTTTATTTTTACACGAAAGCCGAAACCTTAATCTACGTTTCTACATAATGTCCGTCAATATTTAGGCACTTGTCATAATGTTGTACCAGTTTTTGAATACCCTCCTCATAGTTGGCTGCCGCCTGACTTGTTAACCACTGCATCACACGTGTTTCGACTTCGTCATCGGCTTGCTCGGTCACAATTACATACAAAACACCAAGACAAACATTGGGAAAGTCACCCCGCAAGGAGGAAATCGTAAAGCGTGTGTTTTCTTTCACCTTATTGTCCACTTACTGCACCAAACTTTCATTGACGACCGAAGGACACCCACTCCGTTGTTCATCGGGAAAATTTGGGCTTCCATCTTTAAATGCTCTTACCCACTTTCTTACCATTCCATTACTCATAATGTTTTCTCACGATGAATATCGATCCCTTTTAGGCCTTTAGAACTAAGTAATCAACAGCCCGTACTTCACAGTCGAAGGGGCTCACGATTATCGGAGGCATCGTAAACACTCAGTATACAACGTAAATCATTTTCTGCATCGGGAACGCGTCTGTGGAAGAATCTTCTTCAAAAGTTAAGAGAGTTAAAATCAATTCCAAATTTCAAAAGACAGCTAAGGCTCCACCTTCTTCTCAACTTATCAGTCTGTAGCTCACTGTTGTCAATTCCTCCCCCCCCCCCCCCCCAAAAATGTTTCTCTTTCCTTTCGTCAGCAGAGATCTCTATTCATATGTATCTCCACTTCATAACAAGCAGTGGCACTGTCATTTTTCAATCTTCTCCTCGTTCATTGATCATTTTTTCCCTTCTGTTTATATTAAACTTAATTCAAATGTGTTAAATATCTATCTCCACGTAAATATGTCTTGTTATTATTAGTATTACTGTGATTTTTGTGTTTTATTGTCGTTATTATTACTAGTATTAGCATATATTGTTATTATTTATGCTGTGTTTTTGTTTTGTTTTTAAATCCTTTGTTTATGTCGTTCCTGGTCAGATGTAAGAGAGGGACCTATGGCCCTAATCTGATCAGGTTAAATAACCAAATAAATAAAAATAAATAAACGAGGAAGACATAGTGAAAGAACTGGAATCGAGGTGCAGCAAAGCTAATGCAGTGAGTGCTCAGCTAAGATCTACTCTCTTCTGCAAGAAGGAAGGAAGTACCAAGACTAAGTTAGCAGTGCACCGCTCTATCTTTCGACCAACTTTGTTGTATGGGAGTGAAAGTTGAATGGATACAGGTTAGCTTATTGAAAAGGTAGAGGTTACAGATATGAAAGTAGCTCAAAATTTCTCAAATGTTTGTTAAGCTTAAGGGACTTAACTGCGGGGTTATGAGTCCCTAAACTTACGAACTACTTATGAACTACCTTATACTAAAGACGGCAAAAATATCCATGCTCGAGGGTGGATTCGAACCCCCGACCGTAGCGGCCGTGCAGACTGTGACTGACGTGCCGCAGACCGCTCGGCCACTGCGGCCGGCATGAAAGTAGCAAGAATGATTGGAGATACTAGTAGATAGCAACAATGGCAGGAGGGTGTCCATAATGCGAAAATAAAGAAAAACTGGGAATGAACAGCATAGATGAATCAGATAGAGCGAACAGACTGAGTTGGTGGGGTCATGTTACACGCATGGGAGAAGGAGGTTAGCTAAGAGACTCATGCATGAGCTTGGCAGCGGAGGGTAAGAGGAGTCGAGGTAGACCAAGAAGAAAGTACTTAGATTCGGTGCAGAATAATTTTGAAGTAAAAGGCATAACATCAGACGAGGCATCAATGTTAGCATTGAATAAAGGATCACAGAAGAATTTTATAAGAAGTACTATGCTCCAGACTGATCGCTGAATGGCATAAACAGTCTCTAATTGATGATGATGATGATGATGATGAAGAAGAAGAAGAAGGAACAATCAGACTGTAATGGCGTCAGTGCGTAGACAACAGATGTAGGTATCCAGTGCGCCTAAAATTATTGAGATACCTTAGCACGTCTTTTTATAAATTTAAAAAAGGTACTCACTTAAAAAAAAAGTGCCTCGTATATCCAACACACCTGTTTGTTCAGGCCATGCATCCCTAGATTTAAAGACTATTTAAGCTAATGGAACAGAGGAATCTAATCTCCGTCTGGAGCCGGAGGAGCAACGAAATGCATGTCATTGGGCCTCAGACCGCACGGCCGTCTAATGTTTATATTTTCACCGCGGTACAAGATACAGCCTTCCGAAGTCTTTTTTGAAAAACACGGTGTGTATCTTTTTGCACTAAGGAGTGTTTTAAACGCTACTGCCGACTACCCCATCAGGTGAGGCGCGAGTACACCTGTTGAATTTTTTGCCAGCCGGGCAGGACGCTTTTAAAGGAACACCAAACGTGCGAGGCTGGGCGCGGCGAATAAAAGTGTCGTGTGCGTAATTCGGCGAGCGGCTGCGCCGTCCGGCCGGCCTAAGTGGCCCATTGGGCGGCGTCGGCACGTTTGGGCGGCGAGCGCATCTTCAGGAGGACGCTAACGGCCGCGTCCAGCTCGTCAGCGGCGCAATTATCGCAGCGGTCGCGCGCTCTGCGTGCGAGCAATATAACCTGTCTCACTGCTACTGCTCCCACCACGCACTCCCAACTCCAGCAAGATAACGCACCCCCGTCGAGTTGGTCTTCTGAATGCTTCATAAAAAAGCCGTCAGCAAAGGCAGCGTGTGTATGAATGGCCACGGCTCCTCAGATGAAAAATAAATAAATAAATAAATAAATAAATAAAAATAAACAGGGTTCTGCGACCAAGTAACAATAGGCTAAGAATGAGTAACAACAAATAAAAACTGATTCTTAAACAGGTGTTGGTTATGATTAAATTCTGTTCCGTGCAAAATTCTACCAAAATTCCTATTTTCTTGTTCATTATGAGACCTACTCCTGTAATATCTCCAAATGATTTTATATTTATTATCCTGTACTCGCCTAACCAGAAATCCTGTAGCTCATTCCACCGAACGTCACTAATCACCACTATATCCAACTTCAGTCTATCCATTTCCATTTTTAAGGGATCTAACATTCCACGCTCCGATCCGAAGAATTCCAGTGTTGTCTTACCTGGTAACGACATCCTCCTGAGTAGTCCCCACTCGGAGATCCGAATGGGGGACTATTTTACCTCCGGAATATTTTACCCGAGAGGATTCCATCATCATATATACAGGGTGTTACAAAAAGGTACGACCAAACTTTTAGGAAACATTCCTGAAAGGTACCTTTTTGTAACACACACACACCCGTTCTAGTTTTACGTAAGGTACGGCTATTTGTATCGTAGAGGCACACAAGCCACCCCACCTCGGCAATGTCTATGGTTCATGGGGATGGATAAGAACTGGAATTGAGGGTGAATTTGGTGATAAAACATCAGGTACTGTTCTTTCAAATTGCATACTATAAGTTATGACGCTAAAACCTCGAAATACCACAAATAGGATTCGACGGTAGTTGTCTGTATGGGCACAGTACGCTGCCAAAGCCGTAACTAAACTTTCTGCCCAGTACATTTACATTTTCCGTTTTAGTGTTTTTAATAGTTTATCGTGGTAACGTAATGGGAGTATTTTCAACTATTTGTGCAATTCCACGCTGCGACGTCACCACTTCCTCTTCCACGTGCGTTTCCACGTTCCGCGACGTCCTCACACGAGACGTGTTGTTTCAACGTGGCGCAGGCCAGACGTGCTGTCTACCTAGTACTGTACAGCCACAGCACGCTCTGAAATCACCCGCCACATCCCACGGAACACAACGAGCTGCTCACCGTGGTTTGCTTTGCGACCGCAGCGCTCTCCAGCGACCGTTGCGGGCTGGCGCCTAGATCATTGTCTTTACAAAGATGGATGTGCGTAAAATTACACAGTCTCTCTATTAGCGAACGCTGGAAAAAAAACTGTATACTGTAGCTTTCATATGTTTGCAACGATACATGCAATACTCTTCCAGAAATTGTAATTTTTTTCTTCAAGAAACACAAAGACAGCACATTAACTGAAAGCGTTTGATAGTGTGGCTATGTAGTCTTTCCCGGCATATTAATTGATCAAATTCTTCACGGGTTTCCAGCCGGATCATTATGTCATCTGAACACAATATTTCCGCTGTCCAGCTGGCCGCCATCATCAGGTGAGGAAGCTAAGCCGCTCTCGCCGTGACTGAGTGGAACTGTGGAACGGCTGGCTCTGTATACGCAACCAAAGTACGCAGGCGCATGCGCTAAGTACATTTTAACAGTCTCCATCCTAACATCAAATACAGGATGGAAATTGAAAAGGATGGCGAGTTACCAAAAAATGTTCAAATGTTTGTTAAGCTTATGGGACTTAACTACGGGGTCATCAGTCCCTAAACTTACAAACTACTTATGAACTAGCTACAACTAAGGACGGCACAAATATCCATGACCGAGGGGGGATTCGAACCCCCGACCGTAGTGGTCGTGCAGACCGTGACTGGAGCGCCTCAGTCCCCTCGGCCATCGCGGCCGGCGCGAGTTACCATTTTTGGGATGTGTTGGTCTATAAAAAAGATGACGGAACTCTTGGACATAGAGTTTACAGGAAACCGACGCATAACGCATACTGGTAGGTATTTACATGCGACCAGCTGTCACCCTCCTTTTCAAAGTGCAGGAGTCCTACGGACCTTGGTAAAAAGAGCATATGCCATGTCGGATGCTGAAAATTTACCTCAAGAGCTGCAACATCTCATGAATGTGTTCCACCAAAATGGCTATACAGACAGGCAGATTCGAGGGGCTTTTGAGTTAGGACCACCACGTGAACCAGCTTAAGACACTTCCAGTCCTGTTGCTTTCCTTCCTTATTTATGCTGGTAACGCGTCTGCCAAGATAGGAAGGATTTTGAAGAAACACAAAATGAAGTGTATTTTTCGTCCGCCAGCTAAGACTAGAGCACTTTTTGGCTCTGTTAAACATGATTTAGGCCTAAGAAAGCCTGGCGTATATAAAATACGTTGTGAGTGCGGCAAAACACATTGGCCAGACTGTTCGCACCGTCGGTGACAGATGTGTAGAACATCACCGCCACACGCGACTGATGCAGCCTGGCCGGCCGCCGTGGCCGAGGGGACCGAGGCGTTCCAGTCACGGTCTGCACGGCCACTACGGTCGGGGGTTCGAATACCCCCTCGGGCATGGATATTTGTGCCGTCCTTAGTGTAAGTTAGTTCGTAAGTAGTTTGTAAGTTTAGGGACTGATGAGCCCATAGTTAAGTCCCATAAGCTATACAAACATTTGAACAGTTGAATAAACCTGTTACTTACATCTCTTTTCCACCATAGCTCGTAACACTAACCACCACTCTAATCCGTCGTCTTAACAACGAATATCGGATATTACACTTAAATTAATAAGAAAGAACTAGAAACATTAAGCAAACAAAAAAGAAAAATATTTTAGAAGTATGCGGTCGCGAACCTTAGTTACTCTCAACTTCCGCTCCGAAGCTCAGCACGCTATTTCCCCTCGGGCGACAGTGCGCTGTAATTATAATATACTATACATCTAAAAATGTTGCAATATCTTATTTATCTATGACAAAGTATCATAAAAACGCTCCTTTGGTAGTATGGTGTTGAACCGTAGCATGGGAACGATATTCTTTCGCGGTACACAAATTATAACACTGACTAACGTTAAATACGATATCATTTAAAGCTATGAATATATTGTTTCCGGTAATTTATTGTAACAAGTCATACCTAAAATGATGCGTTTTCAAAAGTTCTTCAATTTCCTGGCGCTTTAAAAAGGAAGGAAGGAAGCTTGGAGTTTAACGTGCCGTCGACAGCGTGGTCATTTGAGACGGAGCTTACGCTCGGAAGGTTTTGGTAAGGATGCGGAAGGAAATCGGCCGTGCCCTTTCAAAGGAACCATCCCGGCATATGCCTGAAGTGATTTAGGGAAATCACGGAAAACCTAAATCTGGATGGCCGGAGGTGTGGATTTGAACCACCGTCCTACCGAATGCGAGTCCAGTGTGTTACCACTGCGCCACTTGGCTGGGTAATAAAGTAAGACAAATCAGATTGTAAACAGAAATATTTAGGTGTTCCTTTTTCAAGCGCGGCATGAGAATGAAAGGTAAAGAAATATCATAAAAGCGGTTCGATTAACCCTCTGCCATGCGCTTCAATGTGAGTAACAGAGTATTTATGTAGATTTGCATGTAGAAATCGGCTTCGGTAATGTGTCCTCTACGCACGGGAATCTCTCCTATACGCACACGCATGGGGTGTGTGCCATTAAAACCACGACATCATTTAGCTCGCCGAAAATGGTCGAAGGACATCAGGATTGGAGCGGTAACTAATGGTGCCGGGTTCTGTTCACAGATGAGTCAACATTATGTGATCAGCCGGACAATCGTCCTTTCCTTATCTGAAGAGAACGTGGGACTCGGAACGATGATGCTTGTGTGAAGGAAACATCGCCGTATCATGGTGGTGGAGAGGAGTCAGTACTGGCAAACGTACGGACCTGTATGGCGTTTAAAATAGCGCTTTGATGGCTCAGAGGTATAGAGGCGAGATCCTTGGACGTTTTGTTGTGCCTTTCCGCTTTAAAAAGATTATATTTACATATCGTACGCTAAAACGAAAGAAGGCACGAAATACGGAGTTCCGTTTGCAATATGGCGGATCAGAAGTTGTGCTTGTCACGTGAAAAGCAGGTCGCTTTTCATCGGCCACGTTCCACTCTACAAAGCAATAATCTAACATGCTGGATGCTTCATTCCGCGCTTCGCAGAGCAGTGGAACGTGGAATACCACGCTGCAACGGCACCACGTCCTCCTACACGTGCGTTTCCACGTCTCGTGAGAGGACGGCATAAAGGCTGTCTTCCTAGCACGAACACTGCGTATGTCAGCGTGGGCATTCGCTCATGAAGGACCGACGCCTCCGCGGACGTATAGGCGCCTGCCTACCTGACAAGATGGCGGCCTTCGGCGTCCGCGGATGAAATAGCGCGGCCGCGACACTAAAACTATTTACACGGCCGGCATGACTTGTAGGCCGGGGCGGGTGTCGACGCGCGGACTCGAAATACGCGGCGGGCTTTATTTATGGCGGGCCTCGCTCTAAAGCTGCCATCGCCGCCATCTGCGCGAGGCGGCCGGGCCACCCCACAGGGGCTGACGTCTCACTCCGCGCCGGCTATTTCGGCCCTCTGGAGGCGGCGGGGGCGGCGGCGGGGGCGGTCCGAGCCGGAGAGAGCGCGGCAGTCTGGGGAAGAGGAGGGGCGAGTTGAAGAGGTGCAACAGCAGGCAGGCTGAAACACGACAGTCTGGGGAAATGTAGAAGCAAATTGAAGAGGCGCTACTCTGGGCAGAATGCAGTGAAGGCTTAAAGGCGACAGTCTGGGGAAATGTAGAAACAAATTGAAGAGGCGCTACTGTGGGCAGGATGTAGTGAAGGCTGGGGAAGTGTAGTATCAAGTTGAAGAGGTGGTAATGCGAACTAACTGCAGAGAAATGTAAACGCGGCAGTCTGGGGAATTGTAGGAACAATTGAAGAAGTGCTATTGTGAGCGAACTATGGCGAAACACTCATACGCGACAGTTTGGGGAAACAAAGAAACAAATTGACGAACTGTTACTGTGAGCAGAATGCATTGAATGCTTAAACACGACAGTTTGGGGAAGTGTAGGATCAAGTTGAAGCAGTACTAATGCGAACTGACTGCAGAGAAATGTTAATGTGGCAGTCTGGGGAAATATAGAATTAAGTTGCAGCAATGCTAATGAAATATGATTGCAAAGAAACATAATTGCGGAAGTTTAGAGAAGTGTAGGGACAAGGTGAAGGGGAGTTACTGAGGGCAGAACGCAGTGAACGCTTAAAGGCGACAGTCTGGGGAAGTGTAGTATCAAGTTGAAATGGTGCTAATTCGAACTGACTGCAGAGAAATGTATATGTGGCAGTCTGGGGAAGTACAGAATCAAGTTGGAGCAGTGCTAATGAAATTTGATTCCAAAGAAACATAATTGCAGCAGTGTAGGGTAGTGAAGGATCAAGGTGAAGAGGAGCTACTGCTGGCAGACTGTGGCGAACACTTAGATGTGACTGCCTGGGGAAATGGAGAAACAAATTGAAGAAGTTGATGTTGTTGACAGAATGGAGTGAATACTTAAATGCGATAGTCTGGGGAAGTGTAGAATCAAGTGGAATGGGTGCTAATTCGAGATGATTGCAGACAAAAGTTGATGCAGCAGTTGGGGGAATTGTAGGCACAAGTTGAAGAGGTGCTACTACGGGCAGAATGCAGTGAATGCTTAACCACGGCAGTCTGGGGAAATGTAGAATCAAGTTGAAGTGCTGCTAATGGGAACTTGACTGCAGCGAAATGTCAACACTGAAATCTGGGGAAGTATAGAATTTAGTTGCAGCAGTGGTAATTAAATCTGACTGTAAAGAAACAAGTCATGGTAGTCTAGGGAAGTGTAGTGACCAGGTGAAGAGAAGCTACTGAGGGCAGAATGCAGTGAATGCTTATATGCGAGTCTGGGGAAGTGTAGTATCAAGTTGAAATGGTGCTAATTCGAAATGTCTGCAGAGAAATGTAAATGTCGCAGTCTGGGGAAGTATAGTATCACATTGAAGCAGTGCTAATGAAATTTGATTGCAAAGAAACGTAATTGTGGTAGTCTGGGGAATTTTAGGGATAAGTTGAAGAGGTGCTACTGTGGGCAGAATGCAGTCAAGGATTAAATGCGACAGTCTGGGGAAGTGTAGTATCAAGTTGAAGAGGTGGTAATGCGAACTAACTGCAGAGAAATTTAAACGCGGCAGTCTGGGGAAGTACAGAATCAAGTTGGAGCAGTGCTAACGAAATTTGATTGCAAAGAAACATAATCGCAAGAGTGTAGGGCAGCGGTCGGCAACTGGCGGACCGTGGTCCATGTCCGGATCGCGGAAGGCCAAAAACTGGACTGCGAAAAATATTTTTAATGTATAAGTTACATACCCAAATTATTAAAAAAAAAATACTTATATTTTTTTCTAGAATTTTACAATTAACTGCGGAATAATTAGTACCCGTAATGATTATTACAGGTAGATTAAATAAATAGTTGTCATGATATGCAACGCCTAAGAGTACACTGACGAGCGGCGGCAGAATGGAGCAAGCTGGCTGGTGAGGCGTATGAAAGCTCTGTACACACGAATGCAGCACCGGAACTTTATTTAATGAACAAGGAAATCCTGTAAATCAACTTCCTACTCTGACAATCTCTGAAACCTCTACTTCAGCGACCAGGGCATATCCATGTAAACACTCCTAACGAAGGAAAGCCTGAAGGTACTTTGCATAATAAGTGTTTTGGATTTTTTATACATTTCTATTTTACATTCGTTGCATTTCATATTACTTTGAGAATGAAAATAAAAAAATAGTGTAGAATATTAATTTTCCTGTATTATTTAACACAAGTATGCCTGTTTGTTGTATTTCATATTATTTTGTGAATAAAAAATAAAATTAAAAATAAAGAATATGAGATTTTACATGCGGATTTCGATAAAAATTTTCAAAAGTATCCGGACCACAGCTAAGATTACTTACCGATCTCTGGTCTAGGGAAGTGTAGGGACAAGGTGAAGAGGAGCTACTGCGGGTAAACTGTGGCGAACACTTAGATGTGACTGCCTGGGGAAATGAAGAAACAAATTGAAGAAGTTGATGTTGTTGACAGAATGGAGTGAATACTTAAATGCGATAGTCTGGGGAAGTGTAGAAGCAAGTGCAAGGGGCGATAATTCGAGATGATTGCAGAGAAACGTAAACGCGGCAGTCTGGGGAATTGTAGGGAAAAGTTGAAGAAGTGCTATTGTGAGCGAACTATGGCGAAACAATCGCGGCAGTTTGGGGAAACAAAGAAACATATTGACGAACTGTTACTGTGAGCAGAATGAAGATAACCTTAAAAAGCGACAGTCTGGCTAAGTGTACAATCAAGTGGAAGCAGCTATAATGAGAGCTGATGGCAGAGAAACGTCAATGTGACTTTCTAGAGAAGTGTAGGGGCAAGTTGAAGAAGTGATACCGTGGGCAAACTGTGGTGAGACACTCAAACGCGACCGTATGGGGAAATAAAGAAACAAACTGAAGAAGTATTACTGTGAGCAGAATGCAGTTAATGCTTTAAAGCGACAATCTGGGGAATTGTAGAATCAAGTGGAAGGAGTGCTAATTCGAGATGATTGCAGAGAAATGTAGACGCAGCAGTCTTGGGAAATTTTAGGAACATGTTGAAGAGGTGCTACTGTGGGCAGAATTTAGTGAATGCTTAAACGCGACAGTTTGGGGAAGTGTAGTATCAAGTTGAAGCGGCACTAATGCGAACTGACTGCAGAGAAATGTTAATGTGGCAGTCTGGAGAAGTATAGAATCAAGTTGATGCAGTGCTTATGAAATCTGATCGCAAAGAAACATAATTGCGGCAGTCTAGGGAAGTGTATGGACAAAGTGAAGAGGAGCTACTGCTGGCAGACTGTGACAAACACACGGATGCGATTGTCTGAGGAAATAAAGAAACGAATTGAAGAAGTTTTACTGTGCGCAGAATGCAGTGAACGCTTAAAAGCGACAGTCTGGAGAAGTGTGGAATCTAGTGGAAGGAGTGCTAATTCGAGATGATTGCAGAAGAAAGTAAACGCGGCATTCTGGGGAATTGTAGGGACTAGTTGAAGTGGTGCTACTGTGGGCAAACTGTGGTGAAACACTCAAACGAGGCAATCAGGGGAAATAAAGAAACATATTGATAAAGTGTTACTGTGAGCAGAATACAGCGAACACTTAAAAGTGACAGCCTGGCGACTTGAAGAATTAAGTGGAAGAATGGCGAACTGGAGATGACTGCAGAGAAACGCAAACACGACAGTCTCAGAAAGTGTAGGAACAAGTTGAAGAGGTGTTACTCTGGGCAAACTGTGGCGAAAGACTCAAACGCGACAGTCTGGGGAAATTAAAAAACAAACTGAAGAAGTGTTACTTCGAGAAAAATGCAGAGAGTGCTTAAAAGCGACAGTCCGGGCAAGTGTAGAATCAAGTTAAAGTAGCTATAATGAGAGCTGATTGCAGAGAAACATAAAGGCAACAGTGTGCGGAAGTGTAGGGACGAGTTGTAGTGGTGCTACTGTGGGCAGATTACAGAGAACATTTAACTGTGCCGATGTGGAAAAACGTAAACAACGAGCTGAGAGGTGGTACTGAACGCAGGGTACAACTAACACGACAGTCTGGAGAAGCTGAGCTGCCAATTGTAGAGGTACTGATGCGGAAGGGCTGCAGGGAATACTAAAACGTGCCAGTCTGGGCAAGTGGAACAACAAGTTGAAGAGATACTACAACATCCACGTTGCAATTAACGAGTGCTACGAAAGCGTACTGATTGAATAAAACTTATATACAGGATGGGTAAGCAAAAATAAATTTTCCGTGTGGGAATCAACATGGATTCCACAAACAATAACACGCTGAGGAAGTGTGGCACTGAACTGCAGAGGTGCTACCAAGGGCAAAATGCCGTGAACGACTGTGACGACAGACATTTTGAATTTTTTGAACGAAACTCAAAAATGTTACTGATATGCTAAGAATAAACCCCTGCCGGCCGCGGTGGCCGAGGGGACTAAGGCGCTCCAGTCACGGTCTGCACGGCCACTACGGTCGGGGGTTCGAATCCCCCCTAGGGCATGGATATTTGTGCCGTCCTAGTTCGTAAGTAGTTCATAAGTAGTTTGTAAGTTTAGGGACTGATGACCCCGTAGCTAAGTCCCATAGAAAAAAAAAAAAAAAAAAAAAAAAACAAAAAAAAAAAACAAAAAAAAAAAAAAAAAAACCCTCTGCACGAATGAACGTGGGTTCCACACGCTATAAGATCTGAGGAAGAAATGAAGAGCACCACTTGCAAGTTTTTCAAAACAAGATGTGTATGATAATCTTAGTCTCGTATTATGATACTAACACGCAAAGCCAGAGGAGTCCACGCAACATACAGCTCTGCATTCTGACACGTACATCCAATCGATGCAACACAATATTATTGTGGTATTCGACCATCATTGGATTGCTTTGTTCATAATCATCTACATCAAGTCCCCTTTTCTTGCTTTTAGAGCTAGCTGTCAGTCATCGCACAAACGTGGAATTTGAAATCACTCCACTCCATATTTTTGTGGCTCTTGCACAGCAACCGTAATAGATATTTTGGTAAAAAAAAATATTAATAAAGAAGTAAATTAAAAAAAAACAGTCTTGGTTGCACAAAAATGATGTTTCACTTATTTACAAAAGACGCTTATAGCCTCTTCTAGACATCATCAGACGTTGGAAGGGAAATTTACAAACTTGTTTAGCCGGCCGCAGTGGCCGAGCGATCTGCGGTGCGCCAGTCACAGTCTGCACGGACACTACGGTCGGGGGTTCAAATCCCCCCTCGGGCTTGGATATTAGTGCTGTCTTTAGTATAAGGTAGTTCATAAGTATTTTGTAAGTTTAGGAACTGATGACCCCGCAGTTAAGTCCCTTAAGCTTAAAAAACATTTGAACGAACTTGTTTAAAAGACAGGAGTTAACTAAAACTATGTAAAATCTTCCCTACATAAGAAAAACTAGAAATCGGGAAGGTTCAGACTGATAAAACTGAGAGCCTCGAATTATTGAATTTAAAAATAATAAACCTTTAAAATAGATGTGGCAACTGTTGCTCGAGAGTGGGGGGCAACGAAGTCAGTGGTTAAACCGATCTTAAAGGCGCGAAGTTTATTTACTTAAAAGTCTTCCCGTTCCATTTTTTGCGTGGTGTGGTACAGCAACCGTGTTTCGTCAAATTCTTGAATAAAAGAATGTCTTGGTGGCAAAATGTTTTCATTGATGACGTGTTAAGCCGATGAGGGCACATTCAGATATTTGACAAAGAACAAAATTAAACTAGAACTTAGTATATTTACACGACAATATTTCAAAAATTTGTAAAATCTTTTTAACTACAAAACAACGTGAAATCGGTAATAAGGATTGTAACAACGTACGGTACTAATGTGTTACCTACTCTGTGATAGAGCGTGTTTAGATTAAAATGCAGCCATAGGAATAGGCAATAATAATGTAATCCTTTGATCTGCAGTAACATTGACCGTTTAAAAACAACTGATACAATATTTAACTGAATATCTATTGAAATAATTTATATTCCGAGATTAACAAATTTTTAAATTATTGTCATGTAAATATTGTTAGTTGTTGTTTCGTTTTCTTATTTGTCAGATATCTGAAGATACCCTAACCGGGCGAAACACGTCATCAATAAAAATTTTTTGCAACTAAGAGATTCCTTTATTCAAGAATTTATTTACTTACGTACGAGTCGCTTCAAAAATGTTCAAATGTTTGTTAAGCTTAAGAGACTTAACTGCGTGGTCATCAGTCCCTAAACTTACAAACTACTTATGAACTATTAAACATAAGGAGAGGTATTGAATAAAAATTTATGCGGTGGCCGGGATTCGAACCCGGGACCTCCTACTTATTAGGTAGACGCTTTAGAACCTTTTTTTTTAATTAATAAAATGGTTTTCTTTGTTCGAAGTTAGTCCTTCCTCTGTTTGACAATTTCTTCGGATGAGTAATTCGTGTTTACAGTATAGTCTTGCTCAAGAAATTAGCAAAATAGTTTCGTTTCCGTTCTAGTATATGGTGCTGTATGGTGAGGTATAGTACAAAATCCTCCCTTGGTCTTTTCTTTTGTACTAAGAAGATAGTACACTGTATGACCCATTATACTGTTGACAGCATTTCTTTTTGTTTTCGGGAATGGGATTTCATCAGGGTTCGTAAAATAGACAGGCGTTATTACATGTGGTGAGGTTCTTTTGATGGATTCGAACCCCCGAAGGGAAACGGCCTCGCGCGTCGTAGCATAGCGCCTCAATGCGCTCGGTCGCTCCGCCGATCCCTTTTACAACTGCGGCGTACTTATGCACTCGCTACCGTGCTAGGAAGTGTAAATAAGTGAAACATCGCTATTTTTATCTTAAGTTTTTTCCTATTTCATCTTATATCCTCTTACAATCATTTAGGGACGACATCTTCCCTTGCACCACAGCATCATCAACAAATAGCAACTACTCGGCCTGTATGTCGGACAATTCGCATAGATAGAAAGTAATAAGGGACCTATCACTTATCCCTGAGGAACTCCTTACGAAACGCTCGTCTCGGGAGGACAGTGGCTGAAACGTATTAGTACATGCGATGTTACTTGTTTTCAAATTGAACAGAATCACAAAAACACCATTAGCGGATATGCACGAGGCTAACTAGAGAAGTACAGTCATTGAATACATCGCACCTCGGCAAGAACAGTAACACAACTCAAAAACGCTATACCTGAGGAAAGCGACACTGTTTTTGCTATGACGAATCATGATTTACCCTGTTAATATTACTACCCTCACGACTCTCGTATGGACAAACTGCGAGAGACAGGTGTGACGTTCTTCTACACGTAGGGACTCTGTAATGTTTCTGCTATGTTGCACACTCCATACAAAAATCAGTTGCCAAAATATAAACACGAAATATCTGACACCTAAAATAAAACTTCACTACCGGCCATGTAAGATATCACATTTTCGCCTTCAGTTTGAAATTCTATTAACGATATTAGTAAAACACCTTTAAGAAGTAGTACGTTGATTAAAAATAACTTTGGCTGTTCTTTTACATAATTTTCAATTTTTAATACTTTCGTAAATAATAACTGCAAACACTAAAAATGCATTACACTTAGTTTCAGAAATTGCTGAACCTATATAGATACTAGTTTGTATAAAAACAACAATACTACATGTTATAACTATTGCACAACATGATTTCATATATACCTTTTGTGTAAATAAATTAGGGCAGACCATGTTTTATATATCACTGGATCCTAAATTAAATACTGATAATTTTTCATGCACTAAAATTAATAATCCGTTTGGTACTAAGATACTATCTTCGAAATTAACAAAACTACGACAACCATATACAAATCCGTATTAATAAAAAATCTGACCGCAAACTGAAATACATTAAAATTCAATGTCACAATAATAGTACGCCTACACAATATTGGCAAAACAAATATGTGTGCACTTCGAAAACACAAATAATGTAAATAATTTGAGCACTGTAAACACTAGTCAAAGGATGACTTAAAATTTGTGTTACACATTAAATACAAATTTAATGAAACATGTCCATACATTGAGATAAATAGTCAAAGCTTAAATCTAATGTTTTAATTTCTGTATTTTGGCGTATTTGATGTAAAAGAATATTGTTTAATTGTGAATTACAAAACTTTGTCTTCAATCTTATTACGCGGTTACGTAGAAAGATGTTTGAGAGAAATTATGTTTAGTTAGTCTTCTAGCAGTCACAAACCTGTAAGCATCTCTGTTGGCTTGCCGCTGCATTTTTTGATTGTGCAACAATGTGATTGATTTAAACTTTATTTAAAATGGAAATAAAATCGTTTCCATATCAACTGACATGTTTATGATTTACGAAAAGATCCTGTAACAATCAAATCTTTTAGTGAATGCCGAAGACAGCTCACAACGCAATGGACTTCAGCCAGCATATAAGATAAATTCAACTTCATCCACAGTGGAATGACTTTTATTATAGAGATTGTGAACTAATAAAACTTTCCTTGATTTAGGAAAATATTAGAGCTCAGTTTGAGTCATTCCGAAAAGGGGTGACGGTCGCTAGAACTCGTCATATATCTTTTTCAATGTTAACCTAAAACTTCTAGGTTTTTGAGTGGTGTCACTGTTCTTGCCTAGATGTGACACGTAGAAACAGAATTAAAGAATCTACTAATTGCACATTCTTGAAATACGTAGTACGATAAACTGCTGGAAACTTAGGCACAGCAAGTAGCGGATTCCTCTACCTTCACCTACGAACGCCCTCAATTACTTGTTGAATAAACTGCCGTATGTCTCCCCCTGCAGTTTTTTGCCCTGTACCAAGCCACCTCTCCCCTTCCCCCCTTTTCCCCCTCCAGACCTGTTTTCCGAGAAAAGCGCGCACCGACTGCGAGGCACCACCACCACCACCACTCGCCGGTCTCACTGGCTGGAGAAGTCTGGAATATTTACAGTGCCGCCAACATCATATTTCTGCCGTTTTGGCCGGTTGTTCCCCAACTTTCCGGACGGGGCATAATTTTCCACAGTACTTTTTTTTTCCTTTCTCTCTCTCTCTCTTCTCTCCTTCTTCTCTCTCTCTCTCGACTCTTTCCTCCCGACCACGTCGCCGCGGCTGTTTTGCGTGCTTGCACGCACCAGAGATGCCGAAATAGATTTCCGTGCTGCTCGGAGCAGACTGGAAGCGGCCCTTGTACAATTAGTTTCCCTTGTCCGGCGCGCGTTGACGCTTGGTTTACGTTCGGCCGAGCGTGTAGGACCGTACGTCAAGCGGCAAGCGTGCTCGCCGGCGGTTATCTCGCGCTCCATCCGATGAGAGTAAGACACAGTGTCAGGCGCGTATCCTGCCATCTACCAAGGCGCCGGTATGTGTGTGTGTGTGTGTGTGTGTGTGTGTGTGTGTGTGTAGAAAAAAAAAATTGGCCGTATGCTGGGGCCTCCAAAGTATCCGCTGATTTTATCTCGCCTGCTGAAACCTGTAACGCACTTAGGGGAGACCGGGAAGCAGAAATCTCACCGATGCAGGGAAGACTTTCCGAGTACAGAACGCGGATTGAAACCCGGGGGGGGGGGGGGGGGGAAGCGCGGAAGCAAGTGAGGAATCAGACAGCTCAAGTACTGAGGATGATAACGATCTTCATTTCCGTCTTCATTTTCAAATATGTTCAAATGTTTGTATAGCTCATGGGACTTAACTACGGGGCCATCAGTCCCTAAACTTACAAGCTACTTATGAGATAGCTAACACTAAGGACGGCACAAATATCCATGCCAGAGGGGGGATTCGAACCCCCGACCGCAGTGGCCCTGCAGACCGTGACTGGGGCGCCTCAGTCCCCTCGACCACCGCGGCCGACCTTCATTTTCATCACCATCATATTCCTCAACGTCGTTACCCGTTTCACACGTGTCGTGAAAATCACACATTTTAGTGTGTGAAAATGCATGTTTTACAGATGAAAAACTTAATTTTTGCCACGTGAAAACACACTTTCCTCCGTTAAAAGTGACAATATCCTAAGAGAATTTAATCTAAAAATTAATAAGAAGAAAACAAAAACTGTGGTAGTTAGGAAGACAAAAGAAAAGGGTAAAGTTAATATTAAACTAGACGATGATGTACTAGAGCAGGTTGAGAGCTTCTGTTATTTGAGGAGCACAATCACTGATGATAATAAATGCATCACAGACATGAAGAGAAGAATAGCCTTGGCAAAGCAAGCTTTCCAAAATAAAAGGAATTTACTAACAGGCAATCATATAAGCCTAGAAAGTAGGAGAAAGTTTGCCAAAACTTTTGTTGGGATTGTCTTAACACACGGATGGGAAGCGTGGACTCTGGGAAAGGCAGAGAAAAAACAGACTGGAAGCAATGGAGATGTGGATATGGAGAAGAAGGACGAAAACAAGCTGGGTAGATAGGAAAAGTAATGAACAGGTCTTAAGAGAAGTGAATGAGAACAGAACTGCTAAATTATATGGGAAGAACAAAATCAAAAACGATAGGGCACATAATGAGACACAGCCAGTTCCTGAAGAATATGTTTGAAGGAAAAGTTTTAGGGAAAAAACAAGAGGCAGGCCAAGAGCAACGTATTTTATTAACATCAAAGAAGATAGGGGGATAAAATGGTATGAAGAATAGAAGAGGATGGCAAGGGAGAGAGGGACGTGGCTAAATCGACAAGGCATAGCCTTTAGTTTATTATGATGATGATACTTTGACATCGCCGTAGATTTTTTTTTATTTTTATTTTTTTTTATTTATTTATTTATTTATTTATTTATTTTTTTTTTTTTTTTTTTTTTTTTTTTTTTTTTTTTTTTTTGGTAGATCTTCGTAACGGGATGTAGGAATGTCCGATCGTGAATCAGGTCAGAGAGACAGTTGCTTTTTCATTACTTCTGTATCTAGTTCCATTCCCAATATGTGGTAAGCTTCATTAGTTCCAATGAAGGTGGTGACACACAGAATATACTTGGAAAAGAATGCGTTTAACAGATTTGCTGACCGCTAGGAGCTTTCTCATTAATCTACAGAAGAGGTCCACGAAATGTTTTTGCGCGCAGCGTGTTGTCTTATGCTTCTGAAACGTGGGCACTCAGATAGAACGAACAATAAACATTTGGATAGTTTCGAAATGCGACTACGGTGAAGAATGGAGAAAGTGAAATAGATGGGCAGAATGAGAGATGAGGTGCTGTTGGGCAGGATAAGAGAGGAAAGGAACTTCCTGAGGATGATGCAGAAGAGAAAAAATCGCACTGACGTGTTTTACGGCCCACTTTGGATTTGTAGTTTTATACGTTTTTTTTTTAAACATTTTGTGCCAAAATAATAATCTAAGTAATTTGAAATGCATTAATAACAGTGTCTGAAACATTTGTAGGAAAAAAAAAATTACGTACTGGCGGGTTCCGAACCACTGACCTTCGGCGTTACAGTCCAACACATTGCCCACTACGCTACAGCTAACAGTTAGGATGTGAGTTCTTAAATCTCATACTATTGATGGCCGTTGTTAACTGATACTAATATGGCATTTGTAGACACTAGATTATCATTTATCGTACGAAGAACGACGTGATTTTGTTAATCCTTCAGTGCACCATTGCTTTGACATGATAACATGTAAGTTGCAATAAGAAAATCACCAATTATGCAACGCGAGATGGCGTATGCCAGAGACAGTTCTGGGCGAGGAATGTCACGTGACATCTGCGAACGGCTGGTTTTCGTTAATTTAATGGAGGGTGTCAAAACTCCGTTATTTTTGGCAAATATCTCTCAAGCGATACGAGCTATGAAAAAAAAAAAACATAACAGAGCAAAGTTGTAGAGAATTTTCTCCTCTACAAATTTGGTTAATTCAATTTTCGTGTCAGATACATGGTTAAGCCGTTATTTTCATTTAAATTTCGAGCTGACAAAAGATGATCGCAAAGGCCCAGTTTTAGTGTTACTACCGTAACTTAAAGTGGGACAGAAAGAAACATCTTGAGTGGGACACATATTGCGCAGGAACTGTCTTTTGCAGAGGATAGTGGAGAGAAAAGCACAACGTGCGTGTAAAGAATTCGGTAAATGGTCCGTATTTTAAAAACCGCACTGTCGAGTATGAGGTGCCCGCGCATACACATTGAGGAACATGTCAACAAGCGGTGAAGCGGTGGTACACGATGAGACCAGCTAACAGGGTCACAGAGAGAACTCGTGTCACTGCAACGTGGAGCGCAAAATGCAGCAACGCGTTGTTAACATCGAGTTTTGTTTGAAATTAGGCAAAACGCCGACGGAGACCCCGCGGGTTGTTAGTGTAAGCGTATGGTGTTGAAGCAGTTCGATCAGAACTGTAACCGCGGTGGAATTGTTCGTGCGCTCTAAGGCCGTTTGTTGCGGTGTGCGTGGTTTTTCGCCGTCGGAGGTTCGAGTCCTCCCTCGGGAACGGTTGTGTGTGTTGTCCTTAGGCTAGTTTAACTTAGTTTAAGTAGTTTGTAAGCTACGGACTGATGACCACGCAATTTGGTCCGACTGATTTACAAATATTTGATTTGAACATGTGTCAAGGTGGACACCACTACATCGAAAAAAAAAGTCTTAAATGGACATGTGATCACCTTCAATGCACGATCTGGTGAATCCCGATACCATCTTCATTGTCCCTGTGGGGAACATTCACATCGGCAGCCATGAATCCATTGGAACTCGTTCAAGGCACCACGACGGCTGCAGACCGATTATACGCCTTCATGGCGATCATGTTCCCCGATGTTAGTGGCACTTTTCAACGAGATAATGCCCCATGTCACAGGGCAAGAAATGTGATGGCGTGGTTCGAGAAAGACAGTGGCGAATTGCAATTGATGTGCTAGCCTCCGAAAAAGCCGTTGTTCCATAGATCCATGGTGAGAAGATCCTCGTATATACAAGATGATAAGCTGATATTATAATACTAATAGTATGAATACAGATACACAGTCATTTGGTATTATTCAAAAATTCTTCAATGTAATAGGAGCACTTGGCCACTAGTAAGTCTTTCACGCGCCTCTTGAACTTAACTTGTAGCTAAAATTGTTATGGTTGCTGGTAAATTATTGAAAATGTGTGTTCCTGGGTATTGGACCACTTTTTGAACTGAAGTAAGTGGTTTTACCCCTTGCATAGGTGGTTTTTGTTCCTAGTATTGTATGTATGAGCTGAGCTGTTTGTTTTAAAAATGGATATATTATTTATGACAAACTTCATTAAGGAATAAATGTTATGAGAGGCAGTAGTTCGTATACCAAGTTCTTTGAAAAGGCTTCCACAGAATGTCCGTATATTTACTCCACAAATAATACGTAGTACACGTTTTTGGAGTCTGAAAACTATTGCTTGACTTGAAGAGTTTGCCCAAAATATTACAACTTTATGGAATGAAACTATGCAAGATTTTTTTTTCTTTCATTTCTAAGTCGCCTACGTCTGGTAACACTAACTGGAAATAAAAATTTCTTAAGGCGTTTCTGCAGTTCTGTGATGTGCTCCTGCAAACAGAATTTATTATCACGTTGCAATCCGAGGAATGTAATATTGTTGTTGTTGTTGTTGTTGGATTTTGGAAGGGACCAAACTACGACGGTTATCAGTCCCTTGTTCCAGTCAAAGAGATAAAACATTTTGTTAAGCGATCCGAAGTGAATGCATTAACAAGTCGAAGTTTAAAACTTACAAACTAATAGAAAGAAAGGATACGATTAAAAACGAAGAAGGGATAAAATAGCTGAAACAGCACAAGAATGTTTTTGCTGGGCGGTCACAAGGATATAAGGAACACACCCAGCCACTCTGGAACACGTTAAAACCACCTACCTAACAGACTTAAGCAGGCGGAGGACAGAGAAACGACAGACAAACACAAACATTAAATGGACTTGTAAAGTCCACACTCACGCATAAAATGTAAAATAGAGTCAACCATGGAGGTGTTGTCAGCTAATGCAAGCTGCAAAGCGTCGGGGATATTAAAATTTCGTCTCACTGCGGCTAAATTGTGGCATTCAATTAAGATGTGGGCGACCGTCAAAGGCGCACCACATCGACACTGAGGAGGGTCCTCGCGACGCAGAAGGTGACCATGCGTGAGCCAAGTATGGCCTATACGGAGTCGGCAAAGGACAACCGACTCCCTGCGAGAAGCCCTCAGGGACGTCTTCCACGCAGCGATAGACGGCTTGACAGCACGGAGCTTATTTGGTTGAGTGGAATCTGCCCATTCCGAATTCCAAACCCTTAAGACCTTGCGGGTCAACTGGGTTTGGAGGTCGGAAACTGGGAGGCCAATGTCCAGGGACCGCGAAGTGGTGGCCTGCTTGGCCAGCTGATCCACACGTTCATTGCCCGGTATACCTACATGCCCTGGCGTCCAGACGAAAACGACAGAACGGCCTGACTCGCCAAGGGCGAATACAGCATCTTGAATGGCTCGCGCCACTGTGTGTTTCGGTAGAAACTGGTCGAGGGCCTGTAAGCCACTCAGGGAGTCGCTACAGATGACGAACGACCCCCTGGGGCGAGCTCTGAGGTGTTCAAGAGCTCTCAAAATACCGACCAGTTCTGCAGTGAAGATGCTGCTTCCACAAGGCAATGACCGCTGTTCGATGTAGTCACCATAGATAAAGGCATATCCAGCATGGCCATCGACCAAAGAACCGTCCGTGTAGATGATGTTTGCTCCGTCAAACGAATCAAGCAGTGCATGGAACCGGCGACGGAGGAGCAGTGGTGAAATCGAGGCTTTCGAATCCCGGGACAAGTCCAGCAGAAGCTCCAGGCGAGGAATTTTCCAGGGGGGGGGATATGGGGGGAGTAATGGTAAGGCGGAGGAAGCGGTAAGGAATCAAGTGAGGAGAGAAGGGAATGGACGCGGACCGCAATCGGGAGACCCGACCTGGGCCGACGCCGTGGGGAAGGGAGTGCCGAAAGTGGGAAGAGAAGCCTGTGGTTCGGATGGCGGGGTGAAGCATGAGCCCGGGCAACGTAGCTCACCAACTGTCGTTGCCGGCGATACCGCAGAGGGGGAACACCAGCTTCAGTTAGAAGGGTCGTTACGGGACTGGTACGAAAAGCCCCTGTTGCGAGACGCGCACCTGTGTGGTGAACGGGGTCTAGAACCCGCAAGGCAGAAGGGGCTGCTGAGTCATACACCAAGCTCTCGTAATCAAGCCGTGACAGAATGAGAGACTTGTAGAGCTGAAGAAGGGTTGAACGTGCTGCTCCCCAACTAGTATGGCTGAGGCATCTAAGAACATGTAAATGCCGCCAACACCTTCTGTCGCAGCTGACGTAGGTGTGACACCCAAGTCAGCCGGGCATCGAACACCATGCCCAGGAAGCGATGTGTTTCCTCGACCTGAAGTAGTTCACCACCCAGGTAGAGCTCTGGGTCTGGGTGAACTACCCGACGGCGACAGAAGTGCATCACGCGGGTTTTCAGTGCGGAGAACTGAAATCCGTGAGTAGAGGCCCATGAGTGGGCCTTTCGGATGGCACCCTGCAGCCGCCGTTCAGCTACGCCGATGGAAACGGAGCTGAAATACAGGCAGAAGTCATCGGCGAACAGAGAGCAACTGATTGATGACCCCACAGCCGCAGCAAGACCGTTTATCGCCACTAAAAACAAGGGAACGCTAAGGACGGAGCCCTGTGGGACACCGTTCTCCTGAATACGGGGGGAGCTAAATGATGTCCCAACCCTCACCCGAAACGATCGGTGGGAGAGGAAATTGCGAATAAAAACAGGAAGGGCGCCACGTAAGCCCCAGTCGTGCAGAGTCGTCAAAATATGGTGGCGCCAGGTGGTGTCATACGCCTTCCGAAGGTCGAAAAATACAGCAACCAGATGCTCACGCCTAGCAAACGCAGCGCGAATGGCCGACTCCAATGACACGAGGTTGTCGATGGTAGAACGGCCCTTGCGAAAGCCCCCCTGTTGCGGAGCAAGGAGTCCGCGCTCTTCTAGGATCCACATAAGCCGCCGACTCACCATACGTTCGAAGAGCTTGCAGAAAACGTTGGTGAGGCTGATCGGACGGTAATTGTCAGCCACCTGGGGATCTGCACCAGGTTTCAGCACCGGGATGATAATGCTTTCCCGCCACTGCGACGGGAAAGTGCCCTCTGCCCATACATGGTTGAACAGGGCGAGAATGCGGCGTTGAAACTCTGG
Source organism: Locusta migratoria (assembly GCA_026315105.1). NCBI lineage: Eukaryota > Metazoa > Arthropoda > Insecta > Orthoptera > Acrididae > Locusta > Locusta migratoria. The sequence continues at coordinate 736,971 of CM048754.1, read as the reverse complement.
TGAGAGGTGTTGGAGGAATTGACCGTGAATCCTATCTGGTCCCGGACTTGTATCAGGACACGCAGCAAGGGCAGTTCGGAACTCCTACTTGCTAAACGGGTCGTTCTATATTTCCCGACGACGAGTGCGGAAGGACAACTGTTTCCGCTCGGCCCGCTCTTTGAGGGAGCGGAAGTCGGCACTGTACGCGGCAGTCGCAGAGCATCGTGCGTAGTGGTCTGCCATATGCTCGGCGATAGCTGTCGGGAGCGTGCTGAGCACACCCTGGATGGTGAGGGATGGGATTCCTGTCGGCGGGCGGTATCCAAAGACGCGTCGGACTTGTGTCCATACCTGAGTCAGGGAGGTGCGGGAGCCGATACTGGCTACATACCGCTCTCAGGAATCCTGCTTGCTCTGCTGTATGAGTCGTCGAGCACGCGCACGGAGCCGTTTAAAGGCCACAAAATTCTCCATGGATGGGTGGCGTCGATGGCGCTGGAGCGCTCGCCGACGTTCCCGGATAGCCTCAGCAATCTCCCGTGTCCACCAAGGCACGGACCTACGCCTAGTGGAACCGGTGGTTTGCGGAACTGCTACCTCAGCGGCCCTGACAATACTATCAGTCACCTGCTGGACTGCATTGTCAATGTCATCTGGCAGTGGTGCAGTGATGACAGCGGTTGATGTATAGACTGGCCAGTCAGCCCTACGGAGACACCAACGGGGTAAGCTGTCTGCAGCTTGGTACTGCGGGAGCGACACAAAGAAGATTGGAAAGTGGTCGCTGCCACACAGGTCCTCATGCACACGTCAACCGAGGTGTGGTCGAAGGCTGGGACTGCAGACGGAGAGGTCGATCGCTGAATACGTGCCCTGTGCCACGCTAAAATGCGTGGGGGCACCTGTATTCAGGAGGCAAAGGTCTTGTTGCGCCACTAATGTCTCAACATCCCTACCGCGGCCTGTGGTCTGGAGTCCACCCCACAAAGGGTTGTGGGCGTTGAAGTCCCCCAAAAGGAGGAATGGTGGGGGAAGTTGCGAGACCAGAGCAGTAAGGGTGTTGAGAGACACGGCCTCATCCGGAGGAAGGTACAAGCTGCAGACAGTGAATTCTTGCGTTACCCGAATTCTGACAGCCACTGCCTCAAGAGTGGTTGTGAGGGGCACGGGGGCACTTGGGACAGTGTCCAGGATATACAGGCAGACACCGCCAGATACCCTGTCATAAAGGGTCCTGTTGCGGTAGTAGCCCCGATACCCACGGAGGGCAGGAGTGCGCTGTGCTGGAAACCATGTCTCCTGTAGGGCGATACAAAATGCCGGGTAGCGGTACAGTAGTTGTCGCAGCTCAGCCAGGTGATTAAAGAAGCCGCCGCAATTCCACTGGAGAATAAGTCGTTCTCCACGCTCTAAGGCCATAAAAGAAAAAGAAAAGAAGATCATTCCATAGGAACATCTGCTGCTTTATGATCAGGCTCAACAGAATCTAAGACCATAGACTCAGATGAACCTGGTTATGCAGAGCTCCTATGGTCAGGCGAATCAAGAAGTGCGAGATCCTCAGCGGAGGCGAGGATCTCGACTTCATCCTCTGAAGCAGAGGATGTGGGTGTGGGTGACTTGGAGGCCACCAAAGAATCCTTTTTCTTCTTTTCTTTCCTTCTACCCTCTCGCTGGCCCTTGGGTGTTGAGGGCTGTGGGGGCTTCTCAGACGGGGCGGCAGGATCTGACGAAGAGCAGGAGGCCCTTCGATCAGCAGCCGGGGGATGCTTCAGCCATTTGCTGGATCCACCTTCCCACGAGGAGAAGCTTCGGAAGGGAGTGTCCCATGGGACCCCTTCCGGGCGAGAGGAGCCGGAGAAGGCTGTTTTTTCTCCGGCTGTGGAGTGGAGACCGACGTCCCCTGAGTTAGAGTATCTGTTGCTCCCAACGTGAAGAGTGTGGGAGCAACCGAAGGAGTGGCGCCCCCAACTGCCAAGGGGGCAGGTGCAGTGGTTCGGGCCTGGGGGCCTGCTGGCATTGATGGTACAGGTGGTCTGGAGATCGATGGGGAAGCTACAGAGGCGTATGAGGTGGTCATGGTCACAGGATGGAGCTTTGTATACTTACGTCTGGCCTCTGCGTATGTCAGCCGGTCCAGGGTCTTGTACTCCATGATCTTACGCTCTTTGTGGAGTACAGAACAGTTGGAAGAACACGGAGGAAGCTGCTGGTTGTAATTGACGCAAACTGGAGATGGGGTACAGGGGGCGTCCGGGTGGGATGCACGCCCACACTCCCGACATGTTGGGTTGGCGTCACATCGGGAGGACATATGACCGAACCTCCAGCACTTGAAGCAGCGTATAGGGGGAGGGACGTAGGGCTTTACGTCGATCCGGTAGACCATCACCTTGACCTTCTCAAGCAATGAATCGCCCTCGAAAGCCAAGATGAAGGCACCGGTGGCTACCCTGTTGTCCTTCGGACCCCTATAGATGCGCCGGATGAAATACACACCTCGCCGCTCCAAGTTAGCTCGTAATTCGTCGTCAGATTGCAACAAGAGATCCCTGTGGAATATGATACCCTGGACCATATTTAAGCTCTTATGTGGCGTAATGCTAACGGAAACAACACCCAGCTTGTCACAGGCTAGCAAAGCCCGTGACTGGGCCGGGGATGACGTCGTTATGAGAACTGAGCCAGATCGCATCTTCGACAGACCATCGACCTCTCCATATTTATCTTCCAAATGTTCCACAAAGAACATTGGCTTTGTGGACATGAAAGATTCCCCATCCGTTCGCGTACACACCAAATACTTAGGGGCATAAGCCTCACCTTGCGTTTTGGCCCTACGTTCCTCCCACGGTGTAGACAGGGAAGGAAACGTTTGGGGGTCATACGCCGTAGCATTGTATTCACTTCTACCGCGCTTAGAGACGGCGGTTATACGTCCGCCAACGTTTCGTGTTCGTTTCATGGTGTTTCCACAAGCAGCTAGGGAAATAAGCGTCCACCCAGACAGAGCCCCGCGTGCCTGGGTAAGCCTTATACAACTGAGGTGCGGCAGGTTCCTCAGAGGTTGCTCGCTAGCGGCTGTTCAACCTCAACAGCCATGCATCTCCTCGGCACGTAGCACACCTTGAGATTGAGGTTTTTTTTTATAGAGGTTTGTACCGTCCTCGCGACCCGGGCGATTAAGCCAAGGTCCCCGGGCTCTGAAACGTACAACGTTCCACCGTCGCGGCGAGCGATGGTCGTTGAAGCACGCACAGAGCTTACGGTGTAGCGGGCTGTTGGCGCGACACAGCCCACGGCTCAGGACCCCGGGTTCGCCAAGCCCGTACTCAGCAAATTAATGCTGAGCCCCTGATGGGGGAATGTAATACTGTCAACCTTTTCTCTCTGCTCTTCTCCATACTTCATGAGTATACTGGATGGAAACCTCTAACATGTTATAAATTGCACGTAGTGAGTCTTTTCAAAGTTTAATATCAATGAGTTGCCTTTAAACCATTTATTAGCGTTCATGAAAATATCATTAGCAAACCTTTCTAGAACTGCGGTTGACATGCTATTTATTGCAATACTTCTATCAACTGCAAACAAAACGAACTCTGAAACTTCCTAGCAGATTAACATTTTTGTCCGGAACCGGGACTCGAACCTGGGACCTTTGCCTTTCGCGGGCAAGCGCTCTACCGACTGAGCTATCCCGACACGACTCACTATCCCGCCTCACAACTTTACTTTCGCCAGTACCTCGTCTCCTACTTTCGAAACTTCACAGAAGCTTTCCTGCAAACCTTGCAAGACTAGCACTCCTGGAAGAAAGGATATAGTGGAGACATGGCTTAGCCACAGCTTAAGGGATTTTTCCAGAATGAAACTTTCACTCTGCAGCGGAGTGTGCGCTGATATGAAACTACCTGGCAGATTAAAATTGTGTGCCGGAACCGGGGCTCGAACCTGGGACCTTTGCCTTTCGCGGGCAAGCGCTGTACCGACTGAGCTATCCCGACACGACTCACGATGCCGCCTCACAACCTTACTTCCGCCAGTACCTCGCCTCCTAGTTTCCAAACTGCTAAAGGCAAAGGTCCCAGGTTCGAGTCCCGGTTCCGGCACACAATTTTGATCTGCCAGAAAGTTTCGTATCAGCGCATACTTCGCTGCAGAGTGAAAGTTTCATTCTGAAAACGTACTCTGCTTCTGGCAGTGTAACTGATGAAAGGTCATTACTGTACACAAGGAAAAGCAATGGTCCTAAGATGGATCCTTGTGGGACACCACATGTATTTTGTTCCCAATCCGAAGATCACTGACAGCTTAATTCACTAACCCCTTGCAGTGATACCCTTTGTTTCCTGTTAGCGAAGTATGACTTGAACCATTTTGCAGCATTAAACGTGACACCACAGAATTTAATTTACTTAAAAGGATTTTGTACTTCACACAATCAGAGTCATTTGACAAATCACAGAAAATACCTGCCACTTGTAATTTATTGTCTAATGAACATGGCGTCAGATGTCATCGCTCCCTCCCCAGAGTTTACGGGAATCAGCTGACTTCTATGTGAAGGTGTGGTGGCAACTCCTTCCAGTGACTTTACAAGGCCTCCTTGATTGACTGATCAGCGTATTTCTCCATTGTCGGGTCAGAAACCCAAGATTCTGAATGGTTTTCGATTTCAGATTTGATGGTGGAATCAAAATTTTTAATAGACACAACTTTACAGAATTTACTTCAGGTAAACATTTGAAGTACAATAGGTATTACCCGGTGTAGACCTTCCCTTGCCACAGACTACGAACGGCAGCGTGCGATGCTAGTATACAGAGGCCAAAATAGCGCTGTCGGATCCAGCGGTTTTATTTTCGCCAGCCACAAATCCGCCCCGCCGGTTATCAGCTTCCGCAACCTGCATTTACGAGTCACAAATCCTCAGGACGCACCGCTCCGCCGCCCGGACAATCAGATGCTCCGGAGCGGCGCCGAGCCCAGATAGCGAAGCATCGCAGCCGCGCTGCCCCAGGGGTACGAGTGCGTGAGAAACAGCCAAGGAGCGCCTGGCTCTCAGGGTTATTAACAGCACACCACCCAGCGCCTTCCACTGTGCACAGTGTTTCTGTTACGGCGATGCGAGATCTCCAGGAAGGAGGACGTGGCCTTCGGTGCAGTGCTGAATGCCGACAGGCTGCTAAATTAGCGAGGGGTTTAATTAAACTCTTTTCCGATAGCGAAACAAATTTCTTTCTCGGTACTTGACTAACAGGTACCTTTGCCTTCACTCCGACAGCAGTATTATAAGGTAGGCGGCTCCACACACAGCCTCGGAGCCATTCTTCGATTATCTTCCGAATGTTCGTTGTGACTAGACCACCAGTCCCTCCATAGACTTGCAAAAAAAAGTTTTACCTCAATTGTTTCATGCGCCGCTCAGTAGGGTATTTCTGCCGAAGTCCTGGGCAAAATTATTTTTGATAGTTGTAAACGGTTAAATTGGTCAGATTCACTTTTAACCGTTTATAGGTTACTGGTAAGTGTATTTACCATCCGGTACTTTATACAGAAAAATCTATTTACACAATCCTTCCGTATAAGAAATCTACATATACGCAGTCCAACGTAAAGTGAATGGCGGAGGGTACACTGTACCGCTACTAGGCATTTCCTTTCCTATTCCACACCCAAACGGAAAGAGCGAAACAAGAATGTCTATATGCCTCCGTACGAGCCCTAATTCATCTTGAATAAAACTTCACTCTGCAGCGGAGTGTGCGCTGATATGAAACTTCCTGGCAGATTAAAATTGTGTGCCGGAACCGGGACTCGAACCTGGGGCCTTTGCCTTTCGCGGGCAAGCGCACTACCGACTGTGCTATCCAGACACGACTCACGATGCCGCCTCACAACTTTACTTCCGCCAGTCGGTAGTGCGCTTGCCCGCGAAAGGCAAAGGTCCCAGGTTCGAGTCCCGGTTCCGGCACACAATTTTAATCTGCCAGGAAGTTTCATATCAGCGCACACTCCGCTGCAGAGTGAAAGTTTCATTCTGGAAACATCCCTTAGGCTGTGGCTAAGCCATGTCTCCACCATATCCTTTCTTCCAGGAGTGCTAGTCTTGCATTGTTCGCAGGAGAGCTTCTGTGTGAAGTTTGGAAAGTAGGAGGCGAGGTACTGGCGGAAGTAAAGTTTTGAGGCGGGATCGTGAGTCGTGTCGGGATAGCACAGTCGGTAGTGCGCTTGCCCGCGAAAGGCAAAGGCCCCACGTTCGAGTCCCTGTTCCGGCACACAATTTTAATCTGCCAGGAAGTTTCTAATTCATCTTGTCTTTGTGATCATTACGCGAAATGTAAGTACGTGGTAGGTAGATCGTGCTACACTCAATTCCTTGAAAGCTCTCTGGCATAAACAGTTACTACTTTTTCATTTCCCGCCTCGCCACCTTCTATAAATGTAGTAAGTAGGGAAAGTGGTAAGAATTCTTATCGATGAGATTCTCTGTATATGGATTTGTTCAGAGAAACACTTGAGATTAGAGCATTTCTAAGCAAATTTGTGTTATATAAGATTTACTTGCATTGTATGCTGAAGTATTTATTACGAAAATTTACTGATGCTTTGAGCAAGGTGGAAAGAATACCCGTAGTTGCTCATTTCTGAACTAATATTTCAGGGGCTTTCTAATAAATATCAGCTAACATGTTACAGTGTTATACATAGGTCACCGAAACGCAGTTCGCCTTTTGTACGACATTATCTACGTGTTCTTTCCAGTTATTGTTCTGTATTGTTATTGTTGACATTAAATCATAAAAATATAGCAGTTTTTAAAGAAAAACTGGTACGAAATACACGCCACTGTCACCCCACTCCCCTCAGCAAAACAGGTAAGTATAACCGTCTACCATGACGATGCCATCATTCATTACAATAATTTACATACCGGGGACCTCCTACTTACTAGGTAGGCACTTTAGACCACTCAGCTGACACAGCGTTACAGCCAAAGCGACTACACGGACTGAACACTGAGGCAGAAGTAAAGTATGTGGTGTGGAGGGAGACGTGATTTAAGACAGTCCGTGTAGTCGCTTTGGCTGCAACGCTGTGTTAGCTGAGTGGTCTAAAAAGCATCCGGAATATATATTGTACAAAAATGTGTCACCAGTAGGTGTTGTCAACCTGATTCCATTCACATTCCAACAGTTTAAAACCGAACTCAAATAAAAAAATAAAATAGACAATGAATTATCTTTGCTTTACGGTGTACACAATAGTCACACTTCAAGCTTCTATAACGCAAATGTTCTATGATGTATTTCCAAGCGAAAATGTGTTAGTTTTTCTTTATGAAAATTTTATATGCGCTAGACACGTTGGTCATCTATTACAACGCAATAATTATGAATTGCGAGAGTATCGCGAAGATAGCACTAGACAGGGCAATTCCAAAGAAGATATTAGGGCGCTAAGTAGAGGAGATTTTGAATTTTGTTTATGTTTGAGAGGGATGATTTGTTTTATAAAGTGACTTTCTGTATAGATGACTATCAACGAAAACCAATAGTCATGCGAAGGTTGATGTTGTTGTTGTTTTGTTGTTGTGGTCTTCAGTCCGCAGACTGGTTTGATGCAGCTCTCCACGCTATCCTGTCCTGTGCAAGTCTCTTCATCTAAGAATACGTTCGGTAACCTACATCTTTTGTAATCTGCTTACTGTATTCGTCCCTCGGTCTCCCTCTACGATTTTTACCCCACACGCCTCCTTCTAATGCTAAGTTGACAATTCCTTGATGTCTCAGAATGTGTCCAACCAATCTATCCCTTCTCTTAGTCAGCATATGCCAGAAACTCCTTTTCTCTCCGATTTGGTTAAACACCTCCTAATTCCAGACAAATGCTTTCAGAAAGGATTTCCTAACATTTAAATTAATATTGGATGTTAACAAGTTTCGCTTCTTTAGGAATGCTTTGTCTTCCCATAGCCATTCTGCATTTTATATCTTCTTTACTTCGGCCATCAGAAGTTATCTAAATAACAAAATTCATCTACTACTTTTATTGTCTCATTACTGAATCTAATTCCTTCAGCATCGTCTGATTTTATGACATTGCATTCCATTACCTTCGTTTTACTCTTATTAATGTTCATTTTATGTCTTCCTTTCAAGACACTGTCCATCCCATTCAATTGCTCTTCCAGATCTTTTGCGGTCTTTGACAGAATTACTATGTCATCAGCAAACCGCAATGTTTTAATTTCTTCTCCCTGCACTTTAATGGCTTCTCCAAATTTCCCCTTCCATTCCTTCACTGCCTGCTCAATGTACAGATTGAACAACATTGGAGAAAGGCTACAACCCTGTCTTACTCCCTTTCCAACCTCTGCCTCCCTTTCTTGCCCTTCGACTCTAATAACCGCTGTCTGGTTTTTTTATAGATTGAATATAACTCTTCGCTCCCTATATTTTACCCCTGCTACCTTCAGAATTTGGAAGAATGTATTCCAGTCGACATTGTCAAAAGCTTTCTCCAAATTAACAAACGCTAAAAGCGTAGGTTTCCCTTTCCTTAGCCTATCTTCTAAGTCGTAATGTGAGTATTGCCTCCCGTGTTCCAACATTTCTCCTAGATCCAAACTGATCCTCCCCGAGGTCGGATTCCACAAGTTTTTCCATTCGTCTGTAAATAATTCGTGTTAGTATTTTGAAACCATGAGTTATTAAACTGATAGTTCTGTAATTTTCACACTTTCACACTTGCTTTCTTTGGAATTTAAATCGATTTGTGACAGTATGTTAATAGTGACTATGTACGAGGTGATCTAGGGGAAAGCAATAGAGTAAACCTATTGTGGGTCCCTGGCCACTCGGGGATCAGTGGCAACGAACATGCTGACAGATTAGCCAGGATGGGGGGCAGAGATTCCATTTAATGGACCAGAACCTGTCCTGACAATCACCAAGGCAATGATCAAATTGGAGCTAAGTAACTGGCTCAGAAGACAGCACGTAGAATATTGGACCAAAGTCTACCAACAAAAACATGGCAAGGTAATGATGCCAAAGCCATGTTTTAAAAGAAGCTTTGCAATCCTGGGCCTGAACAGGAGAGAGAGATTAGACTCATGGTTGGATTGCTGACAGGCCATGGGAATTTCAAAAAACACTTACGTACAATGGGAATAACAGAAGAGGACCCTAAATGTAGGATCTGTGATGACGGTGATGAAACTGCATCACATCTAATATTCGAATGCATTGCATTGGAGAGTAAAAGGCACAGAATATTTGGGAGAACTAGACCCGCAGAAATTGGGTCTAATGAAGAACTGTTAAAGGGACTCCTTGCACTGTTCAAGGGCATTGGTTGGGTTTACTTGATATACAGGGAGCGATACCGCACAATAAACTTAGTTTCTCTGCGGGCAGTGGCGGGGTGGACCAAGATTGTTTTGGCTTCCCTGAGAAAATCAAATCAAATCAAATCAATGTACGAGGTTGTTGTGTCGCACAAGTCCAAAGTGCGCGCCACCTACTTTCGGCCGGCCGCGGTGGCCGAGGGGACTGAGGCGCTTCAGTCACGGTCTGCACGGCCACTACGGTCGGGGGTTCGAATCCCCCCTCGGGCATGGATATTTGTGCCGTCCTAGTTCGTAAGTAGTTCATAAGTAGTTTGTAAGTTTAGGGACTGATGACCCCGTAGTTAAGTCCCATAAGATTTACAAACATTTGAACCTACTTTCGCCGCGTGCCGCCATGCACGCACGGCGCGGCGTTCTTACGACGTCAGCCACGAGCGCCCTCTGCTGCAACGCCGCTCGTGGCCACCACTGAACGACATCGTTCTCTTGGGACTGAGATAGGAACCAGTTAACACTTCGGAATCAGATAGGCACCAGTGAAGACTTGGCTATCGGATAGGCACTAGACAGGCCTCTAGCTCAACTATGTATCAGCATTCTGCTGTACTGAGCTATGTAAAAGTTAAGTATTACTAAGTCTCTAAGAAATATATATCTCGTTCTAATTTACTCTAGTGTTTCTAGTTTCTCCTCTCCCACTGGCTGCTCACCTCCGTACCTGCACACGTGTGCATCCTTTATTCCTGTGTCGGACTCTTTCTACTCGGCCACCGATACCTACGACGGAAACGAGACACAAAAGCGGCGACGAGGCTGGGACACAAAAGAGGTGAAGTTAAGAACACATGCTGCTTCCCAAAAAAAAGTGGTCTAAAGCAACAATCTAGTAAGTAGGAGGTACCGGGTTCGAATCCCGGCCAGAGCAAAAGTTTTGAATCGGTGCCTCTGCTTATGTTTAATACTTTTTATTTTAATTATTTGTTTTATTTTAATGACAAGCTTTTTGGCGAGTGTTCACTGCGCCAGTGAAGACACACAGGACGCGCATGCCACTGCTTATCGATTTTTCCCTGTGGTTTCGGCCGCTCGCTTCTCGCCAGCAGGCACTTGCCGGAGCTGTTGGCTGGGTGGCGGCCGGCACGGGATTTGTGCGCCGGGGCCTGCGGTCTGCGGTCGCCATTACTTGTGCCCCGATGACGCGCCTCGCAATTTACACACCGGCCGGCCCGTACGTTGAATGCCGTCCAGACAACACGGCAACTTTTTAAACTCAGTTCGGGAATAAATTGCCGCGCGCTGACCTTTTTCCCGTCTGGGCCGCTGCTGTGGGTGCCGCTACTCTAGGGTCTTCTCCCTCTCTCTCTCTTTCTCCTTCTCTTTCTCCTCCTATATCTCTCTTTCCCTATCTCTCTTTCTCCCTGAGTTACGCCTCGATGTCGCCTCCACAGCTCATCACACAGTTTAGTGCGTGCCGCCGCTCGGCCGGGTCTAGCAAGCACGCCAGGCGTTTTTGCCGGTCGGGACACACGGAGCACACCCCGGGGGGGGGGGGGGGGCACGATTAGACGGGGTCCTTCTTCCACCCGAGCGCCGGCCGCGTGCTTCGACATCTGAAGAGTGGCACGTGCCAGTCCACACGTGGTCCTTATGGTCTGTTTCCACGTGCTCGAGGCCGGCCGCGGTGACCGAGGGGACTGCGGTGCTCCAGTCACGGTCTGCACAGCCACTACGGTCGGGGGTTCGAATGCCCCCTCGGGCATGGATATTTGTGCCGTTCTAGTTCGTAAGTAGTTCATAAGTAGTTTGTAAGTTTAGGGACTGACCACTCCGTAGTTAAGTTCCATAAGCTCTACAAACATTTGAAGTAACAAATCGAAATGTAGAGTAAGATATGATACCTATTAGAAAGGTAAAATGTAGAGAAAGAGACGAAGCGAATTAGAAAGGCTTAATGTGCACAAAGAGAGGATGTGAAGTAGAAAAGCAAACTGTAGAGAGGGCACGCAAAGTAGGAAGACAAAATGTGGAGAGAGAAGATGTCAAGTACAAATGCAAAACGTAGAAAAGAGAGGATGTCAAGCAGAAATGGAAAATGAAGAGAGATAATGCAAAGGAGAACGACAAAATGTAGAGAAGGCAGATTGCAAAGCAGAAGACAAAATGTAGAGCGCCGGCCGCGATGGCCGACGGGACTGCGGCGCGCCAGTCACGGTCTGCACAGCCACTACGGTCGGGGGTTCGAATGCCCCCTCGGGCATGGATATTTGTGCAGTCCTTAGTATTAGCTAGTTCATAGGTAGTTTGTAAGTTTAGGGACTGACGACCCCGAAGTTAAGTCCCATAAGCTCTACAAATATTTGAACACCCACATGCTCGAGCTGTCGCCGACAGTTGCTACGCACTGAATTCCGGTAACGCTGTAAGACACGTACCAAACCCATAGAATCTTTCAGACCAGTCCTCAGACAAAGAATGTCATTAAATAATAATAATAATACGTCAAATTTCATTACATATTCTGTATCTTGATGAAATACCGAGTTTATTGGCTACACAAACAGACCGGTTAATTTGTTAATTAATATTCACTAAAATTTCATCGCACGATTATAGGCATAACACTAATTTTCCCAGGCCCACACACACTACCGATTAAAAGTCTGCATACATCTTCATCAATACTCTGCAAATCACATTCAAGTGCCTGGCTGAGGGTTCATTAACCACTTTCATTACTTTTCTCTACCGTTCCATTCTCTAATTGCGTGCGGGAAGAAAGAACACCTAAATCTTTCCGTTTTCGATCTGATTTCTCTTATTTTATTGTGATGGTCATGTCTCCCTAAGTAGGTGGGTGCTAGCAAAATATTTTCACATTCAGAAGTAAAAGTCGGTGATTGAAACTTCGCAACAGATCACGCCGCAATGAATAACGTCTTTCTTTTAATGATTTCCACCCCAATTAGTGCAACATTTCCGTGACGCTTTCGCCTCCGGTAACGTGATAAAACAAGTCGATCTGCCCTTCTCTGAACCTTCTCAATGTGTTCCGTCAGTCCATGTAGAAATTTTGTCTAAATCGCTTTGCAGTTGCTTTTGATCCTCTGTTGACTTCAATAACCGATAAACGACAGCATCATCCGCGAACAGTCAAAGGGAGCTATTCATATTGTCTCGTAAATCGTTTATACATACGATGAAGAGTAGGGGACCTATAACGCTTCCCTGTGGAACGTCAGATATCACTTCTGTTTTCCTCGATGACTTACCGTCAATTACAACAAACTGTGTTCTTTCTGATAGGAAATCGTGAATCCAATCGCATAATTTGGGAGATATTCCATAAGCACGTATTTCATTAGAAGCCACTTGTGGGGTACAGTGACAAAAGACTTCCAGAAATCCAGAAATACGGAATCGATTTAAGATACCTTGTTGATGGCACTTAACACTACATGTGAATAAAGGGCAAGCTGTGTTTCGCAAGAGTGATACTTTCTGAATCCGTGTTGACTATTGGTTAATTGGTCGCTCTCTTCGAGATAGTTTATTATATTCGAACAAAGTATATGTTCAAAAAGCCTACTGCAAATCGGTGTCAATGAGATTGGCCTGTAATTTTCGGGACCACTCCTATTGACTTTCTTGGATACGGATACGGATCTATCGCTGAGTGATCGGATGTAAATTATAGCTAAGTACGGAGCTATTGCATCAGCATTCTCTCAGAGGAATCTAGTTGGTATACAATCTGGCCCGGAAGATAGAGGAGCATCGGTTGGAGGGAGCAGCATAGTTTTGGCACTGCACATATAATTAGTACAGAAAATAGCCAAGATGGCGAAATCTTGTTTAGTTTCCCTTCGGTTGTTATTTCAAACCGTCGGTGTAGCGCGTGGTGGCGGAGGGAGACGAGTTTTCTCATTCTGCGAAACCGCGCCAGTTTAGGCCAGCCAACATAACGATTAGAACTCCGTTACTGCCGGTGGCCACTAGATAGGTAACTGTGAGTCCTCCCTCGTCTGTAAGGATGGTTACGGGGACCTCTTCGCCAACCGCGGAGGTGCACACCAATGAACTGGTCACTTCTCTAAAAAGCCTGGAGAGCAGCTCCCTAGCCCCATTCGGTTGCAGTTCCTCGAGGTATTGACATCGGGATTCGGAAGGATAGTGGTTCAAATCCATCTCCAACCATCCAGATTTAGGTTTTCCGTGATTTCCCTGAATCACTCCAGGCAAATGCCGGGATGGCTCCTTTCAAAGGTCACGGCCGATTTCCTCCAATATCCTCCCCAAAACTCTGAGCGTAAGCTCCGTCTCTAATGAGCACGCTGTCGACGAGACGTTAAACCCTAAGGTTCCTTCCTTCCATTGACATCGGGAGACCAGCGTACAGCAGTTACAGTAGTTTAGTGACACGTGCTTCCCATTACCTTGGCAGCAAGCAGCCTGCCCTAGACTTCCGCGCCGGACTCGACATGGTCACCGATACAACATACTTCGCAACTCTCGTGGACGCGATCGCCTTACTTCTGCAATTGCGCCGTCTTTTCGGGAACTGCTTTTCCGGTATGTAGCATGTTCGATTCCTAGGTCCGACCCCTGTTCTCGTGATCTTGCACACACTCGTGGCTAGATCCTCACCTTTCGTCTCAAACTCTCTCTGAGGACTGGTTCTTATTTACATTCTTACTATTGTATCTATTTTGCGACTTGGCCTACAGCAAGTCTATTACACGCCCAGTGGATGCATTCAGTGTGTGAGGGTTTATGGAAATTTGTGACAGGCTACCACGCCTCTATGTGTTTTGTTGTTAATACATGTTTCGACTGGATATCCCGAATTCCCTAATTTTTCTGTAGCTTACCTTACCGTCCCTTTTTGTAAACCTTTTACCAGGGGCTGAAACCCCTGCTGTAAGAGACGAAGCCCGACCGCCTGGGACAGAAGATCTACATCTATATCTACATACATACTCCGCAATTCACAGTAAGGTGCGTGGCAGAGGGTACACTGTACCACTACTAGGCATTTCCTTTCCTATTCCACTCCCAAATAGAACGAGGAAAAAAAGAATGCTTATATTCCTCCGTAAGAGCCCTAATTTATCTAGTCTTTGTGATCACTACGCGAAATGTAAGTAGGCGGCAGCAAGATCGTATTACACTCGGCTTCAAATTGCGGCCCTCTAAATTTCCTCAACAGAAATTCACGAAAAGAGCGTCGTGTTTCCTCCAGCGATCCCCAAATGAGTTGCCGGAGCATTTCCGTGACACTCGCGCATTGGTCGAACCTACCAGTAACAAACCTAGTTGATCGCCAGGAACATTGAGACTCTGTGAAGGGTAATTTTCCCATGTTTTCTTTATTCAGTCACAGCTACAACTTCACCCAACATTCCCTACGCTACACAGTGTACGTGTTAGCTCGACATCAGTGCCGTTTCCTCAGGGTGTGCAAGTTATGTGTCAACGCCCTGTTAAAATCGAATGAACAATATCAACGCCCTGTAGACATCGAATGAAAAGTAACGGATTATTTTTCATCTTTTTATCCATAATGTTTCATTGTAAAATGTAAACTTTCACGGCCGGAATGGTCAAAATTTCTAAAAATTTCCGGGCTGTTATGCCGTGGTCTAGTGGATTTATTATTAAAACCCAACGTTTCGTCCCCGACTGCGGAGGACATTCTCAAGGGGTATCGTGGCACTTTTGGATGTCCGATTCACACCCTGGCTCGCTACTGACTGAAGCCAAATTCCGTTTACGTGGGCTCGCCCGCAGTGCTGTGACGTCAGATGTTTCTGACATGCGCGCACAATTCGTCGTTGCCGATTGCCTCCGTCCGTTAATATCGTCCCATGGTGGAAGACTGTTACATTTCTTCTTCAAAACCGGAATCCAGATATCATTTAGTTCCATCTTCTTCCAACGTCCTAGCCGCTACACACGCTGCCAGTGCGCATGCTCACTGCCAGGCTATCCCCTCGTCTTCCGATTGCCAAAGTGTTGATTCGGTTTCTAACGAAACACACTACTGGCCATTAAAACTGCTACACCAAAGAGTAATGCAGATGATAAACAGGTATTCACTGGGCAAATATATTACACTAGAACTGACATCTGATTACATTTTCACGCAATTTGGGTGCATAGATCCTGAGAAATCAGTACCCAGAACAACCACCTCTGGCCGTAATAGCGGTCTTGATACGCCTGGGCATTGAGTCAAATAGAACTTGGCTAGCGTGTACAGGTACAGATGCTCATGCAGCTTCAACACGATGCCACAGTTCATCAAGAGTAGTGACTGGCGTATTATGACGCAGTCATTGACTAGAAGGTTTCAATTGGTGAGAGATCTGGAAAATATGCTGGCCAGGGCGTCAGTCGAACATTTTCCGTATCCAGAAAGGCCCGTACGGGACCTGCAACATACGGTCGTGCATTATCCTGCTGAAATGTAGGCTTTCGCAGGGATCGATTGAAGGGTAGAGCCACGGGTCGTAACACATCTGAAATGTAACGGTCACTGTTCAAAGTGCCGGCGATGCGAACAAGAGGTGACCGAGACGTGTAACCAATGGCACCCCATACCATCACGCCGGGTGACACGCCAGTATGACAAATACACGCTTCCAATGTGCGTTCACCGCGATGTCGCCAAACACGGATGCGACCATCATGATGCTGTAAAAAGAACAGGGATTCATCCAAGAAAATGACGTTTTCCATTCGTGCAACCAGGTTCGCCATTTCAGGCGCTCCTGTCTGTGATGCAGCGGCAAGGGTAACCGCAGCCACGGTCTCCGAACTGATACTCCATGTTGCTGCAAACATCGTCGAACTGTTCGTGCAGATGGTTGTCGTCTTGTAATCATCCCCATCTGTTGACTCAGGGATCGAGACGTTTCTGCACGATCCGTTACAGCCATGCGTATAAGATGCCTGTCATCTCGACTGCTAGTGATACGAGGCCGTTGGGATCCAGCACGGCGTTCCGTATTGCCCTCCAGAACCCACCGATTCCATATTCTGCTAACAGTCATTGAATCGCGACCAACGCGAGCAGAAACCTTATGTGAATATTCTGGAAAGCTAATCATTTGCATATCACAGCATCTTCTTCCTGTCGGTTAAATTTCGCGTCTGTAGCACGACATTTTCGTGGTGTAGCAATTTTAATGCCCAGGACTGTATGATTAATGGTATCTCATCTCAGTGATTGTTGTAATTAAACTCGACAGTGTAATTAAATAAGTTTTCAGAATTTAATCGTACGTATTAAATATATGCTCCATGTAAAAGCAAACTGACTATGAATGCATAAGCATATATACCCGTATATATAAATTGTATGTTCTCCTAAATGTTTGCTCTTATTGCCATACAATAAATACTCAAATATTCATTTTCACGGAATGTATGACATTAACTGTGAGTGGGTAAAGTTGTAAATACGTACCTAGCCGGGGCTCGAACCCGGGTCTCCTGCTTTATAGGCAGTTGCACTGACCTCTACACCACTGGGGACACAGTGATCACCACACCTACAGGGAATTACTCAAGTACGCCTTCCGTCAGACAAAACATCTCAACAGTACCCCTGCCCACTAGAACTCAATTGTAAACTGATTCCCGTAAGAGTAAGGGTCTAGGAGTGCCCCCGCACTGAAGAAAGGGTCACTGCCATATATAAGACATGGCGGGGAAACGATGGATGTCCCTTTTTAGCATTACAGAGAAAAACGATTTTTAAACTTTGAAATCATTTTGCGTGAACATATATTAATTAATTCAAATATGGTTGCGGTTTACATAAAGATTTCATAATAGGAGTATTATTTACTCGTTTGCAGGTAGTACAACAGTGAACACTTTTTTCAAGTTTTACACATTTAGAATCGTTCCGTTTTCGATCTCATTTCTCGTATTTTATTGTTATGGTCATGTCTCTCTATGTAGGTGGATGCTAACAAAATATTTTCACATTCTGAAGTAGAAGTCGGTGACTGAAATTTCGCAAATACATCTCGCTGCAACGAATAACGTCGTTCTGTCAATGATTTCCACCTCAAATCGTGCAACATTTCCGTGACGGTTTCCCCCTATAACGCGATAAAACAAAACGAGCTGCCCTTCTCTCAACCTTCTCAATGTCTTACGTCAATCCCACCGGATATCACATCTGTTTTAATCGATGACTTACCGTCAATTACTACGAACTGTGTCCTTTCTGATAGCAAATAGCAAATCCAGTCGCACTATTGGGGCGATATTCCATAAGCACGCAATTTCATTTGAAGCCGCTTGTGAGGTACAGTCTCAAATGCCTTCCGGAAATCCAGAAATATGGAATCGATTTGAGATCCCTTGTCGATGGCACGTATCACTTCAAGTGAATAAAGGGAAAGCTGTGTTTCGCAAGAACGGTTCTTTCTGAATCCGTGTTGACTATTGGTTAATAGGTCGTTAACTTTGAGGTAGTTCAGAAGGTCCGAACAAAGTACATGTAGAAAAAATATTTTTAAAAATGCAAAAAACAAACACGCCTTCCACCAAGAGTACTGTGCATAGAACTTCGGAAGTGCAATCGCACTGGCGCTTCCTACATTTACGACCGCAGTTAACATTTTCGGCTCTTACGCCACTGCCGGCTAAGCTGCTAGCTTTTTGCCGCACCACGCTTCCCATCAGTATGCAACCCACCGGAGTGATCGCTCGATCCGTCCGAGCCTCACCCCGCGATACGCAACAGATAACCGCCTTTGTATATTTTTCCCACCAAAAACGCCGTCCATTCCGCCGCGCCGCGTCTCCCCGTCCGATGAAAAGACTGGCTCCCAGTGCCAATTGGAGAGCGTCTCCTTTTGAAATATACCAACGATCGGCGCCAGACAGCCACCCCTCCCCCACCCTTTTTTTTTTTTTCAATTTCTTTGTCCCGCAAATGTAAATCGCCCGCGCGCGAATCCTGCCGAGACGGCGACGCGGTTTTTGCCGCCATATTTCCGCCGCGCTCGCATTGTCCTGCCACGCGTCACGCCAGAGGAGAAGAAGAAGAGTCCTTCTTTGTCCTCGCGGGCGCGTCGCATCCTGTTTGATGTACTCGGCCACTTATGCGCGCTGATTTAGCCTCACACACACACACACACACACGTACACATACACACTAAACACTCGGGCTTGTTTCTTTTAACACTCGGCCGATGCCGAAGCAGAGATCGGCGAGCGATCGCGAGGTCTCCCGAATCGGTCAGGCTCGCTCCCGGAATATATCGGCGGGCGCGCGTCGTAACGTGGTTTGAAAAATTTATTTAACAAGACGGACGGTTATGGGCGCGGCGGGCGCGTTATTGCTATTGTATCTCAGGAAGGCGCTAGTCGACGCACGCGGTTGCCAGCGCCTTGCGTCTCCTGCCTGGGCTGTAATTCTCGCTGCCCGCGACGCCCCTTAAAGAGTTGCCGTGTTGGAGATTTTGAGTGCTGCGATGCTCTCTGCGAGGGGCCTGCGGTAACTTGTTGGTACAACTGAAAACGCAACCGGTTCCTCTAAGTGCTTCGTGTCGCGCGAAGCTTTATAGAGAGGTGAGTTCTTACTAGTCTCTCTCTCTCTCTCTCTTTCTCTCTCTCTCTCTCTCTCTCACACACACACACACACACACACACGATGGATGATGAGCAACTTCGCAACAAGTAAACTTTCTCATCGGTCCCAGTTCGAGTCCTGAAACACAAATTGTACTTCACTACACTGGCAACAATTTAACACCAAAGTGAATATCTTTGAACGACACGGGGAATCGAAAGTCGCCCCATTTATTTAACCCTTTAATGCATACCTTATTCTTTCCTTTTTCTCTCAAACTGTTGAACATTTTAACCAAAAATTCATTTCACGTACTTCTATACGTAGTGTTATATATGCAAGTAGCTCGTCTTAGAAATAATGAATTGCAGAGTGCTATCCGCGGTGGAGTAGCCGAGCGGTCTAAACCGTCTCTCTCTCTGTCTCTCTCTCTCTCTCTCTCTCTCTCTCTCTCTCTCTCACACACACACACACACACACACACAGACACACACGATGGATGTAAACTTTGTCATCCGTCCCAGTTCGAGTCCTGAAACACTAACTGTACTTCACTACACTGGCAACAATTTGACACCAAAGTGAATATCTCTTAACTACACGGGAAATCGAAAGTCGCCCCATTTATTTAACCCTTTAATGCATACCTTTACTTTTTTTCCATTATCTCCCAAACTGATCAACATTTTACCAAATATTCATTTGTAGCTGCTTCTATATACTGTATACCCATTAGATTTCTATCTGATAATGCTGAAGCGATGGCTCCTTACTTAACTGCCATATGCAACAGCTCTCTCCAAGAAGGATCTGTACCTAAGACTGGAAAGTTGCACAGGTCAAACCTATATTCAAGAAAGGCAGTAGGAGTAACCCACTAAACTACAGCCCTATTTCATTGACGTCAATTTCCAGCAGGATTTTGAAACATATCCTGTATTCAAATATTATGTATTATTTCGAAGAGAATGATCTATTGACAAGGGTTCTCATATTTATTCCGTATTTCTTCATTTCAAGAAGGCTTTTGACACCATACCTCACAAACGGCTTTTAATCAAATTGCGTGGTTATAGAATATCCCGAAATTTGCGACTGGATAGGTGATTTCCTGTCAAAGAGGACACAGTTTGTGGTAATCGATGGTAAAGCATTGACAAAAACAGAGGTGATTATTCGGCGTTCCACAGGGTAGCGTTATTGGTCCTCTGCTGTTCCTTATTTACATAAAAGATTTGAGAGAAAATCGAAGTAGCTCTCTAAGGTTGTTTGGAGATGACGCCGTAATTTACCGTCTAGTAAAATCATTTGAAGATCAAAACCACCTGCAGAACGATCTAAGTAAGGTATCAGTATAGTGTAACAATTAAAAATTGACTCTTTAAACTTAGTTTCAAAAAAATGTTCAAATGTTTGTACAGCTTATGGGACTTAACTACGGGGTCATCAGTCCCTAAACTTACAAACTATTTATGAACTAACTAACACTAAGGACGGCACAAATATCCATGCCCGAGGGGGGATTCGAACCCCCGACCGTAGTGGCCGTGCACACCGTGATTGGAGCGCCTCAGTCCCCTCGGTCACCGCGGCCGGCCGACACAGTTTGTAGTAATACATGGTAAGACATCGACTAAATCAGGCCGGCCGCGGTGGCCGAGCAGTCTGCGACGCGCCAGTCTGCACGGCCACTACGATCGGAGGTTCGAATCCCCCCTCGAGCATGGATATTTGTGCCGTGCTTAGTATTAGCTAGTTCATACGTAGTTTTTAAGTTTAGGGACTGAGTACCCCGTAGTTAGGTCCCATAAGCTCTACAAACATATGAATTTTTTTTTTCTTTTTTTTTGATAAATCAGAGGTATTATTGGGCGTTCCACAGGGTAGTGTTATTGGTCCTCTGCTGTTCCTTATTTACATAAACGGTTTAGGGGGAAATCTAAGCAGCTCTCTTAGGTTGTTTGCAGATGATGCCGTCATTTACCGTCTAGTAAAATCATCTGAAGATCAAAACCAACTGCAGAACGATTTAAATAAGATATTACTATGGTGTAAAAATTGGCAATTGACTAAATAATGAGAAGTGTGAAGTCGTCCACATGAGTAAGAAAAGAAATCCGGTAAACTGTCTATACAAGATAAATCAATCAAAAGTGAAGGCAGTGACTACACAAAATACGTAGGAATTAATATTACTTCAGACCTAAATTGGAATGAACACGTGGATAATGTCGTGGGAAAGGCGAACCAGGTACTGCGCTTTATTGGATGAACCCTTAAAAGATGCAACAGAACTACTAAAGAAACTGCATACACTACTCTTGTCCGTACGTTTTTGGATTATTGCTGCCCAGTGTGGGATCCTTATCAGGAGTCCAAAGAAGGGCAGGTCGTTTTGTATTGTCACGGTACAGGGGAGACAGAGTTACAGAAATGATACAGGATCTGGGATGGGAATCATTAGAACAACGGCGCTTATCAATGCGGCGTGGGCTGCTTACGAAACTACAATCGCCAACATTCTCCTCCGTATGCCACAGTATGTTGTTTTCTGCCACTTACATAGGTAGAAAAGATCATCAGAATAGAATACGAGAAATCAGAGCTCGAACGGAAAAGATTCAGGTGTTCTTTCTTACCGCGCGCTGTTCGAGAATGGAATGGTAGATGAATAGTATGACGGTGGTTCGATGAACCCTCTGCCAGGAACTTAAATGTGATTTGCAGAGTATCCCATGTAGATGTAGATGTAGATGTAGATGATGTACACACTGGACTGTGCTCCACAGTGGCGTATATAAAAGGAGAGGACTAGGAGACATGTCCCACCCCCCTCCTCCGAAATGATGTATATAACGAAAAAAATAGTAAGTAAGGTGTTTGAATTATTTTAATGAAATGTACTAATGACGGGAGAGGGTGTTAGTGGTGTTATGTTCGTGCCTTTCTAATGTCAGCAATAAATAACATTGGGCCGGCCGCGGTGTCCGAGGGGACTGAGGCGCTCCAGTCACGGTCTGCACGGCCACTACGGTCGGGGGTTCGAATCCCCCCCTCGGGCATGGATATTTGTGCCCTCCTTAGGATAAGCTAGTTGATAAGTAGTTTGTAACTTTAGGGACTGATGACCCCGTAGTTAAGTCCCATAAGCTATACAAACATTTGAATTTGAAATAACATTGATCTCAGTAAAGCAAATAAGCTTCAGCCCAAATTATACTCTAAATATAAACTGATACAAAATATCATGGGTTGTCTACTTAAAATTACTTATCTTTACATCAGTCTTGCTTCCCTCCCCCCTTTCCCACGAAAATATATGCTTTATTCGCTATATTCCATAAGCAAAAGTCATTTAATGTGTTCAATCTGGGTGTCCAGATACTCGTGGACAGTATTAGAATATTCACGTGACCAGCACAACGAACATCGTAGCGCAATTTTGACGCAGGATGTCCAACTTGCACAAATGCTGAAAACGTACTCTTAACTGAAGGCCGGGACCAACCAGACACAATTTCTCCCCTGTTAGACTCGCTCCGTGGCATGGTGCCCATTTGCTTCACACGTCGATATCACACTGACCCTTATGACTGTAAACATTCCCTGTTAACACTTTAACTGCCAATCACGTCAATTGACGGGACTTGGAAATTTCTGTAGAATGTCGATTACGTCATTTGTCGCGATCTTCGTTTAAACACAAAATCAGTTTTTTTGACAGGCTAGATCCATCTTAAATGCCTTATTTGGTAAAGCTAGTGTCTAAAACAGGCTATAGATCTTGTAAATTTAGTTTCTAAAATCGACCGACTGGTCGCATTCATTGTATGAAACAGGACAGGTAGAAATCGGCTTCACACTCTCTCAATATGGACGAAATTTTGTTGAATCTGAGAAAATTTTTATTGTTAATGACAGTGAGGACGACGAAATCGACAATTCAGATGATGAGCCAGTCTTTCTGCAAGAAGAATTGCGTCAATTTTCTTACTGAGCATTTCAAGTTTGATAATCCTTCAACTGATTGTTTTGTATGCTGTTTTCTCAATTTTTTGAACAATGAATTTTTTTGTTAAATTTTACGTTCACAAAATGAAATTAGTGATTCCAAGATCAAGAAAGAGGGCGGCACAGCAAGCAATATATCGTAGTGGTTCTACAGAGGGGTGGACTGATAGACTGTTTGCGAGGTGTAGAGGTTTTTAGTGGCGCCCTTGGCGTCAGAGTTGCATGTGAGTGACAGTAGAAGCTGTGTGTTCAGTTCTGGATTTCATGTTTCGTGGACAGTGACCTTCTTGGCCATTTCAAAGAGCAGACGATTCTTTATGCCAGACAGAAGATATGGAAACCAAGTGCAGCTCGGCTTACTCCTGCATGCAGAAGTTTACGTGGCCGGCAGTCAAGGCAAATTACGACTTACTCTGTCCATCAGATCATTTATATAGATAGAAAATAATAGCGGTTCCTATCACACTCCCCTGGGGCACGCCTGACGATACACTCGTCTCTGATGAACACTCGCCGTCGAGAACAACGTACTGCGTTCTATTACTTAGGAAGTCTTCCAGCCAGTCACAAATCTGTGAACCTATTCCATAAGCTCGTATCTTCGTTAGCAGTCTGCAGTGTGGCACCGCGTCGAACGCCTTTTTGAAGTCGAGAAAAACACAATCCGCCTGTTGCCCTTCGTCCATGGCTCGCAAGATGTCATGTGAGAAAAGGGCAAGCTGAGTTTCACCTGAACGATGTTTCCTAAATCCGACGTTAGGGTGTACTAATTTTTTTTTTTTTTTTTTTTTTTTTTTTTTTTTTTTTTTTTTTTTTTTTTACTGGCGGTGTATGTAAAACCAGTCCTCTGGTCGTCGTGTCAAAACCTCGGTGCCTTTCCGGCCCGCCCTCGGACACGGTGTGTGCCGCCCGTCCCTGGACTCCAGCGGTGGCGACCGCGGCCCTCCAACTCCAGCTCCAGCGCGGCCGTCATATTTCCAGGCTGAGCCTCCTCGTGGTGACGTAGAGCGCCGCCTGCCCGCTCCACCTGCCGTCGCGTCGGTCCTAAATCCGTCCCGGCGTGACGCACGGGGCTCGCTTTTCAACAGCCACCGCTCTGCCGAGGTACAAGTGGACTTTGCGCCGGCGAATAAAAAAAGAAAAAAAAAATGCACAGTGGTTTCGCCACGCTGCGATTGGGCGTTGGCGAACGTCTGCACTGGGTCCCGTGTGCGAGTGGTATCGTGAGCGACTGTATTAATGCCATCCCACACTGCACGCGGCGTCAGTGTCTGGATGTACGCCACACCGGCCACGCTGCCCACGTACCAAAATCCACAAAGTGGCGACAATTGCGATGCTGTACCAGCCACGTTTTGTTGTTGTTGTTGTTGTTGTTGTGGTCTTCAGTCCGGAGACTGGTTTGATGCAGCTCTCCACAATACCAAAAAAATGTTCAAATGTGTGTAACACTTATGGGACTTTAACTACGGGGTCATTAGTCCCTAAGCTTACAAACTACTTATGAACTACCTAAGACTAAGGACGGCACAAATATCCATGCCCGAGGGGAGATTCGAACCCCCGACAGTAGTGGCCGTGCAGAGCGTGACTGGAGCGCCTCAGTCCCCTCAGCCACCGCGGCCGGCACAATACCCTACCCTCGGCAAGCCTCTTCAACTCCACATAAGAACGGCAACCTTTATGTGTCTGAATCTGCTTACTGTATTCATCTCTGGGTCTTCCTCTGCGGTTTTTACCCCCACACACTTCCCTCCAATGCTAAATTCACGATTCCTTGATATCTAAGAATGTGTCCTCGCAAGCGATCCCTTCTCTTAGTCAAGGTATGCCACAAATTCCTTTTCTCACCAATTTTGTTCAGTACCTCTTCATTAGTTACGCGATCTACCCACCTAATCTTCAACATTCTTCTGCAGCACCATATTTCAAAAGCCTCAATCCTCTTCCTGTCCGCACTGTTTATCGTTCATGTTTCACTCCCATACAAGGCAATACTCCACACAAATGCCTTCAGAAAAGACTTCCTTGCAGTTAAACTAATATTCGATGTTAGCAAATTTGTCTTTTTCAAAAATTCTTTTCTTCCCATTCCCATTCTGCATTTCCTATCCTCTGTACTGCGACCATCATTTGTTATTTTACTGCCCAAGGAAAAAAAAACACCTACCACTTTTATTGTTTCGCCCCCTAATCTAATTCCTTTAGCATCGCCTAATTTTCTAACACTGCATTCCATCATCTTTGTTTTACTCTTGTTAATGTTCATCTTATATGCACCTTTCAGCACACTGTCCATTCCAATCAACTGCTCTTCCATGTCCTTTGCTGTCTCTGACAGTTATGCAGCTAGAGCATATGGTCAACTCGCTGTTATTTAGCAAATATCTCTGAAGCTGTGTCAGATACGGGAAATACATAAGAGATCAAAGTTATAGAGAATTTTAGTTTCGGATGAAAGGCTAAGGTGTTATTTGCAAATAAAATTTCAAAACTGTTCAAATGTTTATGGAGCTTATGGGACTACGGGGTCATCAGTCCCTAAACTTACAAACTTCTTATGAACTAGCTAATACTAAGGACGGCACAAATATCCATGCCCGAGGGGGGATTCGAACCCCCGACAGTACTGGCCGTGCAGACCGTGACTGGAGCGCCTCAGTCCCCTCGGCCATCGCGGCCGGCTGACATGTTGTCCATTGGCATCTGTCTCGAGATTTTCTGTTGAATTTTGAGGTTTGTCAGACGTTTCGCCCAGTTCGAGCTGCTGACATTGCTCAACTTTTCACCCTCTAAGAGCAATGAAGTATGATACTTTAACAGTGCTAGCCAATCTGAATCTGAATTGTTAGTAGCGAAAAGGCAGTTGCAAAATCAAAAAGACGTGAGCTGAAAACTCCGAAACTGTAGCCAGCAGGCTCGGTGTGCAGCATAGATTGTAAGTGGGTACACGATTTAAAGAACGCTATTATTGAATACTAGCTAAAACCCGCGGCTCCGCTCGCGTGTTGGTTAATTATGATAGATAAGCTACCTTTCAGCAGAGTGCTATGGGACTGGTTTTAAAGGATGAAATGAAATACAAATTTTTTTTTTGTATCAAACATTTTTAATCAACATTCGAATAAAAAAATAAAATTACGAGAAGAGCTTAAGGATTTACAATAAATAATTCATACATTATTCCTTATAGCATGTGTTGCAATATCTCAACACGTATGGTGAGACTAAAGTCCAAATCCATTTTAACTTAATTTTAGGTCATTCTGGTAAACTACGTTTTTGTATTATTGTTTTGAGCGTAAATGTAGAGACTTTTTGGGTTGCCCACCCTTGAGCAAGCGACGTATAATTGACCATGTGAAAAACATGAGGGCTATAATATCACAGATCGATCACTTGATGTAATGCGCGAAACGTCAAATAGATTCTTTTTAAAGATATGTATTAAAAGAAATTTCTTTTTTACTGCTTTATGTATTTATTCTTATATTTTCTTACAGAGAAAGAGCTGAAGACATTGTAGCACGCATAGACCAAAGATATGGTCGGTGGCATCACGTTTCGCTGTATGTAACCTCCTTGCTATAGAGTCGCAAACGTCATCGCTGGCCTTCAGTCCGAATTTTTTTTTATAATTTGACGACTTTCAACTACGATATGTTCCACCCCCTTATAGCTATCGGTATGGAAATGCTACGGTGCACAACAGGAGACTTCGGACAACAATTACACACAGACCATTCGTTTGCGTTCTGTAGTTTTCGCTGCAGAGCGAAATATTAACACACACACACACACACACACACATAGAATTTTATACACACCGATAACTTTCCATCCGAATATACTCTATCCTTTTATCATTTCAACCTTCAAGCAACAATGCAACAAATAAAACCAATTTCAAAGAGTAAATATAATTTTCAAAGAGTAATTATTGTTCCACATTTCGCCTTACATTCTTCAAATTACTAAATATCTTTACGATCGCCATAAAACCGTACCTAAAGCCTTCCTCGGGT
Source organism: Locusta migratoria (assembly GCA_026315105.1). Taxonomy (NCBI): domain Eukaryota; kingdom Metazoa; phylum Arthropoda; class Insecta; order Orthoptera; family Acrididae; genus Locusta; species Locusta migratoria. The sequence continues at coordinate 710,003 of CM048754.1, read as the reverse complement.
AGACATTAGTAACTGTACAAATTTTTAGCTCTTTGTGTCTTGTGGTTCAGACGTGATAAACGTACACCGAACAGACATTTACATTTATAGATATAGATTTATTTTTTAAAAAAATAAGTACTTGAATAGTCACTGAAAGATCCGTACTGTCTGTGAAACAGTTGTTTTTCACTCGGACAGTAAAGAAAATTAAGCAACACCTAAAGAAACACCAAGCTATTTCGCGAGTAATCAAAAGGCTGAGGTAAACACTACCCAAAGTGTCAACAGAAAATAGCATGGTCGTCTGCTTTGTTTACATTCTAAGCTGTCACCTTTCGTTGCGTAGCCTACTCAAAGATCTTGACGACGCAGATACTATACTTCTTACTGCCATATTACAGACACTTCGGGTTGGTATTTTTCCGCCGCTAACGTCATGTGGGGAAGATCAGGTGTGGTCAGAAACTTGTATCGTGGTTGACAAGCAGATACGATCGAGACCAGCTGGTTTAGATACAACTGCTGAAGGACTAATAACACGTCACCGTGGTGGGAATTTTCTGTGCGTCACGTGATTGGGATGACGTCACTGATCGTGATGGTCTTCGGAGTGACAGTGTGATATTCCTGGCCTATTGCCACTTCAAATTTCAGGCCGCTGGCCGTTTATTTGCTAACATCGTACGTGTCTTAAACACTGAAGAAAGACAGAAGTGCAGCATATGTTGAAATGTGCGGTGGGAAGCAGTAGCATATGGCACAGTAGGTGCTGGTTCCCGTGGGAAAGCCCGCCTATGTTACTGGTGCTCTCCTCGCATTGGCTGCTGCATTTCACGTCACGTGATTTCTTTTGAAATTAGTTTTGTTTATTATATACTAAATATTAATTATTCAGAGCTGAGAATTTATTATAAATATCTCTCAAGGACAAGCTAGATTTGGACAGTTTAAAAAGTTTAAGTTGCCTTCTCTTATTGTAACAAGAGAAGAACGATATTGCAGAAGGCGCGCGACGGCCATGTTTTGGCGCTAAATAGAGTGTCAGGTGCCCTCTACCTCTACCTCTAGTCTCGCAACGCGCCGCAGTTTCAGTCTCGAGCTGACCACTATACGCACCGGACCGCGCCGGTCATGAGTAAAGATTTTTGTAATAGTGCTAACAGTCGAGGTCTCAACATGAGCTATGGACAGCATAGGCCGTATCATATTAACAATAGTTGCTCATTTTTTTATTATTTAGTTAATAAATGGCATCCCTGACAATTAAAAATCTCGTGAGTCGCTCCTTATGCTTCCATCATAAAGAACTTATTTTAGCCTCACTTGTATGCTGTAGAAGAACCAACGACCTGAGTGCTGTCTTCTGCGCTGGGGACACAACTATAGAAGACAACAGGTTAGTCAGAACTATGCTTTCCATAAAGACATGGACAGCAACTACGGCACCTCGTGCGTACTGTAGGGCGGTAAAAAACGCACACTGCTACGCAACAGCATCCGTAAGGATGTGGAGGTTTTAGGGGACTTGTGGGAGGAAGCAGTACTAACTTCTCCGTCCGCAAATACAAAACCCTAGGAAGCTTGTAACAGGTGAGAGGACACTGGGCAAGAAGCGAGGTGTCAGAGCATCCGAGCACGGCAGACAGCTCGTGGAGACCTGCCCATGGAAGCGGTCCAGGAGGCAAAAGTCTCTGGCACGACACTTTGCTGGCGCCACCCACTCCTGAAACGCGTACACGACGAGCGCCTAGAAAGTAAGTTTCTCCATGTCGTTTCCGTTACAGTACACGTACATGCCAGGAAAACTTCGTACGTGCAATTGATCCGGTCTGCAGGGTGACAATAACTGAACTAAAGGTATATGGAACAAGCCGTACATCAGGATTACCTGACATAGTCGGGTTTGGAGGCGATCTGATCGTTTTATAGTTATCAAAATGAAAAGCCAAGATCGCACATTAATAATTTATTCAATTACGACCTGTTTTGCTGAATTGTGTCACCATCATCTGGTCACATATATATTACAAGCTGGTCATCTTGTTAAAAACATGAGAACTTACAAAATATTTTTTTATATAGTGACTAAGTGCAATGTTGCACTTGTCATTTTATACCCAAATTTTTTAACAAGATGCCCAGCTTGTAGTATGTATGTGACCAGATGATGGTGACATACTTCATCGAAACCGGTCGTCATTTAATAAATTATCAGGCTAATGTGCGATCTTGGCATTTCATTTTGAAAACTATAAAACCGTATATTATTTCGAAAGTACGGAGTCCACACACTGTATTCAACATGCAAAAGTCACTACGGTATTCGGATTTCGGTTATGAGACGTTCGATATGCCCGCCTTGAGATGGTTATGATGTGGCGTAGACGAATACCGAAATTCTGCGTAATCAGAGAAATATTCAAACATCACTGCTGTCTATGACCTACCGAATGGCTGTTTCCAGCTCAGAAATGGTTTTCGGGTGTTTGCTCGTACATATATTTAACATGGATGATCAAAAGATTTGCGTACATTACAAACAAACAAATAAAAAAAGAAACGTATGGAGAAAGGACACTTTTCTTCGAAGAATCTACAACAATGAGTTCGGTAAACAGTCTTGTCATATTAAGTAGATGAACAACAGTTACCATTTTGTTTTTCGATATAGTAACGTCTCATAACCATGCACAGTTAAACTTTGCATAACATGCCGTGAAAACTTTTCAGGAAGTCTTCCTTTGAGATGGTGTTCAGCAGCATCGTCACGCTTCGTTGGATGACAGTAATATCGTCAAATCTCTTTATTTTCAAAGCGAGTTTGAGTCGAGAGAAATAAGTAGAAGTGGGAAGGATTGACATTCGGTGAGTATGGTTAATGTTCTAGTTACACCACACTTTTTTTTTTTTTTTTTTTTTTTTTTTTTTTTTTTTTTTTTTTTTTTTTTTGCCAGGTACTATTTGACTAATTGGCTACACGATTGCAAGAGTTGACGTGCAATTTGAACTTAGGGTACGACCCGAGTAAGAACATCAGGGTTTATGGATTTTTGTTCACGACAACACTCGCCAACACAAAGAGCAGTATCGTCGAACAGTTCATGAGAAAGGGGGTGGTGCAGCTTCAACATCCACCACAGTCGCTGGATCTGAATCGTCCACAATTCATTCTATCCTATCGACTGAAACTCGCTTTGGAATCTACATCTACATGAGATACTCTGCAAATCACATTTAAGTGCCCGGCAGACGGTTCATAGAACGACCTTTATACTACTTATCTCCCATTCTGTTCTCCAATAGCGCGCGGGAAGAAAGGACACATGAATCTCTCCGTTCGAGCTCTAATTTCTCGTATTTTATCCTGATGATCATTTCTACCTATGTAAGTCGCAATCAACAATATATTTTCGCATTCGGAGGAGAATGTTGGCGATTGGAGTTTCCTAAGTAGCCCATGCCGCAGCGATAAGCGCCGTTGTTATAACGATTCCCATCCCAGATCCTGTATCATTTCCGTGTCGCTGTCTCCACTGTATCGTGACAATACAAAACGAGCGGCCATTCTTTGAATTCTTTCGATGTCCTTCGTCAAACCCACCATATAAGAATCCCACATTGGGCAGCAATATTCCAAAAAAGGACGGACAAGCGTAGTGTATGCAGTCTCTTTAGTAGGGTTCCGCCAATAAAATGCAGTCTCGGTTCGCCTTTCCTACGACATTATCTACGTGTTCTTTCCAATTTAAGACAGAAGTAATAGTAATTCCTAGATATTTTGTAGAGTTTACGGCCTTCACGTTTGCTTGATTTACCTTGTAAACAAAGTTTACATAAGTAGGTCTACGGACTAAAATGAAGCGATTCATAGACGTGTTTTTCCTGTATTGCGGCGTAGACAGATCATTAGCTAACAACAATTATAATACTGATAGGCGATTCTCATGCTTAAAATTAGTACATACTGAGTCTAACCACTTATTTGTGGAACCTTTCGTTATAATTTTTCAATAGACTGTTTCATCAACTTTTTACGTAATATTTACGAAAAAGTGTGCCTCGGTTGTACAGTGGTAGAGTGCCAGACTACAAATACAAAGGTTGCAGGTTCGATCTCCGCGAGGTCCTAGGATTTTTATCTGTCATTTTCCACGTCTTTCATCTCCGGCAGTGTTGCTTATGTGAAAAATACCGAGTATCACCGTGGTTTGGAACCCATGTTAAACTGTAGGTCCCCCTATAACTGGCTGGGTAAGTCAGTTCGAAGGTCGGAGGAAGGCAACGGCATACCACCTCCAAACAGAACCATGCCTAGTAAAGCACTGTGGTGTTCAAACCAATCTTCGGAGTGTTGACTGCTTTACCTTACCTTTTTTACAAAAAGGTAAAGCCTTAAATATTTTTACTAACATCGGTTCTTTGGTTAATGCACTTTATTTGCAATAAAAAGAACATTATAATTCAGTATTTTATGGTTCAGGAAATTTCAGCTCAAGCAACAGTACAGCGCGCACACACACGCACACACACACACACACACACACACACACACACACACACACACACACACATAGTGTGTTACAAAAAGGTACGGCCAAAGTTTGAGGAAACGTTCCTCAAACACAAAGAAAGCAAATATGTTATGTGGACATGTTTCCGGAAGCGCTTAATTTTCATGTTAAAGCTCGTTTTATTATTTCTCTTCAAATCACATTAATCATGAAATGGAAACACACAGCAACAGAACGTACCAGCGTGACTTCAAAACACTTTGTTACAGGAAATGTTCAAAATGTCCTCCGTTAGCGAGGATACATGCATCCACCCTGCTTCGCATGGAATCCCTGATGCGCTGATGCAGCCCTGGAGAATGACGTATTGTATCACAGCCGTCCACAATACGAGCACGAAGAGTCTCTACATTTGGTACCGGGGTTGCGTAGACAAGAGCTTTCAAATGCCCCCATAAATGAAAGTCAAGAGGGTTGAGGTCAGGAGCGCGTGGAGGCCATGGAATTGGTCTGCGTCTACCAATCCATCGGTCACCGAATCTGTTGTTGAGAAGCGCGCGAAAACGTCGACTGAAATGTGCAGGAGCTGCATCGTGCATGAACCACATGTTGTCTCGAACTTGTAAAGGCACATGTTCTAGCAGCACATAGAGTATCCCGTATGAAATCATGATAACGTGCTCCAGTAAGCGTAGGTGGAAGAACATGAGCCCAAGCACTGAAGTCAACATTACCTTACTTCAATTGGGCCAATTGTCGGTGAATCGAGGAAGTACAGTACATATTAACGAAACAACTGGGTATTTTGACAAATGTCTGCACGAATTATTTCAATTTACATTGAAAGAGAAATACTCAAATGAGCTCTAACACGGAAATTTAGCGTTTCCGGACATGTGTCCACATAACATATTTTCTTTATTTGTGTGTGAGGAATGTTTCCTTATATATATATATAGTGGTAGAGTGCCAGACTATGAATCCGAAGGTCGTGGGTTCGATCCCCGCCAGGTCCTAGGATTTTTATCTGTCACTTTCCACTTCTTTCACCTCTGGCAGTATTGCTCATGTGAAAAATACCGAGTAGCACCGTGGTTCGGAAACCACGTTAAGCTGTAGGTCCCCCTATAACTGGCTGGGTAAGTCAGTTCGAAGCTCGGAGGAAGGCAACGGCATACCACCTCCAAACAGGACCATGCCTAGTAAAGCACTGTGGTGTTCAAACCGATCTTCGGATTGTTGACTGCTTTTTTGCTACGATGCCACAAGTTGTAGCACAGGTGGCGTAAAGTGAGGCCGGATCGACTCCTGCTGTTGGGAAACAGGTTCGAAACGTCAGTAAATCTAGATCTATTGCTGAGAGGCGGAATAAATTTAGCGTCAGTCTACTCAAAAGGAGTGAACTTCGTCCAAATATCGCCATCATTCCCGCTAAAGTGTGCCATTCTGATGCGACTTCTTGCTGAGCTGCTATAAATGGAGCACTCGACGAATAGCGAAAGTCGCAAACATTTCGCCATCAGCGTCGCAAGAAGAGCAGGACGGTACCTTTTCCCGCCTTGGGGATGTCTTTTAGGGATTTTGTGGTTTTTCCGTTTTTGAGCGCGCGGAAGAACAATGGAGAATCCCCTCGGGTATTAAATCGGTCGGCAGGCGTTTACCCGCTCCGTCCTACTGTTTTCCGTCGGGACGTAGCGTGCGTGCGGTCGGGGGAGAAGGACATCAGAATGGGGCCGCCGTTGAGCATTGAGCATTGAGTCACGCAGGCTCCGCCTCGCCTCATGAGCGGCACGTCAAGGGATTGAGGCGGTATAGAAGAGGGTCCGCTATCGCGCATGCGCCGCCGCCGCCATGTTTAATGCATCTGCTGCAGCGAGCGGGGCCTTTTTCTTCTCCAGGCTGTCGCCGCGCTGGAGCTGGAAAAGCCCTGGAAAAGAGGGGGAGGGGAAGGGGGAGGAAAGCCCGGCACGATAAATGTTTCAATAAGCGGCAGCGAGCAGCCAGCGACTGACTGGTGAATGGCCGGTTGCTATTTCATGTTCAATTCCTCCAGCGCTTATTCAAACCCCCACTCTTAACTCTCTCACTTTTTACTTTTTTTTTTCTTCTTGCCCGTCTCTTCCCTTTAAAGTTTTACACAGGCTCTTTTGTTCCGAGCCGCAGACGTCGGAGGCTCATCGGCTGTCTTCTTACCAGATCTTGTGTTTGTGTATGTGTATGTGTGTCTGTGGGTTTGGATTTTGTTGTATGTTACCAAGAGCGCCCGTATATTTTCGTGTCAGTATTAGCGAAATAACCTCTGAAATACCTCTGACACAATAATATATACTATTATAGTATTTACTTAAAAGATTTAAAGGAAAATCTAAGTAGCTCTCTTAGGTTGTTTGCAGATGACGGCGTCATTTACCGTCTAGTAAAATCATCTGAAGATCAAAACCAACTGCAGAACGATCTGAATAAGATATCAGTATGGTGTAAAAATTGGCAATTGACTCTAAATAATGAGAAGTGTGAAGTCGTCCACATGAGTACGAAAAGAAATCCGTTAAACTTTGTTTACAAGATAAATCAATTAAAAGTGAAGGCCGTAAACTCCACTAAATACCTAGGAATTACTTTTACTTGAGACTTAAATTGGAAAGAACACGTAGATAGTATCGTGGGAAAGGTGAACCAAAGACTGCGTTTTATTGGTAGAACCCTTAAAAGATGCAACAGGACTACAAAAGAAACTGCATACACCACGCGTGTCCGTCCATTTTTGGAGTATTGCTGCCCAGTGTGGGATCCTTATCAGGTGAGTTTGACAGAGGACATCGAAAGAGACCAAAGAAGGACAGCTCGTTTCGTATTGTCACGATAGAGGGGAGACAGCGTTACGGAAATGATACAGGATCTGGGATGTGAATCATTACAACAACGGCGCTTATCGCTGCGGCGTGGGCTACTTGCTAAACTCCAATCGCCAACATTCTCCTCCGAATGCGAAAATATATTGTTGACTCCCAGTTACATAGGCAGAAATGATCATCAGAATAAAATACGAGAAATCAGAGCTCGAACAGAGAGATTCAGGTGTTCTTTCTTCCCGCGCGCTATTCGAGAATGGAATAGGAGATAAATAGTATAATGGTGGTTCGATGAACCCTGTGCCAGGCAGTTAAATGTGATTTGCAGAGTATCCCATGTAGAGGTAGATGTACAATATATACTATAGTTGGGAAAAAATGGAAGTAAAGTTGAATGTTCGCGCATAGCTTTCTCAAAAAATGTTCAAATGTTTGTAAATATATCGGACCAAACTGCGTGGTCATCAGTCCGTAGCTTACAAACTAGTGAAACCTAGGTAAACTAACCTAAGGAGGACTCGAACCTCCACTGCGAGCAACCGCGCGCTCTGCAGCGAGACGCTTTAGACCGCTCGGCTACTCCACCGCGGCTATAGCTTTCTTCACGATCAGTCAATGCAAGTGTTTAGGAACGCAAATGAAAGAGCTTGATCCGCTGAGTGTTGTTAGGGCAAAAAGAACTGCGTACCTTAATTAGAACCCAAGATGTCGTAAAACAAACCGATCAAAATATTCAGTGCAAGGACAGAAAGATAACGTGTTGAATAAAAGTAAAGGATGGAGAGACTTAAGTTAATTCCGATACTTGATGACAAATCTGCGAATGAATACTTTCGTTTAAAGCAAAAATGAAGGAAATTGGTCGGATAGAACGGCCTGACCGATTGACTTTAGTTTACTGCAAGGACATGCCCGTACGAAATATACAGAAGAAAATCGAGTTTTGGTATAGAAAAACGAAGGCGAGAGTTATGTAAATTCTAATACTTGATGACAAATCTGTTTATGGATACGTTTCGCTTAAAACAAAAATGAAAGAAATCGGTCGAGTAGTTTGGTTTGGCCCACTGAGTTTAGTTTTCGTAAATTCTTTCAATATATAATTCATTAGAAATATGCTAATATATCGACCATTTCCAGTCACTGAAATAAATTCAGCGGAAAAGTTGAAAATTTGTGCTGGACGGGAATTCGAACCCGGATTTCCCGCTTCGGGCCTCTCAGAAAGAACAGATATCGCCGCGGTGCCGGCCGCGGTGGCCGAGGGGACTGAGGCGCTCCAGTCACGGTCTGCACGGCCACTACGGTCGGGGGTTCGAATCCCCCCCTCGGACATGGATATTTGTGCCGTCCTTAGTCTTAGCTAGTTCATAAGTAGTTGGTAAGTTTAGGGACTGATGACCCCGTAGTTAAGTCCCATAAGCTGTACAAACAAAGAAACCGCCGCGGTAGAATACCCGAGCGCTCTGGCGCCTTACTGCGGAGCGCGCGGTTGCTCGCCGTCGGAGATTCGAGTCTTCCCTAGGGCGTGTGTGTGTGTGTGTGTGTGTGTGTGTGTGTGTGTAGGTTAGTTTACCTAGGTTTAAGTAGTTTGTAAGCTACGGACTGATGACCACGCAATTTGGTCCGATAGATGATAATAATAATAATTTCGTGTGGCTCATTGGCCTGGTGCAAGTCTTTCAATTGGATGCTATTCGGCGACTTGCATGTCCCTAGTCCACCCCAGTTATCCAACCAGGGAAATGGGACCTACAGCGTAACGTGGAATCCGAACCACGTGTCGTTTCTGGCGACTCCTCACATCGTTGAGAGGTGAAGGCTGAAAAAATACGAGGTCCGAGCGGGTTTTGAACCCGCGACCCTTCGGTTTTTCAGTCGAGCACTTTACCCTAAGACCACCGGGCCCGACGGTCGGATAAGCATTATGAAGAATGGGCTGCCATTCCTCAAGAAACCTCCCAGCATCTGACTGAATGTATACCTGCGAGAGTGGAATGCTAAGGGTGAGGGAACACAATACTGAATTCCAGCTTTACCGACAGAGGGCGCAACTAACTTGGTAGTCATTTTTAACCAGTTGTCCAGATACTTTTGCTCACATTGTGTATACATATTCTCGTCCATATTTAACATTTGGCTAGTTGATCCAATGTATATAAATCTTTCGGTGATTTCAGAAAGGAGACACATCGTAATATACAGGGTAAGTTATAAATGAGGAAAAATATTTCGTGCAAATTGTCATACACTGAACTATAAACATAAATTCGTTTTCCGCATGTTCCTATGTCAATAAATGACAATGTAATGTAATGGTAAAAATATAGAAATATGTAGTGCACGTTTGCGTGTTACTGTGCGCCAACATTGTCCAAGGGTACAGATGAGCTACAGGGTACAAGCTCGTTTCCCTATGCGTCGCAGTGTCGGATTAGGGGGGGGGGGGGGCGGGGAAGGGCGGAGGAGGCGGACCGCCCCGGGCCTCCAGATACCTCGAAAACAAGGCTTTTTTTTTTTTTTTTTTTTTTTTTTTTTTTTTTTTTTTTTTTTTTTTTTTTTTTTGTAGCGCGATTGGCATGTCGTTCTGCTGGGGCCTCCAAATCTCAGAATCTATTTTTTTTAGACTGTCCCGTGACTCTCCTCCTGGGGGCCTCAAATTCATTTTTATTGTAATAAATAAATCTGCAAGTGGACGGGGGGGAGGGCTCATTTTCTTTCGCCACCGCCCCAGGCCTCCAACAGCCGTAGTCCGCCACTGCCAATGGCAACTAGCCACGATACAGAATACCGGCCTGCAAAAACAGTACGAGACAGATGTGAGCGCTGTCATTGCGCAAAGTAACAGCGAAAAGTCCACTTCATATTTCCAGAATTTTGCCATTCAACTGCATTGTTATACACTGACATAGAAACACGCGGAAAACGAATGAATGTTTGCAGCTCGGTGCGCGATAATTTGCACGAAATAGTTTTCCTCATTTACGTCTCATCCTGTATATATATGATAACACAATGTCTGCTCCCGCGCTCGCCTGCATACAAGCGCTCTACCAGTGCCGGTCCTCCCCGCCAGTACTGGCTACTGGAGCAGGCGGTGTACACAAGCTACCCGCCACCGCTCGCAGAGAGTGCGGCTGCCAGCCGGCGGTGTAGCCGCAACCGCAGCGCGCCGCCTGTGACGTCACGGCAGCAGGTGGCTGCGGCCGGCCGCAGCGCGTGCGGTGGCGCCCAGCTGCCGCAGCGTCGCTCTGCCGCTGCTGCGTGCGTGCGGCGCGTGTCGCTACTGCGTCGCCCGCCACAAGGCCGCGCAGAGGCACCGCGGAATGCCGCGCACCTGCCGACAACGTTCCGGCAGGCGGAATTGTCGCACGCTATCGCCGTCGGCACGAGCTGCGCCAAACTCATACCTCCCCGATACTTTTTCTCACAGACTATCCTAAACTTCATTTACGAACAACTTAAATTGGAACGAACACACTGGAAATATTGTTAGGAAAGCGAACCAGAGACTACGATTTTTTTGTGTCCCATCCTCGACGGCACTTTTGTGTCTCATCTCCGCCGGTTGTCCTGGGTGTCGGTGGCCGAGTAGAGACAGACCGACACAGTAAAATAGGATGCACGCGTGTGCGGGTACGGAGGTGACCAGCCAGTCGGACAGCAGAAACTAGAAACACTAAGCTAGATTATTATAAAAGATATATTTCATAGAAATAATACATTACTTAACTTGGAGAGCAGCAGACTAGTAGAATGTTGATACACAGTTTAGATAGAGGCCTGCCTACTGACGATTACTAGTGCCTATCCGATAGCCAAGTCTTAACTGGTGCCTACCTGATTCCCAAGTGGCCGATGTCGTTCAGTGGTGGCCACGAGCGGAGTTGCAGCAGAGGGCGCTCGTGGCTGACGTCGTAAGAACGCCGCGCCGTGCGTGCATGGCGGCGCGCGGCGAAAGTAGGTGGCGCGCACTTCAGACTTGTGCGACACCGCACGTTACGTTGGCAGAACACAATATGTAACACCTACATCTATATCTACACGACATACTCCGCAAATCACATTTAACCACCATTATAATATTTATCTCCCACTCCACACTCTAATACAGCGTGGAAAGAAATAACACCTGAATCTCTCCGTTCGAGCTCCGATTTCTCGTGTTTTATTCTGATGGTCATTTCTACCTATGTAAGTGGGAGTCAACAATATATTTTCGCATTCGGAGGAGAATGATCGCAATTGGAGTTTCGCAAGTAGCCCACGCCGCAGCGATAAGCGCCGTTGTTGTAATGATTCCCATCCCAGATCCTGTATCATTTCCGTGACGCTGCCGCTTTACTTTACTTTACTTTACTTTTTCGACACAACGACCGACCGGATGTTTACTGGTAATCCCTGTACCAGTTTCCTCCGCCGCCTCCCGAAGCCCTGCTCACCGGACACGACCTCGCACAGAGGCTGATCGCCATTGACAGGAGCTTATTATTACTCCTTCGCTCCAATCGCGGAGACTCTAAAAGCCACCTGCGGGCGCTCCGGGTGATCACTCCCCAAGCTTCCAACCGAAGCGGGAAGGATCTGGCGTAACATTAGGGAAGTTTAATACGGGGCCACGCGTGCTGCTGCTAAATCACCGGTGATGGACACCGGCGAGGTGCTCCGCTCGAAATAATTGGAAACTGGCGGAGGAAAAAAAATAAAAAAATAATGGTATACAAAAAGAAGAAGAAGACAGGAGTAAGGTGGACTCTGGAAAGAGTTGGGCCGAGCAGCGATTACTTAAAGAGCCCATCCTGACAGGCATCTGGCGGTCTAATGGCAGTCCACGAGATTTAAGGCGGCACTTTGGCGGGCTGGTAGGTTGGACGGCGCACCAGGAGCAGTCTAGAAGCGACCGCCGCACGCCCACCTCGAGGTCTCGGCCTCAGGCGAAGTGGATCGACAGCGCGTACGAAACCCGATTACCGAGTACCTCTTCCGATTTACATTTAATTGCGCGGCCTGGCCCGGCTTGTTTACGATACCTACTGGGTACGCGCGCGGCCCCAGTAAATCCTGGTAGATTTAGGGGCTGCTTCTGATTTAGCAGCTCGATCGTTTCTCAGCCCCGCTCGCTTCATTACCATCCACCACCTCTGGGCCTGTCGCTGCAGTCCCCTCCACGTGATTTATACCAGTCGTACCCGAGAAGTGAGCATCGCTGGGGTCGAGTTTTAGTCGCCCACTCTGGAAGAAGCGGGTAGTTTTCTGGAGCGGGAGTGTAGCTACTTGACAGTACGATCGTAGCTGCCGGCCGCGGTGGCCGCGGGGACTGAGGCGCTCCAGTCACGTTCTGCACTGCCACTACGGTCGGGGGTTCGAATCCCCCCTCGGGCATGGATATTTGTGCCGTCCTTAGTATAAGGTAGTTCGTAAGTAATTTGTAAGTTTAGGGACTGATGACCCCGTAGTTAAGTCCCATAAGCTTAACAAACATTTGAACACATTTAGTACGACCGTCGCCTGGAGGCGTAACCTGGGAGTTAGTAGTAAGGGCCGTGGTGGAGTAGCCGAGCGGTCTAAAGGGGGTTGGAACACTTGCGGGGAGTGACACTTGCGGGGAACCCGGGTCCCTTGGGGCGGCTTATGGCTTTTCCTGGGTACAGGCACACCAACAAGTCTAGCACTGCTGTTGTCAAGTTTCCACACTGTCAACATAACACGAAACTCAGTGAAATTGCACAACCCTTTGCAAGCTGAAGAGCAATATAGTAACTTGATGTCACTACATATAAATTCGTTGAGTGTTCCTCCTGAAAACAAAAAGGTATTTTAATAGTGATAAAGTTTGGAGAGTTATTAAGACATTCTTTGCTACTACAACACGATGACTTTCCACAGTCATACCTCCTAAAAGCATATTATTCAGAAAACTAAGCATATCAAGTCACCTGCGCAAGCAATAAATATATTAGGCATCCTGCACAGATACGTTGATGTAAAATGACCGCTATGTATTTAACCCCACTATCACGCAACTTCCATCCCTTTAAAAATAGCTACTATGCTTTTTAATAGGAGACACAACCTTAAACCTTCAATGAAAAAACGTTAATAATAAGTCAATGAGTATTTTACATACTTGAAGCGTTTATTCGTAGACCCCAAAACGATTTGGCTGTATTCGAATTACAAATACATCTAAGAAATGTATGAAATACGGAATGTGTAAGGGAATGTCACACACCGAAAAATGCTAAAGATAAATTTTATTTTCTATCACCGTCATATAGAACCATTTTTACTCCGAACTTGGCATAAACCAACAGGGAGAAACAAGTTGCAAGACTTCCAGGAAAAATGAAGCGAAATTGGCAGCCACTAGTTGGTTATAAGTTACATTGCCTGTTAACTGTATAAATATAAATTACGGATTACGTCGAACTCCTGTTCAGTACAGTCAAAAAGGTCTAAGGTAATAGGCAGTGGTTTACAATCAGATATCCGTATCACTCTCCTCCTCAAGAAGTCTGTGTGAAGAATACGGCACAGGTAGCGACTGGAGGGCGTGGAGTAGGGGTGGTGTATCCCTACTTCTGGAACACCCTGTTCACTACCTGCAGCGTCCGGGTCTCCCCGCAAGTGTCTACACATTCCCTTTCCCCGCAAGTGTCACTCCCCGCAAGTGACACAAACTCGGTCTAAAGCACCTCGCTGCGGAGCGCGCGGTTGCTCGCCGTGGAGGTTCGAGTCCTCCCTGGGGCATGGGTGTGTGTGTTTGTCCTTAGGTTAGTTTACCTAGGTTTAAGTAGTTTGTAAGCTACGGACTGATGACTACGCATTTTGGTCCGATAGATTTACAAACATTTGAACATTTTGAGTAGTAAGGCAAGGGGAGCCTTATTTCGGATAGGTTCCCAATTTCGGATATGGGAATTTCTCGTATAGTAGGTACTGTTATCTACTGGAAATCATTTCAGTTAGCTTCCGTTAGTAGTAGGAGAGCATGCTGAGAGTTATTCAGTTGTTGTTTGAGAGCTATTGTAGTTGGAATCTTCGAACGTGTTTTATTCAGTTCCGAGTTTTTTTGCTGTGTTTTATGAGTCAAGTTTTTACGCGGAAGGTAAGGCTTTATTACATTTTATTTGGTATGTCTAATAACATTTTACTCTGATATTAATGTGTGTAAGTGAAGTTACGATCACATAGCCTACACATTTGAATCGGCCATGTTGAATACAGTGTTGTATTTCTTTTCTTTTTTCATTTTTTTTTTTTTTTTTTTTTTTTTTTTTTTTTTTTTTTTTTTTTTTTTTTTTTAAATCTATCCTACTAAACTGCGTGGTCATCAGTCCGTAGCTTACAAACTACTTAAACCTAGGTAAACTAACCTAAGGACAAACACACACACCCATGCCAAGGGAGGACTCTAACCTCCACGGCGAGCAACCGCGCGCTCCGCAGCGAGACGCTTTAGAGCGCTCGGCTACTCCACCGCGGCGCAGTGTTGTAAAGATCCAAATTTCGGATACTTGGCGGTGACTATTTTCGGATGTCCGAAATTAGGAACTATTTTGTGATGTATTTAAAGTATTGTGTATCATAAGTTAAATTCAGCAGAAATTATTACTATATAGGACATGCGTTTTAAATAGGAACTAATTTACAGTGCTCTGCCCAGAATTTCAAATTCGAGCAAGCGAGGTAAAACTACTGTGATTACGAGTTCTCCTTATAAATTGGAATTACAAGACACATTAGCGAGATCTGAGATAAAAAGAATGGAGCTGATCATCGCCTCTACTTTAAAGAAAAGACACCCTATATAAAAGTTGGCATTTCAATCGTCCAGAAGAGAGGAGTTGTAGAAAGAGAAATACCGACTCTGACGAGTCTTCCTCTGAACCAGTCGGACGATGAAGATAGTGCAGATAGGCATGCCTCTACTGTTCTGAGCCTTACAAAAATGATAAACGTGGTGAGAAGTGCATTAGATGCATAAAATGTCTCCAATGGGCCCACAAATTGTGTGCGGGTACAGAAAAACATGGGTGTAAAACATATGTAGGCTATGTGATTTATGTTTTTCGAATAATGTAATGTGACAGTTAATGCTGCTAAAACAAAAGTTGTTTCTTTTTATCTTTCAAAAAGCCAAGTATTATTATTAATATCAACCATCCGAAATTAGGAACCCTTTTTCAGGAGCTGTCAAAGGAGTGCCGGCCGCGGTGGCCGAGGGGACTGAGGCGCTCCAGTCACGGTCTGCACGACCACTACGGTCGGGGGTTCGAATCCCCCCTCGGGCATGGATGTTTGTGCCGTCCTTAGTCTTAGCTAGTTCATAAGTAGTTTGTAAGCTTAGGGACTGATGACCCCGTAGTTAAGTCCCATAAGTTCTACAAACATTTGAACATTTGTCAAAGGAGGACTTCTTTAGTTCCATTAAATTAGTTCAAAATATTTTATGGATACACGAATTTTGAACATGGATCCTTGAAGGATATAGAATAGTGAGTTCAAGATCGAATTTTCCTTTTCTGTGAAACATTGTTGTGGTCAAATTTTGTGAAAATGTAAATGGTATCCGAAATACGGCTACCTTACCTTATTATGTTGGAGCTCTATCCGTGTCGTGTTTCTGTCTGCGCGATTGTAATCGTAACCAACGTGGACGGGCTGGGATATCGGACGAGGGAATAACTTGGTAAGCCGTGGGAGCATGAGATGCTTCTTACTTGATGTGGACGTATCTCTCCCTATGAGCCCACGTCTCAGTTTCGCCGCCAGATGATATCGTTGAAGCCCCACAGTATTTAAACGAAACAACAGTAGCAAATGAAACTTCCCGTCAGCTCGTGTAAAGGTTGCCTCATAACTGAACATTATGGAGCGATAGACCTGCAGTTTCCATTTAACCAGTTGCAAAAGTGCAAACGGTCGGTAAGATCATTTGGTTCTAAATGGTGAACTTTCTTGCAGATGAAAAGAATAGAGTCGATTCGCATGAAGAATCCTACATGCCTTAGAACTGTGTTTTTCAACCTTTTGGAATATGTGATCCGCCGGCCGCGGTGGCCGAGGACACTGAGGCGCTCCAGTCACGGTCTGCACGGCCACTACGGTCAGGGGTCCGAATCCCCCCTCGGGCATGGATATTTGTGCCGTCCTAGTTCGTAAGTAGTTTATAAGTAGTTTGTAAGTTTAGGGACTGATGACCCCGTAGTTAAGTCCCATAAGTTGTACAAACATAACATAATATGTGACCCCCTTCCAAATAAAAATATACTGGCTTCTTCTCTCGCCCCATCTCTTCATCGCAAATCACAACAAAACTATGTTCATTCAGTAAGAAACCATATCCATTGCAAATTGCTCCGCTCGCGTGTTGGTTGATTATGATGGGTAATGTCCGAAACGTTAAATCGATTTTTTAATAGATGTATTAAAAGAAATTTCTTTTTTACTGCTTTATTTATTTATTCTTAAATTTCCTTATTCGTATGCTTATCTTTACAGAGAAAGAGCTGAAGACATTGTAGCACGCATACACCAAAGATATGGTCTGTGGCATCACGTTTCGCTGTACATATCCGCCTTGCTATAGAGTCGCTAACGTCATCACTGGCCTTCAGTCCGAATTTTTAAAAAAAAATAATTTGACGATTTTCAACCACCATATCTTCCACCCCATTATAGCTATCGGCATGGAACTGCTATGGTGTACAACGGGAGACTTCGGACAACAATTACACATACACCGTTCATTTGCGTTCCGTAGGTTTCGCTGTGGTTCGGAACCCACGTTAAACTGTAGGTCCCCCTATAACTGGATGGGTAAGTCAGTTCGAAGGTCGCAGGAAGGCATTAAGGCAACGGCATACCACCCCCAAACAGGACCATGCCTAGTAAAGCACTGTGGTGTTCAAACCAATCTTCGGATTGTTGACTGCTTCACCTTTTTTTTTTTTTTTTTTTTAAGGTTTCGCTGCAGAGCAAAATATTAACACACACGCAGACACACACACACACACACACACACACATAGAATGTTATATACACCGATAACTTTCCATCCAAATATACTCCACCCTTTTATCATCATCAACCCTCAAGCAACAATGCAACAATAAAACAATTTTCAAAGAGTAAATACAACTTTCAAAGAGTAATTACTGTTCCGCATTTCGCGTTATATTCTTCAAATTACTAATTATCTATCAGATCGCTATAAAACCGTGCCTAAAACCTTCCTCAGGTATAAATTAGAACTGTACAAATATTTAAGTCTCTGCGTCTTGTCGTTCGGACGTGATAAGCGTACACAGAACAGACATTCACATTAATATATATATAGATAAATAGCTATCCGATCGCCATAAAACCGTGCCTAAAGCCTTCCCCGGGTAGACATTAGTAACGGTACAAATTTTTAGCTTTTTCTGTCTTGTGGTTCAGACGTGATAAACGTACACCTAACAGACATTCACATTTATAGATGCACATTTAATGACGCGTTTCGCCCTTTAGCAGGGCGTCTTCAGATTATCTGCGTGAAAGAATTTACAAAAAATTAATAGCGGAATTACAAAACGGGGATAATGGGACATGCGCTTATGTTTTGTAATTCCGTTTTGTAATCCTGCCTTGCAATTTTGTGTAAATTCTGTCACGCAGATAATCTGAAGATGCCCTGCTAAAGGGCAAAACGCGTCATTAAATTAGGAATAAAAACAACTTGTAATCAAGACGGTTTTTTACTGAGTGAATGTTTATTCTTTCTCATTGCTGTACACCATGCTCTGGAAATCATTTTACAAAACTATGTTATCTCAAAGGAAAGAATTCTTCTTTATATTGCTTCACTTCTCTTTTAATTTGTTGTATGTATATTTCGCAATGAAACATATTATCCCATTTTTAAAGGATTTTCGAAAGAAAAACATATTTTGGTTAACGAGTGTTCCGCATTTCAGGCAAGACTCAGAAGCGAATAATGCTCATTAAGAAAGGACCCACTGTATGGACAAATTGTAAAGTAGCAGATCTTCTTTTTTTTTTTTTTTTTTTTTTTTTTTTTTTACAATGGTACGTCTGTTCTTAAAGAACAATGTTTTGAAACTCGGAAATCTACGATCAGGAAACCGAGGGTGATATTCGGGAAGAGCGACTTTAGCTTTACGATCGCAGAAACCCAAAAATATACACCATTTCTCCATACTCCTGTGATTAAAACTTGTAAGGTATTCGCAAAGTGTACTGTACATAGGAGACAATAACAATAAACAGTGACTGCAGTATCAACAACGTGGTCGTTATGCAAACGTACCACTCGCTTCGTTTGTCTACCAATTAAATTGCGTGGTTATGATATATCGCCCCAAATTTTGACTGCATAGGGAATTTCCTGTCAGAGAGGGCACAGTTCGTAGTAATCGATGGTAAGGCATCGACTAAAACGGAGGTGATACCGGGCGCTCCACAGGGTAGTGTTATTGGTCCTCCACTGTTACTTATTTACATACACGATTTAGGGGGATATCTAAGTACCTCTCTTAGGTTGTTTGCAGATGACGCCGTCATTTACCGTCTAGTTAAATCATCTGAAGATCAAAACTAACTGCAGAACGATCAGAATAAGATATCACTATGGTGTAAAAATTGTCAGTTGACTCTAAATAATGAGAAGTCTGCAGTTGTCCGCGTGAGTACGAAAAGAAATCCGTTAAACTTTGTTTACAACATAAATCAATCAAATGTGAAGGCCGTAAACTCCACAAAATACCTAGGAATTACTATTACTTCAGACTTAAATTGGAAAGAACACGTAAATAATGTCGTGGGAAAGGCGAACCAGAGACTGCGTTTTATTGGCAGAACCCTTAAAAGACGCAACAGAACTATTAAAGAGACTGCATACACTAAGCTTGTCCGTCCATTTTTGGAGTATTGCAGCCCAGTGTAGGATCCTTATCAGGTGGGTTTGACGGAAGATATCGTAAGAGTCCAAAGAAGGGCAGCTCGTTTCGTATTGCCACGATACAGGGGAGACAGCGTTACGGAAATGATACAGGATCTGGGATGTGAATCATTACAACAACGGCGCTTATCGCTGCGGCGTGAGCTACTTACGAAACTCCAATCGCCAACATTCTCCTCCGAATGCCAAAATATATTGTTGACTCCCACTTACATAGGTAGAAATGATCATCATAATAAAATCAGAGAAATCCAAGCTCGAACGGACAGATTCAGGTGTTCTTTCTTCTCACGCGCTATTCGAGAATGGAATGGGAGATAAAACAGTATAAGGGTGGTTCGATGAACCCTCTACCAGGCACTTAAAAGTGATTTGCAGAGTATCTCATGTAGATGTAGATGACTAATTGATTGTTCTGGTAACCCAAGTGTAGCGCTCCATACACCGTGCTACGTTCGGTTGTAGCTCCTTCACCCCATTACCGTATTTACAGTTTTTTGTTCCAAATAACCGAAGGAATAACCTCCACCAACCAGGGGAAAACCACGTGAAGATGTCCAAATATTTTAATATGATATTCTACAAGTAAAACTAAAGAAAAAGCGTTCATATAAACATATGGCGGCAAATGTTTAGTTACGGGGTTACGGCTAATAAAAGATTTTGCCTGAAATTTAGCTACCTCGCCAATATGAAGCCTTCGCAAATCTGTACGAGACGGGAGTATGATACATGTACAGGGTGTCCAGATAAGGACTCCCTGATTTCAAAATTAAATATCCATTCGTACGCTCTTCGCAAAATTTCGACGAACACGCAGCGTAACTGATGATCTAGTGGGGCATGTTGGCCGCAAGTAAACCGCAATTACTCTGATAATATCGCCACAGTTTTTTGGAATTATTCAGCGGAATTCCAATGTCATCCGTCCGTAGAATTGCATCTGAGACTGGGTTGAAGCGTTCCAGCACGCAGAAAATACTGAGAAAAATCCTACACATGTTTCCATTCAAAATTCAAACGCTGTGCAACAAAGGGTTGCCTTTGCTAATCAGATGCTCACAATGATTGATACTGAAGGATTTGATGTTGGCTGCACCTGGTTCACAGATGAAGCACTCTTCCACTTGAATGGATATGTGAATAAGCAGAACTGGCGATTTTGTGGTTCCGAAAATCCATATTGGTGCGAAGCGAAACCCCTGTATTCTCCTTAAAGTTACTTTGTGGGCTGCAGTATGCAGCAGAGGCATTATTGGCCCTTTTTTCATTCGAGAAACGGTCACTGGTGCACGTTACGTTGCAATTTTGGAACGATTTGTCGCCACACAGCAAGCGTTAGAGGATCGACCAGATACTGAATGGTTTATGCAAGATGGAGCCCGACCACATCGGACGGAACAAGTATTTCGCTTTCTTGAGGAATACTTCGGAAATCGAGTCATTGCTTTGGAATATCCCAAATTTACTGGTGCAGGCATGGATTGGCCTCCATATTCGCCGGATTTGACTCCCTGTGACTTTTTTTGTGGGACACAGTGGAAGACATGGTCTACCCGAAGCATCCCGCCACGCTGGACGAGCTTGAATCGGCGATCTCTGTGGTATGTGAATCCATTTCGGTTGAGACACTACGAAATGTGATGGCGAATTTCATTCTTCGTTTGCGCCACCTCTGCAGTGCCAATGGTGAACATTTTGAAATGATGTGATTGTTTGGAAAGAGTGTTTTCATACGATAATTTCACTTATGTATGCTGATATGAGCTGTACAGCGTACAGCGCCATCTGTTAGCAGCTTTTGTAACTATTATTTCGAACTGGTGATTAAACTTCTTACAGCTTTCACAATAAATGTACCGTTTACTGCAGTCCTCTATCGATCTTCGTTTTTGTGATATTTAATTTTGAAATCAGGTAGTGCTTTTCTGGACAGACACCCTGTATTTTGATGTTGGTGATTACGTGAATCCAATAAAACATGTTCAAATGTTCAAATATTTGTAGAGCTTATGGGACTTAACTACGGGGTCATCAGTCCCTAAACTTACAAATTACTTATGAAAAACCTTATAATAAAGACGACGCAAACATCCATGCCCGAGGGGGGGATTCGAACCCCCGAAGAGAAACGGCCTCACGCATCGTAGCATAGTGCCTCAATGCGTTCGGCCACTCCACCGCGGCAATAAAACATGTCCCAGGGGTTTATCAACAGTAGTTTTCCAGAAATTTCACACGAGCAATGATATACTTTAGAAAAATTTATAATTTATTAACTTGTAGTAATAATAAAGAGGTAAAAATTAAAAAAAAAGACCATATTTGACAAAGCTAAACTCAAATGTCAAATAATTTGGGTTGTTTGTTAAAATACGGTTGCGTGTTGAGTGCATAGTTATTATCACAATAGTAGAGTCGTAATTGTTTATTATTTATAACCTTATTATTTTTGTCCGAGATGTTTGGAAAAAAAATCGTAAAACTACAGGAACACATTAAGTGAGCCGTAAAACAAGCCAACGCGATTTTTTAAATTAAATAGCGATTTACAACTTTATGGTATTCAATTTGAACCACCCTGTATTATTCATGAAACGCTTACGTGCGCGTAGCCGCGGTCAAGAACCTAGTTAAGAACTGGTTGTGGATTACTTGCCCATCAGCATGCATTAACAAATCTGCAGCTCAGTATAACACTTCAGTGCACACTGTAATGGAGCTCCATTCTTATTTAAAGACTACCAAACTCGGCAACGCTTCGCAGTAGCTTCTCCCTATGTCTATCCCTTCCTTCCCCTTCCTTTATCCATCTCCTCCTCCCCCTACCTTCACACCACCCCCTCTTACCCCACACCATATCCATCTCCTCCCCTTCCTCTCTGCGTCTATATCATCTCCCCTTTTTAAATCCATTTCATTCCCACATACTCCGTCTCCTTCCTAGCACTCTGATCTTATTTATTATTATTGCAGTCGGGAACTTGATTGGGGACAGAAGTCAAATGGACAGGTAAATCAATTGGAAATGAGTTATTAGAGAGATGTTTCGAGCTGCTCTATCTGTAAGGTTAGTAGCTTCCATGGCCGCACGTTTAATGGTTGCATTGTACGAATAGGAATGATTATAAGTGTAGGCATAAAAACAACTTTCCTGTTTTATGTTTAAAATGTCTGGTAAGAAAAAAACAAAACCGCACATGTCTACAGCATAGCTTAGCATATTTTTCTCGCAGCGAGCAGTATAGAAATGTTTCTTATAAAACATTTATATCTTCCTAAGGATTTTTGAATCAGATACAAAGTAATTGTAGTAGATCATACTTTAATGATAGAAATTCCATATGAAACAAAATAATTAATTGAAATAAAATAAGTAGGATGGCTATACAACGTTTCGAAGGTCTTTGTGTTGCGTCCTTTCCTTATTAGGAATCTAATTGAAACACAATTAACAACATTGCTAGATACCGGTTAAAATTTACAATCCGCGACACATGCGTGGTATAGCTATGTTGGCGACACATGTTGGGTCCTGAGAATGAAGCCGACCAATCGTGACAAAGCTTGAGATAGCCAATGAAATTTTTAGATGGCGACAGTTTGTTCCGAAGCCAACTGATGCATCCGCTGCGTAATCGACTGCTGGATTGTATCTCAATATCAAACGTTCAATTGTAATTGCCACGCATGGCCGTCTGTTTTGTCGACGAAACAAATTTTTTCGTGCGTAAACTGCGACTGAGGGAGTCGAACTCGACTGTAACCTTTGTTTCAGAGCTATAACGGATCGCGCTTGAGAATTTCTTTTCGATTTACCTCCAAGCGCTGAGTACGATCTTCGTCGGTCTCATTGCCTACGATCACGTAGTAAGATTGCATTGCGCGTAGCCGACCGATATTACGCCGACGCAATGGAGGCATTGTTCTAAAAAATAAACCACGATCTGTACTTAATTTGTTTGTAACACTCAAAAATACCACGAAGTAACATGAATTCTATCTTTGCAATGCTCCAAAGATATGATCACCACCGATAACATCATGGAGGTAAGAATAATACGGACGGTCTTGTAAAGAAACAACGTTTCATGTTAAATCTGACTGACAGTTTTAACCTTGTGTGCGTAACGCCATCTCCCTTTATTCTAACTTCTTTGGCGTATTTGTTCGTTCTGTTACAGCGTATGTGGGCGACAGGCGAGTAGCGAATGAATAATCTGATTGTTGGAGAATCGAGAAATTTATCCCGGCTGCAAGCGTACTTTCAGTTTTTCTCACATTCTGATATAATACGCGGTCATACGGGACAAAAAGTATCCTATGTCCGTCTCCTGCTTCTAAGATACCTCCCCACCAACTTTGAACCAAATCGGTTCAGACGCTCTTTAGTTATAAAGTAGCTGAAAACCAGGAGTTGCCCGGGTATTTAATTATTTATTCCTGCCATATTTCAGGTACATATTCACTTGCATCAGGGCTGTGTGCGCCTCGGTTGCACAGTGGTAGAGTGCCAGACTACAAATCCAAAGGTCGCGGGTTCGATCCCCGCCAGGTCCTAAGATTTTTATCTGTCACTTTCCACTTCTTTCACCTCTGGCAGTATTGCTCATGTGAAAAATATCAAGTTGCACTGTTGTTCCGAACCCACGTTAAACTGTAGGTCCCCCTATATAACTGGCTGGGTAAGTCAGTCCGAAGGTCGGAGGAAGGCAACGGCATACCACCTCCCAACAGGACCATGCCTAGTAAAGCACTGTGGTGTTCAAACCAATCTTCGGATTGTTGACTGCTTTACCTTATAAGGGCTGTATGCTTGTAAAATTCCTTGGGAATACAATTAGTAGTAAAGAAGTAATAGATAAAAATTTCATGCGTGATGGGGCGGTTTTCCATGAAAGTTACTGTTTATGTGGTCATATCTCATGAAAAATGTGTCGTACTGTGATACAAATTAGGAGGTACATTCAACTATATGTGTGTATACAGTCTATAAAATTTTCTGCGGCTACAATTTTTAGTGTTGAAATTATAAATTGTAATGTCATACCGAGAGCCCACCCCCATGAACCACAGACATTGCCGAGGTGGGGTGGCTTGCGTGCCTCAACGATGCAGATAGCCGTACCGTAGGTGCAACCACAGCGGAGGGGTATCTGTGCAGAGGCCAGACAAACGTGTGGTTCCTGAAGAGGGGCAGCAGCCTTTTCAGTAGTTACAGGGGCAACAGTCTGGATGATTGACTGAGCTGGCCTTGTAACATCAGCTAATGTGGCTTTGCCACACAGCTACTGCGAACGGCTGAAAGCAAGGGGAAACTACAGCCGTTATTTTCCCGAGGACATGCAGCTCTACTGTATGAACATATGATGATGGCATCCTCTCGGGTAAAATATTCCGGAGGTAAAATAGTCCCCCATTCGGATCTCCGGGCGGGGACTACTCAGGAGGATGTGATAATCAGGAAAATATTTACATTGCGTTTTGCCGACGACATTGTAATAATCTCAGAGACAGCAAAAGACCTGGAAGAGTAGTTGAAGGAAATGGACAGTGTGCTGAAAGGTGCATATAAGATGAACATTAACAAGAGCAAGAATAGGGTAATGGAATGCAGTGTAAGGAAATCAGGTGATGCTGAAGGAATTGAATTGGGAAACGAAGCAATAAAGGAGGTAGATGAGTTTTGTTACTTGGGCTGTAAAATAAAAAATGATGGTCGCAGTACAGAGGATATAAAATGCAGAATGGCAATGGGTAGAAAAGCGTTCTTGAAAAAGAGAAATTTATTAACATCGAATATTGATTTAAGCCTAAGGAAGTCTTTTCTGAAGGTATTTGTATGGAGTGTTGCCTTGTATGGGAGTGAGACACGGACGATAAACAGTGCGGACAGGAAGAGGATTGAGGCTTTTGAAATATGGTGCTACAGAAGAATGCTGAAGATTAGATGGGTGGATCGCGTAACTAATGAGGAGGTATTGAACAGAATTGGAGAGAAAAGAAATTTCTGGCATACCTTGACTAAAAGAAGGGATAGATTGGTAGGACACATCCTTAGACATCAAGGAATTGTGAATTTAGCATTGGAGGGAAGTGTGTAGGGTAAAAATCGCAGAGGAAGACCAAGAGATGGATACAGTAAGCAGATTCAGACAGATGTAGGTTGCCGTTCTTATATGGAATTGAAGAGGCTTGCTCAGGATAGGGTATTGGGGAGAGCTGCATCAAACCAATCTCCGGACTGAAGACCACAACAACAACAATAACACACCGATAGCCGTTGTTTTACTCCATAAACAGCGGAAAAGTAGTAAGCGAGAAACTTTTTTCCTTTCATCATTTACTATGGTTGCCAGCGAGAATAAGTTTAATAAAGGTTTGAAATTATGTTTAAAGTTTGCTGCAAGTCGCTAAGTACTGTCATTCTCATACAGTGTGTTTCGAAAGTCTCGCCGCATTATATGGCATTTTTTTGCGATTTCTATTGGCTATGACGTAATATCTTTTGAACCATGTGCCGTATGTGAGTCTTAACAATGCAACAGTTGTTACCTCACGCTACGAAATGTGTGTACCAAATTTGGTTGAAATTGGTCCAATGGTTTAGGAGAAAATGAGCAGCATTGTCGCAAAATGCAGCAGTTTTTCGCGCATCTCCCGCCGTCGGAGGTTCGAGTCCTCCCTGGGGCATGGGTGTGTTTGTGTATTGTCCTTAGGTTAGTTTACCTTAGTTTAAATAGTGTGTAAGCTACGGACTGATGACCACGCAGTTTGGTCATATAGATTTACAAACATTTGAAACATTTTTGTTCGCGCATCTCATTGTATATGACGTCATATCTCGTGAACTATATATCGTATGTGATTCTTACTCTTACGGTGACCGGTCTCATGGATTGAAGCTTACACGTACAAAATTTCATAAAGATTGGAACAAAACTGTAGATTTGTATACAACACGTACAAACATACGGACACTCTGCTTCATGTATTAGATAGTGTAACTAACACGACTTCCTATTATATATATACTAGCTGAACCCCCGCTGCTTCGCATGCGTAGGCTGGTTGGTCTGCACCAGTTGTTTCTTTTTTATCCTGATGAAGAATCCATATCTTAAGTTTCGTAGTAAAAGCTTGAAATTTGAGTTAACAGCACCATAGTTTTGAAAATCAATTTTTGCATCCCGTATTTCACCCCCTTATTGGTCGAATTTCCAAAAATACCGAAACACGCGTCTTTTAAATTTGAACCCCGAATCCAAATCCGAAAATTTTCGGATTTTCGAAAAACATCCCCTCTCCAATTTAACCGCCTTGATGGTTGAATTTCCAGAAATACGGAAATACGTATTTTTTAACGTCCAGCCAACTATACAAATATCATTTTTTGCAGCTCTAGCTTCAAAATTATATCAATAGCAACGTGTTTTCAAAAAGAATTTTTGATCCTCTATTTAACCCTCTTATTTGATGAGCCTGCCGCGGTGGCCGAGGGGCTGAGGCGCTCCAGTCACGGTCTGCACGGCCACAATGGTCGGGGGTTCGAATCCCCCCTCGGGCATGGATATTTGTGCCGTCCTTAGTATAAGGTAGTTGATAAGTAGTTTGTAAGATTAGGGACTGATGACCCCGTAGTTAAGTCTCATAAGCTTAACAAACATTTGAACATTTTTTTAACTTGTTGAATTTAAAAATAATGGATTTTTATCCTGACCAAGATTCCATATCCGAAGTTTCGTAGTTGTAGCTTAAAATTTGGGTTAACAGTAACATCAATTTTTTGTGTCACCTATTTTACCCACTTATTTGTCGAATTAAAAAAAAAAAAAAAAAAAGCCTAAACAGGTGTCTTTTAAATTCGAACCCTGAATAAAATCCGAAATTTGTAGTTCTAGCTTCAAAATTGCCTAAATAGCTTCGTATTTTCAAAAAACGTTTCATTCCCTATTTCACCCCCTTATGGACGGAATATCGAAAAATCGCTTCTTAAATGACGCCCACAGAGTTAAGATCAACACCCTCCACATATTTCAATTTTCTAACTTCAGTGGTTTGGGCTGGGCGTGATGAGTCAGTCAGTCAGTCAATCGGGACACTTCCTTTTATATATAGAGAAGATGTATATAACTCGGAACAGTGTCAAATTAATCGCGTAACTCGGTATGCGTTCAGTAGCCTCGTCTATAATGTCTCTGCGCCGTAGTAAGCACTAGCTAGCGGCAACACCAGGGGATTCGCGCGGACAATGAGACACTCTTTCACCGCTAGGGTCGTAGCGGTTGTAACTGCCTTCAGAAATTTATCACGCCTGTGCCGTATTGTTCCAGATAACCGAGACGCATAAGTCCCGGGGCGTCGAGCGTATACCAGTCACCTCCCACGCGTGTCGACAGACTTACGCCGCCGCCATATTTAACTGATCCGCCTTGGCGTGACGTATCGGGCTGAGGAAGACTTGCTGCTCGCTATCTGAAAAGGTCTCGCCCACGAGAACTCAGCACTCGGATCGGGACCGATTGAGAAGTAGAGGTGATAATGGCGTTATCTGTCTCTGCCACGTGGGAAAACTGATCGCGCAGCCTTTCAACAACACCCGCTATACAACAACATAGCTCTGTATTCTTGCTTGTGGCGTGTCTCGGAGATAAATTTGGGGCGATATCGTCGGACTGGTGCCAATGTGTCTAAATCTCAGCTGCAACAAAAGCAGGGCGTATGGGAGGCGTATTTCTTCCCCTCCCTTCTGTAACACCCACATCAGAACCAGTCATACAGCGACATGGTTTGTGATAAAGTATTTGTGGTGTACGAGAACCTCTTTTCCAAACGTCTAAGCCACAGATGGTTGTCGTTAGAGCAGAAAAGTCGTGAGCACTATAATGGAACCGACATAGGGATTAGAATTAGTGCAAGGTTCATCTTTTTATTCTGATTTAATTTCGTAGAAGTTTTCTAAGTCTGGACTGAGGTCAAAGATAGTTCAAAGTATTTCACTGATAGGTATCTCTATCTTCCTTCCTGGCCATTAAAATTGCTACACCACGAAGATGACGTGTTACAGTCACGAAATTTAACCGACAGGAAGAAGATGCTGTGATATGCAAATCATTAGCTTTACAGAGCGTTTACACAAAACTGGCGCCGGTGGCGACACGTACAACCTGCTGACATGAGGAAAGTTTCCAACCGATTTCTCATACAAAAACAGCAGTTGACCGGCATTGCATGAAGAAACGTTGTTGTGATGCCTCGTGTAAATAGTAAATAATCGATTATTTCGATAAAACCAACACAAAATTAAGCATAAACATCCACATTTTCATAATTTGCATAAATGTAAAAATGTTAAATTTTGTCATTTTCGGCGGTACGACTCTCCTTAAGTCATAGAGACGTCAAGTCTGACGGAATCAAACCAACTGTGTGATTGGATTGAGGAGTTCCTAGCTAACGGAACGCAGCATGTCATTCTCAATGGGAAGAAGTCTTCCGAAGTGAGTGTGATGTCAGGTGTACCTCAGGGGACTGTCACGGGTCCGTTGCTAATCACATTATATATGAATGACCTTGTGTATAACATCGGAAGTTCACTGAGACTTGTTGCGGATGATGCTGTAGTATATATAGAGGTAGCAACAATGGAAAATTGTATTGAAATGCATGCCGGCCGCGGTGGCCGAGGGGACTGAGGCGCTTCAGTCACGGTCTGCACGGCCACTGCGGTCGGGGGTTCGAATCCCCCCTCGGGCATGGATATTTGTGCCGTCCTAGTTCGTAAGTATTTCATAAGTAGTTTGTAAGATTAGGGACTGATGACCCCGTCGTTAAGTCCCATAAGACTTACA
This sequence comes from Locusta migratoria, assembly GCA_026315105.1. Lineage (NCBI taxonomy): Eukaryota > Metazoa > Arthropoda > Insecta > Orthoptera > Acrididae > Locusta > Locusta migratoria. Next base: position 680,842 of record CM048754.1, on the reverse strand, counting down.
AACATTTGAATTTTTGAAATGCATGAGAATCTGCATCGAACTGACGCATGGTGCAGGGAATGGCAACTGAATCTCAATGTAGACAAATGTAGAGTGCTGCGAGTGCACAGAAAGAAATATCCTTTATCATTTAGCTACACTAAAGCAGGTCAGCAACTGGAAGCAGTTAATTCCATAAATTGTCTGGGAGTAGGCATTAGGAGTGATTTAAAATGGAACGACCATATAAAATCAAATTCCAGACTTAGATTCGTTGGAAGAATCCCAAGGAAATGCAGTCCGAAAACAAAGGAAGTAGGCTACAGTACACTTGTTCGCCCTCAGCTTGAATACTGCTCACCGGTGTGGGATCCGTACCAGGTAGGGTTGATAGAGGAAGTAGAAAATATCCAACGGAGAGCAGCGCGCTTCGTTACAGCATCATTTGGTAATCGTGAAAGCGTTACGGAGATGATCGATAAACTCCAGTGGAAGATTCTGCAGGAGAGACGCTCTGTCGCTCGGTACGGGCTTTTGTCGAAGTTTCGAGAACATACCTTTACTGAGGAGTCTAGCAGTATATTGCTCCCTCCTACGTATATCTCGCGAAGAGATCGTGAGGATAAAATCACAGAGATTAGAGCCCACACAGAGGCATACCGACAATTTTTCTTTGCGCGAACAATACGTGACTGGAATATGAGAGAGAACCGATAGTGGTAATCGAGGTACCCTCCGCCACACACCGCCGGGTGGCTTGCGGAGCATGGATGTAGATGTAGAGCTCGGATGACGTCATACTCACTTGCGCTCAAGCGTGTATTTTGGCTCACTTTAGGTTACGGTAGTAACACTAAAAATGGGAATTTGCGATCGTCTTTTGACAGCTCGAAATTTAAATGAAAATAACGGCTTAACTATTCACCCGACACAAAAATAGAATAACCCGAATTTGTAAAGGAGAAAATTCTCTACAACTTTGCTCTATCTTTTTTTCATATCTCGTGGCGTTTCAAAGATATTTACAAAAATAACGGCTATTTTGGGATGTATGTATGTCTGTTTGTCTATCCGTAACGTGTTCCCTGTTTTTAAGACGAACCGTTCAACCGATCAGCACCAAATTTTACAGACATGATTGTAGGCCGCCACAGACCAGAACCTCTCTTTTTCAAATTTTTCGTTGAAAAATACGGTAGTAATACCAAAAAAAGGCGTTTGTAATGTAATTTTAATTGCAAATTAAACCGTTCATCTGGCAAGAAAATTGAATAACCTAATTTGTAGAGGAGAAAATTCTCTACAACTTTGTTCCCTTATGTTTTTTTTTTTCATATCTCGTATCGTTTGAGACAAATTTGCAAAAATAACGGAGATTTGACACCCTCCATTGAATTAACGAAAACCAACCGTTCGCAGACGTCACGTGACATTCCTCGCCCAGAACTCTCTCTGGCATACGCCATCTTGCGTTGCGTATTTGATGATTTTCTTATTGTAACTTGCACGTTGTCATTTCAAAGCAATGGCGCACTGAAGAATTACCAAAATACATCGTCCTTCGTACGATATGTGATTATCTAGTGTCTACAAATGCCAGACTAGTATCAGTTAACAAAGGCCATTAATAATACTAGTACGCAACTGCTGTTAGCTGTAGCGTAGTGGGTAACGTTTTGGACAGTCACTCTGAAGGACACTGGTTCGGTACCCGCCACTATCAATTTTTTTCCCCCTAAAAGGGTTTAAGACACTCTTATTAATTAATTTTTTATTATTTAGATGATTATTTTGGTCCAAAATGTTTGCAAAACTGACAATACTACAAATCTAAAGTGGGCCGTGAAACACGTCAGTGCAATAATATTTTTTTTTTTTTTTTTTACGAATGAAAATTATCACAGCACTGATCCGATGGTCGCTTCTGGGGGTCTTAGGTTTCTCTGACAATTCTCGTTTCCAGACTCTTTTTCGTGGATTTCGGAGTTCAGAATGGAAATACTATAATATTTATCTTCCTCTTTGGGATATAAAGAACACCCTAAAGTGCAACACTCAAATGTTACGCAAACTCAAACATACGACTGTTCTTATGGCAGGCAAGCAACGTATAGGACCACGATGGCGGAAAAAATGATGTGACTGTATTTCAGACAATCACGAGTTGCAGAAGGCGGCAACGGCATGGAAAAGGATGGCCATCCGTTCCCTGTGCAGAGTTTTAGTGGGCTGTGCCCCAGCGGCCGGCCACTCAGCTAGCGATGGCACGGACGTGATCCGCGGCCTTGTTTCTAGACGGTGTTGGCTCAGGCTGTATTTTTCGTCGACCACGGTTTGCAGGTTGCGACGTCAGGAACTCGCCACTTTGGGCGTACACGTTCAGAAACACGCTCCGTGTGTCGCGGGCTGAACAGCGGCTGTGCTGTCTGGTGGGGCAGCGGGTGAGTCCTGTGAAGTTGGCACCCCTTTTTTGGAAAATGTACATTTTTTTTCAGAGTTCTAGACAGATATGCAATAGTTCTGGAGTTCTCTGTACAAAATTTAAATAGTTCTGTAGAATTTCGCCGAAAAAATAGTAAAAAATACCACAAACTTGAGTTTTTTTTAGTTTTTTTTTTTAAATAATTATTTGCTTATTAGCACGAACATAGTTCTGATCACAGTTCTAAATAGCTCTCAAAGAGTTCTACAGGAAATCCTAATAACATTTTTCTGTGCAGATTATACTTTATCAGATAAATGCAGTAATGTGGAATTCATTTTCACGTTACTGTAAATTGGCACCATTTTTTTTTTTTCGAGAAATACACATTGTTTTTTGGGGTTCTGTGTACATATAGTATATTTCTAGAGTTCATGTGAATATTTCTATGTAATTGCCCAAAAAAAAATTATGTTCACAATTTTGAATATCTGATAAGCTGTCTTATTTGTGCCCCTTATTCGAGAAATATACATTTTTCTTAGGTCTTGACAGATATTCTATCCGCTGCACATTCAATTTGTTGTTTTTACGTCTGAGTGATTACTGCTTATCGTAAACAAGAACTATTGCACATGTCCCTAGAACTCTGGAAAAAAGTCTAATTTTTTGAAAAAAAAAAAAAAAAAAAAAAAAAAAAAAAAAAACTGGTGCAAATTCCACAGTAGCGTGTAAATGGATACTCCATTATTGTAATTATCTCATAATGTATAATCTGCACAGAAAAATGCTATTAGAAATCCTGTAGAACTCTTTGACAGCTATTTAGAACTCTGATCAGAACTATGTTTGCGCTAATAGGCAAATAATTATTTTAAAAAAACTAAAAAAAACTCAAGTTTGTGGTAATTTTTACTATTTTTTCGGCGATTTAAATTTTGTACAGAGAACTCCAGAACTACTGCATATCTGTCTAGAACTCTGAAAAAAATTTACATTTTTGACTAAAGGGGTGCCAACTTCACACGACTCTGACGCAATTTTGTGTAGTTTATGTCCCTCATTTACGCAATTAGCTCATGAACTATTATCTGGGCAAAAAAATATCATTACGATTTTCTGCAGAACTCTTTGAGAGCTATTTAGAACTGTGATCAGAACTATGTTTACGCTTATAGGCAAATAATTATTTGGAAAAAAACTAAAATTTGTTATAATTTTTTATAATTTTTTCGCGAATTAGTGCAGAACTATTTAAATTTTGTACAGAGAACTCCAGAACTATTGTATATCTGCCTAGAACTCTGAAAATATGCACACTTTTGAGAAAAGGGGTGCCAACTTCACAGTAGCATGTAAATGGATTCCCTCTTATTGCAATTATCTCATGAAGTATAATCTGCACAGAAAAATGTCATTAGGGTTTCCTGTAGAACTCTTTGAGAGCTATTTAGAACTGTGATCAGAACTATGTTTGTACAATTAGGCAAAACATTATTTTGAAAAAACTAAATTTTGTGGTAATTTTTCGTATTTTATCGGCGAAATTTTGCAGAACTATTTAAATTTTGTACAGAGAACTCCAGAACTATTGTATGTCTGTCTAGAACTCTGAAAAAATGTACATTTTCCAAAAAAGGGGTGCCAACTTGACAGGACTCAACGGGTGTAACCCGGCCGCACCTCGTGAGCAGCGCGCCCGGTCCTCCCGCTACCGCGGCGGTGCGCGGCGGCGGGTACTTTACGAGGCTAGCGGTTCGTTTTGTGCGCCGGCCGGTTGGCCGTGAGGCGTAATTCAGCCCACAATCCTCCCACTCCCCCCCCCCTCCTACCTCCACAATCCACCATCCACAGCACGGCCAGAGTGACTTGTTTATTTCTAGAGGCGATATATTTTTTAATCTCTCTGAGTCCGGGCGTGCGGCGCAGCGGCGTCGGCAACATTCGTCACGATTCGTGGCGGCCTTAGAGCGCTCGGCGTGTCGGGATTACGGCGATAAATCCAGACGCCCTGTCCGGCTGCAGGCGACGCGACGTGGCCGGTGGTGGAGAGGAAAACCGTACGCAGTGGAGGCGGACATGTTGGTGCCACTACCTGCGACGAGCTAAACCGATTATTAAAAATTCCTAAGCAGAAAATTACAGAACTATCAGATTTATAAGTCATGGTTGCAAAATACTAACACGAATTATTTACAGACGAATGGAAAAACTTGTGGAATCCGACGTTGGGAAAGATCAGTTTGGATTTTGGACAAATGTAGGAACACGGGAGGCAATACTAACATTACGATTTATCTTAGAAGATCTGGTAAGGGAAGGGAAACCTACGTTTTTGGCGTTTGTTGATTTGGAGAAAGCTTTTGACAATGTCGACTGGAATAAACTCTTCTAAATTCTGAAGGTAGCAGGGGTAAAATATAGGGAGCGAAGAGTTACATTCAACCTATACAAAAACCAGACAGCGGTCGAATGGCAAGTAAGGGACACTGAGGTTGGGAAGGCAGTAAGACAGGGTTGTAGCCTTTCCCAAATATTGTTTAATCTGTACATTGAGCAGGCAGTGATGGAATGGAAAGAGAAATTTGGAGAGGGAATTAAAGTTCAGGGAGAAGAAATAAAAAGTATGCGGATTGCCAATGACATAGTAATTTTGTCAGGTCTGCAAAGGATCTGGAAGAGCAATTGAATGGAATGGACAGTGTACTGAAATGAAGATATAAGCTGAACATTAACAATAGTAAAACGAAGGTAGTGGAATGCAATGTCAGAAAATCAGGCGATTCTGGAGGAATTAGATTAGGTATGATACAATAAAAGTAGTAGATGAATTTTGTTATTTGGGTAGCAAGGTAACTTCTGATCGCGGAAGTAAAGAAGATATAAAATGCACAATGGCTATGGGAAGAAAAGCGTTTCTAAAGAAGCGAAACTTGTTAACATCCAATATTAATTTAAATGTTAGGAAGTCCTTTCTGAAAGAATTTGTCTGGAGTGTAGCATTGTATGGCAGTGAAACGTGGACCATAAGGAGTTTAGATAAAAAGATGATATTAGCTTCTGATATGTGGTGCTACAGACGAATGATGAAAATTAGATGGGTAGATCACTTAACTAACGAGGAGGTGCTTAACCGAATCGGGGAGAAAAGGAGTTTCTGGCATACCTGACCAAGAAAAGGGATAGATTGGTGGGAGAAATTCTGAAACATCAAGGAATTGTCAACTTAGCATTAGAAGGAAGCGTATGGGGTAAAAATCGTAGAGGGAGACCAAGGGACGAATACAGTAAGCAAATTCAAAAGGATGTAGGTTGTCGAACGTATTGTCAGATGAAGAGACTTGCACAGTACAGGGTAGCGTGGAGAGCTGCATCAAACCAGTCTGCGGACTGAAGACCACAACAACAACAGCAACAAGCAGAAAATTGACGTCCAGCATAATGAAACCATGAGGACGCTAACAGAGACGTTAAAGTCGACACTTCTAGAATGGCTTCACGGCCTTCCAAACATTAGGGGAGGCCGGGGCACGTTGGCCATAGGGGCAGGATGGCCCAGTCGAATTAGTTCTTACAGCAAACGCTAGAGCGTCTTAGGAATCAATCAGAAAGTAGATAGCACTGTCCCTCTCCTTATACAGGGCCAATACCACAGGCGGCGAAGTTTTGGACAAGCTGTAGTCCTTAATTGTTTTTCTGCGTGTTTCAGTAAAATTTGAAACACGCCCACTGATTGTGTGGTCGTGTTCCATTTTGATTTATCCTTTAACCTAAAGTGTTTCCGCCCCATTCATGATATCTGTGTGTTAATTATTTTATTATATTTATTAATGATCAATGCCTCGTGTTTATGTATGTCTGCCCCTTATTTATATATTTTTCCACCCGTGTGATTGAACTTGTCTGTTCATGTGTATGTGGAAGGTTGCTCTTAACATTGACAGACTGCCACGCAATGGCTTACACTCGCCGCCTCCTGCTCTAGACCTCGTTTTGCTGTAGTTAGAACGCATGGCTTCGTTTGTCGTCTGCTGGCTGGCAAGAGACAAGCTTACTTGGCAAGGTGGCGAGGTGGCCGTGTTCTTAGTGTCGTACCAACCTAATCTTGGTCGAAAGAGGTGACAGGCGACCTCTCTGGGAGCGCTTGTAGACGGAATTGTCTTGGCCAGGTAGCAAGGCTTGGTAAACACTAGTCTCTGAACGGACTCTGTGTCGCTTTTAGCGCGCTCTCCATCCGGTGTATGGCGGGCGGAGGTTTTTCCTGTGGCCTTGGAGCTTCACTCATGCTGCAACATTGGAAGTAAGTACAGTACTTAATCAGATGATGCTGAGGGGAAGACATGCTTTCTTTGTGATCAGGCAGTCTTGGTTTTTCAGTGATATTTTTCTTGAGTAATTCTTTCGCTATGCGAGGTGAAATGTTTCTTAATTTACAGAACTCGAGTAAATTCAGTGTAAATTTATTATTTGCAATTTCATTCCAGTGATGATTGTGTGTCCAGTTTACTCAAGTTAGAGCCACGGTGGAGTAGCCGAGCGGTCTAAAGCGTCTCGCTGCGGAGCGCGCGGTTGCTCGCCGTGAAGGTTCGAGTCCTCCCTGGGGCATGGGTGTGTGTGTTTGTCCTTAGGTTAGTTTACCTAGGTTTAAGTAGTTTGTAAGCTACGGACTGATGACCACACAGTTTGGTCCGATAGATTTACAAAAATTTGAACATTTACTCAAGTTAGAATACACATGTGTGGCCTTCAGCCTTTGTATAAACCTAGTATGTTTGAACTTCCTTCATGTTTCTAACTAACTTTTCATGTCGAATCAGTATCCGTGAGTATGTAAATATTTCTTAGATTTTCTGGTTTAATTCCATCTTTCCTGTCTTGTATGACAGATTGCACCAAGTGCTTTTGTAATGGTCATAACTTCAGCCTTCAGCCATGGTTTCATTAATACTAGCTTTCTTCTATACAAATTGTCCCATATGTTCTATTCACTTATTATGAATTAATTTCCTTTGTAGGTTCTATGTAATTCACTGTGGTCACAAATCACATGGTACTTAAGAATAGTATGATGCTGCCTTCCCACACATGATTTCGTTTAGTGCACAGTATAATTAAATTAGTGATTAAGACACCCACCATCTCGTCAAGACCCCTGCCGATGCTTCGTTTCGCCACTGCTTTCATGTGTTTGAGCATTGTTATGTACTGCCGAGCACTATGTGCATGTCTATGAATGATTGAATGTGCTTTCACCTACCCATTGTGTATTTGAAAATTTCCTCCCACGTTACCTCCATATTCATAAAGGGCAGAAACAATTTTAATACGAGCAGTAATTACATGGTTTAATTCACTTTTGTACAAGGTGTATGCTTAATTTGATCTCCCCACATTTATTTGCTTATTATTTTACAGAATAGATTATGATTTCAATGTATCAAACCACTGCTTTATGATTTCATGCTCCCCATTCCATGTTTAATTATCTATTCATTTATTTTTAACGTTGATTTTGTGTTTGTTAAAACGTTGGCTGCTCCCTTAAGGAGTGAGCAGTTGCATAAATTTCACATTTAGTGAGGCCACTCAAAGTAATTTAGAGCAGCAGTGAGCGTTTTAACTTATATTTGCAGATCTTAACTGCCCAAGATCTTGCTTATTTTAATAACAGGCTACTTTCAAATTCTACTCGTCGATTATTGTGTGTTATTTAACTTTTGCTTGCTTTAGGCGCAACGGGATGGGTAGTATAATAAAAGGTCGTACTTTAAGATTATTTCTATGTGGCATACAGACTTAATTGCTTCAGTGAGTTTTCTAAAGAACAGAATTTATTGAAAAGATGGCGATGGGGCAGGTTGGCCCAGAGAGGACGGGGCACGATGGCCAGCCGAGACAACCTGTCACGTCCTACAGGAGCTGTACTTCTCTAAACTCGAGGGAAGGTTTGTTACTTTTAATGATAACAACGTTTATAATTCTTAGAGTTTATTAAACTATTAAAATAATAGTCGAAGTTAAACATATTTTGATACGTTCCAGAGGTCAAAAGTTGCAACTTTTGTTTTATTTGTAGTATCAAAAATGATCCGAAATTATTAGAGAATGAAGAGGGGAATGATTTCTGAAGATACGATGCTAAGAGCAGTTTTAGAAGTAAAAGAAAAGGAAATATCTGTGAGGACTGTTGGCGAAGACTTTGGGATTCCAAGAAACCAGTACCAAGAGGTAGTGTGCTAAGTACAGACGGACCTCTTGTCAGTTTGCACAGGTAATTGAAACTCAGGAAATAAAAATTGAATTTCAACCCTTGCCATTGCACAAAAGCATTGGCAAGTAATAGTGAAGAAAAATTAGATCACAGACTAGAATGTGTTTCGGGTAGTTTTGATTTCTGCCATCAATGGTGCAATAGGGGGTAGAAAGCTGCATCAAAATACTTAATTAGGAAAGCAGTTTTGAAGCTAAATCTATGAAAATTTATATTCAGAAGTAGAAACAAGCAATGTAGACCGTGCAGTCTACGCGTGCCAAGCAGCGGGAATTAACACAGAAATCACGAGAAGAAAAAGTATTATGTTACTTAAATGTATAAGGCCAGATGAACAGAATTATACGATTTCTATTTTCTTTCTTTCAAAATATAGTTTCTGGTTTGTAAGTAACACTGCCCAAAAACTTCGCATGGTGGTACAATATCAATACTACGATGTTGGTCTTATGACTGTAGAAATTATTGTATTTCGAACTATTTCATGTGAAACCTGCGAAAACACGTCGTTTTGGTGCATAATTCAGAACAATCCCATTATTACCACATTTTAAAGTCAACTATCCCTGAAGACAAAACTTGGAAATTCCTTTTGGCCCATTATCTGCTAAGTGACAACATATTGTCATATCTTTCATATCGTAACTCTTCAACTGGTATAGGAGATGCCGTTCGTTCTTCTTTTAGACTTATTGTCCATTTTGTAGTGGTCTACCAGGCCTCTTCTTCCCAATAAATAAAAGTCAGTTTTCAGTCTCCCTTATAAGAACTCGTTAACAATTTTCTATAATACAGGAACTTCATGGCTTCGTCATTCCGTTTTATAAGTAGTTTTCCATCTGGCGAAAAAAATATTGTCACAAAATTGAAAAAAAAGTGTACCTCGGTAACTTATGCTTGGAGTGTCTGCTAAAGATTCAGTTTATTGCTGAACTTTTTGGAAAACACAATGAAACATTTTATTGGAGAGCTTAAATGTTAATTTTAAGCACTGTTGCCCATCCAAGGATGAAACTTGAAACTTGTTTCAGAAAACCACGCGCAATTTTGATGTTGCTTGAGTGCACCATTGACAAAGGGTTAAGCTAGTAACTGATACAATTGCAGAGGGATAGGGCCAGTGGCGTAACTAGCACTTGGCTTTGGGTGGGATAGACCTGCTTGACGAGCAAAATTTTAGTCAGTTTCCAGACAGACTCCCATCTACCACTCCCGTTGAAGAAACTAATTCACTCCCACCCAATGAAAGATTATGGTAAAACACCCCAAGTTTTCAATCTTTACCTTCACCAGATTGCTGTTATACGATTTCTTTCCTTTTTTTGAGGGGGGGGCGGGTTCTGGGGGGGGGCTTCTATCCCTCTCATCCCCCCCCCCCCCCCATAGTTACGCCACTGGATACGGCTAACAGTCCTCACAGATATTTTCTTTTCTTTTACTTCTAAAACTGCTCTTAGCATCGTATCTTCAGAAATCATTTCCCCCTTCATTCTCTAATAATTTCGGATCTAGCAAAATTTATACCTTGTCATTTGTAGTATAGCGTATATGTAACGAAATTTTAAGTTAATTACCCAAATGTCGGTTTCGGCCGAAACTAGAAGAGGAGCCGAACATTCAGCTACGGTTCCGTTTGCAAATTATGTTTCGGTGGGAATCTAGTAACGAGAAATGTCACCGACGCTCAGATACCAGCTGCGTGTGCCGGACGGCTTAGGCGCGGACCAGCCAGTTAGCGGGTAAGCACACACAGTGCCGTCTGACGGACGCCTATTTATCTATCCGCCGGCGTAACGAGCGCTTGTTAACGCGTCTAAGCGGCGGCGGGCATAACTCCCCCGGCCGCTTGGACCGCCCCCTCATGTTAGTCTAATGAGCAGAAGTCCTGGAGGCGAGGCGAGGCGAAGCGACTCCTGCTGAGCCGTGCCCCACTAACTACCGGTCTGATTGGTAGGCGGGCAGCGTCGCTTATGTCATTTGTGGAGCGAGAGACTGCCCAGGCACCTGCGATGGGATCGCGCCGCGGCCGTGTACTCGGTGCTTTATTTCGCACCTGACGCCACAACGTAAGGACAGGTGCCACGGACACACGACCGCGTCGTTAGTGGCCAGATAATTTCATTTCGACCCAATTGTAGCTCATTTAAGCGGAATGAGACGGATGCTTCGCAAAGTGGGTTTGGGAACACGCTATTTCGAAAGTGGTTTTAATTTAAAAAAAGGTAAAGCAGTCAACAATCCGAAAATTGGTTTGAACACCACAGTACTTTACTAGGCATGGTGCTGTTTGGAGGTGGTATGCCGTTGCCTAAATCCTCTGACCTTCGAACTGACTTACCCAGCCAGTTATAGGGGGACCTACAGTTTAACGTGGGTTCCGAAGCACGGTGCTAGTCGGTATTTTTCACATGAGCAATACTGCCAGAGGTGGAAGAAGTGGAAAGTGACAGATAAAAATCCTAGGACCTGGCGGGGATCGAACCCGCGACCTTTGGATTTGTAGTCTGGCACTCTACCACTGTGCAACCGAGGCGCACTGGTTTTAATTATCCGGGAAAAAATTTTTCTTGTTCCGTCGAACAATAACGCTTACCCAGAAGACAATTTCAAACTCTAACACTGTATACGAGTAACTTTAAATGAAAACAGGTAATTTTGTAATTGGGGCATCCGCAGCTGAGAAAAGGCATTTTAATACATGAATTTATCAATTATTTTTTTAAAATGGAAAATAAATTTTTTTTAATTGATAAAACTACTATTTAAAAATAGCTTCAGAGGATTGTCAGTCTATAAAACAGATAAATTCTGGTACCGCCTCAGCTGTTTTATTAATCCATAACTGATGAGGTGATAATTTTGTTACGCAACTGGTAAGGTCGGGTTATATATACCCATTAATTTCCATGGCCCTCATACTTCAATGGTGAAGGAGAAAAGAAAAGTTTCTACTTATATTTCAAAAGTGACCTTTATCGACATCACTGACCAACTTTCGGCAGCAGAAAAATATTTAAAGTTAACAGGGTAGATAACTTGTCAAATACCTGTAAGGCCATTAAAATTTGCAACGTTTTCCATAATCCAAATATCTGCTAGTTTTTTTTATCATCATCATTTATTGTACATAACAGGCCATTAAGACCCATGACAGAAGGCAAAAGAAATATTACAAAGATTAATTACTATATAAAGTTCACTGTCAAAATCAGTCACACAGGAAGGAGTACTGTCCCAATCACAGTCGCAGGTATCTATTGCAGATGTTGAGCCACTTTCTTCTGTCCATCGCATCTTCAAGGGATGCTGTTGGTTCTACCTGCTGCAACGTTCTCATCACCCTATCTTTCCATCTAGTCCTTGGACGACCTCTTGGACGTCTTCCGATCAGCTGAGAGTTAAACGCTCGGTTAGGAATAGATTCTCCAGCTCTTGTGACATGTCCCAACCACTGAAGTCGTCGCCGTCTGATGTACCTACCAACGTCTACTTTTCCAAAACGTTGGTACAGGTCCTCTTTTTGTCTCCTTTCCCATCTTCCATTTTCTATATTATAGACAAATAAATGAAATTTTAGTATTACAGTATAAAGAAACAACAAACCTTTGTACAAACGCACTATTCTTTGACAAATTATTACACGCACAACAATTACCAAGCCATACTCTGCGCAATCTCGGCGTACAAGCATTGTGTAGGCTCTGCACACCGACACTTTGCAGCTGTTACAGATGTCTTTTGTTTTTCTGTCAGAGGCTGGTAGTCACTTCTTAAACCTCACTTGTTTGGCCTAGTCTCCTCTGATTTCGTATGTAACAGGTATCTCGAGTTTTCTACTGAGGTTTAGCCGCAATTCACGGGGCAAATGGTTGATTTGAAGCCGACGAATGAGACGGGGCTCTATAAGTTCTTTGGCAAGATTTTTTATATATTCCATATAGATATCAAAGGCATTCACTAGGCTAATGTTCATGAGAGTGAAAAATATGGTTAAATAACTGACGTGTTATTCAGTAAGCAGAGTTTCCAGTAATAATGAATCAAATAAACTCACTGCCTGGATGACAACTGCGCCCAGGGCTATTAGTTATCATAGGAAACCTCCCAGATGCCATACTACCTATAAAATAGCATACGAGGATATTCCAAAAAAAGTTCCGCAACAGGTGAGGTTGGGTTAAAAATACCCAGTATTTTAAAAAACCGCGTAAAAAATAAAACAATTGACCAGTCTGTTGAGTACCGCGCATCGGGCCGACTCGCAACGAACTGACTTGAAGGTATAGCAACCAACAATGATGTACTCACGACAGTCGGGTTTCAAAGATTTAGCTCGGTATTTGGCACCCAACATCACCAGTTACGGGTTAAGATCACTCCTTATGGATCCACTACCGGTTCCCCGTAATTACAGACGCATCTTCAGGTGTACTGCATTAAAACAAAAACTAGAATTAAAAATACAGCAATGATATAGTAATAAGCGTGCCAGGGATTAAACAAAGTTGTACTTACAAATTTATTCATTTCGAAATTCCTCACTAAGTCCCAATGTTCGAATTACTTTCCTCTGTCATCTGATTAAAATTTACTTAAAAGGTCTGGGATATATGGAAACATTCCCACGTATATCATCAATCAAAATTAAAAAGCAGGGCGTTAGATTCTAGAACAAATGGGAGCGTATTTTTTTAATACCGCATTGTCCAAAAACCTAAGGAAAAAGAAAGACACTCTGAAATTTGAAGCTGCAGTAGAATAATGGTGGTAAGTCAAGAGGGGGGGGGGGCGGCACTGCTACGAGTTGACAGTTGAAAGCAGTCGAGCTGGGGTATCAAGTATACTCTCTATAAAGAAGACTACAAAGACAGTTACAGATTTTTCAGGAAGATACAACGTGTGTTTCTAATGTTGCATTCAAACATTGTTAACTTTCCCTACAGTTTAATCGTGCTATGAACAATACTTCACCGGCCGCGGTAGCCGAGCGGTCTGCCGCGCGCCAGTCACGGTCTGCACGGCCACTGCAGTCGGGGGTTCGAATCCCTCCTCTGGCATGGCTGTTTGGTGTCGTCTTTAGTATAAGGTAGTTCATAAGTAGTTTGTAACATTAGGGACTGATGACCCCGCAGTTAAGTCCCTTAAGGTCTACAAACATTTGAACATTTTTGAAGAATACTTACGACTTCTAAATTAATCAACGCAGCTGAAATCAGTTCGCTTTAATATTCATTCCCAGACCAAAATAATCTGTAAAAAGGAATATATCTTCAGGGAGTCTTCTCCGTGGTCATATTAGTTGTTTACTCGGTTTGGTTAAAAAAAATAGTAAGAGGTTTCCTGAATTTTATTTCCCAAATACAGATTGGAAAAATGGTCACGACACATTTGATGTCAATTTTAAATGTAATATATTTAGTAAGGTAGCTTAGTTTCTGAATAAAAACATTCGAAAATAAATTTCTTTACATATTCTGCTCGTATTAGTCGACATAATGGAAATTAGTGCAATCGTTCCTAAACGTAGCGGTTCATGCCAGAATTTGCTGACAGAGAGATGTTCGGAATAATAGTTACAACTGCTTTCTAAATCGCTCTTGTGTGATGTGGACAAAGCGTGGCCGATTGCAGGCATGAGGCAATACCGATGGCGTATCTGGGCGGCCGTAACAAATTGTATCTATAAAGCAAATGGAGATTACAAATTATCAATGTTATTACATACTTATAGACCAAGTATTTTTTTTAATTTTATATCAATATCGCAAGTTGATTTGATTCCGTTGCTTTCTATTTGACAGATACCTAGGACATTAGAGACAAACGAATGCAGAACGTAGTGAATTTCGTATATATGGTCATTGTGGTACACATATATTTCCGTCGGTCTTGGAAACGTGGTCGGATAGCCGAAAGTTACAAGGCGACCGATTACGAAAAGCGGGTAATAACGGTTGAAGTCGCAGCTAGGCACAAATTTTCGTATGTCTCTAATGAGTAGTGCATCTATACCTAATACAGGAGCTGGAAATTCGATATTGGGATTAAAATTTTGATTTAAATTATTTCATCCGCAGAAAGTCGTCAACGTCGAAGATTAGGACGTAGTGACGTTGTGAAGCTCCTTCCTACGTTTTCGCTACATCCGCGAGACCATCCTTTGTCCCAGTCACTGCGCTCGAGTTGAAGTTAGAAGCACTCTACTTCGTTACGTAATCTTCGCTACACCACTATCGGCAAAGGAACTCTTAATTTAATTTTCATTGGTGGCTCTGAAAATACTTAAAGGTTCGCCTTAATTCTGTAGAGAAGGATATTGGATATTTCGTCACAACTAATCGCCTCTTTTCCCTAGCTAGAAACAAATCTGTTTCTCTCAATGCAAAGCTAACAAAATCATTGGTTCTACAAAGTATCACATGGATACCTGCGAAAGATCTGCTATCAACCCAGAAAAATGATGTGGCCATCGGGTGTGTTGTAATACTTAATTTAATTGATTTGAAAATGGGCTAAAAGATCCGAAGCTGGTAAGCCTACAAAATGGAATGTGTGTGTCCACACGCAGAGTCATGTAATGGGCACTGAACTCCTACTGACAAGAAAGTTTTATCTACCTAATACGTGTGAAAGTATTCATCCAACTTTATTCAGAATACTTGAAAGCTCTGCAGACTCATACATTTTACTAAAATCACTCCACTCCATATTTTTGTGGCGCTGGCACAGTTACCGCAACAGATATTTCGATTAAAAAAAAAAAAAAAAAAAAAAAAAAAAAAAAAAAAAAAAAAAGACAGTCTTGGTTGCGCGTTTCGTCTTTTGATGATGCCCATAAGAGGCGAAACGCGTCATGTATCAATAAATGAAACATCAATTTTGTGCAACTAAGACTTTTTTATCAGCATAAATTTTATGTTACAAAGTGTTTATTTCTCAGTGCAAGACTTATTTTTAGTTGAAACTATCTTAAATTTATGAAGGTTTTGTTTGCTGTTACACACAATTATGTCGTATAAATAATCTTCAAATAACATTGTTGAGCATCACGTAAAAAACAGAAGAAACAAAAATTATTTAGGGAAAATAAATTCCAGCGTCCATATTTTATTCTGAGAAACACTGAAACAGTATTGGTACTTATGGCCAAAGTTTCAATTTTGGTACTTGTTCAGTTCCGAAGATATGGTTGTGAAGGGGGGGGGCGCCAAAATGGGAACCGGCACTGGGTGGCAGAAATCCACGCTACGCCTCTGATTGAAAATCTGAAAATTAGGATCTGGGAGCATCATAATTATAAATAATATATTAAAAGGAAACCTTAAACCTCTGATCGGCAATGGAGAAGAGTACATTGGAGGTATTAAAACAAACACTTGAATCATAGTCGCCGGGATGTGGAAGACTAATGACTTTGAGTTGTTTTCCCTGTTTAAGACCGTTTGGATACCCTACTACAGAGCGCCTGGGCAAATATGTTTTCCCCCGTGTCGTTGCAATATCGCCCGCGACCAGTTCACTTCTCCGCTTCACAGTACGCGTAGATGTTCAAATGTTTGTAAATCTATCGGACCAAACTGCGTGGTCATCAGTCCGTAGCTTACAAACTACTTAAACCTAGGTAAATTAACCTAAGGATAAACACACACACCCATGCCCCAGGGAGGACTCGAACCTCCGACGGCGAGCAACCGCGCTCTCCGCAGCGAGACGCTTTACACAGTACGCGTATCTACGCCTGCGTTAGTCGTCCACATCCCGGTGACTATGATTCAATAGTTTGCTTTACTACCTGCAATGTAATTTTCTCCGTTGCCGATCAAAGGTTTAAGGTTACCTTTTAATATACTACCGTACATTTCATTCCATTCCATGATGGTGGTGGTGGCGGTTGGTGCAGCAACAGTGTTGAATAATTAAATACTTCTCAGTCTGTGTTGCAATATTTTTTATTCTCCAATTACGCGTTTCACGCTGTTAGCGCATAGTCAGACTGGGCAGGCCGCGGTGCCCGATTGACTCAGGCGCTCCAGTCACGGTCTGCACGGTCACTACGGTCGGGGGTTCGAATCCCCCCTCGGGCATAGATATTTGTGCCGTCCTAGTTCGTAAGTAGTTCATAAGTAGTTTGTAAGTTTAGGGACTGATAACCCCGTAGTTAAGTCCCATAGACTATACAAACATTTATTTATTTATTTTAGTCAGACTGGAAAAATACAAATGTTTTGTTACAGTCCGTGTACCTGGCGGGCAGCGAATCCAATGTGGCTAAGGTGAGTAAATTTTGAAAAGTCAGACTTGGGCGGAGATGGAGCCAGAGAACTGTCTAACGCTGTGGTGGAGGTAGCTTAACAATTTGTGTTCTGTCATTGTTCTCCTGCAAAGAGGTAAACGTACAAAGTACGTAACGGCTACTTGAAGTAGAATAACTAGTGACTAAAGGGGTGTAGTATGGAGATTAATAGAATGCTTTTTATTTACTTGCTAAAACTCACCACAGCAGCCGAGGAGTCGTTGTCGCGGCAGGTCCACGTTTACAACTGGTAGTACTGTTAATAACTGAGGAACATAAATGCGGTCGTTAAACAAAGCGGTATGGGCAGAGTTAAAGTCTACGAGAATGAGTGGCTTGCCAAGCGGTAGCTTGATATTATCAGAGGTGTGTGTGACGTGGGGAAATAAAACTTGTGAAATGATACATGTTGGTATGAAACAATAATAAATGAATGAAAACGAAATTATTAGAGGCCTGGGGGTAGGACGGAAGAAAGATGTTGTGAATTGTCAGAAGGGGGGTCATTTTGGAAAAAGGTGGATAACATGATATCGTAAAAAGCTTGATTTTTTGTGATGAGCTGTTCCTTGAGACTGTGTTCTGGGGACCGTTTCACAAACTTTGTGATTTCTAATTCTTCCAGAAGTGAGAGTCTCTTTTTCCTTTGGGGGCGATGTGAAGAACTTGCAATTTGTCTAGAGGGGGCTGAATGTGTTTGCTTCTTTTGAGATGCTCGGAAGAGGCCGAATTATTTTTGGCAGCGCCTTTCTTAGTTAAAAGATGTTCTTGGAACCTAGTTTTGAAGACTCGTCCAGTTTGGCCAATGTATAATAAGGGGCACAGCAAACATTGTGTTTTGTACACACTGAGAATTATTTAAATATTATTTATAGTTGTAATGCTCCCACATCCTACTGATGAAATATGTCTGAGGGACGAATCGAACCCCTGATGGCGAACAGCAGCGCGCACCTCAGCATGGCGCCTCAATACGCACGGTCACTCTGCGGCAGCTACAAGAAGTATCACTACGTTTCATTATGACAGTAGTTATAGGCCTACCTATGAAAGTGTCGTATGTGATATTGCGTATTGGAATAACCAATCTGTTGCTGGCTGTAGGCCGAAGGCATCTAAATACAGGGTGTCCAGTAAGGGACTCCCTGACTTAAAAATTAAATATCTCGAAAACAAAGATCGATAGAGGAATGCAGTAAACGGTATGTTTATTGTGAAAGCTTTAAGACGTTTATACAGCAGTTTGAAATAATATTTACAAAAGCTGCTAATCGCCATACGTAATGCCTAGTATAAATAGTGATCCGAAGCCCAGAGCGATCAGTTCCACTATTGAAACGTGAAAGGAGGTTAGTGTACCGAAGGAAGAGATAAAAACCATGTACTCCATTCAACAACGCGTTTTTCTGGTGCTAGAGTATCACAGGTTAGAAGAGAGTCCTACGGCAACAAGGCCAAGTTTTCAAGCACGATTTAATGTTCCAAAAGGACCCGATGCGAAAACCATTCGTACGCTCTTTGCAAAATTTCAACGAGCAGGCAGCATAACTGATGATCTAGTGGGGCATGTTGGCCGCAAGCAAACTGCAGTTACGCCTGAAAATATCGCCACAGTTTCTGGAATTATTCAGCGAAATTCAATGTCATCCGTCCGTAGAATTGCATCTGAGACTGGTTTGAAGCGTTCCAGCACGCATATAATACTGAGAAAGAGCCTGCACATGTTTCCATTCAAAATTCAGAAGCACCAGCCCATACCCGTACGAGCTGTGCAACAAAGGGTTGCCTTTGCTAATCAGATGCTCACAATGATTGATAGTGAAGGATTTGATGTTGGCTGCATCTGGTTTACAGATGGATACGTTAATAAGCAGACCTAACGATTTTGGCGTTCCGAAAAGCCATATTGGTGTGAAGAGAAACCCCTGTATTCTCCTAAAGTTACTGTGTGGGCTGCAGTATGCAGCAGATGCATTATTGGCCCTTTTTCATTCGAGAAACGGTCACTGGTGTACGTTACGTTGCAATTTTGGAACGATTTGTCGCCACACAGCAAGCGTTAGAGGATCGACCAGATACTGAATGGTTTATACAAGATGGAGCCCGACCACATCAGACTGAACTAGTGTTTCGCTTTCTTGAGGAATACTTCGGTAATCGAGTCACTGCTTTGGAATATCCCAAATTTACTGGTGTAGGCATGGATTGGCCTCCATATTCGCCGGATTTGACTTCCTGTGACTTTTTTTGTGGGACACAGTGAAAGACATGTTCTACCCGAAGCATCTCGCCACGCTGGACGAGCTTGAATCGGCGATCTCTGTGGCATGTGAATCCATTTCGGTTGAGACACTGCAAAATGTTATGGCGAATTTCATTCTTCGTTTGCGCCACCTCTGCAGTGCCAATGGTGAACATTTTGAAAAACATTGTGATGCGATTGTTTGCAAAGTGTGTTTTATACGATAATTTCACTTATGTATGCTGATATGAGCTGTACAGCATACAGCGCCATCTGTTAGCAGCTTTTGTAACTATTATTTCAAACTGCTGTATAAACTTCTTACAGCTTTCACAATAAACGTACCGTTTACTGCATTCCTCTATCGATCTTTGTTTCCGAGATATTTAATTTTGAAATCAGGGAGCCCTTTTCTGGACACCCTGCACCTCCAATGTAATCTTCTCCATTCTCGATCAATGGGTAAGGTTTACTTTTAATATATTATTTATAGTTCTAATGCTCCCACATCCTACTGATGAAATATGTCTGAGACACGAATCAAACCCCTGATGGCGAACAGCAGTGCGCACCGCAGCATGGCGCCTCAATACGCTCGGCCATTCTGCCGCAGCTACAAGTAGTATCACAACATTTCATTATGACAGTAGTTAAGGTATATCTATGAAAATTTGTATTAAGAAGGAGAAACAACTGGTGCAGACCAACCAGCCTACGCATGCGAAGCAGCGGGCGTTAAGCTAGTGTACAAACACACGGAGGCTGCAACTTAAATAGTGGCAATACTGCTGCGACGACCTTGTGCAATGGAATCTACTATTCTCGTAAATAGCACATGTTGTTTTTCTTTTTGCCTTTTTGTTATTATGTAAATTATAATTGTTTTTTATTTCGATGACCGCTATCAGCAAATTGTACTACCATCATGTGATCTGTCGATCGCAGTAGCCACATTACACAGGAAAGTTAGTGAAATTGTACTTCTATGCAAAGTGTCGTATGTGATATCGCATATTGGAACAATAGATCTGATGGTGGCTGTATAAATCGCCGAAGGCATCCAAATATAAAAGTAATTGGCGAGCTTGGCAGCCGATGTAAGAAGAAATAAAACAATTGAACACATCGCTACGTAAAGTGAAAAGTTTCCTCTTCTCCGTAAAAAAATAAAAAATAAATAAAATAAAAAAAAAGAAGTGAGAGACAGAGAAAGAAATGTCGTTATGAACGCCTGGCTTATGCACCACCCATCGGGACACAGTGTTAGTAGGAGCAAATAGTAATTCAAAAAGATGTAAAAAGTAGCCTTTTTTTTAAGTTTCCTTGAAATACTGACGTTCGGCACCCTGCAGAGCTAGTTGGTGGCGCCGTGAAGGCAACGTGTCCCTAGCTCCGGCTGTGAGGTATGCCGAACGTCCGTCAGGCGTGCAGTACAATGGGGCCATAAATCAAATCGCCGAGACTACAATGGCGCCGCAGGCAGCGCCTAACAAGGCGAGGGGGCGCCAACCTGGGGAACGGAAAAGTCCCTAAATAAACACCGCGTGTGACCTCCGGATCCCGATGAATAAACACAGGTGGTGGGATGTCCCAGCCGGTGACGCACGACTCTGCAAGAGTGAGCGCTCTACCAGACTTCTGGACCAGTTGTACAGGACTGACGTTGGCTTCTAGAGACACATGGATCTACAATAGTAGACCAGTGAAGCAAATGAAATCACTTAATTGTTTGTAAATCTAGCGGACCAAACTGCGTGGTCATCAGTCTGTAGCTTACAAACTACTTAAACTAAGGTAAACTAACCTAAGGACAGCACACACACACACACACACGCACACACACACACACACACACACACACACACACACACACATGCCCTAGGGAGGACTCGAACCTCCGATGGTTGAGCAACCGCGCACTCCGCAGCGAGGCGTTTTAGACCGCTTGGCTACCCACTGCGGCTGAAATCACTTAACAAGAACAAGTCTTCTGGTTCTGACTGTAAGCCTATTACATTTCTATTTGATTATGCTGACATGATAGCTCCAAACTTAACAGCCATACACAACCGCTCGCTCAACAAAGGATCTGTAGCGAAAAGACTGAAAAGTTGCACAGGTCACACCAATATTCAAGAAAGGCAGTAGGAGTAACCCATTAAATTACAAGCCCATTTCCATTGACGTTAATTTGCAGCAGGGTTCTGGAACATTTCCTGTAATCAATTAAGGTAAAAAGGTAAAGCAGTCAGCAATCCAGAGATTGGCAGCGCCTAACAAGGCGAGGGGGCACCAACCTGGGGAACGGAAAAGTCCCTAAATAAACACCGCACCACGCGCGTCTGACCTCCGGAGCCCGATGATTCAACACAGGCAGTGGGATGACCAGCCGGCGACGCACGGCTCTGCAGGAGTGAGCACTCTACGAGGCTTCTGGACCACTTGTACAGATCCGACGTTGGCTTCTAGAGACGCGTGGATCTACAATAGTAGACCAGTGAAGCAAACGAAATCACGTAACAAGAACAAGTATTCTGGTTCAGACTCTAAACCTATTACATTTCTACGAGATACGTCCACAAAGTAAGTTCCGTTTGGTTATATAAAACAAACGTGTACAGATACAGAAAAAATATTTATTGTACAAAAATCTACAACTGTTTAAACTACTTTTGTACATGTTGTTGTTGTTATTATAGTCTTCAGTCCGGAGACTGGTTTGATGCAGCTCTCCACCCTACTCTATCCTCAGCAAGGCTTTTCGTCTCCCCTTAAGAATGGCAACCCAAATCCTCTTGAATCTGCTTACTATACGCATCTCTTGGTCTCCCTCTGCGATTTTTACCCCACACAGTTCCCTCCAATGCTAAATTTACGATTCCTCGATGTCTAAGAATGGGTTCTACCAAGCGATCCTTTCTTTTAGTCAGGGTTTGGCAAAAATTCCTTTTCTCACTAGCTGCCAAAATATTGTAAGCACTTGTCATAGCGTGGCACAAGTTTCTGTGTGCCTTCTTCATAGAAAGATGCCGCTGTGTATTCAGCCATGTGGTAGCATGTTCTTTCAGCTCGTCATCACCGTTGAAATGTTGACCACCAAGGACAGATTTGTAGGTGTAAGAAGAGGTGAAAGTGGCTAGGAGTGAGACCCGAGCTGTATGGCCGATGATCAAACACGTACCAGTGAAATTCCCACAAGAGTTGTTTGGTCACATTCGCCACATGAGGTCGGGCACTATCGTGGAAACAAACACCACCTTTTGATGGAAATCCTCTTCTTACACCTAAAATTGGTCCTGTTAACACTTCAAAGATGACGAGCTGAAGGAACATGTTACCACATGGTTTAATACAAAGGCGGCAACCTTCTATGAAGAAGGCATATAGAAACTTGTGCCACGCTATGACAAGTGCCTACAAAATTTCGGTAGCTATGTAGAAAAGTAGTTTAACAGTAGTAGATTTTTGTACAATAAATATTTCTTCTGTATCTGTACACGTTTGTTTCACATAACCAAACGGAACTTACTTTCTGGACGTACCTCGTATTTTATTATGCGATAACTGTAACTTAACGGCCATACACAACCGCACGCTCAACAAAGGATCTGTACGAAGAGACTGAAAAGTTGCACAGATCAGACCAATATTCAAGAAAGGCAGTAGGAGTAACCCACTAAACTACAAGCCTATTTCATTGACGTCAATTTGCAGCAGGGTTCTGGAACATTTCCTGTGATCAATTAAGGTAAAAAGGTAAAGCAGTCAACAATCCGGAACTTGGTTTGAACACCACAGTGCTTTACTAGGCATTGTCCTGGTCGGAGGTGGTATGCGGTTGCCTTCCTCCGACAATCGAACTGACTTACCCAGCCAGTTATAGGGGGGCCTACAATTTAACGTAGGTTCCGAACCAGGGTGCTACTCGGTATTTTTCACATCAGCAACACTGCCAGAGGTGAAAGAAGTGGAAAGTGACATAAAAATCCTACGACCTGGTGGGGATCGAACCCGCGACCTTTGGATTTGTAGTCTGGCACTCTACCACGGTGGTAATCAATTATTATGAATTACCCCAACAATGATCTATTGGCCCAAGGTGAACACAGATGAAAATATCGTTCATGCGAAACACAACTAGCTCTTTACTCACACGAAATGATGAGTGCTATCGACAAAAAGATCTCACATTGATTCCATGTTCGTAGATTTCCAAAAGGCATTTGTCACCATACCTCACAAACGACTTTTAACCAGATTGCGTGTTTATGGGATATTGCCCGAGATTTGTCACTGGATATGGGTTTTCCTGTCAGAGAGGAAACAATTTGTAGTAGTCGGTGGTAAGGAATCGACTAAAAAAGTGGTAACTTCCGGCGTTCCACAGGACAGTATTATTGGTCCTTTGCTGTTCGTTATCTACATGAACGATTTGGGAGAAAACCTGAGCAGCTCTCTTAAGTTTTTTGCAGATGACGTCGTCATTTATCGTCTAGTAAAGTCATCCGATGAACAAAACAAACTACAGAACGATCTGAATAAGATATATTAGGGTATGGTGTAAAAAATTCGCAATTGACTGTAAGTAAGTAAAGTGTGAAGTCCACCATATGAGCACGAAAAGAAATCTGTTAAGCTTTGTTTACAAGATAAATCAATCAAAGTGAAGGCCGTAAACTGCAGTAAATACCTAGGAATTACTATTATATCAGACTTTAACTGGAAAGAACACGCAGATAATGTCGTAGGAAAGGCTAAACAGAGACTGCATTTTATTGACAGAACCCTTAAAAGATGCAACACAACTACTAAATAAACTGAATACAATACGCTTCCCCGTCTTTTTTTGGATTATTGCTGCTCAGTGTGGAATCCTTACCAGGTGAGTTTGACGAAGGACATCGAAAGAGTCCAAAGAAATCCATTTTGTATTGTCACGATACTGGGGAGACAGTGTCACGGAAATGATACATGATCTCCGTTGGGAATAATTATAACAATGGCATTTATCGCTGCGGCGTATCACCCGGCATGATGGTATGGGGTGCCATTGGTTACACGACTCGGTCACCTCGTTTGCATCGATGGCACTTTGAACAGTGGCCGTTATGTTTGAGATGTGTTACGGCCCGTGTCTCTACATGCCGATATTTCAGCATGATAATGCACGACCGCATGTTGCAGGTCCTGTACGCGTCTTTCTGGATACAGAAAATGTTGGACTGCTCCCTGGCCAGCAAATTCTCCAGATCTCTCACCAACAGAAAACGTCTGGTCAATGGTGGCCGAGCAACTGGCTCGTCACAATACGCCAGTCACTACTCTTGATGAACTGTGGCATTGTGTTGAAGTTGCATGGGCATCTGTACCTCTAGACGCCATCGAAGCTCTATGTGACTAAATGCCCAGGTGTATCAAGGCCGTTACTGTAGCCAGATGTGGTTGTTCTGGTACTGATTTCTCAGGATCTATCCACCGAAATTCCGTGAAAATGTAATCACATGCCAGTTCTAGTATAATATATTTGTTGAATGAATACCCATTTATCATCTGCATTTCTTCTGGGTGTAGCAATTTTAATGGCCAGTAGCGTACAGTGGACACTAGATATAAATGGGTTGTAGTGTATGGGGCAAGGGACAGGATGCCATTGCTGGGGATTGCGGTGTGTTGTGCAGTGCCGGTAATGGTCCGGAGCTGGGGACGGCCTGCCTTTTGTGCGACATCGCGCTGGGCGGTAAATTCTCCCGCGCCTGGCCACTGTGCCTGCCTCCCGTCGCTCGCAGGCCTGCCACCAGCCACTGCCGAGATTTGTTAGGCAACCCGCCGCGCAGATTTCCGCTCCGTTAGCTGCCGCTGCTTAGCCGGACTAGGCTGGCGTGGGGCGGGCGAATTACGGGGCCTGGTAGGTCCAGAATGGCGCAGAAAAGACGGCGCCCTGTGGGGGTGGCTGGGGGTGGCGGGGGTGGCAGGGGGCGGCGGCTAACAGCAGAGGCCTGCCGCTGGCACCGGCTCACTCCCAGCAGCGGCCTTTTGTCCCGCAAAGTGACGGCGGGGCGGTCGTCGCACTTGCTGGGGGGAATTCCCCCAGACCTGGCGTTCACTTGCAGTACTCTCGACTCCCATTACTACGAAATGTCAAACGCTGTTTCTCTGTGGCGCTACTTCTACATCTGCATCGATACTCTGCAAGTCGCATGATATTTCCCTACTGTTCCATTCTCTAATAGCTCGAAATGTGCTTGCTTCTGATCTTCAGTCAAATGATATGGCACAATTTGACTACATGTTTTCGTCTCCACCAACATCTCAGTAAGGAATTGTCACATGGATTCTCGGTTAATCTGCAGTTCATCCACTGTCAAGTGCAGAGTGAAACGGTAATCGCTCATGATTAATGTCCTCACTTTCTCAATGTTTTTATCACAGATGGCGGTCGCCGGTTGTCTGCTACAGAGATTGTCAGAAACACTTTCCCAGCCTCCTAAAAAAGAGGCAAGCTGTTTGGACACACTCCATCGACTTTGTTTGATCCAAATGTTTAAATCTTTGTAAGGCTTAAGGGACTTAACTGCAGGGTCATCAGTCCCTAAACTTACAAAGTACTTATGAGCTACTTACAAACTAGGACGGCACAAATATCCATGCCCGAGGGGGAATTAGAACCCCTGACCGTAGTGGCCGTGCAGACCGTGATTGGAGCGCCTTTGTCTCCTCGGCCACCACTCGTTCATTGTCCTGTTCCTCATTTCAGAACTATTTTAGATAAGTCTACCACTTTTCCACATGAAAATACAGGACACCTGACACTAGATCAACCTACAACAAGAATATTACATCTTTCGTTATTATAATTAATTTAAAAGCTCTGTGATCCTGAATACCAACGATTAGCTTTTGTGATGTAACTTTAATAAAGTATATATACACTGCCAATATTATACATTTTTAAATTGATGTTTCACAGAAACAACGAAACTGAAATTACTGGGAAGTACAAAAAAGAAATAAAATTTCGACCTGAAACTGTTCATTTTTTGGTTACAAAATCAATAAAGAATCTGTTCTAGCTATGAGCAGAAGGGATAAATTGAATTGTCTCATATTTCTGGTCAATCAACATACTCAGTACTTCAAATAGTCACAATATAGTGGTTTTATTAACAGTCATGCAATGGATCTCTAAGACTGTCTGTCGATGGCCCGGGGCAGTGGCAATACAAAATGAGCTCCTATTTTGAAATTTGGAGGCCCCCAGGACGAGAGGCATGGGACAGTCTAAAACAAATAGATTTCAAGATTTGGGGCCCCCAAAGGAGGGGCGAAGAGTGCGGAAAAAGAAGTGCCCCCGAGATGAGAGTCCCGGGGCGGTCTGCCCCCCGCCGTTCCCCCTTACTCCAACACTGCATTCATGCCGCTGGTTTCCTTGTCTCCAAAGCTCTCCTTTATTTTCCTGCATTCTGTATCTATCTTACACATTCTTCTACACACTTGTATTTGTTCTCTAGCCACTTCTTGCTCAGTCAAATGCACTTCTTTTCAACCTAATTCTTTAGCCATGTACAGTCAACTTTTGCCTATTGCACTTGCTTTTTTTTTCTTACATTTTCTCCTTTCATCAGTTACACTGAGCATCTGTGTTTTTCAGGTATTTCTATTAAGCCTTGTTCTCCTAGCTCAGGGGTTCCCAAACTTTTTTGTCTCGTACACCCCTTCCCAACTTTTTCTGCCCTATGTAGACCCATTGCCTTTTGTGTACTTATTTTTTTTACGAATTCCTAACTTCAAATGTGTTTTCACACCTGATATGGTGCTCTAGCTTTGATAACTTTAACTGTAAAAAAACTAAAAAATGCTTTACAAGTTAGAATATATACGTCATAGTTGTCTGATTCCCCCCTCCCCCCCCCCACACACACAAAATAAATAAATAATTGACCATTGGCCTGCAAACGGAAAATAAAGAATTCCTCCACTGTCTCACTTAGCTAATGAAGCGAACAGGACCAAGCTTTAGTACTGTGAAACTAATTTTAAATTTTGTTTGCGAACTTCCTAAATGTGAACCACTATCGTGGACCGCCTTTTACAACAAATAGACCCCCCAAATTATTTTTCCGCTGATGTGCACCCCTTGGGTATCTATATTGACCACTTTGGGAATCAGTGTTCTAGCTACATGATCCTCCGCTGCCTTCACTACTTTCTCTCTCGAAACGACCCATTCTTCTTCTAGTGCATTAACTCTAAGTATAACGAGAGGCATTGAATTAAGATTGGTACTGTTGCCGAGATTCGAATCCGGGACTTCCTGCTTACCAGGTACGCGCTTTCGAGGGCTAAACTAAGACAGTGATACGAACAAAGTTGAGCGGTTTTTAAAGCGCATACCTAGTATACAGGAGGTCCCAAATTAGAATCCCGGTCACAGTACAAATTGTATTGCAATCCCACTCATATTTAATACCTTTGGTATAGCATGCAATGTTTGTTTCAAGGAAGTGAATTATTGCCGATACAGTTCTTAAATTATGCGGCAAGGCACGTTGGTGCATCTTACAACGATTACGGGGTGCGGCCTGTAATATTTCAGGAAAACGTCTGGCCAAATGTAAAAGACCACAATTGCAGCTACTCAGTTTTATCCATTTCACGGGTGATATAATACGGAACGAGTCGTTTTGTCACATAGTTCAGTTTGGTTAAGGAAATAAGGTGGGTTATTCTCCAAGTAGTGTCGATATTACACGGAACCTTACATGCCGGCTGTCCTCTCATCATGAAATTTCTCTATAATTTGAATTAATCGTTAGTTTCATTGCATTATTTCATTTCATAATGGTTCACTTAATACATCCTCTTGCCTTTCGTCTTGGCATCGTATGATTCAGTACGGCACTCGGTCGTCGCATTTGGTAGACAATCGTGGTCTAAGAATCTCTCACATTTTTTACACAAAATAATTATTAAATTATTTTTTATTAATATCTGTTTTATTTTACGAAGCCTCGACATGATATTCAAAATAAAATTACTTAATTGTCATTTTATCACAGTTAAATTTCCTATATTGACTGTTGTATAATATTCCTCAGAAATGTGTATACAGAGCGCACACAAATTTTTGCAGCGTTCTAAATGCGCCAGAAGCTCATAAAGTTTAAGAACCACTGTTCTAATATACACTACTGGCCATTAAAACTGCTACACCAAGAAGAAATGCAGATGATAAACGGGTATTCATTAGACATGTATGTTATACTATAACCGACATGTCGTTACATTTTCACGCAATTTGGGTGCATAGATCCTGAGACACCAGTACCCAGAACAACCACCTCTGGCCGTAATAACGGTCTTGATACGCGTGGACACTGAGTCAAACAGAGCTTGGATGACGTGTACAGGTACAGATGCCCATGCAGCCTCAACACGATACCACAGTTCATCAAGAGTAGTGACTGGCGTATTGTGACGAGCCATTTGCTCGGCCACCATTGACCAGACGTTTCCAATTGGTGTGCTGGCCATGGCAGCAGTCGAACTTTTCCCGTATCCAGTAAGGCCCGTATAGAACCTTCAACATGCGGTCGTGCAATATCCTGCTAATGTAGGAATTCGCAGGGATCGAATAAAGGGTAGAACCGCGGGTCGTAACACAGTTGAAATGAAACGGCCACTGGTCAAAGTGCCGTCGATGCGAACAAGAGGTGAACGAGACGTGTAACCAAATGCACCCCATACCATCACGCCGGGTGATACGCCAGTAAGGCGATGACGAATACAAGCGTCCAATGTGCGTTCACCGCGATGTCGCCAAACACGGATGCGACCATCATGATGCTGTAAACAGAACCTGGATTCATCCGAAAAAATGACGTTTTGCCATTCGTGCACCAAGCTTCGTCGTTGCGTACACCATCGTAGGCGTTCCTGTCTGTGATGCAGCGTCAAGGGTAACCGCAACCATGGTATCCGAGCTGATGGTCAGTGCTGCTGCAAACGTCGTCGAAATCAGAATGAAACTTCACTCTGCAGCAGAGTGTGCGCTGATATGAAACTTCCTGGCAGATTAAAATTGTGTGCCGGAACCGGGAATCGAACCTGGGACCTTTACCTTTCGCGGGCAAGCGCACTACCGACTGTGCTATCCCGACACGACTCACGATGCCGCCTCACAACTTCACTTCCGCCAGTACCTCGCCTCCTACTTTCCAAACTTCACAGAAGCTCTCCTGCAAACACGCAAGACTAGCACTCCTGGAAGAAAGGATATGGTGGAGACATGGCTTAGCCACATTTATTTATTTATTTATTATTTACCCTTCTTGCGAACCAGCTGCCTTTGGGTATATAGCTGGTCGTGATTACAAAATCTATGTGATACATTTATGCGACTATGATACATTATTTTCTTTATACATTTACAGTAATTAGATAAATAATACAAAGAAAAGCGTAAAAACTTATCATAAGGAAAATAGAAAGGCAAATTAAAAACATCAACTATTTTAAGAAGAGAATAATAGAAGATAGGAAAGATTGCTTTGAGTGACAGTCTGAAGATTAAGAGAGGAAAGTCCAGGGTGGGAGGCCTCGGAATTTACTTCGAGCCCTGCCATCCTGGAGTTTTCTCATTTTGAGACTCTTATGATTGGCTATATCTGTAGGTTACATTTCGCAAGTATTTATACGTCCTCTGTGTCGGGGCTGTCATCTGTGGTGTAATCTGTACTGTTTGTGTTTTCAGTGTCAGATTCATCGTATGTGTTTTGTCTTCTGTTGTGGGCGTTACGTGTTGCATTACGTCTTACGTTCTGTGTGTACTCGTGGTTTTTTTTTTTTTTTTTTTTTTTTTTTTTTTTTTTTTTTTTTTTTTTGTAGTGAGACTTCGTCCGTCAGCCTGTTCATTATGTCCCATCCGTTCTTATCTCGTATTAGTTCGTTTAGGTCTTTAGTCGTGTCAAACATAGTGCGAGTGTGTGTTTTGTAGAGCTGACAGTGTATGACAGTGTGTTCTGGGGTCCCAATTTCTCCACACATACAGCATGGATTGTCACTGAGACCAACACGTGTGAGGTGTGTGGGGTAGGGGCCGTGTCCAGTTAGGAAGTGGATCATACCCCGGCTGGGATTGATATGACCCATTCGAAGACGTTCCCTTATATTCGGGAAAAAGTCATAGACACGTCTTCCTTTCTCGCAGTTTTCCCATTCCCTTTGCCATGCGTCCATTCTCCATTTAATTAGTTGCCTCCGTTCTGTTATCTCTTGTCCAACAAGTTCGTGGACCTTGTCGTATTTCCCCGCCTTCAGCCAGTACATAGCAGCTCTTAGTCGTATGGTAAGGTCTATTGGTGGTATCCCCAGTACCACGCAGAGTGCTTCGTCTGAGGTAGTGTTGAAGGCTCCAGTTAGCCTTAATAGGACACTTCTTTGACCTTTCCTAACAGTGGCAATGTTGGTCTGTAGTGCCAGACGCTGTGCCCATGAACTGGCCGCGAAGCAGATTACTGACTCGAAGAGGGCTATGTGGAATGTACGTAGTGTTTGTGTAGGTAGTCTGTACGTTGTGGTGTTTAGCCTGGCAAGTTTTTGAGTTATCTTGGTGGCCCTGTCGGTCGTCAGTCGTATATGTACATTAAAGGTCAAGCGTTCGTCCAATTGGACACCAAGATAACGTGTATTGTGTTTTCTGCGTATTTTGATGTTGTTGTGTTTTATTGTTGGGTCCCTGATTAGGGTTCCTTTTAGTAATATGTAGACTGTCTTATGTGCTGCCATCTGTAATTTGTTCTGTGTGCACCATTGCCCTATAGTTGCCAGGACATGTGTTGTCTTGTGTTCTAATTGCGTTCTCGAGTCAGCTGTAACCAAAACAAGTAGGTCATCTGCATACGCGACAGTGCCTTTGACCAACTCCTGTTGCCCCAGTAGGTTCAGGAGTGGTTCAAAGGTTATGTCCCAGAAGACGGGTCCACAGATCGATCCCTGGGGGCACCCTTTGGTGATTTGCTTTACTACCTTTTGAGAGTCCTTACGCCATTCAACTGCCCTATTTTTGCAGTAGTCTAAAATGCTGTTATAAAGGGCCTTAGGTACCCTTAGCTCCCGTAGTCTTGTGAACAGTGCCGGCCACCAAAGATTATCAAAGGCGCCAGCAATATCCACAAGAATGGCCAAAGCGTATTTGAGTGTTGTTGAGTGGACCATATCAGTTGCCGCATGTAGGGCGTCATCAATTGACTTGCCTCGTCTGAACCCATACTGCGTAGGATTAAGTCCTAGTAGCTCCCTGTGGGACTGTATACGTTCGCACAAGAGACGTTCCTGGATCTTAGCCAGGTTGTTAATTAGGCAAATTGGCCTATAGGATTTGGGATTCAGTGGGTCCTTGTCAGGTGCTTTTTTAATGATCACTGCATTTGCCAGTTTCCAGGGAGCAGGTACCCGTCCCAGCCGTAAGGCGTCATTACTAAGTTGGTCAGGAAGGGTATGATCTGTGGTGCGGCCATTTTGATGGTTTCCGAGTAAAATCCATCAGGGCCTGGTGCTTTCCTATTTTTTAGTTTGGAGATTGCAATGGCAACCTCTTCCTGTGCAAAAGGAATGGTGACGGCATTGTTGTCATATTCAGTGTTGGTGTTGTGTTTGAATGTTGTGTGGAACGCATCATCATCTGTGTTGGTGTCGTCAGGTAGGAGTTTGTTTAGCAGATATTCTGCTGAACTTCTCCATCCCTCGGTGTTTGTGCCGTCTTCACGTTTCAGTGTCGATAGAACAAAAGGTGTTTTGATGCGCTCCGTGCAAATTTTAAAAGTTCTCCCCATATGTTTGTTTGTATCTGTTGTTCTATGTGTGTGTTCCAGTGTTGTTGTCTGGTCTGCAAGAGTGCGTCTTTGTAAGTCTTTTTGGCTGTCAAATAGAGTTGTTGCCAGTATCGTTTTTCTTGCTCGGTTATAGCCCTTTGGTACCATGTTCTCTTACGTCTTGAGTCCTGTCTTAGTGCAGTTAGTCTGTTGTTCCAAGGGGATCTATTTTTGTTCAGTTTTGCAGTCGGTACGGAGGAATTTTTCGCTGTCTGTAATATGGTCGTCAGAGCATGAGCTCTTAGGTCCACCGATCCCATTAATTCATTTATATGAGCGTCCTCTATTATATGTTGTAATTTGCTTCTATCCGCTTTGTTAAAACACAGTCGTCGTTGTGTCTCGTCGATGTGTGTACGTGTAGATGTTAGGTGTATTATGATGGGATTGTGGTCGCTATGGATGGCACCGTCAAGTACCCGCCACCCCGTCACTAGTGGAAGGGTTTGGGAGTTGACAATTGTAATGTCTATACGACTACTAGTTCCACCTGGTCCTCTGTAAGTAGGCGGTTGGTTGGGTGAGTTAGCCAGGAATAGGTTATTGAGGTCAAGGTGTTGGTTGACCATTTCCCCTTTGATATTAGTTGTGTTAGAGAACCAACGAGTGGACCAGGCGTTTATGTCCGTGGCAATGATTAAGTGCCTGTTATTAGTAATATTGGATAGGCAGTCTATGTAGTGTAGATAGGGCTCAATGTCGTGCAAATATAGCGCATACATTGAGGCAACTACCCACTTAGTCCTTCCTATGATTATTTCCACAGTGACAAGGTGCGTGGTACAGAGGTGAGATATCTGTGTGATGGTGTATTGCGGATTAGTGACGATTATGGCTGCCATA
This sequence comes from Locusta migratoria, assembly GCA_026315105.1. Lineage (NCBI taxonomy): Eukaryota > Metazoa > Arthropoda > Insecta > Orthoptera > Acrididae > Locusta > Locusta migratoria. The sequence continues at coordinate 647,923 of CM048754.1, read as the reverse complement.
GCGTCCGTATGGTGAATGGTTGTGTATTTGTGAGGCATTCCTGTAATTTGTTTCTTAGGTGTGGCTCCTGGAGGCACACCATGTCCACTTCCTGTTCCTCTATTAACCTGGCTAGTTCCATACAGGCGAGTGTACTACCTTGTGCATTTAGTTGTAGAATTTTCATGGGTAGTGGGTCCAAACCATGCATCTGGGACCCTCAAGTGTAGGATCTAGGTACACCCTCCCGTATGCCCTAGCCATGTCTCGGTAGGCTTCCTCCAGGTTGAAGCTTTCGCCTCTCCTGGAGCAAGCCTTTCTAAGGATGTCACAGAGTCCAAGTCCGTCTGTGGGGAGATTGAGTGCCTTCAAGACTAGTCTGTCAGTTCGTTCTGCTATTAGGTAGCAGACATTGGCTCCTTTAGGGTGCATTTGTCTTGTCACTTGTCTTAGGGCTGCCTGAAATGTATGTGGATTTTCCAGTCTTGATAGTTTTGCATTTTCCTCCATTGTCCGGTAGTCAAGTTCATATTCAGCTAGTCGTCGTTTATCAAGGTCTAATTCTATTACTAAGTTTGTAGGTTGTGTGGTATTAGAGTCAGATACAGTGGTGTCAACCTTGTCAGTATGGGTTATGTCGTTGTGAGTAATTTCTGTTATTAGTTGTCGTTGGTACCTCCAGGTTTGGTTGTGTGTTGGGGTATTGGTGTGTATTTGTGTTGTTTTGTGTAGGTGTATATTTACCACTTGAGTCAATGACACCCCCCGGCACAAAGGCGATCGGTCTTATTTTGTGTTTACATTTGTCTACGTTATATATTTTTGGTGTGGGAGCGTTTAGAGTGAAGTTCTTTTTAGTGATTGTTATTTCTTTAGTGGTACTATTTATTTCATCCTCCTGTATGTTCTCATCTGTTATTTCTAGGCCTTCCTTTATTTCCACTACTCTTTTGGCTACTTTGTTTAGGTTGACTGCGAAAAGATCCTTTGTTTTTATGTAATCTATGTTACTGTCTGTGTGTAGTGTTGGTTCTGGTTTTTTGGTGTTGAGGCTTTTAGATTTTTCATCCTCCTTAATGTCTACTTCAAGGATCTCGATACCATTTTCTATTTCTTCTACTTGCTTAGCTAGGTTTTTTAGGTTGGTAGTGATCCTATCCTTAGGTATATTGTGACTTTGGGTGTTGTAAGTTATATTTGTTTGAGTTTCCATGTCGGCTGTTTGTTTATCCTCACGTGGTGTTAGTTCATTACTACCTAAATCTACATCTAGTTCATTATTAACAAAACCTATATCTACAGTGTTAGTAAGAGTTAGATCTATTTCTAATTCTTCTATTCTATACATTAGGTTAATTTGTGCAATCATACTATCAAGAAAGCATCTTTTGATTATTCTGGCGTCTTCATGGTTTCTGGCGCCGCGCCTACTCAGGTCCTCGACGTATTCTGCAGCGTACAGGAACTGCTGTTGTGCGACGTCTGAGGCGACCAGGGACGGGATGCAGCCGAGGTCCAGTTCACCGACCGGCGCGGCGGTGGAATGAAGCCCATCTGCCGCGCTGCCATGAGCGTGCCCTGGTCGACGGTAACTTCTTCCTCTGTTGAAGGGGGTGGTGTTGTTGAGGTTGTGGGTTGTAGTGGCTTCCTGGTAACTCTTGTTGTTGGTTATAATCCATAATCGGTGTTATGTATTATCTTGTCCAAGAGGTGCTTATGTGTTACACAGTCTGGTCCTCCTTTGTGGCTACATGTTCGTTTGCGGTACATGCATGGAATGCATGCGACTTCGTCATTTTGATAGTCAGCTTTAACGTGCCCTGGTTTGGCACATCTGTAGCACACAGGTTCTTTTAGCTTGCGTTGCTTTGTTGAGTGGCCCAGGTCTTGACATGTATAACATCTTGATACTCTAGCGAAGTCTTTAACTCTTAGGGATTCAAAATCAATATATACTCGTTCGGCCTTGACAAGAATGCACCATATTCTGGGGCTAACTTCAAGTACATTGTTGGTTTTATTGCTTCTCTTCCGTCCGGTTTTGAATTTAAGACATGCCTCTTTGTTAAATTCGTCCTTGGGGATGTGGTCTCTGAGATTTATTTCGTATAGTTGCTCCATAAATTCTTCATCCTTAAGGTATGTTGGAACCTGATGGATTATAAGCATTGGTTTCCTCTTTCTAGTTACCTCGCATTGTATGTTTCGAATGGTGGCAGTCTTCTCAGCAACCTTAGCAGCGTCAGCCTTAGTAGCCGTTTCCACGATTACAGTGTTGGTAGTTGATCTGCCACCCCCATGAACCACAGACATTGCCGAGGTGGGGTGGCTTGCGTGCCTCAACGATACAGATAGCCGTACCGTAGGTGCAACCACAGCGGAGGGGTATCTGTGGAGAGGCCAGACAAACGTGTGGTTCCTGAAGAGGGGCAGCAGCCTTTTCAGTAGTTACAGGGGCAACAGTCTGGATGATTGACTGAGCTGGCCTTGTAACATCAGCTAATGTGGCCTTGCCACACAGCTACTGCGAACGGCTGAAAGCAAGGGGAAACTACAGCCGTTACCCTTCCCGAGGACATGCAGCTCTACTGTATGAACATATGATGATGGCATCCTCTCGGGTAAAATATTCCGGAGGTAAAATAGTCCCCCATTCGGATCTCCGGGCGGGGACTACTCAGGAGGATGTGATCATCAGGAAAGACAATACTGGCATTCTACGGGTCGGAGCGTGGAATGTTAGATCCCTTAATCGAGTAGGAAAATTAGAAAATTTAAAAAGGGAAATGGATAGGTTGAAGTTAGATATAGTGGGGATTAGTGAAGTTCGGTGGCAGGATGAACAGGATTTCTGGTCAGGTGAGTACAGGATTATAAATACAAAATCAATTGGGGGTATCACAGGAGTAGATTGATAATGAATAAGAAAATAGGAATGCGGGTAAACTACTATGACCAGCACAGTGATCGCATTATCATTGTCAAGATAGATACGAAGCCAACACCGACAACAGTAGTACAGGTTTATATGCCAACTAGCTCTGCCCATGATGAGGAGATCGAAGAAATATATGAGGAGCTACAGGAAATTATTCAGACAATTAAAGGGGAGGAAAACTTAATTGTTATGGGAGACTGGAATTCGGTAGTAGGACAAGGAAGAGAAGGAAAACTAGTAGTAGGTGAATATGGTCTGGGCAAAAGGAATGAAAGAGGAAGCCGCCTGGTAGAATTTTGCACCGAACATAATGTAGTTATAACAAACACCTGGTTCAAGAATCACAAAAGAAGGTTGTATACGTGGAAGAAACCAGGAGACACCGGAAGATACCAGATAGATTTTATAATGGTAAGACATAGATTTCGGAATCAGGTTCTACAGTGTAAGACGTACCCAGGGGCAGATATAGACTCTGACCATAACTTGTTAGTTATGAACTGTAGGCTGAAACTGAAGAAACTACAAAAAGGTAGGAAAATAAGGAGATGGGACCTGGATAAATTGAAGGAACCTGAGGTTCTTAAGAATTTCAGAGGGAGCTTTAGGCAACAATTGACAGAAACGGGGGAAAATAAAACAGTAGAGGAGGAATGGGTAAAATTGAGAGATGAAATAGTGAAGGTAGCAGAGGAGAAAGTAGGTAGGAAGGAAAGACCTACAAAAAATCCTTGGATATCACAGGAGATACTAAATTTAATCGATGAAAGGAGAAAATATAAAAATGCAGTAAATGAAACAGGCAAAATGGAGTACAGACGACTAAGAAATGAGATTGACAGGAAGTGTAAAATGGCTAAGCAGGAGTGGCTAGAAGGCAAATGCAAGGATGTAGAAGAATGTATAAATAGGGGAAAAATAGATACAGCCTACAGGAAAATAAAAGAAACATTTGGAGATAAGAAAAACAGCTCTATGAATATCAAGGACACTGATGGAAAACCAGTTCTCAGCAAAGAAGGGAAAGCTGAAAGGTGGAAAGAGTATATAGAGGGGCTCTACAAAGGAAATGAACTTCGAGACAATATCGTAGGAAGGGAAGAGGATGTAGGTGAAGATGAAATAGGAGATACTGTACTGAGAGAAGAATTTGACAGAGCCCTGAAAGACCTAAGTCGAAACAAGGCCCCTGGAGTAGATGATATTCCCTCAGAGTTACTGAAGTCTCTGGGAGAACCAGCCATGACAAAATTGTTTCACCTGGTGTGTAAGATGTATGAGACAGGTGAAGTACCCTCAGACTTCAAGAAAAATGTTATAATTCCCATCCCTAAGAAAGCAGGTGCAGACAGGTGTGAAAACTACAGAACCATCAGTTTAATAAGTCATGGCTGCAAAATATTAACGCGAATTATATACAGAAGGATGGAAAAGCTGGTAGAAGCCGACCTCGGGGAAGATCAGTTTGGGTTCAGGAGAAAGGTAGGAACACGGGAGGCAATACTCACTTTACAGCTTATCCTAGAAGATAGATTAAGAAAAGGCAAACCTACATTTCTAGCTTTTGTAGATTTGGAGAAGGCTTTTGACAATGTTGATTGGAATAAACTCTTTCAAGTTCTGAAGCAAGCAGCAGTAAAATATAGGGAACGTAAGGTTGTTTACAACTTGTACAAAAACCAGACAGCGGTTGTCAGAGTTGAAGGGCATGAAAGGGATGCAGTGGTTGGAAAGGGAGTAAGACAGGGTTGTAGTCTTTCTCCATTGTTGTTCAATTTGTACATTGAGCAAGCTATAAAGGAAAGCAAGGAGAAATTTGGAGAAGGAATTAAAGTTCAGGGTGAAGAATTAAAAACATTGCGTTTTGCCGACGACATAGTAATTCTGTCAGATACAGCAAAGGACCTGGAAGAGCAATTGAACGGAATGGACAGTGTGCTGAAAGGTGCATATAAGATGAACATTAACAAGAGCAAAACTAGGGTAATGGAGTGCAGTGTAAGAAAATCAGGTGATGCTGAAGGAATTAGATTGGGAAACGAAGCAATAAAGGAGGTAGATGAGTTTTGTTACTTGGGCAGTAAAATAACAAATGATGGTCGCAGTACAGAGGATATAAAAAGCAGAATGGCAATGGGTAGGAAAGCGTTCTTGAAAAAGAGAAATTTGTTAACATCGAATATTGATTTAAACCTAAGGAAGTCCTTTCTGAAGGCATTTGTATGGAGTGTTGCCTTGTATGGGAGTGAGACATGGACGATAAACAGTGCGGACAGGAAGAGGGTTGAAGCTTTTGAAATTTGGTGCTACAGAAGAATGCTGAAGATTAGGTGGGTGGATCGCGTATCTAATGAGGAGGTACTGAACAGAATTGGGGAGAAAAGGAATTTCTGGCATACCTTGACTAAAAGAAGGGATAGATTGGTAGGACACATTCTTAGACATCAAGGAATTGTAAATTTAGCGTTGGAGGGAAGTGTGTGGGGAAAAAATCGCAGGGGAAGACCAAGAGATGGATACAGTAAGCAGATTCAGACAGATGTAGGTTGTCGTTCTTATGTGGAGATGAAGAGGCTTGCTCAGGATAGAGTAGGGTGGAGAGCTGCATCAAACCAGTCTCCGGACTGAAGACCACAACAACACAGTTGATCTGATTCCCTTGATTTTGACCCTGTCTTCTTTTGGATTGATTGTTCTGGTTATTTCGGCCATCACCTCTTTAGTCGATTTTTTATCTGTTGCCTTGAAAAACAGGACGTTTCCCTGTTTTTCTTTAGCCCTCTGTATTCTAGTTTCGATGGCCAAAGACTGCCTCGGTGTTTGCGACGGGGCTGCTGCCATCATTGCATACGTGGGTGTCTGACTGGTCGTCCTGATTATCTTGTTTTCTTCTTTTAATATTCGTAGCTCTGCCTCCAGCTTGGCAACTTCTTCCTCTTCTGTGATTTTTCCTTGTAATTTTTGAATTTCGTCCTGTAGTTTTCCATTCTGAACTTTTAAACTGCTAATGTCCAAATCCTTCGAATCCAGGTCGCCGATCAGTTTGTTGTTTTGCTCTTCAGTATATCGATTTGACCCTCCAGTCTGGCAAGTTGCAGGCTTCCGGCTGAGTCCAAATCGTGTCTTGATATTTGCACATTGGCGATTTCAAGGGCCTTATTGAGTCTTTTGTTCTCGTTTCTCAATTCAATGATTTGTCCTTCGAGTTTTGATTCACGGAGGGCAGCCTGTATAAGGTATTTTTTGACGTGTGGAATGACACTGGTGCTTAACTTTCTAATTTTTAGCTCCTCTGTTAGGTCTTTGATGTAGGCGTCAACATCCGCAAGTTTGTCCTCGCACACACTTGTTTCGCTTTTGACGGAATCAAAGGAGTCTCTTCTTGTGCTAAGCCTTTTGGAGATTGGTGTCGACTCCATGTTGGACGTCATGTTGGACGCAAGACCGTACCGCCTCCGGCGGCGTCGTCCGCCGCTGACCGCTGGCGGGCAGCGACTGAGGCGATAGGCCGCGCGGCGCCGCGCCTACCCCGCGGCACTCGCCACGCGATGACAGCACTGCAGTTGCGTAGCAACACGACACGCCCGTCCTCAGGCGGCTGAGCCGCGATGCCTCGCACCCAGCAACGACGCGCCGCGCACTGGCCCACTTAGCGGACTTAGCAGTTCTCAGTCTATTGCGTTACTGTAGTGTAACACCAAAAGTAATTGTTCGATATGTCCAAAGTCACTATGGAACGTAGCGTTCACTATGACTTACAGTTAACCGTATTGGTTCATTTGTGCCACTTTCCAACTTAGCCACAGCCTAAGGGATGTTTCCAGAATGAAACTTCACTCTGCAGCAGAGTGTGCGCTGATATGAAACTTCCTGTCGGGATAGCACAGTCGGTAGGGCGCTTGCCCGCGAAAGGCAAAGGTCCCAGGTTCGAGTCCCGGTTCCGGCACACAATTTTAATCTGCCAGGAAGTTTCATATCAGCGCACACTCTGCTGCAGAGTGAAGTTTCATTCTGGAAACATCCCTTAGGCTGTGGCTAAGCCATGTCTCCACCATATCCTTTCTTCCAGGAGTGCTAGTCTTGCGTGTTTGCAGGAGAGCTTCTGTGAAGTTTGGAAAGTAGGAGGCGAGGTACTGGCGGAAGTGAAGTTGTGAGGCGGCATCGTGAGTCGTGTCGGGATAGCACAGTCGGTAGTGCGCTTGCCCGCGAAAGGCAAAGGTCCCAGGTTCGAGTCCCGGTTCCGGCACACAATTTTAATCTGCCAGGAAGTTTCATATCAGCGCACACCCTGCTGCAGAGTGAAGTTTCATTCTGGAAACATCCCTTAGGCTGTGGCTAAGCCATGTCTCCACCATATCCTTTCTTCCAGGAGTGCTAGTCTTGCGTGTTTGCAGGAGAGCTTCTGTGAAGTTTGGAAAGTAGGAGGCGAGGTACTGGCGGAAGTGAAGTTGTGAGGCGGCATCGTGAGTCGTGTCGGGATAGCACAGTCGGTAGGGCGCTTGCCCGCGAAAGGCAAAGGTCCCAGGTTCGAGTCCCGGTTCCGGCACACAATTTTAATCTGCCAGGAAGTTTCATATCAGCGCACACTCTGCTGCAGAGTGAAGTTTCATTCTGGAAACATCCCTTAGGCTGTGGCTAAGCCATGTCTCCACCATATCCTTTCTTCCAGGAGTGCTAGTCTTGCGTGTTTGCAGGAGAGCTTCTGTGAAGTTTGGAAAGTAGGAGGCGAGGTACTGGCGGAAGTGAAGTTGTGAGGCGGCATCGTGAGTCGTGTCGGGATAGCACAGTCGGTAGTGCGCTTGCCCGCGAAAGGCAAAGGTCCCAGGTTCGAGTCCCGGTTCCGGCACACAATTTTAATCTGCCAGGAAGTTTCACGTCGTCGAAATGTTCGTGCAGATGGTTGTTGTCTTGCAAAAGTCCCCATCTGTTGACTCACGGATCGAGACGTGGCCGCACAATCCGTTACAGCCATGCGGATAAGATGCCTGTCATCTCGACTGCTAGTGATACGAGGCCGTTGGGATCCAGCACGTTGTAGGTGTCGCCATCGGCGCTAACCTTGTGTGAATGCTCTAAAAAGCTAACCATTTGCCTGTCACAGCATCTTCTTCCTGTCGGTTAAATTTCGCGTCTTTAGCAGGTCATCTTCGTTGTGTAGTAATTTTAATGGCCAGGAGTGTATTAATTAATTTTATATTTGAAATGATGTATTCTTTATATCAGAACACATCGGAACATACCGGTAAAAGATACTTTATTGTATCGGAATTTTAAGTATGACTCGACCATTTCTCTCAACTCGCCATTGGGCGCAAAAAGTTATAAATTCTCTCTGCATTGTATTGTTTTTATGACTTGATGTTGCACCCTGTACGGCATAACGTAAGTTCTGTTCTGCTTCTGTGGAGCACTTTTACACACAGTGTGGTCGTAAATTTCCGTTACAACCTTCTAGTACGTGTAGAGGGTAGTGAGTACACAACATTTTGAATAGGAACCTATGTCCGGAAACGTATCGTTTGCGTTCTACGACAATTCAGATGATTATCTCATCCACTCATACTTTAGGAATATAATTAAGCGTGACCAGTGCAGTTGTTGCAATCAATTTGAAAACAATACTGAATCGTTCCGTTATTACTTACGCATTTTCATTACAATTTACACCTTATGGTTTACAATAGTCGACAACAACAAGAACCCAGCATCTACGGCACCAGCCGCAAAGTACTGATGCATTACAACAGCGGCTCCATGAGGCGACCACCAACGTAGTTACACACATTGTACCTCCGAAGCATTTTCTGGTACCCTCTCTCCATACCAAGACAAGGAACTCTGAGAGGTTTCTCTGTCCCTAAGCAGACGTTAACGAGTTGCATATCTGAATTGAAACTGTCGTAGAACGGAAACAATACGTTTCAGGACATGAGTTTCTATTCAAAATGTTATGTACTCACTACCCTCTACAAGTCCTAGAAGGTTGTAACGGGAATTTCCGTCCACCCTGTATGTAACATTTTACGTGAACCTATTGCTACACATCATGTGCAGGTTCTGTTTCACCCGAAAATGGCCGAAGATAGACGACGAAACCGGCCGTGTGGACTTAACTATTTCAGACCTGGCGTCCAATATATTGGACACCGAATTTTTTTAAATTTTAGAATACTATACGATTTCGCTTTACATTGAGACCCATTGGCCTGTTTACTCGACATCTGTCGCTGTTAGTCTCGTGCTTCTTGCAGCCATCCGTCACCGGAATGGCGTGCTAGAATGAAAAACAGTGAAATTATCTTATTTATTAATTTATGAATTTTGTACAAAATGCTCTTATCGACATAAGTTCCACAATCAATACGGAGTGACATATATAACTCTTGATTTCTTATTTCACGTCCTTAACTGCCATCTAGGCTCGGAGTCTAATTTATTTGACTTTTTCTATTGTGGAAAGCAAGTATGAAAAAAAGTCGCACTGACGTGTTTTACGGCCCACTTTAGATTTGTAGTTTTATAAGTTTTTGCAAGCATTTTGGACCAAAACAGAAATCTAGATAATAAAAAATCAATTAATAAGAGTCTGTGAAACCCTTTTAGGAAACAAAATTATGTAGTGGCGGGTTCCGAACCACTGACCTTAAGCGTCACAGTCCAACGCATTGCCCATTATGCTACAGGTAACAATTACAAATTGCGTCCTTTAATCTCACACTACTGATCGCTGTTGTTAACTGATGCTAATATGGCATTTGTAGACACTAGGTTATCATTTATCGTACAAAGAGAACTATGTGTTTTTGTTAATTCTTCAGTGCGCCATTGCTTTGATATGACAACATGTAAGTTACAATAAGAAAATCATCAAATACGCAACGCAAGATGGCGTATGCCACAGAGAGTTCTGGGCGAGGAATGTCACTTGACGTCTGCGAACGGCTGGTTATCGTTAATTCAGTGGAGGGTGTCAAAACCCCTTTATTTTTGTAAATATCTCTTAAACGATACGAGATATGATTGAAACATATGAGAGCAAAGTTGTAAAGAATTTTCTCCTCTACAAATTCGGTTATTCAAGTTTCGTGTCAGATGAATGGTTAAGCCGTTATTTTCATTTAAATTTCGAGCTGTCAAAAGACGATCGCAAAGGCCCACTTTTAGTGTTACTAACATAACCTGTAAGAGGACTACCGAATGGAAATCTCGAGTCCTACGTTTACGCTATTCAGGTTGGCAACAACTTATACAGCCATCTTTGTTTTGGTGAAGTAAGATTATCTTTGGCGGCCGGTAGGCAGTGGTTTTGTCTCTGACTTCTGAGTAAGAAGGAATAGCAGTCTGGATTCGATCGTGGAAGGATCGCGCCTGGTAGCCAAGCGAGAGGTTCGGGTGCTAGATGGAGAAATTGAAGATAGCACCTGATGAGGTTTGGAATCTATCAGTGCAAGATAAGTGTTAATACATTTATTTACTACTTTAATGAATTTTTGTGTTTGTTTTTCTTTTATTATTAATATAGATTTCCACTCAGTGAGACTGCATTTAATTAATTTATAACAAGGTTTTTGAGCACGTTTAGTGTAAAGAACGAGGGATTGAAAGTATAATAAACTAATCATTTATATATCGACGTTGTCAATTCTAATACCGCTACCAGGGATAGGGTTTCCTTAAGTTTCGGAACATCGTCATTGCACACATCGCAATAATACACACATTCTTCGGTTCTGTGGTTTGTGATTGTTGAGGTGAATTTATTACTTATTGTTCTTAATATTTTACATAAGGTGGTTTTAATTAGTTTCATTGATTATTTCTTTTAATTTCTTTGGAAAGTAAAGGTGGGATCAAGTTTAGTGTTACATGGATTTATAGGTTAGTGATAGTTGAGTGCATTGTAGAAATTCAATCTCATGAACAAATTGAAGTGAAGAATGTGAAATACTGCGAAGCGAGGTGTCACTTTCAGAATTGAATATTTGCTTCATTTATTTCATTGTTAATTGAGAACGGTGACGGCTGGATTTAATACAGAACATTGCTTATAGGTATTTTGCCTTTATATAGCTTTTGTTAGTAAGACAGTCGGATAGCGTTAAATTAAATAATTCTTTGCCAGTGTATAAAGTAACTAAATCAATAAGTGACCACCCGTTGCTATTATTGCCAAACCTCTCAATGTAGACACATCACCCAGCCGCCCATTTGCAAACCTAAAGTGGGCCAATTTTAATTTCGTCAAATATACAATACCTATGGTATTATAGAGATGAAAAATTGCAAGAATATGTTTTATTCCATTTTCAAAATAATTCAGGACCTAAGCGGTTAAATTAAGTTGCAATTAATGCAACTGGAGCTGGACTTGCATTAAGTTATGAGTTTACTCTGATACCTAGCAGCCGGCACTGTGTGTCCGGTATGGAAGCCGTGCCCTGGCCTGCCCTGAGGAATCCCTGGCTGCAGCCCTCCCCTGCTGGCGTGTTTATTGCCACGCAGCACCCCCGCCGCGCCCCAGACGCACCCCCGGCTTTCGGTAACGCACCATTTACCCTTCTGGCGTGCGTACGTCGTCGTCGTCGTCGTCTTCCGCCCACGCACGCTCAGACGCACGACGCACACAATAGTCCACCCCCTCGGCAAACTGCCACGGCGCGCCTCCTGGAAATCCGACAACCCTCCGAGGCGGCTTCCGGCGCGTTTTTAGGGGGGTGGGAGGTGGGGGGTGGCGCGGCGACCATGACGTCACGGGCGGGCGCTCGCGACTTCCGGCCTGCGCTTCCGTTTGTTTGCGCCGGAAGTGGCTGAGGCGGCGGGGGCGGCGCCGGGGGCGGAGCGGCGGCGCCGGCGGCGGGGGGCGGCGTCGGGACGCCGAGGCGCCGGTCGCCATCGCCGGGGGCGGCGGGGGCGGCGTCGGTCGGCGTGTGTGCGGGTCTCATGGGAGCGCTGAACATAGCAACGCGGTCTTCCTGAGCTGGTGGAATTCTTCGCTTATTCCATTTACTTATCAATGTAAATACAAATAAACAATCCCTGAGACGGATTATCGCCTCGAATATGTCATAGACATTAATGATCAATATGAAGCATCGAATTAAAATTTGTGATGTGACCGGGAATGGAACCCAGACCTCCATGTTTACTAGGCAGACGTCTTACCGCTAGACCACCGCATCACTAGCGATTAAGACGCCTCGGAATAGTCTAAGCACGATTTCCTTCACGTCACAAAATTTTCATTCAGCTTCTGTGTTCCATAGAACATTGCCACTACTGCCAAGGCTCTCCATGCAGCGGAATAGCACCTCGGCAATGGGGGAACATTCCTTCAAAATGTTCAAATGTTTGTATAGCTTATGGGACTTAACTACAGGGTCACCAGTCCCTAAACTTACAAACTACTTATGAACTAGCTAATACTAAGGACGGCACAAATGTCCATGCCCGACGGGGGATTCGAACCCCCGACCATAGTCGCCGTGCAGACCGTGACTGGAGCGCCTCAGTCTCCTCGGCCACCGCGGCCGGCTCAAAAGTTCTATTGAGTGAAATAACAATATTTGAACTGCGGTAATCAATTTTATTTCAGGGCACTTTATAAATAATAATATTTAACCGACTAAATGAGTATACGTACGGCAAGCTACATCCTTTTGAATCTCTTTACTGTATTCATCCCTCGGTCTCCCTCTCCGATTTTTACGCCACACACTTCCTTCTAAAGTTGACGATCTCTTGATGTCTCAAAATATCTCCCACCAACCTACCCTTTCTGTTAGTCAGGATATGCCTGAAACTCCTTTTCTCCCCCAATTCTGTTGAGTAACTCGTCTTTAGTTACGTGATATACCCCATCTAATCTTCATCATTCGTCTATGGCACCACATTTCAAAAGCTTCTATCATCTTTTTATCTGAACTCCTTTTCGTCCACGTTTCACTCCCATACAATGCTACACTCCAGACAAATGCTCTTAGAAACGACTACCTAACATTTAAATTAATACTGGATGTCAACAAAATCCGCTTCTTCAGGAACGCTTTTCTTCCCACCGCTATTCTGCATTTTAAACCTTCTTTACTTCGGTCATCAGAAGTAATCTTGCTACCCAAATAACAAAACTCATCCACTACTCTTATTGTCTCATTACCTAATCTAATTCCTTCTGCATCGTCTGATTTTCTGACACTACATTCCATTAGCTTTGTTTTAGTCTTTTTAATGTTGATCTTATACCCTCTTGTCATGACACTTTATTCTGTTTAATAGCTCTTCCAGATCCTTTGCTGTCTCTGACAGAATTACTATGTCGTCAGCAAATCGCAAAGTTTTCATCCCCTCTCTCTCCAATTTTAATTCCCTCTCCGAATTTATCCTTGCATTTCTTCAGAGCTTACTCAATGTACAGACTGAACAACATTGGGGAATGGTTACAATCTTGTCTTACTTCCTCCCCAACCACTGCGACCCTTTCACGACCTTCGACTCTAATAATTGCTCTGTGGTTTTTGTACGAGTTGAATGTAACTCTTCGCTCTCTATATTTTACCCCTGCTACGTTCACAATCTGAAAAAATGTATTTCAGTCAACAGTGACAAAAGCTTTATCCAGATCCACAAATGCTAAAAACGTATGTTAGCCTTTCCGTAATCGATCTTTTAAGATAACTTATAATGTGAGTCGCGTGTTCCTACATTTCTCCTAAATCCCAAGTGATCTTTCCCAAGTTGGGATTCTATCATTTTACCATTCGTCTGTAAATACTTACAAGGAAAGTACTTGGACTAGAACAAACGCAAATATACCAAAATCGTGTGATAGATAATGTAGAGGTCCCTTATTGCACTAGCGATACTCTCGCATCTGCAAAACTCTGCAGTCGCCCATTAGAGGCATCTGCGTGTGCCATGCCGCATTGCACTTTGACCTGTCGGTTCGCCAGTAGGGACGGTGCAGTGTGCCTCCGAAGTTGCGTTTTGTGACGTTATTTGTGTAGTGAAGCGTCAGATGGGGCGCCGATTAGTAATCAATTCTGCTAATGTATTGCGATTGGTTGAGATGAAATTCCTAAGAGCCGTTCTTCGTGAATACGGTCTTGGTGTAGAAGACGAATCATTCACATGTTTTCTGGTATATATTATAGTGCAGAAATAGGAGCATAGATTAGAAACACTACAACAGTACCAGGTAACATGCGAATGATTCATCTTCTACACCAATACCATCTTCACGAAGGTTTCTTCGTAACTTCACCTCAACCAGTCACACTATATTAGCAGGATTGATTAACAATCGCCAACCCATCTGACGCTTCACCACACAAATAACGTCACGAAACGCAACTTCAGAGGCACACTGCACCGTCCCTACTGGGGAGCCGACAGGTCAAAGTGCAATGTGGCATGGCACACGCAGAGGCCTCTAACGGACGACTGCAGAGTTTTGCAGATGCGGGAGTATCACTAGTGCAAGAAGGGACATTTGCATTATCTATCATACGATTTTGGTGTATTTCTGTTTGTTCGGGCCTAAGTACTTTCCTTTTTAGTGTTAGTATTTTGGAAATATAACTTATTAAACTGATAATAATAATAAATTCTACAGTTCATCAAGTGAGGAGGACAAACATATCACCCTCTACTGGCTGTGAAACAAGCCGTGTACTGCCATTTAAAAAGAAGTAAATAAATAAAAATAAACGCGTTTCCGTCGGACCCGAACATTAGTTTTCCCATTCGGACCGGGCGACTGCGAACGGAAGCTACGGACCCCAACAAATAACCGGCGGAAAAGCAGAGCGTTGTTCCGGTCCGTTTACCCCGACACGGACAGCGAGCGCGCGCGCTCTCGGCAAAACCATTTCGCTGTAATGACTAAGAAGGCGCCCGAGGGGTGGAGCGAGGACGGGCGGCCAATATTTCAGGCATTATGACGCCAGGGCGGGGTGGCCTTAACGTGCGCCACCAGCAACGGCGAGTACACACCAGCGCGCGGAGTAATGATTTGTACTGGTCGGGATCATCGCGCGATGCGTGCTCCTAGGGGTTGGGGGCAGTGCTTTTCCCATCGGATACGTCGCGCTTCCGTCACGGAGTGCTCCGAGCCGTCAGCGCCTCCCGCAGAGCCGGCCGGGGAACAGTCCATCAGCGGCGCAACGGGCGCGCGCAGCCATACGTCTCGCGGCGATGGCCGCTTCCACTCGGCTGATTCGGAGGCGGTCCGCCCCCGCTGCAATACAGACGCAGGCGGCGTCTCGGCCCACCGTGCAGTAACGTCGTTAGGGCGCCGTTGCCCGCGGAGTGCCCGGCCATTACGGGGACAGCCACTTGCCGACCTCTCAGGGTCCCCAGCCAGCGAGTGTATTAGAGTCGCCGGAATCGGAGAGGCACTCGAGCTGCTGTACACTTCCCAGTGTCTGACTCGGCCAACTTCACCTGCTACTGGTGCTTCCTCGGTGATTTTACTCCGATGGCCACCCCAAAAAATTAAAATTGCCTTTGTAGTGGAATTCTGGATATGTATAAAATACAGCGCTTCGAAACCATCTACGAAAGTACATTTCTGCGATTGTAATAATCAGAGACTTTTATCATGTATCTCTTTGACATGTTGGAATACAATTCTTCTAAAGCATCTTCAAAAGTACAGTGCTGCGATTGTAATATAACAGAGACTGCTATCGTGTCCAAGATGATAAAATACAGTGATTCGAAAGAATCTACCGAAGTACAGTGCTGCGATTGTAATATATCAGAGATTGCTATCATTTCAAACAGATTACATGATAAAATACAGTGCTTCGAAAGCATCTTCCAAATTATAGTGCTGTGATTCCAATATATTAGAGATTCCTATGAAGTCAAAGATATTACATAATTATACTGAGATTAATACGATTTTGTTTATTCTCGTTCTTCGGAAAACGGCTCTTCTGTTTCTGATTGTGAGAGGCTTAGGCTCACTTACCCTTATTTGGACAGGAATGCTATTATATGATTTGTGTTAAAGTAAATGTAATAGAAGCTATCGTACACGTCGCACTGTCTGACTGTGCCAACTTCGCTTGCTACTGGTGCTTCCTCGGTGATTTCACTCTGATGGCCACCCCAAAAAATTAAAATTTCCTTTGTAGTGGAATTCTGGATATTGACGGAAGGATAAAATACAGCGCTTAGAAACCATCTACGAATGTGCAGCGCTGCGATTGTAATACGGAGTGTTACTACGGGAAAGATAGATATCGCCTACAGGAAAATAAAAGAGATATTTGGACACAAGAAAAGCAGCTGTATGAATATCAAGAACTCACAAGGAAAGTATATGCGCTCGAACAAACATATCTATATGAACGTTGGTTACAGGATCTCTATGTACACCTCAGTGCGCTGGTGGGTGTCGTTTTCCTGAAAGTCTGCAATGATGCTCTAGATAGCACTGTAGATATACTTGTAGACGCCATACTGAATGCAGAAATCTTAAGTATAACTTATGTAATAATCATCGTACATGTTCTTTAGCGTATTGCCATCAAAAGCCATTATGATAGTTGCAACTTTAATCTTCTTCTCGGAAGACTATTGCTATTCACTGCCACTGCTTCCATCGCCTCTTCCCGCATTTACCGTAGCACTACCGCTTGCAATGACTTGTTCGTCATTATCATCCTTATTATCATTATTATGAGTATCTAACTTATGCTCATATTTCTGTACCATAACAGACACGAGAAGCCAGGCGAATGATTCATCTTCTACACTAATACCATCTTCAGGAAGAAGGGTTCTTCCTAACTTCATCTCAACCAATCGCAATACATTAGCAGGATTGATTACCAATCGCCGCCCCATCTGACGCTTCACCGCTCAAATAACATCACAAAACGCAACTTCGGAGACACACTGCACCGTCCCTACAGGCGAACCGACAGGTCAAAGTGCAATATGACAAGTCACACGCAGAGGCCTCTAACGGACGACTGCAGAGTTTTGCAGATGCGGGAGTATCACTGGTGCAATAACTATATATTATCCCTCATACGATTTTCGTGTAATTGTTGTTTGAGCCCAGGTACTTCCTTGTCAGACGGAAAACCAGTACTACACAAAGAGGGGAAGGCTGAACTGAGAAAGGAATATATAGAGGGCCTATGCAAAGGAAATAAACTTGAAAGCAGTATTCTAGAAATGAATGACGAAGTGCAGGAAGATGAGATAGGAGATATGATATTGCGAGAAGAATTTGACAGAGCGCTGAGAGACGTGAGTCGAAACAAGGCCCCTGGAGTAGATGATATTCCGTCTGAACTGCTGATGTCGTTAGGAGAACCAGTCATGAAAAAATTTTATCACCTGGTATGCAAGATGTATAAGACAGGGGAAATACCCTCCGACTTCAAGAAGAATATTCTAATTCCAATTCCAAAGAAAGCAAGTGCAGACAAGTGTGAAAATTACAGAGCTATCAGTTTAATAAGTCATGGGTGCAAAATACTAATACGAATTATTCACAGACGAATGAAAAAACTTGTGGAATCCAACCTCGGGGAAGATCAGTTTGGATTTAGGAGAAATGTAGGAACACGGGAGGCAATACGTACGTTACGGTTTACCTTAGAAGGTGGGTTAAAGAAAGCCAAACTTACGTTTTAAGCATTTGTAGATCTGGCGAAAGCTTTTGACAATGCTGACTGGTATAAACTCTTCCAAATTCTGAAGGTATCAGGGGTAAAATATAGGGAGCGAAGAGTTATACTAAACCTACACAAAAACCTGACAGCTGTTATTAGAGTCGAAGGGCAAGAAAGGGACGAAGAGGTTGGGAAGGGAGAAAGACAGGGTTGTAGCCTTTCCCCAGTGTTGTTCAATCTGTACCTTGAGCAGGCAGTGAAGGAATGGAGGGAGAAATTTGGAGAGGGCATTCAAGTACATGGAGAAGAAACATTGCAGTTTGCCGATGACATAGTAATTCTGTTAAAGACCGCAAAGGATCTGGAGGAACAATTCACGAGAATGGACTGTTTCATGAAAGAAAGGTATAAGATCAAAAGTAACAAGAGTAAAAGCAGTATAATGGAATGTAGCATCAGCAAATCAGAATTAGATTAGGTAATCAGGAATTAGATTAGGTAATGAGGCAATAAAGGTAGTAGATGAGTTTTGTTATTTGGGTAGCAAGATAACTTCTGATTGCCGAAGTAAAGAAGATATAAAATGCAGAATGGCTATGGGAAGAAAAGCGTTTCTAAAGAAGCGAAACTTGTTAACATCCAATATTAATTTAAATGTTAGGAAGTCCTTTCTGAAAGCATTTGTCTGGAGTGTAGCATTGTATGGGAGTGAAACGTGGACGATAAGGAGTTCAGACAAAAAGATGATAGAAGCTTTGGAAATGTGGTGCTACAGACAAATGATGAAGATTAGATGGGTGCTAATGAGGAGGTGCTTAACCGAATCGTGGAGAAAAGGAGTTTCTGGCATATACTGGCTAAAAGAAGCGATATATTGGTAGGACACATTCTGAGACATGAAGAAAACGTCAACTTAGCATTAGAGGCAAGTGTGTGGGCTAAAGATCGTAAACGAAGCCCGAGGGACGAATACAGTAACCAGCTTCAAAAGGATGCAGGTTGCCGAATGTATTCTCAGAAGAAGAGACTTGCACAGGACAGGGTAGCGTGGAGAGCTGCATCAAACCAGTCTGCGGACTGAAGACCACAACAACAACAGCACTTGAAGCTGACTGCAGAATTATTATACTTAAGTGAAATTGCCGCGGCGGAGCGGCTGAGCGTATTGAGACGGTGTGCTGTGTTGCGCGAGGTCGTTCCCCGTCGGAGTTTCGCATCCTCCCTCGGGTACTGATATTTGTGTTGTCTCTAGTATAATTTAGAAGTTTGTTGGTGTAATAGTGTAATTCTGAAACACACTGACGTATGGGACACACACCCATCTTAGTCTTCGACGTCCATTTCCTGCTGGAAATATGTGCAGGACGAAATTTTGTGAAAGACTTTTTTTATTGCTAGCATGTGAGGAATCGCGCTGCGAAGCTCGAGAATTTAGATTCACCCTGTTTGATGAAATTAACGAGAGCAACATAAAGGTAATGGAATGTTGTGTAACAAGGGGACGACGACAAATCGGCATCGCCGAATTCGTCCAAATTTCCGGGAAAAAAAATGTTTAACTGTTTGTTATGCTTATTGGACTTAATTGCGGGGTCATCAGTCTCTACACTTACAAACTACTTATAAGCTAAATTATAATAGAGACAACACAAACATCCATACCCGAGGGAGGATGCGAATCTCCGACGGGGAACGGCCTCTGTCATCGGAGCATAGTGCTTCAGTGCGCTCGGCTAATCTACCGCAGCTTTACGGTACATATAGGGCATGGTGAGACATGAAAGTGCCCCAAGTGGGAACTCCATGTGGCCAAGCGTTTAGGAAATAAAAGGAAGTTTGGTACGGATCTTGCACCAGATAAACGTTATCAATATTGCTCCCGTGAGAGTGTGTATAAGAAGCGGTGCTTGGTTCAGCGGTAAGAAATCGGATTCGTTGTGTAAGGGTAGCTAGTTCGACTCCGCCCGGTGGCAAATATTTTTTGTGCTTCTTGGCAATGCGTTCACTACTCACATCACAATGAACCGCAGCATGATACAGATTATTTTATTAATTTATATAGGCGCAAAATGTATAGGCACAGGGACTGAAACATTGGAGCTGGTGTTGTGCCGAAGCAAGGTCAAATTAAAGTCACTGTATGCAATTATCCGTGTTTGCAACGTATGGTCCGTTGACAAGTTCTTAGAAATAACAACTCAGGCTTCAGACACTTTCAATGGTAGCTTCTTTTTCATTAATCTGTTAGCAGTGGTCTTACAATCGTACACATGCCAGTCCTCGTACAACTAACAATCACAAGAAAACAAAACCTCTAATTTGTTGTAAGCATTATTGAGTAATAAGCCGACAATAATAACCTTCAAACACTACAACCAACCTGTAAAGCAAAAAACAAGCGACTTCAACAATAAAGTGTTAGCACTAAACTTAACAGTAAAACAATATCTGTGATAAGCAGTAGTTTTGACAAAACTCGGTTTCTTTAGATGTCGAGTTTAGAAAAATTTCAGAGTTGTGTGTACAAGATTACACAGGCAAATAGTAAGGTTCGATATATTCCGTGTCCTGCAATGGATGCAACTCATTTAGAAGTATACTAATATGCATATAACTCTTTTTTTTTTTTTTTTTTTTTTTTTTTTTTTTTTTTTTTTTTTTTTTTTTTTTTTTTTTTTTTTTTTGCAAATTTTGTACATGTTGAGTTTAGTGAAATCGCTCCTCAGTTGTGGAATTCTTCTATATAAACCAAAGTATTGTGGTATGAATGGGACAGCGTACAAATGGTTTAAATCATACCTAACAGAAAGAGTGCAGAACGTTGACATAAGTAATTCACATAATATTAAAAAAAAAAAAAAAAAAAAAAAAATTACAGCTGATTCCTCAAACTGGGAAAAATCAAAAATGGGGTGTCACAAGGTTCGGTCTTGGACCCTTTGCTGTTCTTAAAATATATTAATGACTTGCCATTCTATATCCATGAAGATGAAGAGCTGGTTCTTTTTGCTGATGATAGAAGTACAGTTATCACACCTGACAGACAAGAACTAACTGAAGAAATTGTAAACGACGTCCTTCAGTAAGTGGTTCTCAGCAAATGAACTATCATTAAATTTTGATAAAACACAGTAAATACAGTTCCGTACAGTAAATGGAATGACAACATTAATAAATATATACTTTGATTAGGAATCTGTAGCAAAGACTGAATATTCAAAAATGTTAGGTGTATGCATTGATGAGGGATTGAACTGGAAAAAACACATTAAAAAGATCTGCTGAAACGTTTGAGTTCAACTACTTATGCTATTAAGATAATTGCAAATTTTGGCGATATACATCTCAGTAAATTAGCTTACTATGCCTATTTTCATTCTCTGATTTCCTGTGGCATCATTTTCTGGGGTACTTCATCATTGTAAAAAAGTATTCAGTGCACAAAAGCGTGTAATCAGAATACTTGCTGGTGCCCATCCTAGATCATCCTGCAGACACTTATTTAAAGAGCTAGAGATCTTCACAGTAGCTTCTCAGTATATGTATTCACTTATGAAATTTGTTATTACCAATCCCACCCAATTCAAAAGCAATAGCAGTGTACATAACTACAACACTAGGAGAAAGAATGATCTTCACTATTCTAGGTTAAATCTAGTTCTGCCACAGAACGGGGTGAATTATGGTGCCACAAAAAAACAGCATCAAAAGCCTGACACGTAGCCAACTAGCATTTAAAAATAAATTAAAAGAATTTCTGAATGGCAACTCCTTCTGCACTCTAGATGTATTTTTAAATATGAATTAGTAAATCTGAAAAATAAAAAATAAAAAAGGTAAACATGAAAATAAAATCTTGTGTCATGTAATATTTAGTAGGAATTAATAATTTGTAAAGACACCTTTCATTTACCTGACACGTTCCACATCATTACGAAGTGTCGTATTCATGATCTATGGAACAAGTTGTTGTTGTTGTTGTTGAAGATGTTGTGGTCTTCAGTCCGGAGACTGGTTTGATGCAGCTCTCCACAATACCCTATCCTGAGCAAGCCTTTTCAACTCCACGTAAGAACAGCAACCTACATCTGTTTGAATCTGCCTACTGTATCCATCTATTGGTCTTCCTCTGCGGTTTTTACCCCAAAGACTTCCCTCCAATGCTAAATTTACGATTCCTTCATGTCTAAGAATGTGTCCTACCAAGCGATCCCTTCTTTTAGTCAAGGTATGCCAAAAATTCCTTTCCTCCACAATTCTGTTCAGTACCTCCTCATTAGTTACGCGATCCACCCATCTAATCTTCAGCATTCTTCTGTAGCACCACATTTCAAAAGCCTCAATCCTCTTCCTGTCCGCACTGTTTATCGACCATGTTTCACTCCCATACAAGGCAACAGTCCACGCAAATGCCTTAAGAAAGGACTTCCTTACACTAAAATCAATATTCTATGTTATCAAATTTCTCTTTTTCAAAAACGCTCTTCTACCCATAGCCATTCTAGATTTTATATCCTCAGTTCTGCGACAATCATTTGTTATTATGCTGCTCAAGTAACAAAACTCATCTACCTCCTTTCTTGTTTCGTTACCTAATCTAATTCCTTCAGAATCACCTGATTTTCTTAGACTGCACTCCATTACCCTAGTTTTGCTCTTGTTAATGTTCATCTTATATGCACCTTACAGCGCACTGACCATTCCGTTCAGCTGCTCTTCCAGGTCCTTTGCTGTCTCTGACAGAATTACTATGTCGTCGGCAAAACGAAATGTTTTTAATTCTTCACCCTGAACTTTAATTCCTTCTTCAAATTTCTAAGTACTAATCTAATATAAAATTATTATTTATTGTCAACTCTTGTCAATACATACCGGGAAAACGCCGAGTTTTCATTCAGTGAACTGATAAAGGTAGTAATATTTGTGCAGGAGCACCCACATTTTAAATAGTGTTTTACTTTAGACGGGAAGAAAGTTTCGTCTTGCCACCAACAATATATTTTCGCATTCGGAGGAGAATATTGGCGATTGGAGTTTCGTAAGTAGACCACGCCGCAGCGATAAGCGCTCATATAATGATTCCCATCCCAGATACTGTATCATTTCCTTAACGCTGTCTCCCCTGTATCGTGACAGTACAAAACGAGCTGCCCTTCTTTGGACTATTTCGATGTCCTCCGTCAAACCCACTTGATAAGGATCCCACACTGGGCAGCAATACTCCAAGAAAGGACGGACAGACGTAGTATATGCAGCCTCTTTAGTAGTTCTGTTGCATCTTTTAAGGGTTCTGCCAATATAACGCAGTCTCTGGTTCACCTTTCCCATGACATTATCTACGTGTTCTTTCCAATTTAAGTCTGAAGTAATAGTAATTCCTAGGTATTTTGTGTAGTTTACGGCCTTTCACATTAGACTGATTTATCTTGTAAACAAAGTTTAACGGATTTTTTTCTCTTACTCATGTGGAAGACTTCACATTTCTCATTATTTAGAGTCAATTGCCAATTTTTACGCCATAGTAATATCTTGTTTAGATCGTTCTGCAGTTGGTTTTGATCTTCAGATGATGTTACTAGACGTTAAATGACAGCGTCATCAGCAAAGAATCTAAGAGAGCTACTTAGATTTTCCCCTAAATCGTTTTTGTAAATAAGGAACAGCAGAGGACCAATAACAGTACCCTGTGAAACGCCCGATATCACCTTTGTTTTAGTCGATGCCTTACCATCGATTACTACAAACTGTGTCCTCTCTGAAAGGAAATCCCCTATCCAGTCGGAAATTTGGGGCGATATACCATAACCACGCACTTTGATTAGACGCCGATTATGAGGTACGGTGTCAAAAGCCTTCTGAAAATCAAGAAATACGGAATGGATTTGCGAACTCTTGTCGATAGCACTCATCACTTCGTGCAAGTAAAGAGCTAGTTGTGTTTCGCATGAACGATATTTTCTAAATCCGTGTTGACCTTGGGTCAATAGATAATTCTGTTCGAGATAATTCATAACATTTGAATACAGAATATGTTCCAAAACCCTGCTGTAAATTGACGTCAATGAAATAGACCTGTAGTTTAGTGGGTTACTCCTACTGCCTTTCTTGTATATATGTGTGACCTGTGCAACTTTCCAATCATTTGTACAGATCCTTCTTTGAGAGAGCTGTTGTATGTGGCTGTTAAGTAAGGAGCTATCGCTTCAGCATTTTCTGATAGAAATCTAATGGGTATACAATCCGGATTAGAAGACTTGTTCTTGTTAAGTGATTTTAGTTGCTGCACTACTCCGATGATATCTACTTGTACATTACTCATTACGCCCTCTGTTCGTAATTCGAAATCTGGAATATTGGTTTTGTCTTCTTTGGTGAATGAGTTTCTAAAAGCTAAAAAAAAAATGTTTAATAACTCTGCTTTAGTAGCGCTGTCATCGGCAGGATCGCCATTACTATGACGTAGTAAGGATATTGTTTGTGTTTCGCCCCTAGTATATTTATCATAAGACCGAAAATCTCTTTGGGTTTTCAGTCAAATTCGGTGTCTTGTTATGTACGAAAACAAACTTTCGTATTACCGCCACTTGTCGTATGTTCAAATGTTTGTATAGTTATGGGACTTAACTACGGGTTCATCAGTCCCTAAACTTACAAACTACTTATGAACTACTTACGAACTAGGACGGCACAAATATCCATGCCCGAGGGGGGATTCGAACCCCTGACCGTAGTGGCCCTGCAGACCGAGACTGAAGCGCCTCAGTCCCCTCGGCCACCGCGGCCGGCCACTGTCTATCGTCCATGTTTCACTCCCATACAAGGCAATACTCCAAACAAATGCCTTCAGAAAGGACTTCCTTGGCTTAAATCAATATTCTATGTTATCAAATTTCTCTTTTTCAAAAACGCTCTTCTACCCATAGCCATTCTACATTTTACATTCTCTGTCCTGCGACCATCATTTGTTATTTTACTGCCCAAGTAACAAAACTCATCTACCACCTTCATTGGTTCGTTACCTAATCTAATTCCTTCAGTATCACCTGATTTTCTTAGACTGCACTCCATTACCCTTGTTTTGCTCTTGTTAATGTTCATCTTATATGCACCTTTCAGCAAACTGTCCATTCCGTTCAACTGCTCTTCCAGGTCCTTTGCTGTCTCTGACAGAATTACTACGTCGTCGGCAAAACGCAATGTTTTTAATTCTTCGCCCTGAACTTTAACTCCTTCTCCAAATTTCTAAGTACTAATCAAATATAATTATTTATTGGACAACCCTTGTCAATTCATACCGGGAAGACGCCGAGTTTTCAGCCAGTGAAGTCATAAAGGTAATAATATTTGTGCCGGAGCACCCACATTTTAAATACAGCGTTTTACTTTAGACGAAAACAAAGTTTCGTATTACCACCACTTATCGTATTTAAGGATTGGACGGCGAGGGTGGTGCTCTTGTTGACATCTCATTCCGCTCCGTGGATCGGAGCCCATCGCGAGCAGACGCGCGCGGGAGACCGCGCCGGAGGGATGATTTGTGTGTTTATTCATAGCGAGGCAGGGGAGGCGAGGCAGTCAGGGGAAGCAAGGAGTAAATTAAGACGGACGCCGCCTCGAGTTTCTGCCGCCCAGGCTCCTGCAGCAGTAGAAGCTCGGCTCTGATTTAAGGGCATGGCTAGGGAGTGCTCTGCGCGATATATCTCGCTCCCTATCCCTCGCCTCGCATCGCATCGCCCGCCGCCTTTTATTTTCGTTTCCCGAAAAGCGAAGCGATGCGCTTTTCCGCGCAGCGTAGCGCAGAGAGAGAGAGAGAGAGGAAGAGGAGGGGTCGGAAACGGTGTGTTTTCGCCATAGCGGCTCCGCGGCCACGGTCGGTAAACACGCCGTATAGGGGCGCGTCTGTCCCAGCGAAGGGGTCGCCCGGCAGCCATGACTGCCCTTTGGGGGTGAGAGCGGAGGGGTGGAAACGGCACCCCCTACCCCTGAGAGCTCAGTGGTGTGTGAGCTTGTTAAGGGCGGGCGATCCGAGGGGGTGGCAGCCGGCCAGAAGGCGATTACTGTGCGGTAGCAACCCTCCCTGTAGCAGACAGAAAGGTCACTGCGCTAGTTCGGTGACGAATGACCGAAAATATTTTAGTACTGTCAAGTCTGCATGACTGTGTAGAGACAGGAATTAGTGATCATGATATCGTCATAGCGTCGATGGTGACCAAAGTTCATAAACCGGTCAAGAAGGCTAGAAGCGTGTTTTTGTTGGGAAGAGCCGACAAGCAAATGTTACGATCGCACTTAGAAAATGAATTGGCATCGTTTAATTCTGGGACTTTGGATGTACAGGAATTGTGGACTAAATTTAAGTGCATTGTTAATAAAGGGTTAGAGAAATATGTGCCAGTAAAAACGATTAAGGATGGAAAAGATCAACCGTGGTATAATAATAATGTTAGAAAGCTGCTGAGAAAGCAAAGGCTGTTGTACTCTCGATTCAAAAAAGAACACGCAAATGATGACAGGCAAAAGTTAGTAGAGATTCGTGCGTCTATAAAAAGATCGATGCGTGAAGCATACAATAATTATCACAGCGATACCTTAGCAAAAGATTTTTCCGAGAACCCGAAAAAATTCTGGTCCTATGTAAAATCGATAAGCGGGTCAAAGCCCACTGTCCAGTCACTAGTTGATCATTCCGGGGCAGTAATAGAAGAAAGCAAACGGAAAGCTGAAGTTCTAAATTTAACCTTTAGGAAATCTTTCACGCAGGAGGACCGCACAAATATACCATCATTCGATCAACGTACTAATTCCGAAATGTGGGCATAGCAATAGGTATTTCCGGTGTAGAGAAGCAGCTGAGAGAGCTAAATACGAAAAAGTCTGCTGGTCCGGATGGAATACCAGTTCGGTTTTACAAAGTCTATTCTGCGGCATTGGCCCCCTACTTAGCTTGCATTTATAGCGAATCTTTAATTCAGCGCAAAGTTGCTAGTGATTGGAAAAAAGCGCAGGTGACTCCCGTGTATAAGAAAGGAAAGAGAACTGACCCATACAATTACAGGCCAATATCGTTGACATCGGTTTCATGTAGAATTTTGGGGCATATTCTCAGTTCGAATATAGTAAATTCCCTTGAAACGGAAAAGCTTCTTTCCATGAATCAGCACGGGTTTAGGAAACATCGTTCATGTGAAACTCAGCTTGCCCTTTTCTCACATGACATCTTGCGAGCCATGGACGAAGGGCAACAGGCGGATTGCGTTTTTCTCGACTTCAAAAAGGCGTTCGACACGGTGCTACACTGCAGACTGCTAACGAAGATACGAGCTTATGGAATAGGTTCACAGATTTGTGACTGGCTGGAAGACTTCCTAAGTAATAGAACGCAGTACGTTGTTCTCGACGGCGAGTGTTCATCAGAGACGAGTGTATCGTCAGGCGTGCCCCAGGGGAGTGTGATAGGACCGCTATTATTTTCTATCTATATAAATGATCTGATGGACAGAGTAATATGTAAATTTGCGGCTGTTTGCTGATGATGCTGTGGTGTATGGGAGGGTGTCGTCTGTAACTGACAGTAATAGCATACAGGTTGACTTAGACAAAATTTCTAGTTGGTGCGAAGAATGGCAGCTAGCTCTCAATGTAGAAAAATGTAAGGTGATGCGCATGAGTAGAAAAAACAATCCTATAATGTTCGAATACAGCATCAGTAGTGAGCTTCTTGATGCGGTCGCGTCGTTCAAATATCTAGGCGTAACATTGCAGAGCGATATGAAATGGAACGAGCATGTAAGGACAGTTGTGAGTAAGGCAGACAGCCGACTTCGGTTTATTGGGAGAATTTTGGGAAGATGTACTTCACTTGTAAAGGAGACCGCGTATAAAACGCTTGTACAACCACGTCTTGAGTATTGCTCAAGTATTTGGGACCCGCAGCAGATCGGTTTGAAGGAAGACATAGAGGCGGTTCAGAGGCGAGCAGCTAGATTTGTTACCGGTAGGTTCGACCAATGCGCGAGTGTCACGGAAATGCTCCGGCAACTCAATTGGGGATCGCTGGAAGAAAGACGACGTTATTTTCGTGAATTTCTGTTAAGTAAATTTAGAGGGCCGGAATTTGAAGCTGAGTGTAGTACGATCTTGCTGCCGGCTACTTACATTTCGCGTAAGGATCACGAAGACAAGATAAGAGAAATTAGGGCTCGTACGGAGGCATATAGGCATTCTTTTTTTCCTCGTTCAATTTGGGAGTGGAATAGGAAAGGAAATGCCTAGTAGTGGTACAGTGTACCCTCCGCCACGCACCTTACGGTGAATTGCGGAGTATGTATGTAGATGTAGATGTAGGTTGCGGTGTCGCTTGAGTGTACATGACGAACGCGCAGATGAAGAATTAACGAATACCGGTTGATTCTTGCAAAGAAACCAGCCACTATTAATAAAGACTAGTATTGCCTGTGGTAGAAATTTAACCAGCTGTGTTTGCAAAGTCACGAAAAAAAATTAATATAATTGGAATTTATTGGGCACTGCAACTTTATAGGTTTTATATGAATGCTATGAGAACAGATAAAAGAAAGAACAAAGAGGAAACATTAAAGAATGAAAGTCATAAATAAGGGAATTAATTGCTTTATTTCACAATTTAGCATTACAGAACTTCAGTAAACACAACATTTTTCGTACAAATCCTTTCATCGTTCGCTAAATGTCCTTGTTTTCTATTTTCACAAATATAAAATTTCAAACCATCAAAGGATCGAAATCTACTTGCTGCAACATATAGCTGACCATGTGTGAAAACTGGTTTTCTCAATAGAATCCCACCTTTTTCAAATGTTTGTCCTTGAAACTTATTCATATACTGCGTTCATAAGCTGAATTCTTTGATTATATTTAAAAAATATATTTAAAAGTTAGGAACTGAATATTATGAAGAATTTAAAAAAAATGGTGGCAGTGGAAATCGAACCAGGGGCCTTAACATTGGAACTCTAATCTCTAACTGACTGACCTAATTTTATCTGTAACAATATAGCACCTACAGCGAGGTATAATATAGTGACAAAACGTTTGGAGCTTTTGGAGTATCATCCTCAAATTTCTTTTTATTTTTACCACTTCTCCCAAAGAAGTTGACACGGCTACACAAGGAAACAAAGTTGCAAGTGTGCATAGAAATAAAAGTGGATTATTTGAAAGTGAAGATGAGCACTTCCTCAACAAAATTTTGGCATGTGATGAAACTTGGGTTCACTATTGCGAGCCAGAATCAAAAAGGCAAAGCATGAAGTGGAAGCACACCAACTGACCTGTCAAGAAAGATTCAAAGCCCAAGCATCAACAGGAAAAGTCATGTCGACGGTGTTTTGGGACGCTTAAGACCAAGATTTTGTGTTAGTATCTCGAAGAACAGCGTACAATCAACAGCCAATACTATTCGGATTTGCTCTGTAAACAAGGTGAGACCAACCATGAAACAGAAATGTCTTGGATCTCAGAGAGGTGTGTGATTCTCTAGCAAGAAAAAGTACGTCCTCATACTGATCGACTAACCCATGAAACCATCGACAAAATGGGCTGGGGAAATACTACCTCATCCCCCTTAATACTTTCGTTTCCACATTACTAATTCAGCTTTGGTAAAATTAAAATTCAGTATTTTCTGTATTAGTATAATGCACTAAACATAAAAAATTTTCTTTCAAATTTTTGACCCTAACAATTATTATTTTTATTGTATAATTATTTCTTAACTAGATGGAGTGCTGTACATAGCGTTTAATAGAACATTATTAAAGAGTATTAAATTAAAAAATGTTCATCTGATAAATAAATTTTAACAGTAATATTTACAGCATAAAATAGAGCTTCACCCATGTCATGCCATTTTATACTGTATACATTACTCTGTTAAAATTTGTCAGATGGGCATTTTTTAATTTAATACTCTTTAATAATGTTGTATTAAACGCCATGTACAGCACGCCATCTGGTGGCTACTTGTAACTTTGTTTGTCAGTTGTTTTGTTTTTATTTTATGGCATGACAAGGGTAAGCTCTTTACTATATTGTATATGTTAATCTGTTTTTAAGAAACTCTCTTTGTCATTTGGGCCTTTTTTTTAAATTTAGTCCTTTTTAATAAAATTGTAATAATCACCATGAATAGCACGCCATCTGGTGGCGCTGATGTTTACTTTGTCGTGAGCAGAATGACGTGCTCAGTCTCGTAATTGGTTTCTCTGTCCTCACTGTTCTTCTTTGTATGCCGAAGGTTTGTTCAGTTGATGTTAGTATTTTTGTGAACTGTGCTGTTTGTTAACCTTTTATATCATCTACTTTTTTATGCAGCTACCCTTTTGTGCTCGTGATTGTGTGTTTCATTCACAGTGTATCTGATGATGGGCAACGTCCGAAACCGGTAATAAATTAATTGAACCAATTTGCAACCAATCAGCATTGAGTTAAGAAATAATTATACACTAAAAATGGTTGCTCACCTCATGAACGATTTTAAATCGTTTTTGGAATGTATTATTTTTTGTCATGTTTTTCATGCCCAACACACCTTTAAAAAATGTTTGTAATTCTATGGGACCAAACTACGTTGGTCACCAGTCCCTAGACTTACAAACTAGTTTAAGTTAGACTAACGTAAGGGCAACAACACATCCATGCCCGATGGAGGATTCGAATCTCCGACGCGGGAGGCCGCGATCCGTAACGTGGCGCTCCAGACCGCTCGGCTACTACCGCGCAGCAAAAACAACACACCTTTGTATCGAGGTATATTATTACTTTGAACATTATTGTGTTGATTGTTATAATCTTCATCACGGTACCAAAGACAAGGCAATCCAATACTGAAATAACCTAACACAAACCACACTCACACTCGCAGACACCCGAAGACAGCCAAGTCACACAATCTTCAAGTCGCTGAGAACAATGCCCCACCAAGCAGCAAAATGTCATTCTAGAAGCATGTTATCCCTCAGCTACAACGAAACTTTTGGTAGGTACACATAATGCTGTGTAAAACAAATTGTAATGCAGTGTTGTCTAGGAACAACAGTGAGAATGAAAGGATTGAATTCCTGATTTAGAACCTGGTGATTTCCATTTGTTCGGTACACAGAAGGAGACGTTACGTGGAAAAGATTCCAGGACTAAGAGGGCTTGAGAAAGTTTGTGGGAAATTGGTTCAAACATGAAGGTAAAGAGTTCTTTGCAGCCGAAATAAAAAAGCTTGGTACCCGTTTGAACAAGTGATTCCTTTATTTCGCCTGGCGAATAAAAACTTCGAAAAACTTAGGGTATGTTGCTACGTACCAAAATCGACGACGGCCGATATTTCGGCAGGAGACCACCCTGCCATTTTCAAGGCGAAACTGCACTGAGGAAGCAATGTGAAACGATCTTTAAAATGTCGTTTTTCAATGGTTAAACAGAAAAGACAACACACACCGAGCAAGCAAGCACACAGCGCCGACACGACCAAACATGAAACCGGTCACTATATCGATAATAAACATCAGTTCTCGACGGATGAGGCCGGATTAGTTTTGTCCCTCTGTTTTTGAACAAGTGAGAGAGCAGGATCACAAGCGGCATTTAAGCAGAAGCCTCCATCCCTATTCATAAGGTTGCGCCTAGTTTTATTTCTATCGCTTCCTTGATAACACAGTCCCAGTAGTGGGAAATGCATGCCAGAATTTCCGTTTTGTTGTATTCCACAGTGTGACCTGGGTCAAGACAGTGTTCCTTGATGTGTTGGTCAGGAGAAAAGCAGATGGTACGTTGGGACATGCTGTTTATAGGAAGGCAACGCATACCGACTTGTATTTGCAAGCTGATAGTTGTCACCACCCGGCTCAACGTGAAGAGATTCTTCGAACCTTAGTGCGTAGGGCTCACATCATTTCTGGCCCGGAAAGTTGGCCAACTGAGCTGTCCCATCTGGAGGTAACTTTTCGACAGAATGACTATGGTGAAGGGCAGATTAAAAGAGCGTTGCGCTATCGACCACATGTGCAACGGGCTAGTGATGATAGCAAAGAGTAGGCACCCACGTCAGTGGCCATTCTGCCATATGTTGGCAGCACTCTCAACAAGATTGTTTTTACGCAAAATGCGACCAATGTCAAATGTGTGTTTCGTCCATCATCTAACAATCACTGTTGGGATCCTTTAAGGATGATCTAGGTTTGCATAAGGCGGGTGTCTACCATATCCCATGCAGCTGTGGCATGTCATGTGTTGGTGAAACTATTTAGGACTGTTGAGGTCCGTTGTATTGAGCACAAACGTCACACACGTTTACAACAGCCAAACAAATCTGCTGTGGCCGAACACTGTCTTGACACAGGTCACCCTATGGAAATTCTGGAATGCACTTCCAACTACTGGGACTGTGTTACCAAGGAAGCAATAGAAATAAAACTAGATGACAACCTTATGAACAGGGATGGAAGGTTCTGATTAAATTCCGCTTGGTATCCTGCTCCCTCACTTGTCGAAAAACAGAAGGACAAAACTAATCCGACCTCATCCGTCGAGAACTGATGTTTATTATCGACATTCTGACCGGTTTCATCTTTGGTCGTGTCGGCGCTGTGTGCTTCCTTGCTAGGTGCGTGTTGTCTTTCCTGTTTAGTCATTGAAAACCGAGGTTTAATAGATCGTTGCACATTGCTTCTTCACTGCAGTTTCGCCTCGAAAATGGCAGGGTGGTCTCCTGCCGAAATATCGGCCGTCAACGATTTTGATACCTGGTAGCATACCCGTAAGTTTTTCGAAGTGCATAAATATTCAAGGGTATTGGTAAAGTTAAGCAGCAAGTGATTTGTGTTGTTTTGTATCCACACGTAGAACAAGGGTTATTTAAAAATGAAGCATTCACCTTTCACCTTTCACCACTGCTTGGAGCCTCCACAAGTCAGGCTTTCCCGTCCGGTCGATCTGAGCAGGAAGGTCTAATTCGGCGATTGCCCCAGTAGCACCCAGTTAACGATCTGGCCAGTCTCTGGCAGCTAATAACACGCCACGAGACTTCCGGTGCTACAGACGGACTGCCTCGCCTTTACCGCTATAACTGCCTCTGATTAAGTGTTCCCTGGCCAGGTGGCGCTCTGAGAGGTGATAAAAGCCTTACACCCATCACGTAATCTCTCGTGTTCATCTGAAGTACTCTGCGTTCGTACTAAGTGCAGCTTACACGTAGTACACTACTGGCCATAAAAATTGCTACACCAAGAGGAAATGCAGATAAATGGGTATTCATTTGAAAAATATACTGCACTAGAAATGACATGTAATTACATTTTCAAGAAATTTGAGTGCATAGATCCTGAGAAATCAGTACCCAGAACAACCACCACTGGCCGTAATAACGGCCTTGATACTTTTGGGCATTGAGTGAAACAGAGCTAGGATGGCATGTACAAGTACAAATGCCCATGCAGCTTCAACACGATATCACAGTTCTTCAGCCGGCCACGGTGGCCGAGGACACTGAGGCGCTCCAGTCACGGTCTGCACAGCCACTACGGTCGGGGGTTCGAATCCCCCCTCGGGCATGGATATTTGTGCCGTCCTAGTTCGTAAGTAGTTCATAAGTAGTTTGTAAGTTTAGGGACTGATGACCCCGTAGTTAAGTCCCATAGACTATACAAACATTTGAACATTTTGAACAGTTCTTCAAGAGTAGTGACTGGCGTATTGTGTCGAGCCAGTTTCTCGGCCACCATTGACCAGACGTTGTCAGTTGGTAAGAGATCTGGAGAATGTGCTGGCGAGGGCAGCAGTCGAACATTTTCCGTATCCAGAAAGACCCGTACAGAACCTGCAACATGCGGTCGTGCATTATCCTACTGAAATGTAGGGTTTCGCAGCGATCGAATGGAGGGTAGAGCCACGGGTCGTAACACATCTGAAGTGTAACGGTCACTGTTCAAAGTGCCGTCGATGCGAACAGGAGGTGACCGACACGTGTAACCAATGGCACCCTATACCATCACGCCGGGTGATACGCCAGTATGGCGATGACGAATACACGCTTCCAATGTGCGTTCACTGCGATGTCGCCAAACGCGGATGCGACCATTATGATGCTGTAAACAGAACCTGGATTCGTCCGAAAAAATAATGTTTTACCATTCATGCACCCAGGTCCGTCGTTGCATACACCATCGCAGGCGCTCCTGTCTGTGATGCACCGTCAAGGGTAACCGCAGCCATGGTCTCCGAGGTGAGAGTCCATGCTGCTGCAAACGTGGACGAACTGTTCGTGCAGATGGTTGTTGTCTTGCAAACGTCCACATCTTTTGACTCAGGGATCGAGACGTGGCTGCAAGATCCGTTACAGCCATGCGGATACGATGCCTGTCATCTCGACTGCTAGTGATACGAGGCCGTTGGGATTCAGCACGGCGTCCCGTATTGCCCTCCTGAACCCACCGATTCCATATTCTGCTAACAGTCATTGGATCGCGACCAACGCGAGCAGCAATGTCGCGATACGATAAAACGCAACCGCGATATGCTAAAATCCGACCTTTATCAAAGTCGGAAACGTGATGGTACGCATTTCTCCTCCTTACACGAGGCACCATAACAACGTTTCACCAGGCAACGCCGATCAACTGCTGTTTGTGTATGAGAAATCGGTTGAAAACTTTCCTCATGTCACCACGTTGTAGGGGTCGCCACCGGCGCCAACCTTGTGTGAATACTCTGAAAAGCTAATCGTTTGCATATCACAGCATCTTCTCCCTGTCGGTTAAATTTCGCGTCTGTAGCACGTCATCTTCGTGGTGTAGCAATTTTAATGGCAAGGAGTGTGTTTACCGATTGGTGAGCGCCAGCGTAGTTATATCTTGAAAAGAAAAACTCCTTAACGGGATGGGCATGAATTACGGAGAAAACTGTTTCATAAGAATTAAATACCATTTGTGGGAATAGGGAGCAAAAAGGAGCACAATGTATTGCGTAATAATATAACAAAGTAGGAAATAAGGTATCATAAAACCATTCGAGCAAAAATCATGGGAAGACTTTGGAAATAGGTTGTAAATATTGAGCCAAGGCGCCGGAAAACCTTTCCGTAGGGTTGTTTGTTTGGGATAGGGAGACTAAACTACTGAGGTTATCAGTCTCCCGGTGGGGAGGGGAAGGAGTGATGATAGGAAAGAAGGGGAGGGGGAAAGGAAATACAGTCCGGGAAGCAATGAAGGAAGAAAGACTGCATTAGCTCGGGGCTCCGTGCTCGCCACGCACGTACTCACGAAAGAACCGTGAACCCCCTGAGGGGGGGGGGGACCTTCCTAGAGATAAATTAGCAGTTTTTGTTCTGGACCGGTAAGGAAAGTTGGTAATGAATCTTGTGGATGCCTTGGGCAGATGGAGGATATATTTTGAAAAGTTGCTCAATGTAGTTGGAAACACGTTCAGTAATGTTTGAGATGTCAATGTACAATGGGATAGAAACGATGGTGGAAACCAGATCAGATTTGAGGATATGGGGAGAATGGTCAATAACTGCAGAGCAATAAAGCGGCTATGGTACATGAAATTGAGGGGGAATTCATCAAATACAGTGGGATGTTAGGTCTCAAATGGTTATACAGGATAATCGAAATGGTGTGGTAGTCGGGACAGGTTCCGTCTGACTGGACGGAAGCAGTAATCATACCTATTTTCAAGCAAGGAGCAGAAAAGATCGCCAACACCAGCATTGTGGACAAAATTGTCTGAGGTATTGTTGAAAGGAGAGTGCGAGTATTAGTTGGATGGTAATCAGTGTGAGTTGAGGCCTCTTAGAGGTCGTCAGGATCAGATAATGGAGAAGAGCTTTGACTGGAACAGAGAACTAAATCTATGTTTAACAGATGTAGGCTTATAACCGTGTTCCAAGGAGGACGTTATTGGGTTTTCTACGGTATTACGGAACACTAAGCAAACTTCGCAAGTCAATTAAGGACCTCTACGTAGATAGCCAGGCAGCATTAAAAGTTGAAGGTTCACAGTAGTTTCGGGAGTAATCTATGGTTTATATCATTTATGGATTATAAGTTGAAAACTACGGACTGGACGAGTGAGATTAATACATCATACATTGACTGACTGCCGTGCAATGGCTTACAGTCGCCGTCTCGCACTTTAGGCTTCGTTTACTTTAGTTACGAACACATGGCTTCGTATGTCGTCTTCACTACCATCTGCTGAGTGGCCAGAGACAAGCTTACTTGGCAAGATGGCGAGGTGGCCTGTTCTTAGTGTAGTACCGACATAATCATGGATGAAAGAGGTGACAAAAGAGACCTCTCTGGAGCTCTATAAGAAGCTATTATCTTCTCCGGGTAGCACCGTTTTGAGCGCGCCTACATCCGGTGTGTGGAGGGAAAGGCTGTTCCCGTGGCCTGGGGCTTCACTCTTGCTGCGACCGCCGAAGTGAGTATATCGTCGAATCATGCTGAGGGGATAGCATGCTGTTAGAACTTTACTTTGTTCGTGACCAGGCAATCTTGGTTTATCAGCGATAGTTTTCTTGTGTAAGCAAAGTGTTTCTTATTTTACAGAACTCGAGAGATTCAGTGTAAAGCTAGTACTTGTATTTTCAGTCTGGTAATGACTTTGTGTTTGGTTTTCTCAAGTTAGAATACACATGTGTGGCCTTCAGCCTTTGTGTAAACCTAGTATGTTTGAATTTCCTTGCTGTTTTTTAACTAACATTTTAGCTTTGTGTCTGTATCCGCGAATATGCTAAATTTTTCTCAGATCTTCTGGATTGATTCCGTCTTTCCTATCTTGGTATGACAGATTGCACATTGTGCTTTCGAAACTGTCATTACTTCAGCCATCAGCCATGCTTTTACTGATACTATCTTTCTTCTATATGAATTCTTGCATGTGCTTTACTTACTTATTCTAAATTAATTTCTTTTTGTAAATTCTATGTCACTCACTGTGGTTGGACGTCACATGGTACTTAATGATAGTATGCTGCTGCCTCCCCCACATGTGTTCGTTTAGTGCATAGTGTGATTTTAATTGTGCTTGAAGACACCCACCATCTTGTCAAAACGCAGCTGACACTTCATTTTGCCGCTGCTATGAAGTGTTCCCCCACATGAGTAAAATGATGCAAGCATTATCTTTGTGTCTGTGAGTGAACGAATGTGCTTTCCTTTATCCACTGTGTATCTGCAAATTTCCTGCCACGTTACCTCCATATTCATAAAGGGCAGAAACAGTTTTATTATGGGCAGTAACTTTATAATTTAATTCACTTTTTTACAACATGTGTGCTTTATTGTGTTTAATTTGGTCTCCCCTCACTTATTTGCTTGTTTATTTTATTGAATAGATAATGATTTAAAGTATCAAACCTCTGCTTTCAGCTCCCCGTCCCATGTTTAATTATCTACTCCTTTTTATATATACTACTTGTGTTTGTTAAAACATTGGCTGCTCCCTTAAGGAATGAGCAGTTAGATAAATTTCCATTGCGCAAGTACTATGGCCACTTGTAAAGTAATTTAGAGCAGTAGTAAGTGTTTTAACTTGCATTTACAGATCTCAACTGCCCGAGATCTTACATAGAAAACATAACAAGCTACTTTCAATTGTGAGAATCCGCGCCTTAGCTCTATGTTACTCCAGTGCTGAATATGCATGTCCGACATTGTTCAAGTGTGGCCATGCCAGAAACATCGGTGTGGCGCTTAATGAGACCTGTCGCATCATCACGGGTTGCTGAAGACCTACGCCAATAGATTAGCTCCACTGCCTCGCTAGCATAGCCTCCCCCCCACCCCTATGAAATCAGACGAGAGACAGCAGCTATGCGCGAGAAAAGCAAGGCTATGACTACTGAAGCCCATCCCCTATACGGCTGCCAGCCAGCATGACCACGGCTGAAATCATGAAAGAGCTTTCAGTCAACTACAGACGCACTTCTAGGGACACCGCAGCAAGAAGGGATTTCAGAGTGGCGGGAAAAATGTCAGTATTTGGAGGAGTGGATGATGCAGACGGAAGAGCTTTCCCTGGCCACTTTAGAGAAGTGGACAACATGGAAGGCTCTCAACAGACTACGCTCCTGTACCACGAGATGCGAAACCAACCTGCAGAAGTGGGGCCTTCCCGTGGACTCAGTTCTCTGCGAGTGTGGTTCTGTGCAGGGTAATAACCACCTGCTGCAGTGTCCTGCATCTCCAGCTATATGCACCATGAGAGACTTGACCACGGAGACACCTAATGCACTCGACGTAGCCAATTTCTGGCCTGCCACTGTATTAAATGACAGAACAATGTTTTTCCCTTTGTTGATTTTAAATTTTTGTGTATTTTACTTATATTTTGACAATTTTTATTTATGTCATTGTTTATGTATTCTGTATTTTGTATTTTGCATTCTGTATTATGTATTTTGAGTACTGTCTGTGTATTTTAGACTCTGTGCTTCTGACACGATAAATACACTACTGGCTATAAAAATTGCTACACCAAGAAAAAGTACAGATGATAAACGGGTATTCATTGAACAAATATATTATACTAGAACTGACATGTGATTACATTTTCCTCAGAAATCAGTACCCAGAACAACCACCTCTGGCCGCAATAACGGCCTTTACACGCCTGGGCATTGAGTCAAACAGAGCTTGGATGGCGTGTACAGGTACAGATGCCCATGCAGCTTCATCACGATACCACAGTTCATCAAGAGTAGTGACTGGCGTATTTTGATGAGCCAGTTGCTTGGCCACCACTGAAAGACCCGTACAGGGTTTTGCAGGGGTCGAATGCGGGGTAGAGTCAGGGTCGTAACAGATCTGAAATGTAACGGCCGCTGTTCAAAGTGTTGTCGATGCGAACAGGAGTTGACCGAGACGTGTAACCAAAGGCACCCTATACCATCACGCCGGGTGATACGGCAATATGGCGATGACGAATACACGCTTCCAATGTGCGTTCACCGCGATGTCGCCAAACACGGATGCGACAATCATTATGCTGTAAACACAACTTACGAAAAAGATGACGTTTTGCCATTCGCGCACCCAGTTTCGTCGTTGCGTACACCATAGCAGACGCTCCTTTCTGTGATGCAGCGTCAAGGGTAACCGCAGCCATGGTCTCCGATCTGATAGTCCATGCTTCTGCAAACGTCGTCGGACTGTTCGTGTAGATGGTTGTTGTCTTGCAATCGTCCCCATTTGTTGACTCAGGGATCGAGACGTGGCTGCACGATCCGTTACAGCCATGCGTATAAGATGCCTGTCATCTCGACTGCTAGTGATACGAGGCCGTTGGGACCCAGAACGGCGTTCCGTATTGCTCTCCTGAACCGATTCCATATTCTACTAACAGTCATTGGATCGCGACCAACGCGAGTACCAATGTCGCGATACGATAAACCGCAATCGCGATAGGCTACAATTCGACCTTTATTAAAGTTGGGAACGTGATAGTACACATTCCTTCTCCTTACACGAGGCATGACAACAACGTTTCACCAGACAACGCCGGTCAACTGCTGTTTGTGTATGAGAAATCGGATGGAAACTTTCCTGATGTCAGCTCGTTGTAGGTGTCGCCACCGGCGCCAACCTTGTGTGAATGCTCTGAAAAGCTAATCATTTGCATATCATAGCATCTCCTTCCTGTCGGTTAAATTTCGCGTCTGTAGCACGTCATCTTCGTGGTGTAGCTATTTTAATGGCCAGGAGTGTAAATCTCAAGACCGTCTCTGCAAAACACATTAGCCATGCCCCAATAACAGAATTTCTTTCGAAGACTAGTTAAAGAATGAAACCGATGGAAGCACACAAACGTCGAAACAAGGAATCTGAGATAGAAGCGCAAATGTGGTAACATCGAATTTGAGCAGTGCCATGTTTCATCATTTATAAGGCAAGGCGGAATAAGCACGCAATAAGATATTCACCTGTCGGAAATTACAAAGATTGCTGCGGCGATTACGGGGGGCCGAGGCAGTAAAGAATTCGCAACGGGCTTAGCTAACACCGAGTCGGACGGCAAAACGAGAAGCAGAAAGCAGGAAATATCGCGGCTTTAAGTTCTCGCGGCAATAAACACCGCCCGGTCCCGACTGGGCACGCCAGTTTGTTTGCCCACTTCGTATTCTGACGGCCGACGCTTATTATAGTGGGCTCGGGCTGAGTTATTTCTGAAGAGGATTGCTGAGGTACTACACAATTTAAAGTTCGCCGTCAGACCTGTCTCGTCAGTTATTCAAGCCCGCCTCGAGGAAAGGACTAGTAAACCTCCCGACTGCATAAAGAATCCAACTACAGTCAAAGGAACTGCTTAAAAATGAATTATTCCACCAAACTTTTGACTTTAAGCGTGTAATCGAGAAAAAGTTTAGAATTTGTTTGAAATAGTGTTTAAAAGTTGTTGGACGTCTCCCAGTGCTTTCAAGCTGAAACAGTGGATGAATATACGGCAATTATTTGCGCCACGTTTCAGGCAAAAGCTCCCTTTTTCACGATCTCTATGTTTATGACGTCATATCTCCTGAACTATGTTCGGTACCGTGGTAGGATTTCGCAGATATATTTAGTGATGTATGTGGATGATGCTCCCAAAAAGTGAAAAAGTCACGCCTGAAGCTGAAGTTATACACGCGAGAGTTATCAGAACGTACGAGGGCATCGTAAAACTAAGTTTCCCTATTAAAAGAATGCAGAGAAAAATAAAACACAAGGTAATTATCCGAAAGACTTTACTGCCAACAGAAACGATCAGCCATTTTTCGGATTAGTCACATAGGGAATTGAAAGACTTTCACATCGTGGGAACTACTTTTGTATTCCTTTTAAGTAGGCGTCCACATCTGCATAAATACTTCGCTAATCACATTTAAGTGCATGCCAGAGGGAAGGTTCATCGAACCACTTTTATGAAATTTCTCTACCTTTCCGTTTCTAGTAGCTCTCGGGAAACAGGAACATCTAAATGTCTCCATTTCGATCTGATTTCTGGTATTTTATATCGGTGATCGTGTCTCCCTAGGTAGGTGGTTGCTAACAAATATGTTCGCAGTCGAAAAGAAAAGGTTGGTGAAAAACATTTCGCAAATATATCTCGCCGCAACGAATAACGCCTTTCTTTTAATGGTTTCCACGCCAATTCGTGCATCATTTCTGGGACTCGAACCCCCGACGGGGAACGGCCTCGCACATCGTAGCATAACGCCTAAATACGCTCAGCCGCTCCGCCGTGGCGAAATATACATCAATAACAGAAGTAAGGTGAGTTGGAGTATATTCCGTTCTTTAACTACACAACAATTGATTAGTTAAAAATTTCAGAACTATTATGTATCGTCACAGTGGTATGCAAGTTAATCTTGGAAGAGAAGTAGTCTGGAAGCTGCACAGAGCTTTGGAAACCCTATAGACTCGTCAAGTGAAGACCTGCATGTTCTTAGCAAAATAAAAAAGAAGAAGAAGAAGAAAATAAAAACTAAAACGTTTTTATGTTTCATTAAGAGCTGCTGGGCCTCTGTTTCTCCTCTGTACTTTGACAGTCTAAATCTTTTTACCGCAATTTCTTCGATAGATGATGATCAGTTTATCTTGCATTATAGTCTTCTACACTGCTTCGAATCGAATTAGTTACTGTTCTGTAATTGCAGAAATTAAGAAGCAATCGTGTCATAGCAGTGATGCGGTGCATGGCAAGAGCGAACGGAACTGGAAGTAGGGAAGGAAAAGGAGAGTGAGTGTGTGTGTGTGTGTGTGTGTGTGTGTGTGTGTGAGAGAGAGAGAGAGAGAGAGAGAAATAGGGAGAGAATTACCTACCGCACGGAGCCGTTCTTGGACCACTTTTCCGTCACAGCTTATCTTCGACCTTTTTCAACGGCGATAATAAGGCAATTGACGTTCGCCTTAAATTGCAGTGTTCAGCCAATACTATATTAAGCGGCCTTCCATTTAATTTAAACACCCTCCTCGGCTAGCCACAAACCAGTTTGGTGAGTACGACCGTCGCCAAGTAAGCAGTCAAGAAGTGATGGGAACGCATAGAATGTGATTTAATAGTCTGTGAATCGCTCCTCCTATAATAAAATCCTTGATAATACAGGATGAATGCCAGGAAAAGTGAACAAGATATAGCAGTGGGAATACATTCTACAGTGACTAACACTTTTATTTCCTACTGTCATTGTACGCATTTCGGTTACTTTCTAACACAATTAGTATTCAGTCTGAGCTTTTGCTGATCATTATTCGTAATCCATATTCTATTATCATTGGAGTTCGTATTAGATTTAAGGCACCCTGTAATTTTTCATTCACTTACAATGAGGATAACAATGTCATGAGCCAATCTCATCATTAATATCGTAACTTTAAATAACACTCTTCACATTTCCTTTTTCTTAAATTTGCCAGACTTTCAAGCATTCAGCGACAGTCCAAGTATCCGATTTTTTATGCCAAAGGAATATTCCTGTAACGTCCGTATCTTCTCAAAATTCTGGCGTAGATTTGTATTTTCACTGTCACTATTAAGCAAAATAGTGAGTTTTTGTTTCGTTGTTGCACCTATCAGAGTCAAACAAGGGCATCTATTGCACAGCAACGACGCTATTAATTCTTGTCTTAGGATTCAGTTCAGATAAAACACTGCAGTACCTACGTGGTTCAATGTCGGAGTTATTACGCTTACATATTATACAGAAAGGACCAATAACTAACAAACTACACTAAAACGTAAAAAAGACATTGAAAATTCTATTCAAAGCACAAACAGACAAGACATTGGATAAACGCACCAAAGATACACAATAATCAAATCCCAAGCAAGCACTCCACACGGAAAGGCAAAAACTAAACAAAAGATATTTAGCACACAATTCACTGGTAACTATGTAATATCGTTGCCGTCACGAAAATCGATTACTACAGCCAGTTCTACAGCATATATACCATCAATATACAAGCACAAATTTTACAACTCAATTTGGCAGCAAATAATTGATTGAGCCAATCAGATTAATTAAGATGTGGCTATTTACTGATAACCGTAAGGTAAGTAACCATGAATAATTTCGTAACACATCTAACAATGGACAGTTTAGGCGAACTATGACAATCTAAATTGGCAATAGATAAACTTTAATTATCCATCTTTCATTTGAAAAGGATATAAACAAACTTAATCTCTTTTAATTCTCCTGGGGGGGGGGAATTATTCTCTTAAATTAAGGAGAGAATGTCTAACTCCATAAATTCCTATTTAAATATTTGTGCCGATATTTTTTTCACATATTGTGAAATATGAGCAGTATTGTAGTACAAGTACCCTCAGACTAGCATGACTTGTGTGAACCGCAATTTAGAGAGTAAAGGGCATATCTACTTATATGTTACTCATCAGACATAGAAAAGACAAAAAATTAATTTTGAAGTACCAAGCTTTATGCTTGAGTTACTTCTAGGTGTCAGTCGCTATCTGTCGAACCGCACACCAATACATTATGGTCACCTAACAGGAGCTAACAGCCTCATTTTACGGGTCTGCCACTCTCAACACTTTATCCATCCCTTCGATTGTCTTCTGAGAACAAATATTATTTAACGTTCTCCCTTTTAACCCTTTATCTGGTTCTATTCACATACCTCTAGTTTTAATCTGGGATTTCTTGTTATTGCATACCCTTGGGACAATAAATGTTCCTCTACTCTGCTTCACTCTATCGTGCACTCCTAATCGTCACAAACCCTACATATTAGCACGATAATGCACGACCGCATGTTGCAGGTCCTGTACGGGCCTTTCTAGATACGAAAAATGTTCGACTGCTGTCCTGGCCAGCATAGTCTCCAGATCTCTCACCGGTTGAAATCGTTTGGTCAATGATGGCCGAGTAACTGGCTCGCCACAATAAGCCAGTCACTACTCTTG
The DNA here is from genome assembly GCA_026315105.1 of Locusta migratoria. Classification (NCBI taxonomy): domain Eukaryota; kingdom Metazoa; phylum Arthropoda; class Insecta; order Orthoptera; family Acrididae; genus Locusta; species Locusta migratoria. Next base: position 604,432 of record CM048754.1, on the reverse strand, counting down.
ATGAACTGTGGTATCGTGTTGAAGCTGCATGGGCATCTGTACCTGTACACGCCATCCAAGCTCTGTTCGACTCAATGCCCAGGCGTATCAAAGCCGTTATTACTGTCAGAGGTGGTTGTTCTTGGTACTGATTTCTCAGGATCTATGCAGCCAAATTGCGTGAAAATGTAATCATATTTTAGTTCTAGTATAATATATTTGTCCAATGAATACCTGTCTAACATCTGCATTTCTTTTTGGTGTATCAATCTGAATGGCCAGTAGTGTATTATCATTTTCTAATAAAAGAGTCGCTTGAAACCGGCAAAGATAATTTTTTTTTTTTTTTTTTTTTTTTTTTTTTTTTTTTTTTTTTCGATCCGCCATCGTTCGTGGCTCGAGCTATAGTGTTACTTGCAACCTGGGCCTGTTCGTTCAGTCCAGTTACCAGCACTACAACTGATGCAATATGACGAATTCTCGCGGGGTCGTGGATGTAAAATATAACGAAGTGCTCTCGGCGCTTCGCAACGACACGTCCTTTTCGACACCCCCGCGCCTCGAAACGTCCGGGAATGGAGTAACGGCGAGTCATGATTTGATGTTTCGCTCGTCGAACAACTCTCACCGGCAAGTCGGAGCATCGAAGCGAAGCGAGCTTGAGAGATTACTGAGCTTCGGTTCCGACGATCTCGTCAGTTATACCGCTATAGTGACAACGGCGCTTTGAGTTGTAGTAACTCGTTTCTGAGAAAGTATACTCCCCACAATTACTCCCGTGGCGTTTCCTGCCGAATCTTCGACGCGTGTTGTGTGCAAACGTAACCACAGTCTATCACGGACAGTCGCGAAACTCTCTAGGGGAAAAAAGTGCAACCGAAGCGATACTAGCGCTCCAAGCGGACAGTAGGGAATAACAGTGGAATAACTTGATGCAAACTGCGAAGTTGCCGTTTTTAATGCTGTTACTTTCATATTGCCTGGTCACCGAACGTTGCTGTGAACTTTCTAATACAAATACGAAAACACTGAAAGAATATCACATCTTCTATTAATGGCAGTCTACAGTTTAACAAACTGTCAGTGTAGTGTAATTCATACATTCACCTGAGTCATATTAAAAACCTTCCAAACCTTTTGAAAGCAGAAATGTATTGCAACCTGATGTGCTGAAGTATATAAAAGGAACTGATTATGATTATGTTCACGTGCTCGTTGCGTATTGACATGTTGAACGAGTTTTGTTTTAGCGAATTTCGGACATTTTAATATTTTCAAAAGTACACGCGATGTTTACATGGTAAGGAGCTAGATTCTACATCGTCGTTTAAACGATCTTTTCACGTTGTCCTTGCCTCTGTGCCTTTCGCGTACCTATCAATTTTTTTAACTACTTGGCAGGTATCAAACTGAACATCTTCAAGAATGTGACGTGCTAACATTAACAGTTTATATATGGACATAGTATTTATTTGTAGCTACGTATTCACTTTATTCACCTAGTAGGTAACCGCCAAAATATGTTAGTATTCAGGGTTATCATTTTTGTGAAGCTGAGGTACTAACCTAATACAGTCATTCGGACATTACTTTTTTCAGCAGTAATATTATGAAATAGTGGTCAAATATTAGCGATTCTGATTAAGAGAATAAGTGTGGACGTGAATGAACTGTTAAAGATTTACTTCTATGCCTAAAAGTATAACTAACCACCGTAAAAGAACACAGGTTATTCATAACTTTATTTGTTACTTCTGAGCATCCTTTGCAAATGAGAGATTTCCGAATTATATTTTTGACAGTTGCTACAATTTATAGCGCCACAAAAGTTCGTAAATACGAAGGTATTTTGAATGTGCTGCTTTAGTCCAGATACACATTCATTACTCAATCGTTTCGCGGTGTGTTTTTACGACCCGGCCGCTTGGCAGCGCTGCAGTCGCGAAGTTGCAGAAAATCACTGGCAGTTTCGCGACTCTTATGTTCGACTCTGACGTAACTAACATTCTGGATGAGGTATATCGAGGCCGACCCAGTGTTGCCAACATTGTGGATTTTCCACTAAAACTGGTGGTTTCTACCCTCCCTTTAGTGACGGAATATGGCTTCTAGTGGCTGGTGGATTTTATAGTGGTTTAGAAGAATTCAATTTCAGTTAATGAAAATGCGATCTCAAACGGACTTTTCAAACGTCCCTCGTCTCTGCAACACCGCTTGCAAGCTATCAGGCAGGAAGTATGCGGTAGCTTTCAGCCGGGAGGGGGGGGGGGGGAGCTTCTGGTTTTCACAGATAGCCGGACCTGGGTAATCGAACAGCTTAAGTGACGATGCTGGACAATCGACGGGGCGGAATCATCGTATGCAAACATGTAGGTCAATATGGAGCACGTAACCAAGTTGAAAGATGTCCATACTTGCATATATAAAAATTGGATGATAAGTCACGCTATAGGCGTTCAGGAATCCGAATTTATTAATGGACGCTGCAAAATTAGTTGCATCTCATAAACCAAGAATAATTCAAATATCTTGAAAATCACAGAAGTTTCAAAATATCTGCTTCCCGAAGGAGCTCCAATAGGCTATACTAATTAGGAGGTTCAGAAGGAATCTGAGCCTCAGAAGTGTTAGGACACCGTTAAGGCAAGTAGCCATGTTATCTAAATTACTTAAAAGTTTCACGTGCAATACAAATGCTGTGAAAGTGCAGATAAATTATGTGATACGAGAATGAAATGAATAATAGTAATTTAAATATACCGGATGTGCGGAAAGTAAGTATCTAGTGCCATGTTGTGTATGCTAATTAAAGACTGATGTAATTGTGAATTATCAATACAACATGACCATTGTTTAACGTACTTCTACATCTACATTGGATACTCCGCAAATCACATTTAAGTCCTGGCAGAGGGTTCATCGAACGACCTTTATAATATTCATCTCCAAATCCATTCTCGAATAGCGCGCGGGAAGAAAGAACACCTGAATCTCTTCGTTCGAGCTTTGATTTCTCGTGTTTTATTCTGATGATCATTTATACCTATATAAGTTGGAGTCAACAATATATTTTCACATTCGGACGAGAATGTTGGCGATTTTAGTTTCGTAAATAGCCCACGCCGCAGCGATAAGCGCCGTTGTTGTAATGATTCCCACCCCAGATCCTGTATCATTTCCGTAACGCTGTCTCCCCTGTATCGTGGCAATACGAAACGAGCTGCCCTTCTTTGGACTCTTTCGATGTCCTCTGTTAAACCCACCTGGGCAGCAATACTCCAAAAAAAAAAAAAGGACGGACAAGCGTAATGTATGCCGTTTTTTTAGTAGTTCTCAAAAAAATGTTCAAATGTTTGTACAACTTATGGGACTTAACACGGGGTCATCAGTCCCTAAGCTTACAAACTACTTAAGACGGCACAAATATCCATGCCCGAGGGGGGATTCGAACCCCCGACCGTAGTGGCCGTGCTGACCGTGACTGGAGCGCCTTAGTCACCTCGGCCACCGCGGCCGGCTTAGTAGTTCTGTTGCACAAGCGGCTTCTAATGAAATTGCGTGCTTATGGAATATCTCCCCAATTGTGCGATTGGATTCACGATTTCCTATCAGAAAGGACACAGTTCGTTGTAATTGACGGTAAGTCATCGAGTAAAACAGAAGTGATATCTGGCGTTCCACAGGGAAGCGTTATTGGTCCCCTACTCTTCCTCGTGTTTATAAACGATTTAGGAGATAATCTGAATAGTTCCCTTAGACTGTTCGCGGATGATGCTGTCGTTTATCGGTTAGTGAAGTCAACAGAGCATCAAAAGCAACTGCAAAGCGATTTAGACAAAATTTCTACTTGGTGCGAAAATTGGCAATTGACACTAAATAAAGAAAAGTGTGAAGTAATACACATGACCACTAAAAGAAGTCCGCTGAACTTCAATTACGCGATAAATCAGTCAAACCTTAAGATCGTAAATTCTACCAAATACCTAGGAGTTACAATTACGAACAACTTTGACTGGAGAGAACACATAGAAAATATTGTGGGGAAGGCGAACCAAAGGTTACGTTTCATTGGCAGAACGCTTAGACGATGCACCAGCTCCACCAAAGAGACTGCCTACATCACACTTGTGCGTCCTCTCTTGGAGTACTGTTGCCCCTTGTGGGACCCTCACCAGGTGGGACTGACGGAAGATATTGAGAAGGTTCAGAGAAGGGCAGCTCGTTTTGTTTTATCACGTCACGGGGGGGGAAGCGTCACGGAAATGTTGCACGAATTGGGGTGGAAATCATTAAAAGAAAGACGTTATTCATTGCGGCGTGATCTGTTTGCGAAGTTTCAATCACCGACTTTTAGTTCTGAATGTGAAAATATTTTGCTAGCACCCACCTACTTAGGGAGACATGACCATCCCAATAAAATAAGAGAAATCAGATCGAAAACGGAACGATTTAGGTGTTCTTTCTTCCCGCGCGCTATTAGAGAATGGAACGGTAGAGAAAAGTTATGAAGGTGGTTAATGAACCCTCTGCCAGGCACTTAAATGTGATTTGCAGAGTATCTATGTAGATGTAGATGTAGATGCATCTTTGAAGGGTTCTGCCAACAAAACGCAATCTCTGGTTCGCTTTTCCCACAACTTTATGTACGTGTTCTTTCCGGTTCAATTCTGGAGTAATAGTAATTCCTAGGTATTTTGTGGAGTTTACGGCCTTCAATTTGGATTGATTGATCTTGTAAACAGAAATATTAATATTTTAAAGGGACTTATGAAGTGGGTGGTGCAGCAACGCATTCTGTCTCTTTTTTAATTGTCGTAACTGAATAACAATCTGAAATAACATTCTTCATACCACTTTCAAGGGCAGCCTTCCTTTTTCTAAACGAAGTCGTCGGAGTATGTGGACTTATTTTACCAAATAACAAAATGGAAGACAATAATCAATACCAAGCACAAATCATCAGTACATTGACGATGCCTACGGTGTACAATGCTGTTACGAGGTAAGGTTGGTATAGACAGCATTAACCTGCCGTAGATACACGAACTCAGCCGACTTCCACCGATCATAGAGGGGCGACGAAAAACGTGTGTGATCTGTACTGAACCTCAGAGCGTTGACTATGAACAAAGTAACGCATATGTGTTACGCATGAATAACTTGACATTATAAAAACATTATTAGTGCATTGGGGGCTCAAAGTGGCGTCCAGTAGGAAGACTTGCACCAGGTCACTGAACCAACGAAATTATTACTACCCCATGAATCATAGACGTTGACGAGATGGGGTGGCTTGTGTGCCTCAGCGATACAGAGAGCCCTACCGTAGGTGGAACCACAAGAGATACACATCTGTGGAGAGACCAGGTAAACGAATGATTCTTGAATGAGGGGCAGCAGCATTTGTAGTTGTTGTTGTAGGGACAACAGTCTGGATGATTGACTGAGCTAGCCTTTTAACTACAGCTACAGTGGCTCTAACATGTGGCTACTGCTAACAGCTCAAAGCAAAGGGAAACTACAGTCGTAATTTTTCCCGAGGACATGCAGCTCTACTGTATGAATATACCGGTTGATCAAAAAGTCAGTATAAGTTAAAAAACTTAATAAATCACGGAATAATGTAGATAGAGATGTAAAAATTGACACACAAGCTTGGAAAGACATGGGGTTTTATTAGAACCAAAAACAAAGTTCAAAAAACGTCCGACAGATGGCGTTTCGTCTGATCAGAAAAGCAATAACTAGCATAACAAATTAAGACAAAGCAAAGATGATGTTCTTTACAGGAAATGCTCAATATGTTCACCATCATTCGTCAAAAATAGCTGTAGTCGAGGAATAATGTTGTGAACAGCACTGTAAAGCATGTCCGGAGTTATGGTGAGGCACTGGCGTCGGATGTTGTCTTTCAGCATCCCTAGAGATGTCGGTCGATCACGATACACTCGCGACTTCAGGTAACCCCAAAGCCAATAATCGCACGGACTGAGGTCTGGGGACCTGGGAGGCCAAGCACGACGAAAGTGGCGGCTGAGCACACGGTCATCACCAAACGACGCGCGCAAGATATGTTTCACGCGTCTATCAATACTTTGTTTTTTATTTTGGTTTTAATAAAACCTCATGTCATTCCAAGCATGTGTGTCAATTTTTACCTCTCTGTCTACATTCTCCCTTGATTTATTAAGTTTTCAAATTTATACTGACTTTTTGATCACCCGGTATAATTGCGTCTTCTTGGGTAAAATATTCCGGAGGTAAAATAGTCCCCCATTCAGATCTCCGGGCGGGGACTACTCAGGAGGATGTCGTCATCAGGAAAGACAATACTGGCATTCTACGGATCTGAGCGTGGAATGTTAGATCACATAATCGGGTAGGGAAATTAGAAAATTTAAAAAGAAAAATGGACAGGTTGAACTCCGTTGGCATGTCGAACAGTATTTCTGGTCAGGTGAGTACAGGGTTATAAATAAAAAATGTACTGGGACTTACGAAGGAGTGTCTATAATAAAGAAGCAAGCACGAATCTGGGTTGGTTATTATGAACAGTGTAGTGAACGCTTTATATTAGCAAAGGTAGATTTTTAAAATCTGAAGATAGTCTTGTATGGCAAAAAACCGGTTAAGTAACAGAAATATACTTCTAGGACATGCACAAATTTGTGCTTTTATTTGAAGACTAGCTGAAAACACGACGTTGCCCAGGTATTTATTTAGTTATTTATTTAGTTATTCTCTCTGTCCATCTCCTTTTTTCCAAAAACATGTTACATTTACCAGAGAGTATATAAGAAATCACAAGTAAAAATGCACTCGATTCGAAGAATCCTATCACGAAATTCACACTAATGATTGTAATAATAACACAGATGGATCACTTGATGTAATGCGCGAAACGTCAATTGATTTTTTTAAGGAGATGTATTGAAAGTCGTTTCTTTTTTACTGCTTTATTTATTTATTCTTATATTTCCTTATTCGTATGCTTACCCCTACAGAGAAAGAGCTGAAGACATTGTAGCACGCTTAGACCAAAGATATGTCTGTGGCATCACGTTTCGCTGTATGTAACCTCTTTGGCATAGAGTCGCAAACGTCATCGCTGGACTTCAGTCCCATTTTTTTTTTTTTTTTTTTTTTTTTTTTTTTTTTTTTTTTTTTTTTTTTTTATAATTTGACGACTTTCAACCACCATATCTTCCACCCTATTATAGCTATTGGCATGGAACTGCTATGGTGTACAACGGGAGACCTCGGACAACAATTACATACAGACTATTCGTTTGTGTTCTGTAGTTTTCGCTGCAGAGCGAAATATTAACACACACACACACACACGTAGAATATTATATACACCGATAACTGTCCATCGCAATTTACTTCACCCTTTTATCATTATCAACCCTTAAGCAACAGTAAACCAATAAAACAATTTTCGAAGAGTAAATATAATTTTCAAAGAGTAATTATTGTTCCGCATTTCGCGTTATATTCTTCAAATTACTAAATATCTGTCAGATCGCTATAAAACCGTGCCTAAAACCTTCCTCAGGCATAAATTAGTAACTGTACAAATATTTAAGTCTCTGCGTCTTGTCGTTAGGACGTGATAAGCGTACACCGAACAGACATTCACATTAATATATATTGATAAATAGCTATCCCATCGCCATAAAACCGTGCCTAAAGCCTTCCCCGGTAGATATTAGTAACTGTACAAATTTTTAGCTCTTTATGTCTTGTGGTTCAAACGTGATAAACGTACACCGAACAGACATTCGCATTTATAGATATAGATAATGACGATCTACCAAGAATCAACGGAAGAATAACTGAAAATGTCCTGATTTGACTTCGCTTTAATTTTGCTTCGGCTACAGTGTACGGAATTCTAAAATGATTGCAGGCAATCTGAACCCTATCTGCTGGAATCAATGATTTCACATATCATGTAGCTGTAAAGTTTTAGACATTTAGATAATTAACCTTAATTGATACGTTATATTTTTTAATGGGAGCACTTTTGTAAAATGACATTTTCGAAGATTGGTCATCAAAAAATTTCCCGCACTGTATGTTCAGCTTACAGGTCCATATATCTTAAATATAAAGCAGAGTGTCCGTATGTTTGTACGTGTTGCATACAAATCTACAGTTTTGTTCCAATCTTTATGAAATTTTGTACACGTAAGTTTCAATCCATGAGGGTGGTCGTCGTATGTGTAAGAATCACATACGATATATAGTTCACGAGATATGACGTCATAAACAATAAGATGCGCGAAAAACGGCTGCATTTTACGACAATGCTGCTCATTTTCTCCTAAAGCATTGGACCGATTTCAACCAAATTTGGTACACACATTCCTTACCGTGAGGTAACAATTGCTGCATGGTTAAGAATCACATACGGCACATGGTTCAATAGATATTACGCCATAACCAATAGAAATCGCAAAAAAATGCCATATAATGCGGCGAGACTTTCGAAATACACTGTATGAGAATGAGAGTACTCAGCGACTTGCAACAAACTTTAAACATAATTTCAAACCTTTATTAAACTCTTTCTCGCTGGCAACCATAGTAAAATGATGAAAGGAAAAAAGTTTCTCGATTACTACTTTTCCGCTGTTTATGGAGTAAAACTACGGCACTCGGTATGACGTTACAATTTATAATTTGAACACTACGAATTGTATCGACAGGAAATTTTACAGACAGTATTCACGCATATTGTTGAGTATACCATCTAAATTGTATCACAGTACGACATGTAGTTCATGAGATATGAGCACACAAACAGTAACTCTCCGCTGTTCATGGACTAAACTACGACACTCAGTATGACGTTACAATTTATGATTTCTACACTACAAATTGTACCCGCAGGAAATTTTACAAACAGTGCACACGCATATAGTTGAGTGTACCCTCTAAATTGTATCACTGTATGACACGTAGTTCATGAGATATGAGAACATAAACAATATCGTTCATGAAAAACCGCCCCATCACGCACCAAGTTTTTATCTATTACTTCTTTAGTATTAATTCCATTTCCAAGAGATTTACAGACATACAGCCCTTATACAAATGAATACATACCTGAAAAATGACAGAAATAAATAAATAAATAAATACCCGGGCAACGCCGGGTTTTCAGCTAGTATATCTTAAATATGATCGTGACCAGATATTAACGTACCAAGCAAATTGTGGCCATGTCAGCATACGACCCCAGTAGATGTATACATAATAAACTGACTGGAATAAATATAAATTTACGAGTTAGTTTAATATGTTAATCTTAGACAGGTCTAAAAATGCAGGGAAGTGAAAAAGAGAACTCTCTCTCTCTCTCTCTCTCTCTCTCTCTCTCTCTCTCTCTCTCTCTCTCTCTGTGTGTGTGTGTGTGTGTGTGTGTGTGTGTGTGTGTGTAGTGTCTACTTTTTTGTTTCAAAGAAAATTCAATGCTTGAGGTTATTTCAATTTCGTAATTCATCATAAGCTGTCAGTAATTATAAAAGTTTTTTATTGTTGAAATTGAGCTCTCCCCATTCCGGATCTGTCCCTCACGTCTTGTGAAAGTCGACACTGTAGTCTCTTGTTCGCTTTGTATATAATTCACTATAAGAATGCAAAAGAAAGGAACTGCCATATTTAAAGATGATATGTGGGAAGGGAAAGGTAAAAATAGCCAGACACATTAAACAGCTTGGTTTAGTGGATTTAAACAGATGTGAAAGTCTTTGCACTTATCTGGGGACATAATGGTTTGCTGTTTCCGGGTATGTTATTAAGGCGGTTCAACTGCTAGAATTATCTCTTTGTGACGACAATTACACGACAATCTGATTAAGTTGTGACTATTAAACGGGGAATTGCATGTCACATGCCGACAGAGTTTATAATGTCTATGTACAGCACCGATACGATTTTAAAAGAATAGCTGCGTTTTACGGGCCTAATTTGGGTACACAATGGCGACATTTATGGGGCCGTCAATAATTATAAAAGCACAACCATTTTCCTTTACGTGTCGACTCGACCGTTACTACGGAGGGAGCCCAGGAGGGTAGCGCAACGCCATCTCTGAGTAGACGACGGAACTACGTCGAACCGCGCACGGAACGGCGCAAGCTCGCGCGGTGAAGGAGAGGGGGAGTGGAATCGGAGGGAGACGGAGAGATACGAGAAGGAAAAAGAGAGACGCAGAGGGGGAATAAAAAAAGGAAAGGCTGGCGGCGGCAGCAGTGTGTGTGTGTGTGTGTGTGTGTGTGAGTGTGTAACGGTCGAGGGTGGGGGGCGGGAGGTGAGAAGGGCGCCACGGAAGAGGCCGAAGTGCGCCGTAAAACGCCATTGGACGGCGCCCCGCGCATGCGCACCGCATCATGGAGTGTTAACGATCGCACAAAGATTTCGCCTCCCAGCCACTGCAGAGGCTAGCACGCTCCCGGGCACATTCGCTATCTCTCTCTTTCTCGCTTCCTCTCTCCGTCTCTGTCTCACTCACACACATACAAGGCAGAAAAGCGCGTATAGAGCCGAATAAAAATAAAAGGGGGCGCACGGCGGGAAGCTCCGGGACAGAAGGATGAAAAAAAAGAAGAGAGAGAGAAAAAAAAGTTGGCAAGAGAGAGGGACGCGAAAGGGGGCTGCTGCTGGCGATTCGGCCCGGGAGAGAGGGTTGAAGCCCGAGTCCGCTATGAAAGCGGCCAGGGGGAGATCGTATTCGGATATCATCCAAACAGTATTCGTAAAAATACAATTTGAGGCCGGCCAAGTGCGCACTTGCAACCGCCGCCGCTCCTTTTCGTTTGCTGCTTTTCTTTTATTCTTTTTTTTCCTCTTTCCTTGTCCCGTCTCTCCGATTTCTTTTCCCTCTCTCTCTCTCTCTTTTCGCGCCGCTCTCCTCTTTCTTTGCGTTTTGCTTATTTTCCTTTTTTCTTCCGCGCCCGATTGTGAACTGGCGGCGGCGGCGGCTTCTGGAAGGTCAATTTCCGGTGGCGTTTTTTGTCTCTGCGCGGCCCTTTGAGGATGTTCCGTCTCCCCCCCCCCTCTATCCCCCCCCTCCTACTCACCGGCAACTCGTCTGCTGCGCGCGCGCTTTTGTCTTGTTTTTAATTTCGAGTCCCGTCTCACGCTGATAATGAAACCGTTCCCGAGGCACGAAACAAAAGGCAACAAAGAATTACAGTACGCAATTGCGCGCAGTCTAGTTACCGCTCTGCAGATGCAATCTGCCCCGGCGAGAAGCGGGGCGGAATTCGTCTAGACGATTAAAAACATAACGGAGGTCTCATAAAAATCTTCGGACAAAAAATTGCGAGTGTACAGGGCGTTTCAAGGAAGAAAAGTAAACATTTTAAGAGGTGGTATTCTCAGATGAATTGCAATAAGAATACCGTACAACATGTGACCAAATTCCATATCGGTATCGTCAGTACCGGTAAATAACTGTGGCATGTTTACACGCTGTAGTTAGTAGGCTTGCGCAACAAATCACAATTCTTATCAAAATTCATTGAAGGATGGTTTAGGAGACGCAACTGTAAACACTTTTTGTGAAATTATTTTTATTTTATTTTATCGTCTGTGGGAAAGAGATTTAAACAGATTGAGTGCCAAATAGGAGGAACGAAGTTAGAACAGGTAGATAGTTTCAACTACCTGGGATGTATTTTCGCACAGGATGGCAACATAGCGAATGACATTTGTGCCGTCCTTAGGATTAGCTAGTTCATATGTAGCTTGTAAGTTTATGGACTGATGACCCCGTAGTTAAGTCCCATAATATAACTGGAATCGAGGTGCAGCAAAGCTAATACAGTGAGTGCTCAGCTAAGATCTACTCTCTTCTGCAAGAAGGAAGTCAGTACCAAGACTAAGTTAGCAGTGCACCGCTCTATCTTTCGACCAATTTTGTTGTATGGGAGTGAAAGTTGGTTGGATACAGGTTACCTTATTCATAAGGTAGAGGTTACAGATATTAAAGTAGCAAGAATGATTGCAGGTACTAATAGATGGGAGCAATGGCAGGAGGGTGTCCATAATGAGGAAATCAGAGAAAAACTGGGAATGAACGCCATAGATGAAGCAGTTAGAGCGAACAGACTGAGATGGGGCGGGGGGGGGGGGGTCATGTTACACGCATGGGAGAAGCAAGTTTACCTAAGAGACTCATGAGCTCGGCAGCGGAGGGTAAGAGAAGTCGAGGTAGACCAAGAAGAATGTACTTAGATTCGGTGCAGAATGATTTTGAAGTAAAAGGCATAACATCAGATGAGGCATCAATGTTAGCATTGAATAGTGGATCATAGAGGAATTTTATTAGAGGTACTTTGCTCCAGACTGAATGCTGAAAGGCATAATCAGTCTCTAATGATGATGATGATGATTTATCGTCGCAGTTGCACAATTTTGAGTCCTGTGACTAGTTTCGGACGAGACCGTCCATTTTCAAACCATTAGCCTTGGTTTTTAACTGTAATAAATCCAGATGCACGTTAAAAATGGCTGCTAAAATTGTTCTACATTACAAAACTCTGAAGATACATAACTTAAATTTTAAATTTAAACTAGTCATATATCTACAGAGTTTTTATAATGTACAACAATTTTAGCAGCCATTTTTAACATGCATCTGGATTTATTACGGTTTAAAACCGAGGCTAATAATTTGAAAATGGAAGGTCTCTTCCGAAACTACTGTCGATTTCATAATGATTGACCCTCGACTTTGAACCCGTTTTCTGGTCACATTGCACGACGTACTTCGATGTTTTATACCTCGCCGGAATCATTAAAATGTCTACTTTTATTTGGTGTATGAATATAAACATTTTATTTGAAAAGGGGACGACATACGTGGTAATATTGAAGATAAAGCGTGCTTTTTCTAGCTTCTTCGGTGACTGTCAGCTTTAAGGACGCGCAGAAATCAGACCGTAATTAGGAGAAAGTTTTCCTTTGCACAGTTTAAAGATCCAAACTTGTTCTATTTACAGACGGAGGTTCGTTATTTGCTGATTAGTCGTTTTGTTCTAATAATGGTAGACGTAGACTGCTGCAGTTCGCCTAATGATGACACGTATTTACAAGACGAAAAGTATAATTGCAAGCTCTGTCCTTGCCTTTCACAGCTGTTATATTTTTATGGTCATAAATCTACAGCAAGCGCTAATATCAGATAATTAATTTCCTTGCTTTTTCCGTTCCTATACGCTACGTGCTCGCGTGTGCTGTGTTGCCGTTCTTCACAGCTGAATAGGCGCTTCTGACGCATTGTAACAGTGGTGGCGCGCTGGTGTGGCAACTATGCTCCGCCATAGCGTCGCATATACTGCAGCCACTAACGCACTTGCTTTACGAACTCTTAACTGACAAACACGGAGACAATATATTAGTAATAACATCTGATGTCACCAACGAAAGTTCAAGCTTAACAGCAATGCCCTCACCGTCTCAATAGCTATAGCGGTAAGCTTAATGGCAGCTTCTTACGTTTTGTATTATAGCGACGAAACGACGAATCAGAAAATAACTAAACTCCGTCTGTATATACAACAAGGTTGGGTCTTTCAACTGTGCAAAGGAAAACTTTCTCCTAATTACGGTCAGATTTCTGTGCATCCTTAAAGTTGACGTTCACCGAAAAAAGCCATTAAAAGCACACTTTCTCTTTAATATTACAGCGTATGTCGTCCCCTTTTCAAATAAAATGTTTATATTCCTACACCAAATAAAAGGAGACATTTCAATGATTCCGGCGAGGTATAAAACATCGATGTTCGTCATGCGATGCGACCAGAATATGAGCTCAAAGTCGTGGGTCAATCATTTTGAAACCGACAATAGTCACAAAACTCAAAATTGTGCAACTGCGACGAGAAAATAAAAAGCAAATAATTGCACAAAAGATCACAATTCATTGTAAACTGAAGCACGACTTCACGCTTCGAACTCCAACACTCTACTTCTGCCCTCCGATAAATACACCTTTAGCAACCAATAGCGAACGGTGTACCAACAAAAGAAACGCAAATGCATTGAACTTCTGCACTCAATAACAAATGGAGCATATTATACGGTATTTTATTGCAATTCGTTTATACTACCACTCCTAAAATATTTACTGTTCCCCAGTATTTGAGGGAGCAATTAGGCGAATGCTGAATAACAGGGATAGGGGTTGTTATCGTTGGTGCAATCGGTTTTACCGGTTCTTTCCGTCGCCATTTGAACGTAACCGATTTTCAATATTTTACTACTGTGTTTCAATTATAAACGTAGACGTAGAACATGGAGTAAAAAAAATTAACGTAAAGGTGTGGAAGATATCTGTCGATAACTATGATCCTGCGGCTACGGTAGGAGTCGATCTCGGAGTTTTAAACAAAGATAGTCGCAGATGCAGCGATTGCGAGAGCTGAAGATCTGATAACGACTTTGCTGACAGATATAGCGCTACTTCCTGTTTGCTGAGCTGATTCAAATTTGAACTTAAATTTTAATATGATTGCGCGAAGTGTTGCTAAGTGTAAGGTTGGAATAAAAAGAGAGAATTTCGGGGAAAAAAAATCCCTGATAAACTGACTGAACGTAACGGTGGATAGATATTAAAAGGAAAGCAGTCTTGAAACAATTAATTGGGGATTATTGCCGAACTCTGTGACTGGCACAGAAGATTCGCTGTAATTTATTAGGGTAAACATGCATTTGAATTAGTTACACTAATTAGTTTACGTGCAGTTGACGGTGCGCAAGATTTTGATAAAAGTCGCCATACAAAAAATTGGAAAAGAAATGCAAATATCGGTCGTCTGCATGGTAACAAACTGTAAAAGAGCTTGGCTTGCAGGTTCTAAGCATTTAACACAAGACATGAAATTAATGATACCCTAGAAAATTAGCAAAAAACTTAGCAATGACTGCACCATATAATGACCAGACGTAATGGCGTCCAAATTCATTCCATGACATGATAACAGTTTGAACTGCAGCGCCAGTCATTGTGTAGTGCGACTGAAAAATAAAGAAACGCTCTTGTTATGTTTAAAGGAACTCATGGCCAATTTATTCAGTTAAATTGACGCACTATATTCACTCAAGAGGTATCGAGGAAAGAAGCGCCAACACAGACACGTCTGTAAAAAATGACAAACGACGAGCGCTGTTCTCCCTCTCTCGCCTGGAAAGGACAAAAGAAGGTTGATTTGGGATTGGCAGATAAATTCAAGAGAGAAAGACGCTATGAGGGGGAAAAAATATAGCCGAGTATAGGAGGTGGTTCGCCGTAACCCTTCAAGCGTCATTTTTGGATGGTAGGTCTACCAGTTTTCCACATTGAAACAACCACAAAAATAAGGCTTCAGTCACTACCCCAACTTCACAGCACATTAAAATACAGATACGAGAATACAATTTATGTATTTTGAAATGTATGTGATATCTGTTGCTACCGCACTTCCTTCAAACATTTAAATGATTGTAAATCTAAGAGACTGTCTCTACGTTTACAAATTACTTAAACTGACGTATGCTAAGGACAACGATACACCCATTCCCGAGGAAGGACGGCGAGCAACTGCGAGCTCCGCAGTAACGCGACTTAGAGCGCTCGGCCACTCCACCACGGCAGATTCTACCACGAAATATGCCAACTGGTATAGACCCTATCATTGTCTCAGGAAATCCTGTAGTGATTCTTATGTTTCTTGCTGACTCCAACTGTCTGTACACTTATTAAAGTGATACTAATTGCTTTTCCCATTTTCCGTATCCAGCCAATATTTCAAAGTAGCGCATATTTTCTCCATAAACATAACTAATTTTCTTTTTCATAAACGTCGCAGTACAGAGGAAATAAAATGCAGAATGGCAATGGGTAGAAGAGCGTTCTTGAAAAAGAGAAATTTGTTAACAACGAATATTTATGTATGCATTACGAAGTCCTTCCTTAAGGTATTTGTGTGCAGAGTTGCCTTGTATGGGAGTGAAACATGAACGATAAACATGGACGATGCGGACAGGAAGAGAATAGAGGCTTTTGAAATGTGGTGTTACAGAAGACTGCTGAAGATTAGGTGGGTGGAACGTGTAACTAATGAGGAGGTCCTGAAGAGAATTGGGGAGAAAAATAATTACTGGCATACCTTAACTAAACGAAGGGATCGATTGGTAGGACACATTCTTAGACATAAAGGAGTCTTGAATTTAGCATTGGAGGGAAGTGTTTGGGGTAAAAACCGCAGAGATGCATACAGTTAGAAGATTCCGACAGATGTATGTTGTTGCCGTTCTTATGTGGAGTTGAAGAGGCTTGCTCAGGATAGGGTATTGTGGAGAGCTGCATCAAACCAGTCTCTGGACTGAAGATCAAAATGTTCAAATGTTTGTATAGTTTATGGGACTTAACTACGCGGTCATCAGTCCCTAAACTTACAAACTACTTATGAACTAACTAATACTAAGTACGGCACAAATATCCATGCCCGAGGGGGGATTCGAACCCCCGACCGTAGTGGCCGTGCAGACCGTGACTGGAGCGCCTCAGTCCCCTCGGCCACCGCGGCCGGCGGACTGAAGATCACAACAACAACAAACGAAAGTTTTAACATGAAATAAAAATTTTAGCACCGTTGCTAAGGGAAACTGATTTGGTTTTCAGTCCAAAGACTGATATGAAGCACATAGACATATATTACTAGACTGGCAATGCCATATATAGCATCACTGGTGTCACTGAAGCCTCGTCGCCATATTTCTGTACTATAAACATGTGGACAGTCGTGTGTGTTATTGCAGAAATCAGTCGTAAAAATACAGGATGAAGTGACATAACTACGCAGTCTTGAGAATTCTGACACAATGGTCAGTAATTTAATAGAACGCCCGGGGATCTAAGTAGCTCGGCCTGAAATGATATATATCGAACGTACAACTGGAAATCGATTGTTTCTGAACCGGAGATTCGGGCGCTACGCGCGCTTGCAGACGTAAACAAAAAACCTTTTCGTTTCATCTATACCTAACCGAACTTTCACTTTAAAAAAAACCAAAAAGTTTTATGTAGCGTAGCCTTAAGAAGGTCAGCTATAGGTGAAACGAAAAGGTAAATATTTTATAGTTCATGATAAATGCAGTTCCATTACGTAGGAAATGTAACCATTTGTGGGAGACATTATTTCTTTTTATTAGTACTGCGACGCTTAAAATTAACTAAACTTCGCTCAAACAGGAATTTCGGTTAATTAAAATCATATTTTCAGACTGGTAGTAAATGAACAGCAAACTGATTTATTATTTTCAATATCTTGCTCTTGCGTGCAGTACAATAAAGATGAAATAGATTTTAATTTTAATATGTCTCCCTCCAGCAAAATAAAATTACTTGTTATTCTAAGATCAAAAAATTATTTATTGTCTTGGCTGGTCACAAATGATTATACTGGCGGTAGCCTTATTGAAATCAGGACTTTGTATAAAGCACCTGTTTGACTATTAACCTTATTTTTCCATGTTTAGAATTTCGTATAACAAGGGAAAGGAAATTTATTTTTTTCCGAATAAGCAGACGCATTTCAAGATGACATAATGGCATTTTCCATGTGTTCTTAGTTCTACTATATACATTCTTTTTTATTTAGCAAATACTGTTAAGTCCTCAGGTGAAACATTCAATTTTCATCTTGCAGTTATTTTGAAAGCAAAGCCCTGATTTTTATTTATTAATTTTTTTAACTAGCACCAATATTTTGTGCTAGTAAAACGATTATATTTTTCACAACTGTGTTCAAGTCCATAATTCATCGCATTTCGTTTATTACACCATGTTTCAGAAAGAGTTTCTGAGATAACTGACATTTACATTTCAGTTTTCTTGAAAGATAAAAACTATAGGTTTTTAGGAGTCCACATCGACATTGCTCTGCCGGTATCTACGGTATTATATTTGTTTATGTCGTTTCTTCTGCGCTGTCTGGGTCTACAGCACCGAGATATTTTTCAGAGAAGATCGGTATTTCCTAGATTTGATTGCATTTGACTTCAGCAATTTTTTGTAGACAGACCGAACAACCCAATAGAAATCCAGTGGTGGAAAATATAGGCATATATCCTTACATTTTCAATACTGATCTAGTCTTCTTGTTTACAACTAGATAGATTTTCACGTTGTTTTTTTATTATTATTACATGAAAAAATTATGCCGAGTTCGTTTGCCTGGTCTACAATGCCGAGTTCGTTTGCTTGGTCTACAAGAATTTAACCACATTGCCTCTGGCATCTTCGTGGGCAACGATCTGATTCGTTGAACTCAGTGCTAATTAAATCGAATAACGCGAAACATATGGATTTTTTTTCTTTAACAATTATTTCTCAGTGCAACCCACCCTGTAACAAGCTTTTCCGAATGACCACACGGCTTAACATTTGTTTATGTATCCAATTATATGGAAACATTTTAAATTTTTCAACAAAATCTTCGTTACACTGGGTATTTCAGTAAGAATAGGAAATATTTTAAGAGGTAGTAGAATAGACGAATTGCAGTAAGAAATGCTGCACAAATGGGTAACATTTTAATTAGAGGTACAGCTGAATTAATTTAGTTTCGCGTGTGGTTACACAGGTTGCTATGGACTTATTTATCGAATGTCAGAACTACTGTATGGATGTTCAAGTTGCGGATTTGTGCTTTAAATTACAATGAAGTTTTCATTGTCATTTTTCGGCCAAGTATACTGTAGCCTACTGTGGCGTGTAAACATGCAACATGTATTTACACATTGCCGAATATGCCGATATCGTATTGGTATATTGCAATGGAAGTGCTGCTGCTGTTTGTAAAGAATACAGTTTACGATTTACTAGCCGAAGACTAGCAGACTCAAGTGCGTTTACTCGTGTGTACTTTACATGTGAGTCACTCGTACATTGCCCAGTGGTCATGTTGAATATGAACGTGTAAATGCACAGACTGTAGATAAAATGGAAGACATTCTTTAGTCTCAGAATGTGTCCCACCAATCGATCCCTTCTCTAAGTAAAGAAAATCCTGAAATTTCTTTGCTCCCCTATTCTTTTCAACACCTCCTCATTAGTTACGCGATCTACCCACATAATCTTCAGCATTATTCTATGGCGTCAAATTTCAAATGCCTGTATCATCTTTCTGCATGAACTCCTTATCGTCCACGTTTGCACACCAGTAGAACACTACACTCCAGACAAATGCTTTCGGAAAGAACTTCCTAACATTTAAATTAATATCCGATCTCAACAGCCGGCCGCGGTGGCCGAGGGGACTAAGGCGCTCCAGTCACGGTCTTCACGGCCGCTACGGTCGGGGGTTCGAATCCCCCCTCGGGCATGGATATTTGTGCCGTCCTAGTTCGTAAGTAGTTCATAAGTAGTTTGTAAGTTTAGGGACTGATGACCCCGTAGTTAAGTCCCATAGACTATACAAACATTTGAACATTCGATCTCAACAAATTTCTTTTCTTTATAAATTCTAATGTTGCCATACCATTTTATATATTACCTACTTCGATCATCTTTAGGTATTTTTCTATCTAAGTAATAAAACTAATCTACTTTTTATTAATTAGTTACCTAATCTAATTCCTTCAGCATTGCCTCATTTTCATAGACTACATTCCATTACCCTTGTTTTGCTCTTGTTAATATTCATTCCATACAATCCTTTGAACAAACTACCCATGCCGTTTAGTTTCTCTTTCAGGTTGTTTACAATTTTTGACAGAATTGCAACTCATCGACAAATCCCAAATTTCTCATTTTTTCCCCTGAAATTTAATTCTTGCTCTCCTTCTTTTACTTTTCCGTCATGCATTAGTCTTTCTCTCAGCCTGTTGCAGCTACATCCGGTCGTCTTTTCCCTTGCGGAGTAAATCGCCAAAATGTTGTGGTAATCTTGATTTGTCCATTCGTAGTAGATGGGATGTCCATTTTTGTTTCGAAAATATTTACTTCCTTCCTAATATCCATATTTCTTTTGTAGTCTAGCTTGGTGTATCCTGCTATGTTCCTGAGGAATTTCCCTTCATTGGCTTGTAATCTTGCTTTATCTTCCGATTTCATTATCCAAAATTCACATCCATGTGGTAATATTGGTACTGAAATAACTTTATAAAATTTTAGATAGGTCTCTCCTATATGATAACAAGGCTCCTAGAAATTGAAATCTATCTACTCGCTCTATAAGCTTATTGGCTATAACTTTTTTTTTTCTTACTGGAATTTTTCCACAGAAAGCCATGGCTTTTGTTTTTTTTGTATTGACATTGACATATTATATATGTAGAATGTTTGGTATAGATCGTAGTCAGCTCTATTCAGTCTATCATCATCATTCGAAATTAACACTTTGTCATCTGCGAATGACAATCTATTTTGTTAATTCCTTCTTCAAATTTCTCCTTGCGTTCCTTTGGAGCTTGACGTACGTATTGAATAACATTGGGGAAAGGCTAGAACCATGTCTTCCTCCATTATCAATCACTGCGTCAACTTCAACTTATTTCAGTTGTGATTGGATATTCTGACGATGACTTGAAGCTTCGAAACGTACACACATAACAGAAAACTGTAATTTTAAGGTGCCGGAATTTACAGTTGAACATTTACGGCATGAAAATCTTCAGAATTTTAAAAGTGAAGAACTGGCGGTGACAATAATCACGAAGGTCTGTAACGAAAATGAAGTTTGTTTATGCCGAGCTTCAAGTGCGCTCTTGAGTAGTGTCTTTCTAGTACACATGCATTCAATTAAGAGGAAAGTCAACAGAAACCGAAAGAGGGTAGGGAAGTACAAGGGACAGAGTCCGTAAACGGCAGCCTGAATAAGGGAAAAAAAGAGAATAAAAGTTAATGAGAAAAGGCAGGGTAAAAGATACAAGCGCGCAAGCATCGCGTATGTGATTGGAACTTTTTTATTTGGGGGTAATGGGAGGAAAAGCAACAATGTCCGCTCGAAGAGATTTCAAGAAGAAAAATTACGTCGTAGGAAAATTAATGAAGTCAGAGGTTAGTAAATAAACAACGATTTAATGTCAGTGTTACAGTGACGTAGGAGGGTACCTAAATTGCGTGAACACGAGCGTTTACTTAGGCATCAAGGTAATGTTATACACAAAGTCAGCTGCGAAGGTAAGGACTGGTGGAACAGCCCATTCTAGAGGCACGCATTAGGGGTCTAAAAGCGATGTCTGATCCTGAGGCTTATTACGGAAACATGGAAGTATCGTTAGGTGTCTCGTAGCAGCTAAAGATACAGTAACCAACAACCGACGTCATTCACTATGGAACAAAACAGCTTGCAAGTAACAAAGGCGGGGAAAGGAAATCCCACATACGAGCAGGCTATGTCGATTGCAGCGGAAGACGGACATATAATAACGGATGTTGGTAGGTTTGTCATTAATATATTTCGACACCATTTGATCAACCACCGTAAAATTTGGCAAAAAATGTAATCCTGCTTCGTAGGATTTATATACTTTCCAGTCCACCGCATGGCTGCTAACAGACTTAAGTATCATTTTACCGGAGGCCATCGAAGTGTTTTTACTTTTTCAGTGATAGGCCTTCGGAATGTGGCCATATAATTGCCACGAAACTGCAACCGTTATATTGCAGGCTGTTATCAACAATTCAAAGTATGAATTACGAAGTTACATTGACCGAACAGAGACAGATGCAAAATGAAACAATTTAAAAACAACAAACTTCTGGCTTGGTGGTGTGATATGAAAAGTCGGACAGCAGAATCTTACATCTTATAAAATAGGCTGCATGTGTGTATGTATTTATGTACGTATGTATGTTCCCCATCTCCTCCTAAACCACTGGACCGATTTCAACCAAATTTGGTACAAATATTCCTTATGTGAGTTAACAGTTTCTGTAGGGGAACGAAACATATACGTTCTATGGTTCAGGAGATATAATATTATAAACAATAAGATTTGCAAGAAACTGCCACATAATGCGACGAGACATTATGAATACACTGTAAGAGAATGAGAGTACTTAGCGACTTGCAACAAACTTTAAACATAATTTCAAACCTTTACTAAACTTTTTCTCGCTGACAACCATAGCAAAATGATGAAAGGAAAAAGAGTTTCTCGCTTGCTACTTTTCCTCTATGGAGTAAAACTACGGCATTCGGTATGACGTTAGAATTTATAATTTGTACACTACAAATTGTAGCCGCATGAAATTTTACAGACAGTATTCACACATTAATTGAACGTATCTTCTAAATTGTACCACAGTACGTCACATAGGTCATGCGATATGAGCTCATGAACGTTCCGCTGTTCATGGACTAAAACTACGGCATTCGGTATAACGTTACGAGTTTTAATTTGTACACTACCAGTTGTAGCCGCAGGAAATTTTACAAACAGTATACACGCATATATTTGAGAGTACTTTCTAAACTGTATCACAAATACGACACACAGTTCATGAGATATGAGCACATAAACAGTAACGTTAATGGAAAATCGCCCCATCAAGCACCAAGTTTTAATCTGTTACTTCGTTACTACTAATTGTACTAACAGCCCTTATACAAATGAATATATACCTGGAAAATGGCAGAAATAAATAAATAAATAACCAGACAACGACGGGTTTTCAGCTAGTTGTCTATATTTACTGTAAAAATGTAGAAAACAACTAACGTCCACTATAGAATGACAAACAGTAGTAATAATGAGAAAGAATATAACTTTATCAGTATTGAGTGGACACTGTTGTTGTTATGGTCTTCAGTCCAGAGTCTGGTTTGATGCACCTCTCCACTCTACTCTATTCTGAGCAAGCCTTTTCATCTCCTCATAAGAACGGCAACTCACATCCATTTGAATCTGCTTACTATATGCGTCTCTTGGTCTCCCTATGCAATTTTTATCCCACAAACTTCCCTCCAATGCTAAAGTTACGATTCCTCGATGCTTAATTATGTGTCCTACCAATCGATCCCTTTTTGTAGGCAAGGTATGCGAGAAATTCCTTTTCTCCCCAATTCTGTTCAGTACCTCTTCATTAGTTATGCGATCTAATCTTCAACATTCTTCTGTAGCAGCACATTTCAAAAGCCTCTATTCTCTTCCTGTCCGCACTGTTTATCGTCCATGTTTCACTCCCGTACAAGACAACTCTCCACACACATGCCTTCACAAAAGACTTCCTTACACTTAAATTAATATTCGATGTTAACAAATTTCTCTTTTTCAAAAATGCTTTTCTTCCCATTGCCATTCTGCATTTTATATCCTCTGTACTGCGACCATCGTGTGTTATTTTACTGCCTAAGTAACAAAACTCATCTACAGCCTACATTGTTTCGTTACTTAATCTAATTCCTTCACCATCGCCTGATTTTCTAAGACCGCATTCCATTATTTTTGTTTTGCTCTTGTTAATGTTCATTTTATACGCTCTCTTGAACACACTGTCCATTCCATTCAGCTGCTCTTCCAGGTCCTTTGTTGTCTCTGACAGAATTACAATGTCATCGGCAAAACGTAATATTTTTATTTCTTCACCCTGAACTTTAATCCATATTCCAAATGAAATATGGAATAGTGTGGACACTACTGTGGCTTAAATATTATAGAAAACTAGCTTATACGCCCGTGCTTCGCAACGGTTGTTATAGAGGGGCGTGTTGTATATCATGGTTCTTTGGGTTCCGGACGAGGTCAGCAAACACACAATCTTTGTTGCATCGCTCTGTCAATAAACTCAGTTCTCCTAGCCAAGATGCCAAATTTAAGTAGAAGTCATTGCCGAAAAGTATGAATGTTCATATAAAGTTTTTCATATAATAATCGCTGATTTTATCTTGATCCTTTTTTGTTCGATTACGACGAGTGACTATGTGTAAATGGCCTATTTAGCGACGCTTCCTCAACTTTCTTATTGCTTCTGTGACACATTTTATTTAGATATTATTTCATCTTATGTGATTGCTCTGCGAAAAGGAGGTGGGGCTTCCTTTCAGCCAATGCGGTAGAAACCAATCGTTGTTGTTGTTGTTGTTGTTGTGCTCTTCAGTCCGGAGACTGGTTTGATGCAGCTCTCCACAATACCCTATCCTGAGCAAGCCTCTTCATCTCCACATAAGAACGACAACCTACATCTGTCTGAATCTGCTTACTGTATCCATCTCTTGGTCTTCCCCTGCGATTTTTTCCCCACACACTTCCCTCCAACGCTAAATTAACAATTCCTTGATGTCTAAGAATGTGTCCCACCAATCTATCCCTTCTTTTAGTCAAGGTATGCCAGAAATTCCTTTTCTCCCCAATTCTGTTCAGTACCTCCTCATTAGTTACGCGATCCACCCACCTAATCTTCAGCATTCTTCTGTAGCACCATATTTCAAAAGCCTCAATCCTCTTCCTGTCCGCACTGTTTATCGTCCATGTCCCACTCCCATACAAGGCAACACTCCATACAAATGCCCTCAGAAAGGACTTCCTTAGGCCTAAATCAATATTCGATGTTAACAAATTTCTCTTTTTCAAAAACGCTTTTCTACCCATTGCCATTCTGCATTTTATATCCTCTGTACTGCGCCCATCATTTGTTACTTTACTGCCCAAGTAACAAAACTCATCTACCTCCTTTATTGCTTCGTTTCCCAATCTAATTCCTTCAGCATCACCTGATTTTCTTACACTGCACTCCATTACCCTAGTTTTGCTCTTGTTAATGTTCATCTTATATGCACCTTTCAGCACACTGTCCATTCCATTCAATTGCTCTTCCAGGTCCTTTGCTGTATCTGACAGAATTACTATGTCATCGGCAAAACGCAATGTTTTTAATTCTTCCCCCTGAACTTTTATTCCTTCACCAAATTTCTCCTTGCTTTCCTTTATAGCTTGTTCAATGTACAAATTGAATAACATTGGAGAAAGGCTACAACCCTGTCTCACTCCCTTCCCAACCACTGCATCCCTTTCATGCCCTTCAACTCTGACAACCGCTGTCTGGTTTTTGTACAAGTTGTAAATAATCTTACGCTCCCTATAATTTACTCCTGCTTTTTTCAGAACTTTAAAGAGTTTATTCCAATCAACATTGTCAAAAGCCTTCTCCAAATCTACAAAAGCTAGAAATGTAGATTTGCCTTTTCTTAATCTATCTTCTAGGATAAGCCGTAAAGTGAGTATTGCCTCCCGAGTTCCTACATTTCTCCTGAACCCAAACTGATCTTCCCCGAGGTCGGCTTCTACCAGCTTTTCCATCCTTCTGTATATAATTCGCGTTAATATTTTGCAGCCATGACTTATTAAACTGATGGTTCTGTAGTTTTCACACCTGTCTGCACCTGCTTTCTTAGGGATGGGGATTATAACATTTTTCTTAAAGACTGAGGGTACTTCACCTGTCTCATACATCTTACACACCAGGTGAAACAATTTTGTCATGGCTGGTTCTCCCAGAGACTTCAGTAGCTCTGAGGGAATATCATCTATTCCAGGGGCCTTGTTTCGACTTAGGTCTTTCAGGGCTCTGTCAAATTCTTCTCTCAGTACAGTATCTCCTATTTCATCTTCATCTACATCCTCTTCCCTTCCTACAATATTGTCTCGAAGTTCATTTCCTTTGTAGAGCCCCTCTATATATTCTTTCCACCTTTCAGCTTTCCCTTCTTTGCTGAGAACTGGTTTTCCATCAGTGTCCTTGATATTCATAGAGCTGTTTTTCTTATCTCCAAATGTTTCTTTTATTTTCCTGTAGGCTGTATCTATTTTTCCCCTATTTATACATTCTTCTACATCCTTGCATTTGCCTTCTAGCCACTCCTGCTTAGCCATTTTGCACTTCCTGACAATCTCATTTCTTAGTCGTCTGTACTCCATTTTGCCTGTTTCATTTACTGCATTTTTATATTTTCTCCTTTCATCGATTAAATTTAGTATCTCCTGTGATATCCAAGGATTTTTTGTAGGTCTTTCCTTCCTACCTATTTTGTCCTCTGCTACCTTCACTATTTCATCTCTCAATTTTACCCATTCCTCCTCTACTGTTTTATTTCCCCCCGTTTCTGTCAATTGTTGCCTAAAGCTCCCTCTGAAATTTTTAAGAACCTCAGGTTCCTTCAATTTATCCAGGTCCCATCTCCTTATTTTCCTACCTTTTTGTAGTTTATTTAGTTTCAGCCTACAGTTCATAACTAACAAGTTATGGTCAGAGTCTATATCTGCCCCTGAGTATGTCTTACACTGTAGAACCTGATTCCGAAATCTATGTCTTACCATTATAAAATATATCTGATATCTTCCGGTGTCTCCTGGTCTCTTCCACGTATACAACCTTCTTTTGTGATTCTTGAACCAGGTGTTTGTTATAACTAAATTATGTTCTGTGCAAAATTCTACCAGGCGGCTTCCTATTTCATTCCTTTTGCCCAGACCATATTCACCTACTATCTTCCCTTCACTTCCTTGTCCTACTACCGAATTCCAGTCTCCCATAACAATTAAATTTTCCTCTCCCTTAATTGTCTGAATAATTTCCTTTAGCTCCTCATATATTTCTTCGATTTCCTCATCATCGGCAGAGCTAGTTGGCATATAAACCTGTACTACTGTTGTCGGTGTTGGCTTCGTATCTATCTTGACAATGATAATGCGATCACTGTGCTGGTCATAGTAGTTTACCCGCATTCCTATTTTCTTATTCATTATCAATCCTACTCCTGTGATACCCCCAACTGATTTTGTATTTATAATCCTGTACTCACCTGACCAGAAATCCTGTTCATCCTGCCACCGAACTTCACTAATCCCCACTATATCTAACTTCAACCTATCCATTTCCCTTCAGCAAATAAATGTGTGGAAAGAGTGAATTTGTTTCAATATCACGTGGAAATTCCAGCTTAATGTTGAGAAGATGCACAGAACGCAATGCTCACTCCATAGATATTTCTATGTACAATTTAGTGGCTATACTCGTCGAAAAATGCTCTTCTTTTCTTTCCATGGCATTGCAAAGCATATGGGAGAAAGCTAGGCAGAAGAAAATTTTTGTGTCCTATCTGCGTTAAATTTTACTTGGAGTGGCAGCGGTTTTTCTATGTTAACGTTGGCAACGAAATATTCGCTTTACGGAGATCATTAATTTACTGATCGGAACAACATTTATTATTTATTTCATTATCAATACAACGAATTATTCCCCCCATTGTACACGACTGACTTTTCAAAAAGGATTCAACAGCCGTTGCCAACTTCAATACACTACACCGCTGCCGTAAGGAAAGTCTTAGCTCTTGTTTCAGTGTATTAAACCTTAGTTACGTGAATAGAAAACGCAGCATCGACAAATATCTTTGGTCTGTGTATACTACGGAAGTAACAGCGCCTCTAGCGGATCTTTGCTATACTACGCTGCAATGCAAGCATAGCACACAACAGAAACAACAAATTACGATATCTTTTCTTCCCCTGATCCGATTTTGATTAAAGGAAGCTTTTATGTTGCCCAAGGAAATATCAGTTGACCTATGGAACTCCATGAATGTTCGTATAGTACTCTTGGAGATTTTCTGTACTAAACCATACTTATAAGCATAGTATACACAAAAACTTCAAATTACGATATCTTTCCTTCTTCTGATCAGATTTTGACGAAATGAATCCTATGTTACTCTCCAAACTATTCTCAATTTACGTGTGGAAATCCATGAAAGTTCGTGTAGTACTTTCGGAGATTATCTTCAACAAATAGACAAACAGGATGACTTTTAAACAAATGATTAAATTATGATATCTCTCTTTTGTCCCATCCGATTTTAATTATTGAAGCCTTTATGTAACCGCACGATGTTCTAAAGTTACGTGTGAAAACCCTATGAAAATTCATCAAGTATGTTTGGAGATATACGTGTTCGAAGAGACAGACAGACATGACGGTCGTAGATAAAAAATTTCAATTCACGATATTCTTTTTTTCCGTGATCCGTTTTTTTATGAAACGAAATCTATATGATGTCCAGCGTTACGTTCAAGTTACCTGTGAAACCCCCATGCAAATTCGTGAAGTAATTTTGAAGATAAGAGGTTTTTAATACTTGAACAAACGGACACGGCGGTAACTGAAAACACCTAAAATTACGATATCTTCTTTTTCCGTGATCCGATTTTGATAAAATTATGCCTATATGTTGACCCAACCTTTTCTCATGTTTCCTGTGAAAACCGCATGAAGATTCGTCCAGTAGTTTTGAAGATTTAAGGGAACAGCGACAGGCCTACATTTACAGATTTATTATTAGTATAGATTATGTCGGGAGCATAGGGACCTTACAAACGTTCGACATCCACGCAGTACACAGATGAATGGTGACAGCCAGTCTGGCAGACTGTTTCTGAGACTGGAGCAGTCGTCACCTGCCTCCCTCCAACATGGCGGCGCCTCCCTCCCGCTGGCTGAGGAGTTGTGTCCCTCTCGGGGCTTCCCCGTCGCATTTCCCTGAGGGCCACGGCGGAGCGGGGCGGACGTGCATTATTGACGGAGGCCGAACCGGCCAGAGACGAGTCGTGGAGTTCTGCCCGCGGCAGTGACTTCTTCTGCAGACCCGGGGGAGCGGCAACTCTTCACGTGTCGTCACGGCACCACCAGCCGTCGAGATGACGCGCGGCCGTCCGTCCACATTTCCACACTTACTGTGCGTACAGGGTGTTCAGAAAAGGGCTCCCTGATTTCAAAATTATACGCAAATACCTTTTCCTCTGTGTGATTGCGCTATCGCCCGCAACATCCCGGTGACTATGATTCAAGACTATGTTTTACTACCTCCAATGTACTCTTCTCCATTGCCGATCAACGGGTAAGGTTTCCTTTTCATATATTATTTATAGTTCTAATGCTCCCACATCCTACTGATGAAACATGTCTGAGGCGCGAATCGAACCCCTGATGGCGAACAGCATTGCGTACCGCAGCATGGCGTCTCAATACGCTCGGCCATTCTGTCGCAACTACAAGTTGTGTCACAACATTTCATTATGACAGTAGTGAAGGTATATCTGTGAAAATTTATATTAAGAAGGAGAAACAACTGGTGCAGCCCAACCAGCCTACGTAAGCGAAGCACCGGGCATTAAGTTAGTATACGAACACACGGAGGCTGGAACTTAAATAGAGGCAACACTGCTGCGACGACACTATGCAATGGTATCTACTATTGTCGTAGATAGCACATGTTTTTATTTTTTTTTTTTTTTTTTATGGGACTTAACTACGGGGTCATCAGTCCCTAAACTTACAAACTACTTATGAACTACTTACGAACTAGGACGGCACAAATATCCATGCCCGAGGGGGGATTCGAACCCCCGACCGTAGTGGCCGTGCAGACCGTGACTGGAGCGCCTCAGTCCCCTCGGCCACCGCGGCCGGCACACACATGTTTTTCTTTTTGCTTTTTTGTTATTATGTAAATGATAAGTGTTTTTATTTCGATGACCGGTATCAGCAAATTGTACTACCATCCTGTGATCTGTCGATCGCACTAGCCACATCCTACAGGAAAGTTAGTGAAATTGTACTTCTACGCAAAGTGTCGTATGTGATATCGCGTCTTGGAATAATACATCTGATGGTGGCTGTATAAATTGCCGAAGGCATCTAAATACAGGGTGTCCAGAAAAGGGCTCCCTGATTTCAAAATTAAACATCTCGAAAACAAAGGTCGTTAGAGGAATGCAGTAAACGGTATGTTTATTGTGAAAGCTGTAAGAAGTTTATACAGCAGTTTGTAATAATAGTTACAAAAGCTGATAACAAATGGCGCTGTACTCACCATACGTAATGCCTAGTATAAATACTGATCCGAAGCCCAGAGCGATCAGTTCCACCATTGAAACGTGAAAGGAGGTTAGCGTACCGAAGGGTGTGATATTCCTGGCCTGTGGCCACTTCATATTTCTGACCGCTGGCCGTTTCTTCGCTAACATTGTACGTGCCTTAAACGCGGAAGAAAGACTGCAGTGCAGCATATGTTGAAATGTGGGGTGGGGGGGGGCAGTAGCATATGGCGCAGTAGGTGCTGGTTCCCGTGGGAAAGCCCGCCTATGTTACTGGTGCTCTCCTCGCATTGGCTGCTGCATTTCACGTCACGTGATTTCTTTTGAAATTAGTTTTGTTTATTATATACTAAATATTAATTATTCAGAGCTGAGAATTTGTAATAAATATCTCTCAAGGACAGGCTGGGTCTTGACAATTTAAAAAGTTTAAGTTGCCTTCTCTTATTGTAACAAGAGAAGAGCGATTTTGCAGAAGGCGCGCGACGGCCCTGTTTTGGCGCGAAATAGAGTGTCAGGTGCCCTCTAGTCTCGCAACGCGCCGCAGTTTCAGTCTCGAGCTGACCGCTATACGCGCCGGACCGCGCCGGTCATGAGTAAAGATTTTTTGTAATGGTGAAAACAGTCGAGGTCTCAACATGAGCTATGGGCAGCATAGGCCGTATCATATTAACAATAGTTGCTAATTTTTTATTATTTATTTAATAAATGGCATCCCTGACAATTAAAAATCTCGTGAGTCGCTTCTTATGCTTCCATCATACAGAACTTATTTTAGCCTCACTTGTATGCTGTAGAAGAACCAACGACCTGTGTGCTGTCTTCTGCGCTGGGGACACAACTATAGAAGACAACAAGTTAGTCAGAACTCTATGCTGTCTTGGACAGCAACTACAGCACCTCGTGCGTACTGTAGGGCGGTACAAACGCACACTGCTACGCAACAGCATCCGCAAGGATGTGGAGGTTTTTGGGGACTTGTGGGAGGAAGCAGTATTAACTTCTCCGTCCGCAAGTAAAACCCTAGGAAGCTTGTAAGAGATTGAAACCGTGTACTCCACTGAGCAAGGCGTTTTTCTGGTGCTAGAGTACCACAGGTTAGAAAAGAGTCCTAAGCCAACAAGGCCAAGTTTTCAAGCACGATTTAATGTTCCAAAAGGACCCTACGCGAAAACCATTCATACGCTCTTCGCAAAATTTCAACGAACACCCTTAGCGTAACTGAAGATCTAGTGGGGCATGTTGGCCGCAAGCAAACCGCAGTTACGCCTGAAAATATCGCCACAGTTTCTGGAATTATTCCGCGAAATCCAATGTCATCCGTCCGTAGAATTGCATCTGAGACTGGTCTGAAGCGTTCCAGCACGCAGAAAATACTGAGAAAGAGCACACACATCTTTCCATTCAAAATTCAAACGCACCAGGCCATACCCGTACGAGCTGTGCAATAAGAGGTTGCCTTTGCTTAATCAGATGCTCACAACGATTGATACTGAAGGATTTGATGTTGGCTGGATCTGGTTTACAGATGAAGCACACTTCCACCTGAATGGATACGTGAATAAGCAGAACTGGCGATTTTGGGGTTCCGAAAAGCCATATTGGTGTGAAGCGAAACCCCTGTATCATCCTAAAGTTACTGTGTGGGCTGCAGTATGCAGCAGAGGCATTATTGGCCCTTTTTTATTCGAGAAACGGTCACTGGTGCACGTTACGTTGTAATTTTGGAACAATTTGTCCCCACACAGCAAGCGTTAGAGGTTCGACCAGGTCTGAATGGTTTATGCAAGATGTAGCCCAACCACATCGGACCGAACAAGTGTTTCGCTTTCTTGAGGAATACTTCCGGAACGAGTCATTGCTTTGGAATACCCCAAATTTACTGATGCAGGCATGGATTGGCCTCCATATTCACCGGATTAGACTCCCTGTGACTTTTTTTAGTGGGGCACAGTGAAAGACATGGTCTGCCCGAAGCATCCCGCCACGCTGGACGAGCTTGAATCGACGATCTCTGTGGCATGTGAATCCATTTCGGTTGAGACACTACGAAATGTGATGGTGAATTTCATTCTTCGTTTGCG
Organism: Locusta migratoria; assembly: GCA_026315105.1. Classification (NCBI taxonomy): domain Eukaryota; kingdom Metazoa; phylum Arthropoda; class Insecta; order Orthoptera; family Acrididae; genus Locusta; species Locusta migratoria. Next base: position 572,495 of record CM048754.1, on the reverse strand, counting down.
CCATCACTGTAGTGCCAATGGTGAATATTTTGAAAACATTGGGATGTGATTGTTTGCAAAGAGTGTTTTCGTGCGATTATTTCACTTATGAATGCTGATATGAGCTGTACAGTATACAGCGCCATCTGTTAGCAGCTTTTGTAACTATTATTTCAAACTGATGTATAAACTACTTACAGCTTTCACAATAAACATACGGTTTACTGCATTCCTCTATCGATCTTTGTTTTCGAGATATTTCATTTTGAAATCTGGGAGTCCTTTTCTGGACACCCTGTATTTACTCTCGCAAGTCGAAATAAAGTGCCTGGCACAGGGAGAATCCGTCTGACCGCTTTCGTAATACGAGGGCGGTTTTATATGTCTCGTAAAACTGAAAATCTTGAATAAAAGAATGTCTTAGTTGCAAAAACTTTTATTGAAATGACGCGTTTCGCCCTAATAGAGCATCTTCAGATTTGTTGTCTGATGTCCCTGTGCCACATAGTAGTACCGACGCCTGTCCTATATGAGATGAAGACCTACTGCCGGCCGCGGTGGCCGAGGGGACTGAGGCGCTCCAGTCACGGTCTGCACGGCCACTACGGTCGGGGGTTCGAATCCCCCCTCGGGCATGGATATTTGTGCCGTCCTAGTTCGTAAGTAGTTCATAAGTAGTTTGTAAGTTTAGGGACTGATGACCCCGCAGTTAAGTCCCATAGACCCTACAAACATTTGAACATTTGAAGACCTACTACATGGCACACAGACATCAGATAAGAAATCTGAAGATGCTCTAACCGAGCGAAACGCATCATTTCAATAAAAGTTTTTGTAACCCATCACCAATGTCATTCAGTCTGTTCATCGAGTTAACTGTGAAGGAAAGGGAGGAGAAAATTGGGAACAGAATTAAAGTTCTGAGAAAATAAATAAAAATCAAGCCGTTTGCTGATGACCTGGGAGAACAGTTGAACGGAATGTGCTATGTCCTGAAAGGGAGAAGAAGAATAACAATAGCAAAAGAAACTTAATGGAATGTGCTAAAATAAAATCAGGCTATGTTAATTTTCAGTGGTTCGATGAACCCTCTGCCACGCAATTAACCCCTTATAGGATGGTGGTCGATATATTGCCCACCTACCGTAAGAGCGAAACAGTGTTCGTTTTAAACTTGCTCTTTGCCTTCCTTGTTTTCACTTGTTTCATTCGAAATAACAAGTTTACCACTGGAATTTGTAACATTTCATAGTGTTTAGTAATGTTTTATGTGTGGATATTGTAATGTGTTCACTTTTTATAATTCAGTAAATTAGTAAATAGTGTCTTCTTTGCATTTCAAACGTCACTTTTTAGGTATCTGTTCTAGAGATAAGAAAGTGGTCTTTTAAATGACCACCATGCACTATAGTCTAAGCCTCACCCAAAATGGATAATGGTCTGTACATCAGCCACGACGGAAGGAAACTTAAGAGTTTAACGTCCCGGCGACAGCTTGGTCATTAGAAAGGGAGCTTACGCTCGGAGTTTTGGGTAGGAATGGGGAAGGAAATCGGCCGTGCCCTCTGAAAGGAACCATCCCGGCATTTGCCTCGAGTGATTTAGGAAAATCACGGAAAACCTAAATCTGGATGGCCAGAGGTGTATTTGAACCACCGTCCTTCCGAATGTGAGTCCAGTGCGTTAGCACTGCGCCACCTCGCTCGGTGCATCAGCCATCTATTTCTTGCTTTTAGTTCCAAGTTAAATGAACATAAAATAGAGTATATTACATGTCTATGTTAGTCAAATGGGATGCAATAAAAATACGAGGCACGTCCAGAAAGTAAGTTCCGTTTGGTAATAAAATGAATTTGTACACAGATACAAAAGAAGTTTTTATTGCACAAAATTCTACAACTCTTAAACTACTGCCGAAATTTTGTAGGCACTTGTCATAGCGTGCCATAAGTTTTTGCATTCATCCTTCACAGAAGGTTGCCGGCAGTGTATTCAACCATGTGGTAACAGCTCTTCATCATAGTTGAAGTGTTGACCACCAAGGAAAGATTTTAGGTGTAAGAAGACATGAAAGTCGCTAGGAGAGAGGTCCGAGCTGTATGGAGAATGATCAAACAGGTCCCATTGAAATTTCCGTAAGAATTGTTTGGTCACATTAATCTGTCCTTGGTGGACAACACTTCAACGATGATGACGAGTTGAGAGAACATGTTACCATATAGTTGAATACCCAGGCGGCAACATTCTATGAGAAAGGCACACAAAACCTTGTGCCATGCCATGACAATTGGCTACAAAATTTCGGAAGCTATGTAGAAAAGTAGTTTAACAGTTATAGATTTTTGTACAATCAATATTTTTTCTGTATCTGTACCCGTTCGTTTTATATAACCAAACGGAAGTTGCTTTCTGGACGCGCCTCGTATTACCTTTAAAATTTTCAGAAAACGTTTTCTCCCATAAAAAGTTAAATATGATTTGCGGAGTATATATGTAAGATGTATATTCAGACAGAAGTGTTCCTTGAGCCGTGTACCACGGGTGGAGAATGCTTCACAGTGCCGGACCATATCTCCATATGCTTCCGTCTCACTTTTAACCTCGGTACACATTTCTCAACACCGAGAGCGAAGCAGTTGCCAAGTCACGTAATCTGGACGGTTGAATAACGTCGTCCCCCTTCACTCAGGAGCACTGGCACGTGTAACCATAGGCACTCGGTTTACTCATTCCGTTTTGACGTCATGAGACACTTGTTTATGGACTTTAAGTGTGTTTTGGAGGGGGGGGGGGGGTTCGTGGAAGGATGAAGGGGGTGGGGAAGCACGGCTTCCGGGTAAAAGCTGTAGGAAAACCCTCGCAGGCATACAGAAATCAGGTTGAAGTGGGTCCAAGTGTGCACTAGTTACTTAGGAACGAAGAGAATTGGTGAGGGTCGCTTTGGTGAAGAGCTGTTGCAAACCAGCCTTCCGACTGAAGTCCCTAACAGTCAGTTTTCAACTTGTAAAGAAAATCCATTTCAATTTCACCTTATTCTAAAACAGCGAAATACCGGGTGATAAAAAAGTCAGTATAAATTTGAAAACTTAATAAATCACGGAATTATGTAGATAGAGAGGTAGAAATTGACACACATGCTCGGAATGACATGGGGTTTTATTACAACAAAAAGTATTGCTATACGCGTGAAAGATCCCTTGCGCGCGTCGTTTGGTGATGATCGTGTGCTCAGTCGCCACTTTCGTCATGCTTGGCCTCCCAGGTCCCCAGACCTCAGTCCGTGCGATTATTGGCTTTGGGGTTACCTGAAGTCGCAAGTGTATCGTGATCGACCGACATCTCTAGGGATGCTGAAAGACAACATCCGACGCCAATGCCTCGCCATAACTCCGGACATGCTTTACAGTGCTGTTCACAACATTATTCCTCGACTACGGCTATTGTTGAGAAATGATGGTGAACATACTGAGCATTTCCTGTAAAGATCATCATCTTTGCTTTGTCTAAATTTGTTATGCTAATTATTGCTTTTCTGATCAGATGAAGCGCCAACTGTCGAACATTTTTTGAATTTTTTTGTCGTCGTCGTTCTAATAAAACCCCATATAATTCCAAGCATGTGTGTCAATTTTTACCGCTCTATCTACATTACTCCGTGATTTATTAAGTTTTCGAATTTATACTGACTTTTTGATCACCCGATATATTATTATTATTATTATTTTTTTTTTTTTTTTTTTTTTTTGTGAATCCATTTTCTTTTATGCCTCTTGATCCTCTTCCAAAGCGACAAATAGCTTCACCTTTTCGTGCATAAAATCCTGAACCGACGACACTTTCGCAATATGTTGTTTTTTTTATATTTAACTTGTGGTTCGAATTATTGTTATTCTTAAAATACAATTTTCGGTCGTACTTCTTAAAAAATCTACGAGTTACTATTCTGTAATTTAAAGTTATCAATCATTAAATTTCAAGTGTATCTAATTATCATAGTCATCATATTTTATTCCCCATAATTATACAATTCCTGCTTGATCCCCTATTCAATGCTAACATTAATGCCACGTCTGATGTTAAGTCTGATACTTCAAAATCATTCTTGACCGAATCCAACCACTTTCTCCTTTGGTCTATCCACACTTCAACTCCCCTCTAGTGCCGAACCCATGATCTCTTAGGTAACCTTGCTTCTGCCATGCGTGAAGCATGAACCCCACTGCACTTAATCATACATTCAATAGTGTAGATTTCTTTACCGTACAAGAAAATTGCCAAATTTGTCTGGCAATAATGAAAAAGTGTGCATTAAAATATTAGTGTAACACAAAATTCAAAATTCTCTCATAGCATTAAAGTGTTGTTAAAAATTCTGATTAAAAAAAAAAGCATGTTGGATTCCTATACGTAAATGTGCCAAATTTAAGTGAGATTGAACAAAACAGTGGCAGACATATGAATTTACAAAAATATCAGTGCAAGGCTGCTACCGTCTCCCTTTAAGAGGAAATGAAATTCTTCATTAAAAGGTCATAGATTTGAGAAGAATCTTAAATAAACTTTCCTGCAATGTACCGTTTCATACCTTCCAATGATTCTTTGGAAACTTGATGAAGACGAATGTGAAGGTATTTTGCAGGTATTACCGATTCTTATGACATTCATCCCTATTGTAAAAAAACTTACGTTAAAAATAAATTAAACGGAACTATTCACAGTCATTCGATACGATAATCAGAAATGCACCTTGCCTGCCGCTTGAAGCGTTGCTGTCGTATTGTATAACAAAAATCTGCGTTTAGTGTCGTGACTGTGTATTAGACTTGCGCATAATAGTTCGCGATCGGAAGCGCTCACTTTATTTCGCAGCTCTGCCGCGAACTAGTTCGTTCTTTTAGTTCGTCCGCTCCCAGTGACGGCTGAGCGGCGTGGTCTGCGCGTACAGGTGGAGGGAGAAGTTCCCCCACCTAGCTGCTTCATGAGCTTGCTGCTTGAGCCGCTAACGATATCACGCAAACCAAAAGAAACAGTTTGTGGATAATTTCCCGCGTTTGGCATTATGGAATTTATTAGTCAGATATTGCAGAGTGCAGAATACTTCAAAACAGAAATTTTGTAGCACTGAACTGTGTAATCTAGCAGGCACACGCTCACCTCGAAATGGCTTTCATCAGCAGAAGGCAAACACGTGATTTTTAATTCTGTTCGCGACCTATCGCGCATATTTTAGTTCGCGACCTATCGCGCATCTTTTAGTTCGCGACCTATCGCGCATCTTTTAGTTCGCGACCGGAAGCTCTCCTTTTAGTTCGCAGCTCGGCCGCGAAGTAGGTCGCTCTTTTTTAGTTAGTCCGCTCTTTTTGGCTTTTGCTACCGCTACTAAAACTACAGCTGAGCTGCATCTCAGCTCGAAATGACGGCAACTGGCAGTAGGGAATCTCGCGATTCTGCGCGCTCTTGCGTCCTCTCGCTGTTACCCGTCAGTCTTCGCCAAAGGAGCGGACGAACTAAGAGGCGAGAGTTCTGCTAACTAGTTCGCATAGTTCGCCTGTGGGAGCGCTCTTCCGAACTAGTTCGTTCGCGAACTACAGAAGACTACTGTGTGTTAATATTCACAGAATATATGACATCAACTGCGATTGGGCAAAGCTGAAAATGTGTACCCAGCCGGGATTCGAACCCGGGTCTCTTGCTTTCTAGGCAGTTGCGCTAACCCCTACACCACTGGGGACACAGTGATCACCGCACCTGCAAGGACTACCTAAGCACGCCTCCCGTCAGATACAAGTTCCCAGCTTCACCCTGCACACACTACTCAAACTCGTAGTTTTGATACTAATTCCCGTAAGAGTAAGGGCCACAAACATGTTCACCCCTGCCCTCTAACGGAAGGATCATTGCACGTCATCGGCATATTATATATATACATAGTTTCATAACTACGAGTTTGAGTACTGTGGGCAGGGTAAAGCTGGAAATTTGTATCTGACGGGAGGCGTGCTTAGGTGGGGTTGGAACACTTGCGCGGAGTGACACTTGCGCGGAGTGACACTTGCGCGGAACCCGGGGCCCTTGGGGCGGCTTATGGCTTTTCCTGGGTACAGGCACACCAAGAAGTATAGCACTGCTGTGGTCAAGTTTCCACACTGTCAACATAACACGAAAATCAGTGAAATTGCACAACCCTTTCAAAGCTGAAGAGCAATATAGTAACTTGTTCTAACTACATATTAATCCGTTGAGTGTTCCTCCTGTAAACAAAAAGGTATTTTAATAGTGATAATGTTTGGAGAGTTATTAAGACAGTCTCTGCTACTACAAGACGATGACTTTTCACAGTCATACCTCCTAAAAGCATATTATTCAGAACACTAAGCATATCAAGACACCTGCGCAAGCAATAAATATATTAGGCATCCTGCACAGATACGTTGATGTAATTGACCGCTATGTAGTTAACCCCACTATCACGCAACTTCCATCTCTTTAAAAATAGCTACTATGCTTTTTAATAGGAGACGCAACCTTAAACCTTCAATTAAAAAACGTTAATAATAAGTCAATGAGTATTTTACATACTTGAAGCGTTTATTCGTAGACCCCAAAAATGCTGAAGATAAATTCTATTTTCCATCACCGTCATATAGAACCATTTTTACTCCGAACTCGGCATAAACCAACAGGGAGAAACAAGTTGCAAGACTGCCAGGAAAAATGAAGCGAAATTGGCAGCCAATAGTTGGTTATAAATTACATTGCCTGTTAACTGTATAAATATAAATTACGGAATACGAGGAATTACTGTTCAGTACAGTCAAAATGGTCTAAGGTAATAGGCAGTGGTTTACAATCAGATATCCGTATCACTCTCCTCCTCAAGAAGTCTGTGTGAAGATTTATGTTCAGAACATTCAAGAAAAAGGTGTTGAAACTACAAGAAGCAGCTCATTTACTCAGGAAGGGAAAATGTTCTGGTGGCCGTAAATTTGAATGGCTGTATCTCTTGTAGTAAAAAAAAAAAAAAAAAAAAAAAAAAAAAAAGTAACATTCATTTTTTGATAAAATGTTGAAATCCAATACACCAGAATTTTGTTTTTCTAAACTCAGTGCCAACTTTTTTTGTCAAAATCTTTGCAGGAAGTAGTCTTGACGTGATTTCATACTTCTATGCATTAATATTATCAAACATGTAATTTGTGTCACAAATTGCGCGGCTGGTCCGGTCGGAGGTTCGAGTCCTTCCTCGGACGTGGGTATGTTTGTTTGTACTTTGCCTAAGTCATTTTAAGTAAGATTAAGTAGTGTGTAACTCTAGCGACCAATGACCTAAGTAGTTTGGCCGCATAAGACTACACATATACACGTAATTTATTTATTTCATAACCACATTTAAGTACTAATAATTAAAGAAACTTAAATGTAGAAATTTGAAATAAACACTGAAAACAAATGATTGATATTTCTCATAAGATGAATGCACACAACCGTTGAATTATGTCTTGTGAATGTACCTACAAAATCTGCCATATGAAAATTTTAGTGTGAGTCCCAAATTTGTTTTTTCTATAATAACATTAAAAACATATTAAAAATTCAGAACTCGAAAACCAGTGAAGTTATGGACTTGAAGCGTTTTGTGTTGCTAAATCTTTACATAGTAGACACGATTCTAAAATTTGGTTGCTATCGCCAAAGTGGACGAAAAGTTAAACTTTTTGGTGTAATCTTCGCCGTGTAGACTGTATGTTGTAGAAGTCTACGCCGAACCCAATTATAATCATACCTCTGAGGAGAGAACGTTGTTTGCACTTCTCCTGCGTTTCTAGTCGGCCGTGCTGTGGTACGTAACGACATCATACCATTCCATTTCACCGAGAGCTATATATGTATTGGTGCGATGTCTGTTCTTTCGAAATAAGACAGCACACCAATATATGTATCATTTAGACGCAAAGATTCTGGGTTCTCTTTTCATCGCTAACGCGATTAACAACGTTAGACCTTGTGTGTAAACAGTTAAAGGTTATGAGTGCCACTGGAAAAATGCATAAGTAACACCTGTTGTTTGAGACTTGAAGATGACCTCAAATTAGCCGAAATCGATATCTCATAATAAACATAAGGTGTAGCTGTCTATATTTCATAATGCAATTTCTAACATATTTAAAAGCTGCTCAAAACCACCTACAAAAACCTTTATAATGAGATTGTATATAATTCCACGATCAAATTGTGTTTTAATTATTTGTAGAAATACACCTAAAGATCTGCCCTTGCTTTTAGTGCCTTGATCAGTTGTTTATTTTTAGAGGTAATTCTAGGGACAGGAAAAATTCGTATTTGCGATAAATTCGAATGTTGTTGTTATGGTCTTCAGTCCGGAGACTGGTTTGATGCAGCTCTCCACCCTACTCTATCCTGAGCAAGCCTTTTCATCTCCTCATAAGAACAGCAACCCACATCCACTTGAATCTGCTTACTATAAGCGTCTCTTGGTCTCCCTCTGCGATTTTTACCCCACACACTTCCCTCCAATGCTAAATTTACGATTCCCCGATGTCTAAGAATGTGTCCTACCAAGCGATCCCTTCTTTTAGTCAGGGTATGCCAAAAATTCCTTCGCTCACCAATTCTGTTCAGTACCTCTTCATTAGTTATGTGATCTACCCACCTAATCTTCAGCATTCTTCTGTAGCACCACATTTCAAAAGCCTCTATTCTCTTCCTGTCAGCACTGCTTATCGTCCATGTTTCACTCCCGTACAAGGCAACACTCCACACAAATGCCTTTAGAAAAGACTTCCTTACCCTTAAATTAATATTCGATGTTAGCAAATTTCTCTTTTTCAAAAACGCTTTTCTTCCCATTGCCATTCTGCATTTTATATCCTCTGTACTGCGACCATCGCATGTTATTTTACTACCCAAGTAACAAAACTCATCTACCACCTTCATTGTTTCGTTACCTAATCTAATTCCTTCAGCATCGCCTGATTTTCTAAGACCGCATTCCATTATTTTTGTTTTGCTCTTGTTAATGTTCATTTTATATGCTCTCTTCAACACGCTTTCCATTCCATTCAACTGCTCCTCCAGGTCCTTCGCCGTCTCTGACAGAACCACAATGTCATCAGCAAAACGCAATGTTTTTATTTCTTCCCCCTGAACTTTAATCCCTATTCCAAATTTTTCCTTGCTTTCCTTCACCGCCTGCTCGATGTACAAATTGAACAACATTGGAGAAAGGCTACAACCCTGTCTTACTCCCTTCCCAACTGATGCTTCCCTTTCATGCCCTTCGAGTCTAATAACTGCGGTCTGGCTTTTGTACAAGTTGTAAATAACTCTCCTTTCCCTGTATTTTACCCCTGCTGACTTCAGAATTTGAAAGAGTGTATTCCAGTCAACATTGTCAAAAGCTTTCTCCAAATCTGACTCAAAATGCAGTAAATCCGAAATTGTCATAAATGGTATTTTGGAGTGAAACACTATTTAATCAGAAATATTGGGAGATAACTTTATTTTCTGCCCTTAAATATGTAGAAAGTAAACAGTAGGTACCGGAAAAATTCGCATTTTTCAATGAATGCGAAATATAGGCCCATGCTAATTTTGGGCCGGAATGCGAGAGACGTGAATCTTGTAATATACCCTATTTTTAGCGAACGTCCCGTTACTACTGCTCCACCTCGCTCGGTGGGCCTTTCCCTGAATACGGCACAGGTAGCGGCTGGAGGGCGTGGAGTAGGGGTGGTGTATCGCTACTTCTGGAACACCCTGTTCACTACCTGCAGCGTCCGGGTCTCCGCGCAAGTGTCTACACATTCCCTTTCCGCGCAAGTGTCATTCCTCGCAAGTGTCACAAACTCAGGTAGTCCTTGCAGGTGCGGTGATCACTGTGTCCCCAGTGGTGTAGGGGTCAGCGCAACTGCCTAGAAAGCAGGAGACCCGGGTTCGAATCCCGGCTGGGTACACATTTTCAGCTTTGCCCAATCGCAGTTGATGTCATATATTCTGTGAATATTAAATAATAACAACTGCAGGATCAGAAGTGACGTCTGTTCTTTCGGAACAGACGCCACATGTATATAACTACTGTGTATGTTAGACTGTGGTAACACGCATAGCGGAGATGTAAACCGAGAGCGCTATGAAACTGACCCCCCGCAACGGCAATCGGCAGCGGCAAGCAGTAAAAACCGAGCGAGAAGAAAAACGTGGCAGTCACGTGGCGGGTGGGGGGGGGGGATTGGACAGTAAACGGTGCCGCGGCTTTAACACGGCTGTTTACAAACAAACGGTAGCAGCGCTCGTGGCAAGTGCCGATTACGAGGGGAATAAAGCCGTGGATAGAGGGGGGGAGTCGGGCTGTAAAAATTTTACAGCCGCCGTAAAAGTCACTTTGGAGTCACAACAGCAATTAGCGCGGTGACGTTTCGGCGGCGGCGGTCGCGGCGTCGTCGGGAGATTACGCCCGCTGTCAGTCAGCGCAGAGAGGCGTTTTGTGCGCGGCGCTCGTAAACGCGTTTACGGGGTCGTAACCGCCGCGCTGAGCGGCTGCCGGCTTCTCACTGGGTCAAGTCCGCTCCTAGGGGGTGGAGGGGGGCAGGGATCGCTTTGGGGGGCCGCGGTTTTACGGGGGGGACGCCCTGCAGGGGTGACGCGGGGGCGGAACAAATCGGTGCACCCCGCTGTGGCTGGTTACCGGTTCTGCGAATGACGTGGGGTCCTGCATTTCTCAAAGAGCCATTGCTTGGTGACTAGGGATGCAAAATCGTTGATAAAAACATCGATGTTCCTGAGGAAAAATATCGATGTTAAAAAAAAAACATCGCTCTGAAAAACGATACATCGATGTTTTTCCGATGTTTCCATACGTATAGGAAATATTAGGAAAAAACACACTGAAATGAAGCTGTGTTGCCAGAAAGTATCTGCCTTATCTATGTTCTTTCACTATGCTACGAATACACAGCGAAATGGCAGATTAGAATGAAAAAGTAGTTGGGAATAAGGTTTCGCTACCTATTGCGCTGATTTTACTTGGGACTTGCATCGACTTGTTCAAATCAAATGTTCAAATGTTTGTGGAACTTATGGGACTTAACTACTGGGTCATCAGTCCCTAAGCTTACAAACTACTTATGAACTACCTAAGACTAAGGACGGCACAAATATCCATGCCTGAGGGGGGATTTTAACCCCCGACCGTAGTGGCCGTGCTGACCGTGACTGGAGCGCCTCAGTCACCGCGGCCGGCGACTGTTGAGAATCGATAATCCTATGGAAGTCGGAAATACTGCGTGTGAGTTTGCAACGGTATTCGCTTACATATTTCTTAGTTTTTTTTTTTTTTTTTTTTTTTTTTGCCTTGTCTTCCGCAGTTGCAGTTATACAATTTGTATAGGTTATGGGACCGTCTTTTGCAACTGTAAATTAGTCTACTTTTTAGACCAGACGCGTTTCGCTTTATTCTAAAGCATCTTCAGTGGTCAGCTGTACAATAAATGGTTTGTATTACATTATTTGTTTTAGTTATTACGAAATTCGATCTGTAACAGTTCTCATGCAATTGGATTGTTTTGATTCTGAATAAATTGGACTATTAATATTACTCACGAATTTTTTATGTTTTTCTCTTCATGTGTAGTTTGTAGCAAGCACATTGTCACTTGCTGTCACTGCTTAAAATAGTGTGTAAAATAGTGTAAATATAAGCAGTGACAGCAAGTGACATTCTTGACATTCTTGAAGATAACCTATTCAGTTTGAAAAACCTACCAAGTAGCTTGAAAATTAAGATAGGTACTCGAAAGGCAAAGAAGCAAGGACAAGGTGAAAAGATGGTTTAAAAGCGATGTAGAATCTAGTTTCCTACAATGTAAAGTCGTGTATAGTTTTGAAAATATTACAATGTCCGAAATACGTTAAAACAAAACTCACGCAACATGTCAGTACGTACCGAGCACGCGAACATAATCACAATCAGTTACTTTTATACTTGAGCACATCAGGTTGAGATTTATTTCTGCTTTCGAAAAGTTTTTGGACGATATGATTGCGACTCGGGTATTGTGAACTGTATGAATTACACTGAACAGACAATTCGTTATTATATACTGTAATTAACAGATGTAGTAATATTACTTTAACGATAAAACTTCCTGGCAGATTAAAATTGTGTGCTGGAACCGGGACTCGAACCTGGGACCTTTGCCTTTCGCGGGCAAGCGCACTACCGACTGTGCTATCCCGACACGACTCACAATGCCGCCTCACAACTTTACTTTCGCCAGTACCTCGCCTCCTACTTTCCAAACTTCACAGAAGCTCTCCTGCGAAACTTGCAAGACTAGCACTCCTGGAAGAAAGGATATGGTGGAGACATGGCTTAGCCACAGCCTAAGGGATGTTTCCAGAATGAAACTTTCACTCTGCAGCGGAGTGTGCGTTGATATGAAACTTCCTGGAAGATTAAAATTATGTGCCGGAACCGGGACTCGAACCTGGGACCTTTGCCTTTCGCGGGCAAGCGCACTACCGACTGTGCTATCCCGACACGACTCACAATGCCGCCTCACAACTTTACTTTCGCCAGTACCTCGCCTCCTACTTTCCAAACTTCACAGTTGTTCTCCTGCGAAACTTGCAAGACTAGCACTCCTGGAAGAAAGGATATGGTGGAGACATGGCTTAGCCACAGCCTAAGGGATGTTTCCAGAATGAAACTTTCACTCTGCAGCGGAGTGTGCGTTGATATGAAACTTCCTGGAAGATTAAAATTATGTGCCGGAACCGGGACTCGAACCTGGGACCTTTGCCTTTCGCGGGCAAGCGCACTACCGACTGTGCTATCCCGACACGACTCACAATGCCGCCTCACAACTTTACTTTCGCCAGTACCTCGCCTCCTACTTTCCAAACTTCACAGTTGTTCTCCTGCGAAACTTGCAAGACTAGCACTCCTGGAAGAAAGGATATGGTGGAGACATGGCTTAGCCACAGCCTAAGGGATGTTTCCAGAATGAAACTTTCACTCTGCAGCGGAGTGTGCGTTGATATGAAACTTCCTGGAAGATTAAAATTATGTGCCGGAACCGGGACTCGAACCTGGGACCTTTGCCTTTCGCGGGCAAGCGCACTACCGACTGTGCTATCCCGACACGACTCACAATGTCGCCTCACAAAAAGGTCCCAGGTTCGAGTCCCGGTTCCGGCACACAATTTTAATCTGCCAGGAAGTTTCATATCAGTGCACACTCCGCTGCAGAGTGAAAGTTTCATTCTGGAAACATCCCTTAGGCTGTGGCTAAGCCATGTCTCCACCATATCCTTTCTTCCAGGAGTGCTAGTCTTGCATGGTTCGCAGGAGAGCTTCTGTGAAGTTTAGAAAGTAGGAGGCGAGGTACTGGCGGAAGAAAAGTTGTGAGGCGGCATCGTGAGTCGTGTCGGGATAGCACAGTCGGTAGTGCGCTTGCCCGCGAAAGGCAAAGGTCCCAGGTTAGAGTCCCGGTTCCGGCACGCAATTTTAATCTGCCAGGAAGTTTCATATCAGCGCACACTCCGCTGCAGAGTGAAATTTTCATTCTTCTACTTTAACGATGTTTTCATATTTGTATTAGAAAGTTGACAGCAACGTTCAGTGACTAAGAAATATGAAAGTAACAGCATTAAAAACAGTAACTTCTCAGTTTGTATCACGCCATTCCTCTGTTATTCCTTTCTGGCCGCTTGGAGTGCTAGTATCGCTTCAGCTGCAGTTTTTCCCTATAGAGTTTCGCGACTGTCTGTGATAGACTGTGACTAGACTGAGAGCCTATATCCACAGTCTAAATACACAGTCGCGACACTCACTGTTATACAAGTCGTTACCAAATGACAGTTGCAGCGACACTAGTGCTCCTAGCGCTGTGCAAGGTCCCGTAAGAGAAATCTTTGTTTATAATTACTTTCTCTACAAAATTAACCAAATAGTTTCTTGAGGAAATGCATTTTACACTTAGCTGTCATGTAAGATTTATTTATTATGCAACTAGTTTCGGGAATATCACATCATCACGGCATTTCTATAAAAATACAAAGTGGTTATACATCAACGTGGCACAAAATAGAAAAAAAATTAAGATCATCATCCATGATGGTAATACAAAATTACATAAACAGTTCCGTTTCATACATTTCCTGCATCAATTAAAGATGTCATCTTATACATAAAAAAAGAGTCTTTCGACATACTGATAAAAAAACTGTTTTCATTCAGGAAATGTATGAACCGTTTACTTTGTGTAACGTAACTTTCTTATTGGACCAATACTGTTTTCTTTCCTTAATAACGTTCTCTTTACACTTTTCTAAATTATTACTCGAAGAAATTTGCACGTATAATAATTTCAGTTTCATATTACATTTAATTTGTATGTTACTATTAACTTCTGTGTAGTCACATAATCGCGAAAAACTTTCCAGGAAAATTGTAGGTCCCATTGAACAAGACATTGGCATCACAGATTTAAGGTATGACACAGAATACACCACAGCCGTCAGTAATCAGATGGGAAGACAACTTATGAATATCATGTACCGTTACGTCACAAACTAAATAACGCAGTCACCACGTAACAACACAACACCTATACAAACACACCCTATGTCAGGTGAGAACAGCTCGGAGTTTTACCAAGACCTCTCACCTGAAACCGGCAGAAGTACGTAAGTTTCTATTAGTTAGACAATAGCATACAACTGAACACACAACTCACAGTCTACGAAACGTATTGCATGTTTTTATTGTGAATTACTTAGGTTTATTTTCGCATTAAATTTCTCTACTACTGATTATGTAACTTCTTTAAGGGTTTTAGAATCTCGATATTACTAGAGAAATTTCATAATATTTTTTGGTAGTTTTCAAAAGAACATCAGTGAGTGTATGCCAAAAGCTGTAACAATAATTGCACGTAGTAATATTCCACCCAACATACATCACAAGTCGGTGGATTTCCCTGAATAACAAATATTTTATGAACTGGTGTGGTGTGTGTTCTTTCTGACTTTTCCAAAAGAACACCACGAAACCATTCTATAAATATGCATTATACGTGAAGACGGCGTTTCTTCCATTTAATTCATCGCAGATGCGGTAATAGGGAAATCCGTAATGGCGAGTGTGAGAGGGCATGGACGATGGTGACGCTACAGTCATAGCGTGTGACTTGCGGAAGTTTAAGGCGGACGGGAGGCGCGGGTAGCTAAGTGGTTAAGGTGACCGCTGGCCCGTAGCAGTAGACCCAGGTTCGAATCCCGGGCCGAATCATATTTTCACTTGTCGCCATTGTTTAATTTCTATGTCCCAATGCAGCTTAAGTCAAACCACTCCTTCCCCTCCGTAATAAAACATTTGGAAAAAATTTAAAAAGAATGTTGCACAGAGAGCATCGTCTTCGCCCTATCTTTGCCGTGTTGTGGTTTTAATCTGTGATCCCTATTATCACCTGGATGTACAACTCAGGAATCTGAGCACTGAACAGCAGCATGGGAGTACATTCTCATGTTTTGCTCATTTTTTGGCATTGCCCACCACGTTTTAATTGGGCAAACGAATTTCCATTAGTTTAAACATCACAAGAATTGGTTTTTAATTTTATGTCACTGTAGAATGTATTAGCCTCGTTTGGTAGTGGAATCGAAACTAATTTTCAATTCTTGTACATTTCAAAGCGGTCTTATTTGAATTTTGCAAGAAATGAAACAGGAACATGTATAGCCGACACATTCAGACAGCTGGAGTTCATCGTCGAGATAGTGTAGAGATCATAGTCATTAAGCGACAATTGTTAATGTATAAAAACGTCTAACGTCAATAAGCTTGAAAATTGATTTGTTGTTCCATACAACATTCCGCAACAAGTTTGCCATATTTAGCCACAGTTTCAATCAAATGTACAAATTCTAAAAGTTTGGTCCAAAACACTGTAATGTATTATTTTATTTATTTATCACGAGATATCTTTCGACGTATTGCCGCGTCACGTATCTTTCTGCAGAAACATTTTCTGTTATCAGTATGTATTCGAGTACTGGATAAAAAATTGTTCATAAATTAAATTTTCAATTTTAAATTATAAAGTGCAGTACGCACGGTATTTAAACAAATATAAATAAATAAAATTTACGAATTCCAATTATAAAGTGCAGAAAAAAAACGTTTTTGCAGAAAGACACTTTACGGTGGCACTTAAACCTAAATATACCTCGCGATAAATAAATAAAATGATACGTTACTGTGTTGTGGAACAACCATTTACAATTATGTCAATTTACAACGTTTCTATCACCGTGGGCCCAAGATATAACAAAAAACTAGCTGAAAACCCGGCGTTGCCCGGATATTTAATTATTTATTTCTGCCATTTTTTCAGGTATATATACATTCGTATAAGGGCGGAATGTCTGCAAAATCGCTTGGCAATACATTTAGTAGTAAAGAAGTAATAGATTAAAACTTGGTACGTTATGGGGAGGTTTTCCATGTAAGTTACTGTTTATGTACTAATATCTCATGAACTACGTGTCATATTGTGATACAATTTAGAAGGTATATTCAAATATATGTGTGTATACTGTCTGTAAATTTTCCTGCTCTACAATTTGTAGTGTAGAAATTATAAATTGTAACGTCATACCAAATGCAGTAGTTTTACTCCATAAACAGCGGAAAAGTAGTAAGCGAGAAACTTTTTTCCTTTCATCATTTTGCTATGATTGTCAGTGAGAAAAAGTTTAATAAAGGTTTGAAATTAAATTTAAAGTTTGTTGCAAGTCGTTAAATACTCTTACTCTCATATAGCGTATTTATAAAACTCGCCGCATTATTTCGCATTTTTTGCGATTTCTATTGGTTATGACGTAATAAATTTTGAACAATGTGCCGTATGTGATTCTTAACCATGCAGCAATTGTTACCTCACGGTAAGGAATGTGTGTACCAAATTTGGTTGAAATCGGGCCATTGGTTTAGGAGAAAATGAGCAGCATTGTCGCAAAATGCAGTAGTTTTTCGCGCATCTCACTGTTTATGACGTCATATCTCGTGAACTACATATCGTGTGTGATTATTACACTTACGGCAACCGTCCTCATGGATTGAAGCTTACGTGTACAAAATTTCATGAAGATTGGAACAAAACTGTAGATTTGTATGCAACACGTACAAACATACGGGCACTCTGCTTTACATATTAGAAGATTCTAACTGCTGTGGTCATTAGTCCCTACACTTACAAACGACTTAAAGTAACTTAATTTGAAGACAACACACACACACACACACACACACACACACACACACACACACAGAGAGATAACTGTAGGAGGACTCGAACCTCCGACGGGAGTGGCCGCCCAGTCCGTAGCATGGGGCCAGTTCTAAATTCGGTACTAGTGGGTTCACTGCGCATGCGCCAGCTGGTAGCTGTCAGCTGCAGTCGCCACTCCAGTTAGTCCGCCATTTTCCTTCCTATTTACGTATATTTTGCGTTATGTCGAAGTTTATGATCAGAATGTATTCCAAATTGTAGTTCTAATGACTGCATTCACAGTGTCTGTCACCATACGGACACCTAACGTCAACATCACGTAAGCTTTCTTGAGAAGATTGTTTTGATTGAACGGTCGTCTGCTGACATCGGAAATTAGCCTATTTTCGTCACGGGATTTTCATATTGTAGTCGACAATTACACGGTTTGCACCCAAATTCGTCTTATTAATCTTTATTTTACTATTATATTTTGGTTTATCGGTAAATTGCATATGTTTCATGACGACATCAATATTTTTCTCAATTATTGTCCACCGAAAAGCGAGGCAGTACATCTGAAACCGAAAAATGGTTTATGTTTTGCAATATTGTAACAGAAAAGACTGAAGCCAATTGTTTATTTGAATAAGATTGTAATTTGATGATGCAATTTTCATTAAATAGAATTTTAAATGAAAAGTCAGTCCAAATGAAGGACAAAAATTCAGTTGTGCATGATGTTATTAACAATGTCAGTGGGCAAATCGAAGTACATAAAATAAAGAAGGTCTATTTATGCTCTTATAAATATTGTTTGATGTGTTCGTAAGTTTATTTTTTTCGCTTGAAAATAGATGTGAATGTTTTGAAATGTAGTTTCACTTCCCAGAACTTTACCACACTAAGTTGACCAAAAACATAGATTGCAAGGTTTTCTATGGCCGTCAACAACATTTAGCGTTGTTTCCTCAAGTCCAGTATTAAACTATGACTTCCTGCATAACAAATCGCCTGTCATAACCTCACTTTAAACACCAGGTATTACTGTTCGATTACGTTTATCGTCTAAACACGCTGCCACAAGATCTTGCATGAGTTTGTAGTTCAGGACTAGTATGCTAGGAGCGCTTCAGTAGACTATTATCTATCTTGTTCCCTTTCGTTCATCGTTTAAAAAGGGCTTTAGACCTCGCTGCCACTCCCGTGCGGCTTTAGTTACAGTATCTTACAAACAATGGACCTCATAACATTTTCCCCCCAAACTATTGTAATAAAGCGGCTGGGGTGGATGAAATTAGGCCGGAATTCGTCAAATACAGTGGAGTATCAGGTCTCAAATGGTTACAGGATAATTGAAAAGGTGTGGGAAACGGGACAGGTTCCGTCTGACTGGACGAAAGCGGTAATCACGCCAATTTTCAAACATGTAAACAGAAAAGATTGTAACAACTATCGAGGTATCTCTTTAATTAGCGTTGTAGGCAAAATATTCTCAGGCATTGTTAAAAGGAGAGTGCGATTATTAATTGTGGACAAGTTAGATGAAAATCAGTGTGGGTTTAGGCCTCTTAGAGGCTGTCAGGACCAAATCTTTAGCCTACGGCAGGTAATGGAAAAATGCTATGAGTGGAACAGGGAATTTTATCTGTGTTTCATAGATCTGGAAAAGTCTTATGACCGTGTTCATAGGAGGAAGCTACTTTCAGTTCTTCAAGATTACGGTATAGGAGGCAAACTTCTGCAGGCAATTACAGGACTTTACGTAGACTGTCAGGCAGCAGTTAGAGTAGATGGCAAATTAAGCTCATGGTTCAGGGTAGTTGCGGGGGTAATACAAGGCTGTAACCTGTCACCACTGTTGTTCATACTATTCATGGATCATATGTTGAAAACAGTAGCTGGCAGGGCGGGATTAAAATAGGTCAAAACAAAATAAGCAGTCTCGCATATGCGGATGACTTAGTAGTAATGGCCGACTCGATTGAAAGGTTGCAAACTAATATTTCAGTGCTTGATCAGAGGTGCAAGGATTATGATATGAAGCTCAGCATCTCCAAAACGAAAGTAATGTCTGTGGGAAAGAGATTTAAACAGATTGAGTGCCAGATAGGAGGAACAAAGTTAGAACAGGTAGACAGTTTCGCCGGCCGCGGTGGCCGAGGGGACTGAGGCGCTCCAGTCACGGTCTGCACGGCCACTACGATCGGGGGTTCGAATCCCCCCTCGGGCATGGATATTTGTGCCGTCCTTAGGATAAGCTAGTTGATAAGTAGTTTGTAAGTTTAGGGACTGATGATTCCGTAGTTAAGTCCCATAAGCTTAACAAACATTTGAACAAACATTTTTGTAGACAGTTTCAAGTACCTGGGATGTATTTTCTCACAGGATGGCAACATAGCGAAAGAACTGGAATCGAGGTGCAGCAAAGCTAATGCAGTGAGTGCTCAGCTAAGATCTACTCACTTCTGCAAGAAGGAAGTAAGTACGAAGACTAAGTTAGCAGTGCACCGCTCCATCTTTCGACCAACTTTGTTGTATGGGAGTGAAAGTTGGGTGGATACAGGTAGCCTTATCCATAAGGTAGAGGTTAACAGATATGAAAGTAACAAGAATGATTACAAGTACTAATAGATGGGAACAATAGCAGGAGGGTGTCCATAATGAGGAAATCAAAGAAAAACTGGGAATGAACACCATAGATGAAGCAGTTAGAGCGAACACACTGAGATGGTGGGGGTCATGTTACACGTATGGGGAAAGCAAGGTTACCTGAGAGACTCATGAGCTCGGCAGCGGAGGGTAAGAGAAGCCGAGGTAGACCTAGAAGAAAGTACTTAGATTCGGTGCAGAATGATTTTGAAGTAAAAGGCATAACATCAGACGCGGCATCAATGTTATCATTGAATAGGGGACCGTGGAGGAATTTTATTAGAGGTACTATGCTCCAGACTGAACGCTGAAAGGCATAATCAGTCTCTAATGATGATGATGTTCGTAAAGCCAACACAGCTAACTCCTGTGGTCATTAGTCCCTACACATACAAACGACTTAAAGTAACTTAATCTAAGGACGACACACACATACACATACACACACACACACACACACACACACACACACACACACACACACACACCAATAACTGAAGAAGGTCTCGAACCTCCGACGGGAGCGGCCGCCCAGTCCGTAGCATGATGTCTTAGACCACGCTGCCACTCCCATTCGGCTTTAGTTACAGTGTCTTACAGACATTGGACCTCACAACATTTCCGTCCCCCCAAACTATTGTAATTTAACGTACGTGCCCTCCCCCTCAAGCAGGTGGGAGGTGTGTGGTAGTGTGGGCTGCAGCGCTAGTGGTGATTCCCGCGTCCTGTCACGGTCGCCACTTGCCGCTGCCACAGTGTGACGTCTGCCGCAGTTACGACCAGTAAAACGGTTTACGGGCCGCGGCACGCGCCCAGCTTCCGGAACGGCCCTCCTGAATGCCCCACCCTGCCCTGCCGTAACCTGGCGACGACTGCCGACTACTTCACTGAAACGCTCTCTATCCAAATGCCGCCAATTGACTACTCTTGTTGGCACAGCGGAGGTCAACAAGTGGTAAGGTCTTCACAACCGGTACTTTGGAGCAAGGTATTTTATTTATTTACTAGGTGTAAACCCGGTGTCGCCCGGATAGCCTACTTATTTATTCCAGAAAAGTAAACTAAACAGAACGATTACGTGGGTACATTGTCTGCTACATTATCCACGTCATTCAATAAAGAATTCTTGACATGTCACTTGACAGTAAGTCTTTATGATAAATAAAAACCGTGCCAGGCCGCGTTATGTGGACCAGACCTGCCGGAAACAATCAAACAAATTATTATTATTATATATACGATGTTACAGCGTTCATTTGATGAAATAATTCGCAATTTGCGATCTGTTACGGCTACACTGTAATAGGTTTAGATGGAATACCAGATTGCGGCGAATGAAAATTTCTGCCCGGCCGCGATTCGAACCCGGGATCTCCTGCTTAATAGACAGACGCGCTGACCACTTTTTTTTTTTTTCCCCCTCTGTCGTTAGTTCTGTTCATTGCGGACGCTGTTCGTATTTGTTCGTTGATGTTCGAAGTGTTCTTGGCTCAGCTTTTTTTTTTTTTTTTTTTTTTTTTTTTATTACAGAGGACGTTGAGCCCCCTGACCGGGCGCGCTGAGCCACGGCGCCCGGCAATCCACTCGGCCACCGAGAACACAGTGACCAGCCCGACTGCAGAGGACTCTTCCCTGCACGTCTCCCGCCACACACAAATCTCCATTCGCCAAGCAGTCTCTTTCCTATTACCACAGCCTATTTGTTTTGTAATGCTCGCAGCCTGAATACTGTTACATTACAGAACAAACAGGCTGTGGTATAGGAAAGAGACAGCTTGGCGAATGGAAATTTGCGTGTGGTGGGAGACGTGCAGGGAAGAGTCCTCTGCAGTCGGGCTGGTCACTGTGTCCTCGGTGGCGGAGTGGTCAACGCGTCTACCTAGTAAGCAGGAGATCCCGGGTTCGAATCGCGGCAGGGCAGAAATTTTCATTCGCCGCAATCTGGTATTCCATCTAAACCTAGTACAGTGTAGCCGTAACCGATCGCAAATTGCGATTTATTTCATACAATCAAGAAAGTTCTTCCACATCCTTCATCGAATTCCTGTACATCTCGTAGTCCAGGCGTCCCTACAACAAACGATAGGGAAGACCGGGGCACGCTGTCCATCATTTTACACTTTTATTTTTGAACTTCTTACTTTTTATTGATTTTGCAGTAAACAGCGGATCATTATACGAGGAGCGTCCATAAAGTAAGTTCCGTTTCAATTTATCTCCGCTGCAGCGCTGCGATTGCAGTTCCGCACATGCGCTGTAGACGATGTGTATCAAGGAGAAGAACGTGCGCCATTTGGAGATCGCTGTCAGTTACATACGCTTTGTTGTCCTTGTTTGAAATGTCGGCGTTGATTGAAAATCCCGCGGCCTGTGATATCGGGTCGGTGATTCAGTTTCTGAATGCGAGGAAAGTGAAACCAAGTGAAATTTATCGGCAAATTTGCAATGTTTACGGACCAGATGCGATGAGTGATTCGATGGTGAGAAGATGGGACCGACAGTTCAATGGCGGGCGTAGTGATGTGCACGATGCAGAACGAAGTGGGCGTCCACCTTTGGTTACAGGAGAACTGGTTCACGCGAGTGATGACAAGATCCAGGAAAACCGTGGTTTACAATTAGTGCTCTCGCTATGGACTTCCCCCAAATTTCACGATCACTGATGCATGAAATTGTTACCAAACAACTGAAATTCCCTAAACTTTGCTCACGTTGGGTACCAAAGATTCTCACTGAGCAACACAAAACACAACGGATGGGTAGTGCACTTGAGTTTTTGACCCGTTATGCTGAAAGCGGCGAAGAATTTCTGCGACGGATAGCCACAGGAGATGAAACGTGGGTTTCTTACGACACCCCTGAGAGTAATCGGCAATCAATGGAATGGAGGCACACTTAATCCCCACCAAAGGTAAAGCCGAAGCAAATCGTGACACCTCGAAAAATGATGTGCACAGTGTTCTGGGACTGGAAAGGCATGCTACTCATTGACTTCTTACCGCGTGGTCAAACAATCAAAGCAGATGCTTATTGCGAGACACTTCGGAAATTGCGCCGTGCAATTCAGAATAAGCGCCGGGGACTGCTGTCAAAGGGTGTTGTTTTGCTTCACGACAACGCACGACCACATACTGCAAATGTGACGAAGAACCTCCCACAGGGATTTGGCTGGGACGTGTTTGACCATCCTCCGTACAGCCCTGACCTCGCTCTTACCGACTTTCATTTGTTCTTACATCTCAAGTCTTTCCTTGGCGGTGATCACTTCACCAATGACGACGAACTGAAAGAAACTGTTTCCAACTGGTTGAAGACACAGGCGGCAGATTTCTATGAAGAAGGTATACAAAACCTGGTGTCACGCTATGACAAATGCCTGCAAAATTTCGGCAGATATGTGGAAAAGTAGTTTAAGAGTTGTAGAATTTTGTGCAATAAAAATTTCTTCTGTATCTGTGTACAATTTCATTTTATTATCAAACGGAACTTATTTTCTGGACGCGCCTCGTACGAGCCGTGCCAGGCCGTGTTATGTGGACCATACCTGCCAGAAACACAATCAAGAAAGTTCGAGTATGCTGACGATTGGGCCCCGCTACAAGATTTGAACCATATCAGGACATCCTAAGGAAAGACCTGAAGATAATGGGTGAATATTTCCGTAATTGGTGACTTCAACCTAATGCTTCCAAAACAGAAGTTAGTTGTTTCCATCTCAACAACAAACTTGCTGGAAATGAACTCAACATTCGATTCGAAACACCATTCTAAGGCACAATAAAACTCCGAAGTACCGGGTGATCAAAAAGACAATGTAAATTTAAAAACTTAATAAATCACGGAATAATGTAGATAGAGAGGTAAAAATTAGTAATAATTTCGTGTGGCTCATTGGCCTGGTGCAAGTCTTTCAATTGGACGCCACTTCGGCGACTTGCGTGTCCCTAGCCTACCCCAGCTATCCAACCGGGGAAAGGAAAGGGGACCTACAGCTTAACGTGGAATCCGAACCACGTGTCGTTTCTGGCGACTCCTCACATCGTTGAGAGGTGAAGGGTGGGTTAAAGTGCAAACTGAAAAAAATTGAGGTCCGACCGGGTTACGAACCCGCGACCCTTCGGTTTCCAGTCGAGCGCTTTAATTCCAAGATCAACGGGCCCGACAGGTAAAAGTTGACAAACATGCTTGGAATGACATGGAGTTTTATTAGTAGAAAAAAAAAGCAAAGTTCAAAAAATGTCCGACAGATGGCGCTGGACAGCAAAACGTTAGTGACTGCGCATGAAATCAGATGCACCAGCAGTCGCAACATGTTGACGTTACCTGAAAAGGCGCTTTTAGTGAAGCTGTATCATCAGAATGGGGAATGTGCTAGTTCAGCGTCACGATCCTATAGTCATAGGAAGGGATTCCAACGGGTAAAGGTCCGTTGACAAATGCAGCTGTGACGAGAATGATTTCGAAGTTCGAAACCACGGGTTATTTAGGCGATAGGCCCCGTAATGGCCGACCGAGCACAAGGCGTAATGCTGCTGAAACAGTTCAGGAAGAAATGGAGACTGTAGCGGGTTCGTCTATGCACGGGGAAGTCAGCGCTCGTGCAGTCGCACGTCGCACCGGCATTCCATACACTACTGTTTGCTTCGCACTTAGGCGTATCCTCCGATGCTATCGTTACAAAATTCATCGGCATAATGATCTGTTACCTGACGATTTAGTGAAGCGGAGGGCATTTGCGGTATGGGTGTTTCAAAAGATGACGGAAGATGACGACTGAGTAACGTGTTATGGACCGACGAAGCTCATTTCACGCTCCGAGGGTCTGTCAACGCCCACAACTGCAGACTTTGGGATACCGAAAATCCTAGAACTGTTGTGGAAACTCCATTGCACGACGAGAAAGTCACGGTATGGGTCGGATTTACCACATCTACCGTTGTCGGGCCTTTTTTCTTCGAGGAACTGCGTGATTCTGGTTTTGTAACTGCTAGCGTGACGGATGAGAGGTACCCCGATTTGTTACAGAATCGTATCATCTCCAGCCTCGCTGATAAAGACCTGCTGGACCGTACGATTTTTATGCAGGATGGCGCTCCACCCCATATTGCTAGACGCGTGAAAGATCTCTTGCGCTCGTCGTTTGGTGCCGCAGTCAGACGAAAGAGAGGCCTCAGACAGTTAACAACTCTGTAAGTTGAGCTAAGTCTCACACAGTTAACGTTTAAGAGTCTATTAATCAAATTGCGTAGTTATGGTACATCACCGCAAATCTGTGACTGGATAGGGGATATCCTGTCAGAAAGGACAGAGTTCGTAGTAATCGATGGTAAGGTTTTCGACTAAAACAGAGGTGATATCGGGCGTTCCACAGGGTAGTGTTATTGGTCTTCTGCTGTTCCTTATTTAAATAAACGATTTAGAGGAAAATCTAAGTAGCTCTCTTAGGTTGTTCGGAGATAACGCCGCCATTTACCGTCTAGTAAAATCATAGGAAGATCAAAACTAACTGCACAACGATCTGAATAAGATATCAGTAGGGTGTAAAAATTGGCAATTGGCAATTGACTCTAAATAATGAGAAGTGTGAAGTCGTTCACAAGAATACGAAAAGAAATCTGTTAAACTTTGTTTACAAGATAAATCAATCGAATTTGAAGGCCGTAAACTCCACAAAATACCTACGGAATTACTATTACTTCAGACTTAAACTGGAAAGAACACGTAGATAATGCCGTGGGAAAGGCGAACCAGAGACTGCGTTTTATTGGCAGAACCCTTAACAGATGCAACAGAACTACAAAAGAAACTGCATACACTACGCTTGTCCGTCCATGTTTGGAGCATTGCTGCCCAGTGTGGGATCCTTATCAGGTGGGTTTGACGGAGGACATCGAAAGAGTCCAAAGAAGGGCAGCTCGTTTCCTATTGTCACGATACAGGGGAGACAGCGTTACGGAAATGATACAGGATCTGGGATGGGAATCATTACAACAACGGCGCTTATCGCTGCGGCGTGGGCTACTTACGAAACTCCAATCGGCAACATTCTCCTCCGAATGCGAAAACTTACATAGGTAGAAATGTTCATCAGAGTAAAATACGAGACATCAGAGCTCGAACGGAGAGATTCATATGTTCTTTCTTCCCGCGCGCTATTCGAGAATGGAATGGGAGATGAACAGTATAAAGGTGGTTCGATGAACCCTCTGCCAGGCACTTAAATGTGATTTGCAGAGTATCCCATGTAGATGTAGATGTAAATCGCGTGCGGGTTTCGCATGAAAATGTTTTATACTGTTAAACGTTTATGAATATTAATCCTACAGTTGTGGCAGGAACAGGAACAGTCATATATAAATAAAACAAGAAAAGCCATCCCCAAATTTCGTGTGAGATACTTCATTTTAGAATCAAAGCCCAGCCACATTAAACTACTTTATCAGCCGCACATCAAGAAACAACGGATCCACGGCCTAAGTGCTGCTTCTATGCAGGGGACAACAGCAGAAGATACCAGGTCAGTGGACAGAAACTCTCGTCTTCATACCCTGACGAGGAAGGAAGCAATAAGGCCAATCACGTGCATACGAACAGAAACATTGACACGAAGTATCTTGGTCACAGGACCGACGGTGAGAGAATGGAAAAAGTTGGAAACTTTCATATTTACTTTCAAGTAATGAACTATCTTAAACTTTAAAGATATTATCCCCATCTATTTTTCTCTTTTATCCCGCTGTAAAATGCATTGTATGAAATATGTCAATAGTCTCCTAACTGAAGCAGTGTACATACTAAAATCTGTGCCTCTGCACTGGATAATATTTGGACGCTTGTTGCACGCCATTTTTATTGCAATTCGTTTGTACTACCACCTGCACTTGGGGCAGTCACGTTTCACTGCAATGTCGCTCGTGTAAAACGGTGCTTTATTGAACAGAGTCGCTATGGGGTATGTTCTACATCTACATATATATACTCCACAATCCACGGTAAGATGCGTGGCGGAGGGTATACTGTACCACTTCTAGGCATTTCCTTTCCTATTCCACTCCCAAATGGAACGAGGAAAAAAAGAATATCTATATACCATCGTAAGAACCCTAATTTCTCTGACCTCGTCTTTGTGATCTTTACGCGAAATGTTAGTAGGCGGCAGGAAGATCGTTCTACAGACAGCTTCAAATTCTGGCCCTCTCAATTTCCTCAGCAGAATTTCCCGAAAAGAAAGTCGTCTTTCCTTCAACGATCCCCATTTGAGTTCCCGGTGCGTCTCCGTGACACTAACGCATTGGTCGAACCTACCAGTGACGAACCTACCTGCTCGCCTCTGAACTTCATCTATGTCTTCCTTTAAACTGATCTGCTGCGGGTCCCAAATACTTCAGCAATACTCAAGACGTGGTCGTACAAGCGTTTTATACGCGGTCTCCTTTACAGATGAAGTACATCTTCCCAAAATTCTCCCAATAAACCGAAGTCGGCTGTCCGCCTTACTCACAACTGTCCTTACATGCTCGTTCCATTTCATATCGCTCTGCAATGTTACGCCTAGATATTTGAACGACGCGACAGCATCAAGAAGCACACTACTAATGCTGTAGTCGAACATTATAGGATTGTTTTTTCTACTCATGCGCATCACCTTACATTTTTCTACATTGAGAGCTAGCTGTCATTCTTCGCACCAACTAGAAATTTTGTCTACGTCAACCTGTATTCTATTACAGTCAGTTACAGACGACACCCTCCCATACACCACAGCATCATCAGCAAACAGCCGCAAATTACAACTTACTCTGTCCATCAGATCATTTATATAGCCAGAAAATAATAGCGGTCCTATCACATTTCCCAGGGGCACGCCTGACGATACACACGTCTCTGATGAACACTCCCCGTCGATAACAACGTACTGCGTTCTACTACTTAGGAAGTCTTCCAGCCAGTCACAAATCTGTGAACCTATTCCATAAGCTCGTATTTTCGTTAGCAGTCTTCAGTGCGGCACCGCGTGAAAGGCCTTTTTGAAGTTGAGAAAAACACACTGATTCATAGAAAAAAGATTATCCGTCTCAAGGAAATTTCGTATATTCCAGCAGAGATTACGCACCAAAATTCAAAAGGAAACTGATGTCAATGATATTGGCCTGTAATTACGATGGTCAGTTCTTTCCTTTCTTATAAACGGGAGTCACCTTCGCTTTTTTCCAGTCAGTAGGAACTTTGCGCTGAATTAAAGATTCGCGATAAATGCAAGCTAAGTAGGGGGCCAATGCCGCAGAATACTCTTTGTAAAAACGAACTAGTATTCCATCCGAACCAGGAGACTTTTTGTATCCAGATCTCTCAGCTGCTTCTCTATGCCGGAAATACCTATTACTATGTCCTCCAATTGGGAAGTTGTACGCTGATCAAATGATGGTATGATTGTACGGTCCTCCTGCGTGAAAGACTTCTTAAAGGTTAAATTTAGAACTTCAGCTTTTCGTTTGCTTTCTTCTGGAACCTGTATAAAAGACAGGAAGCAGTGATAGAAGTGAATGGTTTGAAGAAGAAAGTAAAAATAAGGAGGGGAGTAAGGCAAGGGTGCCCATTATGACCATATTTGTTCAACTTATTTATTGAAAATGCCAAAGTTGAAAAGAGCAACCAAAGGAATTAAAATTAACGGGGAACGAATACAATGTTTCCGTTTTGCAGATGATGTAGTACTACTAGCTGACTCATTATAGGAAATGGAGTTTATGTTGCTAAAATTTGCCAAAATCCTAAGCAAATTTAATCTGTAAATTAATAAGAAGAAAACAAAAACTATGGTAGTTGGGAAGACAAAAGAAAAGGGTAAAGTTAATATTAAACTAGAAGATGATGTTCTAGAGCAAGTTGAGAACTTCTGTTATTTGGGGAGCAAAATTACTGCCGACAATAAATGTATCACAGATATAAAGAGAAGAATGGCCTTGGCAAAGCTAGCTTTCCGAAATAAAAGGAATTTACTAACAGACAATCATATAAGCCTAGAAAGTAGAAAAAAGTTTGCCAAAACTTTTGCTTAGAGTGTCTTAACATACGGATGTGAAGCGTGGACTCTGGGAAAGGCAGAGAAAAAACAGACTGGAAGCAATGGAGATGTGGATATAGAGAAGAATGACGAAAACAAGCTGGGTAGATAGGAAAAGTAGTGAACAGGTCTTAAGAGAAGTGAATGAGAAGAGAATTGTGCTAAATTATATAGGAAAAAGAAAATGAAAAATGATGGGGCACATAATGAGACAGGACCAGTTCCTGAAGAATGTATTTGAAGGAAAGGTTTTAGTGAAAAAATCAAGAGGCAGGGCAAGAGCCGCGTGGGTGTATCCGAGCGGTCTGGAGCGCCACGTTACGGATCGCGCGACCTCCCGCGTCGGAGGTTCGAATCCTCCCTCGGGCATGGACGTGTGTGTTGTCTTTAGGTTAGTTTAACTTAGCTTAAGTAGATTGTAAGTCTAGGGACTGATGACCAACGTAGTTTGGTCCCAAAAGAATTACAAACATTTGAACATTTGATTTGCAGGCAAGAGCAACGTATTTTAATAACATCAAAGAAGACATAGGGATAAAATCGTGTGAAGAATTGAAGAGGATGACAATGAAGAGAGGAACGTGGCTAAATCGACAAGGCTTAGCCTTTGATTTGATTTGATTTTTTCAGGGAAGCAAATGTTCAAATGTTTGGAAAGCTTATGGGACTTAACTACGAGGTCATCAGTCCCTAAACTTACAAACTACTTATGAACTACTTACGAACTAGGACGGCACAAATATCCATGCCCGAGGGGGGATTCGAACCCCCGACCGTAGTGGCCGTGCAGACCGTGACTGAAGCGCCTCAGTCTCCTCGGCCACCGCGCCCGGTTTTCAGGGAAGCCAAAACAGTCATGGTCCAACCCGCCACTGCCCGCATCGAAACTAAGTTTATTGTGCGGTATCTCTCCCTGTATATCTAGTAAAGCCAAGCAATGCCATTGAACAGTGCAAGGAGTCCCTTTACCAGTTCTTTATTAGACCCAATTTCTTCGGGTGTGGTTGTCCCAAATGTTCTGTGCCTTTTAATCTCCAATGTAATGCATTCGAAGATTAGATGTGATGCAGTTTCATCACCGTCATCACAGATCCTACATTTAGGGTCCTCTTCTGTTATTCCCATTGTATGTAGGTGTTTTTTGAATTTCCCATGGCCTGTCAGCAATCCAACCGTGAGTCTACTCTCTCTCCTGTTCAGGCCCAGGATTGCAGAGCTTCTTTTAAAACATTGCTTTGACATCATTACCTTGCCATGTTTTTGTTGGTAGACTTTGGCCCAATATTCTACGTGCTGTCTTCTGAGCCAGTTACGTAGCTGCAATTTGATCATTGCCTTGGTGATTGTCAGGACAGGTTCCGGTTCAATAAATGGAGTCTCTCCCCCATCCTGGCTAATCTGTCGGCATGTTCGTTGCCACTGATCCCCGAGTGGCCAGGAACCACAATAGGTTTACTCTTATTGCTTTCCCTTAGCTCCACCAGAACCCTGCGACATTCTGCAACAATTTTAGACCTTGTTGCAGGAGCTGCCAGTGATCTCAGGGCTGCCTGGCAGGCTTAGCCTTTAGTTTATGATGATATTCTTCTATTACTGTCCCGGAATGATCAACCAGTGACTGGATAGTGAGTGGCCTTTGACCCGCTTATCGATTATGCACAGGACCAGAATTTTTTCGGGTTCTCGGAAAGGTCTTTTGCTAAGGTATGGTTGCGCGCGCCGCCTGCAGTGCTACTAAAGCTCTGTATAAAGAAAGTACGGCCATCCTTTTCCGCGCCGCGTGCCGCCGTCTGCGGCTCGTGATTGGCTGAAATCGAGTCACATGGTTCTTTCCGCCATCTTGGTCCTATACGTTGCTTGGCTGTCTTGGGAAGTCTTGTGAATATTCGTATGTTTGGGTTTGAATAATGCCACAGTGTTGTACTTTTGGGTGCTCTTAAGAAGCGAAGAAGAGAGGCAAACATTATAGTACTTTCATTAAATATCAGAAATGCAAGAAGGTGAACAGTATGACTGATGAAAGGGGTCAGAGAAAACTAGGAGTCCAGAAGCGAACTTCGGTTCCTTTGCTGTGATGATTTTAATTCATAATCTAAATTAATAGATTAAAGATTCACTACGAATGGATCACGCAGCAGATACCTATATATTTTTAACTTGAATAAATTTGTGAAGAAAATTCCTGCTTAATGTCGTGAGGTTTTATCGTGGTCGTGAGGTTTTATCTTGGTCGGTTTTATCTGCAGGTAGTTGCCGAAAACACACAAATTTTTGACATATTAGTGAGTGAACTAGATTCTCGGTTAGATATGAAATTAATATATACTTCCAGAAGCAAGCTTTTCTCGTTCTTTTTCATGTGAATCATTACAGGAAACAAAGAATTGAAACAAGTATTCGACATTCATATGTAATTGGCGTTGCAAAGGCACATTTAATTTCTGTTTTTGGTAAAAGTCATGTAGTGGGTATCCCCTTGCATATTTCATTGTTCATTTAAGATATACGTACATAATACGGAAGAAAATACTCATTAAAGACTTATCCATCATCTCAATTGTTATTTTTAATTTACACTATGCTCCGATGACGACATACTCGCGGTCTATTGGAATATTTGGCTATAGTACAGGTCAATCTGAATTTATATGTGAACCCTCTAGATCTGGAGCCACAAACTAAACAGTTTTCTTAAAATCGGACGATAAGTATTTCGTAGAGCAGCGAGGTCCGCATGGACAGAACTACACGAAGTTCCCGCATCTGTCCGTCGAATATAACACCCTATATCTCGAGAGTGAAAACAGTTATCGTTCTGCTCTCAACCTTAAATAAAATTTCGATATCTTACCTACATTTCGTCCGCAGCATTGTATGTGCTAAAATCAACCGTACGCAAAGTCTACGCAACGTTACTTTTCCTCTGCAAACTCTTCAAAATTTTGCTCAATAGCTTATTTAATTTGATGTAGCACTGAAACTATAAGTAATAATGAATAGAAAATCACACCATTATCGAGAGAATATATCACACTATAACACGTGAAAAAATTAAATTTTTTCATTGAATGGTTTTCTCAAAATCGGTTGAGAAGTATTGTTAAGCCCTTCGAACTTTGTAATGGTCGGTGCGTAAGCAGCAGCGGAATAGGCCCAGCAGGGCACATGACGTTAGCGGCGGAAAAATACCAACCGGAAGTGCCTGTAATTTAGCAGTCAGAAGTATAGTATCTGTGTCTTCGAGATCTTTGAGTAGGCTACGCAACCCAAAGTGACAGCTCAGAATGAAAACAAAGCAGACGATCATGCTATTTTGTGTTGACACTTGGGTAGTGTTCACTTCAGTCTATTCATTACTCGCGAAATAGCTTGGTGTTTCTTTAGGTATTACGTAATTTTCTTTCCTGTCCGAGTGAAAAATAAGAGTTTCACAGACAGTACGTATCTTTCAGTAACCATTCAACTACTTATTTTTTATTTATTTTTTTAATAAATATTCAATAATAACGTTCTTTAAATCGTGTACCCAGCCACAATCTATGTTGTACATAGGCCCTGCTGGCTTCTGTCTAGGAGTTTACAGCCAACGTTTGTTTGATTTTACAACTTACGTTTCGCTACCACCAATTTAGATTGAGATTGGCTCGTACTTGGGCAATGTCAGCAGTTCATAATGGGGCGAAACGTCTGACTAACCTCAAACTCCGACAGAAAATCTCGAGACAGATGCCAAAGGGCAACATGTCTACAAACTGCCATAAAAGCTTAAAATGTACAATAGATAAGAACTTGGGAAACGTCTTTAAACATCTGTGTTTCTCAGTATCTTGAAGCTCCAGTAGCTGCGACTGTTATTTATCTTATAATTGATGATACCAATAGATTGTTTGGATTGTATTTACCTTGTACCCACAATAAAACATTTTAATACACACTGTATCATTAGCCCCTTTTCTGCAGATGAATAAGAAGCTGCTCATAAAATATTTGTATTATCACATTACACATTCAAACCTATGTTAGGGTATCAACCTTTTCTTTATTAATGACCCCCACGAATGAATAATGTCTACTGTCAAGTCTCAAATACAGAAATATTTATTCTAAGTGTACTTTGTTAAGTGATATTACCGATCCGAAAATATTATTACGGTACATTTACAGTGATTTGTTATTAGGACAGTATTCCCCTAAACAGACAATCGGAAGTCGTCACATATTCGGAAATTACTATCCAAATAACTGTTTCGTCCTTTGCTTTCTAATCAGTTTTAAATGTAAATAAAAGACAGAAACGTAGGACTAACTTTTAATACAATCAGTGAAGTTCATTTAAAAATGTAAAGACGAAAAAAAAATATATATATTTGGAGAGGATACGATTTGAACATACACCTACACATAGCACAAATTACCAATCCACAACGCTGTCCATTACGCTACAACGACATGGCTTAAAAAGATGCTTTGGATTGATTATACCTACACTTGAAGAATTATGTTGTTAATTTGCTATAAATTACTATTTATTTATAAGGTAAGCGTTTTCGTGATTACTGTTAAAGGCATCACAATTGCAGTCTTAATGTTTAATGTTCATAATTTCTAAATAAGCTCAATTTAAAATGGCGACTGTCACATCCTGCCAAAGATTCTATCCTTGCTGTGTATAGTCTCTGGTCCAAAACGGAAGTGGTATTTTTCCGCCGCTAACGTATACTGCCGCTGGCAGGCTGGCCATACTTTCCCTATACACAGCTTTAAGTGCTATTTCCGGCCATGATGACACCGCCGTCGACGCCCCCGCGCCATTCGCTGCTCGCTTCACACCCGCTCTGTGTACCGCCAGGCAGGACCTCTTAAGCGGCCGCTGCGGCCGCTCACAGAGTTGTTAGCCGTCATCACGCCTCAGGCCCCCAGGCACCAGTGGCGCGTTTATTCACACGCGCCGCCTTTAGTGGGTCGTAAAGCGCTTTACGACGGCAGCCGCAGCCGAGATAATCCGGCCGTTGACGAGCCGTTTGTCAGCCGCGGGCGGCGCCACGTTTAACGCCCGCGCCTGAGGATGCCGGCGACAAATTGCTGCCGAAACGCCTGCGCGCGCTGTCGGTACGCGAACGTTACAAATCAAACTGCTGATCAAGATCACCGGATGCAGAAGCATACTGCCGCACCCCCTCGTCTACATCTACATAGATACTCTGCAAACCACATTCAAGTGCCTGGGAGAGGGTCCATTCACCACTTTCATAACTTTTCTCTACCGTTCCATTCTCTAATAGCGCGCGGGAAGAAAGAACACCTAAATCGTTCCGTTTGCGATCTGATTTCTCTCACTTTATTGGGATGGTCATGTCTCCCTAAGTAGGTGGGTACTAGCAAAATATTTTCACATTAAGTAAAAGTCGATGATTGAAACTTCGCAAATAGATCACACCGCAATGAATAACGTCTTTCTTTTAATGATTTCCACCCCAATTCTTGCAACATTTCCGTGACGCTACCCCCCCCCCCCCCCCGTAACGTGATAAAACAAAACGAGCTGCCCTCCTCTGAACCTTCTCAATGTCTTCCGTCTGTCCCACCTGGTGAGGGTCCCACAATGGGCAACAGTACTCCAGGAGAGGACGCACAAGTGTGATGTAGGCAGTCTCTTCGGTGAGGCTGGTGCATCTTCGAAGCATTCTGCCAATGAAACGTAACCTTTGGTTCGCCTTCCCCACAATATTTCCTGTGTGATCTCTCCAGTTTAAGTTGTTCGTAATTGTAACTCCTAGGTATTTGGTAGAATTTACGACCTTAAAGTTTGACTGATTTATCGCGTAATTGAAGTTCATCGGATTTCTTTTAGTGGTCATGTGTATTACCTCCCTCTTTTCATTATTTAGTGTCAATTGACAATTTTCGCACCATGCAGAAATTTTGTCTAAATCGCTTTGCAGTTGCTTTTGATCCTCTGTTGACTTCACTAACCGATAAACGACAGCATCATCCGCGAACAGTCTAAGGGAGGTATTCAGATTGTCTCCTAAATCGTTTATAAACACAAGGAAGAATAGGGGACCTGTAACGCTTTCCTGGGGAACGCCAGATATCACTTCTGTTTTACTCGATGACTTACCGTCAATTACAACGAACTGTATCCTTTCTGAAAGGAAATCGTGAATCCAATCGCACAATTGGGGAGATATTCCATACGCACGCAATTTCATTAGAAGCCGCTTGTGGGGTACAGTGTCAAAAGCCTTCCGGAAATCCATAAATATAGAATCGATTTGAGATTCCTTGTCGATGGCACTTAACACTTCATATGAATAAAGGACAAGCGGTGTTTCGCAAGAGCGATACTTTCTGAATCCGTGTTGACTATTGGTTACTAATCCGTGTGATAAAATTTAAATGAAATGAAACGCGTTAAGTGTTCCCTGAAAGAAACATAAAAAGGCTGTAGGTTTCGAAGAAATTAGAATAGATGAGACTGTTTTTTTTTTTTTTTTTTTTTTTTTTTTTTTTTTTTTTTTTTTTTTTTTTAATTTATAAAATGCACAACCAGTTGCATGTAATACTT
Source organism: Locusta migratoria (assembly GCA_026315105.1). NCBI lineage: Eukaryota > Metazoa > Arthropoda > Insecta > Orthoptera > Acrididae > Locusta > Locusta migratoria. The sequence continues at coordinate 536,938 of CM048754.1, read as the reverse complement.
TATTTGCGACGACCAGTTTTGGGCGCTTGAGTGCCCTTCTTCAGATCTCTATATAGGTAAACAAGTACATTGATATTGCAGTAAAGCAGGAAAAGGTACAAGAGATGCTAATGACCTGTTAAGAACTATCGGGGAAAGATATATGGAAAAGGGCAGAGAAATCTTTGCTGTTTTTATAGACTTAGAAAAGGCCTTTGATAGAGTTCACTGGAAGAAGCTGATGGATATTTTGAAGAGGAAAGGAGTAGCCTGGAAAGAGAGACGACTTTTACAAAACCTATATTTACACCAGAAAGTGAGGATAAGAATTGGAAATGAAATATCAGTAGGAACCAGAATTGGGCGAGGGGTTAGTCAAGGTTGTCGCCTTTCCCTATTGTTGTTTAACGTACACATTTAAGAGATTATTGCAAAAGGCTTAGATGGGAAAAGTTGAATACGTATTGGTGCAAAGAGAATAGAATGCATAAGATTTGCTGATGACGTGGTGTTAGTGGCAGAAAGTGAGCGGACAGCAAACAACATGCTAAAAGATCTAAATGATGTTTGTGTGGAATGTGGGATGAAAATGAACACAGCAAAAATAAAGAGTATGGTCTTCAGTACAAGGCACAGAATGGCAAATATTAAAATCGGATAAGCTACCATTTGCCAAGTAAGTGCATTTAAATATTTTGGAAGCACAATAACCGAAGACTTAAGATGCCACCAGGAGGTGAAAACTCGAATTGCCTTAGCGAAGGAGGCATTTAACAGAAAGAGGAGACTGCTACGTGGCAAATTAGATAAGGGTCTAAGGAAAAGACTTGGTAAATGTCTAGTCTGGAGTGTGGCACTATATGGTGCAGAAACATGGACGCTGAGACGAAAGGATGAGAAAAGGTTAGAAGCATTTGAGATGTGGATGTGGAGGAGAATGGTAAGTATAAGCTGGATGGAAAGAGTGAGTAATGAAAGAGTGTTGCAAATGGCTAGGGAGAGAAGATGTCTGCTGAAGGTTGAAAGAGAAAGGAGAGAGAGGTGGTTGGGACATTCGTTGAGAAGGGAATGCACACTAGCAGATGTATTAGAAGGACTGGTTTCTGGGAAAAGACTAAGAGGTACAAGGCGATACAAGATGACAGACGACACAAAGGGAAGAGGAAATTACTCGGACCTGAAGAGGACGGCGTGGAGAACTACCATGTCAAAACCTGCCTTTTGACAGAACACTGATGATGATACACAACGTACAAAAGTCGGTTATAGAAATTTGAAAGTGTGAGTACGAAACTATTCGACATGAGTCTGAAATTTTATAAAGCTAACACAGTAGAGTGATGCAGTTTGGAAATAAATAGATTGTAATAAAAGATGCGTTCATATAAAGGGATCAAATTTACACTTACTTTGCAGTATCGTAGCTTAAGAGATGTACATGGCCGGCCGCGGCGGTCGAGGTGACTGAGGCGCTTCAGTCACGGTCAGCACGGTCATTACGGTCGGGGGTTCGAATCCCCCCTCGGGCATGGATATTTGTGCCGTCCTAGTTCGTAAGTAGTTCATAAGTAGTTTGTAAGTTTAGGGACTGATGACCCCGTAGTTAAGTCCCATAAACTTAACAAACATTTGAACATTTAGATGTACATGCTACCAGTATATGCTAGCAGGAGACTGAACGCTAAGTGCAGAGATTATGCAGGGAATGACAGTAATCAGCTGCTAACAAAGTATCTATGGATGAGCCTCATACTGAAAGGGTAAAAATAAATAAGGAAAATTAAGTCGTGGGATAAGACACAGTAATAATCGATGTAGTTGAAAATAAAAGCGTAAAAAGAGGAGCATGAGGCTGATAAATTAGTAGCTTAACAGTTTAATATTCAAAAGTACAATAATAAGTGGCGCCATGGGTGGAATATTTGGGAACTAGCCGCTGACACAATAGTAGGAAGCTTAGAATGCTGCTATCAAGGCAACTGTCGATAAAAACCAAGTGTCATTGTGTCTATGGCTTCAAATATTAATGGGAATAAAGTGAGAAGTGATTCTCTTATGACTACTAACAACTGGTTATACAGGTTAAGATTGATTAACCCTTTCCAGCTCCATCATGCCATATGGCATCATCATTTTTATCTGTTACTCTCTTCCCACCATTTGATCAAAGATTATAAAGAACACTGCAGGACTTCTCAAAATTCACTGCGGGTAGTTCGGCTACCATTACTTCGAGGAAACAGAGGAGCATTAGACTACAACGCACTGAAAAACTATTTATTGTAGCTTAATGGCTAAGTTAGGGTACAAACAGCAAAACTTTCAAAATATTAAATCAAGCTAAAGGAAGCAAAACAATTTGAAAATTCTATTTTAAAATGTCTAAATTATTGTAAACAGTTTGAAAAAAGGTGTCAGGTACGGCAAAGAAATCATAACTTGCCCATATGATGTCATCCCAAATTTTCGTCCAAAAACTAAAATATATATATATATTAGTTCCAATCATTATGAATAGAAATATGCAAATAAATACTTTTGTTCACAAATTAATAAAATTTAGGCTGGAAAGTGTTAATACTTGTTCCATAAATCGCGAATACGAGATTTCGTAATGATGTTGAACTTGCCTGATTAGTAAAAGACAGAGAATTTTTTTATTTTTTTTTTTTTATTTTTACTTTCTGTAGACTTACAAATTTCTTTGTAAAAATTTATCTAGTGACTAGAAGAGTTGTTATTCAGAAATTCTTCCAATTTGTTTCTAAACGCTGGTTGGGTATCTCTTAGACATGTGATTTTATTTGGTAAGTGACCAAAAAACTTTTGTACCAGCATAACGGTATCTTTGCTGAATGAAAAGGTTCTTCAAATCATCCCTTTTCTTAGCAAAACCTGTCGGATCATGCAATCTTAGACGGTGTGACTTGTTTTTTGGAGAGATTTGTGGCATCTAAAGTGTACGTGAACAAACCACAAACAATACACAAACTTAAGAATGATATTAACAAGGCATTTCTGAACGCGTCATCGAGAACTTAAGAGAATGCACATCGTCAGGGAACGATTTGCTTTGACAAAGAAATGATTTCAAAGATTCCTATATTACAATTTTTTGTTACTGAACAACTAGTTTAAGCACTCTAGCCGCCATCTTCAGATGTCTCTACAAATATTCAAGGAAGAATGTAACAACTACATATAAAATATTTGACAAAAGGTCTTATTTGCCTAATATTATGTACGAACCATTTACATAAAATAACTACAAGCTTGTGGTCGCTTATCGTGGGTGCTGTAGTTTAATGACGACTTGCATCATCTTCATTTCAAATTAAAAAAAATGTTCAAATGTTTGTTAAGCTTATGGGACTCGACTACGGGGCCATCAGTCCCTAAACTTACAAACTACTTATGAACTACTTACGAACTAGGACGGCACAAATATCCATGCCCGAGGGGGGATTCGAACCCCCGACCGTAGAGGCCGTGCTGACCGTGACTGGAGCGCCTCAGTCACCTCGGCCACCGCGGCCGGCTTTCAAATAAACATCACTGATATGTGGAGTACTCTATGAGACATTTACAACATAATGAAAAGAATCCAGAGACGCTGTTTAACTGGAGCCTCTTAAACAGCATCTCTGGAGGCTGTTCTTTATGTTGTAAATGTCTCGTAGAGTACTCCACATATCAGTGCTGTTTATTTGAAATGAAGATGAAGCAAGTCATCTTTAAACTACAGCACTCACCATAAGCGACCACAAGCTTGTAGTTATTTTATGTAAATGGTTCGTACATAATATCAGGCAAGTAAGACGTTTTGTCAAAAATTTTATATGTAGTTGTTACACTACGGTCGGGGTTTCGAATCCCCCCTCGGGCATGGATATTTGTGCCGTCTTTAGTATTAGCTAGTTTGTAAGTTTAGGGACTGATGACCCCGTAGTTAAGTCCCATAAGCTATACAAACATTTGAACATTTTTTGTAGTTGTTACATTCTTCCTTGTATATTTATAGAGGCATCTTAAATGGCAGCCATACAGCTGATACTAGTTGTGCAATAATAAAAATTTGCAAAAATTCTATCTTTGGCACCATTTCTCTATTCAGAAAACGTATTGCTCGTTACCTCGCGGCCTTACATGGTCAAAATGGGGATATAATTTTGCATGCATAAATGGGAGAAGGCACCCTCTATCAGGCCGTGTAACTCTTCTACACCCCATGACTTCTCTCCCAGAGGAGAAGAAAATCTGCCTTAAGGACATTAAAGACATGGAAACGTTTTACCTTAATTCTGAAACTCATTTTCCGCACCTCCGAACAGAGCAATGATTGTGCGATACACGTACGCCTCAGCATGCCACGGGTGACTCCTTATTATATAAAAGTAAACGATGAGAGAGAAATAAAAAACAAAAGCTCTGGAGGCGCGTCACTTACCTCAAACAGCGTCTGTCGAGCTACAGTGGTACTGGTGAAGGTAAACACTCACCTGAAAAAGAGCAAAAAACCTACATTCAACCGACATATAAGTAAAAGAAAAACATATAGCCAGTTTAAAGCCTTGTTGACTTTGTGTCAACCGTGACTGTAACTAAATAATTAAAACGTTGCTTCAAATTTCCGCTACCAATCACAAATACACTACTGGCCACTAAAATTGATGACGTGCTACAGACGCGAAATTTAACCGACAAGAAGAAGATGCTGTGATATGCAAATTATTAGCTTTTCAGAGCATTCACACAAGGTTGGCGCCGGTGGCGACACCTACAACGTGCTGACATGAGGAAAGTTTCCGACCGATTTCTCATACACAAATAGCAGTTGACCGGCGTTGCCTGGTGAAACGTTGTTGTGATGCCTCGTGTAAGGAGGCGAAATGTGTACCATCACGTTTCCGACTTTGATAAAGGTCGGATTGTAGCCTATCGCGATTGCGGTTTACCGTATGGCGTCAATGCTGCTCGCGTTGGTCGCGATCCGATGACTGTTAGCAGAATATGGAATCGGTGGTTCAGGAGGGCAATACGGAACGCCGTGCTGGATCCCGACGGCCTCGTATCACTAGCAGTAACGGATCGTGCAGCCACGTCTCGATCTCTGAGTCAACAGATGGGGACGTTTGTAAGACAACAACCATCTGCACGTTTGCAGCAGCATGGACTATCAGCTCGGAGACCATGACTGCGGTTACCCTTGACGCTGCATCACAGACAGGAGCGCCTGCGATAGTGTACGCTACGACGAACCTGGGCGCACGAATGGCAAAACGTCATTTTTTCTGATGAAATTCAAAGCCGAATCCAAGCCGAATCGCTGGCCAATTGCATTAATTTATTTCGATGTATTCCATTACCGGCCGATTCTGATGAAGTCGTCAATTATCCAACAGAATTCCTGAATTCATTGGATTTGCTAGGAAAGCGATTTTCAACTCAAGGTCGGGTCTGTGATAATCAAGTTACGCTATCTAAGCCAATGCGATTGAACAAGACTCTCTGTGAAGAAACTGATGAACAGTCGTTGGACGTTTGTGGAATAAATCTTGAATCGCCGTATTTTTCACATGAGCAGTTTTACGTGGCGTGTTCGAGAGTTGGTAAACCATCTACACTGTTCGTTTTCTCTCCGGACGAAAAGATAAAAACTATCGTTCATCAATAAGCGTTACAATGAACGCAACACAAATACATACGAAACGTTGTATTTCCATTCTCCTTATTGTATTGCAGTTAATTGTTTTGATTCATATGGAATTTATCATTAAAGTTTGATCTTGCTACAATTGTCTTCAATTCAAAATCTGTGAAGAATTGATATAAATATGATATAAAAAGCATTTCTGTTCTGCTCGCTGCAAGAAAAACGTGCTAAACTGCGCTTTAAAAATTGACTGTTTTGTTTGCCTTTTCCCAGTCATTCTTAACATAAAACAGGAAAGTTGTTTTTATGCCTACAGTAGCTGAAAACCCGGCGTTGCCCGGGTATTTATTTACGTATTCCTGCCATTTTTCAGGTCTATATTTATTTGTATAAAGGCTGTATGTCTGTAAAATCTCTTACGAATACAATTAGTAGTAAAGAAGTAATGCATTAAAACTTGGTGCGTGATGGGGCGGTTTTCCACGAACGTTACTGTTTATGTGCTCATATCTCATAAACTACCTGTCGTACTGTGATTCATTTTAGAAGATACATTCAACTATATATGTGTATACTGTCTGTAAAATTTCTTGCGGCTACAATTTGTAGTGTACAAATTATAAATTGTAACGTCATACCGAATCCCGTAGTTTTACTCAATAAACAGGGGAAAAGTAGCAAGCGAGAAACTTTTTTCCTTTCATCATTTTACTATGGTTGCCAGCGAGAAAAAGTTTTATAAAGGTTTGAAATTATGTTTAAAGTTTGTTGCAAGTCGCTTAGTACTCTGTTTCTCGTATAGCGTATTTATAAAGTCTCGCCGCATTATGTGGCAGTTTCTAGCAAATCATATTGTTTATGCCGTCATATCTTCTGAATCATGTGTCGCATATGATTCTTAACCCTGCAGCAATTGTACCTCACGGTAAGGAATGTGTGTACCAAATTTGGTTGAAATCGGTCCGGTGGTATAGGAGAAAATGAGCAGAATTGTCGCTAAATGCAGAAGTTTTTCGCGCATCTCATTGTTTATGACGTCATATCTCGTGAACTATGTATCGTACGTGATTCTTACACTTACGGCGACCGTTCTCATTGATTGAAGCTTACGTGTACAAAATTTCATAAAGATTGGAACAAAACTGTAGATATGTATGCAACACGTTCAAATATACGGACACTCTGCTTTATATATTAGATTTATAATCATAACTGTTCGTAGAGTAATACCATTAAAAGTACGGCCATTAAAGCTACTAACCTTAGAGATAGAACAGTTCGAAAGGGTCCCAATAACAATAAGATCAGAGAGAAGGGTAGGAGGAGATAGAGAATGGGGGAATGAAATGGATTTAAAAAGGGGGGATGTAGACGCAGAGAGGAGGAGGGAGGAGATCGATATGGTGTGGGGTAAGAGGGAGAGGGGTGAAGATAGGGAGAGGAGGAGGAGTGGAAAGAGCGGAGGTAGAGAGGGATAGACATAGGGCGAAGAAGAGGAGCGATTGGGGTATATATCCCATACAGATTAGATACTGTGAAGCGTTGCTAGACTAAATATAAAATGATACATTTCAAACATCGGTACTGAAATGCAAACACTTTTTTTTTTCTTTCTCCTGAAACAATTTACTTTCGAAGATATAGCTCTTTCTAAATAACTGATTCAATTGTAGTTTGATGCAAAAGATACTTTTCTCTTGTTACGAGATATGAACGTGCAACGAAATAAGGAATTAATTTTCAAGGGAATTCCTTTTCCTTTCTGTGAAATGACTGACGTTTCTTAAAATTTCATTTTGCACCCAATATTTTTCCCCCCTCTCTCTTCTCGCAGACGGTCACTTTTATATCGCCTTTTCACCTTTAATGTTGAAAAGCCAGCTTTAGGTCTTATTATTTAGAGTTAGTGTATCTGAATCACAGGTATCCGATTGACATGACTTGTTGTAATGAATTTGATTTAATACTATTGCTATTGTCTGGTGTCAATTGGTGCTTTACTTCACAATCAAGAACGTCAACGTCAGTGGAATCGTTCAGTGAGATCTCTTAAATGTTATCGACTCAGATGTCATCCTGTCATTGATATCCAAAAGAAGAAGAAAGCATGGAGACCGTACTGTACGTAACATGCGAAGTAGATTCTAAAGCCACGAACTGTGCTATTCTTTAAATTAACAACTTTTTAAAATTAACGGCACACTGAATAAAATATTTTTTCTGCTTCTGATATGAAATTTACGGGAGTCCGCCTAAGGAGGATCAATTCTGCTACGTTTTTGACAATTTTAGAATTCCGCCTCTACGCCGCCAGTGCGAGAAATTTCCGGTACTCGTAGCAGAGTGTCGCTACTATTGGCAACACTAGATATACATTACGCTTCAAAGAGCAATAATTGTAATTTTTTACAAAATGCAATCTGCCAATATGCATATTTGTAACTTTTTCATTTGTACAAAGCTAAATTCATTGCTCGGTATAATGGTTTGTCGTCGTACACATAAGGTATATCACAAAGCGTACACCACCATAAATTATACCCGCTGTGGGCTAATTATAAACAAAAATTACGATAATACAGCTGCGAGAAATTAACGCATTCATTAATGCTGCGATATTTCATACACAAAAAGTGTACTGAAAAAAAAAGGTATAATATCCAATATACACAGAAAGTCTCATAAGTACAACTTTGCTGTAAATAACTTACGAAAATTGTTGAACGTAACATACAATACGTAAAGGATAAGATATAATTTCAGCTATATTTTTATGTCAAACAGAGCCTCACCCTTCACATTAGTAGACGTATGATTATACGAGGTATGTCCACAAAGTAAGTTCCGTTTGGTTATATAAAACAAACGTGTACAGATACAGAAAAAATATTTATTGTACAAAAATCTACTACTGTTAAACTACCTTTCTACATAGCTTCCGAATTTTGTAGGTATTTGTCATAGCGTGGCAGAAGTCTTTGTACGCCTTCTTCGTAGAAGGTTGCCGCCTGTGTATTCAGCCATGTGGTAACATGTTCTTTCAGCTCGTCATCATCGCTGAAGTGTTGACCACCATGGACAGGTTTTAGATGTAAGAAGAAAGTCGCTAGGAGCGAGGCTGAACGGAGGATGATCAAACACTTCCCAGTGAAATTCCCGCAAGAGTTGTTTGGCCACATTCGCCTTGTGAGGTCGGGAGGCAACGTGAAGGGAAGAAGAAGACTCCTTTCATCTCTTCTTACACCTAAAATCTGCCCTTGGTGGTCAACACTTCAACGATGATGAGCTGAAAGAACATGTTTGCCACATGGTTGAATACACAGGCGGCAACCTTCTGTGAAGAAGGCACAACAAAACTTGTCCCACGCTATAACAAGTGTCTACAAAATTTCGGAAGTTATGTAGAAAAATAGTTAAACAGTTGCAGATTTTTATACAATAAATATTTTTTCTGTATCTGTTCACGTTTGGTTTATATAACGAAACGGTACTTACTTTGTGGACACACCTCGTATACAGGATGAGGCATTTAAAACCGTTTTCGGAATATTTGGAAAAATACAAATCCGATGAAAACAGTTGTAATAAAACTTTTTCTCCTAGAAGAGACACATCCATTAAGATAAAGCTCGATGTCCCTGCACAACCCCTGAATTCGAGTGGGGGAGGGGGTGACTTTGAAGTCTGAAGTAGCAATCCATATTTTTTTATTCCAGATTTGGATTCTCCGTGAAAATATGCGTAACTTTTTAGCATGAAACCTCTTTTTCGTTTCTTGATAGATAACACCGTAACTCACGGAAAACCTAAATCTGGATGGCCGTAGGTGGATTTAAACCACCGTCCTCCCGAAAGAGAGTCCAGTGTTTTACATTGCGCCATGTCGCTTGGTGAACTTTGTTCGAAATCAGCTCCAAAATTCGTATTAATGAAATTAAAGGATCCTCCGTCACACACCAGGCAGTAACTATAGTTAATATTGCATTGTCATCCAGTTGCAACTCTGGTTAAAAGTTTCAAGTCTGTAGCTTATCTGAAAGTTTGTTTAGAATCACTTGCAATAATTGTACCGAACATGGTAAACAAAGAACCGTCCCCCGTAAAGAGCGAGATAATACTGAACGGTCAACTAACTGTGATGTGTGTAAAAGTTACAAGTTTCTAGCTCAGCAGGAAGCTACTTTAAAATAAACTGAAAAATCTGAACAAACATACAAAGATAGAGGGGAAAAAAGATATCATTATATTACACATTACACGCATGTACATGCACACACACACACACACACACACACACACACACACACAGGAGTGTGAGTTTATATTAAATTGTCACCAAGTTACTATTTTCGTTGAAAGTTAGTTCAAATTCAGATCTACAATTTGGACCGAACAGGCTATTTAAAAAAAAAAAAACTTACGTGTTTCACTGCATAGGAAACTGAGTTACTATTGTATTGCCATCTACCTATGAGTTACGTTGAAAATTTCAACCTTCTACCTCATTCGAAAGTTAGATAAAAATAGCCTGTAATGTTTGTACCGAATATGTAAAGAAAGTACCCTCCGTCACGCACCAAATATGAGACCGAGCTATAATTGCATTATCATCCAGTTCTGACCGATGTTGAAAGTCTCGAAGTCTCTCGCCGAACGGAAAGTTATTGCACGAACAGTAGCAAAATTTGCACCGATTAGGGTAAAACTTTACGACGCTTCTTGCCGGGCTCCAGTGCTTATGTTGGTAATAGTTGAACAATGAAGTGTAGAATAGCGTTAATATTTTTCACGAGCTATAGAGTAAATGTTATAGCTGCTCGTTTCACTCGCAGAAAAATTAATACTGTACCTTGCTCTATGGTTGACAGGTTCTTGTATGTACCCTTGTCCGTTCGGAAAAAAATAATTTTCGTTTTAATTGAAGTTGTCAAGACAAAACATTTATTGGTAATCTGTGTTGCCGCCATTAACCATTGGTGCCAACATAACCACTGGAGCCTGGCGAGAAGCGTAGTACAATTTAATCTCGAATAGACAGAGAAGTAATCCACGCAATAAAATCGTGTTATTAAAAACTCGCTGCAGTATTCGGAATATCAATTAAGTCAACGACCATATACTCTTTTTTTCTATTTACACTTACATTTGATTTGATACTGCAGTGGGAAGTGTGGAAACCATCCAGCTGCAGTTTCATACGATATAGGAAAAACTGCTTGCACAGCTCAGAAATTAATTACTTCGAAGAAAAAAATCAAAATAAGTGCTGAGGCAATCCGAAGTGAAGTTAAAATAAAACACGTAGTGTTACATAGCACCTTTCTAATGCCAGACTACTGCCGCATTCTTTAACCACGTTGACGTAGGCACTGCATCATATAGTTCACAACAATTCTCGTTTCTCTAGAGGGTTGCGTATTTTCAAACACTGCGAAAGATGCAAATGGCAACTTCAACAAATCCTCTCTATACTGCAGCCTGTATACGCGATCGTCTTACCTCTTGGTGGCTCCACAGCAAACGGAGCGACTCTGCAAGAAGGGCGAAGTTCGAAGCAAAGCGCGTTGACACGTCCAGTTATACCGTCTGCCTGTAGTGTGCAACTTGTCTGGCAACGAACGATGGCCTTCCTATTGTTGTCTCGCAGCTGACAAAACGAAGGGCTCAGAAACGGCTAACCGATGCGACTCAAATTTGTCAGGTCGCTTGTATACTAGTTAAGAGTGTGGTGTCGCACAAGTACAAAGTGCGCGCCACCTACTTTCGCCGCGCGCCGCCATGCACGCACGGCGCGGCGTTCTCACGACGACAGCCACGAGCGCCCTCTGCTGCAACCCCGCTCGTGGCCACCACGGAAAGACACCGGTCACTTGGGACTGAGATAGCAACCTGTTAGGACCTTCGTAATCAGATAGGCACCAGTGAAGACTTTGCTATTGTACAGGCACTAGGCAGGCCTCTAACAACTATGTATCAACATTCTGCAGTACTATGTAAAAGTTAAGTATTGTTACATTCTGTGCAATATATATCTCTTTCTAATTTACTCTAGTGTTTGTAGTTTCTGGCTGCTCCCCTCCGTATCTGCACCGGCGTGCTATCCTTATTCCTGTGTCGGTCTTATTCCACTCGGCCACCGACACCTACGACGAGGCTGGGACACAAAAGCGGCGACGAAGTTGGGACACAATAGTGGCGACGAGGAGTGATAGAACCTTGGACCAGCCCGCTTGCAGCAGCCAGACAGCAGCAGTCGGAGCACGCAAAAATTGCTCCCGCCCACCCTTATTATAAGATTTTTGGGGGAACATTTTCAGTTACGTGTTTGTGGACTTTTTTGTTGCAGAGCGTCCTCTTTCATATTGCATTTGTGTTTTGTTACAATTTACTTGTATGCGCGGCGCCTAATCGGACAGCATGGCCACTACCCCGAACCCAAACTTGATGGAAATTATTCAGTTACAGACGGCGCAAATCACTCAACTACTGCAGGCCGTGTCGCAGTTGACGGCACAGGCTGCTCACCAACAACAACAGCCGCCGCTTCAGCAGCCCACACCTGCCGCCGCATCGCTTCCTACGTTCCGCCAGTACAACGAACGTGAGGAAGAATGGAGCGACTATTTCGCACAGTTTCAAGAACTCGTCGCGGCTCATCAACTTACAGGTCAGACTGTTAAGCATCTTTTATTGTCCATGGTGGGCCCCAAAACCTTCGTATTACTGCAGAAACTATTCCCGCAAGCATCTCCTCGTGATGTAGACTTTGAACAAATAGTAGAGGCACTAAATGCTCATTATGAGAGAAAAGTTCTTGTAGCCGCTGCACGGTACCGATTTTTCAGACTGAAAAAATTACCTGAGCAGTCACACCAAGAGTGGATTACGGAACTGAAGGGCTTAACCCGCAAATGTAAATTTACTTGCTCTTGTGGACTTTCGTATAGTGACGTGATGTTGAGGGATGCGATTACGCAGAACATTCAGGACCCCAGAATTTGGGCAGCAATTCTAAAACAGTCTGACCCCTCATTAGACAGTGTACTGCAGCTTATAGAAGCGCATGATACTTTTGACTTAGCAGATGTAGAAATGTAAAGCCACAGTGTAAATTCAATGTGCCGTAACAGGCGATTTCCTAGCCGTAGTTCTCAGTGTAGCACTAGTGATTCTTACAATAGTACAGGCCGTGCTGAACAGACAGTGAACAGTAACCAGTGTAAAAGTGCGACACAAAGGTCGCCCCGTCGTGTTAGAAACAGTGATTTGAATAACGGGCGCCAACGCTCATTTCAGAAAAATGTACGTAAATCTTGCCCCCAGTGTGTGTCTCGCCACAAGCGTGCTCATTGCCCTAGTCGCAACGCAACCTGTTATCAATGTGGCAAATCAGGACATGTACAGTCTGTGTGTATGAAAATTAAAAACTCAAAGAACGGTACCGTTAGAAAAAGTGCTTCGCAGAGTGCGAGAACAGTTCATTCTGTAAATGTTATACGGGCTGTGGAATTGAACAGTGCTTTCCTTGGATCTCAATTGCAAGAAAGTAGTTCTGCGCCTATGGCAAAACTATATAGTGCACCACGTAGTAGGCGCCGACGAGCGCGTAAAACAGTGCAACGGAAAAGGGTTCGGGACAAGCAAAATGACTATGAACATTGAATTCCTGTAGTGAAAATAGTGCCTTCTGCAACTGCTCCTTGTAATAGTGCCCAGTACTGCGTAGCTAGTGACAGTAGACTTAATGTAGCTGCTCAAGAGTGTAGGGCAGTAGTTAGTGACTCTGTAGTAGCCTCGCATTGCGCGGACGCCGATCCGGCGGTAGTGCCATCTAGTGACAGTGTTGTTAATCCCCTGCGTGCCGAGTCTGAGCCGCATCCTTCACTACGCGGCCCGCGCATACGCAGCACACAAACCGTAGCAGACGTTGCCCACATTCGCGCACCTGTCGTGCGCCAGAAGCACAAACTTTTTGTAAATCTCTCCATAGAAAATAAGACTGTGCAATTTCAGCTTGATACTGGTTCCGCTGTCACATTAATAAAGAAAGATACTTATGAACTTCTGGGTTCGCCAAAATTGTCGCCATCACAGCAAGTGTTAACAGCTTATACAGGTCAAAATATTCCCGTGCTAGGAACGTGTAGCCTGCCTGCCTCTTTTCAAGGTGTAAAAAAAAACCAGTTGCTTTTGTAATTCTTCAGGCCAAATCGACACAGAACATTTTTGGACTAGATGCTTTTGACTTGTTTGGTTTATCAATTCAAAGAGATGTGCTTCAAATTTCGTCAATAGTGCCTCAGGAAAAAAATCAATGCATTGTGTGACAAATATAGTGACTTGTTTTCGCCGGAACTAGGTTGTGCAAAAGACTTCGTGGCACATGTAACTTTAAAAGAATCTGCAGTTCCAAAATTTCGTAAAGCTAGACCAGTGCCTATCGCCTTGCGTGATACAGTTGCCGAAGAACTTAAACGTTGGCAAGATAATGGGGTGATTTCTCCTGTTTCTGCGAGTCAGTGGGCCTCGCCTTTAGTCATTATACCAAAGCCGTCTGGAAAACTTCGTCTCTGTGCGGACTTCAAATCAACAGTGAACAGTCAAACAATTGTCGACACTTACCCTCTGCCCAGACCTGAGGAACTGATGGACAAATTAGGACAGTCTCGCTTCTTTTCCAAGATTGATTTAGCAGAGGCATACTTACAGATTCCACTTGATGACGAGTCAAAAAAGTTTTTCGTCATTAATACTCACATCGGCCTTTTTCAATTTCAACGCCTACCCTTTGGCAGTTCTTCCGCCCCCGCTATTTTTCAGCGGTTTTTGGAACAGCTGACAGTTTCTGTACCGTGTTGTTCGAACTATTTAGATGATATTGTGGTATCCGGACGTACAGTGGAAGAACATTTAGCAAACCTGGAGTGCCTTTTCAAAGTTTTGACTGCAGCAGGTCTACGTTGCAATAAAGCAAAGTGTTCAGTTTTTTCAAACTGAAATAGAGTACCTAGGCCATGTGATTAATGCCCAAGGAATTCATCCCTTACAGTCACATCTTAGAGAAATCAAAGACTTGCCTCCTCCTAAGAATGTGCATGAATTGCAAGCAGTAATGGGAAAGCTTAACTATTATTTCAGGTTTATTCCCAATGCCTCTCAGATTGCAGCTCCACTGCATCACTTACGTAGGAAGAATGTTCCTTTTGTATGGTCTAAAGATTGTCAGGTTGCCTTTAACAAACTAAAGTCTGCACTACTCAGTGATGCATGTTTGATTCCCTTTGACCCACAGAAGCCTGTAGTGTTAGCAGTTGACGCCTCGTCGTACAGTCTGGGTGCCGTTCTGTCGCATCGTATTGGATGTCACGATCGTCCTATTGCCTTTGCATCCAAGCTACTGACGCCGACGCAACAGAATTACAGTCAGATAGAAAAGGAGGCCTTAGCAATCATTTACGGCGTCACAAAGTTTCATCATTATCTCTATGTCAGAAAATTCTATTTGTTGACAGACCACAAGCCTCTCACGTCGTTGTTCTCACCCACAAAGCCAATTCCGCCACGAACGGCACAAAAGCTTCAGAGATGGTCCTTGATATTGTCAAATTATCAGTATGAGATTTTGTACCGACCTACCACTAAACATGCTAACGCGGACACACTTTCCCGACTTCCGGTTGGCCAGGATGTGTCGTTTGATTCTTCAGAAATGGCATGTTGTCAGATAGACTCCAGAGATGCTTCCGCTGTCGCAGATTTCCCTTTGAACTCTCGTCGGGTTGCACAGGAAACAGCTGTGGATGCAGACCTAAGTGTGGTAGCACGTTTTGTTCGCTTTGGTTGGCCTGCCAGAGCCAAAGACATTCAGCGGCCTATGGTTCGACGTTATTTTGCACAACGTCATGCATTATCTTTAAGTCAGGGTGTTCTGTTGTTACATACCGACAACGACCAAACAAGAGTGATTGTTCTTCGTTCCCTGCAACGTGAAGTGTTACGCCTCCTGCGTCAAGGACATTGGGGTATTGTTAGGACAAAGCAACTGGCCAGACGTCATTGTACCTGGGTTGGTATGGACGCTCAGATAGAGAACATGACGTCACAGTGTACTGTTTGTGCGGAGCATCAGGCGGCTCCTCCGCAACGTTTCTCAGATTGGCCACGCCCCAAGGGACCATGGCAACGTTTACATATTGACTTTGCCGGACCTTTCTGGAATACGCGCTGGTTAATCGTCGTAGACGCTTTCAGCAAGTTTCCTTTTGTGATTGCCATGAACTCAACGACAGCTTCTAGTACAATCAGTGCCTTAACATCAGTGTTTTGCATCGAAGGCTTGCCTGAAACTATCGTCAGTGACAATGGACCTCAGTTTGTTAGTGCGGAATTTCAACAGTTTTGTCGTGTGAATGGTATTTAGCATATTACCACTGCACCTTTTCACCCTCAGTCCAATGGTGAAGCAGAACGTTTCGTTCGAACATTCAAGTCTCACATGGAGAAGATGAAAGGTCAGCACTCCAGGCAGCAAGGTCTTCAAATTTTCCTGTCTACGTATCGATGCATGCCACATGACGGCCCGTCTCCTGCCGAGCTGCTACACGGCCGCCGTCACCGCACTCTCCTTCACCTGCTGCAGCCTCCCACGCACCGAGTCGGTTCGTATGGCGCTACGCGTTTTCAGGTTTCCACGCCGGTGCTGTACAGGGTGTTTGCTGGAAACAAGAAGAAACTATGGATGCCGGGCATCATTCAGCGCGTGCTCGGTCGCAATATGTATGTTGTACGTTCTTCCACAGGGTCGGATCTGCGGCGCCACGCAAACCAATTGCGTCTGCATAGGCCGCGCGATTCTGTCTCCGGTTTCTTGATTCCAGACCCAGTTCACCGCCAGGGAGCACAACCACATCGTTCGTCCCCGGACTACGAGATCGTCCCGATGGAGATCGACGCGACGCCGCCGCTGTCGCCGCCGCAGATGACAGCGTCACCGAGAGGGACTCCGGGACCGTTCGTGCCGCCGCCGCCTGGGCCACGCACCTCAGAAGAAGATGACCTGCTCCCTCTGGGCGTGGGGGGGGGGGGGGGGGTGCGCCATTCCCCAGGTTTCGGTGGGTTCCCTGGAGGATCGCAAGGCGGATGCCGGGGCGCGGACGGCGTCTCGATCCCAGCCTCAGCTACGACGCCCGTCCCACCAGTAAGGCCCCGCCCAGGCCCTCCTCCCAGTGCCGTCGCCGTGGCCCTCAGCCCTACGCCACGACGGCGCGGCGGTTTGGGGGGGAGGGGTGTGGTGTCGCACAAGTACAAAGAGATAGCAACCTGTTAGGACCTTCGTAATCAGATAGGCACCAGTGAAGACTTTGCTATTGTACAGGCACTAGGCAGGCCTCTAACAACTATGTATCAACATTCTGCAGTACTATGTAAAAGTTAAGTATTGTTACATTCTGTGCAATATATATCTCTTTCTAATTTACTCTAGTGTTTGTAGTTTCTGGCTGCTCCCCTCCGTACCTGCACCGGCGTGCTATCCTTATTCCTGTGTCGGTCTTATTCCACTCGGCCACCGACACCTACGACGAGGCTGGGACACAAAAGCGGCGACGAAGTTGGGACACAAAAAAGAGATCTTGAATCAGCCCCCCTCCCGCCGCTCTGATGTTGAGAATAATCACCCCTAAAGGTTATGACGAGCAAATGAATGAAAATTGAAGGGATCGATAGATAATTGTGGGGATTAGTCAGGATACAACACGTCGGTTTCGACCAGTGACGTCATGTACTAAGTAAAGATATGGCAGTAATAACATTTGAACATGTGACACCTGTCACGAAATATATCGATTATTAATATACCAAAGTTAACACGACGAACGACTTTACAGCTATATAATTATTAGCTAATTTAAGAAATATTTATGATAAATGAAACACAGGCTATTCATTACATTTTTTTATTTTTTATTATTAAAGGAAACAATGAACTGTGTTTAAATTATTTACATAAGACTATATATTTTAGCGATGTTATTCTTGGAAGTGTAGCGTCTGAAACAAAAACAAGAAAGAAGTTACAGCGTTACGTACAAGAAATATACTTTTTCTTTTTATTATTATATTAACGCATTCTAGTACAAATTCGTAAGATTTCGTTAAAAGATAGATGTGCGACAATGCTCGCGCAAAAGTATAGCGTAATAATGACCACTCATTAATTTAGTACTATAGATATACAGCCCTAAATAATGCAGCCGGCCGCGCTGGCCGAGGGGACTGAGGCGCTTCAGTTACGGTCTGCACGGCCACTACGGTCGGGGGTTCGAATCCCCCCTCGGGCATGGATATTTGTGCCGTCCTTAGCATAAGGTAGTTGATAAGTAGTTTGTAAGTTTAGGGACTGATGACCTCGTAGTTAAGTCCCATAAGCTTAACAAACATTTGAACATTTGAAATAATGCATTTTATCGTTACTTTAAACTATTGATTATACCAATAATAACCGCTACATCACTACTTCGTGTATTTCACTCTCTTATAACATTTTAAATATTCTTAATCGTATCTACTACTACCTAAGATATCTAAGAACACAAGCTGTCTGAAGAAATGTTATTTATTACATACAATCAACACCATTGCTTCTGGAAGTAATATATCTCAGATACTTTCATTCTTGTATTATTTATAATTTTATTTTAATACCCCTATTATAAGATCCCCCATGGAGCCTTATTATATTGCTTCAATGCTGATTTTTGGGTCATTTGTACTGGTTGTTCTTTGTATTTCATATGACATATGTAGATCATGACGTTATAGATACAAGACTGATTTTTAACTTTATTGGTATAAAGTCTGACGATGGTATTAGTGTAATACCGAAACCGGTCGTTAAATAAAACAACATAAACTTTACGGCTGTTGGCGAATACATTAATTATTTGTATATTATGTGAGTCTATCATGCAGTGACTATGCTCCATCATTTTGCTTATGTATCAGTGTTAGGATAAAGTGTGAATGTTATTTCTGTATTACAGGGTGGTCTGCAGTAAACGTATCGTAACTGGGAACCCGGATTTTATTTTGAGGAGAGTACTGCTCGCAGCAACTTAGTATATTTTCAGCTATTCTGTTTTGCACTTCTCTTCAGAAATTCGGGACTCTTGGTTACGCTTACACACACTGAAGAAGACCTAGTATAGTACCGTACGTTTATTGTCAGGACCCTAGTGTAGTATTAAATTATCAAAACCAGATTCCTTTACCCCCGTTTTCTAAAATAAGTTTTAGGTTTCAAATTTAGCATTTATCAGTTTGATGAATGTGTCCAGTCTACCACTAAAGTACTATTTCGCAATGTAACAACCCTCACCTTTCCCCCTCCCCCTATTAACGAATATATAAAAAATTCCTGATATGAGGTCCGCCTGATGAACGAAACACTGTTTCTACTTTTCACCCAAATATGTATCAGCAGCTCAGTAACATCATCAGTGTGTTCATTTATTTATGACTTGTTTTTACATTTCTGTATAGGACTCGTTTTACATAGACAATTGTAACTTGGTCATGGTTTGTTTTGAAGCACGTTTTATCTTCCAGGTTTCTGTGGACAGCACATACAGGCATTACACGTTAATCGCGTATTTTTGTGTAAGTGTGAAAGGAAATAGTCTGCGAAGTACGAGTAATGCTTGTGCGAGCTAAGGAGTCTTGCTGCGTTGCGCGCGACAGTTCGTCGTCGGAGGTTCGAGTCCTCCCTTGGGCATGGGTATGTGTGTGTGTGTGTGTGTGTTGTTTTTAGGATAAGTTAGTTTAAGTAGTTTGTAAGTTTAGGGACCGATAACCACTGCAGTTAGGTGACATAACTTAATAAACATTTGAAATTTTGACGTGTAATGCTTGTTTGTGTTGTTCACAGAATCGCGGAAGACAAAATGTGCTTCAAAGCAAATCATGACAACGCTACAATTGTCTAATTACGTAAATAGTTTCCTACATGACCAAGAAATGTATAAATAGGTCATAAATAATTATATAAACCCAGTGATGAAGGCACAGAGTTGCTGAAACATGTTTGGGTGGGAAGTAAAAATAGTGTATTGCATATCAGGTGGACCTCATGTCCAAAATTCTGACTGCAACCACGGAAACCATAACAGGTGCACATCGAAAATGGTGGTGAAAATATTCAACCTATGGATCTGTACATATAAACAGCGTTTTATATTTTAGCAAATGTAGTTCAGCTCCATAAAACTCTTAACACTTTCCTGTGAACACGTGAATATGTATCTTCTGTGATACTAACGTCTTTGTAAGGCGAACATCCGTGAATTTACGTTACCGACATTGACTTGATACCTGATGATGGCCTAAGAAGCAAAATCAGGTTGTTGTTGTTGTTGTGGTCTTCAGTCCGCAGACTGGTTTGATGCAGCTCTCCACGCTACCATGTCATGTGCAATCATCTTCATCTGAGAATACGAACGGCAACCTACATCGTTTTGAATCTGCTTACTGTATTTGTCCCTTGGTCTCCCTCTACGATTTCGCCCCACACACTTCCTTCTAATGCTAAGTTGACGATTCCTTGATGTCTCAGAATGTGTCCAACCAATCTATCCCTTCTCTTAGTCACGATATGCCAGAAACTCCTTTTCTCCCCGATTCGATTAAGCACCTCCCCATTAGTTACTCGGTCTACCCATCTACTCTTCATGTTTCGTCTGTATCACCACATTTCAAAAGCTTCTATCGTCTTTTTGTCTCTACTCCTTATCGTCCACTTTTCACTCCCGTACAATGCTACATTCCAAATAAATGCTTTCGTAAAGCACTTACGACTATTGAAACTAATATTGGATGTCAATAAATTTCGCTTCTTTAGAAACGCGTTTCTTCCCATAGCCATTGTGCATTTTATATATTCTTTACTTCGGCAGTCAGAAGTTATCTTGCTACCCAAGTAACAAAGCTCAGGTTAATTACATAATAAATAATATTGCAGAACCGCAGGAATTTTTTTCCTTTTTGACAACATTATCATGTTCTGTGAAGCACCAACGGAAAATTTAATTAATGATAACTACGTTTCCGATATTTTTATTGTTTATCCTGCTGTTTGGTCGATACGTGCTCAGGACGATAACTACCGTATTTTTCTTCAGATGTTTATTTCATCATTTCAAAGGTGGTGTGGGCAAGTAAGAAAAAAATACGAGTCTCACGTTTTGACCCCCAACTACCTTATATTCGAGGTTTAATAGTATCGGCGAGCGACACTTGAGTGGTGATAACTAGTGATATGAAAGACCGCCGCGGTGGAGTAGCCGAGCGGTCTAAGGCGCCTCGCTACGGAGCGCGCGGTTGCTCGCCGTCGGAGGTTCGAGTCCTCCCTAGGGCATGTGTGTGTGTGTGTGTGTGTGTGTGTGTGTGTGTGTGTGTATGTTGTCCTTAGGTTACTTTACCTTAGTTTAAGTAGTTTTTAAGCTACGGACTGATGACCACGCAGTTTGGTCCGATAGATTTACAAACATTTGAACATTTTTTATGAAAGACCTTGGAGAGGATAGGATAGGATATTTTTGGCGCACAACAGCAAGGTTTTTAGCGCCCTGACAAAAGAATTAGACAACAGTAACTAAAGTAGGACATGGCAACAACACGAACACACATTGCCAATCAGCGATGGAAGTTGGCAGACTGAAGTACCCAACCTTACAAGTCCTTAATCGAAAATGTCCGAGTATAGAGGGACGCTGATCGCTGATGTTAGAGGCATCAGCGAGCCCTGCTGTAACACACTAAAACCTCCGGCCTAAGAGCTTAGGCCAGAGTCGGGAATGTTCACAAAATTGTAAAACGTTCGTCACACTCGCCTCTTCGTCAGCTAAAACAGTGAGTAGGGCACGACCAAGATTAGCTGCTGCCCTCTCAGCACGGTATAAAATACACTCAATTAAAATGTGGCACTACGGTCGGGGGTTCGAACCCCCCCCCTCTCGGGCATGGATATTTGTGTCGTTTTTAGTATAAGTTAATTCATAAGTAGTTTGTAAGCTTAGGGATTGATGACTCCGTGGTCAAGTCCCATAAGTTCTACAAACATTTGAACATTTGATTTTGGAAATGTGGCGTATAGTGATTTGCACGTCACAAGAATCACAAATCGGTGGATTCTCCCGACGGAATAAAAAGCTGTGGGAAAAAGAGCTGTGTCCAATGCGAAGGCGCGTCAGTGTCACTTGGAAACGTCTGAATGGCTGGCAGGAGGTTCGCCACGGTCGGACAGTTGGTTTAACCAACCGCAGTTTATTACCTGTCACTGCCAGCCACGTCTCTCCTTGTAGAGGGAAGAAAGCTGTGGGTGGTGGGTATCACATCTTTTCACTTTCCGGACAGGGGAGCAGGAATAAAAAAAGGCTGTTTTACGGACGTCTTCCCACCACCTTGTGTTCTTCAGAGGTGTGAAGTCTCCCCTAGCTGTCAGGGCTTGTGTATCCCTAAGTGCGGAATTAAATGGTTCAGGTGCCATTAGCCCTAAGTGCCCGATTAAATGGTTGATACCCCATTATTGCTAGACATGAAGTCCTCCGAGCTGTGTGGTAGAGAGTCCATTATAGGCGGGACGCTACAGGCGTATCCGGTATAACAGACGAACGGGCAGATTGGGCCTGTTGAGGAGCCAGAGAGGGCAGTAAAAGGGCTGCTAGGAAGCGCGGGCTACCGCGTCAAGTCTGCGGCCGATTATGACGTCGTAAAAGGTTTTACGACCGCTCCGGGGCATACCCACGACTCACGCACATTTGATAGGCTCGCGCCGTGAGGTAAGACCATATCTCACCTCTCCACGGTATGGAAGCCCAGCGTTGACGCGTGCTCTCCACTTGAGCAGATTGTCTCGTTACTATCATACAATTCCTTTCAACTTTATAGTGCGTGCATTCTAACTTTTATTTCAGTTCATCAATCATCCAGCACTTTTACCACATCCCCTCTTCTTTCTGTTTTGCCTTAACCAGTATTTTTTCACTCCCATATACTTGTTACATGCACCAGTTTATTTAGATTATATACAGACTGTATGAAAAAGGATGGCGCACACTTACACAACAATAGAAGTAAAAAAGTCCCAGTAAGCATGGGTCTGCAAACGAGCCGTTTGCGAGATAATTGTGAATGTATTGTTCCAAGCCGCCACTGACGTCATTGTAAACGTCGTCTTAGATCATCATCATCTTGGACAGTTTCCAACCTCTGGCCGGCTCTGCTTGGAACATAAGCCTCTCCATCGTCTCCTGTCTTGCCACCATATCTCCGTCTTCACCTTGGTCCAATCTTCTCCTTTCTTCCTAACCCATTCCTCCGCCGGCCGCGGTGGCCGAGGGGACTGGGCGCTCCAGTCACGGTCTGCACGGCCACTACGATCGAGGGTTCGAATTCCCCCTCGGGCGTGGATATTTGTGCCGTCCTTAGTATTAATTACTTCATAAGTAGTGTGTAAGTTTAGGGACTGATGACCTCGTAGTTAAGTCCCATAAGCTATACAAACACCTAAACTTGAACCCATTCCTCCACTCGTTTCAGCCATCGGTCTTCCTTTTGGTCTCTTTCCCTCGAGTTTCATCCCGTGTATCCTCCTTGTTATCCTCCTTCATTCGCTTAACATGTCCATACCATTTCAGCCTTAATTTCTCTATCCCCTCTTGTAATGGTTCCACCTTCATTAACTCTCTGATCCTCTCATTTCTTAATCTATCTTTGTCACTCCAATACTATTCCTCAAGAATTTCATCTCACTAGCTTGTAATTTACTTTTCTCTCTTCCTTTCATAACCGAGGTTTCGGATGCTTATGTCAGGATCGGAACATAGTATGACCAGTATATAACTCTTCTACTGCTTTGGGGTACATCCTTGCCCCATATTAGGCTTCTAATATTCTTCCGAAATGCTTCTACTTTTCTCCCCCACGCGTTTACTCCTCTGTCATTTTTTCCATTTTCCTGTATGACGCTTCCTAGGTACTTTTAACTCTCTACTCTCCTCAATCGTTCCCCACCGATTGTTACTCCAGTTGTTCCTCTCTCCTTTTTCTTGTTGTGATAACCATCTCAATCTTACTTATACTAAATTTCATCCCATATTCTTGTACAGTTTGTTCCCATACGTCCAACTGCCCTTGTACTACCTCTTCCTTACTCCCCCAAATCATCAGATTATTTGCAAAGATCATACCTTTCATCTTTCCTTCAGCAATTACTTGAGCTACTGTACTCCCAACTAATATATAAAGCAGAGTGTCCGTATGTGTGTACGTATTGCATACAAATCTACAGTTTTGTTCCATTCTTTACGAAATTTTGCACACGTAAGCTTTAATCCATGAGGACGGTCATCGTAAGTGTAAGAATCACGTACGATACATAGTTCACTAGATATGACGTCATAAACAATGAGATGCGAGAAAAACTGCTGCATTTAGCGACAATGCTGCTCATTTCCCATAAACCACTGGACCCATTTCAACCAAATTTGGTACACATATTCCTTACCGCGAGATAACGATTGCTGCAGGGTTAATAATCATGTAAGACACATGGTTCACAAGATATGACGTCATAAATAATAGGAATCACAAAAAACTACCACATAATGTGGCGAGATTTTATAAATACGCTATATGAGAATGGGAGTACTTAGCGACTTGCAACAAACTTTAAACATAATTTCAAACCTTTATTAAATTTTTTTTCACTGACAACCCTAGCAAAATAATGAAAGGAAAAAAAGTTTCTCGCTTACTACTTTTCTGCTGTTCATGGACTAAAACTACGGCATTCGGTATGACGTTACAGTTTATAATTTCTACACTACAAATTGCAGCCGCAGGAAATTTTACAGACAGTATACACGCATATAGTTGGGTGTACCTTCTAAATTGCATCATAGTACGACATGTAGTTCATGTGATATGAGCACGTAAACAGTAACGTTCATGGAAAACCGCCCATCATGTACCAAGTTTTAATCAGCTACTTCTTTACTACTAATTGTATTCCGAAGAGTTTTTACAGACATACAGCCCTAATACAAATGAATATATAGCTGAAGAAAGGCAGGAACAAATAAATAAATACCCGGGAAACGCCGGATTTTCAGCTAGTCACTACAATAAAGAGTGATGGTGAAAGTGCACTTCCGTGCCCGAAGCGATTCTTCTGCTCAGTCCAAGCTGATCTCTCTCCTCCCACTTTCATACAGGCTTATTGCCCTTATCCTCCATATAGTCCTAGATAGTACACATTAATTTCAAATTTAGAATTTACTATTACGCTTTATATCGCATTTACTTCGCATTTCACGTATGTGTTACCTGTTGAAGAAGGTGTTCGAAGTGTATTCCTTGCATTTGGATGCAATATTGTGCTCGTCTCTGCAATGAATTTCATTCTACTGTTGGTCCGTCTGTTCCTCCCTCCTACCAAGCCGCGGTGGAGTATCCGAGCGGTCTAAGGCGCCTCGCTGGGGAGCGCGCGGTTGCTCGCCGTCGGAGGTTCGACTCCTCCCTGGGGCATGGGTGTGTGTATTGTCTTTAGGTTAGTTTACCTTAGTTTAAGTAGTTTGTAAGCTGCGGACTGATGACCACGCAGTTTGGTCCGATAGATTTACAAACATTTGAACCTCCTACCAACTATTGCTTCCTCCTCTCCCCCCCTCTCTCTTTCCACTTCCTCCGCCATTCAATCCTCAATAATCGTCAGCTGTTCCCACCATCTATCAATCTCCTCCTCCTCCTCCTTCGCCTTTCTATCCATCCCTTTCTTTCCGTGCATCTCTTCCTTCTGATAAAAATGTTTTGTATTTCTTCCCGTCTTCCTCTAGACCATCTCTTTCCTTCATCATTTCTCTGTTCACCTCCTTCTCCCTCTATCTTATTCACTTGTTCCTCTCACTTGTCCATCATTTCGTCTCCCCTTCCCCCTCCCGCCGTCATCCTCCTCCCTTCCCCCTCTCTCTACAGATACCAGTCTTCCCCTCTCCACTTCCCACCCTCTCTGCTCACCACCTACTCACCCCTCTATTTTATCTCGACTGCCTCCTTCTTTCAGTCTCGTCTTCCTACGTCTATGAAAAATTACATAGGCGACATTTGCGTATTTTCATGAGCATCTGGAGTGGCTAGAAGTCAAATGCAAGGATGTAAAAGAATGTATAAATAGGGGAAAAATAGATACAGCCTACAGGAAAACAAAAGAGATATTTGGAGATATCAAGAACACAGATGGAAAACCAGTTCTCAGCAAAGAAGGGAAAGCTGAAATGTGGAAAGAGTATATAGAGAGGTTCTACGAAGGAAATGAACTTCGAGACAATATTGTAAGAAGGGAAGAGGATGTAGATGAAGATGAAATAGGAGATACTGTACTGAGAGAAGAATTTGACAGAGCCCTGAAAGAACTAAGTCGAAACAAGGCCCCTGGAGTAGATGGCATTCCTTCAGAGCTACTGAAGTCTCTGGGAGAACCAGTCATGACAAAACTGTTTCACCTGGTGTGGAAGATGTACGAGACAGGCGAAGTACCCTCTGATTCTAAGAAAAATGTTATAATCCCCATTCCAAAGCAAGCAAGCGCAGACAGGTGTGAAAACTACACAACCATCAGTTTAATAAGTCATATTGCAAAATTAACACAAATTATTTACAGAAGGATGGAAAAGCTGGTAGTTTGGGTTCAGGAGAAACGTAGGAACACGGGAGGCAATACTCATTTTACGGCTTATCCTAGAAGATAGATTAAGATCATCGCTCTCTCTCTCTCTCTGAGTCCTCAATACATTGGTCGAGTGCTTCTCCCAAGTATCGTGTTTCACAGATACCCTCGGTGCACCCGTGTTCCGATTGCCGTGTCTCGGAGTAGTAAAGGGATGACCCACTGACGAAGCTGTGAGCCATAACACGTTTCTTGGTCGTCGGCTCCTTACACGGCGTCGAGGCAGTTGCTGCGGGATGGCAGGTGTTGGCTGTGAGTGGACCGTCGTGTTGGGCGTCAAGTGCCGCCTCTGAGGACTGCCAGTAGCCTCCACTGTGTGTGTGTTGTGACGTAACTAGACCCTCTAGGGAGCCGGCGACCTCTGCTAAGTAAGTGGGGGCGTCGCCATACCACCCCGAGCTTTACGCCCCCCTGGTGACCGCATACTTACCCCTCCACACCCTCCCTCTACGGCTCCCAAGCACACCCATGCTACTGTCTGTGCAAACCTGTTAACACGTTAACTCTGGTAAGTCCCATAGATTTACAAACAAACATGAGGCACTACTGAAAGGTGTTCACGAGTAGCATCTAGAAAGCAAATTTTTATGTGGATGATGAAAAGCAGTCCATAGCAAATACAACGTTTGTAGAAGTTCAGTAGATAGTCACGTAACATTAACGTACATGAAGTATACCTGATCAAAACAATTAGGGGATCAGTTATCTAGGTTCTGAAATATTGTCATCGGCAGAATGAACTAAAATGGTTCGATGTCTTTCAAATTCAAATGTTTGTGAAGCTTATGGGACAGTCCCTAAACTTACATACTACTTATGAACTAGCTGATACTAACGACGGCACAAATATCCATGCCCGAAGGGGGATTCGAACCCCCGACCGTAGTGGCCGTGCAGACCGTGACTGGAGCGCCTCAGTCCCCTCGGCCACCGCGGTCGGCTCGATGTCTTTCTGTCGATTATGACTTTCTTGATTAATGATCCCAAGTAAGTATCTGACAGTGTTGGTCGGTAGTCTGCACAACTGAAGAAAAAAGCCACGAGGGAATAGAATCCCCGCGCAGTGCGAGGCACCATTAGTCCAAGCATTCTGTCAAGGCGTAATGTTGAATTTGCAAAAATTATTACCTGAAAACAAAAAAAAAAAAACAAAAAAATATGACTGTATGGGAAATTAAATTTCTATTTTATGAAACTCGAGCCTAGATAGCGAAATTTCCAGAAAAAATTCGCAAAGTTCCAAAAAACGGTTTTTATTAAGTAAATAAAAACCGATAACTCCGACGGGAAAATATTAAAGTAGAAAGTTGTAGCCCTGGAGATTATCTATCGATTGCGGTTTTGTATGTAATGATTGATTTGATAAGTTTCGAGTTAAATCGAAAAAACACTTAAAATTAATTAAAAACAAGATTCCTTATAACTCGACAAAATCCACGTTTACAAACGTACTGTTTATAACAAGTATGGACACGAGGTCAAAAAAGACCTTTTTCGCAAAATTAAAAAATATCCTGTATTGTTTGAGATACATCGATTTTTTTATTCTTTATTTATTTATTTATTTATTTTTTAAAAGGGGCTCTTTGAAAATTGGCTAGAGTTGGTTTGGGGATCGACCAAGAGTAATGGTTCTCCATCTGTTTTCTTCGTGAAGAGTTGTAATATCATACTATTAAATAATTTTTTAGATTTTGTTAATTATAAGTATCAAAGAATGACTTGGCCCGTTTTCTTCAACTGACTATTTCTGTTTCTATGTTATGAAAGGAACTGTTAAACAACTAGTAGCTGACATATTTAAAAGATTTTCAAACCAATAATGTTCCTCTACGACCCTCTGGAGCAGAGATATATATGTATTTTTCTTTTTAAAAAAATCTAGCGGAGGGGGGATGTTCAAATGTTTGTAGAGCTTATGGGTCTTAACTGCGGGGTCATCAGTCCCTAAACTTACAAACTGCTTATGGACTACCTTATACTAAAGACGACAAAAACATCCATGCCCGAGGGGGGATTCGAACGCCCGACGGGGAATGGCCTCGCGCATCGTAGCATAGCGCCTCAATGCGCTCCGCCGCTCCGCCGCGGCCTCCTAGGGACTGATGATCTCACGTTTGGTCCCTTAAGTTTACAAACATTATAACATTTTTGAACAGACACGATTTAAAAGATCATTATCTTAACAATGGTAAAAAGTGAATTTTCGTTTTCATAAGTACATCGACTTCCAAGGTAAAGGCATGTTATTTTGTGTGTTTGGGTAGGTTTGGCGAGTGGAAAAAGTAACGAAGTATTTTACATGCACTTCCGGTCTAAGTCTTATTTCATCTCCTGGTTTGCCCAAAAGTGCCTGCAGCCTATACAATGGATGACATGACACGTGCAAGCATTCGAGGTGTCGAGGCTGTAGAAAATGGAGCTACAAGATTCATTTAAAAATGTATATATGTATGTAATTACTGTGTGTATAGTTTTTATATAAATGTATTTGTCTTGTAAAATGATAATAATAATCCTGAGAATTTAGTTAAGCCACGCGGGAGTAGCCGAGCGGTCTGGTACGACACTTTACGGATCGTGCGGTCTTCCACGTCTGAGGTTCGAAGCCTCCCTTGGGCATGGATGTTTGTGCTGTCTTTAAGTTAGTTCATAAGTAGTTTGCATGTTTAGGACTGATGGCCCTGCAGTTACGTCCAATAAGCTTAACAAACTTTTGAACATTTTGAATTTAGTTTAAGATCTTATGTACTAGGTGTACTCGTTTCTGATTTAATTATTATGTTGAAGTTAAACTGTCGTAATGAGAAAAATCTCAATAAATAAAAAATAAAAAATAGGAATACAATGCTGAAAGGGTTACCTTCAGCAGGTGTGAAGGCCACAGTTACATCCTGCGACCCTACCAGGGTATGAACCTGAAATCTTCTTGCTGTTTATACCATAAGAGAATGTGTCACAGTTAACACATGTGGTCTGAATGACAGATGCAGAAACTGACTTTCCATCGCCCCGTAATGACGAAAATCGCAGTAAATAAAAAAGTTAAAAATACAAGGGTGAAAGGGTTAAGTTCAGCGAGTGTAAACAAAATCGTTTCATCTGGCGACCCTGCCAAGGTCGAACCTGGAATTTTCTGACTCTTTATACCATGCACGAATGTGTCATGGTGAATAGGTGTGATCTGAATGATAGATGCAGAAACTGAGACACTTTGCCCATAATAAGGAAAATCGCAATATACAAATAAATAAATAAATACAAAAAAATGAAGAATACAAGGCTGAATGGGTTAAATTGAGCGAGCTTAAAGACAACCGCAGTGGAGCTGCCAAGCGTTTTAAGGTGCCTTGCTGTGGAGCGTGTGGTTGCTCGCCATCGGAGGCTCGAGTCTTCCTTCAGGCATGTGTGTGTGAGTTTGTCCTTACGTTAGTGTAACTTCATTTGAGTTGTAAGTAAACCTTGGGACTGATGACCAGTACAGTTAAGTTCCATAGATTTACAAAAAATTATACATTTTTTTGCATAGACAAATTTTTCATCTGGCGACCCCGCCAGGATACGAACCTGGATTTTACTTGCTCTTCACACCATAAGCGAATGTGCCGCGGTGAATAGGTATGGTGTGAATGACAGATGCACACTTTCCATCGCCCCGTAATGAGGAAATTCGCAATAAATTAAAAAAAAATGAATAATACAAGGCTGGAAGGTTTAAATTCATCGACAGCAAACACAACCGTTTATTCTGGCGACCATGACAGGATACGAATCTTGTATCTTCTCGCTCCTTATATCATATGCGAATGTCTTGTGGAGAAGAGGCACGGTTTGAGTGATAGATACAAAAGGTGCTATACATTCCATTGCCCCATAATGAGGAAAATCGCAATAACTAAAAAAAAAAAAAAAATGAATTGTACAAGCCTGAAAGGGTTAAATACAGCGACTGTGACCAAAACCGTTTATTCTGGCCACCCTGAGAGGATACGAATCTGGAATCTTCTTGCTGTTTATACCATACGTGAATGTGTCATGGTGAAGAGATGCAGTCCGAACGACAGATACAGAAACTGAGACACTGAGGAAAATCACCATAAATAAAAAATTAATAATACAAGGCTGAAAGGGTTAAATTCAGTAATTGTAAACACAACCGATCAATATGGCGACCCTGACAGGGTATGAACATGGAATATTCTTGCTTTTTATACCATGTGGGAATGTCTCGCAGAGAAGAGGCGAGGTCTGAATGATAAATGCAGAAAATTAGAAACTTTGCCATGTGATAAGGAAAAGATCAATTTAAAAAAATTAAAAACACTAAGCTGAAAGTGTGAAACTGAACGAGTTTAAAGGCAGCTGCAGTGGAGTGGCCAAGTGTTCTAAGGCGCCTTGCTGCGGAGCGCATGGTTGCTCGCCGTCAAAGGTTCGAGTCCTCCCTTGGGCTTGGCAGTGTGTGTTCACACTTACTTTAGCGTAACTTTGTTTGAGACTAGTTATGTCCCATAGATTTACAAACATTTGTACGTTTTGCGTAAACACAACTGTTTCATCTGGCGACCCTGCCAGGATACGAACCTGGAATCTTCTTGCTCTTTATACCGCACGCAAATATGTCGCTGTGATGAGGATCGGTCTGAACGACAGACGCGCAAGCTGAGACACTTTCCATCGTTCTGTACACGGGAGACGCATTAAGCGGCTTTTAGTCTACATGAATGCGCTGCGCATTCTGGCGACGCTGAGAGGGTATGAATCTGGAATGTTCTTGCTCTTTATACCATACGTGAATGTGTCATGGTGAAGAGGTGCAGTCTGAACGACAGATACAGAAACTGAGACACTGAGGAAAATCGCAATAATTAAAAAAAATTAAGATTACAAGGCTTAAATGGTTAAATTCAGCGACTGTAATCACAGCCGTTTCATCTGGCGACCCTGACAGGGTACGAACCTGGAATTTTCTTGCTCTTTACACCATAATCGAATGTGCCGCTGTGAAGAGGTATGGTCTGAATGACAGATGTACACTTTCAATCGCCCTGTAATGAGGAAAATCGCAATAAATAAATAAATAAATAAATAAATGTTCAAATGTTTGTTAAGCTTAAGTGACTTAACTACGGGGTCATCAGTCCCTAAATTTAGAAACTACTTATGAACTACCTACAACTAAGGACGGCACAAATATCCATGCCCGAGGGGGGATTCGAACCCCCGAACGCAGTTGCCGTGCAGACCGTGACTGAAGCGCCTCAGTCTCCTCGGCCACCGCGGCCGGCAAATAAATAAAATGAAAAAAATTAAGAATACAAGGCTGGGAGGTTTAAATTCATCAACAGGAAACAACCGTTTATTCTGGCGACCCTGACAGGATACGAATCTGGATTATTCTTTTTTTTTTTGCCATGTGTGAATGTTTCGCAGGTAAAGAGGTGTGGTCTGAATGATAAATACAGAAACAGAGAAACTTGGCCCCGTGATAAGGAAAACATAAATTAAAAAATTAAGAACACTAAGCTGAAAGGGTTCAATTGAACGAGTTTAAAGACAGTTGCAGTGGAGTGGCCAAGTTTTCTAAGGCGCCTTGCTGCGGAGCGTGCGGTTGCTCACTGTCAGAGGTTCGAGTCCTCACTTGGAAATAGGAGTGTGTGTTGATTCTTAGTTTAGTGTAACTTCGTTTGAGTAGTTAGTAAGCCTTGGGACTGATGAGCAGAGTAGTTATCTCCCATAGATTTACAAATATTTGTACATTTTGTGTAAACACAACTGTTTCATCTGGCGACCCTGCCAGGAAACGAACCTGGAATTTTCTTGCTCTTTACACCATAAGCAAATGTGCCGCGGTGAAGAGGTATGGTCTTAATGACAGATGTACCCTTTCCATCCCCCTGTAACGAGGAAAATCGCAATAAATAAATAACAAAAATGAAAAAAATTAAGAATACAAGGCTGGGAGGTTTAAATTCATCAATAGTAAACAACCGTTTATTCTGGCGACCCTGCCAGGATACGAACATGGAATCTTCTTGCTTTTTATACCGTACACAAATATGTCCCTGTGATGAGGATCGGTCTGAACGACAGACGCACAAGCCGAGACACTTTCCATCGCCACTGTACATGAGAGACGCATTAAGCGGCGTTCAGCGTTCAGGAATGCGCTGCGCGCCTGCCCACGCCGAGGCGTGCTCTCGCGCCACCCGAATGGCCTCGGCTCGCACACACACACACACACACACACACACACACACACACACACACATGGCGGATCGCGGAACGCGCCGATGAAGGGGCGCGCCCAACATTATACTTGCAGATGGCCGCCGACAAGGTAAATATTTTAATGAGCCCGGCGGGCACTGGGCGGAATCTAATTAGAGACATTTGCATACTCCTGATAGCGCCCGAGGAGAGACCGCCAGCCAGCCCGTGGGTTCTTTCTCCCGGCGCGGTGCGGCGGTCCGGATAGAGCATCGCTGTGCGCTTAGCGACCGGCGGACGGGACAGACCTCCTAAATCCGGGTAATGGCCGCCGGCTCATATGCATAGCCGCGACGTCAGCTGATGGCGCTCGCAGGTGATTGGTGGGCCGGCGGGCCGATGCGTTTCGTGTGGCAGCGCGTACGTCACGGCCGCATCGTCACCGCCGTACGTCACCGCCGCAGTGCTCGTGTTGACCGCGTACGTTCCCACTGGACCGTCTGCCACTTTGCGATCCCGTTCCAACAGTATCCCAAACTAGCAGAACACCGGCGTTGCCCGGGTATTTACAACCTCTGACAATACAGTTCTACATCTACATGGGATACTCGGCAAATCACATCTAAGTGCCTGACAGACGCATTTATCTCCCATTCCATTCTCGAATACCGCGAGCGAAGAAAGAACACATGAATCTCTCCGTTCGAGCTCTGATTTCTCCTATTTTATTCCGATTATCACTCCTACCTATGTAAGTGGGAATCAACGATATATTTTCGCATTCGGAGGAGAATGTAGGCGATTTGAGTATCGTAAGTAGCCCACGCCGCAGCGATAAGCGCCGTTGTTGTAATGATTCCCATCCCAGATCCTGTATCATTTCCGTAACGCTGTCTCCACTGTATCGTGACAATACGAAACAAGCTGCCCTTCTTTGGACTCTTTCGATGTCCTCTGTCAAACCCACCTGATAAGGATCCCACACTGGGCAGCAATACTCCAAAAATGGACGGACAAGCGTGGTGTATGTAGTTTCTTTTGTAGTTCTGTTGCATGTTTTAAGGGTTCTGCCAATAAAACGCAGTCTCTGGTTCGCCTTTCCCACGACATTACCTACGTGTTCTTTCCAATTTAAGTCTGAAGTAATAGTAATTCCTAGGTATTTTCTGGAGTTTACGGCCTTCACTTTTGATTGATTTATCTTGTAAACAAAGTTTAACGGATTTTTTTTGTCGTACTCATGTGGATGACTTCACACTTCTCATTATTTAGAGTTAATTGCCAATATTTACATCATACTGTTTTAGTCGATGCCTTACCATCGATTACTACGAACTGTGTCCTCTCTGACAGAAAACCTCCTATTCAATCGCAAATTTTGGGCGATATACCATAACCACACAGTTCGGTGAATAGTCCTGTAACATTAACATTGATGAAGTACAGGGTGTCCAGATAAGGGCTCCCTGATTTTAAAATTAAATATCTCGAAAACGAAGATCGATAGTGAAATGCAGTAAACAGTATGTTTATTGTGAAAGCTGTAAGAAGTTTATACAGCAGTTTGAAATAATAGCTACAAATGCTGCTAACAGATCATCATACATAAATGAAATAATTGTATGAAAACACTCTTTGCAAACAATCACATCACAATGTTTTGAAAATGTTCACCATTGGCACTACAGTGGTGGCGCAAACGAAGAATGAAATTCGCCATCACATTTCGTAGTGTCTCAACCGAAATGGATTCACATGCCACAGAGGTCGCCGATTCAAGCTCGTCCAGCGTGGCGGGATGCTTCAGGTAGACCATGTCTTTCATTGTACCCCCAAAGTAACAATAAAAAAGTCATTGTTTTCCCGTATCTGTTAAAAAGAAGATTGGGTTCAAAAATTTTTTTGCAGTCGGATTCGAACCCACTATCTTCGACAGCGCAGAACAATGGCGTTAATCACCCGGCCATTCTTGCTAGGTGGAGACTAGTGACTTCATTATTGTTCATTGTTATTCTGAAGGCATTTACGGCTGATGCGCCTTTAATTTATAGTTATCAGATTTTTACCAAATATTACTTGTTTTTGATGAATCTTCAGTGCGCCAAAAACAAATATGAACGCCAAATGATGGGTTTTTGGAGGATCTGCGCACACGCAAGGCGAGGTGCGCAGTAGCTCCATTGCATTTTCTTCGGGATCATTGGTGCGTAACCGCCAGAACTCGAGTAGCCGGGAGCTGGCGTCTCTACCAGCTCCAACGCCAGTGTTAAAAGCGTCGTTTCCCCTCGCCCCTCCCTGCTGCCCATATTCTGCCTCCAGGGGGTTCAGGAGAGAATTTGAACCTCAGCCACGCATGCATTGCAACGGTGCGGCCGCGCTATTTATTTACTTTTTTCTTTCACGACGAGTTTTTTTCCGGGGTTACACTGACCCAGTGAACACAAAGGACGCACCGCCACTGCTTTACTGTACTTCGAAACTCACCTTCTACATCTAAGAGGGTAAGTCAATTATTATCCGCAAAGTAGTTATAAAATTTTATTGTAATAAAATACGAAACTTACAAGAACATCATTTTTCAACATAGTCTCCTTGCTTTTCAATGCACTTCGTCCATCGCTCTACAAGCTTCCTTATGCCCTCATAAAAGGAAGGTTTTCGTTTGAGCTGCGAGACAGGAATGCACCGCTTCCTTCGCTGCTTCGTCCGAGTCAAATCGACGGCCCCTTAATGCCTGTTTGAGTGGACCAAACAAGTGATAGTCAGAAGGGGCAAGATCGGGACTATATGGAGGATGATCCAGTACTTCGAATTTGAGTTTCTGGGGAGTTTCAGCAGTGTGAACAGCAGTATGAGGACGGGCATTGTCGTGCAACAACACAACACCTTCTGACAGCAATTCTCGGCGTTTGCTTCGAATTGCAGGCTTCAGCCTGTCAGTAAGCATCTCACTGTAACGTACACTGTTTATTGTTGTGCCACTTTCACCATAATGTTCCAGTACAGGACCTCGTGCATCCCAGAAAACCGTAAGCATCAGTTTTCCTGCGGACGGTTGGGTCTTGAAGTTTTTCTTGCACGGCGAATTTGGATGTTTCCATTCCATACTCTGCCGTTTACTCTCCGGCTCGTAATGATGGATCCGTGTTTAGTCACCAGTAATGATTCTGTCTAAGAGGTTGTCCCCATCGTTATCATAGCTATCCAAATGTTTTTTGCAGATGTCGAGGCGCGTTTGCTTATGCAACTGTGTGAGTTGCTTTGGGACCCATCTAGCACAAACTTTACGAAACCCAAGTCTGTTGTGAATACTTTCGTAGGCAGAACCATGAATAATTTGAAGACGATGAGCCACTTCATCAATAGTTAATCGTCTGTTTAAGAGAATCATTTCACGTGATCGCTCAATGGTTTCTTCATTTGTGGCGGTAAACGGTCGTCCGGCTCCTTCATCGTGCTTAACACTCGTGCGACCATTTCGGAATTTTTCAATCCACTCGTACACACTTCGTTATGGCAAAACACTGCTCCCGTACTGTACTGACAGTCTTCTATGAATTTCGGCCCCTGATACACCTTCCGCCCACAAAAAAACGTATCACTGAATGTTGCTCATCTTTGGTGCAAATAGACAGCGGAGCAGCCATGATTAACAGCACGGCAGCGACAACGAAACTAACGCAGCAGCTCGAAAATTGCAAAGATATAACAACAAATAAACAAATCATGAGTCACCAACGTAAAACGACAGTACTACCAACATAAACAAAAATATAACTAAATTGCGGATAATAATTGACTTACCCTCGAACATATATACTTGGTAATCCAGGTGCGTGGTGGAGGGTACACTGTACCACTACTAAGTATTTCGTTTCCAATTCCACTACCAAATAGAACGAGGGATAAAATGTCTCTATGACTCTGTACGAGCCCTAATTTCTCTTATCTTGTCTTTGTTATATTCATGAGAAAGCGCCGGCAGGAAGATCGTTCTACAGTCAGCTTCAAATTCCAGCCCTCTAAATTTCCTGAACAGAATTTCTCGAAAACAACGTCGTATTTCCTCCTCCGATTCCCATCTGAGTTCGCGGAGCATTTCCGTCACACTCGCGCATTGGTCGAACCTACCGGTAACAAACCTAGCTGCTCGCCTCTGAACTGCCTTTATGTTTTCCTTTAAACTGATCTGCTGCGGTCCCAAACACTTGAGCAACACTCAAGACGTGATCGTACAAGCGTTTTATACGCGGTCTCCTTTACAGGTGAAGTACATCTTCCCAAAATTCTCCCAATAAACCGAAGTCGGCTGTCCGCCTTACTCACAACTGTCCTTACATGCTCGTTCCATTTCATATCGCTCTGCGCCTAGATATTTGAATGACGCTACTGCATCAAGAAGCTCACTTCTAATGCCGTTTTCGAACATTATGGGATTATGTTTCCTACTGATGCACATCATCTTACATTTTTCTACATTTACAGCTAGCTGACATCCTTCACAACAACTAGAAATTTTCTCTATGTCATTCTATATGTCATTACAGTCGACACCCTCCGATACACCACAGCATCATTAGCAAACAGCAGCAAACTACAAGTTACTCTGTCCATCAGATCATTTATATAGATAGAAAATAATAGCCGTCCTATCACACTCCCCTGGGGGACGCCTGACGATACCCTAGTCTCTGATGAACACTCGCCGTCGAGAACAACGTACTGCGTTCTATTACTTAGGAAGTCTTCCAGCCAGTCACAAATCTGTGAACCTATTCCATAAGCTCATATCTTCGTTAGCAGTCTGTAGTGTGACAACGCGTCAAATGCCTTTTTGAAGTCGAGAAAAACACAATCCGCCTTTTGCCCTTCGTCCATGGCTCGCAAGATGTCATGTGAGAAAAGGGCAAGCTGAGTTTCACACGAACGATGTTTCATAAGCTTGCGCTGATTCATGACCTTCCGCAACTATGCACCACTGAGCTCCTCTATACATGTCCTGCAAACATTCCACGATGAACTTCGCTGGAATGATCTCCTTCAAAAGCCTCGCCATGTTTCGTTGCATGTCAGGAATATCGTCAAAGCTCTTTCCTTTCACAGCGAGTTTTAGTCGAGGAAATAGGAAGGAGTCTGGAGGATTGAGATCTGTCGAGTATGGTGGATGTTAAAGTTGTACCACACCATTTTTTGCCAGGAAATGTTTAACGATTTTGGCCACATGTGGCCAACAGTTCTCGTGAACCAAAAAGCGAGGAGCCTTGTTGCGCGTACTGAGGCCGTACCCTGGGTGGATGTTACAAGAAACGGGTCAAAACTTCGACATACGTAGAAATTTTATGTGGATAATGCCTCGACTGTCGAAAAGGCTGATGAGCATCGTATTGATATGTCATTCTTCGACTCTGTTCTATTTCGCCGTGGTGGAATAGCCGAGCGGTCTAAAGCGTCTCGCTGTGGAGCGCGCGGTTGCTCGCCGTGGAGGTTCGAGTCCTCCCTGGGGCATGGGTGTGCGTGTTTGTCCTTAGGATAGTTTACCTAGGTTTAAGTAGTTTGTAAGCTACGGACTGATGATCATGCAGTTTGGTCCGATAGATTTACAAACTTTTTTTTTCTTTTCTTTTTCCGACGAGATGATGCAGAGAACGCCATCCATATTTCGTCGTTTCGTTTCAGGGTCGTACTGTGAACACCAGCTTTCATTCTCAGTGACAATACGGTTCAAGAAATCGGTCGTGACAAAATCATGTGAAGCCTCTAAACGTGACTGCTTCTTATCGTCAGTCAAGTTATACGGAACGAGACAACAACACGTCTTCCCGTTCCCTACCTTCTGGGTAAGAAGTTGTCAAACGGATTCACCATTAATCTGCAGATCATCTGTACAGTTAATGGACAATTGTTCTTCATTAATGTCCTCACTTTCTCAGTGGTTTCGTCACTGACGACAGTTGTCGCCCGGCCTCCTCGAAAACTTAATGGGCATGGCTTGATGCCTACAAACACGTACCAACTATTTTGTGAATGAATTCACCTAACAGTTGACAGTCACTGAAACCCTTTTTAATTTTACTGGACAGGAAGACAAACAAATGAAAATATGACGAAATGTAAACACTAATCATCTGTAGATTAACCCCTCCGCCCCCCCCCCCCCCTACTAGAACTCAGACAGTTCTGATCATGCGTGAATCTGGCACTTGGAGCCGCGGTGGAGTGGCCGAGCGCCATGCGGTTTCTCGCCGTTTGAGGTTCAAGTTCTCCCTCAGGCATGGATGTGTGTGCAGTCTTTAGCATAAGTTAGTCTAAGTAGTTTGTAAGCCTAGGGACTGATAATCGTAGCTTTAAGTCCCTTAGATTTACAAACATTTGAACATTTTGGCAGCTTGAGCGCACCAGAGCTAGTTTTTCGGATTGAGTCTGGCTACTCGTGGTTATTGCTTAGGGTAATGCCAGACTAGGCGTTTTTCTCCGCTGAAGGTCAACAGTTTCTGTCGCGCCGGAAATGGAACTCACAGTAGCAAACGGAGGGTGCCACACCGGGCTGTAATTGTCGCTCCGTCAAGTTTCCGCGCGCGACTGGCACCGGGCCAGTCGAAGTGACCGAGCGGTCTGCGGCGCGCCAGTCACTGTCTGCACGGCCGCTACGGACTGGGGTTAGAATCCCCACT
Source organism: Locusta migratoria (assembly GCA_026315105.1). Classification (NCBI taxonomy): domain Eukaryota; kingdom Metazoa; phylum Arthropoda; class Insecta; order Orthoptera; family Acrididae; genus Locusta; species Locusta migratoria. The sequence continues at coordinate 497,649 of CM048754.1, read as the reverse complement.
CGGCCGTCCTTAGTATTAGCTAGTTCGTTAGTAGTTTGTCTCTTTCAAGTACTGAAGCAAGCAGGAGTAAAATATAGGGAACGTAAGGTTATTTATAACTTGTACAAAAACCAGACAGCGGTTATCAGAGTTGAAGGGCATGAAAGGGATGCAGTGGTTGGAAAGGGAGTAAGACAGGGTTGTAATCTTTCTCCATTGTTATTCAATTTGTACATTAAGCAAGCTATAAAGGAAAGCAAGGAGAAATTTGGAGAAGCAATTAAAGTTCAGGGTGAAGAATTAAAAACATTGCGTTTTGCCGACGACATTGTAATAATCTCAGAGACAACAAAACACCTGGAAGAGCAGTTGAAGGGAATGGACAGTGTGCTGAAAGCTGCATATAAGATGAAGATTAACAAGAGCACAACTAGGGTAATGGAGTGCAGTGTAAGAAAGTCAGGTGATGCTGAAGGAATTAGATTGGGGAACGAAGCAATAAAGGAGGTAGATGAGTTTTGTTATTTGGGCAGTAAAATAACAAATGATTGTCGCAGTACAGAGGATATAAAATGCAGAATGGCAATGGGTAGAAAAGCGTTATTGAAAAAGAGAAATTTGTTAACATCGAATATTGGTTTAAGCCTAAGGAAGTCTTTTCTGAAGTCATTTGTATGGAGTGTTGCCTTGTATGGGAGTGAGACATGAACGATAAACAGTGCGGACAGGAAGAGGATTGAGGCTTTTGAAATGTGGTGCTACAGAAGAATGCTGAAGATTAGGTGGGTGGATCGCGTAACTAATGAGGAGGTATTGAACAGAATTGGAGAGAAAAGAAATTTCTGGCATACCTTGACTAAAAGAAGGGATAGATTAGTAGGACACATTCTTAGACATCAAGGAATTGTGAATTTAGCATTGGAGGGAAGTGTGTGGGGTAAAAACCGCAGAGGAAGACCAAGAGATGGATACAGTAAGCAGATTCAGACAGATGTACGTTGCCGTTCTTATGTGGAGATGAAGAGACTTGCTCATGATAGGGTTATTGTGGAGAGCTGCATCAAACCAGTCTCCGGACTGAAGACCACAACAACAACATAGTAGTTTGTAATTTTAGGGACTGATGACCCCGCAGTTAAGTCCCATAAGCTATAAAGACATTTGAACATTGACTGTCACTGTCGAATGGGCATGTACTGGGCCTATATCCGACTCGGCAATACTTGTCGGCGCCCCTGCCACACTAGGCTGTTTTTGTCGGCAGTCGCGTAGCAGCTGCGAGGTACTGTACTTTCAAGGACACTGCGTGGATATGGGATTTTAGAATTTCTTTATATTTGTAGTACATGAAGTTCAGAACTTAAAGAACAATCAGTCAACGTTATTCGACGCAACTGTCAAAAATTCTCGAGAAAATCTACTTTGAAGTTCTGCAAGTATCTACACGAAGTACGAATAGTTAAAGTTGTTGCAGCGTTTGTCGGCAACATGCGTACGCTTATGGAGTACTAGGTTTGTGACAAACACGCCAGTGAAAGATCAGAGTGAATTATGCCCATTATGATTATATTGACGTTTACATTATATAAGGTAAAAAAGGTAAAGCAATCAACAATCCGAAGATTGGTTTGAACACCACAGTGCTTTACTAGGCATGGTCCTGTTTGGAGGTGCTATGCCGTTGCCTTCCTCCGACCTTCGAACTGACGTACCCAGCCAGTTATGGGGGGACCTACAGTTTAACGTGGGTTCCGAACCACGGTGCTACTCGGTATTTTTCACATGAGCAATACTGCCAGAGGTGAAAGAAGTGGAAAGTGACAGATAAAAATCACAGGACCTGGCGGGGATCGAACCCGCGACCTTTGGGTTTGTAGTCTGGCACTCTACCACCGTGCAACCGAGGCGCAGTCATTATTAATAAATTAATAACCAGAATGAAAAGCCAAATATTTATTGAACGTTAAGGCACCCGTCTGTTAAGTTTACAATATTTACGAGCTCGTTTTGGATTTCATATGTTCGTACTCTTGCTCAGGTATTTCAATAATTATTCTGTCGTCCAAACCGGTTATGCTACTTCGAAAGTATGTATTAAGCCAATATATAATCGTATGGGAAACATCAGTTTCATATGGACTATTGGATGAATAGGAGTATTACAGAGGTGTGATTTCTTAGGTCACACAGTTTAGCTGATTGATAAGCTAATGTATACACACACACGCTGCGAAATTCCGTAACGCTTTCTCATTTTTGGATACTGAATTGTTCGTATACACAATGCGGAGTTGAGGTACAATTAACGGTATGACACTGAGAAGAGTACCGGTATGTGTAATAGGTGTATCTCAAACACAAATTTTCTAATTACATTAAAACTGCCATTCAGCATCACGTGTTAATTGTTTGTGCTCTTACGTATCTGACAAGTAGAAAAGGAGAAAAAATAAGAACAAGGCGGTTCGGATCGGACCCACGCTCAGATGTTTCATACTTCACAACCAAGAAGGCGTATCAACTGAATATTTGGGGGGGGGGGGGGGGGGGCAGAAACTTTGTACCGTTTCTGTCCCCCCCCCCTCAAGTATTCAGTTGGTTTTATTTGATCGTTGGGCAAAGCCAGTGAATAAATAATGCTGCCGTCAGTTGTTAGAGGGCAGTAGTTTTGATGGCAGCCATTTTTGGCTTTGACTGAAGTTTCTTTTAACACCTTCTACATTCTTTCGTCTCCTTTCGTCCCATTTTTCATTATGACTATTAATAGCGAACATCTGTACGCATACGTAACAAATTCTGCACAGCACTTTGGAACAGTGGTTGTTGAGTCTGATGGGGCTCTCAAGGCCGCCATGCCCGGAGACCACTGAGGACCGTGGTCCCCCTATCTCTCGAACATTGCGGTGCTTTTGTGACAAGAAAATGATTTGAAACTTTCTATTGTGTATATGTGGTTCAACACTAAAATACTATGAGAAAATCATGTTTTACTTTAGTTCGAGCGGTCTCAAGGCGTCGGATACTATAAGTGCAGTATCCAAACACAGATAGTAATCAAAATAAAAATGACATATATTTATTGAATTATATGTTCTACTATTGTTTAATTTTTCAGGTATATATTCATTTGTATAAAGTACTGCATGTCTGTAAAATCTCTTGAGAATAAAATTAGTAGTAAAGAAGTAATACATTAAAACCTGATGCGTGATGGGGCGGTTTTCCATGAACGTTACTGTTTATGTGCTCATATCTCATGAACTACGTGTGGTACTGCGATACAATTTCAAAGGTACATTCAACTATGTGTCTGTATACTGACTGTAAAATTTCCTGCGGCTACAATTTGAAATGTGCAAATTATAAATTGTAATGTCATACCGAATGCCGTACTTTTAGTCCATGAACAGCGGAAAAGTAGTAAGCGAGAAACTTTGTTTCCTTTCATCATTTTGCTATGGTTTTCAGATGAAAAGATGATAGAAGCTTTTGAAATGTGGTGCTACAGACGAATGATGAAAATTAGATGGGTAGATCACGTAAGTAATGAAGACGTGCTTAACCGAATCGGGGAGAAAAGGAGTTTCTGGGATATCCCGTCTAAGAGAAGAGACAGATTGGATGGACACATTCTGAGATATCAGGGAACTGTCAATTTAGCATTAGAAGGAAGCTTATGGGGTAAAAATCGTAGAGGGAGATCAAATGTTCAAATGTTTGTAAAGCTTATGGGACTTAACTACGGGGTCATCAGTCCCTAAACTTACAAACTACTTATGAACTACTTACAAACTAGGACGGCACAAATATCCATGCCCGAAGGGGGATTCGAACCCCCGACCGTAGTGGCCGTGAAGACCGTGACTGAAGCGCCTCAGTCACCTCGGCCACCGCGGCCGCCCGTAGAGGGAGACCGAGGGACGAATACAGTAAGCAGATTCAAAAGGATGTAGGTTGCCGAAGGTATTCTCAGATGAAGAGACTTGCACAGGGCAGGGTAGGGTGGAGAGCTGCATGAAACTAGTCTGCGGACTGAAGACCACAACAACAACATTATTTATTTTGAATACTGTCTGTGTATTTTAGATTCTGTGCTTCTGACACGAGAAACAAAAGAAATTATATGAGGACCTCACAAGTTAGGGTTAATTTCAGGCCGCGGTGGAGTAGCCGAGCGATTTAAAGCACCTCGCTGAAGAGCGCGCGGTTGCTCGCCTTGGAGGTCCGAGTCCTCCCTCGGTCATGGGTGTGTGTGTTGTCCTTAGGTTAGTTTACGTAGGTTTAAGTAGTCTGTAAGCTACGGACTGATGACCACGCAGTTTGGTCCGATAGATTTACAAACATTTCAACTTTTTTTTTTTTTTTTTTTTTTTTTTTTTTTTTTTTTTTTTTGTTAATTTCAGCTCTACGCATGCACGAGTAGCTGCTTAGGTAAACCTGCTGTAAACACTAGTGATTCATTTTCGACCGCAGGCAGTTGTACTCTAATCTAATGTATGTGTTCGGGAGTAATCGGAGAGCGCTAGGCGCCATCGATCCACTGGTGCACTGCCCCACTCAGTGGACTGATCAGACAACTGTTTCCGCAGACGACAGAACCTAACCCGCTCGCAGTGGCATCTCAACCCCCGCCTTCGGTGACCCCCCGGACGTTCCTCCACTGTCTGCCCTTCCGACTCACGCAGAAGGATCCAATTGGGCGCAGGACGGAATCCTCCCAACGGCAGGTAGGCGATCAGGGGACAGGACTGAATCCTCCCGAACTAGCACAATGGCGCCTCCGGTAGGTACCAGCACAGACAAATATATGCCCCAAGCCGTTTCCGGCCGTACTGGTCACTTCAGTCCACGGCAGATCGCTTAAAAGTGATGTTCTCCGACGATTTCTGTTGATGAGCTGGATGTTGTGGACATTCATGAAGACCACAACCACGCAGAAGTGCAAGAAATTTAATAAATGAAATCAAGCTTCTAGTGGGAATCGAACCCGAGTCGCAAAAATAGCAGTCTGATCGCTTACCTACAATGCCCCAGCACCTCATTTAAGAGTATTGCTCATAATACATACAACATCCGTGAAAGTCTTTCAGGAGTATTTCCTATTAAGGCAAGTTTTATTAGAAACTACAGAAGTTCATAACTTGCTTCTATTCACGTTAAGTCAAGCCAGTTCAATGAGACTCATGTCCCGCTCTCCCGTTGAAAGCAGAATTTCTTCTTCCTTAGGAAAAAAATTAGGCTGCCTTGACCTCTGTTTACAAATTCAACGCTGTATCAAATAAACGTGTATACCAACCGCTGAAAATACTGCACAGATTTATCAATTGCGAGTAAAACGTAATCTTTAGATTGTAAGAATCAAAGTGATATTACTGTACGTTTACCCTGAATCTAAAGTTAACTGAGGCTTAATTCTCACTCTTACTTTGAAACGTGTCCATAAAAAATTATTTTTATAAGAAAATGTCTAATATTGTGCCTCCTGTTTTGTATCGAGTAACTTGCTTGCAAGAAAATGTATAATATCGCTTCTACTGTATGTATCGATATGTGTAAAGTTTCATCTCTGGCAAATGTATAATATCGCTTCTACTGTATGTATCGATATGTGTAAAGTTTCATCTCTGGCAAAGATCATGTATTGCATAGCATTGTAGCTCGCACTGAGAGAGAGAGAGTAGCACTAGTGGTTCAGCTCGCTTAGAGAGCGGTTGGGTTGTGTGTATGGCTCCGATGTAGAGCAGAGGCTGCTTTGCCAGCAAGTCAGAAGTTGTATTATGTAGGTAATGTAATGCTGTTTATCAATAATAAGTAACTTAACCCTGTTTCATATTTCATTTACGTAGTTAGAAAATTAACCCACTTCCTTCATTTGATAATTACTTGCTTTAGTGGAGTGTTGATTTGAATAATATTATTGAACATATTTCATTATTGGTGCCATAGTAAGATAATAGTTGATTTGGATTTCAATAATAACTGATCGACATAAATTCTCACAGTCAAGCATTAAGAAAGTGATTTGTGGTTTTTCTTATATCTTTCTCGCAGTCAAAATTTTTGAGTATAGTCAGTGTCTGTTTCAAAAGGTTACATGTCACAGTTGTTTTGTTAAAATATCCGTTGCGCACATAATCAGCTTAATGCACTGTTTCTTATACATTAATATCAGGGCCATAATTAAACCAAATAGCTGAGTTAATGAACAACTTATTGTCTGATTTAACGAAAGGTTCTACATTCCGAAAACACGCGTACAGCTTTTATCTGGCGCCCTTTCTGCCAGGATAGTTCACAAACAGGATCGTGACGTAGTTAGATACGTAGTCTTATTTCAGTTAGTTTGTCTTTTCCACTAACCAACTTATCTTTTGGCTCTTAATTTAATTTTTGTAGCACCATCCTCTGTTGTAGCAACAGTAGCATAGTAATTGTTTCTGTAGTCTGTTACTTACCATTCTTGAGATTGTGTAGTATTGTTTATAGTAGATGAGTTGAGTATACAAATAATTGCATTACTACTGAACAAGTCTCTCTTTTATATTGTCTGATGTTTGTTGTGATGAAAGTTCTAGTACCGCGGAACTCGTGTGATAATTAACGGTTTGCGTAATCTCGATTGTGATTGTATGTTGCACTTGCCCGATTCAGCCTATTGTTCTCTCATAATTACCGTGTGTAATTTTCAAAAAAATTAGCAGTAGGTGAAAATAAATATTATTGGTCACTTTACTGCAAAATTCTGTTAACAATGTCGAAGAATAGGAGAGTCCGCGCTGATGCTAAAACTGCTTCCGAAAATGAGACCTTGAATGAAGCAAGGAGAGAAACTGAATTTTTACAAGAGTCTTCTCACTGCACTGATACAAATACGACAGTAAATACCGTGTCCGAAAACGCGGAACAGATTAGTTCGGGAACAGACAATATGGATAATGACAAAGTACAGGATTCGACAATACAGAATTCCGATTCTTGTAACGTGGTTGCGGAGAATAATGCATCGGTTCCGCCTAGCTCTGCTACAAAAAATACTTGTGCGACGGCTATGGAAAACGTATTACCAAATGATTTCATGCAAATTTTATTGTCACAGCTCTCTAAATTAAATGAGAATAGTCAATTACAATCTCAGAAATTAAATGAAAAACTTGAGAAAATTGAACAAACGTGCGATTCGAGGTTTGTGAGTATTCAAAGTAGTTTTAATAAGATAAACGAGGGCAACAATCGGTTCAGGGAACAACTGCTCAATACTTTCAAACGTGAATCTCAGCAAATAAGACAAGATATTCCCGACGAGATTAACCCGGTAGTGGAAAGCCTAGCGTCACGAGTGGAAAATATGGAAAGCCTTGCGTCACGAGTCGAAAATATGGAAACTACTGAACTCGCTCAATTGAAGCAACAGAGTAATCTAGTTGTTGAAAAGTTGCAGAACTTCCAGTCAGTCACGACGGAACAGATCAATAAAATTAATAAACAGTTTGAGGATATTACTGTTAAGATTACCCAAATTAGTGATAACACTGACAAAAGTTCGGATGTAACGCATCCTACCCCGTTTAATGAAACTAATGAATATCTCGCCCTTGACCGTTTCAAACAAGGTCAAATGACCATTAATCAGCAATACAAGGCTGAGGTCAGAAAATTAGATGATCGCGTGGCGCGAATAGAGAGGAAATTTGACCACACTTGTGGAAATCCATACGAAGATGTGGAAGAAAATTTGAACGAAAATGACAATGATGATTCGAGCCAAGTAGGTCGCTTGGTACGTGAACGAAGTGTACCTCATAGTAACAACAATGAAGACGCAGTGCGTAGTTTACGCTCACTTACGCCGCACGGGCGAAAGGAAGCGTTTGACTACAAGCATTTCCTGACTGTACGTAAATTCAAGACATTTAAAAACTCTCCGAATGACTTGCACCCTAAAGAGTGGTTGCAGCAATTCGATTATTGTCTCCCCCCGAATTGGCCACTTGAGCACAGATTAGAATTTATATGTGGTTATCTGGAAGGCGAGCCAGCCACTAGAATGAGAGCTATTGCACAAGAGTGCTATAGCGAGAATCAGTTCCGACGCTCATTTCTATCCGCATACTGGTCGGAAGCGGCACAAGACCGCGTTAAAAACAGTATTGCGACATTCAAAACTTTTGAGCGATCAAATTTCTCGAGCCCTGTGGAATATTTCCAAAACTTAGTATACAAAAATCAATTTTTATCGGCACCTTACTGCCCTGCGGAATTAATCAGAATTTGTTTGAACAAATTGCCTCTACACTTGCGTCAAATTGCCATTGCGGCACGATGCAAGAATGATATTGAAGCCTTTAGAAATCTCTTACAAGACTTAGAAGAAGAAGACGAGGAAAATTCCTCGCGCAGTCGATATTTTGAAACAAACAGATATGATCGCCGGTCGCAACAAAGCCCGCCGCGTTCTAAACGTTATCCAGAGCACGACGATAAACCAAAAAATAATTCTTTCACTAATGAATCTTACAAACAAAGTCGCGACAATGAGAACGGTGAGTTTCATGATCGTGACATTAACCGTGGAAGTTTTCGTGGCCGCAACCGAGGTGGTGGTTTTGGTCGCGTAGGACGCTACAATAATTACTATCATAACAGCAATACTTCGAATGATACTAATTGGCGTGATAGACGCAATACTGATAGTGATCGCGAGACTGAAAATCACAACAATAACGCTGAGAAGCGTAGTCGGGAGGGCACACGTGATAATTCTCGTGATCGCCTTCCACGATACGAAAACACAAATCAGGGCCAAAGCAGATCGCATACCCCGGAAAGACAAGAGCAAAACATTGAAATCAGACCTGCTAATCCACGCTACAATTCGTCAAAAAAGGGGCCGCGTCAGGTATGACTAGCGGACTCGACGGCAAATAATTCGGCCGTACAGAATTTGTGTGATCCTAGCTATACGCTGAAACTTGTTCATTGTGAACTACCTCACAGAGAGGAAGATTACGATGAACAACCTCCCGAACAAAACAGAATAGTAGTTTGTGCGGAAGTGCACAATACTGATGCTGGTAGCACCTCAGTAAGTGATAAGGCAAAACCGACACAACTTGTGTCAAAACCTAAAGCCGTTACTCCTGAAAGTAATGACAGTAACAAAAATTGTACTATCAAATTTAACGAAACAAATGAAAAGGTATCGAACAAACGTTATACTGCCCAACGGTTAAACGAGATAATTGGCGATCAGCAATATAATGACGACAATTCAGATTGGGAGACAGAAGCTTCGTCTACGGACTCTGAGGAAGACACTATATACGAAATAAAATTCTTACAGTATCAACCAACAATTGCATATGACAGACCGGTCATGTACTTTGAAAGGCACGACACAGTACTGCCACACAATAATGCAACTAACAGTAACCTTGGAACAGCAAAAGATGATGTCGAACAATTAGATTTGCAGCACACCTCTGTTGCTGATTGGATAGACAATTACATGTTTTCTAATGACGATGATAGCGAATGCGAAGTTGATGAACAACCAAGATTTGAAAAGCATTTATCTTGTGAAAGCCTCATTAATCTTGATAACACTTGTCTCAACAAAGAAATTTCTTATGAACCTTCTACCGAACAAGACGTAAAATTTGTACAGTTAGATGACATAAAAGAGGCACTATTAGAAGAGAAGGTAGAATGTCTCGATATTCCAATTCACCCTATTGTATCTGTGAAAATTGGCAAAATCAATCTTTCTGCTGTCTTAGATTCTGGTAGCCCAGTATCAGTAATCAGTGAAGTGACTTTCAAGAAATATCAGAACTTACTTAATGGTCCCATTCTGCCTTTGCATTGTACTAAAATTCGTGGCGTCATTTCTAGCAAACCTGTCGAAATTCGACAGCAAACATACGCAGAATTTTTATGTCAAGGTCATCTCTTTTCTGCCAACCTATTGATTGTCCCCCGTTTAACTACACAGATAATATTAGGTGTGGACTTCCTATCCAAGTACAAGGTTATTTTAGATTTCAATACGGCTTGTGCCACTGCTTTTGTTCAGGAATATGCCATTCAAATTAAATTCGAAGACTGGATTACCAGATATGAAGAAGGTGCCAGTTGTTTAAAATTTTTATCTATTTCTAATGCGACGCAGGATGTCAAACCTGATGATGATATAACAGATAAACATTTCGAGACTGAGCGAATTGACTTGATTTCTGACATCATTAAGAAAAAATTAGTAGAAGTTGAAGGTGCCTCAGAACGTGATAAGGAAGAATTGTTCCTTATCTTGCGGCGTTATTCCCGTGTATTCGCTAACAGTCCTGGTACCATAAAAAATTTTCTCTATGAATTTAAGATCAAAGAACATAATAAATTTTTTGTACCTCCATATCCCATTCCGATAGTATACAGGGAAAGAGTTAAGGCTGAAATTCAGTCCATGCTCAGTCAAGGAATAATTGAACCTGCAGTTAGCTCGTATAACAGTCCCCTACATATTGTTGAAAAAAGAGATAAGTCAATTCGATTAGTGCTCGATTCCAGACAAATTAACACTATCATTTTACCTGAAACCGACCGACCCCAAACCCTTGAAGAATTGTTACAAAAATTCTATGGTGTCAAAGTTTTATCCTCATTAGATCTTAGGTCTAGTTTTTGGCAAGTGAAACTGCACCCCAACTGTAGGAAGTATACCGCGTTTCTCTGCTTCGGAAACTGTTATCAGTTCCGTAAATTGCCTTTCGGACTGAACATCTCCTCATCTGCTTTCATACGTGCGATGAATGCCACACTCCCTGAGCACTTAAAACAACAAATCACAATTTACGTTGATGATATTTTAATTGCAGAATCTTCCTGGGAAAAACATAACAGTACGTTGGCATCTTTACTTGAAGTGTTTGCTCAATCCGGAATTACTGTCAACTTAGAGAAGTCACAGTTTGGTCGTTCTCAGATTAAATTTTTAGGGCACATTATTTCTAAAGATGGGATCCAGCCCGACCCCGAAAAGTTAGAGGCGATAATGAAAATGCCTGTTCCCACTACTAAACGCCAATTAAGAGCTTTCTTGGGTTTAATTAATTTCTATCGCCGTTTTATAAATTTGAAAGACCTAACTACTCCCAGATTATATGAATTAACTGGAAAGAATACTGTTTGGTTCTGGGATGAAGCTGCCCGAAGAGAATTTCTTTGCTTAAAAGATGCACTCCTTCACGCACCTATTCTGCACCATCCAGATTTGTCTAAGAACTTTTGCATCTCTACCGATAGTTCAAAATTCGGACTTGGCGTTCACGTGTTTCAAGAGGATGAAGAAAATGGCTTTGCCACACAGAGAACTATTGCATTTGCTAGTCGCATATTATCCAAGTCAGAGCGGAACTATTCCGTCACTGAGCTTGAAGCTTTGGCAGTAGTTTGGGCATTCGAAAAATTCCGTTATTTCTTGTTTGGCAGACACACTAAAGTTTACACGGATCACCGTGCACTTCAATTCCTCATGTCGGCAAAACTTAACCATGATAGACTTAGACGATGGGCTTTGTTCCTTCAAGAATTCGATTTCTCTGTAATTTACATTCCTGCTAAACAAAACATCGTTGCAGACTCGCTATCTCGTTCGCCTGTTGGGCTCACCAAGGCGACGGAAGAGGCATACTTAGAAAATAACTTTACTATCCTCTATATGCAGCAAGTTGCTTTCGAAAATTACATATCTGCCACATTTTCTGACATTGCTAAAGAACAAGACAAAGATCCAATCTGGCGAGATATTAAAATAAAATGGCATGATAAATATAATGTTTCCATCAGACAATTTTACATTATCCATAATAACATTCTCTTCAAACGTAAAGCCCCTGACAGTCAATTTTGGTTAGTGTGTGTTCCGGAGGAGTCCGTGAACAAATTGATTTGGTATATTCATCTCAGTTACGGACACTATGGTGCCAAGAAGTGCTTCGCGAAATTACGCGACTCTTGTTACTTCATCAACATGGAGAAACGTATACGCAATGTGTTATCTCGATGCAAATTGTGTCAGAAAGCTAAGCCGCCGACCATATCGCATTCTGCTCCACTTTTTCCGATTATACCTTCAAAATTAAAGCAGTTAGCAGCCGTTGATCTGTTTGGACCTCTTCCGAGAACTAACAATGGTTTCTCTTTTGTTTTCGTTGCTATTGAGCTCACATCAAAATTTGTATCTTTTACTCCGCTCCGCCGTGCCACGGCGAAGACAGTAACTAACGCCTTTGTCAAAAACTTCCTAAAAGATGTTGGCCATATAGACAAAGTCATCTCCGATAATGGACCTCAATTCCGTTCTCATGATTGGGCACGGATGTTGCGGCGCAGAAACATCAAACCTGTGTTCATATCACTTTATCATGCCGCCTCTAACCCTTGTGAACGAGTGATGAAAGAACTTGGAAAACTTTGTAGGCTATATTGCTACCGACGACATAACATATGGGATAGATATCTTCTTTCATTTCAAAATATTATAAATGAACTTCCTAATGTTCTACAGGTCTTTCACCAATTCTGGTTCTGAAAAACAAGCAACCTCCCGACCGTATCAAGGAATTGATACCTTTTCCTAAACACAGAAGACTACGTCATCATGAGATCATTGAATTGGCGCTTAAAAACATTAAGAAAGCCGCTGAAAAAAGGAAACGCTCTCAACGTAATTGTTATGCTAAACAACTCTATGTAGAACAAAAGGTACTAATTAGGTCCCACCACTTATCCCACAAGGGAAGATCTATGATTCACAAATTCTTCTTACTGTACAATGGTCCGTATCGAATCAAACGTATCATCCACGACAACGTCGTTGAGGTAGAAACTTTAAAGACGCACAAGTCGAAAGGCATACACCACATTTCCAATATTAAAATTTTCAGGGAATAAAGATGGGGTAGAGAGTCCATTAATCTGTTTTGGACACACCAAGTGGCGATTGGTGCCCCGTTCTCGAGCTGAGTGTCACTATTCTTCCGCTTTTCCTTAGTGCGCTCTATCTACCTCTTTTTGTCACTGTTACTTTTCTCTAACTCTGAATACTTATGCTCTGTGCTACGCTGGGATATTGTCATACGAAACTTTGATTATCTTGCAATTTGCATATAACGAACTCTGTGGCTGTGCAAGACAAATAAAATTAATGGAAATTTTTGATTGTGTAATCTAATCAAGTTCCTATGTTTCAGAAAATATCAGATTTCTCTTTTGTGTTACTAATTGCATAACTTACGAAGTTCTGAGCGAGTGAAGAAGATTTTGAGTTGACATGAGCATTTGGTAAGCCAAGAACATTATGGAGGATGATGAGTAAGGCAATACACAATATGTCATGGTGGTCTTTAAAATGCATTATTGTTTATGGATAAATGATGGTAAGGAAGGTATTGGTAACAGTCAAAGATGTTTGATAAATGTAATTATGTGGACGAGATTATACAATGATTATGAAGCAATTATGAGGAGAATCGCTATGTTGCTAATGATGACGAGATTATACAATGATTATGAAGCAATTATGAAGAGAATCGCTATGTTGCTAATGATGACGAGATTATACAATGATTATGAAGCAATTATGAGGAGAATCGCTATGTTGCTAATGATGCTATGTTCTGTTCTTTCCTTATGTGCTTACTCGCACTGCCCATTTGTGTTTTCTCTTTGTGCTTATGTGCACCATTTTGTATGTTGATGCATTGTGCCTTCAATGGCATGTGTAATTGGTGAGATTCATATCCTTCTGATGCTCTGTAATTATTTGTAATTATGTGTAATGAATATTTCTAATTATGCTTGCAGCTATGCGTATTGCTCTTGTAATCAAAGCTTACCGCTATGCTCACTAATTATATACCTAAGCCCTACCACTATGCTAATTAATTTTATAATGAAGCTCAATGACAATGTATGGTTATGCTTATACGTTGCACACAGCCATCTATCTTGCAAACTTGCAGCTATGCCATAAATTGCGCCTAGTTAAGTCTAGAAAGATAATGCACAGAAGTATTTTGCTTTTGCTTACTACTATCTTCCAAATTTTATTGATGATCTTGTTGATGAAAATCTGCAGCTATGCCTAACGAATATTACGTCTGTGTTTATGTTATTGGATGATTTACTGTGATGTACATCTAGTACTGTGCCAAAATTTGCACTAATTGTTTTGTTTGACCCTACTGTTGACTCAGACAGACACAGACATGACCTGATGACTTGAACCTCTTTTGATATTCTCACGAAACTACCCTGATGTGTTATACCTTAAGGCAATGAAATATGTAGCTCAGTTGAGACAAAAGCCTGGCCATGGCAACTTATGTAATTTAAGTGTTATAATTTGTGGTAATGTAATCACCACCATAGTGATATATATTAATTTAAAGAGATATGAACTAATGGTAATTGGAATGTCAATTTAAGTTATATCATGCCAAATTGATGACAAGCACCCTCAATGTATTTCATACGATTATGTGTTTGTAAAGCAATATGTACATAGTATGTACAGCCTTGTGCTTATATGAAATGACACTAATGTTGTAGATACTCTAAAATAAGAATTAAATTACTCATTAGTATTCAAATGTATCCGTCTTCAAGACACTACTTGTAATGTAAAAATATGGTTTAATACCATGACCCCATTTGTACCACTTGAATTTGTGGGAAAATATTTCTGTAGATATGTTCTAATCTATGACTTTTCTTTCAGTCTAAACTGAAATATCATGACTATGTTACTAATTTGTGTGTAAAATGCTTTATTTCATGTACTTTGGACACGCATGGGAAGTGGCGATTTCGCACACGAGATTCCAGAATGCACACAGAACAATGGACGAGTTACTATACACCACTGATTTTGGGCCTTTTAATGAAGATGTTTGTTGGATGATGTTTGGCCACACAGTACTGTCCATTGCAGCCTTGGCCACCCACCACCAGTTTGCTCTAATTTTGGCTATGCTGATGCAGTCTGCTAATAGCTCTGTTGGTTGGAGCACACTTGGTTGTCGAATTGCATGGAGGAATACATCAGAACCTTTTCCCCATGACTTCCACTTCAATGCAACCAGCCAGCCCGCCTACAGTGTGGTGTAATCTTACAGTGTTTTGTGTTCGTGTGCAGACCTAAAATGAATGTTAGGAGCTAATGTGCTATTCGTGTGCATATACCATTCAGTGCCTCCCAGTGCAAACGTTGTCCACAGGTTCATTACCAGTGTTTAGGTATATTTCATGGTTCTTTCACAGTCAGTGACCAAAGTAAAATTGTGCTCTTGATAGATACATATACTTAGTCTGAAATGTCATTGTGCCTATTCGATTGACAAACGTTATATTGAAATCCTATTGTGCTGAAGCAGTAACATTATTTTGTACATGATCAGAAGCTCATGTAGTCAAAAATTTTACATGTATGTTCTAGCATCCATGAAAGTATAGCATTTTAAATGCATCACAGAATACAAAACTGACACTTTATCTTATACTAAGTGCACTAAAAATTTACATAGACTACATTGTGCACAAGATACAAATGTTCATTTTATGTTCCCAAAATACTGATCTCTTGTACAAAATGTAAACCCATGGAACTTACACTACTGTGTGTATTACTTGTAATTACCACACTTTCTTTAAAGAATGATGACATTAGTTAAAATAACTTTTGTAAAACTTTGTATATGTTCATGTTTATTATTGTATATTTTTTTTCATTTGTGTATTACTTCTAGCTATCTCATTTTCTCCACTATATCATTTGTCAAACTATGTTTTCTGAAATTCTATATATATATTTATGTTTACCATTATGTATAATTGTCATATATTCCACTTATTGCTGATGTTCTGTAAATTTTGACATTTGCTTATGCCTGTCACACCCTGTACCTCTCCATGCGTGACTTTTGATGGTACTGTTCTGTAAAATGGCATGTATTTATGACTGTCACATTTTTTTTTTAAATTTTCTATGTACTCCATCTGTTGTTTTGATCTTGTTATATTTTGGATGTCATTAATGGATTTTTGGACTTGAAATTCAGTAATTTTGCTGGCTAGGCAATGCCATTGGCATCACCCACCCTACAAAATTTTAATAGGTAGGAGGGGGGTGATGAAACGTGTTCATAAAAAATTATTTTTATAAGAAAATGTCTAATATTGTGCCTCCTGTTTTGTATCGAGTAACTTGCTTGCAAGAAAATGTATAATATCGCTTCTACTGTATGTATCGATATGTGTAAAGTTTCATCTCTGGCAAATGTATAATATCGCTTCTACTGTATGTATCGATATGTGTAAAGTTTCATCTCTGGCAAAGATCATGTATTGCATAGCATTGTAGCTCGCACTGAGAGAGAGAGTAGCACTAGTGGTTCAGCTCGCTTAGAGAGCGGTTGGGTTGTGTGTATGGCTCCGATGTAGAGCAGAGGCTGCTTTGCCAGCAAGTCAGAAGTTGTATTATGTAGGTAATGTAATGCTGTTTATCAATAATAAGTAACTTAACCCTGTTTCATATTTCATTTACGTAGTTAGAAAATTAACCCACTTCCTTCATTTGATAATTACTTGCTTTAGTGGAGTGTTGATTTGAATAATATTATTGAACATATTTCATTATTGGTGCCATAGTAAGATAATAGTTGATTTGGATTTCAATAATAACTGATCGACATAAATTCTCACAGTCAAGCATTAAGAAAGTGATTTGTGGTTTTTCTTATATCTTTCTCGCAGTCAAAATTTTTGAGTATAGTCAGTGTCTGTTTCAAAAGGTTACATGTCACAGTTGTTTTGTTAAAATATCCGTTGCGCACATAATCAGCTTAATGCACTGTTTCTTATACATTAATATCAGGGCCATAATTAAACCAAATAGCTGAGTTAATGAACAACTTATTGTCTGATTTAACGAAAGGTTCTACATTCCGAAAACACGCGTACAGCTTTTAACTTTACTGTACAATGTAGGAACATACACTGGAACAAATGCTAGATAGATTTGCTTGCCTGGACTATTCATAAAGGTCTGGCCACACACTCTGGCCTCGGGCTGCCACCAACTACCTGCTTAAACAGGTTACGGGAGGATTCAGTGCCGTCCTTTCCCACACCCTTGCAGACTCGGGAGGATTCAGTCCTATTTTTCTGACCGCGGGAGGAATGGATCCTGCACCCGTCCAATTACGACCTCGCCGTTCGCGCAGGCAGTGGCGGTGACCGCTGCGCCATTTGAAACAGACGTCTAGACCGGCCGGCGGGTATTTCTCTTGCAGCAGCTCGCAAGCCGTGGCCGGGAAGGCGGAAAGACACAAGCGCGACGCGAGGCGGCCAAAAAGGAGGAACGCTAACGCTGGCTGATTCGGTCTTTTGTGCGCCGGCCGGCAGAACCCTTTTGTGCGCGTGGCTGGCTTTGTGCTGGCGGCTTTGTCCTGGCGAGATTTAGTGGCCGGCACCGTTAGGCGGAAGGGGTCAGCGACGCCCGGCTTTTTAGCGCGATGGGGGTTGCGCGGGGGTGGCGGAGGGTTGCGGGGGGTGTTGTCCCGACCGACACAACGGCGCGATTCTCACCGCCTGTGCCGAAATTCCGCAACATCGGACGGCGGGCACTTGCTACGAACCTGAGAAGTGTTCTACCAAGAACTACATTCATACCTACACGCGTACTGAGCAAGCTACCTTACGGCGTGTGGCAGAGGGTAGTTTCCTGTTCCACTCGCTAATGGTTTGGAAAAAAAAAGAAAAAAGAAAACAATGGCATTTACCTGTTTTACGGTCTAATTTAGGTTTTTCTGTGGTTTTAGGAATTTTTGCATACATTTCGGACAATAATAATAAAAAGATAAACAATAAAAAGTTGTGACGATACGAAACAAACAGTTTAAATCGTAACATTGATCCATACTGTTCATTGTTGCATAAAGTTCCATTTCACAAGTCGTAACCCAATTCACTGGCAATAGCACTACAATTAACTGTGGAAAACAATGTGTTACAGACCATCTAAGAGGATGATACTATGCACATGCATAACATGTTAACAGAAAAGAATGTATGGTATGTAAAGAACATCTTATGGACTCTTTTCTAATTTGTCAATGTTATATTTCATATAATGTATGCATACAGACGGTGACTTTTTGTTAATTTAGCATTTATAATGGCAAGACACTAGCTCGAAATCTAGATCTGAAAAATAAACCAGTTTGTTACAAATAACGACTGATTGCCGCAAAAACACCCATTTGGATAATCATAATATTCTGTCTGAACGTACTTTAACAAACAGCCAAAATGATTTCATATTTCAATTTAGCTTCGACAAACATACTTTTTTTTATTGAACTTGTACCTCTTTATACCATAATTTTAATATCTCACCGATATTTTCATTATCCTTTTCCGTTAACAAATTATCACATGTCTTGTCGTGGTAATTTGTCCTCTTTTCAAGTTTATTTTCTTTGCCTCTACTGGCTCACGTAAAATCAACTGACAGTGTCAAATCGCCGTTAGTTTCGCAAATGTCTTTGAAAAAGTGCGGGTTATGCAAATAACATATCACATTTATATTAATAATTTTAAAACAGCCAGAGTTGCAAATTGTTGGTTATTTTATTGATGATTAGCTTCGGGCTTGGCTGAGACCATTCTCAAGTCAGCAAAGTTCGTCCCATCATCAATACACAAAAGACGTATCACCAAATTTACAGAGTATGAAACATTAATCCTCTGCAGGCGTATCATGAAATTTACAGAAATTCTACACATTTCATGACACTCTTTCAGAGGAATAAAATAACCAACAATTTGCAACTTTGGCTGTTTTCAAATCGTTTATATAAATAGTAAAGAAGTTGCTGTTCCCTAACCACCCAATATGCAGGAGTTTCATAACACATCGAAGTTGTTGAGAATTTTCTCCTCTACAAATACGTTTATTCATACTCCGTGTCAGATGAACAGTTAAAGGCGTTAATTTCAGTTAAATTTCCTGCTGTCAACAGGCAAAGCAAACTGCCAATTTTCAGTGTTACTAACCTTATTTTTGTTCGAAAAATTCGACAGAGGCGTTCTTGTCGCTGGCGGCCAACATTTACGCCTGTAAAATTCGGTGCCGATGATCGGTTAAATTGCGTGAACTACATAGTGCGGACACGTTACACACAGACAGTGTCAAGTCTCCGTTATTTTTCTAAATTACCCAGAAACGATGCGAGATATTATGAAAAAAATAATAATAATAATAAATGAGAGAGAGAGCCAAGTTTTAGACAATTTTTTCCTCTACAATTTCGTTTATTCAATTTTCGTGTCAGATGAATGGTTACGCCGTTGTTTTCATTTTCATTGGGGTTACCAGACGCCCTTTTTTTACCCGGACATGTCCTCTTCTTTGGACCCTGAAAATGGATCGGGCGGATTTTTAGCAAAATTGGGAAATGTCCTCTTTTTTTAAGTTATACAACTGCTTCAATTTAAAAGTGCAAAAATACAATCTTTCGAATTCTCATAAATGCAAACACTATAGAATTTAGCTTGTTTTCCAACACAGTTTTTTTTTTTTTTTTTTTAGATTATCGTCTTTTCATGACGCCCGTGCGTCGAGCTCAACTTACGATTTCAGATAATTTGAAATAATTAGCGTGTAATGCAGGTTGGGAGGTGGCCACATAAAGGAATTACATATGCAAAAATACAAGATAATTCAGCTTCTAATAATTTCAAATTATATAATCTTATGCTAATTTTTGTATAACTCTAGAAATGTCATCTTTTTTGAGCGCTGACATCTGGTAACCCTAATTTTAATTTCGAGCTGTCAAAAGGCGATCGCAAAGGACTACTTTTACAAGGAATACCACATGGGTATCGGATTTTAGAATTTCTTTATATTTATGGTTCGTAAAGTTCAGAACACAAATATCAATCAGCCAAAGCCATGCGACGCAACTCTCAAAAATTTTCGAGAAAATCAATTTTGAAGTTTTGCAAGTACACGTCAGTACCAGTAATTAGAACAGTTTAGCATCTGTTGGTGTACATCAGGTCGTAACGTTCTGGCTTTCCAACCCTAAGTTTGGTGGTTCGAATCCTGACGGGTCACATTATTTTTATTTTTATTCGTTGTGTTAAAATACTCACACAATTTTAATATCTAATGGTAATTTTCACGAAAATTGCACGTATTTTTGTTTATTTCTAATTTTCTATATTTTATACAGGGTTGTTAATAATGGTGGTTTGAATAAAAAAATATTAGTCAAATTTTTTTTACAGTATTGGCTTCACTATCAGTTCATGACTGTAGTCTTTGATTGTTCAGTTTGCGAAGAGCTACGAGGCTGTTTCTTGGAAAGTCATCTCCATAGTTACTAATGACTAACCAAGCAGCTAAGCCAGTCAACCATCATTTTACGTGACGACGAGGTTTTCAGCTCGTCTACCAACAAAAACAAAAAACTGACTACACGTGGAACTAGAGATCCGCAGAATGTTTCATATAATTGAATTCGAAAACGAAAAACATAAGTGTCTTAGTGGGATTCGAACCCCTGATTCATGAATGTGACACCAGAACGCTCTACCACCTGTGCTACATCAATACACACTGCAACTGTTTTCATTATTGGTACTTATGTGTACTTTGCGAACGTTAAAGTCGATTTTCTCGAGAATTTTTGAGAGTTGCGTCGAATGGCTTTGGCTGATTGTTACATTTACATTTTGAACTTCACTTACCATAAGTATAAAAAAATTCTGAAATCCGACACCCATGTGGTCTCCTTGTTAGTGTTACTACCGTAATCTAAGGTGGGCCAAAAACGATTGGCGGTATGCCTCCCTGTGGGTTCTAATCTCTCTGCTCAGATCCTTGTGGTTGCTTTGCGAGATATACGTAGGAGGAAGCAATATATTCCCAGAATGAAACTTTCACTCTGCAGCGGAGTGTACGCTGATATGAAAATTCCTGGCAGATTAAAATTGTGTGCCGGAACCGGGACTCGAACCTGGGACCTCTGCCTTTCGCAAAACTTGGGCACGCCAAAACTAACTTTCACATATTTAATGGGTGACAATTATTGAATTATATGGAACAAAACGTACTTTCGTAATAAACTACGACATGCACACACTTTATTACACATATAAATGTTAATATAGACATCTGGTTTCAGCTGACGACACGATCCATACTGTGATGCATCGAACAACGAAATTCTGCGTGACCCGCTGAATTGGTACAGTGTATCTTCCGCCACGCGCCATACGGTGGTTTGCGGAGTATATACACTACTGGTCATTACAATTGCTGCACCAAGAAGAAATGCAGATGATAAACGGGTATTGATTGGACAAATATATTATACTAGAACTGACACGTGATTACGTTTTGGGTGCATAGATTCTGAGAAATCAGTATCCTGAATAACCACCTCTGAGAGAGATGAGTTTTTTAACAATCAATGTATACATAAAATTATTAAATATTTATTTCAACTCTTCAAACAATTATTTTCTGACGTACCGCGGGGAATACTTCCAGTAAATAGTATGTCTGGGAACTTACAGATAAGACGAGTTATTGATAATGCAGTTATTAAGGAGTTATAACGTTTTTTTCTATATAGTTCGGAACCCAGTACAAAAGCGAAATACGTTTGAAGACTTTCAACCTCCTAAGGCTACAGTTTTCGATCATAAAAATGTTCAAATGTTTGTAATTCTTATGGGACCAAACTACGTTCGTCAACAGTCCCTGAACTTACAAACTACTTATGAATTAGCTTATACTAAAGACAACACAAACATCCATGCACCAGGGGGGATTCGAACCTCTGACGCGGGAGACGCCGCGATCCTTAACGTGGCGCTCCAGACCGCTGGGCTACTGCCGCCCGGCTTTCGATCATAGCTATGGTTTTTTACTTCTTTAAGAAAATCTGTGTTTCTACTTTTTAATTCGATTAGGCCTAACTTCAGCAAAACGCTGTGTTTTCTCCTTCTTGTTATCTAGACACATTTCGCCGCTATTGCGGCATCTTTAATGGGCTTTCATTAATTTTTTTGATTTGCATCTTACAGAACTTGTTTTTTTCTATATTATTTTGGGTTGGCCTTGCTCCTTTTTCCCAAGTTTGTCATCTGTAATTTTCGTTCTGTTTTCATTATATTAGAGTGAATGAAATAGCATTCTTTAGCTGGCAATACATTTGCGGTTCGTGAGTAGTGGTAACGTCAGTTAAGTAGAGCTATGTCTTTCACTATAAAGTAATGAAGATATGATTAAACTTACTTAAAGATGACAAACTGTGAAATAGGATCAACGCCAATCCCCCTCCCACCACCCCAGCAAAAAATGGTATAACTCAAATTGTATAAGATGTAAATAAAAGAAAAAAATGCCAACTGAGGATGATGCAGCTGTAGGGGTGGACACGTTTGGAACCCTTCCTCTTACGGGAATTAGTACATAGTGACTACGAGTTTGAGTACTGTGGGCAGGGTACAGCTGGGAATTTGAGTCTGACGGGAGGCGTGCTTAGGTAGTCCTTGCATGTGCGGTGATCACTGTGTCCCCAGTGGTGTAGGGGTCAGAGCAACTGCCTAGACAGCAGGAGACCCGGGTTCGAATCCCGGCTGGGTACACATTTTCATCTTTTCCCATTCGCAGTGGAAGTCATATATTCTGTGAATATGAAAAGAATAGCAACTGCAGGATCAGAAGTGACGTCTGTTGTTTCGGAGTAGACGCCACATGTATATATATCTAATAAGGAAAGTACTTGGGCTCGAACAAACAGATATACACCAAAATCGTATGAGATATAATGTAAAGATCCCTTATTGCACTAGTGACACTCCCGCATCTGCAAAACTGTGCAGTCGTCCGTTAGAGGCCTCTGCGTGTGCCATGCCGCATTGCACTTTGACCTGTCCGTTCGCCAGTAGGGACGGTGCAGTGTGCCTCTGAAGTTGCGTTTTCTGACGTTATTTGTGGGGTGAAGTGTCACATGGTGCGGCGATTGCTAATCAATCCTGCTAATGTATTGCGATTGGTTGAGATGAAGTTTTACGAAGAACCCTTCTTCGTGAAGATGGTATTAGTGTAGAAGATGGATCATTTGCATGCTTTCTCGTATCTGTTACGGTACAGAAATATGAGCATAAATTAGGTACTGTTGTAACAGTAACACATAATAATGATAATAGGGATGATAATGACGAACAACTCATTGCAAGCGGTAGTGCTACGGTAAGTGCGGGAAGAGGCGATGGAAGCAGTGGCAGTGAATTCCAACCGTCTTTCCAGAAGAAGGTTAAAGTTGCAACTATCATCACGGCTTTTGATGACAATACTCTAGAGAACATGTACGACGATTGTTACATAAGTTATAGTTAAGATATCTGCATTACGTATGGCGTCTACAATTACATCTACAGTGCTATCTAAAGCATGGTTGCAGAGCTTTATAGAAAAACGACACCCACCAGCACATTGTACGTAGAGTTCCTTTAACCAAACGTTCATACAGATATGTTTGTTCGAGCCCATGTTGTTCTAGACATTTTGCTGTTTATATCCCATTATGTGGCTATGTCTGAGCAAGTGCTATCCTTGTAAGTCACAAAAAGAACAAATGTAGTGTTTTTCTGAAGGCAGACAGTCACAAATAAAAAAAAATGGAAAATAAAGTTTCTTTTATATGTGGAATTTTATTTATTTATTTAAATTTTTTGACCATTTTCGCTATGTTGTACCGCGTTTCGTCAATATAAATTCTATCTAAAATTTAATTTCCTAAACGGTCGTAGTTTTTTGTATTTTAGGTAATAATGTCTGCATTCGCTGCTCGCTAGTGCTTGCACTAGAACCCAATAACGCAGCTTTCTAGGTACGTATAATTTTGGCAGCAGGTTTCGCAGCCGTGGAGTCCTGTAAGCGGTCGCAACCGCTGCGACCGCCCGTCGTGGGGTGAGGTTGGCGACCCCCGCTGGGTGACCGCCCCCGCCGCCCAGGAGGTCACCCGCCCCCCTCCCACCCCCAGTAGAGGTGGACACGGCAGCACCGGTAGCAGGCGACACCTCAGGACTGTGACACAGTTCTCGGCAGCCGGCGACGATGGAGTCCTTTCACCCCGCAACAGGTCAGTCATGCTGCCGCGCCACGCATGCCAACAGCGAACCCGGGGCAGTGCTTCACACTTGATAAATATACCTGGGAACTCGATATGTTTGCTATCTTACATGTTCAGCCTGTAACAAAATACGTGGCAAAGCTAACAGGACTCTACAGAGGATCTGACAACAGGCAGAACATATCCAGTTCACATGCGGTTTACTTGCTTTCGTTGCCGTGCTACAGGTATTTGTTGTGGTGTACGACCGTGGTTCGGAACCCACGTTAAACTGTAGGTTCCCATACAACTGTAAGTAAGTCAGTTCGATGGTCGGAGGAAGGCAACGGCATACCACCTCCAAACAGGACCATGTCTAGTAAAGCACTGTGGTGTTCAAACCGATCTTCGAATTGTTGACGGCTTTACCTTTTTTACGTAACACACATCACTTTGCTACAGGCTGATCATATGTTGACGTAGTATAATTTAGTACGTACAGTCCGGTACAGAAGGCTCTCAAAATGTCTACCTTGAGCTGTAACGCAGGCTTCTGTGCCCCGAATCATTGACTGACTCTCTCGTCCCCATATTCCATGACTCTGACACCCTTGCTTAAGAGGTACACAGTGGTCTTCAGATGACCTCACAAGCACAGCTCTGATGGACTAAGGTCGGCAGAACCAGCAGGCCACGGTATCGGCCCCTGACGACCTATCCACTTGTTTGGGAATCACTGATATACGAGGTGCGTCCAGAAAGTAAGTTCCGTTTGGTAATAAAATGTAATTGTACACAGATACTTATTGCAAAAAATTCTACAAATCTTAAACTACTTTTCCACATAACTGCCGAAATTTTGTAGGCACTTGTCATATCGTGCCACAAGTTTTTGCATGCATCCTTCACAGGAGGTTGCCGCCTGTGTATTCAACCATGTGGTAACAGCTCTTTATCATCGTTGAAGTGTTGACCACCAAGGACAGATTTTAGGTGTAACAAGAGATGAAAGTCGCTAGGAGAGAGGTTCGAGCTGTATGGAGGATGGTCAAACAGGTCCCATTGAAATTTCCGTAAGAATTGTTTGGTCACATTTGGTGTGTGAGGTCAGGCATTATCTTGAAAAAATAATGTTTTGACAGTAATCCTCTTCTTACACCTAAAATCTGTCCTTGGTGGACAACAATTCAGCGATGATGAAGAGCTGAAAGAACATGTTACCACATGGTTGAATACATAGGCCGCAACATTCTATGAAATGTTCAAATGTTTGTTAAGCTTATGGGACTTAACTACGGGGTCATCAGTCCCTAAACTTACAAACTACTTATGAACTACTTACGAACTAGGGCGGAACAAATATCCATGCCCGAGGGGGCATTCGAACCCCCGACCGTAGTGGCCGTGCCGACCGTGACTGGAGCGCCTCAGTCACCTCGGCCACCGCGGCCGGCCATTCTATGAAAAAAGGCAAACAAAACCTTGTGCCATGCTATGACAATTGCCTACAAAATTTCGGAAGCTATGTAGAAAAACAGTTGTGGATTTTTGTACAATCAATATTTTTTCTGTATCTGTACCCGTTCGTTTTGTATAACCAAACGGAACTTACTTTCTGGACGCGCCTCGTATGTTTGAACTGAATCGAGGTTAACACTGATCTACTAAAACAGCACTAAGAGGATGAGGCGGTGCTGCATCGTCCATGAACCAAATGCGCTGAACTAAATCCAGTGGATCGTCTTCCAACATACCGTGTTGTTATAAAGGCACAGTATGACCCTCGTTCCAATGTTCCCGGTAAAATGAAAGGACCAACTGATGTGAGACTTAATATTCCATTGCAAACATTAATACTGAACGTTTTTGAAGCCATTTCGACAATCTGCTGTAGAGAATTGTACGTACTAAATTACACTGTATCAACACTAATGACCACCCGTCATAGTGAAGTGGTCAGTGCTGTGTTCACCACAACAAATGCGTGTAACACAGCAACGAAACCAAATAATCCACATGTGTACAGGGCATGTTCTGCCTTTGTCAGATCCTCTATTGAAACCTCGGAGCTTTCCCACATATTTTGGTACAACTTTTGTATAAAAGTTCTGTCACGATCTTTGTCGTCAATGAAATCCGAAACTACACAACTGACGTTAATAATACAACATCTGTCAACAGAGTTCGGCAAATTATTGTGTAACATTAATTGAAATTAACCATGAGCTTCAGTTACCTTACTGTCTATCGATACAGTCACCTTCAGTAACTACGCACGGTCGAGGTCTGCTACACATGTCCTGGACACGTTGTGATATTGTCAAATGTCTTTCCCTTCAAAGCTTCAAAGTTCGAGTTTTTGTATCCCATCCTCGTCGCCACTTTTGTATCCCATCCTTGTCGCCACTTTTGTGTCTCGTTTCAGCCGGTAGTCCTGGGTGTCGGTGGCCGAGTAGAGAGAGACCGACACAGGGAAATAGGATGCACGCGTGTGCAGGTACGGAGGTGACCAGCCAACGGGACAGCAGAAACTAGAAACACTAGAGTAAATTAGAACGAGATATATATTTCTTAGAGACTTAGTAATACTTAACTTTTACATAGCTCAGTACTGCAGAATGTTGATACATAGTTGAACTAGAGGCCTGCCTAGTGATAATTCCTACTGCCTATCCGATAGCCAAGTCTTCACTGGTGCCTATCTGATTCCGAAATGTTAGCTGGTTCCTATCTCAGTCCCAAGTGAACGACGTCGTTCAGTGGTGGCCACGAGCGGAGTTGTAGCAGAGGGCGCTCGTGGCTGACGTCGTAAGAACGCCGCGCCGTGCGTGCATGGCGGCGCGCGACGAAAGTAGGTGGCGCGCACTTAAGACTTGCGCGACACCACAATTTGACTTCCAACAGTATTTCATGTGGCCCGCAGATAACAGTAATGAATAGCGATTTATCCGTTGCGCCGACTTCCACCACTGGAGCGATGTATAGCAAAGGGCGGAACCGTCGATTCTTATCGTAGGCGCCGATAATCGCGATGTACTCAGTTCCGACGGGTTAGTCAAGCAGCAAACTCAGTCGGCGACGTCCCTAATCGACGTCAAGAGAACTTCACATTTAATCAAGAATTCGCGATTTCGTATCAGAAAGGATACAGTTCGTAGTAATTGACGGTATGTCATGGACTAAAACAGAAGTGATATCTGGCGTTCCCCAGGGAAGCATTAATATGTGCCCTACTCTTCCTTGTGTTTATAAACGATTTAGGAGACAATCTGAATAGCTCCCTTAGACTGTTCGCGGATGATGCTGTCGTTTATCGCTTAGTCAAGTCAACATAGGATCAAAAGCAACTTCAAAGCGATTTAGACAAAATTTCTACATGGTGCGAAAATTGGAAATTAACACTAAATAATGAAAAGTGTGAAGTAATACACATCATCGCTAAAAGAAATCCGCTGAACTTCAATTAGGCGATAAATTAGTCAAACCATGAGGTCGTAAATTCTACCAAATACCGAGAAGTTACAACTACAGAACAACTTAGACTGGAGAGAAAACACAGAAAATATTGTTAGGAAGACGAACCAAAGATTATGTTTCATTGGCAGAACGCTTCGAAGATGCAACAGCTCCACCAAAGAGTCTGTCTACATCACACTTGTGCGTCCTCTCCTGGAGTACTGTTGCCCCTTGTGGGACCCTCACCAGGTGGGACTGACGGATGACGTTGAGAAGGTTCAGAGAAGGACAGCTCTTTTTGTTTTATCACGTTACAGGGGGGGAAAGCGTCACGAAAATGTTGCGCGTTTTGAGGTGGAAATCAGTAAAAGATCATTTGTTGCAGCGAGATCTATTTGAAAAACTTCAATCACCGACTTTTACTTCTGAATGTGAAAATATTTTGCTAGTACCCACCTACTTAGGGAGACATGTCCATCCCAATAAAATAAGAGAAATCAGATTGATAACGGAACGATTCAGGTGTTCTTTTCTCCAGCACGCTATTAGAGAATGTAACGGTAGAGAAAGGTTATGAAATTGGTTAATGAACCCTCTGCCAGGCCCTTAAATGTTATTTTCAGAGTATCTATGTAGATGTAGATGAACATCACTATGATTTCTACGTGGCGGTCTTCACGATCCCTTTATGTATATGACTCTGAAGGAACTGAGGTACCAACAGCCGTATGTATAATAAAATATTTATTGTATCACAACCAGTTTCGGCATTTCACTATGCATCTTCAGGTCCCTACATCGGAGCATGATATCCAAAAGTAGGGATACTAAACTGGATACGTGGATTTCGTCTCTTAGTTGCTGTTGTTTGTTTCCAACTAAGAGACGAAATCCACGAATCCAGTTTAGTATCCCTACTTTTCGATATTATGCTCCGAGGTAGGGACCTGAAGATGGCATAGTGGAAAGCCGAAACTGGTTGTAGTAGAATAAATATTTCATTATAATTACGACTGTTGGTATCTCAGTTCCTTAAGACTCTTGACCAGCCGCTGTCCCGTTTCCACCACCAATGTTGGATTCAATGAGACTCAATGTATATGGACGAATACCTATAGTACTACAATACATTATTATTGAACTGTTTGAATTTCGCGTCAAGTAGTTCCGGTTCGCCAATGTCCCTTGCTCTATTCACCAAAAAAGCAACGTCTTCCATGATGCATCGCTTTTGCTGTACATGAGGGCGCGAATCTCAGTGTAGATTACAGCCGACGTTCCTGGCTTACCAATAAATTTTGTGGCCCAAGCCACCGCCATTAATACTAGCGGATTCCATCCGTCTGGCTCCTTCTCCTTGGTCAACTGAATCTCCGGATTCGGATTAATCTCGGTGACGTGTACAAGAAAATGAAGTGATTCCTCTCAACTACACCTTCACAATGGTGTGATAACAATAACAGACAACGGCAATCAACGACGTCGAATGGCGCTCCAATATTGGAAACATATGACGTCACGCCTCTGCACATAAGAACGCCAAATCTGGTTGCAGTAAGTAGCGAGCCAGTGACTGATTCGTACATCCAAAGATGCCACGACCCGCCATGGGAAAAGTCCTACGCATATGGAGACGAAACGTTGGATGTAAAATAAATAAATAAATAAATTTATCCGATCACTATACAACAGCGCTGAATATTTTAGTAATTTTAACTTTTCCGTCAAACTTTAGATTTTAAAACCAGAAAACAACGGCAAACAACCGCCTCACATGCCTCCGTTGCATTTTAGCCTCACGCTATTAATTACCACTTCGGAGGCTTTTCCGTACTGCCCTGCCGGCCGCGGTGACCTAGGGGACGACCACTACGGTCGGGGGTTCGAATCCCCCCTCGGGAATGGATATTTGTGCCGTCCTTAGTGTTAGCTAGTTCATAAGTAGTTTGTAAGTTTAGGGACTGATGACCCCGCAGTTAAGTCACATAAGCTTTACAAACATTTGAACATTTTTTCCGTACTGCTCTGTGCGTTAGAGACGTCTAGGAAGGAGCTGACGTCAGTTACTTGCAAGTCGTGCCGTGTCTTTCCGTTCGTGTGAAATTACGTTACGAAAGTTAAACGTCTCTAATATCGAATCTTGACGTAAAGCGAAGTATTCTTGCGTCACGCTTGTGTTCTGGTTCTAATGAAAACTGTGGAGGAATACATGTCTGCCGCGCGGGAGTAGCCGGGCGGTCTGGGGCGTCAGGTTGCGGATAGCGCGGCATCTCGTATCGGAGGTTCGAATCCTCCCTCTGGCATGGATGTTTGTGCTGTCTTTAGTATAAGCTAGTTCATAAGTAGTTTGTAAGTTTGGGGACTTATGACCCGACAGTTACGTCCCACGAGCTTTACAAACAATTGAACATTTTTTTAAAAATAAAAGTCTGTGAATCCTTCACACAGTGTTTCCTTTAGATAGCTTAATTAAAGTGGACAAAGATCGCCAATTCTCAGGAAAATGCTTCATTCAGCGTAGCCTACTGAAGCGGCACCTATTTTCGGTAATTGCCTTTAAAAAGTTTCTGAATATCTGCTAAATTAAGGATTGAAAACAATTTTTCTTTTCACGACAGTTGCACTATTTAGGAGTTGGTAACTAGTTACGAACTTAATCGTCCATGTTTTGTTGCCAACATAACGTAACGTATGTTGGTTGCCAACAGTTGTGCGTGAACAAAATGGAAGAGTAAGAATGTTTTTTGAAACAGAAGAATAAGCAAGAGGTGACAGAGAGTGAGTCTGTAGTCTTATTTTGTATATGTATGATTGCAATATCTGTATAAGAGTGGTAGGAAAAAAAATGAATAAATAAAATAAAAAAATAAAAAAGCTATTTTTTTCTGTTTTATCCCGTCATAACGAAGAATTTCGGCGCTTGCTGCGGAAGATGACCATTAAAACAAACTTGTTATTTGGTTTCTTCTTGCAACGATTGCTCTGTTTAATACATTTCGAATTCTCTTGCATCAGCGTGAAAAAAGTAAGTTTATTTCAACATGTAGCCAATGCCAAATAAAGAAAAAAATGTAAAGTCGATATTTTATTGACAGATATATCTACATATCGATACTTAATTAGGGTTACCATACGCCCTCTTTTTCCCGGACACGTCTTGTTTTTGAGGGAAGAAAATGTGTCCGGCCTGAATTTGTAAAATTTAACAGAATGTCCTCTTTTTTGGCTTCTGAGAAATAAAATTTATTTTTGTGACATTGAAAACAACGGGTTCGTTTGCACTGCACTCCGAACTCCTCGCAACTATCACGCGCATACAGAGTGAAATTGCCGTTCACAATTTCGCACTCCGCATGGGTCTGACATTTGCAAACGATACGTAACTACTCTGTGATAGAACCCGGTTGTCTATCCTGTATTCAACCAGTGTATTCTGTTTCTGCATTATGTTCTTTGGTGTTGCTTTTGATATACTTTGTGGTTTAGGTTAAAGCTGTATTGAATATTCGAGATCGTAGGTAGCCTTTTGCTTTACAATAAATTACGAACTTCAATACAAATACATAAAGTCAGTGTTAAAAATATGCTCCTGGAGAAATACAAATCATTCAAGAGAATGGTCAAACGAATGTAAGAATTAATGATACATTGTGCTTTGATCAGTTTTGTAATTTTATAAAAATTTTTGAAAGATTATCAAAGGAAACAGAACATACTAGCAGCTGAAGTATGGTATACATATTTCCGTCATCTAGTGTTGTTAGTTATTCTGAACTGCAGAAAACTATAGAATTCTTTATCTCTACACCTACTCATAATGTCAACACTGAGAGTGTGTTTTCTCTTCGGAACATACAGTGGACAAAAGACAGGAGAAGATTTAAAATAGAAAATATAAAAGCTATTGTATGTGTACAGTATAATTTCAAATATTTAAATTGCCTGAGCTTATACCAGTACTAAAAAAAACTTCCTGAGAGAGAGATTGGGTCGTCCTCCAAATACAGTTGGTTCAAAAGTGAATAAGACAAGAATAAGACAATTGGCAGTAGTGATTCTGAATGAACTGTGAACTGTCAAGGTTAATAATATTTCGTTTTCCAATAACCAAACAGGGTTACTGTTTTAGTTTGTTGTAGTGTTACGTGCTTCATTAATTAAATTGTAAATTACATTACGGTAAAAAAATTTATATTAACTGTCCTCTTTTGGCTTACTTTAGGTTACGGTAGTAACACTAAAAGTGGGCCTTTGCGATCGTCTTTTGACGGCTCGAAATTTAAATGGAAATAACGGCTTAACCATGCATCTGACACTAAAATTGAATAACCGAATTTGTAGAGCAGAAAATTCTCTAGAACTTTGCTCTCTTATATTTTTTTCATATCTCGTATCGTTTCAGAAATATTTGCAAAAATAACGGCGATTTGGGGATGTCTGTCTGTTTGTCCGTCCGTCTGTCTGTCTGTCCATAACGTGTTCCCTGTTTTTAAGACGAACCGTTCAACCGATCAGCACCAAATTTTACAGACATGATTGTAGGCCGCCAGAGACCAGAACCTCCCTATTTCAAATTTTTCGGACAAAAGTACGGCAATAAAACAAAAAAAAAAAAAAAAAAAAAAAAAAAAAAAGCCGTTTGTAATGTAATTGTAATTGCAAACGAACCGTTCATCTGACACGAAAATTGAATAACGTAATTGGTAGAGGAGAAAATTCTCTACAACTTAGCTCCCTTATGTTTTTTTTCATATCTTGTGTCGTTTGAGACATATTTGCAAAAATATCGGAGATCTGACACCCTCTATTGTATTAACGCAAACCAGCCGTTCGCAGATGTCGCGCGACATTCCTCGCGTATTTGATGATTTTCTTATTGTAGCTTACACGTTGTCATTTCAAAGCAACGGCACACTGAGGAATTAACAAAAACACATCGTTCTTCGTACGATAAATGATGATCTAATGTCTACAAATGCCATATTAACATCAGTTAAAAACGGCCATCAATGGTATGAGATTAAAGAACTGATCTTTTGCCGGCCGCGGTGGCCGAGGGGACTGAGGCGCTGCAGTCACAGTCTGCATGGCCACTACGGTCGGGGGTTCGAATCCACCCTCGGGCATGGAAGTTTGTGCCGTCCTTAGTTGTAGCTAGTTCATAAGTAGTTTGTAAGTTTAGGGACTGATGACCCCGTAGTTAAGTCCCTTAAGCTTAATAAACATTTGAACATTTGAACTGATCTTTTGATTTATAGCCGTAGCGTAGTCGGCAAGGAGCTGGACTGTGACGCGAAAGGTCAGTGGTTCGAAATCCGCCACTACCTAATTTTTTTTCCTAAAAGGGTTTTAGACACTCTTATTAATTAATTAATTATTATTTTGGTCCAAAATGTTTGCAAAAACTTATAAGACTACAAATCTAAAGTGGGCCGTAAAACACGTCAGTGCGATTTTTTATATGAACTGTCCTTTTTTTTGGTGATGAATATATGGTAACCCTGTACTTAATTCATATATCGAGGTTCGATAATGAGGTATGTCTAAAACATCAAAAGCCCTCGTTGGGTCTGAATAACAAGTCAACCCGAGCGCGTCACAGTAGCCCGGAATGTTGCAGTCTAGTTTCGTTTTCTGTTGTGTGTTTATTTTTTTTTATTTTTATTTTTTATTTTTTTTTATTTTTTTTTTTTACCGGGCGCTGGGAACGGCGTGTCCCGGTAAACACACAAGTCAGCCGGCGCGACTGGAGGCTGGGACTGGAAGCTGGAGGCCGAGATAAGAGCCGCGATAGTGCGCGCGCACACACACACACACACACGCACACGCACACACACACACACACAGACTCAGTCGCCACCGGCATCCAGACAGCGTGCTGTGGTCGGAGAAAGGCGACGCCGCCGCGTTACGGGGCAAGTCTGCAGTCGGACGTCTTTGTTCCGCACGACATTGGCAGGACTACTGTACGGAATAAGGAAAGGTACGCTAGCGGGGCAGACGCCAAGGTGGTAGAAAGTGCGACGTACGCTGTGCGCTGAAGTAGCCCGCCAGCAACCTAAAGGATGTAATTGTTTTGCTACGCGTCTCACGTAGTCTACATTACATAGTTACTATCGCAAAAGTGCATCCATTCTCTGCAAGCCACCTAAGTGTGAGGCGGAGGGTACTTTGCGTACTACTGTCACTTATTCCGGTCGCGTATAGTTCGCGGAAAAATAACGATTGCCTGTATGCCTCCGTGTGACCCTAATCTCTCCAATTTTATCTTTGAGGTGGTTTCGTAAGATACACGTTGGAGAAATCAGTATATTGGTTGACTCTTGATGAAACGTACACTCTCGTAACTTTGAAACAAAACCGTACCGCGATACAGAAATAATCTCTTGCAGCGTCTGTTACTAGAGTTTCTTAATCGTCTCTGTGATGCTTACACGCTTACTAAAGGAGCCCATAGGCAAGTGTTCACCTCTCAGTTGGATCTTCTCCATGTCCTCTATTAACCGTACCTGGTACGCATCCCACATTGATGAGCATTTCTCAAGCGCTGGTGAAACTGCTGTTTTGTTAGCTACTTTTTTTTGTTGACGGACAACACTTTCTTAGAATTCCTCCAGTGAATTTCGATCTGTCATCTGCCTTAACCGCCATTAATTTCATATGGTCGTTCCGTTTCAG
Organism: Locusta migratoria; assembly: GCA_026315105.1. Lineage (NCBI taxonomy): Eukaryota > Metazoa > Arthropoda > Insecta > Orthoptera > Acrididae > Locusta > Locusta migratoria. The sequence goes on along the minus strand of CM048754.1, from coordinate 463,345 downwards.
ATCGTCCCTTACGACTACTCCCAGATATGGAATTAAGTGCTTCAAGTGTTTGTCCTGCTATTGTATATTTATATAATAAAGAATATTTCTTTCTATGTAAACACAGCGCTTTACATTTCTTCATGTTGAGGCTCAGTTGCCATTCCCTACACCAGTCTTTTTCAACCGTTTTGAGCACACGACCCCCCCCCCCCCCCCAACTCAAACAGCGTTTTAGTCGACGACCAGGTGTTCAGCTCGTCTACACAAACATAAAAACTGTGATCACATGGAATTAGAGATCCCTAAATGTTTATGTAACTGAATTCGAGACCGACGAAAAAATAGCTCTCACAAACTTAACAATCAAAGAGTACCGTGGTCAACTAATAGTGATGGCGATACTGTAAAAATGTGACGCATGTTTTTTGATTGAAACCATCATTATTTTATAAAATATAGACTATTTCGAATAAAGAAAAATACGTGCAGTTTTCATAAAAATTACCGTTAGATATTAAAATTATGTAGGTATTCGAAAAGAACGAAAAAAGTAAAAATTTAAGTGTTCTTGCAGGACTCGAACCACCGACTTTATGGTTGCGAGACCAGAACGCTTCCACCTGAACTACAGCAACAGAAGGTGTAGCTGCTTCAATCACTGGTACTTCGTGTACTTTACAGAACTTCGAAGTCGATTTTCTGGAGAACTTTTGAGAGTTGCGTCCAATGACTTCGGCTGATTGTTCTTTAAGTTCTGAACTTAACAAACCAGAAATATAAGGAAATTCTACAAACTGATATCTATGTGGTCTCCTTGTGAAACAATATTCCACAAGGACGCAGTTTTATTTGAAGACGGTTGTGAGCCACAGTCACTACGATTACATGAGCTTATGGGACTTAACTACGGGGTTATCAGTCCCTAAACTTACGAACTAGTTATGAACTGCCTTATACTAAGGATGGCACAATATGCATGCCCGAGCGGGGATTCGAACCTCCGACCGCAGCGACCGTGCAGCCCGTGACCGGCACGCCGCAGACCGCTCGGCCACTGCGGCCGGTACTTTTATTTCACAGCAGAAAATGTCATTCTGTCCATATGTGCCGCAAATTCTTAACAAGAAAATCGGTTGTTTTTACAACGGAACGAAAATCGATTGCGAAACAGAACAACAGTTTTACAGAACTGGATTTCAAGAGTAGATTTTGGAGTCTTTACATGACCAACCAAAAGCGGATTTGGGAAATCGGTTTACGAAATCCGGTTTTGGGAGCCCATGTAAACGCCGGTGACACTGTCAAAAGCGTTGGGGAAATCTAGAAATATTGCATCGATATGAGATTTCTTGTCGATAGCCGTCATCACTTTATGTGCGTAAGTCTATGCACCATAGTAAGGGAGCATAGCACTTCTTTCCTGTTCATCCTATACCTGTTAAAAAGAATAGATACCGTAGTTCTAGAGTCAATATGCTTCATTACTAACACATTAAAATGGATTGACGTGAAAATGATTAAATGAATCGGTCGGTGGAGAAAGGAACGAAGTCACTTTTTGGCGATTTTCACTTTTTTTACATAAATGCAGTAAACAGACCAAGATACACATTACTGAGATGAAAGGAACCAATGGCGTAACTATGGGAGGGATGAGGGGGATAGAACCCCCCCCCCCCCCAGAACCCGAAAATTAAAATAAATAAATCGTATAACAGCAATATGGTAAAGGTAAAGATTGGAAACTTGGGGTGTTTTACAGTAAGCTTTCATTGGATGGGAGTGAATTAGATTCTTAAATGGGAGTGGTAGATGGTAGTCTGTCTGGAAACTGACTAAAATTTTGCTCGTCAAGCAGATCTATCCCCCCCCCCCCCCCCAAAGCCAAGTCCTAGTTACGCCACTGAAAGAAACTATGTTTGGCTTCTTCCTGTGGAAATAACATGAGGTCGATTTTATACGTGCTGAGGAGAAAGGAATCAAGTCAGTGACGTGGTTCCTTTCTCCGCCGCACGTCGCATCCCATCAGCAAATTATACTGTCAGCGAGCTTGTACTACAGTGGCTACATGCTAGATGGCGTTGGTCTGCGGCATGCAGGTGTACAAAGCAAAACTAAACAGTAATTTGGCGCCAAATTCGTCAAGTGTCACGATTATTGTTGAGTGTTGTAAGTGATTGAATACCGTCTTTCTAAATGTCAAAAGGACATGGGTGGAAGAAAACCATGCATAACAAAAATTCCGGAAAATGTAATAAATTTGATAGTACCCAGTATCACATCTTTCCCACTCAGAAAAAACTCACTATGCTGGGAAGGAAATGAAATACCTAGATGCAAGCTTGGATCTGAAAACTTTGCACGAAATGTTCCTTAAGAAATATCCAGACGTAAATGTGAAATACGAGTTGTATAGGAAACATTTTCATGAAAATTACAAAGTGCGAATCGATATAAAAAAATTGAAGATTTTTTCGGAAACTGATGAAACACATTCGTGGAGAAGACACTGAGATTTTTTATGAAGAGATTTTGAAATGGCTAACTTCCAGTGATAACTCACTGTGATATGAACTATTCTGATGTTTGAATTCTATTAAATAGTTGTTTTCATGTTCAGCTGAAGATAATTTCCCAATAAATTTGAGATTAAATCCAGAAATGTGTATCTCTGGATGTATTATACTCTCGAAAAGTACTAATTCCTTCGATGACTGGAGAAAGGAACTAATGTTACAAATTTTAAACTTTTTATTTATTTATTTATTTATTTATTTATTTATTTTTTTTTGTCAGAAGATACTTTGTGGAATATATAAACATTATTTTCATTCACAGTGTGTATGGTTAGAGTACAGCAAATGTCGAAAATTTCAATGGAATCTGTTCAAATGTTTGTATAGTCTATGGGACTTAACTACGGGGTCATCAGTCCCTAAACTTACAAACTACTAATGAACTACTTACGAAATAGGACGGCCCAAATATCCATGACCGAGGGGGGGGATTCGAACCCCCGACCGTAGTGGCCGTGAAGACCGTAACTGGAGCGCCTCAGTCCCCTCGGCCACCGCGGCCGGCGCAATCTGTTAAATAGTTTAAGAATAAATCAGTTTTTTGTGTCTCCTGAAAAGTACAAAAAAGTGACATAGTTCCTATCTCCACCGACCGATTCAAATGTTTTTAATTTCATATATTCCTGACATTGCATCACCTTCAGGGGGCGATCATAACCTCAAAATGTTCAAATGTTTGTAACTCTATCGGACCAAACTGCATGGTCATCAGTCCGTAGCTTACAAACTACTTACACCTAGGTAAACTAACCTAAGGACAACACACACACCCATGCCCCAGGGAGGACTCGAACCTCCACGGCGAGCAACCCCGCGCTCCGCAGCGAGACGCTTTAGACCGCTCGGCTACTCCACCGCGGCTCAAATGTTTGTTAAACTTATGGGACTTAACTACGGGGTTATCAGTCCCTAAACTTACAAACTACTTATCAACTACCTTATTCTAAGGACGACACAAATATCCGTGCCCGAAGGGGGATTCGAACCCCCGACCGTAGTGGCCGTGCAGACCGTGACTGGAGCGCCTCAGTCTCCTCGGCCACCGCGGCCGGCCCATCATCGCTTCATGTGAGTACAGTAAATTCTGTATTCGAGCTTGGAAGTGAGTTGGATCAGTCATAATAGCCGTGTGCATTGTATGTCAGCGGTGAGATTATGGAGGCAGAGATTCGCTGTTGCTTGTTTCTTTTTTCCGCTCTCCGGTTCGGCAGTATCCTGCAGCGCCGGCGGTCCGCTGAGCAGGTAGCGGCAGGTGCTCGGCGATTGGAGCGCGGCAGTGATGGATTCCCCGGCCGGACCTGGTCTGGCCATCGCCATTGGTCGCCGGTTCTGCTGCGCCTTCCCTCGGATCGCGCGCTCTTTTTGTTTCCTGCCCTCCGCTTCTCCAGCCGCCGGCCGCTGGAGAAACGGCCTGGAGAACCCGCCGCCTCTTTCCGCCTTCCATTGTCCGCAGTCCAGCTGCCTGGAGACTGTCTCTCCGGTAGTCTCGATGAAGCATATGCCGGCGGTCGTCAATTATAGCCCCAGCTATGCAAGACCGGCGCGGACGTCTTCTACCGCGTGCTTGCTTGCTTGCTTGCTTTTCTACTCCCCCCACCTCCCTTCCTCGCCCGGTCTCGCCGGGTTTTAATGCAAATGTTAATGCGGAGAACGGGTCGCGCTGCACGGTGCATGACCTTTTGTGCAGTTCCGTCTTAACTTACGCGTCTCTGTCGCGGGGGAAGTGCTACACGAGTCTCTCTCTCTCTCTCTCTCTCTCTCTCTCTCTCTCTCTCTCTCTCTCTCTGTCTTTCTCTCTCTCATTCTCTGTAGCACCCGTTTATCGAGTCGAACGGGTCGTACAGAGAGGTTCAAGGCAGCAGTATACACCGCGAAGCGAAGGCGGGGGAAGCTGGAAGCTGCGAGTTACTTGTAGCAAGTCTGAGAGAGAGAGAGAGAGAGAGAGAGAAATTGAGGAGATAAATCGAGGTAGACAGGATGTGAGATAGAGAGAGGGGGGGGGGGATGGGGATAATTCTGGGATCGAGCGAGGTGGTAGCGAGACCGTGGAACAACACTAATGCGATATTACTGAGCTACAGTAAAAATAAAACCTCTGAGGAGAGCAACGCACAGTGGTTCACCAGTGTACTTGTAAATCGAGATGTCTGGTGAACGAGCTATTTTTTAAATGAAATAGACCTGGAGAATTCAGTTCACTTTCTTCTGTATCTCTATCTGCATCTACAGTCGTTATTTTAAAGTTCACACTTTAATGCCTGGAAGGAACTTTATCGAACAACTTTCATAACACGTATCCACCATTCCATACTCGAACAGCATGGTTTGACGGAATAACACCGAAATGTCTCCATTCGAGCTCTGATCTCTCTTACCTTTCTCTCTCTCTCTCTCTCTCTCTCTCTCTCTCTCTCTCTCTCTCTCTCTCTCTCTCTTTTCTCCCTATGCACGCGCGAGTCGACAATTTATTTTCCTATAATCGACATAATCGATTTAAGAGAGTCAAAAATACACTAATAATTGAAAAATTTATTATTGATTATCAGTTAACATTTGCGAACTGTTTTCCACATTAACATGTTTCGATCCAGACCGACGAACAACACTACTGCGATATTACTGAGTTACAACGCACAGCAGTGGTTCACAAGTGTAGCTGTACATCGAGATGTGTGGTGAACGAGCTATTTTTTAAATGAAATAGACCGGGAGAATTCACTCCACTTTCTTCTGTATCTCTATCTGCATCTACAATCGTTATTTTTTAAGTTCACACTTCGATGCCTGGAAGAAGCTTCATCGAACAACTTTCATACCACGTATCTACCAATCAATTCTCGAATAGCAGGGTCTGAAGGAAGAACACCTAAATATCTCTATTCGAGTTACGATCTCTCTTATCTTTTTCGATGTTCATTTGTCCTTATAAACCTGAGAGTCAACAATTCATTTTCCTACAATCGACATAATCGATTTGTGTCAGTCAGTAACTGCACTAATATTTGAAACTATTATTTATCATAAATTTATCCATGTTATGTGAATTTTTTTAGGTCTGCTACTGTATTAAAAACTTTTTGAAATAATTTATAGTGCAGCAGTCACTTTTTACTAATATTGGTACAAAGTGTCTGCTGCAGTATAAATTATTTAAAAAATATATTATTTATCAGCCAACAGTTGAGAATTGCTTTTTACGTTAACATGTTCAATCCTTCTAGATCAACTTCAGAATCTTGTAGTTGCGTCTGCAGTCCATCTCGTCTATATTGTTGTGTCAAATACTGTCCCCAGTACTTGTCGCAACATAGACGAGACGGACTGCAGACGCAACTGCAGGATTCTGAAGATGATCCAGAAGGATTGAAACATGTTGATGTACAAAACCATTCGTAAATGTTGGCTGATAATCAGATAATGAAAAGCCACAATTAATGTAAGTAACTAAAGACAATTTCGGTCATATGAACTTACTACTTTGTATAGTTCCTTATTTTATCAAAATGCAGCAAAACAGCGTGTTAATATTTTACATTTTGTCACTTTTAAATAAAGCTTTACGTACACTGTACTTCTTGCCCCCTTTAATTCTCTAACTCTACTGCGAATTTTATGTAGTATTTGTTTTTGTTTGTTTAGTTTGGCAGCTACAACCATTCGAAGTTTTGGGGGTGGAGGCTACCACAGCGTAGCTGACTGGCTGGTGATCATGAGACAGTGGGCCGTGCCCCAGGGGATAGCCACTCGGCTATACAGCTACGCTATCGCAGCCTCCAAAGCCGAAACTTTGAACGGTTGTAGCTGCTAAACTAAACGTGACAAAAATGTCATTCAAAATTCTTTGTACACAGCTGGTCTCGAAAATTCAAGTGCATGATAGAAACAACCCTTGTTACATTAAAAAACTGTATGTCTGAATAAAAAATACACTTTCTAAGTAATATTACAATCTGTCTGTTTGCTAAAAATACTAGTCCCTGACTACCAACCTATTCTGTGAAAACCGCACATCAGTCGCACATTCCGTTTCCGCAATAATTGCGGTTCAAGTTCGTTTGGTTCAAAATGTTCAAATATTTGTTAAGCTTATGGGACTTAACTATAGGGTCATCAGTCCCTAAACTTACAAACTACTTATGAACTACCTACAACTAAGGACGGCACAAATATCCATGCCCGAGGGGGATTCGAACCCCCGACCGTAGTGGCCGTGCAGACCGTGACTGAAGCGCCTCAGTCCCCTCGGCCACCGCGGCCGGCAAGGTGTTTGGTGTTTCACCATGTATAATACAGAAATGCGGAAATGACCGTGTGGTCTGAGGCGATATGTCGCGGATTGCGCGGCCACTCCTGCGGAGGTTCAAGTCCCCCCTCGCCCAAGAGTGTTTATGTGGTTTTCAGTATAACTTAGTTTGAGCAGCGTGTGAGTCTAGGGCACGATGACTACAGTAGTCTTGTACATCAAAAAACCATACAAAACAAGCTGACCTTTGTACTCTTTCGATGTCTTCCGTCAATCCCATAGGGTTCCCACAGCGCTAAGCAAAGGCGTAGTATTGGCAATGTTTCATCCTCTGAGTGTTCTGGCAAGGAATCGCAGTGTTTGGTTCGCCTTTCCAATGAAATTATGTATATGGTCTTCACATTTTAAGTGTGTAGTAATAGTAATTCCTATCTTCTTTTCTGGTCAGCCTGCAGCATACATTAAGTGATCAAATCACGTTTCAAACTTCTATTTCATTGACCGCTGCACTTTTATGTTATTTATAGGTATTATTTAATGACGACAATTGTTTCGGATTTTTGCAATTTACAAGACAGCTGCAATATATACATACATATAAATACTTTTACTTAGTTTCAGATGTTGTAAATATAGGTTTTGCTTGCACTTTTGTACACACGTAATTAGGTATGACGTTTGTTCTGAAGCATTTTTTATTAAGTTTTATATCTTATGTAAGTTTTACCATTTTCATTTTGATGTAAGTATCGCATTATATTCCCTGTAGTTGATCTTGGTAGTAATTCCAAAAGCTTCTTGTGTTTCGAAGTATTCAGCTGACAGATTTATTATTACTACCATTATAATTGTACATTTTTGCTGTTAAGATAGTGTTTAAACTTGAATTAACATGGTTATTTCTTTTCCCAAAACCTCTTAATTATTTGACTATGGTCCTGTTTCCTTTGCTCTCACCATTTTTTCCCGGTTTCTTCCTTTCTTTTACTTCAGATTTAAAGTTCATAATTTTGTTTCTGAATTTGCCCATTTCAAGTATCATTTCCCTATTGATTCCCACATGTTCCAGGTCTTCTTCTGTCTCTTAGAACCAATTTTTAAACTGTTTTCTCCTACATCAAATTACCCTTTGTCAGTCGCTTGCTGTTCATCCTTTTTATATGTCCATAGATTGTCAGCTGACGCTTTCTTTTTATTAGTGTATCTTCTGTCCGTATAATTCTTAGGTAGGTCTCTTCATCCATATACCATCTCTGTACAACACTAAAAATGTTTCCCGATGTTTTACAATCTATTTCTTCTGTGTCTGTGACACCTGATGCTCAGATTGTGGTTGTTTTGACGCTTTAGATAGCTTCTGATAGTACAATTGTATTATAGTGTTTGCGTCTGGCGTGTCTTAATAAGTTTCTTTTATTGTAGTGTGTCCATTTGAGTTTGTAGACTTTCTGAAGTTTTTCTCTTCTTTCAATGCCATGTTTGTGCCTCCTAAATCTATATATTCGCCAAGGCACTTGGATGTTTTTCACTCTTTTAATCTTCCCTAATTCATAATTTTTTAAAATTTTTTTATAAACGAAGGCACTGAGCAGAATTGGAAGGGGGGGGGGAGGGAAGGAATTTCTTACATATCTTGACTAAAAGAAGGGCTCGTTTGGTAGCACACATTCTTACACATAAAGGAATTGTAAATTTAGCTTTGGAGGGAAGTGTGTGGGGTAAAAACCGCAGAGGGAGACCAAGAGACGAATACAGAAAGCAGATTCAGATGGATGTGGTTTGCCGTTCTTATGAGGAGATGAGATGATAAAGTAGGTTAGAGAGCTGCATCAAATCAGTCTCCGGACTGAAGACCACAATAAAAACAGGTTTACAAACATTTGATCCAAATCGTTCCGCAGTTGGCCTTGATCCTCTGATCGCTTTACCAGACAATAAATCACAGCATAATCCGAAAACGACCTAACAGGACAGCTCAGATTTTCTCCCAGATTGTTTCTATAAGTAAGGATCATCAAATGACCTGTGGAACACTATCCTGAGAAACGACGGATATCAACGCTGGTTTAGTCGATATCTTTCCATCAGTTACTAAGAACTCCGTCCGACAGGAAATCTCGAATCCAGTCACATATCTGAAACGATGTTCCGTAAGTACGCCATTTGATTAAAATGAACTAATGCACTATAGTTTTTTTGCCGGTCGAATTTTAATACTGAATATACCCCTTTGCCAAGCCGTAAGCCCGTGTAGTTTTGAACTTCCAATGGCGAACTGTGCGCGTTCCGTCAGTTCTGCAAAACCTAAATATTTCCTTTACGTCACTTAAATTATTAAACAAGTGATTACTAATGTACTAATAAATCACTTATATAGTTACATCTAAGGAAGTGGGTATATGACTTTTTAGGTAGACATTCCATTTTATTGGTTTCATGATTAATTTGGAGTGTGGATTACGGCTGGTCAGTTACGTTAACTGGAACAAACAGCTGTAATTTTTAATAAATAATTTATTATACAGGCAGTTTGGGCGTCACATTGAAGTCTCCTTCAGACCGCTAAACCTTGTGGAGGTTCCATATAATTTCAAACAGAATTAGGGCCTATGCAACTCGTGTCGAGAAATCCCTCGTAGATAATATCTCCATCTGACAGTCGTAGTTTTTGAAAAAAAAAAAAAAATCGCACTGACGTGTTTTACGGCCCACTTTAGATTTGGAGTTTTATAAGATTTTGCAAACATTTTGGACCAAAATAATAATCTAAATAATAAAAAAATTAATTAATAAGAGTGTCTGAAACCCTTGTAGGAAAAAAAATTAGGTACTGGTGTTTTCCGAACCACTATCCTTCAGCGTCATAGTCCAACACATTGCCCACTACGCTACAGTTGACAGTTACGAATTCCGTTCTTTAATCTCATACTATTGGTGGCCGTTGTTAACTGATGCTAATATGGCATTTGTAGACACTAGTTTATCATTTATTGTACGAAGAACGACGTCTTTTTGTTAATTATTCAGTGCGCCATTGCTTTGAAATGACAACGTGTAAGTTACAATAAGAAAAATCATCAAATACGCAGCGCAAGATGGCGTATGCCAGAGAGAGTTCTGGGCGAGGAATGTCACGTGACGTCTGCGAACGACTGGTTTTCGTTAATTCAATGGAGGGTGTCAAAACTCCGTTATTTTTGCAAATATCTCTCAAACGATACGAGATATGAAAAAAACATAAGGGAAAATAGTTGTAGAGAATTCCTTTATTCAATTTTGGGTCAGATGAACGGTTTATTTGCAATTAAAATTACATTACAAACGGCTTTTTTGTTGTTGTTGGTATTATTAACGTATTTCTTGTCCGAAATATTTAAAAAAGCGAGGTTCTGGTCTCTGGTAGCCAACTATTATGTCTGTAAAATTTGGTGCCGATCGGTTGAACGGTTCGACCTAAAAAGTGGGTACACGTTACACCCAGCCAGACATCAAATCGCCGTTATTTTTGCCAATATCTCTGCAACGATGCTAGATATGAAAAAAACATAATAGAGCTAAGTTGTAGAGAATTTTCCCCTCTACCAATTAGGTTCTCTACCAATTAGGTTATTCAATTTTCGTGTCAGATGAACTGTTCCTTTGCAATTACAATTATAGTACAAACGGTTTTTTGGTATTACTACCGTATTTTTTGTCCGAAAACTTAAAAAGGGAAGGTTCTGATCTCTGGCGGCCTACAATTATGCGTGCAAAATTTGGCGCAGATCGGTTGAACGGTTTGTCTTAAAAACAGGGAACACGTTACGGACAGACAGACAGACATCCCAAAAACGCCGTTATTTTTGAAAATATCTCTGAAACGATACGAGATATGAAAAAACCATAAAAGAGCAAAGTTGTAGAGAATTTTCTCCTCTACAAATTCGGTTATTCAATTTTCGTGTCAGATGCATGGTTAAGCCGTTATTTTCATTTAAATTTCGAGCTGTCAAAAGACGATCGCAAAGGCCCACTTTTAGTGTTACTACCGTAACCTAAAGGGGGCCAATATCTAAGTCCATAAACTGACCTATGTAGTGATTTCAACTACTTCACCCAACTAGGTCAGTAAATGCAGTTGGTTTAAATTGTATAACAGCAAAATCTGTCTGCAGTGGTCGTCTTACAGGCATACTGTTCACGTCTTCTTCTCCAAAACTACAGACTATTTTGTCGATCAGTCAGGTCGATTTAAAGAACAGAAGCCAACTTCCGTGTTTAAGAAAATTTCAGTGAACTCAATGTCTATCTCATCGTATCTCCTGAACTACGCGTTGTAAAATGATATAATTTTTCAGTAGCTCAGAGCAGTTTCGCTAACCGCCATCGAAAGGGACAAGAGTTCGAATTCCGGCAGGGTCTGGGTGTTTGTCTCCATCACTTTTATCACCATCGACATGCAAATCACCGAAGTGACGTCAATTAAAGAGACTTTCAGCAGGAGGCTGAACTTTGTGGGGATATCCTGGCCAATAAATCATTTCGTGTCATTTCATCCGGATTTCGGGCACAATCAGCGCTATGACGCTGGCTAAAAATGAAAATTCGCATCACGGGCATTTTCATTCTATTATTGCGTGGAAAGCCACATAGGTATTCGGACCGTCAATAAGCGAATTAGAGATAACGACCAATGTCATGTAATCTAGCAAGGCACTGGGAGGAAATCAAAAAGATAATGCTGAATGGAGAGAAATTAGAACAAGCGTGAAGAGTAGAAACTAACTGGAAGAGCAGCACAGAAATTAAAAGCAGAATAGCTATGGTGAAAGAAGTATTTTATACAAAAAGAAAAAAATTTCTGCTAAAATATAGACAAAGGAAAAGATTAATAAAATATTTGTCATGGAATGTTTTTCTGTATGACGCTGAAACTTGGATGTTGAGGGAGGAATATGGGCCAAGGCCGGAGGCTTTTTACAGTAGATAAGTCGTTCCATAGATTCGTGTTGAGGATCGGTGTTGAGGAGTTACGGAGATCGTCGTGGATGTGGAACAAGTCAATTTTTTTTTCTTTTTTTTTTTGCAAGTTGATAATAGTACTAATACAGATACGTTTTTACAAGGTGGTAATACAATAATACTAATAGTAAGCATACATATACATGCATCATTTGGTTCTATTTATGAATTCGACAGTGGAGTAGAGGGAATTGGCCACTAGAAAGTAAAGACTCCTCTTAAACTGATCTTTATTTGTAGCTAAATTTTTTATGGTTGTAGGTAAATGTGTGTTTCTGAGTAGTGAACCCGTTTTTGAACTATAGTAAGTGCTTCTAAGTCCTTGTATAGATCATTTTTGTTCCTTGTATTGTAGGTATGAATTGAGCTGTTTGTTGGTAAAAGGGCTGTATTAATTATGACAAGTTTCATTAAGGAATAAATATACTGAGAGTCAGTAGTTAATATACCCATCTATTTGAAAAGGCGTCTACAGGATGTCAGTGAATTCCACAAATAATACGTATTACACGCTTTTGGACTCTGGAAACTTTTGCTTGCCTTGAAGAGTTACCCCAAAATATTATACCATATGACATAGTCTGGGAGTGATAATAGACGACAAACTAAATTGGGCTGAGCACACAGCCGCCGTGTGTAGGAAGGCATCAGCATCTCTTCATGCCCTACAGAGATATGAGAAGTTTTTTCCTCTCGATTTTAAAAAGAAACTTATACAAACACTTGTAATTCCAATTATTGATTACAGTGATGTTATCTTGCAAGGTCTTTCTTGGGAAAGCTCACGACGTCTGGAACTAATCATGAATGCCTGCGTTCGATATATATGTAACATCCGTCTCTTTGATCACATTTCGCCATCTTATAAGCAACTATCCTGGCTCCGTGCTGACAAGCGCAGAGATTTTCATACACTATGTTTCCTCTACTCTCTTATCAACGTACACTGTCCCTCACATCTTTCCTCGACCTTAACACTCTTATCTGATCAACATAACAGAACTACTCGTTCCTGTCAGAGCAAAACCCTTTCTGTCCCTATCCATCACTCAGCCGGTTTATCAAAATCCTTTTCAGTAGCAAGAAAGAGGCTCTGGAACAATCTACCTCAGTATATCAGAGAACTGAATAACACTGCCAGCTTCAAACGACAGTTAATGGATTATCTACTAAAGCAATAATGACGCCAGTCTTTATTACCCTACGGTCCAGGTACGTCACATCCATTCCTCCTCTCAGATATTCTCCGACTGCCATTGCTCTCGCCAGGTAGTTTTCTTAGCTTCCTTCTGTCAGAATTCACCATGCCTTAACCAGTTTCGATATATTCAAAAGTACATCTTGTATCTGCTAATATCAATGTTGTTACTTTTATTATTACACCAACGGCAGCAGAAGGTGTCTCAGTGGTACTACTAGTATTAATCCTATTAGAGTTACGTCAATACCTTTTATTTACATCCTTTTACATGTAATCAACCTGTATAAATTTTGTTATTAATTGTTTATCTGTAAAAATCATTGTTATGTTATAGGTAACTCACATGTAAAGAAATACTGTATGTGTAAAACCCTGGTCCGATGTAAGAGAGGGCCTGATGGCCCTAATCTGATCAAGCTAAATAAACAAACAAATAAATAAATAATGGAATGAAAGTAAGCAAAGTATGCAAGCTTTTTCTTTATTTTTATGTCTCCTATGTCCGATACCATTCGTATTGCAAATACAGATTTGTTAAGTCGTTTCTGCAGTTCTGTGATGTGAAATGTGGACACCGCGGAGAATGGAAAGAATAAGCTGGATGGAAGAAGAGAAAACTGTGGAGGTGCTGAGAAGAGTGGGAGAACAAAGGGAATTATGGGGGTGTAATAAAAAGTAGGAAACAGAAACTGATCGGGCATATATTAAGAAAGCCGTATGCGGTTGTGATAACTGTGGTAAAGGGCTGTGTGGAAGTGAAGAGGAGACGAGGGAGGAAAAGATTTGAGATCCTGGATGAAGTGAAGGATGGCAGTACCTACAGGAAAAGTAAGAGGGAAGCAATGGATCGTGGAAAATGGAGGTGCAAAGGACCTGCTGATATAGCAGAAAACTGATGATGATGAAGCTAGTGAGGAAGAAAATAAAGGGCGTACATTGTCAGGCAACTATTTTAAGTTTAACAAAGGTTTAAGGTGGCAGTATACAATAGGAGGTAATGGCGTGGGAAATTGCGAGCTACGAGCTACCTTCACAAAATCAGAGAGGGGTGGGGGAGAGGGGGAGGGGGAATAAATGTAAGAAGGGTAGTAGGGAGGGGGGGGGAGGAATTGCGAGGGGGGAGGACAGCGAGGCAGTGCAACAATAGCGCTGCGATTTCATTACGACACTATAAAAAATACCTCTGACAAGCATCGAACACTGATTCACGAGGTATAGTCGCAGATGAAAAAATATGACCCACTCTCGTGTCCATAACTTAGCAAAGGCAAAAAACTCACCCTGTTGGAAGCTCTTGGAAGCAACGAGCACCTGGTTCACAGCCCTGATCTAAATACTTAATGACTAAACACAACTCAGCACATTCCCTCTTCGCAACTTCACTGAATCCATCTGTCTTTTCATGACAACTCCACTTTCTTTTCTTGTCTAATCCTCCGGTTTCTCCCATATGATATTCATTTTTATGTTTTTAATTGCCTAACTATTACACAATATTCTATCCACAATATTCTATCTTAATACTTTCTTCTCCCTATCACATTTCACACGTAATTTTATATTTTTTCTTGACTTTAACACAAATAATTTGCGCTTATGGAATAGATTCTATAGAAAACTTGTCGACTGATTTGTTTTACTGAAATTTTCTGTCTTATTTAAAATGTTATATAGGTGCAATTTGAAGTTAATTCCTCGAGTGCTCCCTGTATATCAAAATATTCCTTAGCAGTTCTGTCAACTAATTTATTTATTGGCATAATTTGATTTATAATGTTTTCAGATTTAAAGTTTACGCCTGATCTGCTCCAATTTTTTTTTTCACTTTTACATTTTGAATAATTGTTCTACCACAACATTGTCAAAACGGACATTGCGTTTGAATAAAAGTCTACATAAATAGCATCTTTCCTAGGGTATAACAAATGATGTACGTTCGTTGATAAAGACAGTAAGTCTAAAGGTGGCTTTGTTATTCGAAAACCGGATAAGGTAGTTAGAATAATCTTTTAGAACGTACACCAAACTGTGCTTTTCTTTAACTACGTAAACTTATAATATAGTTGAAATACCTGTCGCTATGAAAATCAATTACGGCAGTCGGTGCTGCTGCACATATACCATCAATATACAAGCACAAAACCAACTTTAAAAATCATTTGGACAGAAAATAACAACGATATTACGTAAATGTCGCGGATGACGCTATCGTTTATCAGTTAGTGAAGTTAACAGTGGATAAAAAGCAGCTGCAAAGCGAGTTAGCAAAAATTTCTACATGGTGCGAAAATTGGCAATTAAGACTAAATAAAGAAAAGTGTGAAGTAATACACATGACCACTAAAAGAAATCCGTTGAACTTCAATTACACGATAAATCAGTCAAACCTTAAGGTCTTAAATTCTACCAAATACCTAGGAATTACAATTACGAACAACTTTGACTGGAGAGAACACATAGAAAATATTTTGGGGAAGGCGAACCAAAGGTTACGTTTCATTGGCAGAACGCTTCGAAGATGCACCAGCTCCACCAAAGAGACTGGCTACATCACACTTGTGCGTCCTCTCCTGGAGTACTGTTGCCCTTGGGGGACCTTCACCAGGAGGAACTGACGGAAGATATTGAGAAGGTTCAGAGAAGGGCAGCTCGTTTTGTTTTATCACGTTACGGGGGGGGGGGGGGGGGAGCGTCACGGAAATTTTGCACGAATTGGGGTGGAAATCATTAAAAGAAAGACGTTATTCATTGCGGCGTGATCTGTTTGCGAAGTTTCAGTCACCGACTTTTACTTCTGGATATGAAAATATTTTGCTAGGAGACATGACCATCCCAATAAAATAAGAGAAATCAGATCGGAAACGGAACGATTTAAGTGTTCTTTCTTTCCGCGCGATATTAGAGAATGGAATGGTAGAGAAAAGTTATGAAAGTGGTTAATGAACCCTCTGCCAGGCACTTAAATGTGATTTGGAGAGATGCAGATGTAGATGTAAATGAATGTACTCAATCAATACCCTAAATTCGTTACCGTATTGAAATAACACCTGACGATAATGGAATTTGAGAATGAGACCGCCAACCACGAAAGAAACCATCGAAAATAAATCCATTTACAAACTTACACCATACTCGATAGAAACAATTGAGATTTTCGGAATTATATGTCAGTCGTCACTAGCACCTTGCCGGCCGAGGTGACTGAGGCGCTCCAGTCACGGTCAGCACGGCCACTACGGTCGGGGGTTCGAATCCCCCCTCGGGCAGGGATATTTGTGCCGTCCTAGTTCGTAAGTAGTTCATAAGTAGTTTGTAAGTTTAGGGACTGATGACCCCGTAGTTAAGTCCCATACGCTTAACAAACATTTGAACATTTGAAACCAGCACCTTCACCTTTACAATTAATTTCGTCTCTGAAGACGCAACTAAGTCACTTAACGTTCACCGTTTCCGTGGAAACACACTGGAAGAAAATGTTTCTTTCACCAGTACGTCTGCGTCTCAATCCAAGCCAGGGAAGACTTCAATGACGTCTTTTTACACGTTTACGAACTGTATTCATCTTGGTTTTCAACGTGACGCGAAAATAATTGAATTGCTTCTCTCTTTCACAGATAACCTCCACGAGGCTTCGGCAAGAGAAGGGAGAACGCTACAGAGGACTTAGAGAAGTGACGCAGCTCTGAACACGGTAAGGCAGTTTCTCAGTTAAATAAAGGAAAATTGCAGTGAAACATATCACAGAGACTAAGACAATAGCAGTTGGAATATTGTACTGCCCGGTGTAAGTTTCCTCTCCTTTGCCGCTCCTTATAATAAGTCCACAAAAACTTTATTACTGGATGAAACGCTGTTTCAGTGGTGAGTTCACTGGTTACAAGCAAAATTCTTCACATATCTTAAGCGTTGGCCATTGCGTTGAAACCAACATCCAGGTTCTGTGGCAGCGCAGTACAACGTATTCAAGGAGGAGAAAAAAATGTTATCAATATCAAATGACGGAGTCGAAACCTTAAGCCATTTTATATATATTTTTTAATTTTCATTTCAAAAGTTTCTGTCCTTTCACAATCACATAACAGACAACAAAAGTCACATCTCATCGAAAACAGAGCCCAAACAAGTCTGACACAGTACGGTTTCAACCAAGACATTTGAGCGAAGACTGCATAAACATGGAAACAATTGATTTATATAGTTTTTATGTATACGTTAAACTAACATTTGAAATACGTCATAATTTTTGTTTTAACATTTATTTTGTAATAATTAATTATTGAACCTAAATGGAAGTATGCAGTTACGGTAATTGAATTTAACAAGATTCGTTCATTTGACTTTATAAATTTCCGTATAAGACTTGCTAAATTTAATAAATGTATTTATGATTTTTACATGTGTACTATTATTTAGACTCGTAATTTTAATATGCTTCAGTTTGTGGTATATTTTTTTATAAATACGGATTTGTTTAGTCTCGTACTATTTTTATTAAGTTCCGCAATAGTTTCATAGGCCTAATATCTAACAGATTATTAAAAGCAGTGACTTAATCGTATTAAATATTTGATTCAGGATCCAGTGATATATGAAACATGATCTGCCCCTAATTTTTATTTGAAACAAGGTAAATGTGTAATAATGTTGTGCAATAGTTACAGCGTGTGGTGTTGTTATATGTATATATTGGTAAATGAATTTATGGGAACAGCATATTTCGTATCTGTGTGTAATGTGTTCTTAGTGGTTGTGATTGTTATTTACGAAAGTATCATAACACAATATTATGTAGCGAGATGCCAAATGTTAACAAGTTCTTTAATGAACTTTCAAATTCAATAGTAAATGAAGTTGAACCATAGTAGTTTAATCACAGTACGAGAATATTAGAAATTACACGTACGGTGGTAGACTTTTACTTAAGGCTCCCACTGGTTGCGTCGGTAGTGTTGGCAATGCTGAAAGTATACTCGCGATGTATAGGACGTGCAACATACAGAAACGTTACATCTGCTCTTCCGCTCAGGCTTAGCAAACATTTTTTGGGCAGTTGGCACGCTGTAATTTAAGAACTGCGGGGGCTGAGGATTTACTTTGAACATCCGTGCACGAATCACATTGGACAACATAATTTTCAGCTATCTACATCTGACGACTTGTAATTAGCCGTCTTTTGCAACTGTAAAAATTTGTCTAATTAAGAGCAGACGGGTTTCGCTTTAATGTAAAGCATCTTCAATTTTGAGCTGTTGCTTTGGTATGGTAATATTATTCCTGACTTCTTGAGGATATTTCCAATTCTGTGTGTAAGTTTATTACCATAGGTGTCGACTACTTTGTCGAATTTCTGTGTTATCCCATTGGGTACTGTTTAAAAACTTTTGGTGAATGTAAGTTTCTTTTCTCTTTTTTTTTATCCCTATACCCTCATGGATTTTATTATTCAGTTTTGTAACGAGGGTTTCTTGACATTGTTTTTTGCTAAATCTGCTGTTATGTCCAGCTCCTTGTTTTAATTGTGTTCGTCGAGTGGTACTGTGTTTAATGTGTGTTACATATATTTGAGAATCGATTCCTTTTGGGCCTATGGGTGGTTATGACTATTGTAATATTATGTCTGAAGTAGTACTTTTCCTGTACATGCTGAATGAGTTTAAGTTATTTGTCTTTATGATGTATAGATCCAGGAAATTTTTTGACCTGGTTCTTTTTTCTCTAAAGTAAACTTTACGTTCTTGTGTATTGTGTTTATCTCTGTGTGTAGTTGGTATTTTTTTTCCTGACATTAGTTCTTGAAATATTCTGTTTTTTTATTTTCTTAATGAAAATGCTTCAGAAATTTCTTTGAAATGGGTGAGCCCGTTTGTAGCACTTTTCCTTGTAGTTGATTTCTTTATTGGATCGTAAATGGTGTTGTTCGGCAGTGAAGTGTACTTATGTTTGTGTATGTTGTTCTGATAACTGATTGTAAGTATCTAGATATTGTTATATTACTTGATTGATTTTTGACAGAGATTGGGGAGCACATATTTTCAACATCAATCGACATGAACATTGCTCTTTCACAGATATATGCTTTTTTTTTTTTTTTTTTTTTTTTTTTTTGGTTGTTCTGTGTCTTCGATTGCTCTGTCATTTTGTGTTTTATATTGCTTTTGAGTACATTTACCATGAGTCTGGCAAGAGTGTATCTGAGTGCTTTTCTGTAATAAACATCCACTCTAATGCTGTTATTTATCTTAGGAAATTTTGGTCGCAGGTTTTTTGACCCAAGTGATAAAGGTTTCATATGTGCCATATGACTCTTTTGTTTACCATTAATTGTGTGTTCTACAGCCATTCGTACGTTTTTCATCTTAGTGTGAAATCTATTTACAATAATTTATCCAGTTTACTGGATTGTTTAGCTCCGTGGCTGTGGGTTTATATTATTTTTATAAATAACAGCAATCAGCCACTTTTTTAAACAACGAATTTATTTCGCCAAAACGCGTTTCGGGTTTTGACCCATCATTCAAATGTTCAAATGTTTGTAAGGCCTATGGGACTCAACTACGGGGTCATAAGTCCCTAAACATACAAACTACTTTTGAACTACTTACGAACTAGGACGGCACAAATGTCCATGCCCGAGGGGGGATTCGAACCCCCGACCGTAGTGGCCGTGCAGACCGTGACTGAAGCGCCTCAGTCTCCTCGGCCACCGCGACCGGCGATCCATCATTTGTTGGCGTCCTTTCTATACATCATTCTTCATTGGGTACAACTTGAAGGCATCAACATCAGTTTGGATGCTGCAGCTTGCCAGTGCAAGATCATTAATTTCGTTATTTATTTTGATTATCGCGTGTTATATCTAATAAAATTTCATAAAGAAGAGTACTTACATTCTCTTATATCGGTTGTTGGCGTTAAACAACCGATATAGGAGAATGTAAGTACTCTTGTTTATGAAATCGTATGGATAAAACACGCGAAAATCAAAATAAATAACGAAATTAATGATCTTGCACTGGCAAGCTGCAGCATCCAAACTGATGTTGACGCCTTCAAGTTGTACCTAATGAAGAATGATGTACAGAAAAGAACGCCAACTGATGATGCGTCACAACCCGAAACGCGTTTTGGCGAAATAAATTCGTTATTTAAAAAAGTGGTTGGTTGCTGTTACTTATAAAAATAAAATAAATTAATGAAATCTGTTTGTTGGGTCTGACTTTAGTTTCCTGATTTCATTCTGAGAAATGAATTCTTGTGTCTTGTTATTGTATTCTTTCTTGTCCATAAGGTCACTGAGTTTCTTATGTCTGTCTCAGTTATGATTATGATTTTTGTGTAAAGTTTTTCTCTAAGGGTTTCCAGAGTTTCTCTTTTTCTAAGTAAATGTCTTGTTTTACGGTATTGATGTATAAATGTTTTTTAATTTCTTAATTCTCTTGTTAGGTTTATGTTCATGGTGCTTGTGTACTTCCTCTACTCTTGTGACAGTTTATTACAGTTCTTATTATCAAATTTCGACGTAATATTAATTTATTTTTGTGCTTACATTGTATTTTGGACCTTTGTGTAGTAGCCGCGTTTCTTGATCAGTAAGCTTAGGGACTGTGAGGTTTGTGTGTCTTTCTGTTTGCGGTGTTTCACTGTATTTATTTATCAATTACAGCTTTATTTTGTGTTTGCTTTATTACTGGCGTTTTCTTCGACTTATATAACAATAAAGAATACTGTGTTTATGATGTCAGCTAAGTGTAAGTGTGATTCAAACAATTTTTGTATCATTAACATTTTGTTTTATCCAGACTTTTATTTCGCTTGTACTACAGAATTGTTTAACTAAATATTTTGCTCTCTGAGCTGTATATTAAGCTGACGTATTTAGGTACTAGGTTGTGGAATCACAATATTTATTAAAACTGGTGTGTTGGTTCGTTTGATGGAGCTCGAGTGGCTACTTCGCTACTTGAGGTATAGGCCTCCAGCATATGCTTAAATGTGCTTTATATTAATGTTTCTTCTTGGTTTTCTAGACCTCCTTTTCCTCACTTATAATTGCACAGTTTGTAATCAGTTTCTTTCGCAACTGTGAAAAGTAGTATAAATAAGACCAGGCGCATTACGATATTTTAAAAGCACAACTGTATTAATTCATTGTTCTGGTATCCCACTTTTATTCCTTGTTTCTTGAGGATTTCCAAATCTGTGTATCACTTTATTTGAATATGTATGCGTGTAACAGTTTGTTTGTTGAGTTTATCTGTTTCGTCTATGGGAATGGTATTGTTGTCGTTTTGGGATTTAGCGGTGTTTTGATTCCCTGCTTTTGTGTGGTGTTTTATTCGTTATTTTTATGTTCTTCTGGATTTTTGTTCTTTTTTGTAACTAGGGTTTTTATGATTATATGTAACCACAAAAATTTTGTTATATTTTAAAGCCAAATGTAAAATCTTGCAAGAGGTCTACGATATCATCTGACGAGGTGTTTAGACCGGAAACTGGTAATGGTACAACAAAATAATAATAAAAATTGATTGCTGTGTTTTCTACAGTATAATGCTATATCTGTCTTGTTGAGAAGAGTACAAAAACGGAGCGCGCGGTTGCTCGCCGTGGAGGTTCGAGTCCTCCCTGGGGCATGGGTGTGTGTGTGTTTGTCCTTAGGATAGTTTACCTAGGTTTAAGTAGTTTGTAAGCTACGGACTGATGACCACGCAGTTTGGTCCGATGATTTACAGACATTTGAGTACAAAAACGCATTTCATAAACAGCGATCAGTATAAAGTGTGAAAAATTTTTCATGTATGTTAAGTTTATGCTGAGGAAAGCATGTTTTATTTGTTCTAGTTATTGCCTTTATTATCACTATTTCGCCGAAGACTGACTTGTTTAAGAACCGTGTCTTTTGTTACTAATTAAAAAGAGCGACAATCCACAAATATGGTATATACAATGTTTATTTATTCGGACCATAATCAGTTTCGGATTTATTTCTAAAAATGCATCTTCAGACAGCTGAAATGCTTCTATCTGGGGCCACGTTTCCTCTTCGTATAGCTTCGTTACCCTAGGATAGACAACATATATTTTGTGAAGTTTACGTTAGGTGTACTCATTCTTGCCTGTATTATCGCATTTATTAATGTGATCTGGTGAAGAAAATAACTGAACCTAACGTAAACCTCATAAAAGAGTAATCAAAGTCTTTTCTTTTTGGTCCATTCTTGGGCGACGAAATTATAACAAACATAAAGAGAGGTCCAAATGGTAAGCACGTCAACCATCTGAAGACAGATTGGTAGAAAAACTCAGAAATCGATCAGGGTATGAATAAATAACAATTTTCTCTACCATACTTGTGACTGGTAGCCTTTTTAATTAGAAAAAATACTGTCTTTCTTCTTCCACTTACAAACAGAGCCACGGGAAAAAGAATAGCATTGTGACTTCGTATAGCCTTAATTTCTTTCCTCCTGTCTTGCTGGTTCCTACAAAATATACAATGCCAGTAGTTGAATAGTAGTACTTTCAACTTCATACGTCAGTTCTACAATTTACTTCAATAGCGTTTCCCGAAATGACAGTCGCCAGCGATTGCAATTTGAGTTGACGATTTTATCGGCTAATGGAGTGTCACTAAAAAAAAAAAAAAAAAAAAAAAAAAAAAAAACTGTTTTTAACTTTGTGCGACAGTTATATTGCAGGCTACTTCTGTGCAAAATGGAAACGAATGTCATTTTTTATTTGCTGAGCGCTGTTGCGGCTTTCCAAAAGAGCCATAATTTGTTGCTACAAATTTCGGATATAGTACCTGAACAGCATTACCAGAAATTCATCAGTTCACACCACAGCACAGTGTAACACACATAAAGGACAGGGAAAAGACAGCGGTAACTTCCGTTTAAAATTTTTTATGATACTGTTCCAGTTAATAAACCATTTTAATAGCAGCTCATTACCAGCGCCACTGTTAATGAGCAGATGTCGTCAGAAAGCGAATATAGCGACCGTCGTAAGTCAAGGTAATGCGACAGGGCCAATAAAGCCACCGAGAAGGCGATATCCGTGGTCCATTTTTGTCACGTAACAGCTGGTGTACGATCATTGGGGAGCGTAGGTAGGACATCAAGTGTTGGGCGTTGCACTTTAAATGGCCTGACAGAGATGGTGCAGTTGTTAGCGCTCTGAACTTGTATTTGGGAAGCTTATGGTTCAATCGCGAGTTCCTACGTCCACATTTAGGTTTTACGTCTCTTTCCTTCAGCTCCAGGCAAATGCCGGGGTGGTTCCTTTGAAAAAGACACGGGCGATTCAGTTCCACATTCTTCTCAACTTTCCGACCTCATTTGAGCATAGTCAGCTAATAATACGGAAAGGAAAACTAGGGAAGCAACAGCTTGAATTGATCGACATAATGATTAAAACAAAGATGTGGATGTAGTTAAGAAGTTGAGGAGGTGATCTGAAAACGACATAATTAAGGAAGTAAGAGAATAATGAGGAAGTGGTAAATTTAATACAAATGAAAAACTGATTTAGGTAAGGATGCACAGCGAAGAAAAGGCATGCAAGAAAAATATAACAAAGCGTTAACTAACAAGAAGATAAATTAACATCACTAAATAGGAAAATAATAAGGAGGACTGAAGAATATCTTCTTCTTGTCATACATTAGGCTCTTCCTCAGCCTCAAGCAGCTACATTTCGATCTTCTACTTTTTGCAGGTTTTCCAGTGCATCATTTACCCTGCGGAAAATATTGCCAAAAACATAGAGGTAATCTTGGCTCTTCCATTCGCATGGACTACATGGGCTACCCGTTTTGTCTATATTCGTAAATGAAAAAAGAAGTTGTCTCTAATATCTGAATTTCTTTTATAATCTAACTTTCTGTATTCTGCTGTTCCTATGGAATTTCATTTCCTTGGCCTGCAATCAAATTATATGTTTTTTATTAATTTTTTATTACTCGAGCTTCACTTCCAGACTTCAATATTGGTATTGACATAACTTTTCAAAAATTGATATATGTTTCTATTCATATTTTACGTTGGAGAAGTCTTTTGATAGTGTCATTTAAGTAGTAAAATTAACAGGAATGAAGTTAGAGCGCTTAAATACGAACAAAATTTAAGGGGAATCGTACGCTGCATGTCGACAATGCCACGTTTTCGCAGAAACTGTTGAGTATAAAATATGGTGTTTATACCACAAGTTCTCGCATGTTTTGTGAGTGTATTGCTCTACAATCACTTTAAAATAACAATTGGATAAAAATTTATGATTTTTTTTCCTAAACATATAATTTCTCTTGTACCTTTTCACGATTTTAATTCCTTGAATTTTAACTGTAACAGTAAATATTAAGATAGTATATCTACAACATCGTGGTACTACCTACAGATATGTGTGTGATATACATGAAATAGATATTACGGAAACAGATGGGATTACAATGGAAAATAATGGGACGAAGCGGGATAGAAAGAATAAATAAATCTAGAGGTATTCTGGGAAGAAAAGAGATTAAGCTCCTTATAAGAGACGGAGGAAGAAGAAAGATTAAAGGTACAGAATATATCACTGGACAAAACTCCTTTCTCAGACACACTAAGAATAGAATCGAAGAGGACGAACGATGAAACCAGTACAACATGAACAAAAAGTTTATTGTGAAACCAAAAGAACAGCAAATGAAAGAGCAGAGTGGATGATTCGACAGAGTGTAGTCTTCGATAAATGAATGACTGGTAGTTACATCCTGTTTCATTGTTTTAATCACTGAGCATAATAAGCATTGAGGAGTTTGTGACACTTGCGGGGAGTGACACTTGCGCGGAAAGGAAATGTGTAGACACTTGCGCGGAGACCCAGACGCTGCAGGTAGTGAACAGGGTGTTCCAGAAGCAGGGATACACCACCCCTACTCCTCGCCCTCCAGCCGCTACCTGTGCCGTATTCAGGGAAAGGCCCACACACCGAGCGAGGTGGAGCTGTAGTAACGGCCCGGGGATATCACAGCCTCATTCAACTGGGAGATAACACGTCATACAAATATCACTCGATTTACAATACAGCACCAAGTGAAGAGGAATGTGATGAAATCGGAATTGAGCGCAACCGTTGCTAACTACAATTTCGGATTTACTGCATTTTGAGTCAGAATTCGCATCTATATTCGCATTTATCGCAAATGCGAATTTTTCCTGTCCATAGTAATACCTCTAAAAATAAACAGCTGATCAAGGCACTAAAAGCAAGGGCAGATCTTTGGGTGTATTACTACAAATAACTAAAACACAATTTGATCGTGGAATTATATACAATCTCATTATAAAGGTTTTTTGTAGGTGGTTTTGAGCAGCTTTTAAATATGTTAGGAACAGCATTATGAAATATAGACAGCTACACCTTATGTTTATAATGAGATATCGATTTCGGCTAATTTCAGGTCATCTTCAAGTCTCAAACAACAGGTGTTACTTATGCATTTTTCCAGTGGCACTCATAACCTTTAAGTGTTTACACACGCCGGCCGCGGTGGCCGAGGAGACTAAGGCGCTCCAGTCACGGTCTGCACGGCCACTACGGTCGGGGGTTCGAATCCCCCCTCGGGCATGGATATTTGTGCCGTCCTAGTTCGTAAGTAGTTTGTAAGTTTAGGGACTGATGACCCCGTAGTTAAGTCCCATAGACTATACAAACATTTGAACATTTTGTTTACACACGAGGTCTAACGTTGTTAATCGCGTTAGCGATGAAAGCAGAACCCAGAATCTTTGCGTCTAAATGATACATATATTGGTGTGATGTCTTATTTCGAAAGAACAGACATCACACCAATACATATATAGCTCTCGGTAAAGTGTAACGGTACGATGTCGTTACGTAGCACAGCACAGCCGACTGGAAACGCAGGAGAAGTGCAAACAACGTTCTCTCCTCAGAGGTATGATTAGGTTCGACGTAGACTTCTACAACATACAGTCTACACGGCGAAGATTACACCAAAAAATTTAACGTTTTGTCTACTTTGGCGATAGTAACCAAATTTTAAAATCGTGTCTACTATGTAAAGATGTAGCAACACAAAACGCTTCAAGTCCAAAACTTCACTGATTTTCGAGTTCTGAATTTTTAATATGTTTTTAATGTTATTACAGAGGAAATCGAAGAAATATATGAGGAGCTAAAGGAAATTATTCAGACAATTAAGGGAGAGGAAAACTTAATTGTTATGGGAGACTGGAATTCGGTAGTAGGACAAGGAAGTGAAGGGAATATAGTAGGTGAATATGGTCTGGGCAAAAGGAATGAAAGAGGAAGCCGCCTGATAGAATTTTGCACAGAACATAATTTAGTTATAACAAACACCTGGTTCAAGAATCACAAAAGAAGGTTGTATACATGGAAGAGACCAGGAGACACCGGAAGATATCAGATAGATTTTATAATGGTAAGACATAGAT
The DNA here is from genome assembly GCA_026315105.1 of Locusta migratoria. Lineage (NCBI taxonomy): Eukaryota > Metazoa > Arthropoda > Insecta > Orthoptera > Acrididae > Locusta > Locusta migratoria. The sequence goes on along the minus strand of CM048754.1, from coordinate 436,879 downwards.
TTCGGAATCAGGTTCTACAGTGTGAGACATACCCAGGGGCAGATATAGACTCTGACCATAACTTGTTGGTTATGAACTGTAGGCTGAAACTAAAGAAACTACAAAAAGGTAGGAAAATAAGGAGATGGGACCTGGATAAATTGAAGGAACCTGAGGTTCTTAAAAATTTCAGAGGGAGCTTTAGGCAACAATTGACAGAAACGGGGGAAATAAAACAGTAGTGGAGGAATGGGTAAAATTGAGAGATGAAATAGTGAAGGTAGCACAGGACAAAATAGGTAGGAAGGAAAGACCTACAAAAAATCCTTGGATATCACAGGAGATACTGAGTTTAATCGATGAAAGGAGAAAATATAAAAATGCAGTAAATGAAACAGGCAAAATGGAGTACAGACGACTAAGAAATGAGATTGCCAGGAAGTGCAAAATGGCTAAGCAGGAGTGGCTAGAAGGCAAATGCAAGGATGTAGAAGAATGTATAAATAGGGGAAAAATAGATACAGCCTACAGGAAAATAAAAGAAACATTTGGAGATAAGAAAAACAGCTCTATGAATATCAAGGACACTGATGGAAAACCAGTTCTCAGCTAAGAAGGGTAAGCTGAAAGGTGGAAAGAATATATAGAGGGGCTCTACAAAGGAAATGAACTTCGAGACAATATTGTAGGGAGGGAAGAGGATGTAGATGAAGATGAAATAGGAGATACTGTACTGAGAGAAGAATTTGACAGAGCCCTGAAAGACCTAAGTCGAAACAAGGCCCCTGGAATAGATGATATTCCCTCAGAGCTACTGAAGTCTCTGGGAGAACCAGCCATGACAAAATTGTTTCACCTGGTGTGTAAGATGTATGAGACAGGTGAAGTACCCTCAGACTTTAAGAAAAATGTAATAATCCCCATCCCTAAGAAAGCAGGTGCAGACAGGTGTGAAAACTACAGAACCATCAGTCTAATAAGTCATGGTTGCAAAATATTAACACGAATTATATACAGAAGGATAGAAAAGGTGGTAGAAGCCGACCTCGGGGAAGATCAGTTTGGGTTCAGGAGAAATGTAGGAACACGGGAGGCAATACTCACTTTACGGCTTATCCTAGAAGATAGATTAAGAAAAGGCAAACCTACATTTCTAGCTTTTGTAGATTTGGAGAAGGCTTTTGACAATGTTGATTGGAATAAACTCTTTAAAGTTCTGAAAAAAGCAGGAGTAAATTATAGGGAGCGTAAGGTTATTTACAACTTGTACAAAAACCAGACAGCGGTTGTCAGAGTTGAAGGGCATGAAAGGGATGCAGTGGTTGGGAAGGGAGTGAGACAGGGTTGTAGCCTTTCTCCAATTTTATTCAATTTGTACATTGAACAAGCTATAAAGGAAAGCAAGGAGAAATTTGGTGAAGGAATAAAAGTTCAGGGGGAAGAATTAAAAACATTGCGTTTTGCCGATGACATAGTAATTCTGTCAGATACAGCAAAGGACCTGGAAGAGCAATTGAATGGAATGGACAGTGTGCTGAAAGGTGCATATAAGATGAACATTAACAAGAGCAAAACTAGGGTAATGGAGTGCAGTGTAAGAAAATCAGGTGATGCTGAAGGAATTAGATTGGGAAACGAAGCAATAAAGGAGGTAGATGAGTTTTGTTACTTGGGCAGTAAAATAACAAATGATGGGCGCAGTACAGAGGATATAAAATGCAGAATGGCAATGGGTAGAAAAGCGTTTTCGAAAAAGAGAAATTTGTTAACATCGAATATTGATTTAGGCCTAAGGAAGTCCTTTCTGAGGGCATTTGTATGGAGTGTTGCCTTGTATGGGAGTGAGACATGGACGATAAACAGTGCGGACAGGAAGAGGATTGAGGCTTTTGAAATATGGTGCTACAGAAGAATGCTGAAGATTAGGTGGGTGGATCGCGTAACTAATGAGGAGGTACTGAACAGAATTGGGGAGAAAAGGAATTTCTGGCATACCTTGACTAAAAGAAGGGATAGATTGGTAGGACACATTCTTAGACATCAAGGAATTGTTAATTTAGCGTTGGAGGGAAGTGTGTGGGGAAAAAATCGCAGGGGAAGGCCAAGAGATGGATACAGTAAGCAGATTCAGACAGATGTAGGTTGTCGTTCTTATGTGGAGATGAAGAGGCTTGCTCAGGATAGGGTATTGTGGAGAGCTGCATCAAACCAGTCTCCGAACTGAAGACCACAACAACAACAACAACAGAAAAAACATATTTGGGACTCACACTACAATTTTCATATGTCAGAATTTGTAGGTACATTCACAAGACATAAGTCAACGGTTGTGTGCATTCATCTTATGAGAAATATCAATCATTTGTTTTCAGTGTTTACTTCAAATTTCTCTTTTAAGTTTCTTTAATTATTAGTACTTAAATGTGGTTATGAAATAAATAAATTACGTGTATATGTGTAGTCTTATGCGGCCAAACTACTTAGATCATTGGTCGCTTGACTTCACACTACTTAATCTTACTTAAAATAACTTAGGCAAAGTACAAACAAACATACCTATGTCCGAGGAAGGACTTGAATCTCCGACCGGACCGGCCGCGCAATTTGTGACACAAATTACATGTTTGATAATATTAATGCACAGAAGTATGAAATCACGTCAAGACTACTTCCTGCAAAAATTTCGACAAAAAAAAGTTGGCACTGAGTTTAGAAAAACAAAATTCTGGTATATTGGATTTTAACATTTTATCAAAAATTAAATGTTACTACAAAGATACAGCCATTCAAATTTACGGGCACCATAACGTTTTCCCTTCCTGAGTAAATGAGCTGCTTCTTATAGTTTCAACACCTTTTTCTTGAATGTTCTGAATATAAATCTTCACACAGACTTCTTAAGGAGGAGAGTGATACGGATATCTGATTGTAAACCCCTGCCTATTACCTTAGACCTTTTATGACTGTACTGAACAGGAGTTCCGCGTATTCCGTAATTTATATTATTACAGTTAACAGGCAATGTAATTTATAAACAACTATTGGCTGCCAATTTCGCTTCATTTTTCCTGGAAGTCTTGCAACTTGTTTCTCCCTGTTGGTTTATGCCAAGTTCGGAGTAAAAATGGTTCTATATGACTGTGATGGAAAATATAATTTATCTTTAGCATTTTTCGGTGTGTGACATTCCCTTACACATTCCGTATTTCATATATTTCTTAGATGTATTTGTAATTCGGATACAACCAAATCGTGTTGGGGTCTACGAATAAACGCTTTAAGTATGTAAAATACTCATTGCCTAATTATTAACGTTTTTTAATTGAATGTTTAAGGTTGCATCTCCTATTAAAAAGCATAGTACTATTTTTAAAGAGATGGAAGTTGCGTGATAGTGGGGTTAACTACATAGCGGTCAATTACATCAACGTATCTGTGCAGGATGCCTAATATATTTATTGCTTGCGCAGGTGTCTTGATATGCTCAGTGTTCTGAAAAATATGCTTTTAGGAGGTATGATTGTGGAAAGTCATAGTCCTGTAGTAGCAGAGACTAACTCTCCAAACATTATCACTATTAAAATACCTTTTTGTTTACAGAAGGAACACTCAACGGATTAATATGTAGTTAGAACAAGTTACTATATTGCTCTTCAGCTTGCAAAGGGTTGTGCTATTTCACTGATTTTCGTGTTATGTTGACAGTGTGGAAACTTGACAGTGCTGGACTTCTTGGTGGGCCTGTACCCAGGGAAAGCCATCAGCCGCCCCAAGGGACCCGGGTTCCGCGCAAGTGTCACTCCGCGCAAGTGTTCCAACCCCGCATTGAGTATTGTCTGCGGTTGACAAGAAAAGCCTAACCTCTCAATTGGAATCTCTATCTTTGTGCTCTATTCTCTTCTTGTACAAAGGCTATTGTATTCCTGTATGAGACAATCACCAAAATCACCTACAAACATCAGAACGCGAACAATAGTTCTCCAGTCCTTCATAATGCCGTACACGAATATGTGGTGCCAAAAAGTTCGTTCTGAAACTTCAAAAGCAAGTTACAGTAACGAAATTTCCAATTTACAGCAAAAATACCGCTTTCATAAGCAACTTTTTCTTCCTCTCTGCATTATAACACCGAACCGTAGCACAACAGTAAGTCTTATTTTCAATGTTACATAAACATGTCTTCCGGAAACTGTTGTCTTCCTCCCAACAGTAAACGACATACTATTTAAAGTCATACTGTCAGTTTATCAACTGTGACTAAAATATGGAAAGAGTTTTTCAGAGCAGTCACAAATATTTGTTGAATGACATAAATTACTTAATTGAAAGGCACGTTTCTTGTCAGAAATTTAATTTTCAGGCTTCAGAAACACTACAAAACATTTAAGACAAGCAAACATTTTTTTACAGGTTGTTTAGTACATTAGTGGAATGTGTTATATGCGTCACGCAACGAAAGAAAAGGATAATTTAATATAGTTCGCTGTTCATATATATATTAAACTGGCTTAAACCCGTGGCTCCGCTCGCGTGTTGGTTGATTATAATAGATAAGCTATCTTACAGTAGTGTGCTATCAGACTGGTGTTGAAGGATGAAATGAAATACAATACCTTCTTTAATCAACATTCAAATAAAAAAAATTATGTGAAGTGCTTAATGATCTATATAAATGTGAATGTCGGTTCGGTGTACGTTTATCCCAGGCATGTTGTCTGAATGTGACCCATTAAAAGTGGATGTATTGTTATAATATGTTTAAAGTAGCGCAATGCACATTTATCTACGAAGTTTAAATAAAAATTAAATTAATGTCATTAATTTCACTCATTTTTGAGGATATGTAGTCGATAAAGCGGAACTGAAAACTATTCCTAACAGATTGCAGAAGTCTACGCACTTACCATTTATCAGGAAAGTAAGTAGTGTAGTTCAAATCACACTTAAAAATGCACTCGTTTCGAAGAATACAATCACGAAATTCAATAATAATCATTGTAATAATATCACAGATAGATCACTTGATGTAATGCGCGAAAAATCAAATCGATTTTTTAAAGAGATGTATTAAAAGAAATATCTTTTTTTTATTGCTTTATTTATTTATTCTTATATTTCCTTATTCGTATGCTTATCCTTACAGAGAAAGAGCTGAAGACATTGTAGCACGCATAGATGAAAGATATGGTCTGTGGCATCACGTTTCGCTGTATGTAACCATCTTGCTATAAAGTCACATACGTCATCGCTGGCTTTCAGTCCGAATTTCAACCACCATATCTTCCACCCACTTATTGCTATCGGCATGGAACTGCTATGGTGTACAACGGGAGACTTCGGTCAACAATTACACACAGACCATTTGTTTGCGTTCTGTAGTTTTCGCTGCAGAGCGAAATATTAATACGCACACACGTAGAATTTTATATACACCGATAACTTTTCATCCGAATATATATACTCCACCCTTTTATCATCATCAACCCCAAGCAACAATGCAACCAATAAAACTATTTTCAAAGATTAAACTTAATTTTCAAAGAGTAATTATTGTTCCGCATGCCGCGTTATATTCTTCAAATTACTAAATATCTATCAGTTTGCTATAAAACCGTGCCTAAAGCCTTCCTCAGGTATAAATTAGTAACTGTACAAATATTTAAGTCTCTGCGTCTTGTCGTTCGGACGTGATAAGCGTACACGGAACAGACATTCACATTAATATACATAGATAAAATGCTATCCGATCGCCTTCCCCGGGTAGATATTAGTAACTGTGCAAATTTTTAGCTCTTTATGTCTTGTGGTTCAGACGTGATAAACGTACACCGAACAGACATTCACATTTATAGATATAGATAATTACTCACTTTAGTCAGGAGATGTGGCTGTTTGCTTGTTTAAGTTCATTTAGATGCAATGCTTGTTTTTCGAGATGGTCAAAACTATTTATAAAGAACACTTATATTGTGACATCACAGTCAACTTTGTTAGGCAGCAGAGACAAGATGCGGTCAAAACAAAACCAGTTTCTCGAGTTACGACTTACAGTTAAGGGAGCACAGTGATCTAGGATTTATTTATTTCGATATGCCTATAATCCTAGTCGCCTACCACGGATAGACCATTTATGAACATAGTTAATAATTTCTATCAACAGTGAGCATCTTCTGACTTCAGTATTTACCCGGACCTGAAGATGGACATTAATGACAAAATTTAATTACGTCATAAAAACATGTATATCTACATAATTACTGTGCAAATGACATTTACGTGCCTGGCAGAGGGTTCATCGAATGGGTTTCATATTATTTCCCCGTCGTTATATTCTCTAACAGTGCTCGAGATAAAAAAAAAAAAAAAAATAATAAATAAAAAAAATAAAAAAAAAAAAAAAAAGGAAAAAAGCACCATCTTTCCATTTTCGATTCGATATCTCGTATATTATTATTATGATCTGGCTATCCTACTTAAGTGGGTGTTAACAAAAAAATGTTCGAAATCGGAAGAGTTGATGAAAGAACTTTCACAAACTGATCTCACCGCAACGAATAAGGTCTTTCATTAAATGATTTCCACCCTACTCCATTTCCCTGACAAAACGAGCTGGCCTTCTCTGAGCTCTTTGTATCTCCTGCCTCAGTCCCATCTGCTGTGAATCTCACTATGCACAGCAATACTCCAAAATAGGATGCACGAGTGTAGTGTAGGCTGTTTCTTCATTAGAAGTGTTGCATTTTTAAGGGTTATTACCAATGAAATGCAGCCTTTGTTTCTCTTCCATCACAATGTTCTGTGTGTTCTTCCGAATGTAAGTTGTTCTTAATTGCTGTTCCTAGATATTTAGTTGAATTCAGGGCCTTTATGTTTGAGTGATTTATCGCGTTAATGAAGATTAACATATCTATATCGCTTGAAAGTTGCTCTTGATCTTGTGGTCACTTTACTGACGTATGAACAACAGCATCATCCGCGAACAGTTCAACAGATATGCTCAGATTGTCTCCTTAGTCGTCTATAAAGACAAGGGATAGTGAAGACCCCATAAACTTCCCCGGGGAAACACCAGCTATCACTTCTGTCAGTTAAGTCCCTTGGATTTACAAACATTTTAAAATTTGATTTGACGGTATTCCATGAACACGCAATTTCATTAGAAGCCGCTTGTACAGTGTCAAACGTTTTGCGCAAATCTAGAAATATGAAATAGATTTGAAATCTCTTTCCAGCACTCATCACTTCATATGTGTAAAGACCTACCTGTGTTTCAGAACAGTACTTTCAGAATCCGTATTGACTATGGCTGTAATAGGTACTTCTCTTCGAGATTCGTGGTCGCTGACTGTATTTGTAAGAAAATATATTTTGTTACTATTTTTCGGAAACTTAGTTCCGAGAGCTGGTGTTTACGAAATATTTTTGGATTTTCCACGTTAAGCGATTCACTCTCCATCTGCTTTCTTAATCTCTCGCACGTTTAATCTATACATCTTATGAAATAGGCTGTATGTGTGTAGTGGGTATGCGTGTATGTATGTATCCTCCACATCTCATCCTAAACTAATGGACCGATTTCAACCAAACTTGGTACACATGTTCCTTACTACCAGGAAACAATCGCTGTCGGGGTAAGAATCACCCACGACACATACGTAAGGAGATATGACAAACAATGACAGTTGTGGAAAATAGGCCGCATCATGCGATAATATTCTACATCTTCTCCTAAACTAATGGACCGAATTCAACCAAATTTGGTACAAATATTCTTTAGGTCTGTAATCATTATCTATGACTGCAAAAGCTACCTACGATACATAGTTAATACGATATCACGTCATAAGCAAAGAAAATTGCCCTATCATGCAATAATATTCTACATCTTCTCCTAAACTAATGGACCGAATTCAACCAACTTTGGTACAAATATTCTTTAGGTCAGTAATCATTTTCTATGGCTGCAAAAGCTACCTACGATACATAGTTAAAACGATATCACGTCATAAGCAAAGAAAATTGTCCTATCTTGCGGTGCGTGATTGCGTAATTTCATTCGTTAACTATTTGACAATGAGAAGACTTAGCGACTTGCAATAAACTTTGAACATAATTTCAAATCTTTCCGAAACTTTATCTCACTGACAACTCCAACAATATCATAAAAGGTAAAAAGTTTATCGCTTACTACTTTCCGATGTTCGTGATGCATATCTACGGCATTTGGCATGACGTAACAAGTTGTTACTTCTGCACTGTATATTTTAATCTCGAGACAATTCAGAGACAGCACACATAAATACCACTGAGTGTTCCTTCGATTGTACATCACAGTTCGACATATAGCTCATGAGATACGAAATCATAAACAATTTGGTTAATGAAAAACAGCATCGTCACGCATGATGTTTCAATTTATTACGTCTTTTCTGCTAACACTATTCACGACATATTTTGCAGACATTAGGCACATATACCACTGAATGTGCCTTCGAATTTACATCACAGTACGACACATATTTCATTAGATGGCGTCATAAAAAAAGGACATTTCCGAAAAGCTGCTACACATGCGCTATTTTTCCACATCTCCTACTAAAATATTGGACCGATTTTAACAAAACTTTGTACGCATGCTGCTATCAGATAATAATCTCTGTGGAGTTAACACCTGTGAGATATATTTCAGAAGACATCACGTCGTAAACAATGAATCACAAAAACTTGCCCATCACGCAACGAGTGATTTACGGGACTTCATTCATCCACTGTTTATTCATTAAATAGTTTCCTAATATTACACTCTACAAATCGGGAAAATTATATTATTTTAGGACACACAGTCAAGGACATATGATGTCATAAACATTGGAAACGAAACTAAAATGGACAGATAGAAAGGTAGAAGTCGACGGTCAGAATGGGAAGAACGAGATGCAATAAGATAAGAAATGAATAAATACATGTAGTTCATGAGATATGACGACACAAACAATTAGGTTCATGCAAAACCACCACATCAGTACGAAGTTTTCTATTTATTACGTCTTTACTACTAATTCAATTCGCGACATCCACTACTGCCCATTAAAACTGCAGTACCAAGAAGAAATGCAGATGATAAACGGGTATTCATTGGACAAATATATTATACTAGAACTCACGTGTGATTACATTTTCACGCAGTTTGGGTGCATAGATCCTGAGAAATCAGTTCCAAGGACAAACAACCTCTGGCCGTAATAACGGTCTTGATATGCCTAGGCATTGAGTCAAACAGAGCTTGTATGGCGTGTACAGGTACTGATGCCCATGCAGCTTCACCGCGATACCACAGTTCGTCAAGAGTAGTGACTGGCGTATTGTGACGAGCCAGTTGTTCGGCCACCATTGACCAGACGTTTTCAATTGGTGAGAGATCTGGAGAATGTGCTGGCCAGGGCAGCAGTCGAACATTTTCCGTATCCAGAAAGGCCCATACAGGACCTGCAACATGTGGTCCTGCATTATCCTGCTGAAATGTAGGGTTTCGCAGGGATTGAATGAAGGGTAGAGCTACGAGTCGTAACACATCTGAAATGTAACGGCCACTGTTCAAAGTGCCGTCGATGCGAACAAGAGGTGACCTACACGTGTAACCAAATGCACCCCATACCATCACGCCGAGTGAAATGCCAGAATGGCGATGACGAATACACACTTCCAATGTGCGTTCACCGCGATGTTGCCAAACACGGATGCGACCATCATGATGCTGTAAACAGAACCTGGATTCATACGAAAAAATGACGTTTTGCCATTCGTGCACCCAGGTTCGTCGTTGCGTACACCATCGCAGGCCATGGTCTCCGAGCCGATAGTCCATGCTGCTGCAGACGTCGTCGAATTGTTCGTGCAGATGGTTGTTGTCTTGCCAACGTCCCCATCTGTTGACTCAGGGATCGAAACGTGGCTGCACGATCGTTACAGCCATGCGGATAAGATGCCTGTCATCTCGACTGTCATTGATACGATGTCGTTGGGCTCCAGCACGGCGTTCCGTATTGTCATCCTTGAATCCACCGATTCCATATTCTGCTAACAGTCATTGGATCGCGACCAACGCGAACAGCAATGTCGCGATACGATAAACTACAATCGCGGTAGGCTACAATCCGACCTTTATCAAAGTCGGAAATGTGATGGTACGCATTTCTCCTCCTTACAAGAGGCATCACAACAACGTTTCACCAGGCAACGCCGGTCAGCTGCTGTTTGTGTATGAGCAATCGGTTGGAAACTTTCCTCATGTCAGCACATTGTAGGTGTCGCCACCGGCGCCAACTTCGTGTGAATGTCCTGAAAAGCTAGTGATTTGCATATCACAGCATCTTCCTCCTGTCGGTTAAATTTCGCGTCTGTAGCACCTCATATTCGTGGTGTAGCAGTTGTAACGGTCAGGAATGTATTTTGCAGCCAGTATGCAGATATACTTCTGAATATACATTCGAAATTACTTCATAATATACACATAGTTCAGGAGATATGACGTTTAGAAGAATTAAGTGCATGAAAATCCGCCCCATGGCACATGAGTTTGTAATTTTCGACGTCTATATACTACCAACTCTATTGGCAATACATTTCCTAGTAAGTCAAAGAATAACGCTCATGAAGAAACCGCCCCATCACCCATCAGATTTTACTCTATCAATTCCCTATTACTAACAGAATTGCAACAGATTTCACAGAGGAGCCTCCTTACAGTATTTATAGCAATGAATATATACCTGCAAAATTACATCATTGTGCAACAAAAAGGTCAATAGATATGACGTAGTAAATTAATACTGCGGTAGGTAAAAACATGTCACATAATGTACCGCGTTTTAATACACTTCTTATTTCCTACTAAGACACTACTGCATTCCACTCAGCTTAAGGATATTTCTGAAATCTGACTGTGCTGTTGATATCTTTGAACGGTGAAGTGCAAACGGCTGCATGCGAAAGCACTAGCTCTGTAGAAATGAGACAGAGGCGCATAGCCAAACGCAGCAGAACGGGATCGCTACATACCGATTCGACTACAACAGTGCATAACAATAAGGAAAGAAAAACTAAATGAAGATGTTCGTGGCTATTTCAGGTTAGAATACAGGGAGACGCCATTAAGTTGAAAAAGTGAAGCCTGCCTTAGCCATATTGTTAAATATTAGTATTGTAGAGCTGATGTTTCTTATCACTTAAAACAGGAACATTTGTTTATGATTAAGAAAAATGCAACCAGCCACTTTCACTTGAAATGGTGCTGTTTATTCCATTAAAAAATTTCAAAAATCAGGTGTCTATAAAGTAACTTGCAACTCATGTCGAAGATTATATATTGGTCAAACTGGACGAAGCTTCACAACAAGATTTAAAGAACACATGGACGCACTCCGCCTTAATAACTTAAACAAATCCAGCTTTGCCGCACACCTTGTCCAACAGAGTAATTCTGCAGATTAAATTCACAAGAAGCTCCAAATCCTCAATTTTGCCAACAAAGGTATGAAACTTGACCTTCTTGAAGAAACTGAAATCCTCATCGGCACAAATACAGCATCCAACAACCTGCTTAATGATCAGACTGAACTAAAAAACTAAATTTTCCTCCAAAACTCTGAGAATTTACTAATGTAAAGAAACTAATTCATCAAAAGCCCTTCCCTCCCCCCCTTCCCACCCTCACAATACACCCCTTCCACTCATGACAGCTCTTTCATATGCTTCTGATAAGATCAAAACACTACCAAAGAGCAAATGCATAATTGCTTTACCCACATATGAATACCTATTCCTTCTATTCTACAATAATAGAATAAAAGTATTCCTACTGTGATTTAAACACAGTAAACAGAACCTAGTCTTTACCAATATTCTAGGAGACACTAGTGTATGAATAAATATAAGCAATACTACGAATTTTATTCTTGTTCTTTAAACTGGTTGTAAACATTCATACTAAGACCACAGAGTCAGCACCAAACTTGACACTTAAAATGATCCTGTAACATGCTCCATCTGGAGATGACCCTGAAAAGGTTCGAAAACCGATTAAAGGAATAAACAGCACCATTTCAAGTGAAAGTATTTTTCTTAAATGATATTGAAATTAACACTTACGGGTTCTGGAACGTCCGTAATGGATAATCTAAACAGGAATATTTGATGTTCACATGTTAGGATACGAATGTAAATGTGGCTTAAAATTTAGCAAAATAAATATTGCCGACAGACAGGAATGACCTCAGTAATTGGATGAAAAGCCGCACGTATGAAAACATGGTTAACAAAAAATCAATAAATCTCCCCATGGTCCAAAATGTAGGTACGAAGTATTTCCTGACGTTTCATTGCATTATTTACTTTGGTACACGAATTTTGTCTACATGATCTTCTTTGCCCTTTGGGAGAGACGCGGTACTCTTACCATTGTGGTAAAATTTTAGTTACCGTGTAGCGGCGTAGTGTGCTGCGTGGCAATGTTGGCAGCGGCCGGAGCCCACCAATCGCAGCATACATGGAGACAGTCAGTCAGGTACTACGCTATTTTGTCAAATGTTGACATATTGAGAAACGTGGTCGTGGTCTTAAAATGTTTATAATAAAAAACAGCTACCAACCACAAGTATGGTTATAAAATATTAATTTATTTTAACCATGGCCGGTTTCGTAATTTTTTTTTTCACAAATCCTTTATCACATATTGTATTGCTTACAAGCTGTGGCCTCGTTTTTATGTTAAAGATGTACTGCCCTCAGATAGAAAAAATTTGCTTTATGCGCTATTTGACGAGTTTGTACAATGGGTTATTTATATTACTCGATATCTACGCCTTTGTTAAGGATTTTTCATTTAATGACACATGAGGTGTGACAAAAAGTTACGTGTCATGTGTCTTCTTATAACGTTTCGTCTTCTGTTTTCATCAGTTATTTTAATAACTGTCTTTTTCCGCGCATGTATTGCGTGGGTCCAGTTTAATGTTGTGTCATTAACATAATGTAGCACCATTCTTTGGAGGCAGCACAAACAACAAACACATACAAAACGTGACACAGCTTCACAACGAAAATGTAAACAATACAAAGATATTATTGCCATACAGATGCTAGGCTACAGATACATTTCGACCAAGGAGGTTAAAATAAGGGGAGACGGCGCTACTATAAAAAGCTTATCTGTCGACTGAAGGCAGTTCGCCATCTTGCGGAATCAACGAAATATGATTCAGACGAAAGCACTGTGTGGTTCTTGTCATATTAACTTTCACAGATTTAAATAATTATCATTTCTGGTACAAGTTTGATATAGTACACTTCTGTGAACAAATACAGACCTTCCAGATAGGTGAACTGTGATTTATTAACACAAAATTATTGGCTCCGTAAATGGCGACGACGGCTTCACTTTCGTAGCATTTAAGGGGATCTCCACCTATTCTAACCTCCTTGATTTCGACTTTATGCCTATGTTGAAATATGTCTCTGCTTTACAGTAAAATTAATTTAAACATAGAGTTCTGGACTAAAATTATTTGCCGTATTTTATAATATTGCACTTTTCTAAGTGGCTGACACAACATATACAATGATTACATATGAATAAAATGGATAACTTGGTGAAGCGTAAGAGAGGAGCAATTGTAGTGACATGAAAGCCCATGATTATACTGTTGATTATTTGTTCAATTTTACTGTTGTTAGAGTACTGATACACTGTAGGTTCATGGCTATGATGAAATTCACCTTTCCTTAACTAACAAACTTAAGCATGGAATTTTAGGAGCAAAATTATTTTTAATGCCTTATAAAAATCAGTTACTAGCACGTAACAGTTCTTTTGTCTTCGTAATAAATAATATTGTTTTTAGAAATCTTCCCATTCCATTTTTATGTGGTGTGGTACAGCAATCGTGTTAATTCGAATTCTTGAATAAAAGAATGTCTTGATTGCAAAAACTTTTTATTTAATGACGCTTTTCGCCCGCTTAGGGCACCGTCAGATATCTCACCAAGAAGAAAAATAAAACAGAACTTGCAATATTCACATGACAATAGTTCAAAAATGGAAAAAGATTTTGTTTAGCTACCAATCTGAAACTGGTAATAAGGTAATATTACTAGTTTCAGATTATTTTTTAGCTGATTTTTCATTTTTTTCTTTTTTTTTTTAAATATTGTCATGTAAATATTGTAAGTTCTGTTTCATTTTTCTTCTTTGTCAGATATCTGAAGATGCCCTAACCGGGCGAAAAGCGTAATTAAATAATAAATTTTCGCAATCAAGACATTTTTTTATTCAAGAACTAGCTGAAACCCGGCGTTTTCCGGGTATTTATTTATTTATTCCTGCCTTGAGTTAGTACTTCTCCTATTCCTTCTCTCTCTGTCCGTCTTCCTTCGTTTAATACCATTATCGGAGAATATATAAGAAATAATGACGTTTTCCTTTTCCGAGGCATGTTGTCTGAATGTGATCTATTAAAAGTAGACGTACTATTGTAATATGCGTAAAGTAACGCAGTGCACATTTATCCTTTAAGTTTAAATAACAATTAAATTAATTTCACTCATTTTTGAGGAAATATCGCTGATAAAGCGGAACTGAAAAATATTCATATCAGAATGCAGAAGTCTATGCCCTTACCGTTTATCAGGAAAGTAAGTAGGTAGATCAAGTCACACGTAAAGATGCACTCGTTTCAAAGAATCCAATCACGAGATTAAACAATAATGATTGTAATAATATCACAGATCCATCACTTCATATAATGCGTGGAACGTCAAATCGAGTTTTTTGAACGAGATGTATTAAAAGAAATTTCTTTTTTTACTTCTTTATTTATTTATTCTTATATTTCCTTATTCGTATGCTTATCCTTACAGCGAAAGAGCTGAAGACATTGTAGCACGCATAGACCAAAGATATGGTCTGTGGCATCACGTTTCGCTGTATGTAAACTCCTTGCTAAAGAGTCGCAAACGTCATCGCTGGCCTTCCGTCCGATTTTTTTATAATTTGACGACTTTCAACCACCATATCTTCCACATCTTACACACAGATCGTTAGCGTTCAGTAGTTGTCGCTGCATAGCGAAATATTGACACACACACACACACACACACACACACACACACACACACACACGTAGAATGTTATATACACCGATAACTTTCCATCCCAACATACTCCACCCTTTTACCATTGTCAACCCTCAAGCAACAATGCAACCAATAAAGCCATTTTCAAAGCGTAAATATAATTTTCAAAGAGTAATTATTGTTCTGCATTTCGCGTTATATTCCTCAAATTACTAAATATTGCTATAAAACCGTGCCTAAAACCTTCCTCAGGTATAAATTAGTAGCTGTACAAATATTTAAGTCTCTGTGTCTTGTCGTTCGGACGTGATAAGCGTACACTGAACAGACATTCACATTAATATACATAGATAAAAGCTATCCGATCGGCATAAATCGGTGCCTAAAGCCTTCCCCGTGTAGACATTAGTGACTGTACAAATTTTTAGCTCATTATGTCTTGTGGTTCTGACGTGATAAACGTACACCGAACAGACATTAACATTTATAGATATAGATTAATATTGTTATCATACTGGAAAAAATGGGTATATACACGGGCAATACCGGGTTTAGCAGCTAGTAGAAAATATACTCGGGGGAAGCGGGCGTTCTAATAATGCGCATCGTTAGCCTTTAGAGTTGCATGCGTTGTTGCTGCTGTTGTCGTTGTTTTCTCTGCTATACGCGAGCGATAGTATCCGCGTTTCTCCAACCTACGAACGCCCGGCCTGCATTAATTTACAACGCCAGCCAGTATTTATCTCTGCGCGGACTGCAGTGTAAAATCCTCACATTTTTAAGCGGCGATTTAGAAGTGGCGGCTATAGTCCCCATACGTCAGGCGCAGCCGGGAAGATAGAGTATAAGGCGAAGCCGTGTGCAGCGGCAGTTGCTGACTTCTTTATCAGGAGCCTGCGTGCCGGGAATTTAATGCCCATGAATACCAAATGAAAATGGGAGAAGGATTACAGGATGTTAAATCGCCTGGAAAACCCTAAAGGTGGTCGTTAGCGTGAATGACCCGTGAACACTAAATTAAGGCGACTTCGGGTGCGCCGTCGTGGTAGAGGTAAAAGTTGGAGAGGTAGAATAAAAAATAAAAAAAAAAAAAAAAAGAGGAGAAGAAAAGGGGAAGAGCGAAATAAATTATAATTCGAATGTAATATTCTTCGAGCTCCGACCGCAGTATGGTGCCCCGTGGGTAGGAGACCAAGGACGGGGCGAGGGAATTATGATCTCAAGAGGTTCGCTTCGCGGGGACACATTAAGATGAGATACAGCGCGGTGTTGGGGCCTGTGTATTTCGTGGCAGCTGCATGATCTCTTACTAGCGCGCGGCAGTAAGGCTTTCAGGAGGTGAAATACTGGAGAGCGGCAAAGAAGTGTTTGGGTTAAGAGGGAGGCAGTGTGTGTGTGTGTGTGTGAGAGAGAGAGAGAGAGAGAGAGAGAGAGAGAGAGAGAGAGAGAGAGAGAGAGTAAGAGAGAGAAACAAACAGAGAGAGAGAGTAAGAGAGAGAAACAAACAGAGAGAGAGAGAGAGAGAGAGAGAGAGAGAGAGAGGGAAAGACAGAGAGCAAGAGAGAGAGTGAGAGAGAGAGAAATAAAGAGAGAGAGAGAAAGAGAGAAAGAGAGAGAAACAAACAGAGAGAAACAAACAGAGAGAGAGAAACAAAGAGGGAGACAGAGATAGAGAGAAATGCAGCAGTAACATAGGCGCAAACTGAAAAGAACGATAAGTAACAGATGGCTTGTAACAGTAATTGTAAAAGTAACGAAAAAGGTGAATCCATATGTATTCTTTACTGAAAGGTGCAGTATTCATTACAAATGTATCATTAGTCATCTATTTCTATAAATGTGAATGTCTGTTCGGTGTACGCTTATCACGTCCGAACGACAAGACGCAGACACTTAAATATTTGTACAGTTACTAATTTAAATCTGAGGAAGGTTTTAGGCACGGTTTTATAGCGATCTGAAAGATATTTAGTAACTTGAAGAATACAACGTGAAATGCGGATAATAATTACTCTTTGAAAGTTTTATTTACTCTTTGAAAATGATTTTATTGGTTGCATTGTTGCTTGAGGGTTGATAATGAGAAAAGGGTGGAGTATATTGGGATGGAAAGTTATCGGTGTATATAAAATTCTACGTGTGTGTGTGTGTGTGTGTGTGTGTGTGTGTGTGTTAATACTTCGCTCTGCAGCGAAAACTACAGAACGCAAACGAATGGTCTGTGTGTAATTGTTGCCCGAAGTCTCCCGTTGTACACCATAGCGGTTCCACGCCGATAGCTATAAGGGGGTGGAAGATATGGTGGTTGAAAGTCGTCAAATTATAAAAAAATTTGGACTGAAGGCCAGCGATGACGTAGCGACTCTATAGCAGAGAGGTTACATACAGCGAAACGTGATGCCACAGACCATATCTTTCGTCTATGCGTGCTACAATGTCTTCAGCTCCTTCTCTGCAAGGATAATCATACGAATAAGGAAATATAAGAATAAATAAATAAAGTAGTGAAAAAGAAATTTCTTTTAATAAATCTCTTATAAAAAATCTATTTGACGTTTCGCGCATTCCATCAAGTGATCGATCTGTGATATTATTACAATCATTATTGTTGAATTTCGTGATTGGATTCTTCGAGACGACTGCATTTTTGCGTGTGATTTGATCTACACTACTTACTTTCCTGATAATGTTAATTAAAAATGTTTGTTTCTAAAGAAGGTATTGTATTTCATCTCATCCTTCAAAACCAGTATCATAGCACACTACTGAAAGATAGCTTAGCTGTCATAATCAACCAACACGCGAGCGGAGCCGTGGGTTTAATTACTTTCTATAAGGCAATATCATAGAAAAATAACTTTAATCCTGAGATTTGCAGTCAATTATATAACAAACAAATAATGCCCGAAACAGGCAAAACACACGATGACATCCACCTAGCTAGGAAAGACAGAATACATCCCAAAATTAAAACACATACGGACAACGTAGGTAAAATTTTCATCAACTTTAACGAACATTTCAAAAACACCAGAATAAAACCCCGCCTTTCGCAGTGACAACAATTTCAGCGCAAAACTACGCTTCGCAACCACCAAAAATTCCCCATACTTAGAACCAGGAATTTACAAAATCGAATGTGACAACCGTAATAGATTTTACATTGGTGAAACAGGAGTTAATTTCATAACAAGAATTCGTGAAGGTGTAGGAAGAAGCGAAAATTACAAGTGTTAAAATTGCACAACGATTTTACATAAAATACCAATGGGATTAGAAACAAATATTCTGGAGGAAATTGAAATAATATTCACACTAAAAATTATGCAAGTGAAATACATTGATTTCAGACAAAAAATATGTAGTTAATTTTGTTGACTTCGTTGATGAAAAAAGCTGAGAATCAAAGATACAATCAGTGAGGTTAGAATACAGGGAGACGCCATTACACTGAAAAAGTGAAGCCTGCCGCCTCCATTTTGCTATGTTTTGGAGAAATTTTCGTATTGTAGAGCTAACGTTTTATGTCACTTAAAACAGGATAAAACTTCCAACGGTTTTGCCGTGATGTACAACGTGTTAAAAGAGTGCAAATTAGCAGTTAAAAAGTAAGTTTTCAAATTTGTTATGATGTCTATTTATTAGTCTACTATTTATTAAAGAAAGTATACTGTTTGGAAGTACATACTTTGTAGTGACTGTCAGATCAATGCATTAACAACAAGGGGGGTCAACTTAACGCATAGTTTTAAAGGAGAAATAGCATTCCGAAACTGACCAAGATGGCGGACAGACTTCAACTGATGTATGTGCTCGGCATAGATAATGCCATCTCCCTTTATTCTAACCTCCTTGTATACAATAAACAATCAGAGATAGCTAAAAACATAATCATCCTAGGCGAATATAAACATTCAAAATGTTCAAATGTTTGTATAGTCTATGGGACTTAACTACGGGGTCATCAGTCCCTAAACTTACAAACTACTTACGAACTAGAATGGCACAAATATCCATGCCCGAGTGGGGATTCGAACCCCCCACCGTATTGGCCGTGCAGCCGTGACTGGTGCGCCGCAGTCCCCTCGGCCACCGCGGCCAGCGACCAAAATGTTGAGGTCATCAGCTCCCCGGTGGAGAGGGGAAGTAGTGAGTATAGGAAGGGACGAGAAGGGAATGGAGGTTAAGTCCAGGGAAGAAAGAAGGAAGGAAGGAAGTCTGGATTAGCTCGGGACCCAGGCTCGCCACGCAAGCAGTCACGAAAGAACGGTGAGCACACTGGGGGAAGTCTTTTCTGAAGTTATGTCTGCGTGTTGTGTAACCTTATGCGGGAATCAAACGTGGACGATACGTAGTTTAGACAAGAAAAGGATAGAATCTTTTAAAATGTGGTGCTATAGACGAATGCTGAAAAGGCTAGAAAATAAGTAGAAATCGTAACTGACGAGAAGGTACTGAAGAGAAATGGAAGCAAAATAAATTTCTGGCATATCTCGACTGAAAGAAAGGATCGATTGGTGGGAGACATTCTGAGACATCAAGCAGTTGTCAGTTTAACTCTGGCGCGAAGTGTGTGGAGTAGAAATCTCAGAGAGAGAGAGAGAGAGAGAGAGAGAGAGAGAGTTGAATACGGTGTCGGGTTATAATATATGTGAGTTGCCGTTCTTATGAGGAGATGAAGAGGCTTACTAAGGATAGAGTAGGGTGAAGAGTTGCATCAAACAGTCTCGGGACTTAAGATCAAAACAACAACATACCTAAAGGCGGGCAGACGCCGCACATTTTTCAAATTAATTTTTATCAATATGTAAACACTTAAATCGCAATACAAATAGGCAAGATTGATGGTTTGAACATTGTATTTTATTATAGATACCATCGCATTACAAAAAACTTTATAACAAACGAACATTCTTATGGTGTACAATGGCTTGCAAATTTCAGTTAATTAGCAAGTGGCGGGCAAGATGCCGCAGAAGGGGGGGGGGGACAGATGGCCAATGGAAAAATACATTGAAAATGACATTTTCAGTTTTGTTTCTCAAGTTTACTTTTAAGTCGTCCACACAAATAACACACGTTCAACCAAGTATGATAATGGTCCACACCCTGGTTTCTTGAAATTGTTCGTTCTGATATATTTTTCATTCGAGCTGCATTCCTTTTAGCATAACCTTCGTCTTCGACTAGTCTCACTGCCACTAATAGATCTTCTGCAGTCAGTTTTCTCCTGTCTGTTGTGCTAATGCGTTTTCTCGGCATTTTTCTGTAAAACAAAAACGTATGGACTTCTGTTAGCATTGCAAGCACTGCGGCATCTGTCCCACAGTAATGGTGCGTAGTCTGTCCGTTTTCGCACCCTCATTTTCAGAAAGATGTTATCGGAAGAAGCCATTACTCGACCGACATAACCTACAATGTTTCTACCGCACAATCTAAATACAAGTTATAAGCTACTAGGCGCATATCCACTAGTACACACTATTAAAAAGGAATCGTTACAAATTTCCTCGACTTACCTTGGTCTCGAAATTCGATTTTCTTAAATTTCTCCTCTATTATCCGCTCCTGAACTACAAAAACTTGGGAGTAAGCTGATCTCACCAGACGTTACAACAACAATGAGCGTCGCGCGCCCAACAATGCGTTCTGACGAATTTCTTGCAAGTGCGGCGTCTGACCCTGCGCGTCGAATTGTGTATTTGTGTCGATATTTTGCTAATCATTATACAAAAATAAATACTAACATTTAATGAGTTAGCATAACATATAATTTATTCTCACCTAATGTTTCTTTCAAACGTGCAGCGTTCTGGAAAGAACTTAGAAGGAAAAATGCTTACATCAGTTATAATACAATAATAGCAGTGAAGAATGAAGCGTTCAGTGCGTCGTCACAAAACGCATAATAGCGTTTCATTATGACCTTCGCTGCTATTTGGCGGAACGAGTTTCAGAGTTCAGTAAAAGTCAAGAGAGATGTTCTGCTACCCGTAACTGACACTGAATTACGCAATCACCCGAAATAAGGGCACTTTACCGTACTAGTGAAACACCTGGTTGATTTGAAAGTGATACGCAATCATCACGCAGAGGACACATTCAGCATTGTCTCTGAAACAATATATGTCATACGATTGTTTAAACACCACTATCGCCAAAACCTACGGAGGTTCGCTGGTAGGGACATTTCCTAGAGTACGTACGGTACCTGAAGATGGATTTGCATGAAAATGCGAAACTTAGTTTAACTTGGTTTAAAAATTTATATACCATACTTGTGGCTGGGCATAGTTTTTAAATATAAGCTTTGTTATGTCCACCATGATTGATGTAAATTGAACGCCATATTTTTAGTTGAAAGCTTTTAATATTACAGAGCATTAAAAGATACTACGATAATATAAAAACAGTTATATATTTTTGTCAACGTCACAGCGTTCATTTAATGAAATAAATCGCAATTAGCTATCACTTATGACATCACAGTACTAGGTTTAGATTGAACAAATAGGCGGTGGTAATAGGAAAGAGACAGCGTGGCGAATGGAGATTCGGGTGTGGCGGGAGACGTGCAGGGAAGAGTCCTCTGCAGTCGGGCTGGTCACTGTGTCCTCGGTGGCGGAGTGCCTCGTAAGCAGGAGATCCCGGGTTCGTATCCAGGACGGCCACAAATTTTCATTCGCCGTACTTTGGTGTTCCATCTAAACCTAGTACAGTGATGCCGTAAGTGTTTTCAAATTGCGATTTATTTCATAAAAAACAGTGTAATTACAAATTTGAATTCGACACATGTGATCAGACTACTTCATAAGAGTATTATCGTCAGAATAGGCGGCAGTTCACTTTCTGGACGTTGGTTGTGAGATTGTGCTCATTTTTTGGTATTGTTGGGGAAAATGGAAGCCAACTGGGATTACTTTGAACAAATAAATATCTATTCATTTGTGTTGCGTAATTTTAACTTCAAATTGAGTTGAGTGGCTGTAGCTGGTTAAAGCCGTAAATGTTGTTCCTCTTTCATATTTCTAACACATCTATTTATTATCTTCTAATTTTTAAAGAAAAATCTATAATAAACGTGAAGCTAATTGTTATCTAGCGCTTATCTGAATCTTAATTAAAACTGAAACCCCGTTCTAGACTCTTTAACAGTCTTTCTCACATCTGCTTTGAATAAGTAGTATTCAATATTTTTTCACTCTAAGTCGTCCAGTTGAAAGCTGAACACACTTGGACATGTTTCAAAATGTTCAAATATTTGTAAAGCTTATGGGACTTAACTGCGGGGTCATCAGTCCCTAAACTTAAAAAAAAAATACTTATGAACTACCTTATACTAAAGAAGGCACAAACATCCATGCCCGAGGGGGAATTCGAACCTCCGACGGGTAACGACCTCGCGCACGCAGTATAGCGCCTCAATGCGCTCGGCCGTTCCACCGCGGCTGGGACATGTTTAGTTTATGTTTGTTACACTTAATCATGTTTAGTTTATGTTTTGTTAAACAAACTCGAGAGGAAGAAAACTGTTTCAGCAAATTAGCCACATCAGAATGTACACTCATAAATCATACACTAATTACTTTCAGTGATCTGACCACTGTCAGAATGACGACCTAGTTTGCGTTGGTTGCCGCAAGGAGCGCTGTTACTCGTGTTAGATAATAATTTAATTTGGTTGACCCAGCGCATATTGTCTGAATAAAAGTGTTTTTGGTCCACTTTAGGTTCCGGTAGTAACACTAGAAGTGGGCCTTTGCGATCGTCTTTTGACAGCTCGAAATTGAAACAAAAATAACGGCTTAACCATTCACCTGACACTAAAATTGAATAACCTAATTTGTAGAGGAGAAAATTCTCTACAACTTTCCTCTGTGATGTTTTTTCATATCTCGTATTGTTTCAGTAATATTTGCAAAAATAACGGCGATTTTGGGATGTATGTCTGGCTGTTACGTGTTCCCACTTTTTAGATCAAACCGTTCAACCGATCGGAGCCAAATTTTACAGACATAATTGCTGGCTACCAGAGAACATATGTTCAAATGTTTGTTAAGCTTATGGGACCTAACTACGGGGTCATCAGTCCCTAAACTTACAAACTACTTATGAACTACCTACAACTAAGGACGGCACAAATATCCATGCCCGAGGGGGGACTCGAACCCCCGACCGTAGTGGCCGTGCAGACCGTGACTGGAGCGCCTCAGTCCCCTAGGCCACCGCCACCAGAGAACAGAACCTCCTTTTTTCAAATATTTCGGACAAGAAATACGTTAGTAATAAAAAAAAAAGCCGTTTGTAATGTAATTTTAATTGCATATAAACTGTTCGTCTGACGCTGAAATTGAATAACCGAATTTGTAGACCAGAAAATTCTCTACAACTTTGTTCCCTTGTATTTTTTTCATTAATCGTATAGTTTGAGACATATTTGCAAAAATAATGGGCATTTGACACCCTCCATTGAATTAACGAAAACCAGCCGTTCGAAGGTCACGTGACATTACTCGCCCAGAACTCTCTCTGGCATACGCCATCTTGCGTTGCGTATTTGATGATTTTCTTATTGTAACTTACACGTTGGCATTTCAAACCAATGGCGCACTGAAGAATTAACAAAAACAGGTCGTTCTTCGTGCGATAAATGATAATCTAGTGTCTACAAATGCCATATTAAGATCAGTTAACAACGTACATGAATAGTAGGAGATTAAAGAATGCGGCTGCAAACTGTTCGCTGTAGCGTAGTGGGTAATGCATTGGACTGTGATACTGCAGGTCAGTGGTTCGAAACCTGCCACTCTCTAAAGTTTTTTCCTAAAAGGATTTCAGACACTTTTATTAATTTTTTATTATTTAGATTATTATTTTGGTCCAAAATGTATGCAAAAACTCTTAAAACTACAAATCTAAAGTGGGCCGTAAAACGCGTCAGTGCGATTTTTATTATCTGCTCTGAACACGCAGATATACTTTACATGTAGTTTTTTGTACCGTGCAGAACTGGCTACACTGTGGGAAAAGGCTTTGCGAATTTAGATACCATTCAGTGTCTGAGAAAATTATTACAATTTTTCTATCTTTATGAGTCATTTTTTTTTCAGAATTTGCATATCCTCCTTTGGTAATTGCCCAGATATTTCAGGTCAGAAAAATGAAGGGCCTGTTTCGCAGTCATAACCACATTCTACCTCCTTGCGATGACCGCTGATTATCGATGTTTTCGGTGGAATCTGTATTGGAATTTAGGGAAGACCAGAATTCACAGAAGTGGGAAAATAAGAGGTTTGTTTGGGGATAGAAGACAGATTTAATGTCCCAAAAATGGCAGTGTCGAGAGTAAATAACTTGAGGCCAGGTAAAGAGCCGGGAAGGTTTCTAAATGGCAAAAAAAAAATCGAAAGAAAAAATGGGACAAGATATGGGGGCGAGGTGAGTGGATCTACACAAGAGCGAGAAGAGAAAAATCCTAGGACGTGGATGGGGAAATTTATCTGATATTTAATGGTATACGGAAGGCTACTCTGTGAGGAGAGTATATGGGATGGAATGCTGTTGTCAGTGTGTACAACTGTTTGTGTATAGAGATTGCAGGAGGGTGAAAATACATACCAGTGGAACAGTAAGAGAGCTGCATGAGGTTGTAGACTCTTAATGGTCCGAAAGTGGCAATGCCCACAATAAATAATTCCGGACAGCTAAAGTGCCGGAAAGTTTCTGAAAAGGCAAATAAATTGGAAGAGAGTATTAAAAAAGAAAAGAGGGCAAGTTGGAAGGGATCTTGTCAAGAGTGAGAGGAGAAAAACGCTAGGGAGTGGATGAGAAAAATATTTGATGTTTAAGGATGTACGAAAAGGTGCTCTGTTTAGCGAGGAGGTAGCAGGTTGGAGAAGGGTCCAAAACTCATGGCAATGGTGATAAGAGAGGGCTTTTTGGGGTTTTGTGGACAGACTTCATGGCCCCAAAATCAGAGTCACTAAAGTTAATCACTGAGGCCAGACAAAGAGCTGGAAAGGTTTGGAAAAAGCACAACAATCTCAAGGGTAAATGGAAGAAGCAACAGGGGCAAGATGGGAGCGAATGACGATCTGAGAGAAGAGATGAACCCTGGGAAGTGGATGTGAAAAACATGCTAAGTTTAATGACATATGTGTGAAGAGAGTAGGTGTGGTGAAGTTCGGTTGTCAGTGTTTGCGACCGAACATTTATTGAGATTGGGGCAAGGGTCCAAAATTCATGGTGGTGGGGATAATACAAGGCTGTGTGAACAGACTTAATGGACCGAAAATGGTAGTGTCCAGAGCTAGTCACAAGTGTTGGGAAGGGTTTGAAACATGGGAGCAGCATTGGAAGAAAACGGTAATGTAACTGGTCAATAGTGAGATGAGAAAAATCATAGGGAGTTGATGGGGAAATGTATGTGATGTTTAATGACATAGGGAAGCCTACACGGTGTAGAAAGGAGTTGCAGTGGAATTCCGTTGTCAGGGTGTGGCAACTGTACTTATTGTGAGTTCGGGGAAGGGCCCAAAATTCATGGCAGTGGGGTAATAAGAGGGCTGTTTGGGGTGGGAGGAGAGACTTAATGGGCCGGAAACAGCAGTGTCCAGAGTTAATCACGAAGTGCTGGGCAGGTTCCGAAATGGCAAAAATGAAATCGGAAAGGAAAAATGGGAGAAGTTACAAAGGCAACAGGGGAGGGGACTGATCAAGAGCGAGAAGAGAAAAACTCTAGGGCGTGGATGTGAAAATACGTCATGTTTAATGATATACGAAACGCTACACTGTGTAGAGAAAAGGTACGATGGAATTCGGTTGTCAGGATGTGCCAATTCTGTACTGAGATCGGGGAAGGGCTCAAAATTCATGGCAGTAGGGATAAAAGTCGGCTGTTTGGAGTGTGTGGACCGACTTCATGGCCCCAAAATCAGAGTTAAATCATTGGGGTCAGACAAAGAACTGGAAAGGTTTTGAAATAGCACAACAATCTCAAGGGTAAATGGTAGAAGCAACAGGGCAAGAGGGGAGCGAATGGCGATCTGCGAGAAGAGAAGAACGCTGGGAAGTGGATGTGAAAAACATGCTATGTTTAATGACATATGAAATTTTGTACTGTGAAAAGAGTAGGTGTGATGAAATTCGGTTGTCAGTGTGTGCAACCGTACGTTTATTGAGATTGGGGCAAGGGCCCAAATTCATGGCGGTGGGGATAATACGAAGGCTGTGTGGGGTGTGTGGATAGACGTAATGGCCCGAAAATGGTAGTGTCCAGAGTTAATGGTATAGCGTTGGGAAGGTTTGGAATTGTCATGGGAGCAGCAGTGCAGGCAAAAGGTGAAGGGACTAGTGAAGAGTGACATGAGAAAAATCTTAGGGGGTTGATGGGGAAATATATGACGTTTAATGATATAGGGAAGCCTACACTGTAGGAAGTGCAGTGAAATTCGGTTGTCAAGGTGTGGAAACTGTATGTGAAGTGAGTTCGGGGTAGGGCCCAAAATTCATGGCAGTGGTGTAGTAAGACCACTTGTTTGGGGTGTGTGGAGAGACTTAATGGATCGAAAATGACAGAGTTAAATACAAAATGCTGGACAGGTATCGAAATGGCAAAAAGAAAAACATCGGAAAGGAAAAATATGAGAAGCGACAAGGGCGAGAAGGTAGGGAACTGATCAACAGCGAGAAGAGAAAAACCTCTAGGGTGTGGATGTGAAAATAAGTCATGTTTAATGATATAAGAAACGCTACACTGTGTAGAGAGGAGGTGCGATGGAATTCGGTTGTCAGGGTGCGCCAACTGTGTATTGAGATCGGCGAAGGGTCCAAAATTCATGGCAGTGGTGTAATAAGAGGGCTGTTTGGGGTGTGTGGAGAGACTTAATGGATCGAAAATGGCAGAGTTAAACACAAAATGCTGGGCAGGTTTCGAAATGGCAAAAACGAAATCGGAAAGGAAAAATGTGAGAAGCGACAAGGGCGAGAAGGGCGAGAAGGAAGGGAACTGGTCAAGAGGGAGAAGAGAAAAAACCTCTAGGGTGTGGATGTGAAAATAAGTCATGTTTAATGATATAAGAAACGCTACACTGTGTAGAGAGGAGGTGCGATGGAATTCGGTTGTCAGGGTGTGCCAACTGTGTATTGAGATCGGCGAAGGGTCCAAAATTCATGGCAGCGGTGTAATAAGAGGGCTGTTTGGGGTCCGCCGACGGACGTAATGGTCCGAAAATGGCCGTGTCCAGAGTTAATCACTCGGGCCAGCTAATGGACTGGGCAGGCTCGGAAATGGCGCAAAAATGGGAAGGCAAAGTGGGGTCTCGGGGGAGTGCGGACGAGGTGGTAGGGGGACTGGCTCGCCATTCGCGGGCGCCTTCCCACGGGGCGGCCAGGTAGCGGCGGCAGGTGGCGTCCTCACCCCCCCCCCCTCCTCACCAGCCCCCAGACTCTGGAGGGTGGCTCCAGGCCGCGCGCCGCCCCTAATGGACTTATAAACGGCGCGTATGATGGATACGCCTGGAGGGGCGGCCCCCTGATGAAGACGTGGTCGGCCGGCAACCCGTGCCCTTATCTCGCCTGAGCGATGGCCCTGCTGGCGCCGACAAAGGGCCTCCGGTTGCCGGCGTTGCCGCTGAAGACGTATTGCCCGGCGACCCTCGTGGCCTCCCGCCATTGTCCCGTCCTCCCTATCCGTAACGGGCAGTCCGGTTACCGCGTCGGCGTCGGCATTCCCCCATCCAGTTATTTCTGCCCTGTGAGCTACCGACTGGCGGTGCTCCTCGCTTCTTGCTACATCTCCCCCCCCCACCCTACTCTTTATCCTCGGAATTAAGACGTATGTATCACGTGTCGTTCCACTCCGGGCTTGGTACCCGCGCTTCTCGTCGCTGTACAGTGTGGTTCAAAAGTTCCACCTCTCAAAGAGGAGGACGCTCATATCATCTGCAGCTGTAGCTTCGCTATTGTACAAACTGGCTACTAATATATGCCGTGACTCCCAAGCCATTCTTGGAATTAAGATGTATGTAACACGTATCATCCTTTCCTTGGCTTCGATGCTTCTCGTCGCTTTACAGTGTGGTTCACAAGTTCCACCTCTCAAAGACGAGGACGCTCATATCATCTGCAGTTTCAGCTTCGTTATTGTACAAACTGGCTAGTAATGTATGTCGTGACTCCCAAGCCAGTCTTGGAATTAAGACGTATGTAACACGTATCATCCTTTCCTTGGCTTCGATGCTTCTCGTCGCTGTACAGTCCGGTTCATAAGTTCCACTTCTCAAAGAGGAGGACGCTCATGTCATCTGCAGCTGTAGCTTCGCTATTGTACAAACTGGCTACTAATATATGCCGTGACTCCCAAGCCATTCTTGGGATTAAGACGTATGTAACACATATCATCCTTTCCTTGGCTTCGATGCTTCTCGTAGTTGTACAGTTTGGTTCACAAGTTCCACCTCTCAAAGACGAGGAGTTCTTATATCCCAGGCAAAAATTTCTTTCCCTCCAATGAAATTCGCTGTTACATTAGCCAATGAACGACGACTTTGGAAAGTGACGTGAAAACGATATTCACTTCGTTTACATGCAACACATCTTCCGGAAGACGAAAACCGATTTTCGTAAACCGTTTTTCGCTGTAGTGTTTACATGGCATAGCCTGAATCGGATTTCGTAGCTCACTTAAAATGGCGGCTGGAAAACAGCTGATTCAGTTCCGTATTTAGTCTGCACAATCGCTATTTTTCTTTATTTAAATACGCAGATTTATGTTCACTCTAATATTTATACTTTTATTTCACATTAGAAAATATCACTCTTTCCATATGTACCGAAAATTCTTAACAAGAAAACACAATCTGACAAGCCAAGAACGCTTCAAAACCGGTTGCGTTTACATGGGCACGAAAATCGATTGTGGAACTGAAAAACCGCTTTAGAGAAGCGGATTTCCAGAATCGATTTTGGATTGTTTACATGACCAACCAAAAGCGGAATTGGGAAATCGGTTTACGAAATCCGGTTTTGGGAGCCCATGTAAACGGGGTGATTCACTTGTTCCTTCCATGTCATAGACGCCATCTTTATTTGCTGTATATCTCACAGTTTTGGTTTTATAACTCGCAGTAAACAGTTTCAGTGCTACAGCGAATTGATGATGAATTACAAAAACATATCTGGATCAATTTATTATAGCTAAATGTAATTAAAATCATATTAACATTGAGAACCAAACATGTGGGAAGTGGTGTACTATCATAAAGGGCAAGATAGCGTCGAGTTGCTGTAGCGTAATGGGTAGAGTGCTGGATTCAAAGCACCTCCAAATAAAAATATTTTTCTTAATTTTATCGTTTGTAACACATTGTAGAAGTTATTTATCCACAACACTTTGTGGGATTTTCTTATTCACGTAACAGTAATATGTTATTCAGTAATCTTACGTGCTGTCTTCAGAAGTTAGTAACATCGATTTGGTGACTTATGTATGACTGAACAACGGAGAGTGAAATCACTGCTGCAAGTGGTGCGATCAGCAATGACATTTGTGTTCTTCCTTCTCACAAATATTTGACTTTGTTCCAAATATGTTACAGTTTTCGAGAATATTGTTGAAGACATAACTACAGTAAGTGAAACGAGTATAAATGACATTTAGGCCTACACTATTCGCTACTCAGAAAGATTTCGCTATTTATTTCCGAATATCTCGTGATTTCCGAGGGTATGGAAAGGCTGATCTTGTTTCTGTTTGTATAGCTTATGGGACTTAACTACGGGGTCATCAGTCCCTAAACTTACAAACTACTTATCAACTAGCTAATCCTAAGGACGGCACAAATATCCATGCCCGAGGGGGAATTCGAACCCCCGACCGTAGTGGCCGGGCAGACCGTGACTGGAGCGCCTCAGTCCCCTCGGCCACCGCGGCCGGCGGTCTTGTTTTTCCCAAATATTTTGATGCATAGTTTCGAATATATCGCGATTTCCGAGAGTGTGCTTAGCCCGATATTCTTTTCTTGTGACCAATATTTGGTAGGTAGTTTGTTTTTCATTATGTCACTATTAAAGTGCGTGAGGTTAACTAAGATCCTATCAGTATAAATTTAATTTCTGTTTCAAATGTATACGAAATACTCAGAACAACGTCGTCTGCTGACATCTCTACATCCGTACGGCATGAACGTTTTAGATCTTTGCCTAATGCCAACAGGTAGTACCTCTGGGAAAGATTTTTTCGCCTGGGATATAAGCGCACGTTCAAAGACGAGGACGCTCGTCTCATCTGCAGCTGTATCTTCCCCACTGTGCAAACTGCTTACTAATGTCACCACTGACTCCGTCCCCATGCTTGGCATCAAGTCGTCTTCAGCAACATATCATTTTATCCTGCTCTAGCAAGCTTCTATTCGCTGTATATTGTGTTTCACAAGTTGCACTTCACAAAGACGAGGCTGCTCATCTCGCATGCAACTGCAGCCTAATTATTGTACAAACTTGCTAATAATATCTCCCGTGACTCCCTAGCTATTTCTCTGAATAAAGGCGCATATCTCGCATTATTGTCACTCTGGACTTGGTACCCGCCCTTTTTGTCACTGTACAGTGTGTTTCCCAAGTTTCAGCTCTCATAGACGACGATGCTCGTTACATCTGCAGCTGCTGCGTAGCCGTTGCGCAATCTTGGTAATATCATCTCACGTGTACCTCTCCATATCACTGTCGCATGTCATTCTGTCCTAGGCTCCAAATGACTCTTTAGGTCGCTATATAGTTCCACATAACAAACGTGAGAAGGCCGATCTCAACTTCGGCTCCAGCATAACCTTTAATTATGGCCAACATACGAGGCGCGTCCAGAAAGTTTGGTAATAAAATGAAATTGTACACAGACACAGAAGAATTTTTTATTGCACAAAATTCTACAACTCTTAAACTACTTTTCCACATAACTGCCGAAATTTTGCAGGCATTTGTCATAGCGTGCCACCAGGTTTTGTACACCTTCTTCGTAGAAATCTGCCGCCTGTGTCTTCATGCGTCAGTGATCGTGAAATCTGTGGAAGTCCATAGCGAGAGCAGTAATTGTAAACCTACGGTTTTCCTGGATCTTGTCATGAATCACGTGAACCAATTCTTCTGTAACCAAAGGTGAACGCCCACTTTGTTCTTCATCGTGCACATTACTACGCCCGCCATTGAACTGTCGGACCCATCTTCTCACCATCGAATCACTCATCGCATTTGGTCCGTAAACATCGCAATTTTGTCGATAAATTTCATTTGGTTTCACTTTCCTCGCATTCAGTAACCGAATCACAGACCTGATTTCACAGGCGGCGGGATTTTCAAAAAATGTTCAAATGTTTGTAAATCTATCGGACCAAACTGCGTGGTCATCAGTCCGTAGCTTACAAACTACTTAAACCTAGGTAAACTAACCTAAGGACAACACACACACCCATGCTCCAGGGAGGACTCGAACCTCCACGGCGAGCAACCGCGCGCTCCGCAGCGAGACGCTTTAGACCGCTCGGCTACTCCACCGCGGCGCGGGATTTTCAGTCAACGCCGACATTTCAAACAAGCACAACAAAGCGTACGTAACTGACAGCGATCTCCAAATGGAGCACGTTCTTCTCCTTGATACACATCGTCTACAGCGCATGTGCGGAACTGCAATCGCAGCGCTGCAGTGGAGATAAATTGAAACGGAACTTACTTTCTGAACGCGCCTCGTACATCATAAAGAGTGCACCTCAGTTGCACAGTGGTAGAGTGCCAGACTATGAATCCAAAGGTCGCGGGTTCGAACCCCGCCAGGTCGTAGGATTTTTATCACTTTCCACTTCTTTCACGTCTGACAGTATTGCTGATGTGAAAAATACCGAGTAGCACCGTGATTCGGAACCCACGTTAAACTGTAGGTCCCCCTATAACTGGCTGAGTAAGTCAGTTCGAAGGTCGGAGGATGGCAACGGCATACCACCTCCGAACAGGACCATGCTTAGTAAAGCACTGTGGTGTTCAAACCAATCTTCGGATTGTTGTCTGCTTATTTTTATATTATAAAAATGGATAACGCTTTGATCTCAAGTAATTAATGTTTTCATAAACGTTTCAAAGATATTAATCGTAATCTTCTAGACAATATTTTAGCAAGGTAACAGGAAGCATATAAAGATGATGCGGCAGATACTATACAGAGAGATTCCCTTAGAGCTAATGCAGTGTTTCGAACTTTAGGCTTTATCCAACGATGAAAGCACTGTTTGTGGTCGCACATTCACTATACCTGTTGCAGTTGCATCAGCGGTTTCCCATTGGTCAAAGCAGACTCCTACACAAGCGTTAACAGCGTCCACGGAATCATCGCATCGTCTTTGTGAAAAATGTTTACAGCTACAGGGAGATTAAGTGCCGAAATAACAGATGTTACGCAGTTCGGATGTGATTAAACTGTGAGAAAAACAAACGGAGATGTTTTAACTTGAATGCGACGCGTTTGTCACTATCTGACGTCAGTGATGCCAACCTCTGAGGCTCAGAAGTCCCTCGTCCCGTAAACGAGAAATGTCCTCTTTCTGCATAAAGCAAACAAAAAGATGTGATACAACAGAGAAAAGAAAAAAGAAAGAAAAAGAAGAACAGGTTTAATTTTACTTACGACAGTGGTGTCGTAGTGTGCTAACGTTGACAACCAAGGTGGTTAGATTACAGGAAGACGTCCTTACGCTGAAAAAGTGAAGCCTGCTTCCGCCATACTGCTGAGTCTTTATAGATCTGATGTTTTATGTCACGTAAAGCAGGAATCAAACTATGGCGATTTTGTCGTGATGTACAACTTATTAAAAGAGTGAAAATTACCTTTAAAAACTTGGTTTTCAAAAGTATTAAGGCGAGTATTTACGACGGGGTACCACCTCGCGTATCGCAGCATAGCGCCTCAATGCGCTCGGCTGCTCCGCCACGGCGATAAATCATGTATAGCCAAAATGCAGTCCTTTATAAATCCGTGCGTTTTATGTACTGTGTTTGTGTTTGCCAAAGTACTTCAATTTAACATTCAAACTCGTAATATTAGTCTACTATATAATGGGGCACGTCAAATAAATAATAAATAAATAAAATCAATGACGTTAAAATAAATTATTTCCACACTACAAACTGTATCGTGAGACTTTTACTGACAATAAGCACATCAAAATTATTTTATAAATATATAAAAATATTGGTTACAACTTGAGACATTGTCAGAGGAGGAGTAGGCGGTCTTTCATAGGTTGTTAAGAATAAAAATATAAAATAATAGTCCTAGAACGCAGAATAACTTATATTTTTATAATGTGGTGACTAGTTACGACTTTCCGACATTATCAAACTTTTAACAGGAAAGCTAAACCTACATTTCTAGCTTTTGTAGATTTGGAGAAAGCTTTTTACAATGTAGATTGGAATACAGTCTTTCAGATCCTGAATCAGCAGGAGTAAAATATAGGGAACGGAAGGTTATTTACAACTTGTACAAAAACCAGACAGCAGTTATCAGAGTTGAAGGGCATGAAAGGGATGCAGAGGTTGGGAAGGGAGTAAGACAGGGTTGTAGCCTTTCTCCAATGTTGTTCAATTTGTACATTGAGCAAGCTATAAAGGAAAGCAAGGAGAAATTTGGGGAGGGAATTAAAGTTCAAGGTGAAAAAAAGGTGAAGGAATGAAAACAATACGTTTTGTCTATGACATTGTAATTCTGTCAGAGACAGCAAAGGACCTGGAGGAGCAGTTGAACGGAATTGACAGTGTGTTGAAAGGTGTGTACAAGATTAACATTAACAAGAGCAAAGCAAGGGTAACGAAGCAAAGGACGTAGATGATGTTTGTTACTTAAGAAGTAAAATAACAAATGATGGTCACAATACAGAGGATATAAAATGCAGAATGGCAATGGGAAGAAAAGCGTTTTTGAAAAAGGAAAATTTGTTAATATCGAATATTAATTTAAGTGTAAGGAAGTCCTTTCTGAAGGCATTTGTGTGGAGTGTTGCCTTGTATGGGAATGAAACATGGACGATAAACAGTGCGGACAGGAAGAGCATAACAGTTTTTGAAATGTGATTCTACAGAAGAATGATGAAAATTAGGTAGGGGGGATCGCGTAACTAATGAGGAGGTACTGAACACAATTGGGGAGAAAAGGAGTTTTTGGCATACCTTGACTAAGAGAAGGGATCGAATGGTAGGACAAATCAAATGTTCAGATGTTTGTAGGGCTTATGGGACGTAACTACGGGGTCACCAGTCCCTAAACCTACAAACTACTTATGAACTAGCTAATACCCCCCCCCCCCCCCCAGGGGGCTCTCGGTTCTTCCGTGAGTACGTACGTGGCGAGCACGGAGCTCCGAGCTAATGCAGTCTTCGTCCCTTCTTTACTTCCCAAACTACAGTTCCTTTCCCCCTCCCCTCCTATCCTGCCCTCACTCCTTCCCCTCCCCACCGGGGGACTGATAACCTCAGTAGTTTAGTCCCCCTATCCCAACCAGAGAACAACAATAACACTAGCTTATACTAAAGACGCCACGAACATCCATGCCCGAGGGGGGATTCGAACCCCCGACGGGGTATAGACTCTCACATCGTAGCATAGCGCCTCAACGCGTTCGGCCGCTCCGCCGTGGCGATTGGTAGGAGACATTCTTAGACATCGAGGAATCGTGAATTTAGCGTTGGAGGGAAGTGTGTGGGGTAAAGGTCGCAGAGGGAGACCAAGAGACGAATACAGTAAGCAGATTCAGATAGATGTGGGTTGCCGTTCTTATGAGGAGATGAAAAGGCTTGCTCAGGATAGAGTAGGGTGGAGAGCTGTATCAAATCAGTCTCCGGACTGAAGACCATAACAACAACATAAATAGCTAAAAGAACCAACTTGAGAATGAGTGCTTAAAAAGTGACTTAGATGCGGAGGAACAGCCCCTTCGAAGATGTCCAGTGATGATCTGTACGAAACGTTGTTGTTGTTGTGGTCTTGAGTCCGCAGACTGGTTTGATGCAGCTCTCCACGCTAACGTGTCTTGTGCAAGTCTCTTCATCTGAGAATACGTCCGGCAACCTACATCCTTTTGAATCTGATTACTATATTCGTCCTTCGGTCTCCCTCTACGATTTTTGCCCCACACGCTTCCTTCTATTGCTAAGTTGACAATTCCTTGATGTCTCAGAATGTGTCTAATTAATCTATCTCTTCTCTTGGTCAGGATATGCCAGAAACTCCTTTTCTCCGCGATTCGGTTAAGCACCTCCTCATTAGTTACGTGATCTACCCATCTAATTTTCATCATTCGTCTGTAGCACCACATTTCAGAAGCTTCTATCATCTTTTTATCTGCACTCCTTATCGTCCACATTTCACTCCCATACAATGCTACACTCAAGACAAATGCTTTCAGAAATCACTTCCTAACATTTAAATTAATATTGGATGTTAACAAGTTTCGCTTCTTTAGAAACACTTTTCTTCCCAAATCCATTCTGCATTTTATATCTTCTTTACTTCGGCCATGAGAAGTTATCTGCTACCCAAATAATAAAACTCGTCTAGTACTTTTATTGTCTCATTACCTAATCTAATTCCTTCAGCATCGCCTGATTTTCTGACATTGCATACGGAACTGAATATTAAGGAGGAAAATTAGGGTTTAGCGCCGCGGTGGAGTAGCCGAGCGGTGTAAAGCGTCTCGCTGCGGAGCGCGCGGTTGCTCGCCGTGGAGGTTCGAGTCCATCCTGGCGCATGGGTGTGTGTGTGTGTGTGTTGTCCTTAGGTTAGTATACCTAGGTTTAAGTAGTTTGTAAGCTACGGACTAATGACCACGCAGTTTGGTCCAATAGATTTACAAACATTTGAACATTTTTTTTTTTTTTTTTTTTTTTTTTTTTTTTTTTTTTTTTTTTTTTTTTTTAGGGTTTAGCGCGAAATCAGAGACGGAATTTTCACCCTCGGACCTATCTTTTGGTAAGAAATTGGAAGGAAACATTTCGACGTTTGCCTGGATGTCACGGAAATCCTAAATGAGGATGGCCGCATGCGGGTTTGAATCGCCGTCCATTCGAATGCGAGTCCAGTGTTACGCCTCGGCCACCTGGCTCTGTGGAGCTGGACCGCAGTCGGCCCCTGGGGCTCACCCCGTCCGTCGGTGAGTCAGCCAGCACGCCGCATGCTAATCAGCGCGATTGGACGTTTCGCTGCGACCGCGCGTCCATCAGCAGGCATTGCGGCGGACACACGGCCCCCGCGCAATGACGCCCCGCCCCCAGGAGACCGGTGGCGGCAGCAACCCTTTGTTCCCGCCCCTAGTCGCCGGACTGCGCTACCGTGCCGTTAATCCCCCGCTGAGTAAGAGAGACTCTAGCTAGCCAGCCGACTGTAGGGACGCTGGCATCCGTCGCCGCTAATCTGCTTATACGGCGCCGGCCACTCCAATTAGAGCCAGCGAGGGGGGTGGCGGAAAAACGGCGCGGGGGCGGGGGGTGGCGTCTGCCCCCGGGGGTGGTTCGGCCGCCCCCCGC
The DNA here is from genome assembly GCA_026315105.1 of Locusta migratoria. Classification (NCBI taxonomy): domain Eukaryota; kingdom Metazoa; phylum Arthropoda; class Insecta; order Orthoptera; family Acrididae; genus Locusta; species Locusta migratoria. Next base: position 400,210 of record CM048754.1, on the reverse strand, counting down.
TAACGGCCGGCCATCGGCGACGCCGCTAGTAGAGGCGTAAGTCACCGGACAGGGCGCGGGACGACCTCGTGTTTGGTCCACGCTGCTGATGCTGCGAGCGATATACGGGCCTTTTTCCACGCTCTAATGGTGGCCTGGCTGGTCGGGCACCGCCTTGTTAGCGGCGAGAAACGGCGTAGGGTCACCACACGCCGATCGGCCTGCACTCGTTCCAACACTGGCCACGTTGGACAGTTACGCTGTCAATGTCCTGCTTTTCAAAAACTTAATATATACGAAGACACACACACACACCCAAACACACACACAAAGATTATACAGGGTGCTACAAAAAGGTACGGCCAAACTTTCAGGAAACATTTCTCACACACACAAAGAGAGAAAATATGTTACGTGGACATGTGTCCGGAAACGCTTAATTTCCATGTCAGAGCTCATTTTAGTACCGTATTTCTCTTTAAATGTAAATTGAAATAATTCGTGAAGACAATTGTCAATATACCCAATTGTTTCGTTAGTATGTACAATTGTGCAATCACGTCATCAACACAGATTTTCTGTGAACGTTTGGGCAGGAATTGTTGGTGATGTCTTGATTGGGCCTCATGTTCTTCCACTTACGCTCACTGGAGCACGTTATCATGATTTAATACGGGATACTGTACCTGTGTTGATAGAACATATGCCTTTACAAATACGACGCAACATGTGGATCATGCACGATGGAGCTCCTGCACATTTCAGTCGACGTGTTCGTACGCTTCTCAACTACAGATTCGGTGACTGATGGATTGGTAGAGGCGGACCAATTCCATGGCCTCCACGCTCTCCTGACCTAGGGCGTTTGAAAGCTTTTGTCTACGTAATGCCGGTACCAGATGTAGACACTCTTCATGCTCGTATTGTAGACGGCTGTGATACAATACGCCATTCTCCAGGGCTGCATCAACGCATCAGGGATTCCATGCGACGGAAGGAAATGCTTAATTTCCATGTTAGAGCTCATTTTATTACTTCTCTTCAAATCACATTAATCATGGAATGGAAACACACAGCAACAGAACGTACCAGCGTGACTTCAAACACTTTGTTACAGGAAATGTTCAAAATGTCCTCCGTTAGCGAGGATACACCCATCCACCCTCCGTCGCATGGAATACCTGATGCGCTGATGCAGCCCTGGAGAATAGCGTATTGTATCACAGCCGTCCACAATACGAGTACGAAGAGACTCTACATTTGGTACCGGGGTTGCATAGACAAGAGCTTTTAAATGCCTCCATAAATGAAAGTCAAGAGGGTTGAGGTCAGGAGAGCATGGAGGCCATGGAATTGGTCCGCCTCTACCAATCCATCTGTCTCGATACAAACGTACCGCGCCACGGCTATTGCCCCGTGATAATCCATACATCAAATGAGCATCTGCCAACTCCGCATTTGTAAACATTGCACTGACTGAAAAACCACGTTCGTGATGAATATTAACCAGTTGATGCTACGTACTGATGTGCTTGATGATAGTACTGTAGATCAATGAGTCGCATGTCAACACAAGCACTGAAGTCAACAATACCTTCCTTCAATTGGGCCAACTGGCGGTGAATCGAGGAAGTACAGTACGTACTAACGAAACAATCGGGTATTTTGACAATTGTCTGCACGAATTATTTCAATTTACATTTAAAGAGAAATACTAAAATGAGCTCTAACATGGAAATTAAGCCTTTCCGGACACATGTCCACATAGCATATTTTCTTTCTTTGTGTGTGAGGAATGTTTCCTGAAAGTTTGCCCGTACCTTTTTGTAACACCCTGTATACTATGTGAGGTACTAAAAACATTTTTAGAAGTATTTGGAAAATTGCTAAAGTAAAAGATATCCAAGAAATAATTAAGTCCCTACAGCAACACAACAAGAAAATTGCATTTCAGTGTATAGTCTAACATCTCACTGTGGTGTAGATGGTAATGAGAAAGCTGATATCCTAGTCAAAAAGGGCACAAATATTAAAGAAATTGGAAAACTATCCTGTCATATTTTGCAGTAAAACGCAATATAAAAAATATTTTTAAAGAATAATTGAGAAGAATCAATAAAATCTCATGGGAGGGGAAGAGCTGGGAAACCCTCTTGGATAACCAACTGGTAACAGATGGACCAAGAAGAGAGGAAGTGGCAACATTCCGCCAGACTACTGGACACGACTGTTTGTCCTCCCACCTGCACAAGATCTTCAGAATGTGTTCTGTGTCACTAGAGTGGTACCATAATGAACAGTTATCATTTAAAAGAGTGTTCAGAATTGTACAGTTATAATTTAGACTTAACAAAATTGTATTGGGAGTCAAGAAGGCGAATGACGTTAAGTCAAGTGCCGGAACATTAAAATAATAATACTAATTAATTGATAAACAGTGCTATAAGGACGCTGTGTAAAATTATAGAGCCACAGATAGTGATGTGGTCATGCGTTTATTGACGCGTTTCGATAAAAAAATCATCTTCAGAATCTGTAAAGTTACAAACATCAGTAAGCCTGGTGTCACAAAAAGAGAACTGCATGGACAAAAGAGATACCAAATTACGTTATAAACACAAATATCTTAAGTACATACCGTGGAACGGGTTTTACATAATAAAATTGTATGGCGTCAATGCCCTGCTGAACATTTCTGAAGCCAAATCACCAAGCATAGTCAAGTAAACGGTGGACGCCACCAGGTGGCTCTAGCGTAAATGACAAAGGTAAGAAAAATAGAAACTATAGAAAACCAAATAGAAAGAATTAAAAGCTAGTAATCCTATAAACATTTAAGTTTAAAATGGAGAGGACAGGACTATACAATACAACTGTATGCAGCTCTTACTGTAAACTCACACACCTATGGTGGTGCCCCATGGCATGGCGAGGACAGAAAGGCAGGAGACTAGGACGTATTCAGATGGGTGTAAAATTGACGGATACTGTTAGCTATTATAAAATATCACTATTTAACGGTTGACATGATAAAATCCCTACTTTGCATTAGTAGGGTTACACATATGTCATAAAACAAGCGGAGGTTAAAAGTAATAAAATATGACCAGGACGTAATCAATGAGAGTAAAATTGACTACGTTCTGGTCATATTTTATTACTTTTAACCAAAAATTCAAATGTTTGTAAAGCTTATGGGACTTAACTACGGGGTCATCAGTCCCTAAACTTACAAACTACTTATGAACTACTTACGAACTAGGACGTCACAAATATCCATGCCCGAGGGGGGATTCGAACCCCCGACCGTAGTGGCCGTGCAGACCGTGACTGAAGCGCCTCAGTCCCCTCGGCCACCGCGGCCGGCTACTTTTAACCTCCGCTTATTTTATGACAGATATGTGTAACCCTACTAATGCAAGGTAGGGATTTTATCATTTTAACCGTTAAATTGTGATATTTTATAACAGCTGACAGTATCCGTCAACAAAAATAGTTCATCACAAAAACGTACATCCATTAACATAATGAGGACCACACCGTGTTTTTTAGGTCGAAAAAAATTTCATCTAATTTCGATAGATTAAAGTTTTATTTTAAGTACTCTGAAAAGAATTTTACGTGCATTTTAAGATATTTTACTACCACGTGTGTTTATCTGCCACGGCCAGTTTTTTGTCACCCACACTCTCAATAGAGTGCCACGTATGATGCTGAAGTTTATCGATTAGTAAAGCCAAAAAAGCAAATCAAATCAAATGTTTGTTAAGCTTATGGGACTTAACTACGTGGTCATCAGTCCCTAAACTTACAAACTACTTACGAACTACCTTATACTAAGGACGGCACAAATATCCATGCCCGAGGGGGGATTCGAACCCCCGACCGTAGTGGCCGTGCAGACCGTGACTGGAGCGCCTCAGTCCCCGCGGCCGGCTTAGTAAAGCCACCGGAAGATCAAAAGCAACTTAGCCTTAGATAAGTGGAAATCGCCCCTAAATAATGATCAGTGAGGAGTCATGCACATGAGCATTAACAAATCCGTTAAACGTCAAGCACAGGATTAATCAGATATACAGGCCATTCATTCAACTAAATACGTAGGAATTACAATTAAGAAACACCTTTAAGTGTAAAGGATACATAGAAAATATCGTGGGGAAGGAGAACCAAAGCCTATATTTCACTGGCAGAACACTTAGAAGATGCAACAGTTCTCATAAAGAAACTGACTACATTACACTTGTCCGTTTTATATCTCGTGTTATATTACTGCGATATAGGGGAAGTTGGGGTGAAAAAAAAAAAAAAAAAGGTTTATTCGTTGCGGAGGGATTTATTTGCGAAATCTGTTTCGCCAGCTTTCTTTTTCGAATGAGTCCATATTTTGTTAGCACCCACCTACGTAGGGAGGCATGATGATCATAATAAAATAGACAAATCAGCTCGAAAACGAAAAGAGTTGTGTGTTCCTTTTTTCACGCGCGCTTTTGGAGAATGGAACGGTAGAGAAATATAAAAGCGATTCGATGAACCCTCTGCCATGCACTTTAATGTATTTACAGAGTAAATGTAAGCAGACGTAAATACTATTTTATTATCGAATTGAAATATTCCAACGGTTCTGAACCTAACGGATAAAACTGTTCAGGTAATTATGAATAGCAGTGTTTGTTCGTCTTTGCAACTACAATAAATATGCGATTTTTTCTCACTAGTCGCATTTCGTTTTAATGACTGTAAAACGTCTTCAGTGGTCTGTAATAATAGAAATCTACAGTTTGTATTGTTTTTAGATCGAAAACAGTTCGTTAACGGACCATGAAAGGTACGCCTAATGTTTGTTCCTTACGGAAATTTTGTCTTATTTTCGCTTCACATCATGAAGACAAAATTTCCGTAAGTAACAAACATTAGGCCTACTTTTCATGGTCTGTTAACTAACTGTTTTCGATCTAAAACAATACAAACCGTAGATTTCTATTATTACAGACCACTGAAGATGTTTTAGTCATTAAAACGAAACGCGACTTGGGAGAAAAAATCGCATTTTTATTGCAGTTGCAAAGACGGACAAACACTGCTATTCATAATTATGAAAGCGACTACGGACATTATGGCCACACAAATGAAGAATTGTTCAGGTAAACCTAGTGCTTAGAGTTAGAAAATACTTTTTAACTTACGCTAAGGACAATACAGACACCTATGCTCGAGGTAGGAATCGAAGCTCCGACGTGTGGGGCCATGGAAACCGCGAAATTATGCGCAGTATTTTGGGATTAGTATTTCATTCTAGGCCCCCTCGATATAAAAAAATTGTATGTATAAACCTCTGTCCATATGTATCTAATCTGACGACGTTGAATAGAAAAATAATTAAACGTAAATAAACCCGAAGAAACTGCTACAGTAATGAAACATCGTGAAGTACATTGCCGAGATAAGATCCTGTGCGACTCTAACGAAATTTCACTCGTATCAACACCCTTGTTTATCGTCAGTGAGCTGTTAGCGATACGGTACTTAAGCTCGCTAAAGAGCTAGAGAACTACCATTGCGGTAAATGAATTCCTCGCCCGTCGCTTAAAGGCGCGAGCGTAGTGAAGGGCACATTTAGCAGCAGTGGGAACGGTACTTGGTCACCATATCTGCCGACAGGAAAGGCTTAACACATAAAACAGTTGCCAGGCGGCTAGACTGCCGTGGCCTGACATTCTCTGCACACGGAACTAAAGTCAACAAGGCTCCGTACTGCCGCGCAGAACTTTACACTTTAAGGGTACTCGGGAATAACGATGGAAGTCCGGTCTGGATGATTCTGACGAAATTTAATTTTAAACATTAAACGCTTTTACCAAGTTTCAATTATATATAATGTGGAAATTTTTATACCCTGAACAGTTATCTGTTTTGAAGCCTATATTATGATGACAACTTACAACAATACAGTACAACAATGAAAATCTTATGAATTTGTTTTTATAAAACAGCCACAAGTTGCTACAATTATTTATCCAATTTTACCGGTTTCACTCCATGAACGAGAACATCATCACGAATGTACAGTCTGATGATAATTGATAGCTGTCGATTTATATAGTCATATTCAGTTTAGCAACTTTTTAAAAACTCAATGCGGGACATTTCGAGAATGTGTAGGACGACTCAGATCAGGTGACTGATTGTACCAGTTATTATTCTGTAACTAGGAAAGATATTTTGACGAGAAGAGTAGGCCTACTCATTTACTTTTAAAATAACGCATCTAACACAAGTGACATTTTATCTTTAATTTTCAGTCATTATTTACTGATCATAAATGTTTTCTCATGCACCTATTTTGAATTTTAGAGTCTTGACAATTTTTACATATTACTTCTCCGTTACGTTACGTTTTTCCGAACACCTCTGTTGTCTGTACTACTTTTATTTGTTCCAGCTCTTAGAACATCGTGCTCCAAATATTTTATAAGTAGCTTACTCCGCCTAAGTAACCTAAATTAAAATTGACAAAAACTACTTCTTAAACCCATTTGAACTACACTATTATAGAAGTTCTTTAGAAGAGTTTACTTGTGCCTTATTACATGCAATGCTTACAGAATTTCCTGAAGTAAGTAAGATGAACGCTGATATTGCATTTGCACGTCAGTTTTTAAATACGTTTATACAGATTGTGATAATATACATGTTTGCCAACTTGAGCAGCGAAAAATATTCCAATACACTTATTGAAGCGTAATTAAGATGGCACAGACAATATGCCAAAATAGAATATTTAATAAGACATTCTATCATCAGATGCAGTACCAACTTAAAACAAAACAAGTTCCATTGCTAGCGAATTTATAATTTTGAAATAGTCGGATGATGTTTACCTTTTGTTTTCTTTTGTATTTAATGTAAGAAGACTGTCATTTATTCGTAGATGATGCATTGTGCAGTTAACTTGCAAGCACTATGACACAACGTGCCGCACACAAATAGTTTCGGCTTGTGCTCTTATACCAACAATTTTAAAATTACTGGAAAGGGGAACGCTTTTGCCATTTTCCGGGACATTTTCAGTAATTATACCAATACGGGACAACGAGTCGAAATGCTGGACTGTCCCACTGAATCCGGGACGGTTGCCCTCCTTAAGGAATATACAATAGTTGTATGAAAGCTGGATGAATTTTAACAGCTGTCCGGCTGTCATATTACAATTATTGTATATTGCTATACTGAAATGTAACTATATAAATCGACAGCTATCAATTATTATCAAACTCTAAATTCTGATCATGCACTTGTTCATAGAGTGAAACCGGTAAAATTCAATAAATAATTGTAGCGACTTGTGGCTGTTTTATAAAATCAAATTTATTTTCAACAATCACTTTTCCCCCTATATGCAATGTCTGCTCTTTCTAAAATCCTATCAATAATACACAAAATGTCGAAACTAAAATGATCTTAGTGCATCCATAAGTGAATTTAAAGGCTTAGAATTTGCTTTTTTTTTCTTAATATTATTACCTAAGAATCACTTTTGTACTTGATAAAGAGAACATCTTGAATGAATAGTAATAAATACTCATTATAATATATTTGAAACCTTAAACATTAATGGCTAATTTGCAATCTTTTCACACGTTGTTCATCATGGCAAAACCATCGGACGCTTTATTCCTGTTTTATGTGACATAAAACATTAGCTCTACAATACGAACACTTTTCCAAAACTTAGCAATATGGCGGAGGAATACTTCACTTTTTCAGTGTAAAGGCGTCTCCATGTATTCTAACCCCCTTGCGTGATAAACAGTCGTCTTTACCAGAATGTCTTAAAATGAAATGAAAATCAATTTACATTTCTCTCAGCTAATGCAACACAAGTTTTAAGGTATATATTATGTATTATTTATTGTAAATCATTAAACACTTGACATACTTTTATTTTTCCACTGGAATGTTTATAAAATGTTTAATAAATGTAAATCAGCAAAACTAATTAATTATGTTCTAGAAAATTCGGGAAAATTTTTGGTCGTTATTTACAGTGTCTGCAGTACTATACAATGTTAATTCACTCGTCTTCATCACAGGTTTCGCAGAGGATAGAGGCTAGGAAACGTTTCAAAGGGATGAACCTGCGGTTCTGATGCCATGGATCCACAGAAGTGCAGCATGACAAACTGGTATTTTAGCTGTCTTTCCAGAATTCACGATGTTGTGCTTCATCAGTATTGTATCTTGGTCTTCTGCACAATATAAGGTCCACAGAGATTAGGTTAGACATATACCTATTTTGTTTGTCATAAGATGCCACTTCATTACACTCTTTAAACAAGGCACTTATTTATGCACTAGCTAAATTTCTAAAACACTCAAAGCATGAACATTTGGTTGTCACCGGTAATTGAACTGGTTCCGGGTTTTGGTGCAGAATTTTCATCAAAACTGTTGTTCGCCATTGTGCAAATGTTCGAAAAACATTTTAACATGCAGCTGCAGCACCATTAACAGTGCGTTGACAAAGCTGCTACAAGGTCGTGTTTATAAACCTGAAAAACAATTGAGTGCCATTTATTAAGCCCAGAATTGTGCACTCTTCTCGCCCTTCTGCATTAGCAGTCTGTGACTTTCATCGTTCTTCCAAAGTACACAAAAATTTGGCGGGTGAATTTCGTGGCCGTTTGTCATTTCTCCAAAGTTTAAACTTTCACAGCGCGGAAACTGTTCATTTCTGTTACGAGATGGTGGTGTGAGATAAAATTCGATGCACGATGGACTCTGATCAATATTCTCTGTGAATCCTTCACTTTTTTTTTTTTCAGCTGTGCCTAGGCCAGCACATTCACCAATAGGCAGTCTTTGACCTATTAAATTTCAGAACATAACATTGGTGCGTTATTCATAATTTTTCTCCTCACCGATTCGATAAGGGAATTCCTCATAGTATACTTTACCTGTGCACCTAATTGATTTTCAACATTCTTCTGTAACACCACATCTTAATTTTTCTCCAGTTCCTGTTTACTGGCAGTCCATGATTCACTATAGAACAATGCTGTGTTCGGATCTTGCATTCTCGAAACTTCCTCAGTTTGAGGCCGAAATTTGCGATTTAGCAGATTTCTGTTGTCAACGAATTTCTACTTTTCATTACCTTATACCTTCCTCCTACCTTTGTCGGTTATAATTTATCTTCCTTACAAAGATAAGTGAATTCTTTCTCTTGGGCTACTACATGGTTGCCAATTCTAATATGTCTAATAATTTTAATTACTTGTCTCTTTCATGTATTTACTCTTTGTCCATATCCTCTAATCACTAGACAAAAGTATTCGCACACTGCGTCACAGCGTTCGGGCTTTCATAAAAATAACATTTTTCTGACAGTAAGCGAAGGAATAACTTGTTAATATGCAGAGAGAGAATGGCTAGTGCAGGAAGTTAAAATGAACGGGAGATGGCGTTATCTATTCAGAATACAGCCAGTGATCTCAATGTGAATTGAATACACAAATGCAGGTCTCTGGATCTGTGAAACTCCTGACGCTGTAGTATTGCTAATTTGACAGCTCGCATTTTCTTGTTGTTGTTTTTTGTTTTGTGTCCTTTCAAAACTTTGTTATGAACGACTGATTACTTTTATAGATATATAATGGAGAAGTATTGTGCATCGTATACCATTTCAACTTGGTAACACTTCTCATGCTTTCTAAAATAAATTAAAAAACCATGTAAGCGCAGACATTTTTAAATATCGCTGATATTTTATGATGTATTTATTCTTAATTTATTAAATGCAGTGTTGCATTATCAGCTTTTTTTTATTCGCAGCAGCGAAACTCTACCAAATAGGTCGTCATAAGCTGTACCTACTGGTAGTGGTTATTTTGTGAGAGTTGCATTTCGACTTAACCAGGTCATCTATTTAGAGGATGCTTTAAGGTTATGATTGAGTGATCTTCTTTAGGACCGATAATTGCATATGAAGCAAATTACAGTTAGTCGACAGAAAATGCTATAAACAAACTTTACTAAGAAATTAATGTTGACATTGTGGTTTATCCCAAGAGTAGCAACATTCTAAATAAAAGTAACCAACCTCACTAACAACGTTGCCATTTTAGGAGCATAAAAAAATTTCATTTGCCTTTTCGCTCCGGGCATTTACCTTACAAACCACTTCCACATCTTGTAGCACATTTCATTTATTTTTATTAACTGCGTGCAATTTTTATGCACTAACTCTATAACATTAATAAGAGCGCCAGCATTCCTAATTTTGCTTATTATACCTGGATAATGCCTCCTCCATATATCAAAAATGTTCAAATGTTTGTTAAGCTTATGGGACTTAACTACGGGGTCATCAGTCCCTAAACTTACGAACTACTAATGGACTACTTACGAACTAGGACGGCACAAATATCCACGCCCGAGGGGGGATTCGAACCCCCGACCGTAGTGCCTCCATATATCCTCACCACATGAACCTCCTCCATCTTGCCTTATCCCTTGAAATGCTCCGTTTCATTCGTGACATTATTTTCAGAGTCCGAATATTCAGGCCAACTCTAATCTGATTGAGCATACACTACACTGTCTCCATTACTTCCGCTAGAGACGCGAAGCGATGTGGCAAGCTGACTTCTCTTTGTATACTCGTACGTTTGACAACTGTGTCACAATGTTACACCGTCTTCACATTTTCTACATAAACCTTAGAAACGTGAAGAAAAAACGTGCTACATCTACGATTTGATCGCAGACTCCCAATGTATACTACGTAGCGTGTCCAGAAAGTAAGTTCCGTTTCAATTTATCTCCGCTGCAGCGCTGCGACTGCAGTTCCGCACATGCGCTGTAGACGATGTGTATCAAGGAGAAGAACGTGCGCCATTTGGAGATCGCTGTCAGTTACGTACGCTTTGTTGTGCTTGTTTGAAATGTCGGCGTTGATTGAAAATCCCGCCGCCTGTGAAATCAGATCGGTGATTCGGTTTCTGAATGCGAGGAAAGTGAAACCAAGTGAAATTTATCGGCAAATTTGCGATGTTTACGGACCAAATGCGATGACTGATTCGGTGGTGAGAAGATGGGTCCGACAGTTCAATGGCGTGCGTAGTGATGTGCACGATGCAGAACGAAATGGGCGTCCACCTTTGGTTACAGAAGAACTGGTTCACGCGATTGCTGACAAGATCCAGGAAAACCGCAGGTTTACAATTAGTGCTCTCGCTATGGACTTCCCCCAAATTTCACTGTTTCCAACTGGTTGAAGACACAGGCGGCAGATTTCTATGAAGAAGGTATACAAAACCTGGTGCCACGCTATGACAAATGCCTGCAAAATTTCGGGAGTTATGTGGAAAAGTAGTTGAAGAGTTGTAGAATTTTGTGCAATAAAAATTTCTTCTGTATCTGTGTACAATTTCATTTTATTACCAAACGCCTCGGGCATGGATATTTGTGCCGTCTTTAGTCTTAGCTAGTTCATAAGTAGTTTGTAAGCTTAGGGACTGATGACCCCGTAGTTAAGTTCCATAAGTTGTACAAACATTTGAACATTTTATTACCAAACGGAACTTACTTTCTGGACGCGCCTCGTGTATTAAACCCAACTCACCTTCACTACACTGCTATGATTATCGGTACTTCCCTAATAAGAAAGCAAAGTCGGTACTTCCCTAATAAGAAAGAAAAGTTTCGGCAGAATGCTCTTTAGTGTATTTAGCTGCGAGGAACAATGACTTTGTGATATCATTCTGAAGTTCACTCGGGTAGTTTCCAGTTGCTCCAGGAGATGACAGCAGTCACCATGCACGTCGGCCATAAAAATGTGAAGTTTAAAATACCATTAAATGACCGTCAGATTTAAAAACACCGGTCAACAGTGTAGGTACCACAAAGTTTCACCTTCGTCACAAATTTGCCGTGGTTTACAGTAAGTTTGGTTGTAGAGAGGTCCAAGAAAAGGAAGTGGGATTCATTTCCATAGTTATATTTTCATTCAGAAGTGGTGTTTCTACCACATTCCATTTTATTAACGGATTACATTGCTGTAGATGACGCTTCTCATGTTCAGTTCTATATTTGCCTCTTTCTTATACGGATTTTCGTTGAGCTCGTTGAATGGATATGCACACTAGTTTAGACAGTTCGAATCAGATTTTTTCTTTAACCTGCATTTCCGTCTTCGGTAGTCAATTTTATAGTTTTAAATGCAGTGTGGCAGAAACAGCGCTTCTGAATAGAAATAATACGTATACGTTTTATACAAGTTACTCTTTTTTCTGCTGCTTTTTTGTAGGAATACGGTTTATTCCAAGCCTCAACTACTTCGTAAATAATATTAAAATTTTTCGTAATAGCTAATGTACTTTTTGTAACTAAAATAACGATTTGAAATTTCAGAATGTTTAATACTTTGTAAGTACGTAATACCGACAACGGGATACGGAGAGGGAGGGAGAGAGAAAGAGGCATACATGGTCACACAAGTATGGCGTCAGACGCCACGACTTCGTTATACACACTATTGCCTCCAGATTGTCTTTCACAGCTCAATGGATGCAGCTTATGCGCTATATTTGTGTATATGAGAATGCACTTTCAAACAAATAAAGTTTCGTGGATAAATACCTACATCATACATTTGAGAACTTATCTTTAAGTGCAGTTTTCACTCTTCGAGCATCATGTAGCAGCACTGATATACTAACATTTCTGAAAGAATCAGTAATATTGCGGATGCAAGCTTTACTTTTTAAGCTGAGGGGAGTCTCCCTGTACGCTAATCTCTACATATACGTAAATATTCTACAAGTCGCGTTGAAGTGCATGGCAGACGGTTCATCGAACCGCTTTTATGATTTTTTTTTTTTTTTTTTTTTTTTTTTTTTTTTTTTTTTTTTTTTTTTCTTTCTACAGTTCCACTTTTTAATAGCTCGCGTGAAAGAGAACACCTAAAGCTTTCTGTTCTCGATCTGTTTTCTCTTATTTTATTTTGGTTATCATGTCTCACTATGTAGGTGAATGCTAACAAAATATGTTAGAATTCGGAAAAGAAAGTTGGTGAAAGAAATTTCGCAAATACATCTCGCCACAACGATTACCGCCTTTCTTTTCATATTTCTACCCCAACTGGTGCATCTCCCCCATATTGCGATAGTACAAACCGAGCTGCCCTTCTCTGAATTTTCTCTAAATCGTCAGTCAGTACCACCTGGTTTGGAACCCACAATGCGCAGCATTACTCCAAAACAGGATGCACAAGTGTTCTGTAGGCAGTTTGTTTAGTAGAATTGTTGTCTGTTGTAAATGTTCAGCGAATGAAATGTCGCCTTCGATTAGCCTTCACTCCAATATTTTCTGCGCGTTCTTTCCACTTTAAGGTGTTCGTTATCTTCTTCCCCCAATGCTTCTAACTCCATAGAAAATATATAGAAGCGGCTGCCATTGTTGCCAAAATACGCGCGGGAAATACTGTCACTGGGTGATTAACACAACACATCAATCTGACACACGAACAAGAGTGTAAATTCTAGCTTGTGTAGTCAATCAAAATCCGGAAGATACGTGGTGTTTACAATTTCTTACAACGTCTTCGAAAATGAAATGGGAATAGAACCACAGAGTTTCATTTGTCTCATATTTGACATTCTGAAGTAATTTCATCATTTGCTGCTTGAATTATCATTGTTGAATTTGGTAGTCTTTAAGGTGAGCAGGGACTACTACTTACCAATATCTGTAGCAACATTATTGGCAACCAAAGACTTTAGAGTGTACAAAGAACTTATCTCCTTTCTAACGGCGGCGAAGAAAGAGTAATAAACTGTTATGTAAAAGATAAAACCATGTTTAATCAATATATTGTGTCATATCTTTAATGTTTGTTATGTTACTTCAAATTGATCTTTCTGTTTTTGTTTTCTGTCACATGTTTGATGTTTGTATAGTTGCTTATACCAACTTGCTTACATAACTGTACTAGAGAATGTCATTATCATTACTTATGTGGATAGCTGTAAGGGGACTACTCAAAGACCAATAAAAATCTAAAAAAACATTGATACAGTTTTTTTATTTCTCAGCGTAATATATTATGCACGAGTTGACTGCGGATCTAGTATGTCTTATTGTAGGTAAAATCTCAAAACATCACCTTTAAATATGCGTGAAAAGAAGAATTGAGTCATGGCGAAACAATCTTAAAATAGTTCATTTTCAGAAAACAACTTATGTCACTACAAATACATTTTCATGCGATTTGTAGCTAAACAGGGAAAGATTACACTCAGATTTGTTAATCGACATTTTCATTCGTTAAAAACGCATTTTATGTAAATGATAAAAAAAATTATTGGTGACAGATTCCTACAGCCGACAGTACGATCTGCAGCCTAGGCCGCATTTATTTTTATTTTTTCCTAATGGGGCAGCTCGTGCCATTACAACAATCACAGGATTCTGTAGCTGCGTTCTAAAATATAGCTGACCAAATACTTGTGGCACAATAGATATCGCGCTTACTTCAACATCCTACTGATTTCATAACGAAATTAAATTTTTATGTAAACTCGTAGTTAAGGTCGTAATCATAAACGTTATCAAAAAGCAGTCCACCTACAGTACATACAAAAACAGAGTACATGACAAAGCTGTAAATAATACATATACCTTCTAGAAGTTCCACACAAACCTTTAAAACAAAAATAAAATTTCGAAAAGCGCCGCGAACACATGTAGACTATGTTAAAAATATGGTTCGAAATGTTAGTATAATGAAAGATTATAATGTTAAAAATCATATTATAGTGTAGATATTTAAGTTTTCCATCTATGAAACTGATTAATAATATATTTTATTGCCATATGCATTTCTCCTAGCGCACTAGTTTCTTTCCATGTATCATTAGACTTTTTTCGTGCTGATTGGATACAAAGAAATTTACAATAACTTATACGTCACTTGTCTGGAAGCAGCAATCGTAAAAGCCATTTACTGCAAGTACAAATTAGCAGCCTCCAAGTTGCGCTGTAAAACTTATACATCAGGCCTTAGCGGATAACCATGTTTAGTTATTAACAGTTTATACAATAGCTAGCATTTGCCTAGCATATTTTATTACTGACCAATTGAAGCTCTTGGTTAATACGTCCCATATAATATTTTTATAAAAACTTCCGATGAAAATAACCCTCGTAGATGCTGAAACCTGTCATTAAATTTTACCAAGCAACTCGTAGGCTGCTAATTTGTACTTGCAGCAAAGAAAATTATGAGGGTATTTCAGAACTTCAGTGGCTAAAGGAAGTTATAAATAAGAGGACATTTGTTTCGACTTAGGTACCAATAGCAAAAACATACCAAGAAAAATGACGATTGAAGTTTTTAGTTAGCTTTATCTGTTCGAGCAACTTACATCAGCGTTACTTTGTAGCGAAAATGTTACTGTGTTAGCTTACAGATCTTGACGTTCCGTGTTAAAATCGAATCCTATTAATTTTTTTTTTTCTGTTTCGTAGTCGCGGAAGAACGTGATATTGTGAAACAGAATATAATTATTGACGAAATCAGTAAGCATTTTCAATTGTATTAAAAGTAGTTGCGTTCAACAGATGCTCTCAAAAGGCGTTTTTGAGACGTATCGTATACTATCATATAGTGAAGCAGTGCATCACTGATATAAGTACTAAACAGATAATCAACAATAAACCTGTACTTTCACCTATTACATTACAAAACGACATTAGATAAAAATCGTTCGCGTGTCACACCGTGAACAGCAGTTTCGTAAATGTAAACATCAACTCAGACATCTGTACATAATCATAATCATGCTTTACGCCTCAGTAGCTGAACAATATGATGCTTAATAGTGAATTCATAACATCGTAATTATCATATGGGGTGTTTACTCACATTAACATACTCCTCACAAAAACAAACACAAGATGTTAACTGCTACCTCGATCTCTAAGAACCATTTTCAACGGTATTTTTTTCATATTCCCCTTGCTTGGAGGATTCAAAAACTGTTTCATTGAGTTTTTGTAGATGTATTTGTACAGTGCGATACCACGCTATATGTGTAAACATTTCCCGAAACTTGAATTTACAAACAGTAGCTCACTGTTGGTGAGTTTTACGACAGCAAGAGCATTAACGTATAGGTTACGTCACAGGCAACCATTGAGTGAAATAGGGCTTTTTGGGCAGCATTTCGAATTATTTGAAATTTATTTACGTTTTTCCTTAAAATACTGAAATTCATTAGGGAAAAATTATGTCATTAGCATGACATAATTAAGAAAAAATGGGGGGGGGGAGGGAGAGAGAATATCTAATTCCGTAAAGCAGTGAGTTAAGAATACTTTTCTTTCTCTCTCTCCTTTTTTCTCTTTTTCTTTTCACAAGAGACAGGTGTAGTCCTGCGAGACTGCACCAAATTGCCACCCCGCTCCCTTTCTTGGCTGCGGAATAGGACCAACATTTTATACAGTTCATCCCAAATGACCAGGGACCACGTTGATTTAGTTGTTGTGAGCAGGGACAAGCTGTGTCAATCCAAAAATAGACTTTGATCAGAATTTTTAACATACTCGTTCAAACTCAAAAGCAATATACGTTGACAGTACTATAATGATAGAAACTTATCGTAGAGCCTCAAATTCAGTTCGCAGCAAGTTTGTTAATCATAGGGCTTTTCTGATGCTCAAAGCTATGGCCTTATTATCCCTTACTTTCAGTCGATACCTGGATATACTTCTTGACCGAAATAACACAAAGAGAAAATTTAAGATAATGGAAGGTGAATCCCGCTTTGTTTTTCCGTAACTTGACCTTTTTAGAACTAAACTGCTCAAGAGGATCTATTCACAATGCGTTTTTACAGTTTCTATCATTTTGAAATTCAATAAGCGTTCATGAAATTAGAAGACAGTGAACTGGAATCCATGTTATCTACTTCTGTCATAACTAGCCCAGTTGTTAAGTTATCGTCGACACACAATACGACTGACCGACGACATAAGAAGGAATTAATAATTTAAAATTAGCATGTGATAAAGAATATTCCAAAATCGCAATATTTTTTATTTTCTTAGGCAAGACGTCCAGCTTCAATATTCAAAGGCATATCATCTGATCTTTGGAGGGAATGTACAAAATATATGGTTACATAAAGGAATTAAAAGTGAAGCACAAATTGTATAGTTACGTAATATTTATCTGCTTATAGAAGCTATCTAAATACTAATTGAAAATTGTGCTTGTCGATACTCAAACTTAAAACCATATAAAAGATATACAAAACGGAGCATCATAGAGCACACTGCGTAATGAGTAGCTCAGTGTGTAGGTCATCGATTTAAGGAATAATAATGGCACCTAACATTATATAAAATTACGTATGAAATTTACGAAAGTGTCATTCAATAAAATAGAAACGTTGCTGTACATGTTCTCATCGTTACATAAGATTGACGAATGTGTTTCTAAGTACACAGGAATAAAAGTACCTCGAGGTTGAGGTGAGCGGTTTGAGGAGGAATGAAAGTAATCACTATTTGTGCTACGATACATCGGAAAGCAATTTTTTAAGAAGGTATTCAATAAAATATAGAAGTAGTTGTACATGTCATTTATTATAATAAAGGAATGTGCTATTGTGTACATACTACAGTGAGTAGTTCAAGTACAAGGGGAGCAAATTGACAGTAGTTACTATTTATAATAGATTATATGTAATTTTTCCCCGAATGATCGTACAATAAAAAGCAAAACTTCCTGTACATGTTCTCATTGTTTCATGATTAACAGGTGTGCTACAACGTACACAGTAACATGGGGATTTCAAGGCTTAAGTGATTTGTCTGTACCAGTGTAATGACAGCAAATGTCTAAATGCAACATCATATTTAACAGTTTTCGAAAGGTCATTAGATAAAATAATAGAAGTTGCTGTTCATGTACTTGTCTTCGCGTACACTTTAATATGAGTAGATCGATGTCTTGGTGAGCAATTTTATGAATATTGGCAGTGATTACGATCTGTGATAATTACATGTAAAATTTTCCAAATGTTCATGAATTAAGTAATGTAAGAGAAGTAGATGTACATGCTTCCGTCACTTCACAGAATTCACAATTGTGCCACAACGCATACAGCAGCCTTTGAGTATGGAAACCGGTCGTCTTGTCTAAATAAAATATGGGCGCAACTTTTCAAAACGCATTACGTCCACCAGTGGAGGAAAAGAATGAAATCCGGTGTTTTCTAACCCGCTCTGCAATTAGATTGTGCCATAACGTATTTTAACACCTTCAACAAGTGCGATGAAAAATGTCTAATGCGACAAATAGCATTTTTTCCTCTGAAGAAACTGCATTATGTTCAACAGTTCCTTTTATTTTGTTTTATTGATGTTACCTACAATGGAAGGCTGCTGGACTGACGTGCAACCGCTTCAATTACCAACAATGATCAATCAGTATTCGCTTTCAGCACAATGGCATTGTTGTGTAGAAACGTTTATCGTTCTGACTGTTTGATTCACAGAGGGCACACGTAAATACTTTGTTGTATGCAGATGGAGACAATTATAGCGAGTCCATGCGTGACTGTTGGGGAGCAAATGTATGTGGTGAATCGTACTAGACCAGACATCTATGTACTCCTTTTGTGTAACATATATTGCAGGCACAGAACGTACATTTCACATATGGAATGAAACGCAGGCAGCTACAATATCACAAGAAATTTTCTCAGCCACCAAAGATTTCTTAAAGAAATTCTGCACTGACGTTTGTCGCATTTCTCATATTAATGACGGATGGCTGTGTCGGCCAAAACAATAATCAGCTCGCAATTCCTGCAGTTGCTTTCTGGTCATTCAAAGAATCTCCAGTGCCTGTGACTGATGGTCTTCTCGACTTTCCATGCTGACGAATAGAAAAGAAACGTAGTGAATCTTCCGAAATATTGAATTCAAACACGTGCTGTAGCAGGATATTTATGGATAAGTGGGTGAAAGAAGGATTTTAGGGAGAGGTCGGGAAAAATTTGATTAGAAAGAACAAATTACAATGTTGATGCCTGTAGGTGGGGACAGTGATGTGAGAACGATCCATTTGAAGAAATATATGGCAGGCGAAAGAGTAATTTATGTGAAAAGCGAAACACACATCATCTACTATTATGATGATTCTTCAGAAAACTTTTTGTTGCTAGGTAAACGTGGTACAGCTTTATAGATATCTGATACTTCGTTAAAGTGTTATCTCTGATGAGAACAAAAGAAAAAACTAAAAACACACGATGTGTAAAAACTACATAGTCGCAGATTTCGAAAAAACTGCAAAGAAAATGAAACACTTCAGTTATTCACTGAGACTATCAGCCTTCTATGTAACGAACGTACTGTCCCAGATACTATTACCGATTGTTTAACCTTCAACTAACGTGGTGGCAAACATGGGACACTAACACCGTAGTGCGGTCTATCTCACCTCTCCCACTTTAGGTTGGTGTAATGTTAACAATTTGAACACCTTTGAAATTCCCTGTTTTGCATATGAAAGACTCTTTAATACTAAGTTAATAAACATGAAAATACAATACAATAACATTAAGTAATTATTGTTAAACTGGCGCTCAGACATGTTTACTGCACATTTTGTACGCTAATACGTGTATATGTTTTCCATTAGCTAATAATGACAATAAAGCTTTGATAGATCGTATATTTTCTTGAAAAACTAATGAAACAAAAAATGTAACGTTTTTAACTCGAAGAAATACCTCTTGACAATCAGAGCCGTCCAAATCACAAGTTTTCACAACCGTCCTAGCAGACATGATAATATGTCGTTAGTCGGAAGTCGTGGGTCCTGAGCTCGCTTTTGCACATGTTTCAGCACAAGACTACGGGCCAGCTCTTTCAGAAGGATACCTCTGTCGACAGGAGCTTCATCTGATCCAATCTTCTGAAGAACATATGCATTTCTCACCTTTTCTTCAATGTTTAGGTCTGAAGTGTTCACACATTGTCTGCTACTTGCAGCAGATCCTTTACCTGTAAAATTACTCGGTTCCTGCGTGTTTCAAAAGTTTTGTAATGGAAAATATCAAGATTATGTGAGGAAAGTAATATCAGAAAAAATTACACAAAGACCGTAGTGCGGTCAAAATGACCGCGAGCTATGTTATAGTGCTCTGGCATAACATCACACGCTTTGCCGGTCCACTCACAACTAAACTCGAAGCTAACGAGCAGATGGGCGCAATAATGGGCAGGGAAATTGCTAAATCGCAATTGTTGCCGAAAGCGCGCGGTCAGATAGACCGCAAAACGTTAGTTAAAGGTTAAAACGGTAGCTTGGTTTTGAATAAAAAAAAAGTATGGACACTGTTAGAGTAAATGAAGCACATTTTCACTTTTGTTCCTACTTCTGGTGTTAAATTTTTTACTGAATAATAAGAAGTGTATTTTGAAAGAATGAAAAGTTTTTTGACCTGTTCTGGTCAATGAAAAAGCTATATGAGATGTGACATTGTGATATACAGGAGATGACTTCTAAGAAACGTCGAAACCGGTCATAAGAAATAAAAAGGCGATCTTGGCTGGAAATCTGTATAAATTGATTAAGATCGCCACAACGAACCATGAGTTCCATACATAATGAAAAAGCTTAATGTCCGAATTACCCGACATTAAAAAGACATATTTTTCCAATAGAACTTTACAAACCGCGATGTGTCAATCAATAAAGTGCCTATATTTTGGAAGTAAGAAAAGCAATTACCTTGTTATACGTATGTGGTGTCTCTCCTTTCGGACATGTCAGAAAACACAGAGACGACATATAAATTTAACTTATATAATTAGCCGATAACGGGCAAAAATCATTTCATCAGTGCGAAGGCACTCCTAGGCCCGTAGTTTTACGGTAATCGGCTGCAGAAACCGTGAGTTTGAGTTATGGTTGGTAGGGAAAAATTGAGAATTTGTAACTGACGGGAGGCGTGCTTTAGTAATTCCGTGTGGTAGTTGTTATCGCTGTCCCCCCCAGTGGTGTAGTAGTCAGTGTAACTGCCTAGGAAGCAGGAGACCCGCATTCGAATCCCGGCTGGGTGCACATTTTCAACTTTACCCAAAAGCAGTTAACGCTGTAAATTCCGTGAATATCAATTTCCTTGTATTTAACAAATATTGTTCAACTCCTCTACCCTAGAATATCGTGTAAAATTGGAAAAATAAATCGAATAGTTAATGTGGATTCGTTTTTTCGCTTTTCCTGAAACATTTCGCTTTTGTGACATAATGTATTTCGAAAAGTAGCTCATTATTATTGAGATAGTGGCATATTGTTTATCGTATTTCTGTACTAAGATGGCTCCCTACCATGAGCAAATTAACCCTCTATTGACAAGAATAATTAATGTAAGAATTTACCACTAACAACATTGAAATTATACTTCATGGTGCCCCTGAATCTAAAATATAAAATAATGTTTGTAGAGCGTAGGGGACTTAACTGGGGAGTCATCAGTCCCTGAACTTACAAACTACTTATGAACTAGCTTATACTAAAGACGACACAAACATCCATGCCCGAGGGGGGATTCGGACGCCGACGGGGAACGGCCTCCCGCATCGTAGCATAGCGCCTCAATGCGCTCGGCCGCTCTAAAATATGTGATCATAAACTTTCGAAAATAGCACTCCATATATTCAAATATACACTGCATAAATGCGGATGTCGTAATTACATATTAATTAATAGAAGGTACTGAAGTTTTAGGGAACAGCGTTCAGAATTTATGATACAGCAGCAAATTAGGAATTTACAGTAGAATGTATTTATTTAAAAAATGAAAAACATTGGCTAGTCCAGTGATCGATTCTGTCCTTGATACCAGCATTTGCTGCCTTCTCTTTTTTATGCTGTTTCCTGGTGAGCTATCCAGTGATTTTCTCTTTGATAGTTTTCCTGACCAGCATAGGGGTTCAGCAATGTCAAAGCCATCTGGGTTTTCTCTTCAATACTATTTTCAACACAACACAAAACAAATGTTCATATGTTTGTAAATGTATCGGACTCAACAGCGTGGTTATTAGTCCGTAGCATACAAACTACTTAAACCTAGGTAAAGTAACCTAAAGACAACACACACATCCATGCCCCAGGGAGGATTCGAGCCCCTGACGCGGGAGGCCGCGCGAGCCGCAACGTGGCGCCTTTGATCTGTGTGTTACCAAGCGTTGCGCTCGACGCCATATTTAAAAGCAGTAAACTATAGCCACTTAGTACTTCGGCTGGAAATGGACTTTTTACGAACTGCAGCTAATCTCGCCGACTTTAATGAAAGGAAACGTCTTTTCATTATGCTCTCCTCTATTATGCGCCCTGTTCTTGCACTGAATTGTAATCCAACGAAAAAAAGTAGGCCTAAATTTTAATACAACTACGAAAATGTACGATGGAATCAACGATCGTTTTATTTGGTGCTTATCTCCAGAAAAATCCCAAGAAACGCGAAGTTATGTTTGGGAAATTAGTTATAAACAAGAAAGTGACTTTACAACTGCCAGGTTTTATTTGACACAAATAAATTTGCACAAGTCAGACTTGAGCAGTACAACGTGATTACACAGAAGTAATGACGTCTGGGCATAAACAAAACTGTTAAATTACACATAAATGAAAGACAGGTAGTGGAAACATAAAACTACATAACAAACTTCCTCTGTACTTGTCATATTGTGGCAAACATTGTTTCAGTTATAGCAAAGGAAAAAGTGTTCATCATTTTCCTCTTAGTCATCCTTGTCAATATGCATTCACTAGTACATTACACACCATTTGTACCTCACAGATGGGTCACTTTTATTACTTTGAAATTTTTTTCAGTTTTGGTTTTATGTTTCAAGTCTCTGTGAACTTCAAGAAATAGAAAATTCTCACTCTGACAAAAAGTTTTACTGAATATTGGAGAATATATTTTTAAGTAAATCAGCTCTCCTTGAATTCACAGTCCGTTTCTTGGCACTGGACATAAATATTGCCTTTAAAACATACATAATTTACTTATGGCAGTGATGTAGTTGTGTTTCAATGTTGAAAAGTTGTATTTGCTTTAGGAGGATAATTAATTTACTGATCGGAGAAGGGCATATAGAAAAATCTGTCAACCGTAGAGAAGGAACAGCATAAAATAATTACTCCCCTTAATCTATTTGTTTCAGTATCCGAAGAGCATTAGTTGCCAACATTAGCACACTACGCCTCCATTGCCGTAAGTAAAATTTTACCTGCCTAAGCAGCGTAGAATAAGGGGAGGAGGCAGGATGAGTGTCATTGATTTGACTGGTTCAGTTTTACTTACGGCAGTGGAGGAGTAACGTTTTAATGTTGGCAACATAATGTTAGTTTTACGAGGACAATTATTTTACCGACCAGAGAAAGGTAGATACAAGAAACTGCCAACCACAGAGCAAGATTGTTCCCCTTATTCCATTTGTTCGAATATCGTAACAAGGGGAGGTCGGCAATCGGGACCCGCCGATTTCGCCCAAGTGTGTAGAAGGAGGTGGAACGAGCCTGAATATTTCGCCTGAGTAGGCCTTAGAAAGGGAGGAAATGCTCTCTAAAGTCTTTCCGAAAGTCCGATAGCACTGTACATGTTATTCAGCGCCCTGCTAGTAAATAAACGGCGTAGCGTAATGTGTGTGTAAAAAAACCTCCTGGGATTGATCCAAGGGCCCCTGTTTTCTCCTTTCCTAAGGCCCACTCGGGCGAAATATTTCAGGCACGCTATAGGGAGACCAATCTCCTTCTACACACGCAGTTAGGGCGAAATCGGCGGGTCCCGATTTTCTCTTGTAAGAGGATCAACGGTCGTTAACATTAGCACGCTACTCCTACGTTGCCGTTAGTAAAATTTTACCGTTTGCATCGAATTATGTGAAGGTGAGCAGGTAGATGAGCCTTAAAAATTGCTGAAATATCTCGCCTATGTGGGCAACCGGAAAAGGGGACGTACGCGCAAAATTTTGAAGTCCCGCTACTTACGCACTATTCTTTGTCTTTCATTTTATATTATTCCCTGCGACTATAAATTTATAATTACAAAATATAAATTTACTTCAACATTTAGATGCTGTTGAACTGCTACAGCAACAGCGAGAGTAATCGCCAAGAGAAGAAGCAAGGCTACTTTTAATAATCATGCACACATTGCTCTCATTCGAAAATGATAACATTTAACTTTTACCACGCATATAGCGACGTTCACTAACCGTTCAACATCTTTTGGGAAAGTGAAGAAGCTTATATCCTTATTTGTATTCGAATTATTGCAGCAATTAGGTGCAGAACACCATCGGCCGCCTTTTCTTTTTATTGCTTCTCATAATAAAAACGGAACAGCTGACACTGCCACACAGTTCTTTCTTTTCATTGCACCAAATAGTTGTTTACTGTTATGCGATTCAGGCAGTTAAAATACACAATTAACAAACAAAGACGGCGCATTACCACGCCAGAGAGTGGGGAATGACCACGCGTTTACTGCTTTTCAAGACTTTTCAAGACGACAGACTGCAGCGGGAGTTTCCTTTCTGTATACTCCTTATTCTGTGGTATCGAGGTATACTGCGCTTGAATGACACAGTTACATTACATGAGCTAGTAATAGTTATGAAAATATGTATATTTAAATATACACATTGCAATAGAGAGTTAAATTGAAAATTAATAAACTTGAAAATTCTTTATATTTCAGGAACCATATGTTAGCTTTAGACCATAGGTTATATTATTATTATTTGCGTACATTCCCCTTAAAGAGAGCGCTAAAAATACAAAAATCTAGCTTTTATTCCCGTCTTTTTTCTTCTTTCTTTCTTCCCAAAAACCTTTCATTCTTTCACTTTGTGCCTTCTTTTGTTCATCTGTCCATTTTCGTCTGTTGTTTTTGTGTTGTGACTTAAATTTAACTTTTTGGTTTCTGATTTTTTCCCCTACAGCTTTTGCGGTCTTTTAAGTCTTCTATAGAGATGTTTAATGTTTTCAGGTCTTCTATGGTTTCTTTCTACCAAGATGTGCCCAGTTTCGATGTAGAAATTATGTTGAATATTCTTTTAGTTAGTCTGGTGTCATTCATTATGGCGCTATGCATGAAAAACTTTGCTCTTCGTTTTTCTGATATGTGTCGTAATTGTTTCAAAGTGTCTCTATAGTTCTTCCGTGGGTCTATTTGGCTAGATATTTTCTCTAAAAACTGCACCGTGGATTTTTCTCAGAATTTTCCTTTCTTGTTTTTTAATCTCCTTGATTTTTTCCATTCCTTTGGTTCTCGTAGTTTCTGATGCGTAGAGAGCTTCTGGTAAGTCTACTGTGTTGTAGCGCCGTAGTTTTGCGGCCGTGGAAATACATTTTTTTATTGTAGTGGGACCAGGTGAGTTTATAGGCTCTCTGTAATTTTGAGACTCTTTTTTCGTTTGCTTTTGTGTTTAGCCCAGATTTTTTGCATGATTTCTCCCAAATATTTTTCCGTACTTTGTTTTTAGTGGGAGTTTATCTGATGATTCTGTATCAGAAAAGTGTGTTTTTTCATAAGAAATTTCTAGACCGGTTTTCACGGCTATCTCGTGGAGTTTTTCTTGTGCATGTTATGCTTCCGTTCTGGCATTCAAGAGTATGGCGATGTTGTCTGCAAAAGCGAGGCATTTTACGTGGGTTATCTTTTCCTTATTTCTGCTTAGTTGAATTCCTTTGACTTCTCCATCCCATGTACGAATAATTTTCTCTAAGACTGCATTGAATAGGATGGGTGAGAGACCGTTGCCTTGCCGGACTCCAAGGGCTCTGATAATTCTCCCATAAATTTGACTTTGTGTTTGGTGTTGGTTAGGGTCTCTTGAATCAGATTCCGGGTTTTAAGGTAAACCTTCATCTCTCTTAGAGTCTGGAAGAGTGTGTCTCGGTCAATGGAGTCATAGGCTGTTTTGAAGTCCACAAATGTTACTGTAGTATATATACAGGGTGAGTTACGTAACATTACCGCTGGATATATTTCGTAAACACATCAGATACTGACGAACCGATTTCACAGACCGAAAGTGAGGACAGGGGCTAGTGTAATTGGTTAATACAAACCATATAAAATGCACGGAAGTATGTTTTTTAAAACAAACCTACGTTTTTTAAACGGAACACCGTTAGTTTTGTTAGCACATCTGAACATATAAACAAATACGTAATCAGTGCCGTTTGTTGCATTGTGAAATGTTAATTACATCCGGAGATATTGTAACCTAAAGTTGACGCTCGAGTACTACTCCTCCGCTGTTCGATCGTGTGTACGACATTCATTACGCCATACATTGCAATTGTATGCAGCAAATGATGGCCACCACTTTGAACATCTATTGACCTGACATGTCGGGACACACTCTATTCCACTCCGTAATTGAAAACGGAAACCACGTGGATATGTGCACCTCACCCCTCATGGTAATTTACATGTGCGTCAGTGAAAAAGACCAATAAAGGTGTTAGCATGTGGACGTAATGTGCTGTTCTAGTCTCTTCTGTACCTAAGGTACATCACCGTTCCCTTTGGATCCCTACTTCATTCGGTGCTCTCCGATACACACGATTGAACAGCGGAGGAGTGGTACTCAAGCGTCAACTTTAGGTTACAATACCTCCGGATGTAATTAACATTTTACAATGCAACTAACCGCACTGATTACGTATTTATTTATATGTTCAGATGTGCTAACAAAACTAACGGCGTTCCATTTAAAAAAGTTAGGTTTGTGTTAAAAACATTTTTCCGTGCATTTTTATGGTTTCTATTAACCAATTACACTAGCCCCTTTCCTCACGTTCGGTCTGTAGGATCGGTTCGTCATTATTTGATGTGGTTTACGAAATATATCCAGCGGTAATGTTAGGTGACTCACCATATAGAGAGAGAGAGAGAGAGAGAGAGAGAGAGAGAGAATTCACAGCCGGTTCTCGCAGAGAACTCGGGGGTGGGTCGTTATAACTGCTGGCCACCCCTACCCGTGCAACCCTTATTACCGTTTCCGGCCTGCCAGCGAGCACGCCGGGCTAATTGGTAGACTCGTTATTTTTTCTCCCAGGGTGTTTATTTCTGGGCTGTTTCCTTGTGGGGGGGGGGGGGGGAGAGGGGGCTGGATTGTTCCTCCCCTGGCAGGGGCTGAGGCGGCGGCGACGTCAGCGCCATCTGTCTGCGTCAGCGGCAATCAGCGCCGCGCCAGCGATGCCACAACTCCTCATCACGGGGAAGTCCCTCCCTCCCCCACCTCCCCCAGCTCGCCGGCGTAGCTCACGTTCTTTGGAATCCCGTCTCGTAACTCATGATACCCGCGCTGCTTCTCTTGAGTTATCCCGACAGCTCATCGCTGTAAATAGCGCCAGCACCAATATAGTAAGGTCCCCCCCCTCCCCTAGTTCGATTACACCCTATTCTCTAAACTTTCATCGCGGATATCCCTCGAACGTTAAGACCCTGATCAACCTGGGAACGAGGTGTCCGCATTACATTAGAAGTCCTCTTTGGTAGAAGCTTCGTTTTTCGGGAAACTTACGCTGTCACCTCATCTAACGCAAAAGATTTATCTTTCATGCTCTACCATAATAATGTGTCTTTAACTAGGAGACCACATGGGTATCGGATTTTAGAATTTCTATATATTGGGTGATCAAAAAGTCAGTGTAAATTTGAAAACTTAATAAATCACGGAATAATGTAGATAAGGAGGTAAAAATTGACACACCTACTTGAACTGACATGGGGTTTTATTAGAACAAAGAAAAGTTCAAAAAATTTCGGATAGATGGCGCTTCAGCTCATCAGAAAAGCAATAATTAGTATTAAAAAAATTCAAATGTTTGTATAGTCTATGGGACTTAACTACGGGGTCATCAGTCCCTAACCTTACAAACTACTTATGAACTAACTAAGACTAAGGACGACACAAATATCCATGCCCGAGGGGGGGGGGGGGTTCGAACCCCCGACCGTGGCGGACATGCAGACCGTGACTGGAGCGCCTCAGTCCTCTCGGCCACCGCGCCGGCAGGTCAAAGCAAAGGTGATGTTCTTCACAGGAAATGCTCAATATGTTCACCGTCATTCCTCAACAATAGCTGTAGTCGAGAAATAACGTTGTGAACAGCACTGTAAAGCATGTCCGGAGTTATGGTGAGGCATTGGTGTCGGATGTTGTCTTTCAGCATCCCTAGAGATGTCGGTCGATCACGATACACTCGCGACTTCAGGTAATCCCAAAGCCAATAGTCGCACGGACTGAGATCTGAGTACCTGGGAGGCCAAGCATGACGAAAGTGGCGACTGAGCACACGATCATCACCAAACGACGCGCGCAAGAGATCTTTCACGCGTCTAGCAATATGGGGTGGAGCGCCATCCTGCATAAAAATCGTACGTTCCAGCAGAAGTTTATCAGCCAGGCTGGGGACGATGCGATTCTGTAACATATCGGCGTACCTCTCACCCATCACGGTAGAATCACGCAGTTCCTCGAAGAAAAAAGTCCCGATATTTTTTTTTTGTTTTTTTTTTTTTGTTTTTTTTTTTTTTTTGTTTGTTCTAATAAAATCCAATGTCATTCCAAGCATGTGTGTCAATTTTTACCTCTCTATCTACATTATTCCATGATTTATTAACTTTTCGTATTTATACTGACTTTTTGATCGCCCGGTATGTACGGTACGTGAATTTCAGTACTTAAATAAAAATCAGTCAAACCCATTCGACGCAACTGTCATAAATTCTCTAGGAAATCGACTTTGAAGTTTTGCAAGTACTGCTAGGTATTAATAACTATAACAGGCAAAGTACCTGTCGGTGAACATTGGGTTGTAGGGTTCTGGCCTTGCAACCCTAGAGTTGATGGTTCGAATCCTGCCTTGACAATTTTTTTATCTTTCTTTGTTGTGTTCGGAAACTTATACAATTTTAATAATATTTTTAAAAGGTCGTTAATAATGATGGCTTCAATCAAAAAACGTAAGTTACATTTTTTTACAGTAATTAGTTGACGACTGTAATCTTTGATTGTTCAGTTTGTGAAGAGGGAGGACGAGGTTATATATATATATATATATATATTTAAAGTCATCTCCATAGCTACTAATGGCTTTCCATGCAGTTAAACTACTCAACAATCGTTTTAGGTGACAAGGTGTTCAGCTCGTCTTCATACCCAGAAACAAAACTGACAACACGTGGAATTAGAGATCCCAAAATATTTTATATAACTGAATTCGAAACTGACACAAATTTCTGTTACAGCGGGATTCGAACCACCGACGCTACATTTAAGAGGCCAAAACGCTACCACCTGAGTTACACCGAGGTTACTGCTACTTGTGTACCTGCAAAATTTCAAAGTCGATTTTCTCGAGAATGTTTGAGAGTTGTGTCGAATGGCTTTGACTAATTGTTATTTGAGTTCTGAACTTGGCATACCATATATATATATATATATATATATATATATATATATATATAATCCCACACGATGTAGTCTCCTTGTGAGATTACTATGGGGGCCACCTCCAAAGGAGTAAGTGGTTGCACCATCAAAAAAGCAGCCCAGAACATGTCCGAATACTAGCGTTTCCGCAACCTAATACAAACACAGTGTCTATGACGACTAAAATTTATTTGATATTAAAACTAGCTGAAAACCGGGCGTTGCCTGGGTGTTTATTTATCCTTAACTCTCGTAGTCCACATCCCATTCCCTCCTCTCCCTGCATCCACTTCTTTCTCCCCCATCTTTCTGTTCGTTTCCACCTTTCCCTCTCTCGACAAAGTTTTCTGTAAGGTACCCTCTGTCATGTACCATACAAACATTTATGTACCCAGTGATCTTCCTCTTGAATTAAAGATCACGTGTGCAAAAATTCATAAAGATTGGAGCAAAACTATGCATTTTGTAAACTTCCATAAGTGAAGTACCCTCCACCACGCGCCGAACGAAATTTTTTTACAGACTGTGACATTCCTCTCGCTTTTAAGGTAGAGTGTGCAATATAGAAACGCAGGGTCACAATGAAAAACGCAACTTGATAGATCTCAAATATTCCAGTTTTATTTCATACAATCCTTGTTCTAAGAATAACGAAAACAACAATAAAAGGATCTGTGAAATCGTTCGAGCCAAGGTATTTAAGGTTCCAATTTTATGTTGCAAAATACCCTTCACCCATGCACCGTATGACACTTAAGGTAGACGGTGACGTTCTTCTTGTTTTGAAGGTCAAGCGTGCGAAATTTCGTGAAAATCGGAATGAAACTGTACATTTCGTGAGTCTGTAAGAGAAGTATGCTCCGCCATGCACCTATAAGAAAATAGTTTCTAAGCAGACGTTTTCTGCCTATAAACCATATTCCTGTTTCAGGTTCATGGGTGAAGTTGTTATCGAGATTTCGTGTTTAGTCAGTGAGTGTCCTTTCGCGTTTATATAGATAGAGATTAAGAGAATTGGATGCAAGAGAATTACGGGAGACTTGCAGACAAAAGTAAATAGTAACATGCAAATATGTAATGCTAACATTATTTGATACAAGATCAAGCCTGATGCGACAGTTTTATGGCATCTACAGCGAAACTGTTGTGAGCGGTAGACTTCTTTTCGTTTCACCATTTTGTAGGGGGGGGGGGGGGAGGTCAGTTACAAAACGCTTCATAAACGTCAAACTTTATTGCAGGTCCCTAACTATTCCCATTTTCCAATAATTGACGCTTAAATCTGGGTATTCTCACTCGGTGTCGGTCATTGTTTATGATGTCATATCTTCTGAGATATGTGTCGTGCTCTTTTGTTTTTGGGTCAGGAACCTTCCTGGGCGTACGGTGAACAGTTCACCAAAGTTTCACTGCAATCAAATGAATGTTTTATTAACACATAGAGGACATACAGACAAACATTCATTTTTATATATAATAATAATGTTGATGGTTATATTGTTATGATGGCTATTCTTTAGGACATGTTACCGTATATCCATAGCAGTACAATTTGGAATTGATCGATTTCTTTATTCTAGTGATTCCAACTGAGCATAACGTGTGGTTTATGTGATTTGAATATTCTTTCTTGACTGGCTTCCGTATTAATTCCTGATGGTAGAACGATCTCTCCTTGGTATTCCAAGTGAGTAGCTTGTGCCATTTTTGCCCTACCGGATTGAAATGTCGCTGTTATTTCCTGGCTTGCTTTCCTTTTGAAATGAAATATTTATTCCTGAAAATGTTCTGGTTACGAGCAGCTGGGAAATATCGTGTACTCATAGTACTGTTTAACGTCTCGAATCCTCTCTGTTTGTTGTTGTGGTCTTCAGTCCGCAGATTGGTTTGCTGCAGCTCTCCACGCTACCCTGTCCTGTGCAAGTCTGTTCATCAGAGAACATGTTCGGCAACCTACATCCTTTTGAATCTGCTTACTATATTCGTCCCACGGTCTCCCTCTACGATTTTTACCCCACACGCTTCCTTCTAATGCTAAGTTGGCAATTCCTTGATGTCTCAGAATGTGTCCAACCAATCTATCCCTTCTCTTAGTCAGGATATGCCAGAAACTCCTTTTCTCCCCGATTCGGTGAAGCACCTCCTCATTAGTTACGAGATCTACCCATCTAATTCTCATCATTCGCCTGTAGCACCACGTTTCAATTGCTTCTATCATCTTTTTATCTGAACTCCTTATCGTCCACGTTTCACTCTCATACAATGCTACACTCCAGACAAATGCTTTCAGAAAGGACGTCCTAACATTTAAATTATATTGGATGTTAACAAGTTTCGCTTCTTTAGAAACGCTTTTCTTCCCATAGCCATTCTGCATTTTATATCTTCTTTACTTCGGCAAGCAGAAGTTATCTTGCTACCCAAATAACAAAATTCATCTACTATTATTGTCTCATTACGTAATCTAATTCCTCCAGCATCGCCGGATTTTCTGACATTGCATTCCATTACCTTTGTTTTACTCTTGTTAATGTTCATCTTATATCTTCCAATCAAGACACTGTCCATTCCATTCAGTTGCTCTTCCAGATCTTTTACTATGACATCGGCAAAACGCATGTTTTTATTTCTTCTCCCTGCACTTTAATAACCTCTCCAAATTTCTCCTTTCATTCCTTCACAGCCTGCTCAATGTACAGATTGAACAACATTGGGGAAAGGCTACAACCCTGTCTTACTCCCTTCCCAACCTCTGCGTCCCTTTCTTGCCCTTCGACTCTAATAACAGCTTTCTGTTTTTTGTATAGGTTGAATATAACTCTTCGCACCCTATATTTTACCCCTGCTACCTTCAGAATTTGGAAACGTGAATTCGTCTGTGTACATACCTCAAAATAAGCACAGTTCCTAAGTCTGTAGTACGCCGCATTTTTTCTTTTCCTTTCTTTTTTTCTCAGCTCTGTTTTCCGCCGTAACTGCTGTTTCCCCATTCGTGGTCTCATCGCTATTCAGCACAATTCGTGTTGCTTGTGAAAGGGCACAATCTCGCAACGAGCGAGGGTGGAATCCTACGACATTTGCAATTAAACGACATCAGCAAAGAAATTAGTTCTTCCGAGGGTATAAAAAACAAAAGAGGTCTCGTTTCGAGCGACAGGAGAGAAAAAAACAAACGGTCGCCCGTCCATATCGCGCGTCTATTGTCTCTTTCCGCGCGGCAAAGCCCGAGTAATTATTTTCGAAAACAGCAGCAGCGCGCGCGCTGGGTTCGCTCGGGGCAGTTTGCATACATTTCCCGCAGCGGAGCGCTTCACGACTCATTAAAAACGGGACTCAATTGTCCGCATTTTAATCAAAAACCACCGTACGGGCGCCGTGCTGCCGAATGCACCGTATAGTGGTACCGGGCGCGGGGGGGGGGGGGGGGGCAGACAGACTATATAGCTAGGACGCCGACGCGCAACATTTAACGCAGCATAGCGCGGCCTGCCATTTGCATAGCTCGCCCGCGGGGTTTACAGCGCAGTTCGAGAACAGACCGCAACAATGCAGCGGCGCGCGCGGCGCCGATAATGGGCCCGCGGCTGCAACAATGGCCAGAGAGCGCGCGCTAGATGCGCCGGAACCGGAAGCCGGGCGCTGCTGGGCGTATCGGGCGGCGGTAATGGCGTCGTTTCCGGCGGCCGACCAATGGCGCGGCAGCGATAGCACGGCGCCGGCCAATGGGCGCCCGCGCGCTCCGCTGCTGACGGACGGCCGCGCAGTGACGTCACCGGCCTAAATCTCGCTATCGGCGGCGGACGTGGCGATGGGCCCGCCGCCGGAATATTGGAAAGAATGGGCCGCGAAAAAAAAAAAAAAAAAAAAAAAAAAAAAAGGCAGAGCGAGGTGGCACCGCTAACTCTCTACTTCGGGACTTTTCCTTTTCGAAAATATTCACCCAGTCGCACAAGAACGCAAACTTTACACTATAAACAGAATTCACATTTTGACATGCATTGTTTCTGAAAACAGTACATATCTCCTTCTTTTGTATAAAACCATAACGTATAGAAGTTGAAAGTGTGATCTGTCGTATCCAATACCGTGTACTGAATAGGGTTAGTGCGGAAACGCCCCACTGCATGGCGCTGCGATAGTTTTGGGCAGTGTTGTGTTCATGTTTATTAACCCCCCAGTGGTAGCGCATAAAAAAGTTACACGTAAGGTCGCATGGTTGACGATAGTCATCCACTGAAATATTCTGTGTTTTTCGACTGTACATTCTATTTTCCTCTTTAGTTTTTATTTTATATCCATTATGAACGTAATAGACTATAAAAAAGGATTTACACGTTAAAATCTTTTATTTTTAAGCAAATATTAAACTCAGTTTATATAAAAAGGACTGAAAACTAGAAACTAACAGTTATGACTGTTTTCAATTAGTTTTCCAATGGAAAATTTCAAAATATACGAAGTATATTTCATAAAAAATAAAACTGAAAATCAAGTCATTGGAAACATTCACTACAGACACAAAAACAATGACCTTAACACACCCACTTTAAACATTTTGAGCACGCTCTTCTGGGAGATTTATTTCTCGCACGTCCACAGACCTGGCACCTGTCCTTCGAACCCACTGACCGGTATTCAGGCTGACAATTTCGATACATCTTTCTTGAGTAACAGAGCACTTCTTTTCCGTATTTCAACTCGCACCTGATGATAATGAGCGCGTCGTTCTTATTTGTGGTATAATTAATTACTTTCCAAATGATTCTATGAATTCATCTCTTTAGATTTTTTACAGTCGTTAGTTGCATAGTATATGCACAGAGCGTTTATTCAAGACAAGTTCCAAAGATCGAAGAAAACAACGATGAGTCATTTCGTTATCTTTCTCGCTACTGAATAATTAGCACAAAATTGGTCCATTACGTCAACCACCTTTTGTCTGATTTTAAAATGTGACTATTTCATTTGTCAGACAAGCATTTCTGTAACTGGATATATTACTCTTTATTTTCTGAATATACTGTTCTTTTTTATTTCGTGATGAAATTGACTATTTCTTTTTCAAAAAACACTGTCAGTGCGTTGACTTCCCCTTTAGCAACCTTTGCGGCCTGGTGGGTGGCTTTTAATTCTGTGCTCTAGTTTTTACATTCTTCCGTGGTACCTCTTTACGTAACTTAGTATTTCCATCACTTGCTACAAATTGTTTTAAATCGCTACAGTCCTCAATCTCTCATAATCACTCGCTATATTCGCGTGGCACTATATTACTGTTCTGACAGTCCCTGAATCACAGACTAGCGTCTCATCCTATTCAGCATACTCCTTCAGCCACTTTCTCCGACCTAATGTAAATATTAAACTTTTGTAAAAATAAAATTCAAATAAAGCAGCTAGGCAAATAGAGGCATGCAGTGTTTGAAGATACAAATAGTTTAAAAGATGTAACAAATAGTAAATATGTTATAAGCATTAAATCTGGGAAGAAAAAGTGGGACAAAAATTAATTACACGAAAGGTCGCGTGGAGGACATATGTCATCCATCCGAAATAAATGCCTTCTACACCCTATGTAGGCCAGAGTTTGACTAATGGGAGTGGCCACACTGGACCTCAAACCCTCCCTCGCAGACTCCTGGCGCCTAACTGTCGTTGTTGCCAGAACAAATGAACAATCGCAGTTCAAAAACGTGTGGATGACTATTGTCATCCACGCGACCACTGGAGGGTTAAAGCTACATCGTGTGGTTCGTTGCCGATTTGCGGATATTTCGGGTTTTATATGAAGGATTGTGCAGTGCTACATATTGTTAGTGGTGTTCAATATTAGATGAAACCGAAACACAAGAGTACCAAGCAACAATTGCGATTGAAATTAATATTTACGTGTGTAGTCTCCTAAACTGCAGTGACGATGCCTTCCTGTGTTGTACCTGATTGGAAGTCAGAATATAGAAGTTACAAGAAGCTGAGACGATTTTTCGAGTCACCAAAAGATTTATACAATTTTAAGAAATGGAAAAGAGCTATCCCAAGAAAAGACAAGGCGCTTACGACAAACTCGTACATTTGTGAACCTCACTTTACTGAAAATTTAATATTAGAAACTTAAGAACTCACAAATTCATTGTTGGTGGAAGCGAAGTAGAACTGTCCAGAATTAATTGGCACTTAAAACCAAATTCAGTTCTTCACATTTTCACGAAGTATTTGTCTACCCCGTTAAAACTATGAAAATCTTCTGTATAACGTACAACTGCTTGCAAAATTGTTAATAAAACACCCACCACTTGTTTAAAAAATAGTGACAGTGATGTCACTTCTGATTTAAGTGAAACCCAGTTGTTTGTTAGGTATAAATTTGTTGATCCACCATATATGTTCAATTGTTTGTTAAGCTTATGGGACTTAACTGCGGGGCCATCAGTCCCCAGATTTACGAAGTACTGATAAACTAACTTATACTAAAGACAACACAAACATCCATGCCCGAGGGAGGATTCGAACTTCTGACACGAGGGGGGGTGGGACGCGCGATGCGCAACCTGGCGCTCCAGACCGCTCGGCTACTTCCGCGCGGCGATCCACCATAAGTACTCTTAACTATAAAAAGCACCAATAAAAATTATTCGATTGGCCAGGACAAAGAATAAACTCAAGATAGAAAAGGCTAGAGTAATTGTGCTGCTATAGGCACACTCCGTAAGTCACTTCTAGGCAAACAGGATAGTTGTCCGTTGTGAGACACAGGTATCGATGCCTTCTAGCTTGAAAACCGTCCAAGAAAATACAAATCCTAAATCAATTTCTGTAAAGTAATGGTTGAAAACAGAATTTTAGTAGAGTATCGAGGATCGACAATGTTCTGTAATACGTAGGCCTATTATACAAATGAAAAATTTCACTCTAGTTTATTCGCAACATTACTAAAATACACATTTGCAGATGACACAAATATTGCAATAAATAGTAATCAAATATAGCCTTAGAAAGATCGGCTAATGAAATTTTCATGGACATTAATAAATTGTTCTTAGCCAATTCTCTGTCACTAAACCTTGAAAAACACACGCTATATATAGTTTAGGACTTGTAAAAGGTTTCCTGCCAGTATATGCCTAGAGTGTGACAACAAGGAAATAGAAGAAATTGAAAGTGTCAAATTCTTAGGATTACAGCTGGATAATAAATTTAACTGGAAGGGGCATACCACAGAACTGCTGAAGCCGCTAAACAAGTCCCTGTTTGCTATGCGAATGTTGTCAGATATAGTAGATATAAAAATAAAAAGCCAGCATATTATGCGTACTTTCACTCCATAATGTCATACGGGATTATTTTCTGGAGCAACTCATAAAGCCAGCAAAAGCTTTCAGAGCACAAAAACGTGCGTTACGGATCATTTGTGGTGACAAGAACATGTAGAGGGCTATTTAAGGAACTGGAGATACTTTCAACTGCTTCCCAATACTGTAAGAATATTGCCTGTTGGAGGTCGTCAAATAATCTCAAAATTTAGAAAGCGTAATAGTATACTCTAGTAATAATAATTTCTTTATTGAATGTTGTAGCAAATCACAACTAATGAGTCGCAACAACACTTTCGTAGTGAAAGTTAAAATTTTGAATAAATAAAAAATGATATTAATTAACTTGAAACAGTCACTGTGGTAATTAATTAAGCTTGGCCCTATCTGACTTAGCATTGACTACAGCCTCCAGCTAGCACCTCTTACGATTCATGAACAGCACAACTTCACTAATAAATGTGTCAGAATTCATGTAGTGGTGATGGCGTGTTCGTGTTACAATCAAAATTGTAATAGCAGATAAACTCTGGTTGCAATGATAAAAGCTCAATACAGTGAAACTCCGTGGTGCAATGAGCTTCACAAATACTACAGTCAAAGTTTTCAATAATTTTGATATTATTGTTTAAAGCATTCAAGTTCCTTATAAAACTTTACGTAAAGTATTTTTTTTAATTGGTTCCAGGGCCTGGGTAGCGTACGCGTGTAACTATCTGAGCAGAGTTTGGCATTTAACGTGTTTCATAAAAAATTACTTCAGTCAAGTCTGGTAAAACTACTATAATACTTCCAAACAAGACAGATATGATTACAATAGGTACTCTTACTACAACAACGATCACACTCGGTGACAATAGACTTGATACCAAACAATTACTTTTCTTGCACACATGAAAAAACATTACTCTGATTACTTTCAAAAATAAATAAACTTGTTTCGCAGTTCCTTCAATACATTAAACAGTACGCCTCTCAGGCTTATTGCAATTGCATTAAACTCGCGCCTACCGTGCCTCTGCACCACCAACAAAACATTTATGTGTTTACTATAGCGAGTCCCCTCCGCGACTGCTTCAGCAGCGCGACACTCACAGCTACTACTTCTGTACCAAAGACAGTCTTTACAACAGGTTCAACATTTTCTCTGGCGCATTGCTAACTTACAGCATAAGAATGTCCGTGCATTCATGCGGGTTTACACATATAGTACATGTTTACACTAAATGATTCAATAATAGAAAATGACGTTACATAAGAAATATATGTAGCATACAAGAAATGAAAAATACATGAAATAAACAAATTTAAGACAATATATACATTGCGTTAAACCAAACTAAGATACAGCGACAGGTGTACTCTTACAATACATTTATTGTCTAATGAAATTTTTCGTTAAAAATATCTTTTTTTTTTTTTTTTTTGTCAAACCAATAGCTCAATCCGTGGGATCAATAATAGAAACAAGAATAACTTGCATAACGATTTAAAGTCACTTGCTTTGGCTCAGAAAGATGTCCAATATTCAGCAGTACACTTTTCAATAAATTTTTTTTCACAATAAAGTACAGTTTGAAAAGAGTCTAAAGGATCTTTTGGTGGCCAACTCTTTCTACTCCATTGCTGAATTTCTTACCATAAGTGATTGTATATAATTTTCACAAATATGAATACTACAATTTGACTTCAGTACAAGTTTTGTGCAAGAATGTGATCATTGTAAATCAGTGTTGTAAAAAAAAGTAGTAAGTCTTATGTCCTTTAAAATGTAAATATTCTTAAGATAATTTTTTCCTCTCCAATTCCACATCCACAAGGGCAATTACATTTGGGATCTGTAGAAGGTACATTTAAACATATGCTCCCTTTTATAAGTATATATTGTGTATTTTGTTCTGACATGTTCTACATCCAAGAATATTTCCTCAGTCCGGATCTACCAGAACGAAAAGTACATCCAATCTAATCTAGTCACTTGTGAAAGTGTTATATTTTGTAGTAAAGTTTACGATCGTTATCTAGTTGGATCGGAGTAGGAGTATGAAGTGACGCGGTA
The DNA here is from genome assembly GCA_026315105.1 of Locusta migratoria. Lineage (NCBI taxonomy): Eukaryota > Metazoa > Arthropoda > Insecta > Orthoptera > Acrididae > Locusta > Locusta migratoria. The sequence goes on along the minus strand of CM048754.1, from coordinate 361,318 downwards.
AGAATAAATATTAGTGTTGCCACAGTATATTCAATGATTCAGTATTGAGAGTGGGCTTAAATAATCTTGTTTGAATATGTTACCACAACTGATCTACCTTCCATTCGTTATGATAAAACATAAAAGTATTGTGTGTTTGTATTGCATACATATCTAGTATTTTGTTCCAATTTTGATGATATTGTGCACATTTAAGCTCTATTTCAAGAGGAAGGTCACCGAATTAAATTTCGCACGGTGCATAGCTGAGGGTACTTCCGATCTCGATGACTTTTCCATACTTGAGCTTCAAACTTTTTATAATGGTAAGACATAGATTTCGGAACTAGGTTTTAAATTGTAAGACATACCCACGGACAGATATAGATTCTGACCATAACTTGTTGGTCATGAACTGTAGCTGAAACTGAAAATACTGCAAAAAGGTAGGTAAATAAGATATGGGACATGGATAAATTCAAGGAACCTGAAGTTCTTGAGAATTTCACACGGAGTTTTAGACACAACTGACAGAAACGGGTGTAAATAAAACAGTAGAAGACGAATGGGTAGCATTGAGAATTGAAATAGTGAAGACAGCAGAGGACAAAGTAGGTAGAAAGGGAAGGCCTACAAAAAATCCTTGGATATCACAGGAATTACTAAATTTAATTGATGAAAGGATAAAATATAAAAGTGCAGTAAATGAAACAGGCAAAATGGAGTACAAACGGCTAAGAAATGAGATTGACAGGAAGTGTAAAATAGCTAAGCAGGAGTGGCTACAAGGAAAATGCAAGTCTGTAGAAGAATGTATAAATAGGGGAAAAATAGATACAGTCTACAGGAAAATAAAAGAGACATTTGGGGCCAAGAAAAGCAGCTGTATGAATATAAAGAACTCAGACTTCAACAAATGGTACAGTTTTATTCCGATGTCAATTTAAGAGGAGGTCATTGTCTAGATATGATAGTCGTTCAATAATTAGAGTACAATTAGTCTAGTGAAAAAAACAGTTTATTTTTACAAAATAATATTTTTCTACTTTTCAACATTATCGCCTTGAACATTTATGCACTTGTTCCAATGGACTACAAACTCGTTTATTCTGGCTGCCAAAAACTCTTTTACCGTGACGTCTGAACCAATTTCCCACAAAGTTTTTCACGTCGTCGTCGTTGCACTGGAACCTCTTCCTACATAATGCCTCCTTCATTATACCAAGAAATGCATATCACAAGGTACTAGATCAGGACTGTATGGGGGATGAAGCAGTACTTCCCAGCCTATTTTGTCGATGGTTTCAGGGGTTAGTTGAGAAATATGAAAACGCGTAATGTCTTGCTGGAGAACCACACTTCTCCTCTGAAATCCACGATTTTTCAGTCTCATGGCTGGATTCACGTTGTTTAAAAGAAAATCCCAGTAATATTGGCTGTTCATTGTACGCTGCTCTTCGAGATAACCACAAAAAAACTGGACCATCAGCGCCCCAAAACACTGTCAACATGACTTTTTCTACTTGGGTTTGGATAATTTCTTTACAGGTGAGTTGGTGAGCTTCCACTTCCAGCTTTGCCTTTTTGATTTTGGTTCATAATAGTGTGAACCCAGGTTTCATCACAAGTTAAAATTTTGTCGAGGAAATGTCCACTTTGTCTTTCATAACTTTCCTTCAGCTCTGTGCACACACTTCACCTTGTTTCGTTGTGTTGCAGCGTCAATCCCTTTTGGGATCCATCTTGCAGAAGTTTTGCTCTACTTCAGCTGGTTACAGATAATGTTACGAACTGTACCAGTACTAACTTGAACCTTATGGACTAAGAGTCACACGGCGATCGAAACGAATAATGTCATGAATTGCACTTTCAAGTGAGGGAGTTGTAATTAAACTGATTGGCCAAAACGGTGTTGTTAGTTTTTGAGTCGCAACCATTTCTGAACTGTTCTACCCAATTGTAAAAATTTGGACGATGCATACAATCTTCACCAGAAACTGAGAATTGACTGTAGTTGTCACCTGATGATGGCCTAAGAAACCGAAGCCGAAAGCCGGTTTGTGACGAATAAATAAGTTTTGCAGAACATCAGGAAGTGGTTCCTCTTTGATATTTAAGGAGATTTAGTCACAGTAAATTTCAACTACACAATTATACGTATTTCCTTGGACTGGGTAACAATAAAGATGTAAACATTAAAAAATCGGACACAATTTGCTTATTTTTACTCATAGACCGTATTTTGTGGTAGCTCTACAGCCTGAGAGTGAGTTTTTAAGAGAGAAATGGCATTAATAGGTCTTATTTGTGGAGCAAATACAAGAAGAGTATGCCAAAACGTATTGGATCTGCATTTTATATATCTGTTACATAACTGTTTAAGCAATGCTAGAAGACAATAAAATCATCTCTGACGCATATTTCATGGATGGATTTAAGATTAATCTTCACTACGAGAATTCATAATGAAAACCAATTCACTTTACACCAAATGAAAATACGAACACTTCACAGTAGGTGGTGGTGGTGTTGTGGTCTTCAGTCCGGAGACTGGTTTGATGCAGCTCTCCACAATACCCTATCCTGAGCAAGCCTCTTCAACTCTACGTAAGAACGGCAACCTACATCTGTCTGAATCTGCTTACTGTATCCATCTCTTGGTCTTCCTCTGCGGTTTTTACCCCACACACTTCCCTCACACCGCTAAATTCACAATTCCTTGATGTCTAAGAATGTGTCCTACCAATCTAACCCTTCTTTTAGTCAAGGTATGCCAGAAATTTCTTTTCTCCCCAATTCTGTTCAGTACCTCCTCATTAGTTACGCGATCCACCCACCTAATCTTTAGCATTCTTCTGTAGCACCACATTTCAATAGCCTCAATCCTCTTCCTGTCCGCACTGTTTATCGTCCATGTTTCACTCCCATACAAGGCAACTCTCCATAAAAATGCCTTCAGAAAGGACTTCCTTAGGTTTAAATCAATATTCGATGTTAACAAATTTGTCTTTTTCAAGAACGCTTTTCTACCCATTGCCATTCTGCATTTTATATCCTCTGTACTGCGACCATCATTTGTTATTTTACTAACCACGGAACAAAACTCATCTATCTCCTTTATTGTTTCGTTACCTAATCTAATTCCTTCAGCATCACCTGATTTTCTTACACTGCACTCCATTACAGTAGTTTTGCTCTTGTTAATCTTCATGTTATACGCACCTTTCAGCACACTGTCCATTCCGTTCAATTGCTCTTCCAGGTCCTTTGCTGTATCTGACAGAATTACTATGTCGTCGGCAAAACGCAAAGTTTTTAATTCTTCACCCTGAACTTTAATTCCTTCACGAAATTTCTCCTTGCTTTCCTTTATAGCTTGCTCAATGTACAAATTGAACAACAATGGAGAAAGACTACAACCCTGTCTTACTCCCTTCCCAACCACTGCATCCCTTTCATGCCCTTCAACTCTGACAACTGCTCTCTGGTTTTTGTACAAGTTGTAAATAACCTTACGCTCCCTATATTTTACTCCTGCTTGCTTCAGAACTTGAAAGAGTTTATTCCAATCAACATTGTCAAAAGCCTTCTCCAAATCTACAAAAGCTAGAAATGTAGGTTTGCCTTTTCTTAATCTATCTTCTAGAATAAGCCGTAAAGTAAGTATTGCCTCCCGTGTTCCTACATTTCTCCTGAACCCAAACTGATCTTCCCCGAGGTCGGCTTCTACCAGCTTTTCCATCCTTCTGTATATAATTCGTGTTAATATTTTGCAACCATGACTTATTAAACTGATGGTTCTGTAGTTTTCACACCTGTCTGCACCTGCTTTCTTTGGAATGGGGATTATAACATTTTTCTTAAAGTCTGAGGGTACTTCACCTGTCTCATACATCTTACACACGAGGTGAAACAATTTTGTCATGGCTGGTTCTCCCATAGACTTCAGTAGCTATGAGGGAATGTCATCTACTTTAGGGGCCTTGTTTCGACTTGTTTCTTTCAGGGCTCTGTCAAATTCTTCTCTCAGTACAGTATCTCCTATTTCATCTTCATCTACATCCTCTTCCCTTCCTTCACAGTAGGTATTACACGAAAACAAAATAATCCAAGTCGAAATATTTGTTGCTAACTTTCCTCGTTTTTCGATAGCTGACAAGCAATGCACCAGTAGGCCTACTGGCCCTTCCAAGCGTTGCGAAATGTTGTGTGGGTCAAGTGAGAAGTAACGAACGATACGCTTCTGTTTAATCTCTATAATCCGCGAGTCATTACTTCCTCGTGTTGTTGATGGTATAAAAACGTTAACTGCTGATAGCTATGACGCGATCGCTCTATTGACGAAGAAACCAATGGACATTTCCACACAGCCCCGTGCATTCCAACCGTATATAACAGTAATCGGGAATAGCTGGGAGAAATTCAAGTAACGATAGTAACTTCATGGGTTTCAGGTAGGTATAACAATGGTCACTGACGAAATTTACTGGAGAAACAGGGAGGCGGGAGAATTGGAAAAAAAAGTTTGAAAATCTGGAGAATTATGCGAGAGTTGGTCGGCCTAACTGTATGTTTACTGTGTTGTCATTCTTAGGAACCGTGAAGGCCATATTGCCGTGTATACTACCGTAATAAAATAGCGTGTTACGATATTTCCGTGTTATTTATTGTCCACATATGGAGTTCAAAAAATGTTCAAATGTCTGTAAATCTATCGGACCAAACTGCGTGGTCATCAGTCCATAGCTTACAAATACTTAAACTAAGGTAAACTAACCGAAGAATAAACACACACCCCCCCATGCCCCAGGGAGGACTCGAACCTCCACGGCGAGCATCCGCGCGCTCCGCAGCGAGACGCTTTAGACCGCCCAGTTACTCCACCGCGGCACACACATGGAGTTGACATCTTGTTATTAAACGAAATATACGCCATGACTTTGCCTTTAACTGACTGTAATAGCATGCAGGATGTCTTAGACAAAATTTCTAGTTAGTGCGGAGAATGGCAGCTCAATTTAGAAAAATGTAAGGTGATGCGCATGAGTAGGAAAAACAATCCCATAATGTTCGAATACAGCATTAGTAGTGAGCTCCTTGATGCTGTCGCGTCATTCAAATATATAGGCGTAACATTGCAGAGCGATATGAAATGGAGCGAATATGTAAGGACAGTTGTGAGTAAGGCGGACAGCCGAATTGGAAGAATTTTGGGAAGATGTACTTCATCTGTATAGGAGACCGCGTATAAAACGCTTGTAAGACCACGTCTTGAGTATTGCTCAAGTGTTTGGAACCGGCAGCAGATCAGTTTAAAGGAAGACATAGAGGCAGTTCAGAGGCGAGCAGCTAGGTTTGTTACTGGTAGGTTCGACCAATGCGCGAGTGTCACAGAAATCCTCCGGCAACTCAATTGGGTATCGCTGGAGGAAAGACGACGTTCTTTTCGAGAAATTCTGTTGAGGAAATTTAGTGGGCCGTAATTTGAAGCTGAGTGTAGTACGATATTGCTGCCGCCTACTTACACTTCGGGTAATGATCACAACGACAAGATAAGAGAAATTAGGACTCGTAAGGAGGCATATATGCATTCTTATTTTCCTCGTTCTATTTGGGAATGGAATGCGAAAGGAAGTGCCTAGTAGTGGTACAGTGTACCCTCCGCCACGCACCATATGGTGGATTGCGGAGTATATATGTAGATGTAGATCTTCTAAAACCATAGACTGATTTCAACCTAATTTGGTGCACATGTTCATTACTGTTCAAGTAAAAATTGCTATAGGGGTAAGAACTACCTACATAGTTTAGCAGATATGACCTTATAAACAATGACATGCACGATAAACCGCCCACTCATAAACCCGCTGTAATTTGGAACGTCTCCATTATTAACTATATTCGTTAAACAACTTTCAGTTTTCTAATGTTCCGCTTTACGTTCACGGAAAACTGAACTCGTTCAAGAGAAATGATGACATAAGGATCCTGCATATGAAATCGGAACTACAGCTTGTAATTTGATCCAATGCTGAAGAAATTTTCACACTTCACCTCCAGAACCTTTCTATTTTCCTGATTGCAACTGAATATTAAAGTTGTTAAGTTCAAATGATGCAAGAAATGCTTCAGGACTTAAATATACACAAATATATAATTCGTTTTACACATTTGCTGTTGATTTGTACAGGGTACAAAATCTTATTGATAACTAATAAGGATCAAAACAAGGTTAATGGCATGCAGTCTAAGAAAATCAAGAGACGCTGAAAGAATTAGAGTACGTAACGGATCAATAAATGTGGTACGTGAGTTTTGTTACTTGGGCAATAAAATAACATATGATGGTCACAGTACAGAGCATATAAAATGTAGATTGGCAATGAGCGTTTTTGAAAAAGAGCAATTTAATATCATTTAATGTTAATGTAAGAGTAAGGAAGTCTTTCATGAAGACTGTGAAAAGTTGGATGATGGACGATAAATAGTTCAGACAGGAAGAGGATAGAAATGTGGTGCTACAGAAGAATACTGAAGATTAGGTTGGTGGATCGCGTAACTGACGAAGAGGTACTGAACAGAACTGAGTTCAAAATGAATATTTCTTAGACATAAACGAGTCGTGAATGGAGGGTAGTGTGTGGGGTGAAAATCGCAGAGGGAGACCTGGAGAAGAATACAGTAAGCAGATTGAAATGGATGTGAGTTGCCATTTTTATGAGGAGAACTAGAGGCTTGCTCAGGATAGTGTAGGGTGGAGAGCTGCATCAAACCAGTCACTGGACTAAAGACCACAACAACAACAACCAATAATGATGGCATTATTTTATTAATTTGGATGAACTTCCACAAGGTGACTGCCATATTGTTTTCCAGTACTTTATTGTTCTTTTGTTAATTTTCAAAGTAACTAGAGAACCTGTACGAATACTTAGCACCATCAATGGAATGACAAGAAAGTTGGGAAAAACAGGAAGTAAAGTTGAATGTTCACGCATAGTTTTCTTCAGAATCAATAAATGCAAGTGTTTGAAAGCGTAAATGAAAGAGCTTGATTCGCTGAGTGTTGTTACGTCAAAAAGAACTGAGTACCTTAATTAGAACCGAAGATATCGCAAAACAAACCGACTAAAATATTCAATGCTAGCACAGAAGCATACCGCGTTTGAATAAAAATAAAGGATGGGGAGACTTAATTCTGATATTTGATGACTGATCTGTAGATAAATACCTTTCATTTATGGCCGACTGACTTTATATTTCGTAGATTCTTTTAATATATAAGATTTGATTTATATGTTTGGATTCGTTTGAGTATACTAAAGTTTGTTATTTTCAAAACCAAACATGTTATTAGTCATGGTCAGGTATATCGCCAGGTATCACTGTTCTGTTTTTACGTGATACCTCTTTAAAAATTATACGATACACGAGTTTATTTGGAAATATTCGACAGAAGAGCAGTTAGAGAATAGTCGTACATGGGTAAATATGGTTTCTAGAGGGGCTACTCTCATTACAATGGTCAACAGTGTTCATATTTTCTTCAGCGTATAGTGGCAAAATTTATTATAAATCGATCAAGTAATTTTCGTGATTTTTTTCTTGCGTGGTAGTATAGATACGGTTAGTCACTTAGGTGGATATGAGTCAAATCTTTTCCTGCTCTGTCCAATTCTTCTCGCAGTATCATGTCATCTTCATCCTTTTCTAATGTTTCTAAATCTATGGGACTTGGTTACTGAGGCTATCAGTCCCCAGGCTTACAAATTACTTGACATAACTTAAGGTAACCTAAGGAACAAACAAACACACACACACACACACACACACACACACACACACACACACACACACCATTGTGAGAGGGGAAACTCTAACCTCCAATATTGCTTTCACAAGTCTTCCCATTCCATTTTTGGGTGATATGGTACAGCAACCGTGTTAAGTCGAATTCCTGAATAAAACAATGTCTTGGTTGCTAAAATTTTTATTTAAATGACGCGTTTCGCCCGGTTATGGCATCTTCAGATATCTTGTCATCACCTCATTTATACGCCATGCGTCGGTATTGGTACCGTACCAATACCGAAGCATGCCGTATAAATGCGTATAAATGAGTTGGAGACCTAGTCTATAGTACAGGGACATCAGACAAGATACATGATAATGCCATAACCGGGCGAAACGCGTCATTTAAATAAATAAAAAAATTGCAACCAAAGCATTCTTGAATATGTGCGGTAGCTTGGAAGCTACAGATCTCGGTAATGGATAGTATTATCGGAAAAACTTTCAAAGCTTTCCGGAATCATAATATTAGAACGCATCGTAAAAATTTCGACGATCTGTCATGAATAGAAGTGTAGATTTGCCAATGCACGGAGTTGGATCTTTTGATACCAAAAATTATGATTTTTGTACCGTATAGCGATAACGAATATACATTTCCAAAAACGGGAAACGGATTTTCCAGATAAACACCTAAACAACATAAAAATAACATTTTAGTCATTTCCAATTCCTCAAGATACGTTACCTCACAATCAGTAATAGCGTTTACGAACCTATTACTGTCGCGTGCTATCATTCACGGACAGATATCTCAACAACCACATAAGATATCATTCTGCTCTAAACTTTAAATAAAATTTCGATATGTTGTCTACATTTCATACGCAGCTATGTGTAACCTAAAATCAATCATACGAAACTTCTACGCAATGAGTTTTTACCTCTGCAAATTCTTTGAAATATGTTGCAATAGTTGAGTAAACCGGATGCTACATATTAACTGTAAAGTAAACGAAAACGAAAATCACCCCTTCATCGATCGAAGATCGATCGATCTTTGAAATGTACAAAAATCAAATTTTTTCGCCGAATAATTTTTTCAAATCGCATGGTAAGTTTCAGAGCTGCCCGAACGCCGTCTTTCATCACAATACGCACTTTTTCTAGCAATATATGGTTTTTTTTCAGCCTATCTTTCTAACGGACTAAGATTTACGAAAACTGAAAAATACCGTTTATAGATAAATGTCTACAGAATGTACCGTAAATATTTGAACAATTTTGTGTGGTTAGTTATTCAGATATTTAAGATTCACGGTGCTAAAACGGCTGAAAATTGGGTTTTGTGATTTTGTGCAAAACTATGATAAGTTTCATCCTCTGGATCTCGGTAACGGATAACGATATCGAAAAAATTTAAAAACGGCCTCGAGAATATCATAATAAGAACATATGGTAAAAATTTCGAAAATCTGCAATGAATAGAAAGTATCGAATTGAGAGTCCCCACAGTTCGGTTTCTTTTCTTTTATTTTTTATTTTTTTGAGATTTTCTCAGGAACCGCCCATGAATGAATGGTGCTTTTGTAAGCCATTTAAAGTCCACGATAGACTACACGTTATGTACAAAAGCCAACTGATTTGCTCCAGAAAGTGTGTAACTTTCACAATTTTGACGATGTACTGTATAATACCTATAGTTTACCTATTCTTCTAATCTCTATATATAAAAGGAAGTGTCCCGGTTGACTGACTGACTGACTGACTGACTCATCATCGCCCAGCCCAAACCACTGAAAATAGAAACTTGAAATTTGTGGAGGGTGTTGATCTTACTCTGGAGGCGTCATTTAAGAAGCGATTTTTCGATATTCCGTCCGTAAGGGGGTGAAATAGGGGATGAAACGTTTTTTTTGAAAATACATAGCTATTTAGGCAATTTTGAAGCTAGAACTACAAAATTTCGGATTTTAATTCATGGTTCGAATTTAAAAGACACGTGTTTCGGCATTTTTTGAAATTCGTCAAATAAGTTGGTAAAAAGGATTATGCAAAACATTCAGTTTCAAAAATATGTTGCTGTTAACTTAAATTTTAAGCTACAACTACGAAACTTCGGATATGGAATCTTGGTCGGGATTAAAAATCCATTATTTTTACTATTTTTGGAAATTCGACAAGTAAGAGGGTTAAATAGAGGATCAAAAATTCTTTTTGAAAACATGTTGCTATTGATACAATTTTGAAGCTAGAGCTGCAAAAACTGATATTTGCATAGTTGGTTAGACGTTACAAAATACGTGTTTCGGTATTTTTGGAAATTCAACCATCAACGGGGTAAAATTGGAGAGAGGGTGTTTTTCGAAAATATGTTGCTATTTAGACAATTTTGAAGTTAGAACTACAAATTTTCGGATTTGGATGAGGGATTCGAATTAAAAATTTGAAATTCAACCAATAAGGTTGACGCAAGAAATTGATTTTCAAAAATATGTTGCTGTTAACTCAAATTTCAAGCTATAACTACGAAACTTAGGTTATGGACTCTTGATCAGGATTAAAAAGACACGTGTTTTGGTATTTTTGGAAATTCAACAACTAAGGGGCTAAAAGAGGGGATCAAAAATTATTTTCGAAAAAACATTGTTGTCAAGACAATTTTGAAGCTATAGCTACAAAAAATTGTATTTGTATTGTTCGTTAGAATTTAAAAAATACGTGTTTCGGTATTTTTGGAAATTCAACCATCAAGGGGGTTAAATTGGAGAGGGGATATTTTTCAAATATCTTTTGCTAATAAGGCGATTTTTGAAGCTACAACCAGTAAAATTGGTATATGTTTTCTTGGTCAGAATTAAAAAGACACGTGTTTCGGTATTTTCAGAAAATTAATCAATTAGGGGGTGAAATAGGGGATGAAAAATTTTTTTGAAAATAATTTGCTATTAAGCCAATTTTGGTGCTGTTAACTCAAATTTTAATGTATAACTACGAAATTTAAGATATGGATTCTTCGTCAGGGTTAAAAAGAAACAAATGGTGCAGACCAAACAGCCTACGCATGCGAAGCAGCGGGGGTTCAGCTAGTATGTACACAAATGATCACTAGGGCAAGATCTATCCAGAACACTTTACCCCTTCACTCTGATATGAATAGAGCCTGAGATATGGGCCTCTAAGGAATCGCAAATTCGCACGCACCGTTTACGAACATATTAATACCGCGCACGGCAGTGCAATCCGTATACAGTATCATGGTGTCATTGACGTCTCGCCGCCATATTTCTAAACTACAAACGCACAGAAAACAGTAATTATAATACGGATGAACTATCGTAACTACGCCGTTTTTACTTTTTTCACATAATGGTCAATTAGTGTGTTGTATGTGGCTGTAATTTTTCGTACAGCAGGCGGAAGATACAGCAATGAGTTGATTGATTTCCTGTTTTTATTCATTTGTTATCAATTTCATAGAACTTAGGCATTCCTTTCAGTAGTATGGTCGTAATGAAAGTGCTGTCTGTAGTGGATAACACGTATCTTTTTTCTTTGGAGTGTTCTTATGAAATCTGTATTGTGCTTTTACACACTCATTAATGAGGCCTGTTAATTTACTGATTTTATTAATCGATTACCAGCATCATTAAAACAACTAGTAAAGCTTACAACGTAATTTCGCGTTAGAAAATGTTCAAATGTTTGTTAAGCTTAAGGGACTTAACTACGGGGTCATCAGTCTCTAAACTTACAAACTACTTATGAACTACTTACGAACTAAGGACGGCACAAATATCCATGCCCGAGGGGGGATTCGAACCCCCGACCGTAGTAGCCGTGCAGACCGTGACTGAAGCGCCTCAGTCCTCTCGGCCACCGCGGCCGGCTTCGCGTTAGAATATCACAGCAGCATGACTAGTACCATACAGGATTTTTTGACGTGAGGAGAAGCAAGATGTCAGGCTTCAGTCACTAAGGCAAGTTTACCATTCTACTAACCTAGGCCTATGTTGTGCTGTATACAATATGGATGTGTAACTCTGGAGTCTGAGCACAGATCAGCAGCGTCCCAGCCAAGGAGGTTAGAATCTCTGGAGATGCCCTAATACTGAAAAACTGAAGCCAGCAAACTGCGCATTGCGGCATTTGTATGTGCCCAAAACATTGGTCATACCGTGCGGTAAAGTAGTTCTAGTTCTATATCTACATAGATACTCTGCAAATCACATTTAAGTGCCTGGCAGAGGGTTCATTAACCACTTTCATAACTTTTCTCTACCGTTCCATTCTCTAATAGCGCGCGGGAAGAAAGAACACCTAAATCGTTCCGTTTTCGACCTGATTTCTCTTCTTGTATTGGGAAGGCCATGTCTCCCTAAGTAGGTGGGTGCTAGCAAAATGTTTTCACATTCAGAAGTAAAAGTCGGTGATTGAAACTTCCCAAACAGTTCACGCCGCAATGAATAACGTCTTTCTTTTAATGATTTCCACCCCAATTCCCATTTCCGTGACGCTTTCCCCCCCGTGACGTGATAAAACAAAACGAGCTGCCCTTCTCTGTACCTTCTCAATGTCTTCCGTCAGTCCCACCTGGTGAGGGTCCCACAAGGGGCAACAGTACTCCTGGAGAGCACGCACAAGTGTGATGTAGGCAGTCTCTTTGGTGGAGCTGGTGCATCTTCGAAGCGTTCTGCCGATGAAACGTAACCTTTGGTTCGCCTTCCCCAGAATATTTTCTATGTGTTCTCTCCAGTCAAAGTTGTTCGTAATTGTAACTCCTAGGTATTTGGCAGAATCTACGATCTTAAGGTTTGACTGCCAATTTTCGTACCATGTAGAAATTTTGTCTAAATCGTTTTGCAGTTTTCTTTTGTTCCTCTGTTGACTTCACTAACCGATAAACGATAGCATCATCCGCGAACAGTCTAAGGGAGCTATTCAGCTTTTCTCCTAAATCGTTTATAAACACAAGGAAGAGTAGGGGACCTATAACGCTTCCCTGTGGAACGCCGGATATCACTTCTGTTTCACTCGATGACTTACCGTCAATTACAACGAACTGTGTCCTTTCTGGTAGGAAATCGTGAATCCAATCGCACAATTGGGGAGTTATTCCATAAGCAGGCAATTTTATTAGAAGCTGCTTGTGTTGTTGAAATGTATGTCTTATCTAAGGAAACAGTCCAATATGACTACCAGTTTAGTTGCTTTACGTAAAGAGGGTAACATTGACATAGGATTTTAAGCGAGTAATCCTTGGTTTGGGCACAAAAGCGTGGCCCCAGTGGCTTCAACCAATGCCTCTTCTCAGCGTAGATAACGCAACCTCCCTAGATTCTAACCTCCTTGGTGCCAGCACATTCATATTCGTTGTACATCGTTTTCCATTGTCCGTCATGTTGCATTTTTAAAGGATATTTCCATCAATTTTTACGTGAGAAATAATTCCTACTTAAATTTTTTGTGAATTATATGTCAATATGTGTTGTAATAGAGTGGTATGGGAACCGAATCGAGCCATATTTTCTTTACGTACTCTAGTAATATTTCGTAGCAAACATATTTGAATTTGGGAAGAAACTAAATATGAAAACCTATAGCACGCTCAGACAACTGAAGTTCAACATTCTGGTAGTACAGACATCAATTTACATATTACACCGACGCTGTACCCTTTGGATTGCTTAATGTATCGTTGGTCTAGATCTGAACAAACCGCTGTAACCACACAATATGGCAAACCGATGCAAGTAAGTGCCACAACAGCATCAAATTGCAACAGAAACTAACTGCAGAAGACCTTGCGGGGTGACTGAACAAATTATCCATACTGGATGGAAAACACACGATACAGAAAGTATGTACAATCTAATTTTATGTTAAAAATTATCGTTTCCTATCATGTTTTCTGTCACAATAACAAAGAGAATTTGAAACAAAGCATTGCAGATAACCTGAAGATGACATTATAGTCTAAATGTCCATAGTTTGAAATAAAGATTATAGCAGCAGACTGGTCAAACTGTTCACTGACTGTTCCGTCGATTCTTCACAGAATATTTTCACAATTATGAATGAAATACACAAGATAACTGTGAGATATTCTGCAAATTTATTGGTTTACGAACCGGTTTCCGGCTGTTACGTCATCATCAGGTAAACATTACAAGTTTAAGATTCAAATATCTGAACTTGCTAGATATATAACTTTCAAAGGATGGAAAATGAACTTCTATGAAATAGTGGAAAGTAACAGACATATGTACACTTCTCCAAACCTGGTACTGAATGATCAGACACAATTTCCATACTCACCATAATCATAACCCTGTACAGAAAATGTAAACTACCATCTGATATCCACTTGTCTTATACCTCTACTACTGTTTCATAGCCATGTTATAAAAAGCCTTGTGTAATCAGAACTGTTTGGTTGCTTACCAGATATAAATTGTAATGCCTTATCTTACTAGTTATAAAATTCTTGTGTAATCACAACTGTGTTGACTGCTTATGTGATATAAACTTTAATGTCTTATTTTACTCGTAACCATAGTTTAATTTAACCAGTTAAAAACAATTTTAACATATATTTACAGATATTTCATTCAACTTCGTCACATGCTTCCATGTTCCAGACATTGGACGTGTTTAAGGTAATTTTTTGGTCAAGTTTAATTCAACCAGTTCAAATTTTAATTTATATTCACAACGCTGCTATGTTTATAGACATTAGACCTGTTTAAGATAAGATACGTTTTGATCAATATTTTTCAGCCAATTTCTATTGTTTCACTTTGTATTTCTTAGGATAACGTCATAATCTATTATTGTCCCATGTTTTATCAATGTGAGGAATTTAATTTATACCACAACTTGAATTGTAAAAATTCCCGCAGGTTAGTTATAAACCAAAGCACTAGTCTCCTTGAAAGTCATATATCTAGCAAGTTAAGATCTTTGAAACTTAAACTTGTAATGTTTCCATGATGATGGCGTAAGAGGCGAAAACCGGTCCGTAAACCAATAAATTTGCAGAATACCTCACAGTTATCTTGTATGTTTCATTCACAATGGTGAAAATATATTTAACCCTTAATTGGAATCGTGGGTCAATTTGGAACCGCCGACAACAACAAAACCGTCTAAAAATCAAAACGTGCCGAGTTTCAGCTTTGCGTATCAGTCTAATCTCAGTAGTGTACATTGTGAGGTGCACCAGGGACCAGGAGCTCGCCGCTTCAAAGTTTTTTTAAATTTTTTTTTAAAATTTATTTGGCCTTCTGAGTGTTAACTCAATATGGCCATCTACAACACACAGTGGAAATGTACATATATTTAAATGAACAGACAAAACAGAAGTACATTTTGTCAAAATGGAAACAAAGCGAAAACTGCATTACATTACAATTTAAATACTGTTGGAACATTTTCACATATTCACAAGCAAAACCTTATATTACCAACACACTTTATGCTTATAGATTGTAAACAGTGATCTTAATAAACTTGACTATGATTTTATATACACAAATGTCTTTTGTAAACAAAAGGGAAAAAGCTGACTGGGGAAGGGGATATCCCATCTTCACCAATATTTGCAGGAAGTTCAAATGTTCTAGGTCAAATTTGGGGCACCTGAACAGGATGTGGTTGACATCAGCTTCCGTTTCAGGATCACACTCACATGCCGCCGAATCGTAGACGTTGATCCGATGTAGATGTTGCGGATAAGAGGCGTGATTGAAGCGAAGACGAATAATGGTAGCAATCGCGGATCGGTCCAGATGAGTCCTCATAAACCACGGCTGCGAAGAAATCCGAGGTTGCAGCACAGCTTAGGAAGCGCCTTTCGTTTCTTGGGAAACGTTCCACATCTGTTGCCACTGTTGTTTGGCGTATTCCTTGACCGCAGGTAAGAAGTCCGTGTATGGTAGTTGTAGGTCCAAGACAGTGCCTAAGGATGCCACTTGTTTAGCCAATGCATCAACTTCCTCATTATAGCAGATACCAGCGTGAGAAGGCACCCACAGTAAATTAACTGTCCGTCCCGTATTTGTACAGCGAATATATGCCGAAATCACATCCAGAATATAGCTGTTGGGTTTTTGTTCCATCTCCAGTGTTCTAGGGTTTGAAGGACACTTTGAGAGTCAGACACAATTAATATTTTCCAGAATGAAATGGTAGAAACAAACCTAAGTGCTTCCAGAATTGCCACTGTTCAAATAAATGTTCAAATGTTTGTACAGTCTATGGGACTTAACTACGGGGTCATCAGTCCCTAAACTTACAAACTACTTATGAACTACTTACGAACTAGGACGGCACAAATATCCATGCCCGAGGGGGGATTCGAACCCCCGACCGTAGTGGCCGTGCAGACCGTGACTGGAGCGCCTCAGTCTCCTCGGCCACCGCGGCCGGCAATTGCCACTGTCTCCGCCGTAAATATAGAGGTATTCGTTGGCAGTTTGAAGGTTCTGCGAATCTGAATCTGAGGGCAGAAAAAGGGCACATCCAGTACACTCTTCTTGTGGAATTTTGGACCCATCTGTATATACACAAAGAAAGTCAAGTTATTGGCAGTTGACGTAAGTGCCATCGCTGGGTCCAATCTGATCTGTGATCCCAGATACGGGATTTTTTCAGTCAGTGTGTACTGGCTTATTTTGCGATGTTTCAGGTACTTTATCGCCGCAATGCAGCGGGGACTTATTTAAAAAGAAATCTTTGAACTATAATTAGACGAAAAACTCTCAGATACAGAATCTTTGAGCGATTTTCAACCACGACAAGAAAATTCACCTTCTGATCAAAGTGGCTCATGGAAAAGAGGAAGTTGTCATTTATGTGGTCCTAAAACTGGCAGCAAACAATCACAAAAATGCGACAGATGCTTTAAGTACATTTGTTTGTATAGTCTATGGGACTTACCTACGGGGTCATCAGTCCCTAAATATACAAACTACTTATGAACTACTTACGAACTAAGACGGCACAAATATCCTTGCCCGAGGGGGGATTCAAACCCCCGACCGTAGTGGCCGTGCAGACCGTGACTGGAGCGCCTTAGTCCTCTCGGCCACCGCGGCCGGCAAGTACTCTTAATTCAGGTCTGATATACATTTGGACACTTTCATGTATCATTGTCATTAATCTTGTTTCTGGTTGGTGGCATAAAGAGTCCCTATTTATGTTAAAGGGAAGTTATCAGAAACCTTAGTGTATCTAGGTTTTTTTAAATCGAAGCTATTTTTTGATCACATAGCATTCCAGAGTAAGGCATTACAAATTTTCATTGAATGTGAGATCTACGACATAAAAATTAAAAAATGAAGCACAATTTGTATTTCAAATAAAACTTGTTTCAATACACTCATTGTGCATTCACATGTTAATTATACCTTTTATAGGAATTAAGTGGATTTTTTTTTTATTTAAGGGTCCATATGGACCCGCAATTGCAGTTATGTTCGTCAAAATAACGATTCCTATTAAGGGTTAAGATTATATCGTTAAAAGACATGTAAAGCAGTGCAGAACCGAACATTGCAAAACCTTACGAAGTTAACGCATCAGCCTATTAGAGCACGCTTTCCCTGTGCAAGTGCACGTTATAACTCCGACCTACAGCGTTTTTGCGGCGTAGTTTACACTCCTCTATCGCGGCTCGGGGAGGCAGTACCATAGTTCTTCCCGCCGCGACAGCAATGAGCTGCGAACGCGCGCTATTTGGGCCAAAACGAAAAACAACAAAACAAAACAAAACAAAACAGCAGCGAATTCTGCGCTAGGGCAAAATAGGACAGTAGCACGGAATAAACAGCCCGTCCGCGCGACTAAAAAAAAAAGAACGCTACGGTCCGTGCTGCGCGCGGGAAACAAAACACACACGCGCGTGCGCGCGCGGCAAACAAACACACGAACGCACACAACAATGGAGAGCTGAAGAGGAATTGTTGGCGCGTAACGAACAGCGCGGCCATCGATGCACTGAGTTGCGATAGCGCCTGTTAATGGCGCCGCGTCCCATATAGCAGCCCCGGGGCCGGCGCGGGGGCGGCGGGGGCGTGCAATTATCGGCAGATACCGCCGCCGCGCGGATTTCGCCCCCGAGAGCCGTTGGCGTCCGTCCGACGGCCTCCAAACCAGGGTATGCTTGCGCGCTGATGACTTAATATCGCCACGAGAGCCGTAACGCAGCCGGACAAGCCTCGTCACTCCATTGGCCATGAAGCTACCATTTCTCTCCCTCTCTCTTTCTCTCTCTGTTTTTTTCCCCCTGTATTTGCAACATTTTTTTTCTGCCGCAAATAAAGTCATTTTCTGGCCGGACAACAACCCCAACGCATTTTTTTTTTCCGCCGTCGGCTCATTTTTGCGCAGTTGCGATTAATGCTGCATCCCCTCCCCACTCCTGCGCTCTTCTATTTGCATCCATTTTTTCGCCACGTTTTTGCGTTTGTTTTCTCTTTTTACCTTCCGTTTAGGAACTGCGCGAATGGTGCGAGCTAGCAGCTTAGCGGTCGCAGGGCGAGTTCGGTGCGAAGCTAATGCCGATTTACGCTCCACGCTACGGTTAATACTAGTGCGGAGTGCCCTTCAGTGGGTTTCAGATGCCACGTTATCCCTCTATTTGGCACACACAGAAATCACGAGAAGAAAATGTATTATGTTACTTTAGGGTAGGGTTTAGGGTTACCAGATTTCCGTCTGCAGAAAAGAGGACATTTCTAGATTCATTGACAACTCAAGTACTGGTGATGTCTCTACTGTATTATCAGAGTCTTGTTTGTATTACATCTTACGCATCGTACGGAATTTGTTTATCTTCTTACAAATTAAGAAGCATGAAATGTTGAGACCCGTAGAACGAATTACAGAACTACATAGCAGTGAAACACTGATATTTCATCACTTCACCACTTGTAATTATCGTCTTAAGTGTTGAACATTTTTTTCATACTTATACTTTGCCGATCACGTCTGTTTTCACCTGAAAGATTTTACGATGCATCATTTACGGAAACCATAGTACTGTTGACTTAAAAAATCGTCACGAATAAAGTAAATGTAAAAAATTTCTAAGCATTCCTTCATATAGTTATGTTCCCATTTCGGATCAGACCGACGTGACTATATACATTATTAGCATCTAGGTTCTAGTGAGTGAATGGAATATGTAAGGCCTAGGTGAAAAAAGCAGTGAATAAAATAAAAAAGTTTATTTACCGTATAAAGGCTCGCAATTAATTATTAAAAACTAGTCAATTTTTAGGACGAAAGCTTTAAATAGATTTGTTCAAAACACTGTTTATGTAGTTTCATGTCTTTGGTGCTAAAGAGGCGAATACTAAAACGGCAATGGTGACTATGGCTTCTGACCTTATTTGTATGAAGTTTTGAACAAGTTTTTAACTTATGTATAACGAACATTGCACTAGCTTTTGATCTTTAAGTCATAAGTGTGGTCGAGACACACACACACACACACACACACACACACACACACACACACACAGAACTGTAGTCCCAGAAAGACAGACTGAACGTCTTTCTTTTTTTGGGTGTCACACAACACTCCGACCAGAGAAAGGAGGGGAGAGTTTCATATTACACTATTGTATGTGTATTGCACTGTCTAGCATTGTTGCAGACGTATGTTTGTAATTGGCTGCCTCGAAGCTCGTATTCCGCGACAATTGCCACGCCAATTATTTCAGTTGTTCCGAAGTAGCTTGACCTCAGAGTAGCACGGCACAGAAACGAGAAAAAAAATAACATTCTCTATAGTTAGTTCAGAGAGTTATATTAAAGCACTTTCAAGTTGAAGCATTGCACAACGCAAAAAAGAGGACATTCCCCATTTTGTTAAAAACGCGGCCGGACCATTTTTAGGGTCCAAAACAGAGGACATGTCCGGGTATAAGAGGACGTCTGGTAACCCTAGTAGGGCTACCTTTAGTCCTCTTTTACCCGGACATGTCCTATTTTTGAGGCAAGAAAACGTGTCCGGTCGGAACTTACAAAATTCTACAAAATGTCCTCTTTTTCGGGTTCCGAGAAATAAAATTTATATTTGTGTCTTTGGCGACAACGGGTTCGTTCGCACTGCAGTTCCTAACTGTTTGCAACTATCACGCACATACAAAGATCGAAATTGCAGTTCACAGTTTCGCTCTCCGCGTGGGTCTGACAGTTGCAAAAAGATTCGGAACTACTCTGCGAAGGAAACCCGTTGTTTATCCTGTATTCATTGTCTTCTGCATTATGTTCTTTGGTATTGCTTTTGAATTTTACTTTATAGTTTAGGTTACAGCTGTACTGTGTATTCGAGATCTTAGGTAGCCTTTTGCTTCAAAATAAATTACGAACTTAAATACAAGTACAAAATGCCGAAAAGAAGGTCGGTGTTAAATGATGTGCTCTTGGAGAAATACAAATTGTACAAATGCGTTGCTAACAAAGGTAAGTCATATTAGTATCATAAGGGTTAATATTAGATTGTATTAATGTAAATGACCATTGTAGAATTCCTTTTTGCAAAACCTAGTCATAATGCCAAAACAGAACGTGTGTTTACTCTTGTGGGCACAGTGGACAAAAGACAGCAATAAATTTAAAATAGAAAATATAAAAGGTATTGCATGTGTACAGTATAATTTCAAACATCTGAACTACCTGAAATTTTATCAGTACTTGTTGAAAAACAAAAAGCTCTTGAGAGAGATTTCGTCGTACACCGATGTAGTTGGTTCAAAAAAAAAAAAAAAAAAAAAAAAAAAAAAAAAAAAAAAAAAAATGAAACAACTGATTGGTGTGCAGATGAATATTTTGTTCTACAATAACCCCGTAGAAGTTAGCCAGCCGCGGTGGCCGAGGTGACTGAGGCGCTCCAGTCACCGTCAACACGGCCACTACGGTCAGGGGTTCGAATCCCACCTCGGGCATGGATATTTGTGCCGTCCTAGTTCGTAATAGTTCATAAGTAGTTTGTAAGTTTAGGGACTGATGACCCCGTAGTTAAGTCCCATAAGCTTAACAAACATTTGAACATTTTTTGAACTGTCCTTTTTTTTTTTTTGTTGACGAACATATAGTAACCCTACTTTAGGGTCATGTGAACAGATTTATACGAGTTTTTTTTTTTCTCAAAATGTAGTTTCTGGTTTGTAAAGGGGCCCTCACACGTTCAATAATATTGTCAATATATTGACAATGCGTCAATATATTGACCGTGTGAGTGTGGGTATTTACGTATTTCAATACCGTAAATATTGACAGAGCAGTATTGATGGGCCCAAAAATATTTTCCGGTTTGACAATATTCGTTGTTCAGATGTTTACAGTGTTTCGCGAGACCGCCTCACAGCGCTAGCGTCTATCGCATAACTACTGCTTTTTAATGTTTACATTTGTCGTTTCTATCTCGATACGCTTTGACCGAATCTGAATAGGGTACGAAATATGAGTAAATAAGTAATGGGGCCGTTAATTTAGTGTTATAGGAGCAATCCATTATCTCTAAACCCAGAGTTCTGTTGATTACATGGAAAGAACCAGAATGGTATTAAGCAATTACTTGACATTTATATCCTTCAGTATCCGGAAGGAAAATGGAGGACTTTAAGAAGAAAATAAATTATGTGATTGATTTGCATGTTTCAATGAGAATTTTACGAAGCGCACATAACTGCATTCAAATTTAAATATTTAATTTACCTTCTTGTCGCCAACGTTCGTAAAGTTAGATTCAATCGTTCATCAGCTGGGATTGAGGGTCTGTTAATTACGTCATGTTTCCCGATTATCTCGTAACGTAAGTAGTTTGTCGTATGATTCTAGGCTCAAAAAGGTTCAAATGTTTGTAATTCTATCGGACCAAACTGCGTGGTCATCAGTCCGTAGCTTACAAACTACTTAAACCTAGGTAAACCTAAGGACAACACACACACCCATGCCCCAGGGAGGACTCGAACCTCTACGGCGAGCAACCGCGCGCTCCGCAGCAAGACGCTTTCTAGATCGCTCGGCTACTCCACCGCGGCGATACTAGGCTCATTCGAAAATATTTATAAAAATCTTTCATTTCAATCGTTTGGATTTCCGTCGGCCGGTTCACTGGAGAAAAATCATTCCTTTTGTTTAATCATTCACGAACCCAATTACCTTTTTCGCAGCTCTCGGTTCTCTCTCTCGCCATTTTTTTTTTTTTTGGACTTATTTTCCATTTTGTTGAAGTCTGCCAAGTCTCCTCTTCGCAATAAATACAAGCACATTTTCAGTCTCCCATGTAAGAACATGTCAACAATTTTCCATAATAAATGAACTTCAAAGCTTACTCTTTCCCTTTTATAAGCAGTTTTCCATGTATCACGAAAAATATCGCCACAAAATTGAAACAAACATGTACCTCGGTAACTTATGCTTGCAGTGTCTTCTTAAGATTCAGTTTATTGGAGATCTTAAATGTTAGTTTCAAGCACTGTTACCCATCCAAGGATGAGAAACTTCAAACATGTTTAAGAAAACCACGCGAAATTTTGATGTTGCTCGAGAGCAACATTGCCAAAGAAAGGAATGGCGGATTTACGCTCCACGTTACGGTTAATACTCGAGCGTAGTGCCCTTTCAGCGGGTTTGAGATGCCACGTTATGGAGGCATTGCGACGCTTTTCATACCGTCGGTTAGAGTAGGCTACGGTTTCATGGTTTCGAAACCAGGTTTCGATACATACAACAGTTTCAGTGTTTCAAAACCGGCATCTTTCACGGTTTCGAAACCATGCAGTTTCATTCCGTTCTGTTTCGGATCACATTCGCGGTCGATTGTCGATACACTGAAACCGTTTCTTCCTGTCGGTTTCACGGTATCGTGTCGGTTTCACGGTTTCGTGTCGGTATCACGATTTCGTATCGGTTTCTCAACATCGGTGTTTCAAACCACTAATGCAGAAAGGCGGAACAGATTAATGATATCGAACTGTGGTGTTTCATTTTACTGAAGCTGCACACAGATACACATATAACTTACTAGTATATAAACCATTTAGAGAGTGTCAAATAGTAGTTGACACTCTTGAGTCTGCAGCTTATGATTACTGATATCAAGATTCGTTTGCAAGCGACTGCTGTATTCCGAAAAGCCAATGTCTGCTTTATAAATGTAAAAGAACAATAAAACAACGTTCACTACTTGCATTGAAATAACCAGTTAAATTCTAGGTTTATCTACCATATTAAAAACACACGAGTGAAACTACTTTCTTTAAAATAAGATACAACATGAAGCCTGAAATGACATTTTTTATTCTAACAAGGGTAGATCGCATATTTAATCTCGTGTTAAAGAGTTGGTTTCTTATGAGCGAAAACGAAGTTACCTGCTGTCGTTATAATTTTTCGACACTCATGTTAAAAGAATTGCGGCGGTGGTGTAACGGTCAAGACGTACAAGCGGTGAACTTGCCTCTTACTTTATTATTTTTGTAATTCCATAGCATTACTTGTATTTATTTAGTGTGCCCTTTATTCCCTATAATTTATTTAGTATGTACAGAAAGTAGCATTTATGATCCATCACTGTAATATGCGTACCGTATTGCAGTTTGTGAGTTCCTAACGGGGTAAACTTTTACCTACCATACCGGCGGCCTCGTGTGACTGTTGGCTACATCAACAACATGGGAGAAAATCATTATCAATATGTTCCATACCGACCAAGAAGTAAGTATATATTCTATGGTTGACAGGTTCTTGTATGTACTCTTGTCCACAGAGTGAAAAATATTGCCCCCCTAGAACGAAGATTTCATGACAAAACGTAAATTCCTTCACGGTTTCATAGTTTTGATTCGTTTCGAAACCGTCAGATGATTCAGTTTTCCCATCTCTACCGTCGGTGATGCCACATCCCTTAGGCTGTGGCTAAGCCATGTCTCCACCATATCCTTTCTTCCAGGAGTGCTAGTCTTGCGTGTTTGCAGGAGAGCTTCTGTGAAGTTTGGAAAGTAGGAGGCGAGGTACTGGCAGATGTAAAGTTGTGAGGCGGCATCGTGAGTCGTGTCGGGGTAGCACAGTCGGTAGCGCGCTTGCCCGCGAAAGGCAAAGGTCCCAGGTTCGAGTCCCGGTTCCGGCACACAATTTTAATCTGCCAGGAAGTTTCATATCAGCGCACACTCCGCTGCAGAGTGAAGTTTCATTGTGGAAACATCCCTTAGGCTGTGGCTAAGCCATGTCTCCACCATATCCTTTCTTCCAGGAGTGCTAGTCTTGCGTGTTTGCAGGAGAGCTTCTGTGAAGTTTGGAAAGTAGGAGGCGAGGTACTGGCGGAAGTAAAGTTGTGAGGCGGCATCGTGAGTCGTGTCGGGGTAGCACAGTCGGTAGTGCGCTTGCCCGCGAAAGGCAAAGGTCCCAGGTTCGAGTCCCGGTTCCGGCACACAATTTTAATCTGCCAGGAAGTTTCATATCAGCGCACACTCCGCTGCAGAGTGAAGTTTCATTCTACTGAAATCATTTTTCAGAGTTTTCGTCTTCTGAGACACGCGTATCAGATAATGATGTGCCTCTATTGTGAATACTGTGTTCAACATCGCAATCACTTATATCATATCGTCTTTCTGACTTCAATGTTCTGCAGATTTATTTCCTATATCGTATTACCAAATTAGTCCGTAACTACTACTATCATGTCTGTCGACACCAGCCGGCCGCGGTGGCCGAGGGGACTGAGGCACTCCAGTCATGGTCTGCACGGCCACTACGGTCGGGGGTTCGAATCCCCCTTCGGGCATGGATATTTGTGCTGTCCTTAATCTTAGCTAGTTCAGAAGTAGTTTGTAAGCTTAGGGACTGATGACCCCGTAGTTAAGTCCCATAAGTTCTACAAACATTTGAACATTTTGTCGACACCAACAGATTCACAACCCGTTGTTCCATCACACACCAATTCCGTAAACAGAATGAAAAATATCAAGACTTACACTAACGCGATTCCTCGAAGACAACTGACTTCTAAGAAAATACATAAACGTTAAATTAGTAGTATACACAAATTTTACCGTATCGTACCACGCCCACTTCGTTTCTAGCGATTAAATACAACAATTAAAGATTGCCGCCTTCAGTTTACAATATTGACGTAACAACCGGCATTCCATTAACATTTGGACTATTTAGAAAACGTTTGCTTGACTCACATGTCAACGTGGATTTCAATACTTACGAATTCAATTAGCTGTTTGTTTTAAGATAATAATTTTCACAGCGGTGTATTACAAAAGCCAACCGCCCATCAACGGGAAGGGAGCGTCGATTTTAAATACAGTCAAGAAATATAACGCAAAGAGAAAATAATACCAAATTTTCAGTGCAGTATGTCGAGCATACCCACTCAAATTTCGGGGTATGCTTGAGTAACCGAGCATACCCGTAGTCGGCGACTATGCAGAAAAGAATGGACCCTATTCTCACGCTTATGGAAGTGCTTCGCGCATGCGCAGAAGACCCAGCTGACAAATGGAGCCAAGTCGCTACTTTGTTTGAGCAATGTGTGCTTGTCTCCTGCTCTGGAGACAGCATAGGCCTATATAGGATGTCTCAAGAGCGGTCGTAAATATTTTAGGAAGTGATACTATATACGCTGTATAGCTGTTAATGTCAAAGCCAAACAAACTTAGAGCAAATGTAAACGAATACTTTTTCACGGATTTTTTCGTTAGTTCTTGTTAGTATAACATCGTACTGACTTCAAAGTACAATTTTGTGTCTGTTCTACAATTTCATTTCCACTTAGTTACTCGGTTCTCGGCCTACTAGGTCATGTGCAGACTTTGAAGTACGTCGAAAACCGGCAATTTAAATAGAAGGCAATATGATGATCTACCAAGAACGACGGAAGATTCAGTCAAAATAATAAAATTTGCATGTGCTTTAAGTTTGTTTGGGTTACACACCAAGAGCTGTATCTCTGTACCCATTAGAAATTGGACACATGTTATATGGCAATTTAATTGCAAATAATCTTTATTACCATCTCCTAAAATATTTGCTGTTTTTTTTTTTTTTTTTTTTTTCTGAAACATGGTGTAGTTAACAGATCATATATTTGTTTTTGGTGAGCATTACTTGAAGCTTTATCACAGTGAAAGGTCTATGCATTGACAAACTTCCATAGACACCTGAGCTTTTTCATCATATACATAGGCGTCTTAAACCGCACGGCCACGAAGTATGTAATCGCTTTTTATAACGAGGACGTCAACACATGTGAGCGACGTAGTTATACATGAACAGCAAGAAAACAATTAAATACAGTTTCACAGAGGCAATCTAAAGCACATATAAATGTTTTAATCATTACAACAATCACGATATATCCGACAGTCTCGAAAAGTGATGTTAACGGGGCGATTCATTTGCTGTAAGTTGACAACAAACGAAGTAGACGCGTGAAGCAGACGACTCAACAAATGCGTACCGTTCGAACGCTTCTTTGTAGTTGGACGGTCTATCGCAAGGGGCGCTGCAGCTGACAACGACTTCCTTGCGTGTTGCGCGTCTCGTATAGAAAGGGCTTTAAATGACGTGTTTCGCCTAGTTAGGTAATATTCAGGTATCTGACAAAGAATAAAAATGAACCAGAACTTACAATATTTACATGACAATATATCAAAAAAAAAAAAAAAAAAAAAAAAAAAAAAAAAAAAATTAATTTTTTTTAGCTACAAAACAATGTTGAAATCGGTAATAAAAATTGTAATAATATGTAGTACAAATGTTTTACCTACTCTGTGGTACAGGGCGTTTACATTAAAATGCATCCGTAGGGTATCTAACAAAGACACTAATAATGTAACCCCTTGATCTGCGGTAACATTGACCGTTAAAAACGCGTCATTTTTAATAGTCAATGTTACCGCAGATCAAGGGTTATTATATATTAAAAGAATCTACGGAAACTAAAGTCAGTCGGCCAGACCAAACTACCCGGCCCATTACCTTCATTTTTGCTTTAAACGAAAGCTATTCATCCACAGATTTGTCATCAGGTATCAGAATTTACATAACTCTCGCCTTCCTTTTTCTATACTCAAACGCGATTTCCTTCTGTGTATTTCTTATAGGGATGTCCTTGCTGTACATGCCGTTCTATCCGTCCAATTTCCTTCGTTATTGTTTCAACCAAAAGTATTCATTCGCTGATTTGATCTTTTAATCGGTTTGTTTTACGATATCTTCGGTTCTTATTAAGTTACGCAGTTCTTTTTGACCTAACAACACTCAGCGGATCAAGCTCTTTCATTTGCGTTTTTAAACACTTGCATTGATTGATTCTGAGCCGGCCGCGGTGGCCGAGGAGACTGAGGCGCTTCAGTCACGGTCTGCACGGCCACTACGGTCGGGGGTTCGAATACCCCCTGGGGCATTGATATTTGTGCACTCTTTAGTATAAGGTAGTTCATAAGTAGTTTGTAAGTTTAGGGACTGATGACCCCGTAGTTAGGTCCCTTAAGCTTGACAAACATTTGAACATTTTTTTGAGCTATGCGAGAACATTCAAGTTCACTTCCACTTTTTCCCAACTTTTTTGTCATTCCACTAACTTTGCGAAACATTCACACGGGCCCTCTAGTTAGATTATTATTGTCTCTCGCATTATAATCTAAACACCCTCTGTCATCGAGTAGGTAAAACATTAGTACCGTACATTATTATTTGCGATTTCAGCATTGTTTTGTAGCTAAAAAAAAAAAAAAAAGTTAAAAATTTTTGAAATATTGCCATGGAAATATTGTCAAGTTCTGGTTGGTTTTTCGTCTTTGTCAAATATCTGAAGCAGCCCTAACCGGGCGAAACGCGTCATTAACTAAAAATTTTTGCAACCAAGACATTCTTTTATTCAAGAACTCAATGGTTTTCCTTTGGTTACCTTTCATACCGATATCGTCGTCTTCATGTTCGTTAGAATTTGAAAGGTACACGGAAACAAAGGGGCTCATCGACATTTTAGAAATTTTTCAGGAGAAGAATTTAAATGTTTAATTTCGTGTAGAACTCGTATTTTATAAACTATTCAAGTGTCTTTATGTAACAAGTCTTAAAAATTATTTTATTGTTGGGGTGAACAATGCAATGAGCCCGTTTTTTCTCGTGAAAATGTCGATGGGGCCTCTTCTTTTCCTGTATGGGATTTTTTTTTTTTTTTTTTTTTTTTTTTTTTTTTTTTGCACAAGCAACTCCTTTTTTCATAATAAGAGTAGTCCTTATTGAAGTACATCCTGAAGGGAACACGTGGTAGACAGATTAGCGTTTTACGTTGGCGGGGTCCACTGCATTCACATGCCGATGCTACTCATTCTGGACTTGTGTCCAGTCACGATTGTCACGTGTAGTCCGACGTCTTCAGGCGTGGTCTCAGGCGACAGCTAGCGAGGTCGTCATATGGACATTTTCCATTTCCTTTCAAGCTAAATACAGCCTACCTGTTCACTCGTTCTATGAACCTCCAGAAAAAATAGACGATCGTGCAAAAAATGAAGTAGTTGTATATTTGCAGTCAAATTTAGCAGCTTACAAATTGAGCAATAAAATTTAAACACACTTCGGCAGGGTTTTAACATCAACAATAGATGCCAACATCAGAAATATTTATGTATTACAAAAATTTTATACACCGCGTTTCATCAGAGCACGAACTGCTCAAGTCACATAAAATAAATATCATGGTTGAGATGTAATAGGGAAGTTACAACGCAAAATTTTAGCGTTTTTATCACCCAAATAGCAAGATAAACAAATTGTTTCAATAGAACGTCAACTGTTAAATGCCAGTTTGCGACTTCCTGTGGGTAGAATAAGATACACGGTTTGTAAATAAAGTAATTTATAATAGAAGACCCATGCATTGCTAGGAAGACAAAACAAATAGTATTTCATTATAAAATACGAAAATAAGCAAAGCACATGGACAAGAAACTAAACCTGCTAATATGTATTTTGTTGTTATGGTCTTCAGTCCGGAGACTGGTTTGATGCAGCTCTCCACCCTACTCTATCCTGAGCAAGCCTTTTCATCTCCTCATAAGAACGGCAACCCACATCCACTTGAATCTGCTTACTATACGCGTTTCTTGGTCTCCCTCTGCGATTTTTACCCCACACACTTCCCTCCAATGCTAAATTTACGATTCCCCCATGTCTAAGAATGTGTCCTACCAATCTATCCCTTCTTTTAGTCAAAGTATGCCAGAAATTTCTTTTCTCCCCAATTCTGTTCAGTACCTCTTCATTAGTTACACGATCCACCCACCTAATCTTCAGCATTCTTCTGTAGCACCACATTTCAAAAGCCTCTATTCTCTTCCTGTTCCCCCTGCTTATCGTCCATGTTTCACACCCATACAAGGCAACACTCCACACAAATGCCTCCAGAAAAGACTTCCTTACACTTAAATTAATATTCGATGTTAGCAAATTTCTCTTTTTCAAAAATGCTTTTCTTCCCATTGCCATTCTGCATTTTATATCCTCTGTACTGCATGTTATTTTACTACCCAAGTAACAAAACTCATCTACCACCTTCATTGTTTCGTTACCTAATCTAATTCTTTCTGCATCGCCTGATTTTCTAAGACCGCATTCCAATATTTTTGTTTTGCTCTTGTTAATGTTCATTTTATACGCTCTCTTATGTATGTATTTTATGAAAACATAAAGAAAAGTAGTCGGTTTAGGTATATATTATATTGTATGTTTGAGCAGCAACTGGCCATGAAAATACAAACCTGGTTAACATTGCGAATATAAACATGCCAGCATGGACACCTTCGTTGATAAAGTAAACCTATAACAAATATTTTCACGTTCCTGTAAACAATAAAACAATTTACACCTTATTTCGTCATTCTGTAAATGGTAGGAACATTTGCCCTGCACTATTTTTCAAGATATTAGTGTAAATGACCAATGTATTGTTATATTTTATAGTCAAGAATATTTCAGATTTAATCATGTTTACAAATTCGGTATTATCATGAATAAGTATAAATTACTCAGTACCTTAATTTTGGGATGTAGAACTGTTATTATATTGTTATAACATTGCAAAATTCATTGTATTTGTTATCTTTAATAGTTGTAACAATGCATGGCATTGTTCACAAAAGTATATAAGGAGGCCCAACAGAAGCTCCAAATCGCCAGTCTTGGCATAGCTTCCGAATCCATCTCTATGCCAGTTGGGGCACAGACGTATTTATTGTTGTGAAGCATTGTGGGGTGAAAGCTATGTTGAATTTAACAGTTTTATTAACATAGCTGGTGTTTGCTCAGGGTTCTCTCTTTAATTTTGACGCACACATAAAATGGAGAACATCAGCTGCACGTATTCTGAATGAATTCTACGGACTCATGAAAGCTGATTATGCAGATGCAGTTTTACGAGAAGTTTCTGCATCCACGAGACATAAAGGTAACATTGTTTTGAATTCTGAGGCTGTGGATATCTTTTAAAGCGTAATCGTCACAACCACTGAGTCGGTGGACTGAACATTTTAAAGTGGTTACGTTTTATGGTTAATAATGACACACTGTCCATACAATCATCTGCTTCATTCCCTCATTGCATATACTAATTTTACTTGACATGAACAGTTCGTACCCTAAAGTAACACGTATGATATAATATTTTATATAAGTACTTTTGATGAAAGCCTTGGTAGTTGATGTCGAAAGCTTGATAAAATGTTTTTAAATTTTACTACTCAGCTTACGAACTGCTAAATTTTACCTCAGTAAATAGCTATTACCTTTGCACCCTCCAGAAAAGATATGTTAAAACTGTGTGTTGCATATTTAAACTAGTATTTCCTGTTTCATTCTCGTATCGGATCATTTTATCTTCATTATCTACCACGTGAGAAACTCTTGAGTCCTGCAGATACACCCATTTTTTGCGTCCTGTAAGTTCATCCAGTATTTGTCTCACGTTTACATTCTGTGTTAAACGTTAATTTGCGATCATTTACAAGCGAATTCTTACTAGCGCCATCTATTACAAGATTTTTTGGGCAGTTACAGTCCAAGTAACGTACAGCCAATGGCAAATTAATAATCAGCAAAGCAGTTGCAATAACAGTTGATTAATAAACTTGACCACGGTTTCGACGGATATAAACTCGTCTTCTTCAGAAATATATGTTATATCTATAGACAATGTGACGTCACAAAATACAAATTCATAATCATTATGTCTGAAATATGCGTCACACCAAGCCTATTGTCTAAAACATTGTGTAATACAAATCAGAATAAAACTGTTACTTACTACACTTGCATATCACAGTAATTGGTCATCCCTATGATCTAGGGAATGTGGTTTAGGCTGAAAGATACGTCAGCGCATTTGAAGTCATTCACGCTTACTGATTTGAAGCACGGAGCGTGCAAAATGTTCAATTGTTTGTTAAGCTTAAGGGACTTAACTGCGGGGTCATCAGTCCCTAAGCTTACAAACTACTTACGAACTAGCTTATACTATAGACGACACAAACATCCATGCCCGAAGGGGGAATCGAACCCCCGACCGTAGCGGCCGTGCAGACTGTGACCGACGTGCCGCAGACCGCTCGGCCACTGCGGCCGGCAAGGAGCGTGCATACCAGGATCGGTGGCGCATGCGCCGTGGAACATAAACGTTCAGTGGCTTAAGTAGCCATTGGGAGAACGTTCGTTGTCAATAAATGGAATATTTGGATAAAAAGAGGGTTAGAAGGTTGAGGGAAGCTATGGAAACAAATATTACAATGGTAAATTGTAAAAATATGTTGACTAACAGATATTGTTGAAATACATTGCGTAAACGAACAATTGTTATAGAAAAGTACTTCTCAGATGAATAAAAATAAACTTGATTAGTACATGGCTCATAGTATGATGACGCAAATGAGGTAAAATGGATGTCATGTCAATTATAATGGAGAATTACAAATGTAATGTAATGTAAGGTTTGGATTTTTGAGCAAACAAACAAATCTCAAAGGCTACCGGCAATTGTAAGATGATTTCGTGAGCATTATTGGTTTGAAGCCTTCAAAATATTGTCTACAGGCATGATTTAACTTATCATTAAGTAAATTGCCATCCTTGAGTTCTAGATGTTTAAAGATCTCAAAGTTCTTCCCAAAGATCAAGCTTTCACCCTTTAACTTCTCTGTGTAAAATAATTGTCTCTTCTAACTTTATCGGAGGGTGGTTGGCAATCAGTAAGTGTTCTGAAAACGTAGAGTTATGTAAGTGCTCTTTGTATCTTGTCTTCACGGCTCTGCCTGTTTGGCAGGCATAATCATTATGCCTGACATATGCGTCATACCAAGCCTATTGTCTAAAACATTGTGAAATACAAATCAGAATAAAACTGTTACTTACTATACTTGCATATCACAGTAACTGGACTTCCCTATGATCTAGGTATAATCTAAAAAGTCTAAATCACATTTCCTAGATCATAGGGATGTCCAATTACAGTTTTATTCTGATTTGCATTTCACAATGTTTTAGACAATAGGCTTGGTATGACGGATATTTCTGACATAATGATTATGAATTTGTAATTTACGATGTCACATTGTCTACAGGGTGTTACAAAAAGGTACGACCAAACTTTCAGGAAACATTCATCACACACAAAGAAAGAAAATATGTTATGTAGACATGTGTCCGGAAACGCTTAATTTCCATGTTATTACTTCTCTTCAACTCACATTAATCATGGAATGGAAACACACAGTAAAAGAACGTACCAGCGTGACTTCAAACACTTTGTTACAGGAAATGTTCAAAATGCCCTCCATTAGCGAGGATACATGCATCCACCCTCCGTCGCATGGAATCCCTAATGCGCTGATGCAGCCCTGGAGAATGGCGTATTGTATCACAGCCGTCCACAATACGAGCACGAAGAGTCTACATTTGGTACCGGGGTTGCGTAGATAAGAGCTTTCAAATGCCCCCATAAATGAAAGTCAAGAGGGTTGAGGACAGGAGAGCGTGGAGGCCATGGAATTGGTCCGCCTCTACCAATCCATCGGTCACCGAATCTGTTGTTGAGAAGCGTACGAACACGTCGACTGAAATGTGCAGGAGCTCCATCGTGCATGAAGCACATGTTGTGTCGTACTTGTAAAGGCACATGTTCTAGCAGCACAGGTAGAATATCCAGTATGTAATGATAATAACGTTCTCCAGTGAGCGTAGGTGGAAGAACATGAGGCCCAATCAAGACATCACCAACAATTCCTGCCCAAACGTTCACAGAAAATATGTGTTGATGATGTGAATCGAGGAAGTACAGTACATACTAACGAAACAATTGGGTATTTTGACAATTGTCTGCACGAATTATTTCAATTTACATGTAAAGAGAAATACTAAAATGAGCTCTAACATTGAAATTAAGCGTTTCCGGACACATGTCCACATAACATATTTTCTTCCTTTGTGTGTGAGGAATGTTTCCTGAAAGTTGCCGGCCGCGGTGACCGAGGGGACTGAGGCGCTCCAGTCACGGTCTGCACGGCCACTGCGGTCGGGGGTTCTCGAATCCTCCCTCGGGCATGGATATTTGTGCCGTCCTTAGTTGTAAGTAGTTCATAAGTAGTTTGTAAGTTTAGGGACTGATGACCCCGTAGTTAAGTCCCATAGACTCTACAAACATTTGAACATTTTCCTGAAAGTTTGGCCGTACCTTTTTGTAAGACTCTGTATAGGTGTAACATGTGTTTGTGACGAAGACGCGTTTATATCCGTCGAAATCGTGGTCAAGTTTATTAAACAACTATTATTGCAATTGGTTGGCTGATTATTAATTAGTATATACATACTTTTATCACTATTATCGGCTACATATACGAGAATTTCATTGTGGGCGCATCCATCAGAAAGGATTTTTCGAGTGATTTAAGCTTCTTTTGTCGGCTTGTGTAATTAATATTAACAATCGGTACTTTAATTATGATGATCAAGAATTAACATTACGATACTCTGGCGAGGGTGATACCTTATTATCATCCTTATAATTTAGCAAACGAGGCCACGGTTCACTTCGCCGGTTGGCCTGAGGGAATTCGTGTGTCTCTCTTTTATTTTATCTTCTAACTCGCGCGTCACACTGCATTCTCCCGGAGCTTGTCCCCACTAAGCCGTGCGGACACGACCCGCTTTAACGAGTACACGGAACGCTAAGTATCGGCCACTTAGCCGAAATTACTCGAGCGCATCGCTTAAAAATGCACCCCTCGCTGCCTCACCACCCCCTAACACATCCGACCGCAAGAAAACAATTTTTCTTACAACCCCGCCCCCCAGCCCCACGCGTTCCGACCTTCACTAATGCGCCAAATTACAAGTCGGCTCAAACGAGTCCTCGCAACTGCGCTATTAAAAAAAAAGTAAATAAAGTCGGGAGGAATTGGGAGGCACGAATGAAATGAGAACGACACGCACTCCATCTCTGCGGGAACACAGGAATTCCACCCTCCCAGTCTCAGCTTCCTTCCAACATTTTTTTTTTCTTTGCCACCCCACTCATTCCGAAATTTATTTGCATTGGCAAGTGATTACAGAGCGGGCAACTCAAAGGAGGAGAGGTAGAGGGAGGGGGTGGGAGGGTAAGTTTCAAGAGGGGTGAAAGAGAGGGGGGTCATGGGGGTTTCTACACGAAATAGCCGACAGACGAAGCGGCAATGCAACAGCAGTTGCTCCTCGCCTAAAATTAATTCCGGTGAACCTTCCCGACTGACGACGCCGTTTTAAATTGTAGCGAACCGACAGAGAGGGGGGGGGAGAGCACCCAAATTATTTATTATTACTTTTTTTCCGACCCTCCGACTGACGTCTCCTGCCTCCCCTGGTTCAAATCACACCCCCAATCGACAGTGGGTGCGTTCGACGTTCTCGGGGCGGAGCCCCACCCCTCGACATATGCTTCTCTCTGACAACCCCTCGACTTTTTTTCTTGCTTTACTAGTTGTTGCGATTAAAGTATTCTTTTTCCATTCCGCGAAGCCCTCCACCGTTTAGTTAAATTTCACTTAAGGAAAAAAGGCACACTTGCGAGGGTGGAAGTTTCCGTAGACCTTCAGCTGTTACTTCACCCTCGACTCTGACTTACGTCCTCTTCCCCCTCTGTTCGTCGCAAGATGCCTATTGGCAGGAGAGGGTAAGGAAAAAAAAAGGAAAGAATAATTTATTGGCGAAGCATTAAAAGTAGATCAGCAGCGGAAATAAGACTCCCGTACACCAACCGAAGAAGGAAAATTTTTTAATATAGCGGCTGTTCCATCCATACACTAGAGCTAATGACACAATTTTATCTTCGGAGCCCTGGATATTGAATCACAGGGCAAGAGAGTTGCAAATGACGTTTCGATATAAGGCGCAGGAGTAATCTAATAAGGAATGGAAAGGCAATAAATCAGTGCTCTCTGTGGAAAGATGACGATCCAATTACAGGGGCCTAGCGAGCGGCGGAGAACTCATGTACATATACATAAATATTCTGCAAGTCTCATTGAAGTGCATGGCAGAGGGGTCATCGAACAGGTTTTATGATATTTCTCTATTGTTTGATTAATGATGAAAATTCTCCTCAGAGATAATAAATATTGTTGAAATGAGATAGAATGGCTGGCCAGTATTTACCATTGTGCTGTACCGCCGATAGTAACACAAAATGAAAAAACAGAAAAAAAGGGACAAAGGGACAAGCTTTCGGAACAGAGTTCCTTCGTCAGGTGGGAGAGAAGGGAAGAATAAAGGATGGGAATAGAAGGGAAAGGTGGTTCACGACCTAGGTCATGAAGGTGGTGTTTCGGAAACACCACCTTCATGACCTAGGTCGTGAACCACCTTTCCCTTCTATTCCCATCCTTTATTCTTCCCTTCTCTCCCACCTGACGAAGGAACTCTGTTCCGAAAGCTTGTCCCTTTGTCCCTTTTTTTCTGTTTTTTCATTTTGTGTTACTATCGGCGGTACAGCACAATGGTAAGTACTGGCCAGCCATTCTATCTCATTTCTCTATTGTTTCCTTCTCTAATAGCTCGCGGGAAAATGGAACACCTAAATCTTTCCGTTTTCAATCTGATTTCTCTATTTTATTTTGACTATCATCTCTTTCTGTGTAGGTAGTTGTTGTTGCGATCTTCAGTCCGAGTACTGGTTTGATGCAGCTCCCACCCTACCCTATCCTGAGCAAGCCTCTTCATCTCCACATAAGAACGGCAACCTACATGTCTGAATCTGCTTACTGTATCCATCTCTTGGTCTTCATCTGCGGTTTTTACCCCAAACACTTTTCTCCAATGCTAAATTCACGATTCCCTGATGTCTAAGAATGTGTCCTACCAATCGATCCCTTCTTTTAGTCAAGGTACGCTAAAAGTTCCTTTTCTCCCCAATTCCGTTCACTACCTCCTCATTAGTTACGTGATCCACCCACCTAATCTTCAGCATTCTTCTGTAGCACCACATTTCAAAAGCCTCTATCCTCTTCCTGTCCGTACTGTTTATCGTCCATGTTTCACTCCCATACAAGGCAACACTCCACGCAAATGTAGGTAGGTGCTAACAAAATATGTCCGTATTCAGAAGAGAAAGTTGGCGGACGAATAACGCCTTTCTTTTAATGATTTCCGCCCCAACTCGTGCATCATATACGTGACACTCTCTCCCCTATATCGCGATAATATTAAACGAGCTGCCCTTCTGTAAACTTTCTCTAAATCGTCTGTCAGTCCCATTTGGTGTAGATCCCACAATGAGCAGAATTTCTCCAAAACAGGACGCACAAGTGTAGTGTAGGCAGTTTCTTTAGTGAAACTGTTGCATCTTGTAAGTGTTCTGTCAACAAAAAGTAGTCTTTCCTTACAATATTTTCTAAGTGTTCTTTCCAATTTAAGTTGTTCGTAATTGTTACTCCAATGTATTTAGTTGAATACACGACCTGTAGATTTGATTGATTTATCGTGTAAATGAAGTTTTACGGATATCTTTTCGTGGTCATATGGTTTTTTTCACACTTATTGTTATTATTATTATTATTATTAAGGGTCAATTGCCATTTTTGCAGCACGCTGATATCTTAATCATTTTGCAGTTGCTTTTGATCTTCTGGTAACTTTACTAACCGTTAAATGACAGCATCAACCACGAACAGTCTAAGAGAGCCACTCAAATTGTCTCATAAATAGTTTGTAAGTGCAGTAAGGGCCCTATAACACTTCCCTGTGGAACGCCCGATATCACTTCCGTTCCACTCTATGACTTACCATCAATTACAACGTACTGTGTCCTATCTGAAAGCAAAACACGAATCGAATCGCACAGCTGTGACGGTATTCCATAAGTACGCAATTTGATAAGAAGACGCTTGTGAGGTACAGAGTCGAAGGCCTTCCGGAAATCTAGAAATACGGCATCTATTTGGCATCCCAGGTCAATAGCATTCATCACACCATATGAGTAAAGAGCTAGTTGTGTGTCACAAGAACGAAACTTTCTGAATCTGTGTTGACTATAGGTCAATAGGTCGTTTTCTTCAAGGTAGTTCATAATATTTTTGGAAACGTATATGTTCTAAAATCTTTCTGCAAATCAACCGACGTAAATGACAGATTGCCCTACCTCAGGACATAGATTACTAGAAACATTTTATCAATGACGACTTGGGAAACACACTTTACAAATCTGAATAAACAAATTTAGGTTCAATATAAACCGTAAGTTGCCTATAAATTGTAGTTTTAGGGCACCTTCCCTCTTTTATTTAACATTGTTCTTCACAAGTGCTAGGAACTAGCCCAGATGCACTTTTTATGTCTAAATTCCGTTGCGCCATAAATGTTTTCTTAGCCACCTTTCTAAGATAACTTTAATTGTGGTGGCTTGCTTATTAATGTCTGTGTGTAATAACGTGTGAGCTGCTATGTATATTGAACACTGTAGTATTAACTTCCTGTTATTGAAGTAATTTGAAATGAGTCAGTTCTCAGTTTGGGCCAAGAAACAAGGCTTTGTAGCAGGGAGTAACCGGTAGTTCACACGGACCTCATTTGCTAACTTTAGTGGTCAAACAAGGCTCTTATTTTGAAAAGTGGTCGACTTTTATCATCACTTACTTTTAATTAGTTCCTGGATTTGTTTTTAAGCAGGAAACTCCTATGCACTAGAAAAGACATTGAGAAAATTCTAAGATTTCAGAATGCAGTTTGCGTCATAAATTTGTATGATTTTGCAACTAAACGAACAGAGAGGATGGAAGTCTGATGCGTCCTGACAGTTTCTATCATTTTAGAATTCAGTAAGCATTCAAGACAAGAGGAGACAAATTAATATATTTCAAATGATACCTATGTATTCCACTTTGGACACCATCAGTTAAATTGTCAAGTTATGATCAAATGTTTATTAAGTTTATGGAATTAATGTGGGGTCATCAGACCCTAAAATTACAAATTACTTATAAACTAACTTATACTAAAGGTAACACAAACATTAATGTCCGAGGGAGGATTCGAACCCCCGATGGGGAACTGCCACACACATCATATCATAGTGCCACAGTGCACTCGGCCAATCCGCCGTGACTGTCAAGTTATCATGCACAATGTATGTATGACTGACTGCAGGAAACTTAATATATTAATAATGTAATATTGATAAAATTTTGAAATGTTATATCTTTTGTGAACCATATTTGGTGAGGGGTCATGTTCTCTTGAAATTCATTTCCTATATATTCTGACATCATCGTATTCTACTCGTTGAGACGATTCGTTCAAGTATAAACTCGATGGAGTATAAACATTTCTGACAAGATTAAGCACATGGACAATGTCAGCGCACAGTAACTCCCAAAAGCCCATATCATATTTCCAGATTTTTACCATTCAATTGCATTGTCATTTATTGACATAGGAACATGCGGAAAACGAATTTATGTTTGTAGCTCAGTGTGTGACAATTTGAAAGAAATATTTTTCCTCATTTATGACTCACTCTGTATATTTAAATTCGAGGCTACAGGCAATTACTTGTTGACGTAGACCAAAAGGTACAGTTTTTGTGAACGAGCCGTCATGGGCTACGAGAATACTGGCCGGCAGAGAGGCATGCACGAAACCTCTCTTTCACCATGATTCAGGCGACCCAAAGGAATCAAATGTTCAAATGTTTGTTAAGCTTATGGGACTTAACTGCGGGGTCATTAGTCCCTAAACTTACAAACTACTTATGAACTACCTAAGACTAAGGACGGCACAAATATCCATGCCCGAGGGGGGATTCGAAACCCCGACCGTAGTGGCCGTGCAGACCGTGACTGGAGCGCCTCAGTCTCCTCGGCCACTGCGGCCGGCGACCCAAGGAATTCCCGAGGATGTCCTTTCACAGAAGCGAGCAATAGGCGACAGGGAATTCCCGGTTTAAAATCATTTTGCAATCTGTCGTGACTGTAGCATCTAGCAACAACCAAAACGAAGTGTTGCTAATCAAATACAGGAACTATGTGAACTGTCTTGCTGTTGGTCAGTGTAAACCAGGTGCCATCCCGAGTTTGAAAGCAAGCAGTCGACAGGTAGGTAATTCCTCAAACATGGCAATATGGCCAGGAGGGAGATATACTTCTACATCATCTACATCTACATAAATACTCCGCAATCCAACTTAAGGTGTGTGGCGGAGGGTACATTGTACCACTACTAGGAATTCCCTTTCCGTTTCCACTCCCAAATAGAACGAGGAAAAAAAAAGAATGCCTATATGCCTCCGTATGAGCCGTAATTTCTCTTACCTTCGTGATCATTACGCAAAATGTAACTAGGCAGCAGCAAGATCGTACTACACTCAGCTTCAAATTCCGGCCCTCTAACTTTCCTCAACAGAAATTCACGAAAATAACTTCGTCTTTCCTCCAGCGATCCCCAATTGAGTTGCCGGAGCATTTCCATGACACTCACGCATTGGTCGCACCCACTAGTAACAAACCTAGCTGCTCACATCTGAACTGCCTCTATGTCTTCCTTTAAACTGATCTGCTGCGGGTCCCAAATACTTGAGCAATACTCAAGACGTGGTCGTACAAGCGTTTTATACACGGTCTCCTTTACAGGTGAAGTACATCTTCCCAAAATTCTCCCAATAAACCGAAGTCTGCTGTCCGCCTTACTCACAACTGTCCTTATATGCTCGTTCCATTTGATATCGCTCTCCAATGTTACGCCTAGATATTTGAACGACGCGACAGCATCAAGAAGCTCACTACTAATGCTGTATTCGGACATTATGGCATTGTTTTTCCTACTCATGTGCACTACATTACATTTTTCTACATTGAGAGCTAGCTGCCATTCTTCGCACCAACTAGAATGGGACTTAATGGGACAGGCGGTTTTGGGAGACTTCTGAGAAGCTCTTGAGAGGGAGAGCACGTAGCGAGTGTGTATGTGCAGTTCTGTGTTTACGGTGTGTGTGTGTGTGTGTGTGTGTGTGTGTGTGTGTGCAGAAAGACTGCATTACAGTACTTCACTGACAGGGAGCAGTGATACTCCAGTGAAGAACGCTATAGATTGTGTGATATTCACTGTGTTGGCTATGATACTTAATGTACGGTGAAAGCATGTACAGAGAGTATTAGTTAATGCTCGTGAGTATATATTGAGTGGAATCATGGTGGGTTGGTTATCTCATCGACGTACCACGCCTGTAAAGAGACTAGGGACCAGTAAGCGTTCTTGTCATAATCAAGACATAGGGAGAGTTCGACTGTTGGAAGCTGAGCAAGGCTGAAAAAAATAGAATTATTAGTTTCTGTAGTCGTGCCCTGGTGCACACCTGACAACTATTTTAACAGGTGTAGTCCCAGCACATGTCCTACACTTCAATATAGAGTTGAAGGGGGTTTGAGTAGTACAGTCAGGATGTTGACGACAAAGTGTTTTTTGTTTTTGTTTTATGCTTCCCTTAGCCAACCTTTGTAGCGGAGATGAGAGGGGGGAATCTCCTGGGTGGCTAAAGAGGACTGGTTTAATTGCAACTGGGATTCCTTTGGACAAGTGAGTAATAATAATAATAATAATAATAATAATAATAATAATAATAATAATAAGATTGGGTAGACTTGAAGTATTGTTACAGTTAGGGTCGTTTTAAAGTAATTAATTGAATAAAATACACAATTTATGTGAGGTGGCAGAACCTTTCCCCTTTATGATATCTACTTTTACTCGGCAGATTCAGTCAGATTCTCATATCCTTGTTTACTAACTTTGTCATTGCAACCTCAGAACTGCTATCCGCTTTTTTTCAGGAGACAAGTCCTGTACCATGACTTGGACCAATTAATAACTAAAACTACTCATGGGCTATTTGAGACAAAGACCAACTATCTCTGTTCACGACTAATCCAATGGAAATTAAAAGATCTCCTAGTGCCGACTGGGGTGCTACCGTCTACTCGTAGTTGATGTTTATCTGTCCATAGCAGCGACTGCTACTGTCGACGAACTGCATCGTCCTTAGCTTATTTGCCACCACTGTCAAAGACCTACTTCATGAGGTCAGTGAGAGTTATGCTCAGCCAAGCCAAGGCACCTAGCTTAGCTCTTTTGCCACCAATCTCAAGCACCTAGATCATGAGGTGAGTGAGATCTACACTCGGGAGAGAGACTCCAGTACACACTGCCTCTGAAGATCTGGCGTGTGCCTTTTATATCCGATTTCTAGACTCCTTTTGCACACGTTCCCCTTTGCACTGTGTCTTGTTTTAACCCTGCCTGATACGAATTCTACGCCGATGAGCAATACTTCTTGCGGAATCTTCCAATGAATCTTCGTCTGGCATCTGCCTTACGTATCGCTCTTATGTCTCCCCTCACAGTTATTTTATGAAATAACTGCTACCACTGTTTGTTCCGCATTTGCGTAGTTATATAATAAAGGATCTTCCTTTCTATGAATATGCACGCTTTTCACTTGTTTATGTTGAGGATCAATCGCCATTCTCTACCCAATATTTTTAGCTGGCGGACGTCTTTTTCAGGTGCAAGTCCTCGGCCGACCCCTTACCAAGCGCATAGTAACTGTTGAAATTCAACGCAAAACCAATGGGAATTGAAAACTTATCAATGCAACTGCTATTTTTCCACAAAATTCACGAAGAAGGAAGGAAGCTTGGGGTTTAACATTCCGTCGACAGCGTGGTCATTATTCCTTAATGAAATTTGTCATAAATAATATATACCTTTTCCCAACAAACAGCTCAGTTCATACATACAACACTAGGAATAAAAATGATCTACACAAGGACTTGAAAGCACTTACTTTAGTTAAAAAAGGGGTCCATTTCTAAATTGTACCAAATAATGCATGTACTAATACTATATTGGTATTATTATATTATCAGCTAAAAAAAAATTAAAAAAAAACCTTAAAAATGTATTTTATCTGTATTTATATTATTAGCATTATAAATTATTCAACTTGTAAATTTTGTTTCTTGACGTGTTCCACATCCACGAGGATCTCCTCAACATGGATCTACGGAACGAAAAACTAATCTAATCTAATCTAAGAGGGAGCTTACGCTCGGATTTTCGGGGAAGGATGTGGGAGAAAATCGTCCGTGCCCTTTGAAAGGAACCATCCCGGCATTTGCCTCGAGTGACTTAGGGAAATCACGGAAAACCTAAATCTGGATGGCCGGAGGTGGATTTGAACCACCGTCCTCCCGAACGCCAGTCCAGTGTCTTACCATTGCGTCGGTAATCCACGAAGAATCAAGACTCTATGGTTTAGAGATAATTGGAAACAAGTTGAAACCAACGATGTTCCCCATTCGTCTGAATTCCCAGTACATTAAGATGTTCAAATGTTTGTTAAGCTTATGGGACTTAACTACGGGGTCATCAGTCCCTAAACTTACAAACTACTTATGAACTACTTACGAACTAGGACGGCACAAATATCCATGCCCGAGGGGGGATTCGAACCCCCGACCGTAGTGGCCGTGCTGACCGTGACTGGAGCGCCTCAGACACCTCGGCCACCGCGGCCGGCGTACATTAAGATACTTTGCTGTTGGATCTACTCCGATTGTTCAACACAGTATAACCTGATAATATTAACTTTTTATTGGCAGTTAATACTCTGGGCTTCCTCCAATTGGAGTGATCGACGTCACGCCCTAACTGTTCGCTGCTGACAAGGTGTCGCAACAGATAGTCAGGACACTTTGTCTGGCTAGTGCTCTATGAGAAACATGCGTACATTTCGTTTCTATTTTTGTGCGTGTGTTTTGTTTTTGGTTTCAAAAATGTTCAAATGTTTGTACAGCTTATGGGACTTAACTACGGGGTCATGAGTCCCTAAACTTACAAACTACTTACGAACTAGGACGGCACAAATATCCATGCCCGAGGGGGGATTCGAACCCCCGACCGTAGTGGCCGTGCAGACCGTGACTGGAGCGCCTCAGTCCCCTCGGCCACCGCGGCCGGGTTTTGGTTTCGTCGTCGTATTTGTTGAAATGGGAAGAAAAGGGGCAGGAGCATGATTAGGGATGTAAACACTTCAAGACAGCATAGCG
The DNA here is from genome assembly GCA_026315105.1 of Locusta migratoria. Lineage (NCBI taxonomy): Eukaryota > Metazoa > Arthropoda > Insecta > Orthoptera > Acrididae > Locusta > Locusta migratoria. The sequence goes on along the minus strand of CM048754.1, from coordinate 317,903 downwards.
GGTAAGGAACTACGTTTAAAGGGGGGACGTGGGAGAAAATGGACATAAATTACAAAATCTAACACAGTTTTCAATGTTTGAAAGATAATAGAACCAAATTTTGCACTTGAGGTAATTATGTTATGGGCTACATTCTGGAATGTTTTCAGAATTATTTTTCTCGAAAAACGTGTGGAACAGTTTTTGAATACCACTTTTAGAGCTCTTACAATTTTTTTTTAAATTAGGTGTATGAAAGAATGCAGTTTCAATTTCACAAAAATGTAAATAATTTTTACAGAAATACACTTAGAAAAAAATTTGAACCACATGAAGATGTGTCATACTGTGAACAAAGTCTGCAGAAAATTTCACTTATCTATGTCCAGTGGTCCAGGAAAAAAATGTTCCTTATACACCGAGAATTGAAAGTTACGGGAAAAGATTTTATAAGATTTACACCATAAAATACCTCGTCTTGACCTCCTTGGACCTGTTTCCTTCGTAACTGATTTTCTGTCGTGCCCTTTTAGTTATGTCCTTCACAGACATTTCAGATCTTGCAACACGCGCATTATCTATCTTCTACAATAGCTTCTTAGTGAAGCAACCAGCTACAAATCCTAGACCAGTAATGGTCCTTATTCTTCCAGTGTTACCATCATTAAACAGCAGACATGCATCATATGTGGCAATTTTAACAACAGGAGATGAGCTAAATGTTGTTTTGGGGCATCTCTTCCAAATGAGACTGTTGAAGCTCTTATTGGGGTTTTGTGTTCCACCGTGGGTACATTTCTTTAACAAATCTGGATTCACTAGGAACTGGAACGTTGGCTTTATGGTGCTTACGACTGATTCAGGAAGACTGTGTTTATGTGAATATACTCTTCAGATGTTGTTATGACAGCAGGAAGTAATAAAACATCGCAAACAAGGAGAGTGTCGTCTAGAAAAGTGGGCGTGGCGCTGTTGAGCGATTGAAACAAGACGGCTTTTTTATCATTTGTGGTTCGAATTAATCTGTGGAAATTGGAGACAGTATTTCTAACATGCTACAGAATTATATGGAGGCAAACATTTTGTAAATAATTTTTGGTCAATTTTAGCTACGTCTCCCCTTAAAGGACAAACGCTACAACTCGTGTGCAATATGTGCTTAATATTTTCAGAGGGAGTCGGAAAACGGAGGACATGTCTTACCTGTTCCCAAATCAATAGCGCGAACTTCTGACAAGATTACGCTTAGTGAAGCGACTGTAATGCGCATTGATAAAATAGAAAAGTATAAGAAAGGAAATAACCGAAGAAAAACTCTCTTGCCTTGATATGTCGGGTAAGAAGAAATGTTTTTTATCGTTTCACACGTGAAGCGATTAGCACCACGAACTCCCACGGTACAGCGATGAGACCCCCTTTGCCTTCGGCACACCGTTCTTCAGCCCTCCAGAAGGTTCCGGACGTAGCTTCACAACTATTTAATGAGGACACCATGTGAGCACCGCAATCATTAATTTTACTACTGATGAAGATGGCGGAGTTTGTCATTGAAAGCTTGGGAATTTTATTCGACGTGATTCGGTTTGTACATCGAGATTTTCCTGAAGAATACAGCTACATCTACATGGGATACTCTGCAAATCACATTTAAGTGCCTGGCAGAGGGTTCAACGAACCACCGTTGCTATTTATCTCCCATTCCATTCTCGAATAGCGTGCGGGAAGAAAGAACACCTGAATCTCTCCGTTCGAGCTCTGATTTCTCGTATTTTATTCTGACGATCATTTCTACCTATATAAGTGGGAACCAACAATATATTTTCGAATTCGGAGGAGAATTTTGGCGATTATAGTTTCGCAAGTAGCCCACGCCGCAGCGATAAGCGCCGTTGTTGTAATGATTCCCGTCCCAGATCCTGTATCATTTCCGTAACGCTGTCTCCCCTGTATCGTGACAATACTAAACGAGCTGCCCTTCTTTGGACTCTTTCGATGTCCTTCGCCAAACCCACATGATAAGGATCCCGCACTGGGCAGCAATATTCCAAAAATGGACGGACAAGGGTAGTGTATGCAGTTTCTCTAGTAGTTCTGTTGCATCTTTTAAGGGTTCTGCCAATAAAACGCAGTCTCTGGTTCGCCTTTCCCACGACATTATCTACGTGTTCTTTCCGGTTTAAGTCTGGAGTAATAGTAATTCCTAGGTATTTTGTAGAGTTTACGGCCTTCACATTTGATTGACTTATCTTGTAAACAAAGTTTAACGGATTTCTTTTCGTACTAATATGGACGACTTCACACTTCGCATTATTTAGAGTCAATTGCCAATTTTACCCCTTACAGATATCTTATTTAGATCGTTCTTCACATTGTATTTGATCTTCAGATAATTTTACTAGACGGTAAATGACGGCGTCATCTGCAAACAACCTAAGAGAGCTGCTTAGATTTTCCCCTAAATCGTTTATGTAAATAAGGAACAGCAGAGGACCAATAACACTACTCTGTGGAACGCCCGATATCACCTCTGTTTTAGTCGATGCCTTATTATCCATTACTACGAACTATGTCTTCTCTGACAGCAAATCCCCTATCCAATCGCAAATTTGGGGCGATATACCATAACCACGCAGTTTGATTAAAAGCCGTTTGTAAGGTACGGTATTAAAAGCCTTCTAGAAATCAAGAAATACGGAATCGATTTGCGAACCCTTGTCGATAGCACCCATCACTTCGTGTGAATAAAGAGCTAGTTGTGTTTCGCATGCATGATATTTTCTAAATTCGTGTTGACCTTGGGTCAATAGAACGTTCTGTTCCAGATAATTCACAATATTTGAATACAGGATATGTTCCAAAACCCTGCTGCATATTGAAGTCAATGAAATAGGCGTGTAGTTTAGTGGAACACTCCGATAACACTAGGGTTACCATGTGTTCGTCATCAAAAAAGAGGACAATTCATATAAAAAAAGAGGACACTTTATTGTTAACATACTGTAATTTACAACTTAATTAATGAACCACGAAAAACTACTACAAACTCAATAAGTAACTTTCTGTGGTTATTATAAAACAAAATATGACGAAACTTTACAGTTAATTCATCATCACTAGAGACAATTGTCTCATTCTTGTCTTTTTCACTTTTGAACAAACTATACGATCCAGTATTAAACCTTACGATAGTTCTACGACTTACCTTTGTTTACAACGAATATGTACGTTCCAGAAGGGGAAATCAAACATTCCGCTTCATGTTCGTTTCTTCCTGCCTTGAATGATTTGCATTTGTCCAAGAGCACATCTTTCAACACTGACTTCCTTTTCGGCATTTTGCATTTGTAATTAAGTTCGTAATTTATTTTGAAGCAAAAATACAGCTTTAACCTAAACCACAAAGTATATCAAAAGCAACGCCAAAGAACATAATGCAGAACACAGAATGATAAACAATTGGGTTCCTTCGCAGAGAAGTTTCGAATCGTTTGCAAGTGTCAGACCCATGAAATTGTGAACTCCAATTTCTCTCTGAGTATGCGCGTGATAGTTGCGAACAGTTTGGACTTGCAGTTCGAACGAATCCGTTGACCCCAATGACACAAAAATAAATTTTCTTTTTCGGAACCCAAAAAAGAGGACATTTTGTAGAATTTTATGCCTTTTGCCTCAAAAAGACTATGTGTCCGGGAGAAAGAGGATGTATGGTAACCCTAGTTAAGCTGTTCTAACGTGAAATTCTTAGAAGCCGGTGTATCTTGCATTGTTGCAGACCTGCGTTCTTAATTCGCTGCCTCGCAGCTACTATTCTGCGACAGTTGCCACGCCAGTTATTTCAATTGTTCTAAAGTAGCTTTACCTCAGAACACCGGCGGCGTAGAGAAGAGAGAATTCTAGAAAAAAAATTACATTGTTTGAAAAACGGTTAAATTATCTAGAGAGTTGTATTTACGCATTTTCAGATTGAAACAGTTGCATAACGCAAAAAAGAGTTTTTCCCCCATTTTCCTAAAAACCCGGCCGGACCATTTTAGGGTCCAAAAAAGAGGACATGTCCGGGTAAAAGAGGACGTCTGGTAACCCTAGATGACAGACATACAGCTACTATCGCAACCAAGATCTCCTACATTAGATAGACTTCGAACGACATTCTGCGACGCCGGAACTTTTGAAGGCAACAAATCTTCGTGGCAACTAATTCTGCAGTGTTGGTTTCAAACACAAAAATGTTTCGGGTTGTAAAATACGGAATTGTTCGAACAAGAAGACAGCTGCTTGGGAGTCCCTCTTCCGTCAGCTGCAGTCTTAGTGTTCTGTGACGTCACACAGACGGATCGCAGACTCACAGTATATTTATTTCTCGCTTCGCTCCGTTTAATCCCCTCCCCTCCGCTCCGCTGTATGTATGAGCTCGGGCGTTTCGGCCGGTCGCAGCATTTCAACGAGGAAGCGCGGAAAGCCACAGCCCCGGGGCTAGGAATAGTTGCGCCGCCGCGGGGCATTATGGGGATTATGCCATAACGGCCGCAAACTGCGTATTAAATTCTACTCTTGGTTGCCAAGTTTTAATCTGCTGAAATTTCGCCCCCTCCCTCCCTCCGCGTGGATAGCTGGTCCCTCACCCCTTCTGTGTGTGTGTGTGTGTGTGTGTGTGTGTGTGTGTGTGTGTTTTACGCAAAACAGAAGGGGGTGGTGAGGTGGAATGGTGGAGCGGGAAGGGGGGACATTGGAAAGCCGCTAGCGCCGCTGTGTCGGTAGAAAAGGGGACGAAAAGTAGGATTTAAAGGTGAATTAAACTCATCCCGTATTCTCTGTCCCGCTCCGGTCTTCACACACACGCACACACACACACACACACACACACACACAGAGCGGAGGTAATTCTCGCAGGCAGCCAGTGTTACCGAAAGCGCACTAAGTCTCAATTCCTCTTTCCCACGGCGCTGGAATAACGCACCGCGGCGAAACCGCGTCGGCCAAACCCTGCATTATACGGTGGCGCCCAAAAAAAAAGAGAAACGCACGGGAAAAATGAGACCGAAACCCTCTCGCGGGGAAGGAAAAAAAAAAGGGCACAAAAAGAGAGAGAGAGAGAGAGAGAGAGAGAGAGAGAGAGAGAGAGAGAGAGAAAGAGAGGAAAAGAGTGAGAGAGCATCAGGGGAAAAATGGCCATTGGCGAGGAAAATGGCCCCTAGATTGCATTTTAAGTTGAAATGATGCAGATTTTAAAGTATGCTGCGCTGTTTCCCCCGGAGAGCGGATTTTCGGCAGGTTTACCGCCTGACAATGGCCGGCGAAATGGGGGTCGAAACGTCCTTTACCGCGGAAGCAGTGGCCTCTTTTTTTTTTATTCCTACCCCCCCCCCCCCTTTCCCCAATACCTCGCTAGCCGTTGGGAACTTCAGTGGACTTCCACATTGACAGCGGTTTCTATCGAAATAATAATTTAAAAAAAAAATACAAATTTTTTCTGCTGGTGTTTAATCCTGCTACGGACGAGCGATTAAAAGCGCTTTTCGTGGGCACCATCCGCCCGCTTACATTTTATTCGGCGCTGGTGTGTGGTCTCTCTCTCTCTCTCTCTCTCTCTCTCTCTCTCTCTCTCTCTCTCACACACACACACACACACACACACACTCATATGTGTTACATATGTGCGCGCCCAATATGTGTGCCCGGTGTGTGTGTGTGTGTATTGAGCTCGCCACTGCCGGATTTAAATATACTTTGTGTTCGCCCGGCGCGTAGCGGCGCGGACGCATAATGTTTCCGCTTATTCGGTAACACGTCGTCAGCGTAATGCAGGCCTGCCAACTTTACGGCCCCATTCGCTAGGTGCGCTTGTCCGCGGCGCCATTTTCGAGGCTCCCGCCTCGTGCCGCGAGAGAGAGAAAGAGAGGGAATAAAAATATCGGTGGAGAGGAAAACTGTAGTTTAGGGGGTGGGGAGGGAGAGAGGGTGGTGGGAAAAGAAAGAAGGGGGAGAAAATATTACGTGCGCGTATTTTTTAAATTGGCAATTAACGTTAAAAGCCCATACCGCCGCGCTGCCTGAGGTACGATCACCGAACCCCCACTTATATATAACACGCGCGCAGGTTCTGCGTTCTCTATTACTGGCCCATTTCCCCTGGGGGGGGGGGGGGGGAACTATTCCGGTCGCGGAAAAGTGATAGCAGTGGACGGGGTTTTACGTGGTTGCAAAGAAACGCGTCCCAGGTACAGTATCCGAGAGTGAAACGTGTCCATAAAAAATATTTTTGTAAGAAAATGTCTAATATTGTACCTCCTGTTTTGTGTCGAGTAACTTGCTTGCAAGAAAATGTATAATATCGCTTCTACTGTGTGTATCGATATGTGTACTTTACTCTGTGAAGTTTCATCTTTGGCAAAGATCATGTATTGCATAGCATTGTAACTCGCGCTGAGAGAGAGTAGCACTTCCGAGTGTGCAAAAACTTCGCAGCGGCGACGTAAAGAGCGCCTACATATGCTAATAATTATCTCGAAATTTACTGTAACTCTTTGTAGGACAAAACTTTTTTTCTGAAAAATTGACACGTAATATTTTATTGCATCCCATTTGACTTATATGGGCATGTAATATACTCAGATTTATTTTTTGCTCATTTAACTTTATGAAAATCAGCATCTCCAAAACGAAAGTAATGTCTGTGGGAAAGAGATTTAAACAGAATTGAGTGCCAAATAGGAGAAACAAAAGTTAGAACAGATAGACAGTTTCAAGTACCTGGGGTGTATTTCCTCACAGGATGGCAACATAGTGAAAGAACTGGAATCGAGGTGCAGCAAAGTTATTGCAGTGAGTGCTTAGCTAAGATCTACACTTTTCTGCAAGAAGGAAGTCAGTACCAAGAGTAACAAGGAAACTACATGGGTTCGAACAAACATATATGTATGAACGTTTGCTTACAGGATCTCTACGTACACCTCAATGTGCTGGTCGGTGTCGTTTTTCTGCAAAGCTCTGCAACCATGCTCTAGATAGCACTGTAGATGTAATTGTAGACGCCATACGTAATGCAGATATCTTAACTATAACTTATGTAATAATCATCGTACATGTTCTCTAGCGAATTGTTATCAAAAGCCGTGATGATAATTGCAACTTTAACCTTCTTCCCGAAAGAATGTTGGTATTCACTGCCATTGCTTCCATCGCCTCTACCCGCACTTACCATAGCAGTACCGCTTGCAATGAGTTGTTCGTCATTATCATCCCTATTATCATGAGTTGCCGGCCGAGGGGACTGAGGCGCTTCAGTCACGGTCTGCACGGCCACCACGGTCGGGATATTTGTGCCGTCCTTAGTTGTAGATAGTTCATAAGTAGTTTGTAAGTTTAGGGACTGATGACCCCGTAGTTAAGTCCCTTAAACTTAACAAACATTTGAACGTTTTTTTTATCATGAGTTTGTAGCAACAGTATCTAACTTATGCTCATATTTCTGTACCATAGCAGATACGAGAAAGCATGCAAATGATTCATCTTTTACACTAATACCATCTTCACGAAGAAGGGTTCTTCGTAACTTCATCTCAACTAATCGCAATACATTAGCAGGATTGATTAGCAATCGCCGCCCCATCTGACGCTTCACCACACAAATAACGTCACAAAACGCAACTTCGGAGGCACACTGCACAGTCCCTACTGGCGAACCGACAGGTCAAAGTGCAATGTGGCATGGCACACGCAGAGGCCTCTAACGGACGACTGCAGAGTTTTGCAGATGCGGGAGTATCACTAGTGCAATAAGGGATCTTTACATTATCTCTCATACGATTTTGGTGTATATGTGTTTGTTCGAGCCCAAGTACTTTCCTTGGAAGTTAGCAGTGCACCGCTCTATCTTTCGACCATCTTTGTTGTATAGGAGTGAAGGTTCGGTGGATACAGGTTACCTTATTCACAAGGTATAGGTACAGAAATGAAAGTATCAAGAATGATTGCAGGTACTAATAGATGGGAGCAATGGCAGGAGGGTGTCCATAATGACGAAATCAAAGAAAAAGTGGGAATGAACACCATAGATGAAACAGTTAGAGCGAACAGACTGAGATGGTGGAGTCATATTATACGCACGGGAGAAGCAATGCTACCTAAGAGACTCATGAGCTCGGCAGCGGAGGGTAACAGGAGTCGAGGTAGACAAAGAAGAAAGTACTTAGATTCGGTGAAGAATGATTTTGAAGTAAAAGGCATAACATCAGACGAGGCATTAACGTTAGCATTGAATAGTGGATAATGGAGGAATTTTATTAGAGGTACTATGCTCAAGACTGAACGCTGAAAGGCATAATCAGTCTCTAATGATGATGATGATGATGATTAACTTGGAAGTGAAAGGAAGAAATAGGGGCTGATATAGACACATTAGTATCCATTCTGGATGGGGCTTAGACTACTGTGCATGGTGGTCATATTTAAAAGACCATGTTTTTTTTATTTGGAATAGATAACTAAAGAAAAGGCATTTGGAATGCAAAGAAAATACATTTTATTTACTAATTTACTGAGTAAAAAAACTTGAACACATTACAATATACAACAATAAAACATTACTAAACACTATGAAATATTACAAATTCCAATGGTAAACTTGTTACTTCGAATGAAACAGATGAAAACAAGAAAAGCAAAGAGCAACTTTAAAAACGTACACTGTTTCGCACTTATGGTTGGTGGGCGATATATCGACTACCAGACACATACATCCATGCCCGAGGGGGGATTCGAACTCCCGACCGAAGCGGCCGTGCAGACCGTGACTGGAGCGCCACAGACCGCTCGACCACCGCGGCCGGCTCACCCTCTTTCTTCACTTCTATATCTACCGTGGAAATCACATTTCAGCACCTGGTACGGCGTTCATCTAACCGCTTTCGTAACATTTATCTACCATTATCGAATATCGTTAAACTAAATATCGATACCACCGATAAATCTAATGAAAAATATGGATATTTAGATATATCGGTGCAAAAATTTTAGTTTTGAAACACACTTAAAAACTTATATCACATGTTATTTGAAACAGTGAAGTGTGAGATTTATGAATTCATAAAAAAGTTAAAAGAAACCAGCTTTAATTACACATTATTTTACAAATACAGATATCTTAAGATCCTGTACTAATGCAGCAAAAAAGACAAGAAAAGAAACACATAACCAGAAATTCAAAGTACAGAATTTTGAAAACATGATCAGTTCCAAAATTTGTTTTCCAGCGAACTTACTGTTTGCCAGCATTAACACAATAATAAAATTGAGTGATTTTACAGAGATTAATTTTTTAGAGTAATGACAAACTAATAACTAGGGCCAAAAATTAACACATGTATTGTCGCTTCTACGAGAGAGACAATATATTTTCCATCAGGTCTCAGAAAACTGGAATAACTACTGAAAGGTAAAGCTATAACAACGACATCGTTGGAAAGCTGCATTCACTATTTAATAACAAAGGTTTGTACGTCTGCAGTACGTTCCAGCCAGCTCCCCTATTTCTCAGTGTCAGGTTTTTGCTTAAATTACAAAAGGGTAGTTCGCGATTTAAAATTTCATACTTGCTTTTGATATAAAAGTTTCAACGTGTTCCCACTTTTTAGGTTGCGCCGTTCAACGAATCGGCACCAAAATTTTACAGGGGTAATTGTTGGCCACGAGCGATCAGAACTTGCCTTTCGGAAATGTATCAAATAGAAAATAGGTTAGTAACACTAGAAATAGGCCGTTTGTGATGGCCTTTTGACAGCAAGAAATTTAACTGCAAATAACGCCTTAACCGTTCATCTGAAAACAAAAATTGAATGAACAGATTCGTAAGGGAGGAAAGTCTCTACAACATTGCTCTCTTATGTTTTCCCCCCATAGCTCGCATCGTTTCACAGATAAAACTTCCTAACTGATTAAAATTGTGTGCCGAAGCCGGTACTTGAACCTGGGACCTCTGCCTTTCGCGGGCAAGCGCTCTAGCACTGAGCTAACCCGACACGACTCACGATGCCGCCTCACAAGTTTACTTCCGCCAGTACCTCGCCTCCTACTTTCCAAACTTCACAGAAGCTCTCTTGCGAAACTTACAAGACTAGCACTCCTGGAAGAAAGGATATGGTGGAGACATGTCCCAGGTTCCAGACCCGGTTCCGGCACACAATTTGTATCTGCCAGGAAGTTTCATATCAGCTCACACTCCGCTACAGAGTGAAAGTTTCATTAGTTTCATAGATATTTGCAAAAAAAGGTATTTAATAATTTTACGTAAACCAGTACAGGCAAAGATAGTAAAGTTGAAAAAGAGGTTAAACTACCACGGCAAGACAGATGATTATATTTTAACGGAAAAAAGATAATTAAAATATGAAAAATATATTAAAATAATAGGTAAAGAGATTAAAATTTCAAAGAAGAGTGTGTTTCTCAAAGTTAAACGCTGAAATATCAAACAATTTTGGCTATGTGTTCAAGACGGTCAGAGAGAAAATTACATGTTGAGTACATTCATGTTATGACAATAGTAGAGTTTTAATCGGATCGTCCATAAACGTTTTAAGACCAGAGATGGTTTCTAACCAAATTTGTTCAAAAGAAATTCATTATGATCAAATCTGCGCCCTTGGCACAATTTCAGGAGGGTTCCTTTTAGTTTTTTAGCGGATTTCGGACACACGTCATTGATACTTCCTGGCAGATAATTTTTCTGCCACAACTGGGATTTGAACCTGGACCCAGTAGAGCGCTTTCCTGGGATAGCAATGGTCCCAGGTTCGAATCCCTGTTCCGGCACACAATTCTGATCTGCCAAGATGTTTCATATCAGTGTGCACTCCGCTGCTGAGTGGAAGTTTCGTTCTGTATACGTGGGTTTTATACTTCTGGCGAGTGCATAATGCATTTCCTTTTCGCTCTTTTATTTATTTAATTTTATAATATTTATATTATTGTTATTGTCAAAAATATTTGCAAAAAAATCATAAAACTACAGGAAAACTCAAATTGGGCCGTAAAACACGGCAGGGCTATATTTTTTCTTTTCCTTCTCCGCCATATTGATTTGGACACCAAGTTTGTTGCGTAGCCAAGTGCCTGCCAGAATACTACAGCGTGCAGCGGACGAAACTTGTGGAGCTACTAATTTTAATTTTTATTTTTCAGTGTCGTCACATGGGGCATTTACTAGCTTTCGTTCCCAGCGTTGTACAACTGCTTACATATCACAATCTTCTCTTAGTGTACATCCACTTTCCACCAGTCTCATTAAAAGAAAGGCGTTCTCCGTTGCGGCTAGATTTATTTGATGAACTTCTTTCACCAATTTTATCTTACAAATGCGAACATATTTTGCTTGCTTTTATCAAGGCTACATACGAAAACACGATAATAATGGTAAGGTAAGTGAAATAAGATCCAAAACGAAATATTTACGTTTTTCCCGCGCGCTGTTGGTGATATGAACGGTAGATAAATGTTACGAAGTGGTTAGATGAACGCCGTACCAGGTGCTGAAATGTGATTTCGATGTCCCACTACTAGCGCGGTCTACACAGAGCTCAATGATATTAGACACTCAGACGTTGGTGCCAACTTTATACCAACATGACAGATATAACTTACATTATAACTCTGCAGACAGACAGTGCCAAATTTGCCGCTATTTTTGCAAATATCTCTGAAACGGTGCGAGATCCGGGAACAAAATAAGATATCAATTTTGTAGAGAATTTTCTCCTCTACAGATTGCATTATTCAATTTTCGTGCCAGATGAACGATTAACCCGTTATTTTCATTTAAATTTCGAGCTGCCAAAAGGCGATGGACAGAGGTCCATTTTGAGTGTTACTACGGCAAAGTGGGACACAACTACAGTGGTACAGCTGACTCGTCGGCAGTAGGTGTTGGTGTTTATAGACGCGCCTTGCGACTGCGGAAGAGGTAGGCGGCGGCAGCTGTTCAAAAAAGAGTGGCGCGCCTGCTGTGTTTCCGTGGACAGCACAGTGGCTGGCAGCTGCGCTGTGTCTCCTAATGAGACCGTGGAGAGGCGGCCCAGGTAATCTCCAAATGGAGGGGAGGGGAGGCAGCGGGGCCATTGCGAGGCTGGAAGGCACCTGCGAGGCACCTAGAGCCACCTGGTGGACAGGAAGCAGAAGCAACGCCGTCTGGAGCCACAACACCTGCTCCTCCACAGTGAGAGAGACTCACGCACTTTATGGTCCCTGTACAGAGAAAGCAGCCACAACTCCGTGGCTGCTGCCATTGTTGGGCCATGCGGCTGGTGTGCTGCCGTATAGCGTAGCCCAAACCCGCTGCATTAAAACCAGTGTATAACCACTTCCACGGAGGTCAACGAGCAGACGACATCGTATTGGTAAAATATCCTTTGTCATCTTTTACATGTCGCGTCACCGTAAAAAGCACAGGTACCTCAAATGAGACCCGACCGGGTGACTAATGGAAGGGGTTGATTTTTATATACCAACGAATTATCAATTTAGCATTGGAGGGAAGTCTGGGGGAGGGGGGGGGTAAAATTCGCAGACGCACGCTGGGAGGAGTACAGGAAGCAGAAGCCATGTGGATAGCCGTTATTATGAAGAGAGCTTGAGCATTATTGCGAGGCTTGGGGAGCAGCATCAAACCAGTCTCCGGACTGAAGACTACAACATCAACAACAAGAAAATTTTCAGCACGTGCCTCGACGCCTAAATGAAGGAGAACAGCGATATATATATATATATATATATATATATATATATATATATATATATATATATATATATATATATATACAGGGTGTCCCAGCTATCTCGTCCACCCAAAATAACTATTGGAAAACGACTTTCACCGGTATCAATGTACGGCTGTGGCCCATGAATGTACATATTTGGAAACATTCTAAAACGAAGACAAATGTGTTTTTTAACACACACTTATTTTTTTTTTAAATGGACACCCTATGTTTTTTCTTCAGCAATCCATAGCATGACAAATCACATAAACAATGGCGTTGATTGCATCGCAATATTCCAATTACATTCCGAGATATTGCGACGCGAAGGTGACGCTTGAAATACGCGAAACGCGCGGCTAGCGCACGTCCTCAACAGCATGGGGTCCTCGCCTGAGTCTCAGGACGTGCGCTAGCTCCTTATATATTTCATCGATCCTCATTATCAGCAGAGCTAGTTGGCATATAAACCTTTACTATTGTGGTCTGTGATGGCTTCGTATCTGTCTTGACTAAGATAATACGATCACGGTGTTGTTCATAGTAGTTTACCCGCATTCCTACTTTCTTGTTCATTATCAGACCTACTCCTGTAATACCCCAACTGATTTGTGTGTACGTATTGCATACAAATCTACAGTTTTGTTCCAATCTTTATGACATGTAAACTTCAGTCCATAAGCACGGTCGCCGTGAGTGTACGGATCTCGTACAATCACGAGATACGATGTCATAAACAATGAAATGCGAGAAAAACTGCTGCATTACGCGACCATGTTGCACATTTTCTCCTAAACCACTGGGCCGATTTCAACCAAATTTGATTGACATCTTCCTTACCTTGAGGTAATGTAAACAACGATATACGATACATGTTTTATAAGATAGAACGTCATAAAAAATAGGAGTTGCAAGGAAGTGCCACATAATGCGCCGAGACTTCATGAAGACAGTATATGAGAACGAGATTACTTAGCGACTTGCAACAAACTTTATACATAATTTCAAACCTTTACTGAACTATTTATCGCTAACAACCTTAGCAAAATTATGAAAGGAAAAGAAGTTTCTCGCTTAATACTTTTCCGCTGTTGATGGACTAAATCTACGGCATTCGGTATGATGTTACAATTTATAATTTGTACAGCACACATTGTAGCCGAAGGAAATTTTACAGTAAGTATACACGCATATAGTTGCATGTACCTTCCAAATTCTATCACAGTACGACACGTAGTTCATGAGTTAGGAGCACATAAACAGTAACGTTCATAGAAAACCGCCACATCACGCACCAAATTTTAGTCTATTACTTGTTTACTACTATTTGTATTCTCAAGGGATTTGACAGACATACAAATGAATATATACCTGAAAAAATATACAGTTGCACAACATATAACTCAATAAATATGAGATCGTACGAATATTATATGTCATTTGTATTTTGACCACTATCTTTCTTTGTTTGGATACTGCAATTATAATTTTGTACATTATGCAAGACAACTTATTTCTTATAAATTATCCCATGAATATAACATGTTTTTAGAAAAAAAGGAGATGGACACAGAGAGAAGAGGTAGTATAAGTACTACTTCAAGGCAGGAATAAATAAATAAATACGCCGGGTTTTCAGCTAGTGTATACGTAAGTGGCACGTATAACGGCCGAAACAGGTATTTACGGATAGCTAATTGAATATTCTACCTTTAGAATGAGTTATCTCGTCGGATGCTAGTATAAATCGATAAAAGACAGCTGAGGTCAGTGGAATTTCTTTTTGTTTCGGTTTTACCGTCGATGTCTCGAGAAGACAGACAGACGTGTTGCACGGTGTGAGATTTATCGCACATGTGTTTCTGCATTCCGAGACAGCGCAGTAAAACAGACAGAAGCGAGAAGGGGAGGAGGCGAGGCTGTTCAAAGGCACGCGTGTTTAATCGACGGCTGCGTGACGTAGCGGAGAACTCCGGAGGAATGGCGACGACGAGAAAAGACCGGTTGTCGGAAGTGGTGTGTGTGTGTTTCCCACACTCTGCGAGACTGCGAACGCACCTAGAAATAGCCAAGCACTGAAAGTTGAAAGACGACCGTCTGTCGTCTCCCATATATTTTTTTTGTATATTTCTGTAAAGTCATAATTTATTTAATGTCGCTAGATTATTATTTTGTTAAAAATTGAACCGCACTCTATTCAAGGCTTGAGGAATAGCATTTTTATTTCATGTGTTAAAATATTAGTTAATATTGCTAGGTTTTTCTTATTTTGTTATGTTAATAATTTATTATTATATCAATTAATGTGGCATAAGTACGGCTTCTCCGCTACGCCACTGTCCCTGTGAGAATGTGCAGTTGTTTTACTTTTAAGTGTGTGCGAGAATCTATGGCTGTTTGAATGTGGGGAGTGATAGCTCGCTTTGCATCGTTCTCTCTGGCTCAGAGTCGATAGCTGCTGAGGTGACCAAAGAGGTTTCCACACCCTTTGGTTGCGAGCTAGTTAGCGAGCCTAGTCTAGCGCGAGTGTACTCGCTCTCCGTCCCCACCACCACTTTTTCTTGGTTTTCCGCGTCCGGTGGCCGCTCGGTCTGATCATTCTGGGCTGGTCATCTGGTGAGGTAAGGTTGGTTCTGCTCTTGTTTTTGGAGATGGTAGCGTTTCATTGACTAGCACGTTTAACTTAGATTCGTGAACTTAGAATCATTTTTTGGAATATTTTCTACGATCGTGTGCGGAAATGTGTTCTCGTTTTTCAATTCAGAGATTTGCAATAGATAAACGCGGTGTGTGTGGTTCTAGTTGCAGTTTGATAATGGCCTGATATGTTAAAACCTTTTGTGATCATGTGGCGGTGTATGAACTCTATGTAAATACTTTCTAGCTTTGTGGGGCCAGATTTCTAACAGGTGATATGTTCATTTTTTTACAGTGCATGTAAAAATCTTCTCATCGTTTCCTTCCGTGACTGATATGTGTTCCACATTGTTGGTTCACAGAACAAAGCCTTCAGCTTCCACTCTTGTTTGTTCCATGCCCATCAGGCAAGTAACTATGCGGGTATCCTTCTGATTTCCACAAATATTTCACGATCTTTTCTCCCCGCCTTTTTTAATGTTGCTGTTTCTTCTCTGACTTGTAGTACGAACTCTGTCTTTGTCAGTAATTCTCTCTGAGTCTTGTACAACCTCCTTCAATAGCTTCCCTATGTAATTTTAAACCTTTCTATAGGTTGCATGTTGTAGTTAATTTTCTTTATTTTTCGGAAACTGAATTTATTCAATTTTATCGGTTTTCGGAACCACGTGGGTCCGAGTTCCGACTTCCGGTGTTTGCAACTAGTCCTCCTGAGTTCACGCCACTTCTCATATAAAACCAGTACCTAGATCGATTTCTAACAAGCTGTAACTTAACAATCCACCGTGATTTTGTATAATGAATCCGATTTTCAACCACTTCACCTTTAGTGGAGTGCGTTCATGTAACGTAGCCGTGTGTCGCCGTTAGCGTGTTTGCTCACGGTCCAATTCAGATGTAATTTAATTTGGCTGTACACACGCACCATCTCAAAACAGGCACGACAGACCAGAGCCAGCTTCAAAGTGTTTTTGTATATTGTGTTTTGTGCTACCTCCGACTTGCTGAATTTCGCCTACGATAGCGGCGCCTGCTTCCGCCTCGTCTCAGCACGCTGATTTTGGTGAGTTTCGCTGTGGCATTGCGTGTGTGTGAGAGAATGAGTGTTGTTTGTGAATCCTTCCCCCCAGTAGCGTTAAATCATGTATAATTTAGGCTGGGCACCGTCCGCAGTAATCCTTGTAAGAGGTGCATTTTTATTGTGTTATCAAAATTGGTTCCCCATTTTGCTTGTTTTCTATATGAATAAACAAGTTTAAGTTCAGCATAATACGTACGTTGCCTATAAATTGTAGTTTTAGAGCACCTTCCCTCTTTTATTTAATATAGTTCTTCACAAATGCTGAGAACTAGCCCAGATAAAATTTTTATGTCTTAATTCCGTTGTGCCATAAATGTTTTCTTAGCCACTAGCCACCTTCCTAAGATAACTTTAATTGTGGTGCCTTGCTTATTAATGTCTGTATGTAATAACGTGTGAGATGCTATGTATATTGACCACTGTAGTATTAACTTCCTGTTATTGAAGTAATTTGAAACGAGTCAGTTCTCAGTTTGGGTCAGGGAACAAGGCTTTGTAGTAGGGAGTAACCAGTAGTTCACACGGATCTCATTTAGTAATTTTAGTGATAAAACAAGGCTCTTGTTACGTGCAGTGGTCGGCTTTTAAAGTGAGGAGCAGTGATTTACGAGTATTTAAGTAGGCGTCTCAGAGCTATCGACAATGAATCTCAAACCGACAGAGTACGAGTGGTGTACTTTTTTTCTTTTCTTTTTATAATTTGAGGCGTATAGAATTTTGTATTAAGGGATCTTTCCAGACGACTAGTGAATGAAATCCCTGGTTGAGCTGAGTGTTGCCAGGTTCCAGTTGCCGACCTCAAGACCAGGTGATTTTTTTATTTGTAGTTTTCTTCCACTAAACGATTGCCTTTCTGGGCTTAGGGATTCTATCCCTCTTTTGGCATCAAGTGGCCTTCTCACCCAACTTGTCTTTCTTGACCTGCAATAAGCTCATGAAACAGTTCCACAAAACAAGTTGGGGACCAGTCTGGTCAATAAAGGCGTGTCACCGAGTACATTCCTATACCATCTCACTCCTTCAAACTGCACTGTAATGAACATTTGATGTCTTCTTTTTAATTATAGTTACCTGACATTATTATTCAGGTTTAGGAGGCGAGCTAAAAATTAGTGATGATTCTGCTGTGAGATTTCTTTATTTGCCCAGATCGCTTATTTACATAAATGCTTGATGACTAGTTTCAACTCATTGAAGAGCCACTTTCGAATCTTAATTGTCCTGGTATAATAAAATGTTTAAAATATGCAACACTGTGGCATGATATAAATGGTATGCACATATTTATCCATCCACTGTGCCTTGGTATCACGTTCTATTCTTGCATACACTTCCCTTTCCCACATCTATCCGTCATTCAGCGGCATTTGCAGTCATAACACGCTGCCTAGCGATGTGGGCAAGTGAAGTATATGCAGATGAAAAATGTTCAAATGTTTGTAGATCTATCGGACCAAACTGCGTGGTCATCAGTCCGTAGCTTACAAACTACTTAAACCTAGGTAAACTAACCTAAGGACAAACACACACACCCATGCCCCAGGGAGGACTCGAACCTCCACGATGAGCAACCGCGCGCTCCGCAGCGAGACGCTTTAGACCGCTCGGCTACTCCACCGCGGCTATGCAGATGAGCACACGCAAATGTTTAAAACTGAATCTATCAGTCTGTCAGCAACGTTTGCCTATTGATGTGGGAAAGCGAACTGTATGCAAGAATAGAACGTGACACCAAGGCACATTGGATGGATAAATATGTGCATGCCATTTATATCATGCCACAGTGTTGCATCTTTTAAACATTTTATTATGCCTGGACAATTAAGATTCGAAAATGACTCTTTAATGAGTTGAAAGTAGTCATCAAGCAATTATGTAAATAAACGACCTAGGCAAATGAAGAAATCTCACAGGAAAATCATCACCTCTTCTTTTTAAGATGCGAAAACGAGATATTCTGTCATTTAACAACACGAGAACGAGCTATGTTCAGTTGTCTGTGCGATAAACACGATTCTCTTAAATTCATTCGGGAAGATTCGAATGCTGTCCGTTGTGCTTCATCGATGGTTATACTGCACTTTAATATTATACATTCAAACTTTCGAAGCTGAATGGTAAACTGGTTGAAGTGAGTGTAGTTAATGATATGAATACTGACAATCTTTTCCGTTTGCGGTTAATATTTCGTATTCTGTTATCTCATTTAGTAGCTTTTTTACCACCTTAATGGCGGTAGTTATCATGTACAGCCTAGTACACGACTTTTGGATCCTTGGTAGCAACAACCGACTGCCCACGGATGATTTTTGCAGGTGTCATCAACTTCAGATGTTCAGATGTTTGTAGAGTCTATGGGACTTAACTACGGGGTCATCAGTCCCTAAACTTACAAACTACTTATGAACTAGTTACAACTAAAGACGGCACAAATATCCATGCCCTCGGCCACATATCAACTTCACTCACAAAGCACAATATGTACAAACTTCATGATACATTAAAATAAATCGTGCAGGACTGAGCTTAGAAGCTCTGGAAACTATTGCACACTTCATGTGTCAGTAATTAATGTAATCTTGAAACGGTATGCAAAATGTGAATTCAGTACAAAGTAAAAATTACATACAAAACACAGTTATGGAAACTAGACTCATAGAGGAATCGTTCTGATATTGCACTGGTATTAATCAGTACAATATCGATCAGTGAACACCAATAATGTTTGAATATAACCGAATTCACATACTGTTCCGTCGGTTCTTGATAAAATATGTTTCATTTTGAATGAAACACACGAGATAACTGTGTAACATTCTGCAAATTTATTGTTTTCAGTGCGCGGTTTTCGACCGTTAAGCATTAATCAGGTAAACACTCCAGGGATATAGCGATGCAGCTGGGAGTGTACATTCAGAGATCTTAAGTTGCTGTGTAGAGAATGCATGTATATTATTTTTCAAAGAAGACTAGTATGACAATAAACATTGGTAAAATATGACGAGATTAACATTGATAAAATGTGACAAGATGTATAGTATAACATTTGTCCTAAGAAAATAAAATGAACAATAAAAATTGGCTTAACAAATGATTTGAACAGGTCAAACATGAGGATAAACTGAATGAAACATATGTGAATATGCAGGTAAAATTTTTAAATGGTTTAATTATAGTTACTGACTTAAATGTCCAATATTATTACCAAAATAATAAATTACAATTGGTATCGGGGTTAATAGCTGAACTTATGTGATCACTGAAAGTAATTAGGCTATGGATAAGTAGTAGGGACTTGAGGTAGCTGAATAGGAGTGGGTATGAAACCTCCTGGCACATTAAAATAGTGTGCCGCAACGGGGACTCGAACCTGGGACCTTTGCCTTTCGCGGGCAAGCGCACTACGGACTGTGCTATCCCGACACGACTCACGATGCCGCCTCACAACTTTACTTCCGCCAGTACCTCGCCTCCTACTTTCAAACTTCAAAGAAGCTCTCCTGCCAAACATACAAGACTAACACTCCTGGAAGAAAGGATATGGTGCAGACATGGCATAGCCACAGCCTGAGGGATGTTTCCAGGAGTGCTAGTCTTGCAAGTTTCGCAGGAGAGCTTCTGTGAAGTTTGGAAAGTAGGAGGCGTCCCAGGTTCGAGTCCCGGTTCCGGCACACAATTTTAATCTGCCAGGAAGTTTCATATCAGCGCACACTCCGCTGCAGAGTGAAAGTTTCATTCAGAAGTGGGTGGTTAAATTCTGCAGACAGAAATTGTGTTTGGTCATTTAGTACAATGTTTGGGGACGCTGACATATGTTTATTAATTTCAAATATATCAAAGAAGTTCATTTTCTTTTCTTTCTGGATGTGGTGTAGGACTTCATGTGTTACCTTGTAGCTGTGGACTTTGAATATAAACTTCTCAGTAAGTCTGCCACTTTAAGTAGATACACATCCAGAACCTTTCAGGTAACTGTCAAGTGGTAACTGAATAACGTAACCAAAGCTCGTGGGTGTTTGACTACGTGACGTGGTTGGAAGTCTGACTCAGTTTTATTCAGTCACATCCATGCCATATATAACAAATAATGATATTTCTGTGTATGACTGTCAGCTCCAGACTTACCTCATATGAGCGGCATCCTTCGCACGACCCCAGCCGATGCCGCCACCTGAAATATAAAGAAAAAGGGACTTAACAGTGCGGAAATAGAAAGCCAAGTTGTAGGCAGAAAAAAAAGGTGACGATAAGAGACATACAACATACTAAATCGCAACACCAGAGAACCCAGCTGTTAGCACGAAACGCCATTGATGTTTACTGAGGTCGGGTAAGGTTTCTAACTTTGGTTCGGGTCGATATCTCCCTGGATACTGACAATAAGTGTGATCTACCTGTCGTCCAGTGTGTCCTGTGTTGACAAAGATTCTCCGTCTTAGTGCTGTGTTGTTTAACGAAGACAAGAAACAATAGTGAAAGAAGGTAAAATTTGTACGACGTTCATGTAAGGGACTACCATTAATTATTGAAAAGTTTATCCGCTAGATTTATTTCAACAGCTTCCTTAACAACACATTCATAATAGCTGGAAGTGTATGCGAAATTGCCGTTTTGTTATCTTCCATAAGAAGACATGTGTCTACGCGATATTCGGCAACAGGAGATTTGTTGGGTGTGACGTTTATTCTCAACACACCGGTTCTCAATTACATCTACATCTACATACATACTCTGAAATCCACCGTAAGGTGCGTGGCGGAGGGTACACTGTACCACTACTAGGCATTTCCTTTCATATTCCACAACCAAACAGAACGAGGAAAAAAAGAATGCCTATATTCCTCCGTAAGAGCCCTAATTTCTCTTATCTTGTCTTTGTGATCACTACGCGAAATGTAGTAGATCGTACTACACTCATCTTTAAATTCCGGTCCTGTAAATTTCCTCAACAGAATTTCTCGAAAAGAACGTCGTCTTTCCTCCAGTGATCCCCAGTTCAGTTCCTGGAGCATTTCTGTAACACTCGCGCATTGGTTGAGCCCACCAGTAACAAACCTAACTGCTCGCCTCTGAACCGCCTCTATGTCTTCCTTTAAACTGATCTGCTGCGGGTCCCAAACACTTGAGCAATACTCAAGACGTGGTCGTACAAGCGTTTTATACGCGGTCTCCTTTACAGATGAAGAACATCTTCCCAAAATTCTCCCAATAAACCAAAGTCGGCTGTCCGCCTTACTCACAACTGTCCTTACATGTTCGTTCCATTTCATATCGCTCTGCAATGTTACACCTAGGTATTTGAGCGACGCGACTGCATCAAAAAGCTTACTACTAACGCTGCATTCGAACATTATGGGATTGTTTTTCCTACTCATGCGCATCACCTCACATTTTTCTACATCGAGAACTAGCTGCCATTCTTCGAACCAACAAATTATAAATTGCAGACTGCTACTGAATCAGACAGTTAACTGCTCTGATTTACTCCTTTCCATCAGTATTCCTCCTTTGCCATGTAAAAGTAGTCGATTAGTCGATCACCTACTACTGTTGCATTATGAGCTAGCTTCTGGAAAGATGAGAGGCATAACAGTAACATTTACTACATCGGGTACATCATGGAAGCACTATATAGCTGACCAACTATGAACTTTTTGTTGCTAGTAGTGCATAATAATATTAAGGAATTTTTTTCAATATTTTTCTCAGTATATACGCACTATACATTAATCGTGGTGGTCTTTATAGCTTAAAATAAAAGTTATGCATTAAAGGGTTAATAGAGTAGACCTACATCAAATCTCCAGACTAAAAAACACATTTCTCATGAAAATAATAGAAATTAATTTTCATGGCTTAACAATAGATCTCCCCAAACCATTTATTAAACAAAAACGTCGGTAGTCCGTTGGTGCGTTGAACAGTTGTAAGATACCTGCTACGGGAAGGTAAAAAAAAAGTAAAGCAGTCAACAATCCGAATATTGGTTTGAACACCACAGTGCTTTACTAGGCATGGTCCTGATTGGAGGTGGTATGCCGTTGCCTTCCTCCGACCTTCGAACTGACTTACCCAGACAGTTATAGGGGGACCTACAGTTTAACGTGGGTTCCGAACCACGGTGCTACTCGTTATTTTTCACATGAGCAATACTGCCAGAGGTGAAAGAAGTGGAAAGTGACAGATGAAAATCCTAGGACCTGGCGGGGATCGAACCCGCGACCTTTGGATTTGTAGTCTGGCACTCTACCACTGTGCAAGCGGGAAGGTATACGTTTCATATTTAAAAGTACCGCGAGTTTGAGACCAGTGTCAAGCTAGTCAGGCATGGGTCATTTATCTTTGGTTGCAGGCTTATTTTTCGATGGCAGTACTATCGATATTGGAGACGGTGGTTGTATTGTTGCCGGGAAGTAGGGTTGTGATTATTGAGAGTGCAGACTTTGCTTGGCGCGCGGATGAGATTGCAGAAGCGTGGGGACCGTGGTTGTGTGCAGTTGTCGTTCCGGCGGGATAGCCGAGGAGGTGAGGTTTCGAGACTTGAATGCTGGGCCAAGCTGTTTGTTTAAGATATGGAGACGAAAGGTATAGATGACGTTGGAGAAACGATCTTTTGAAGTCTTTAAAAGGTAAAGTTTTCATGAAATACTTGGCATGTTTCTATGGCACGACTTCGCATTGTTAGGCTTAACTGATGGTAACTGTAACGGTCGGGAAAGATCTTTCTGTTAGCTTGTGGGCTCACGATTCATGCTAGGGACCCCTTTCTGTGCTAGGAAAAGTATTTATTGTAATAGTTTAGCTTTGAAATTGCGTTTTTTATGACATAGGAAGTTCATGGATAGTATTCTTGAAATATGGTATTGTTGTAACATTATTTGTGTAAATCGAGTTAAATCTAAATGCTTATTTTTGTTTAAAAAAATTGTAGGCAGATTAAGTATCTGACTTATATTTTTCTCTGAAAGATTTTAAAATCATAAACATGACTTTGTTAGTAATTTTCATGAAGTTACATAAGTTAGAAAATAAATAAGATATTTTATTTTTAATAATTAGTTCGAGTTTCTTAAACAGATTACCAGTTTATCCCTCCTCACATTTTTATTAAAAGTTCCATACGTGTTTTCTGTAGTTAGTTTTTCCAGTAGTTAGTGCAGCAGAAAGCAGTTTGGTGTTGCGAGGATTTAGGCAGTAAGTGAAGGTGAGAAAGAATCAGTTTTTGTTGTCATGCTTACAGTTCAGTATGATTTACAGATTTCAGGGTAGGACGATTCATACAGTGTTCAGGTTAACAAGTGTTTGCAGTGAGTCAGATTCCATTGATAAATATTGTGTTCGTTACATTCCGTTAAAGATTATTAGTTCAATCAGGAACAAGTTTGTTGGGCCAGAATTATTAACACAGTGGTTTTTATTATCAGTAATTTTCAGGCAGTTAACTTTGTTACGACATTTTCATACAGAAACAATAAGCAGTTTGTGTCTCATTATAATAAACATTACGCTGTTAGTCAAAATATCGACGGGTGTACTGCCGGTCTACAGTGTCCAACGGGTACAATATTTCGGCGATCATACATGTCGCCATCATCAGGTGAACTGACGGACTGAGCTCCTGGAAACGCGCCGGCACGGAGATCCGCACGCTACGATGGCTGGGAAGGGAACTGGGTTCTAGCCCGGTGGCGGGCGATTTAAATACCCTCGGCCCGCGGAGCGACCACTTTGCGGTCCGCGCCCCGCGCCGCGGCCGCGCAGTGGAACCGATTGCGACGGCGTCTGAGATGACGTCGGTGTGAGGGCTCTGTCCGCCGTGGTCGTCACTACGTTACGTTTGCAAGATTTACTCTTAATTAACCCAATCGCTGGTTCCTAAGCTTTGCTAAGATTATAGCCACAGTCACGGTTTATGAGGTCGTCACTTGTGCGAATTTCAATGGCCTCTCTAACGACGCAGTCCCAGTATCTCGACGTCTGCACCATACTCCATCGCTTGATTCTCCGACAAACAATGTTCAGCGACCGCCAACTTGCTCGGATACATCAATCGTGTGTGCCTCTGGTGTTCAACGCATCGATCCTCGACGGTACGCATCGTTTGTCCAATATATGACTTTCCACACTGACACGGAATCTGATACACGGGCCGAGGGTATTTAAATGGCCCGCTACCGGGCTAGAACCCAGTATTATACACTCAGGGATTCCCCGGAAGTATAGTAAAGATTATCCACAGCTATCTCACGAATAGGACTTTCTCTGTCAAAATAGAAACTTCCACCTCCACCAAAAGGCGTATTCGTGCTGGAGTGCCACAGGGATCGGTATTGGGCCCTGTTTTGTACAGCCTGTACACTGCAGATATCCCGACTGTCCCCCTGGTGCACACAGCTCAATACACTGACGACACAGCCTTTTTCACAAGAAATGCGAACAAGGGCCTGGTCATACGTTGGCTACAAAGGGCTCTAGATGACACAGACACATGGTCCCGTCGCTGGCGAATCACCATCAACGCTGAAAAGACTCAGGCTATGCTGATCACCAAAAAGATCGGAAAACGTGGTGCTCCTCAAAACCCACCCCTCTCCTTCACCTCCAAGGTTCCCAACTCCCCTGGCGCAGAACTGCCAAATATTTGGGAGTAACCCTGGACCAACGTCTCACATGGAAACCCCATGTGGACGAGGTCTACAGGAAAGTCTGCGCCCGAATGTCCGACCTCTACCCCATCCTTAACGTCAACAGCTCCTTATCCCCCTCCGTTGGAATCAACGCATACCTATCCCTAATCCGTCCCCAAATGGAGTACTCCTGCCCTGCCTGGGCGTACGCAGCCAGGAAACACCTGGATAGACTCCAAACGCTCCAAAACCGTTTCCTCAGAAGAGCCTTGCACCTACCGTACGGTTTTCCCACGATCGACCTGCACGTTGCTGCTGGAATTCCCCTCCTGAAAGATCGTTTCCAAGATATGGCAAGGGCTTTCTATGAGAGTTCCTCCAGATCTGGAAACGAACTAATCCGCTCCTTAGGTCGGTATGACATGTCCCGTGATAAACACAAACGTCCTATGACCATCTTTGATCCCTAGATCAAAGAGGAAAATCCCAGACACCCATCCTCATTCCCACTCCTTCCCAACAAACCCAACACCATGCCCACCCAGGGCAAGCACTAGACTCAAACAGAAACTCCAACACCATCACAGAAAATTAATACACCATAAAAGACACACACATACCAAAATGCACAAAGAGGAGTAAAAGCCAACAGGCTACAAACTCCCCAACATTCTCCCTCAGAGAGAGGGAAGCAAAGGAGTGCGCAGCAGCAGCTAGAACCCAGTTCCCTTCGAGCAGCCGTAGCGTGCGGATCTCCGTGCCGGCGCGTTTCCAGGAGCTCAGTCCTTCAGTTCACCTGATGATGGCGACATGTATGATCGCCGAAATATTGTGCCCGTTGGACACTATAGACCGGTAGTACACCCGTGGATATTTTGATTATCAAATACGCCGGGAGAAACTGAAGAATCACATTACGCAGTTAGATTAACATTAAGTTGTACAAAGGCATTCAGCTACAACAAGTTCAAACACACAGCAGACGGAAATTTTGTAAGAGATAAGGAGGAGCGAGAAACTTTCAGAGTGTTATTTTTTAGTATTTATTTCTTGGGAATTGAGGATTATGTCCCTTCCCAAAACCACTGATTCCATTAGGCTCTGCAATGGTACTGTGAGTGCAGAGCCATCTATCGGTTAGTCCGTAACCAGTGAACTGCCTCTGTTATGACGTGGTGAACATTAGCCAGTAGAGTTGGCTACGGTTTCATGGTTTCGAAACCAGGTTTCCGTACACACAACTTTTTCAGTGTTTCAAAACCGGCATCTTTCACGGTTTCGAAACCATGCGGTTTCATTCCGTTCTGTTTCGGATCACATTTGCGGTCGATTGTCGATACACTGAAACCGTTTCTTCCCGTCGGTTTCACGGTATCGTGTCGGTTTCACGGTTTCGTGTCGGTTTTACGATTTCATGTCGGTTTCACAACACCGGTGTTTCAAACCACGAATGCAGAAACGCGGAACAGACTAATGGTATCGAAATGTGGTGTTTCATTTTACTGAAGCTCCACACAGATACACATATAACTTACTTGTATAAAAACCATTTAGAGTCTGTCAAATAGTAGTTGACATTCTTGAGTCTGCAGCTTATGATTACTGATATCAAGATTCGTTTGCAAGAGACTGCTGTATTCCGAAATGATATAATGTCTGCTTTATAAATGTAGAAGAACAATAAAACAACTTTCACTATTTACATTGAAAAACCAGTTAAATTCTAGGTTTATCTACCATATTAAAGACACACGAGTGAAACTACATTCTTTAAAATAAGATACAAAATGAAGGCTGACATGACATTTTTTATACTAACAAGGGTAGATCGCAAATTTAATCTCGTGTTAAAGAGTTGGTTTCTTATGAGCGAAAACAAGTTACCTATTGTCGTTATAATTTTTCGACACTCATGTTAAAAGAATTGCGGCGGTGGTGTAACGGTCAAGACGTACAAGTGGTGAACTTGCCTCTTACTTTATTATATTTGTAATTCCATAGCATTACTTGTATTTATTTAGTGTGCCCTTTATTCCCTATAATTTATTTAGTATGTATACAAAGTAGCATTTATGATACATCACTGTAATATGCGTACCGTATTGCAGTTTGTGAGTTCCTAGCGGGGTAAACTTTTACCTACTATACCGGCGGCCTCGTGTGACTATGTTGGCAACATCAACAACACGGGAGGAAATCTTTATCAACATGTTCCGTACAGACCAAGAAGTAAATATATATACTCTATGGTTGACAGGTTCTTGTATGTACCCTTGTCCACATAGTGAAAAATATTGTCCTCCTATAACGAAGATTTCATGACAAAACATACATTGCTTCACGGTTTCGTGGTTTCGAAACAAGTGTTTCGAAACCACAGATGGTACGGTTTCATTCGTTTCGAAACCGTCAGATGTTTCAGTTTTCCCATCTCTACCATCGGTGATGGTTTCTGTGATGCCACTCTATATGACAGAACACAACCGTTTTCCAACAGTCTTCCCATTCCATTTCTGCGTGGTGTGAAACAGCAACGGTGTTAAGTCGAATTCTTGAATAAAAGAATATCTTCGTTGCAAAATTTTTGTTGAAACTCTTTCTACCCTGGAAGTGAAATCTGAAAAGATTACCCATGATGCACCGGTCACGCCGGCCGCATACCGTATAGACTCGTCCACTTGCATAAGATACACGCATACGATCGCTTGTATACAGAGTAGCATAGGCGTCACCTTTTGAAAATCTTGGGGTATGCTCAGTGGCGTTTCCAGGGGGAGGGTGGCGGTTGCTGGTTTCCACCCCCCCCAATATGTATTTAAATAAAGGAAAATCATACAAAACTTCTTTATTTTAACGTCTACATTTTTCCAATTCCAAATACAAAGGTAAGTTTAAAGTGATATATTTTTTAAATTTAGAAGTATTTTTTTCTTTTTTGCTTAATGTGGTGTTATTTTAGGACCATTTTAATATCTGAAAGGAGAAAAGTAAACGTTTACCTTCTATACCGGCGGCCTCGTGTGACTATGTTGGCAACATCAACAACACGGGAGGAAATCTTTATCAACATGTTCCGTACAGACCAAGAAGTAAATATATATACTCTATGGTTGACAGGTTCTTGTATGTACCCTTGTCCACATAGTGAAAAATATTGCCCTCCTAGAACGAAGATTTCATGACAAAACATACATTGCTTGACGGTTTCATGGGTTTCGAAAGTGTTTCGAAACCACAGATGGTACGGTTTCATTCGTTTCGAAACCGTCAGATGTTTCAGTTTTCCCATCTCTATTAGCCAGTCAGCAACACCACCGCAAGCCGATTTCGATCTGCCCGGACGGTGGGAGGGGGGGTAGGGGGAGCACGGAAGCTGCTCAGGTCCGGTTGTCGGCGGCCTGTAAATCGATCGGCAGGGACTGCACAGTGGTGGCTGCTTCCAGGGGATTCCCCGGAAAGCGGAATACGAAGGGGAAGCGCCGGGGGGAGCAGCGGGGCCTAAAGGTCAGGCGGCACTGCGCGGAACTGCACGGCTCCCCAGGGCCCGCTACCACACCTGCTACTCCACCAACAACCCGGCCCAACGCACGCGCTGAGAGTCACTTGCCCGGCCGACTGGTACACGCGTGCAGGTATGAGCGAGGGGAGATGACGTGACGTCACGAACGCGAAACAGACTGGCACCGAGCCCAGCCGTGAGAGCGTCGCTTGAAGACTCGCCTTCGAATGTAGTACAGACAAGGGGAAATCTCAAGCACACGCCCCTCTGGTTTAGTAATTAGTTGACGCAGTGTATGACGACGATGATGATAATGGTAATAATAATAATTATAATAATTGTGGTGTCGCACAAGTCCAAAGTGCGCGCCACCTACTTTCGCCGCGCGCCGCCATGCACGCACGGCGCGACGTTCTTACGACGTCAGCCACGAGCGCCCTCTGCTGCAACTCCGCTCGTGGCCACCACTGAACGACATCGTTCACTTGGGACTCAGATAGGAACCAGCGAACACTTCGGAATCAGATAGGCACCAGTGAAGACTTTGCTATCGGATAGGCACTAGGTAGGCCTCTAGCTCAACTATGTATCAGCATTCTGCAGTATTGAGCTATGTAAAAGTTAAGTATTGTATAAATTCTGTGCAATATATATCTCGTTCTAATTTACTCTAGTGTTTCTAGTTTCTGCTGCCCCACTGGCTGCTCAGCTCCACACCGCACAAGCG
The DNA here is from genome assembly GCA_026315105.1 of Locusta migratoria. Taxonomy (NCBI): domain Eukaryota; kingdom Metazoa; phylum Arthropoda; class Insecta; order Orthoptera; family Acrididae; genus Locusta; species Locusta migratoria. The sequence goes on along the minus strand of CM048754.1, from coordinate 288,604 downwards.
TCCATCCTTTATTTCTGTGTCGGTCTCTTTCTACTCGGCCACCGACACCTACGACGGAAACGAGACACAAAAGCGGCGACGAGGCTGGGACACAAAAATAATAATAATTTTGGACAGACTCACTCAAAATACTTCAGGACAAACACGTGACACTACCAATAAAAATTAACAAACAGACTGGGAAGGGTGATTTCGAATGAGGAGAGAAGGGCACAATCTGAAAGAATGAAAAAGTATCGGGCAAAAAAAAAAAAAAATAAAAAAAAATAAAATAAAATAAAAAATAAAAAAAAAATAAAACAGAAGAACCTAATTCATAATATTTATGTTAGCCATGAAAGTAGTAAATAAGAAAAAGTAATAAATAAAAAATCTCTCTATTATTAAATTGTTATGTTTAATTATTTTGAACTAAATTGTATTAAAGCATAACAACAAATTGTAATAACCTCTGTATTATTGAATTGTCATGTTTAATTATTTTTAATTAAATTGTGTTAATACATAACAACAAATTGTAATAACCTTTGTACTATTGACTAAAGTGGTCCAATGAAGGCCATAAAATAAATAAATAATAATTTTTGTCCTCAAAGAATGTGCTGAAAAAGGTGGACTATAAATTTATTTTTCAAAAACAGAATTCATGGCCACAAAATATATCAAAACAGAAAACCTGATCACAAAATACGGCACAATAAACAAAATTAATAACTTCAAATACTTAGGTGAAATCATCGAACCCACAGGTACGGTAAGATTAGCACAGGAAACACGAGAACTGAAAATACGAAAAGCATATGAGAAAACCGCGAGCATCGGGAACAAAAACTGTACTGACATAAAAACAAAAAATTGGACACTACATAACAGTTACCCAACCTGAAACACTGTATGCCAGCGAGACATTAAACCTCAACTACAAAGCGGATGTCGAGAACTTCAAGAAAACTGGAAGAAAAATCATCCGAAAAATCGTTGGCCCAAAACTCACAGACGAAGGATATCGTCTACTATCTCACACAACCACAGACAAATACTCTAACACAGAAACAGATTTTCTCAAACGACGACTCAAATTCCATCGACACATGAGATTATATGACAGCCGACTAAGGAGGAAAATTTTGATGCACCTACAGAAAGTAAAAAACAACTACAGTCTGGATCAAACAACTCCAAATTGATCTCAAATATGCTAAAATCACGACCACAGACATTGAAGATCGAGAAACTTTCAGACATAAAATCCACAGCTGGGAAATTTTACCAGAAGAAAATGGATAGAAGGACGTCGAGCCAGACACAGCGAGATGATATAGGAGTTTTGGAAGAAGAAGAAAAATAACAGCAACAGAACATAATTTGCTTTATGTGATCCGCAATAGGTCTCAACAGTGTAAATAAATAAATAATGTTTGTAAATCTAAAGGACTTAACTGCTGCTATTATCGATCCATAGCCTTAGAAACTACTTACCAGCTTAAACTAACTTATGCTAAGGACAACACACACACACACACACACACACACACACACACACTGCAGGTTGGTGACAGCAGGAAAACAGTAACCATTTCAGTAACCATAGATCAGCAAGCAGGAGTAAAATATAGGGAGCGTAAGGTTATTTACAACTTGTACAAAAGCCAGACAGCGGTTGTCAGAGTTGAAGGGCATGAAAGGGATGCAGTGTTTGGAAAGGGAGTAAGACTGGGTTGTACTCTTTCTCCAATGTTATTCAATTTGTACATTGAGCAAGCTATAGAGGAAAGCAAGGAGAAATTTGGTGAAGGAATTAAAGTTCAGGGGGAAGAATTGAAAACATTGCGTTTTGCCGACGACATAGTAATGCTGTCAGATACAGCAAAGGACCTGGAAGAGCAATTGAACGGAATGGACAGTGTGCTGAAAGGTGCATATAAGATGAACATTAACAAGACCAAAACCAAGGTAATGGAGTGCACTCTAAGAAAATCAGGTGATGCTGAAGGAATTAGATTAAGTAACGATGCAATAAAGGAGGTAGATGAGTTTTGTTACTTGGGCAGTGAATTAACAAATGATGGTCGCAGTACAGAGGATATAAAATGCAGTATGGCAATGGGTAGAAAAGCGTTATTGAAAAAGAGAAATTTGTTAACATAGAATATTGATTTAAGGCTAAGGAAGTCCTTTCTGAAGGTATTTGTATGGAGTGTTGCCTTGTATGGAAGTGAAACATGGACGATAAACAGTACGGACAGGAAGAGGATTGAGGCTTTTGAAATGTGGTGCTACAGAAGAATGCTGAAGATTAGGTGGGTGGATCGCATAACTAATGAGGAGGTACTGAACAGAATTGGGGAGAAAAGGAATTTCTGGCATACCTTGACTAAAACAAGGGATAGATTGGTAGGACACATTCTTAGACATCAAGGAATTGTGAATTTAGCGTTGGAGGGAAGTGTATGGGGAAAAAATCGCAGGGGAAGACCAAGAGATGGATTCAGTAAGCAGATTCAGGCAGATGTAGGTTGCCGTTCTTATGTGGAGATGAAGAGGCTTGCTCAGGATAGGGTATTGTGGAGAACTGCATCAAACCAGTCTCTGGACTGAAGACCACAACAACAACATTGTCGTATGGGGCAATGTGTTACTGACATGTTTGGATTTTATAGCAGCGTTATCGGCAATTTGCTTTTGCTTCGTTTATTTGAAAGTAGAAAACCTGTATTGTTTATTCGTAGTTTCAGAGCATAAAAACACACAGTGCAGCAGTGTCAGTAGTAATAATAGTAACTACAAAAACAATAGTAATAGTAATAATAACCATAATAAGTAATACTACTAGTGGTAATGAAAAGAATGATAAGTGCACAAAGTTCAAGCACGAAAACAAATACCACCAGACGCAAAGTGTCGGTCATTGAAGAACGAAGGTTACACAATACTGATTGTATACAAAGAATTGTGGGAAGCAGATTACTTTCGTGCACCAAACACATTTGATGAATCCCATATGTAAGCTTCTAACTTGTGGATTTCAGAAGGAAGATTGCGTTCAAAACAGAACTGTGTCGACGTTTCGAAGGGTCTGGGTTCATCAACGAGTTGATATCCATACGTGACGATCATAATTAGAGAAATGTGGATAACACGATTAATTGCACATGAGAGACTGCAGCTTAACAAGATTATTCGATTGTTGAATACTAATCTCTTGGGTCTAATCCCGAGCAGCATCAAAGATCTTCCGCACCATATGCTTGTATACTGTGAAAAAATGAATATCAAGCAGTTGCTACACGAAAGTCGTGTTTGCCTGAATAACGTTTGTGTTCGTTTATTCTGTGTAACCGCGAATGAACCATACAGGTTGGCTGCTTTCAAATAAACGAAGCAAAAGCAAACTGCCGATAACACTGCTATAAAATCAAAAAATTCCTATTATATTTCATTAACATGTTGCACCGTATAAGAACTGCCAACGTACTACAATAAAAATAGATACGCAGTGCTTGAACCCTGTACCCTCGGTATAACTAACGTTCTACTAACTTACCCACTTCGTTTCATGTTGTTTTACCGGTAGATTGATACTTTGCTGTCATTTGTTCATGTTCGTTCTCGGTTGTTCTTTGAGTATTTGGCTCACTTTTATTATTATTATTATTATTGTTATTATTAGAGATGACATTAAGACCTCTCAATGAACGCTCTGAGCCACCAAGCCAAAAACTCGACGTGACATGATCTCAGAGTTATACTATTCCTCTACTTCGTACGTCAGGTGTTATTATTGTAGTTTTCGCGCGTTCTCCTGGACGGCAGCACATAGCACGAATTACATCTGAGTTTTAGTTGACAGTCTATCGATCTACAACGTGCTGCCGATCGGACGTCTCGAGGTTTGGGCGTCATCGGTTCACAGTTATGGGAGGTGAATATTTCGAAGGACAATAACGCATCTGTAGTTCGCTGTTCAGCTACATTAATGTTACAAGACTATTGATCGAACTTTGTCAGAGGTTGCATATAGTACAATTGCCGATTTCTGTGAATAGAGGGGAATTAGATTGATGATGGGGATTCCATACACACATGACATCTTGCGACCCATGGATGAAGGGCGACAGGCAGATTGTGTTTTTCTCGATTTAAAATAGGCGTTTGACGCGGTGCCACACTGCAGACTGCTAACGAAGATACGAGCATATGGAATAGGTTCACAGATTTGTGACTGGCTGGAAGACTTCCTAAGTAATAGAACGCAGTACGTTGTTCTTGACGGCGAGTGTTCATCAGAGACGAGTGTATCGTCAGGCGTGCCCCAGGGGAGTGTGATAGGACCGCTATTATTTTCTATCTATATAAATGATCTGATAGACAGAGTAAGTTGTAATTTGCGGCTGTTTGCTGATGATGCTGTGGTGTATGGGGGAGTGTCGTCTGTAACTGACTGTAATAGCTTACAGGGTGACTTAGACAAAATTTCTAGTTGGTGGAATAATGGCAGCTAGCTCTCAATGTAGAAAAATGGACAGTGATGCGCATGAGTAGGAAAAACAATCCCATAATGTTCGAATACAGCATTAGAAGTGAGCTTCTTTATGCTGTCGCGTCGTTTAAATATCTAGGCGTAACATTGCACAGCGATATGAAATGTTAACGAACATGTAAGTACAGTTGTGAGTAAGGCGGACAGCCGACTTCGGTTTATTGGGAGAATTTTGGGAAGATGTACTTCATCTGTAAAACAGACCGCGTATAAAACGCTTGTACGACCACGTCTTGAGTATTGCTCAAGTGTTTGGGACCCGCAGCAGATCAGTTTAAAGGAAGACATAGAAGCAGTTCAGAGGCGAGCAGCTAGGTTCGTTACTGGTAGGTTCGACCAATGCGCAAGTGTCACGGAAATGCTCCGGTAAGTAAAATGGAAATCGCTGGAGGAAAGACGACGATTTTTTCGAGAAATTCTGTTGAGGAAATTTAGAGGGTCGGAATTTGAAGTAACTGCAGAACGAACTACCTGTCGCCTAATTACATTTCGCGTAAAGATCACGAGGACAAGATAAGAGAAATTAGGGCTCGTACAGAAGCATATAGACATTTATTTCTTCCCTCGTATTTGGGAGTGGTTTAAATAATCAAATCTTAGTTAAGCTTATGGGAATTAACTGTGGGTTCATCAATCCCTACACTTACAAACTACTTGTGTACTACCTTATACTAAAGACGACACAAAAATCCATGCCCGAGGGGGGATTCCAACCCCCGACGGGGAATGGCCTCGCACATCGTAGTATAGCGCCTCAATGCGCTCGGCCACGCCGCCGCGGTTTTGGGAATGGAATAGGAAAGGAAGTGCCTAGTTGTGGTACCGTGTACCCTCAGCCACGCACCTTACAGTTAATTGTGGAGTATATACAGGGTGTTTCACTAAGTGTGTGTGCCTCTGTAACTTATAAAATAATAGGTGATGGGAAAGTTTAATGCGGTAGGTCAACACAAGAAATGTTACACTTTCTGCGGAGCTATGAACATAGTTTATTGTATCATTTTCCAAAGAGTTACACCACAAAGATATAATTTTTTAAATGGAACAATAGTGTTCTCTATCGTGCATTGGATTCGTTTAAATCAGCTGCGTCCAAATCAATTTAAACTACATTCCTATCACTGTTAGTTTGATAGCTACAACCCTTCAAAGTTCCGGGGGCGGAGGCTGCGATAGCGTAGCTGAATGGCCGAGTGGCTATCCCCTGGGGCAAGGCCCACCGTCTCATGACCACCAGCCAGTCAGCTACGCTGTCTAGCCTCCGCCCCCTAAACTTTGAAGGGTTGTAGCTCCCAAACTAACAGTGATAGGAATGTAGTTTAAATTGATTTGGACGCAGCTGGTTTACACGAATCCAATACACGATAGAAAAAACTATGTTCATAGCTCCGCAGAAAGTGTAACTTAAACGTTAATAATAAGTCAATGAGTATTTTACATACTTTAAGCGTTTATTCGTACACCCCAAAACGATTTGGCTGTATTCGAATTGCAAATGGGAATGTCACAAACCGAAAAATGCTAAAGATGAATTCTATTTTCTATCACCGTCATATAGAACCATTTTTACTCCGAACTTGCCATAAACCAACAGGGAGAAACAAGTTGCAAGACTTCCGGGAAAAATGAAGCGAAATTGGCAGCCAATAGTTGGTTATAAATTACATTACCTGTTAACTGTATAAATATAAATTACGGAATACGCGGAACTCCTGTTCAGTACAGTCAAAAAAGGTCTAAGGTAATAGGCAGTGGTTTACAATCAGATATCCGTATCACTCTCCTCAAGAAGTCTGTGTGAAGATTTATGTTCAGAACATTCAAGAAAAAGGCTACTGTGATGTTGAAACTTCAAGAAGCAGCTCATTTACTCAAGAAAGGAAAACGTTATGGTGCCCGTAAATTTGAATGGCTGTGTCTCTTGTAGTAACATTCATTTTTTGATAAAATGTTAAAATCCAATATATCAGAATTTTGTTTTTCTTAACTCAGTGCCAACTTTTTTTGTCGAAATGTTTGCAGGAAGTAGTCTTGATGTGGTTTCATACTTCTACGCATTAAATTGATATTATCAAACAAGTAATTTGTGTCACAAATTGCGCGGCCGGTCCGGTGGGCCTTTCCCTGAATACGGCACAGGTAGCGGCTGGAGGGCGAGGAGTAGGGGTGGTGTATCGCTACTTCTGGAACACCCTGTCCACTACCTGCAGCGTCCGGGTCTCCGCGCAAGTGTCTACACATTCCCTTTCCGCGCAAGTGTCACTCCCCGCAAGTGTTCCTACCCCCCCGCAAGTGTCACAAACTCTAGTGAAACACCTTGTATGTAGGTATAGATATTTCATCAGGTAACGGCCCCACAAACAAAGGCTAATTTAAAAATTATAATCATCCTTTTGGAAAAAAAAAAAAAAAAAAAAAAAAAAACTTTACGGAAGTAGGGACGCGAAGGTTCTCGTTGTGTTGGCAAGGAAAGGTCCGGAAAGTGGGTGTGTGCGACCAGTTGCTACATGTGGCTCGTTGTTAAAAGGACACTGGGGCAGAGCGGGGTTCGTTTATGACGCGGTAGAGGCGACCGAAGTACAGTGGTGTGCTGTTTCCCCGCACCGGAGGCGGCCGGGGTGCTTCCGCAAAGTGGCTACGACCGAGCGGCGCGCCCTGCGCATGCGCGCTCCGCCGGAGGCTGCGCGGCCATATTGATTCAGCAGCGCACAGCGGTGGCGAGCGGGGGTGGGAAGAGAGAGAGAGAGAGAGAGAGAGAGAGAGAGAGAGAGAGGGATGTGGAGGGCGGCCAAGGGAAACGGAGATGAAGGCGGTGGACGGGGGTGGGGGTGACGGATGGCCCCGCATTGTGCGCACCGGGGGTGGGCCGCGCGCCGGGGGTGGAAGGTAAAAATTGGAGGGGGGGGGGCGGGACGCAGCCGTCGTCACATCCGCAGACGGCGGCGGTTCTGCGTCAGCGGCGCGGAACGCACTGACGCCTGCACGGTAGGCGTTGGCTGTGTTTTATCTCTCTCGCTGTGCTCTCCTCTGTGGTTGTCAATCCAAGGAACGGTTTGCAGTGTCATGATGGCAGCAAGTCTCTTTTCACTGTCCTGTTTACATGGCATAGTCTGATTCGGATTTCCTAGCCCACTTAAATATGGCGACTGAAAAACTGCCGATTCAAATGTTCAAATGTTTGTGAAGCTTATGGGACTTAACTACGGGGTCATTAGTCCCTAAACTTACAAACTACTTACGAACTAGGACGGCACAAATATCCATGCCCGAGGGGGGATTCGAAACCCCCGACCGTAGTGGCCGTGCAGACCGTGACTGAAGCGCCTCAGTCTCCTTGGCCACCGCGGCCGACAAAAAAAAAAAAAAAAAAAGAAAAAAAAAAGGAGCTGATTCAGTTCCTGATTTAGTCAGCACAATCACTATTTTCCTTTATTTAAATACACAAATTCATGTTCACTCTAATATTTAGACTTTTATTTCACATTAGAGAATATCAATCTTTCAATATGTGCCGAAAATTCTTAACAAGAATACACAATCTGAAAAGGCAAGAACACTTCAAAAACGGTTGCGTTTACATGAGCACGAAAATCGATTGTGGAACTGGAAAACCGCTTTAGAGAAGCGGATTTCCAGACTCGATTTTGGAGTGTTTACATGAGCAATCAAAAGCGGATTTGGGAAATCGGTTTACGAAATCCGGTTTTGGGAGCCCATGTAAACGGGGTGAATCTGACCGTCTTTCAAATGTTCAAATGCGTCATTTACGGAAACCATGCTACTGTTGACTATAAAATCGTCACGAGTAAAGTAACTGTAAAAATTATCTAAGCATTCCTTGATATACCTATGCTCCCATTTCGGATAAGACCGACGAGACTATATACATGATTAACATATACATTCAAAAAAAATGTTCAAATGTTTGTAAAGCTTATGGGACTTAACTACGGGGTCATCAGTCCCTAAGCTTACAAACTACTTATGAACTACCTAAGACTAAGGACGGCACAAATATCCATGCCCGAGGGGGGATTCGAACCCCCGACCGCAGTTGCCGTGCAGACCGTGACTGGAGCGCCTCAGTCCCCTCGGCCACCGCGGCCGGCGACCGTCTTCCTCAGCATTTCATCTAAAGTCTTGCATCCCACAACCAGCTAAGATAAAATTGTTTTTGGTATGTGAATGTAGTCTTTCCCGGCGTATACAGCTGATGAAATCTTCTCGGGCTTCCATCCAGGTAGCTGCGATAAAATTCCTTGACATTTCGACGAGATTTGGCAGGGTTCGTACTTTATTTAAAAAGTAAAAATTAACTTTTAAGCACCTTTTAGCCCACTTTATGTTAAGGCCTTAAGCGGGCCTTTTGCGATCGCCTTTTCGCAGCTCGAAATTTAAATGAAAATAACGGCTTAACTGTTTACCTAACACGAAAATTGAGTAAACGAGTTTGGAGATGTGAAAATTTTCTTTATGTGTGTGTTCTTTCTTTTTTTTCGTATCTCCCATAGTTTCCAGAGATATTTGCAAAAATAACGGCGATTTGACGATGTCTGTCCGTCTGTCTGTCTTTCTGTCCGTAACGTGTTCCTACTTTTTTTTTTTTTTTTTTTTAGATTTAAGCGTTTAACCGATTAGCACAAAATTTTACAGACATCATTGTTGGCCGCCAGCGACCAAACCTCTATTTCTCTCTTTACATTGGTTCTTCGGTTTGATCGGTCCTTTCTGGACTTTTTTGTTTTGTTTTATTTCGAGCGATTCGTCTTTAACTCATTATTTTTGTTACATAGGGCGTTAAGCCCTCTGATCGAGCGCGCTGAGCCCCCACGCCCAGCTGGCTAGTTTCTAACCACCTTCTAAGATATTCGTATTATATCACAACCTAATTCGCTGTCCATTGTGCTACGACGAACAGCTGCGAGAGTAATCCGTAATTCTCGTACCATCGATAGCAGGTGTTATGTCTTTTGTGTCTCGTATCCGTCGTAGGTGTCGGTGGCCGAGTAGAAAAACCGACACAGGAATAAAGGATGCACGCTTGTGCAGGTAGGGGGTGACCAGCCAGTGGGACAGCAGAAACTAGAAACACTAGAGTAAATTAGAACGAGATCTATATTTCATAGAGACTTAGTAGTACTTAACTTTTACATAGCTCAGTACTGCAGAATGCTGATACATAGTTGAGCTAGAGGCCTGCCTAGTGCCTATCCGATAGCCAAGTCTTCACTGGTGCCTATCTGATTCCGAAGTGTTAACTGGTTCCTATCTCAGTCCCAAGTGAACGATGTCGTTCAGTGGTGGCCACGAGCGGAGTTGTAGCAGAGGGCGCTCGTGGCTGACGTCGTAAGAACGCCGCGCCGTGCGTGCATGGCGTCGCGCGGCGAAAGTAGGTGGCGCGCACTTTAGACTTGTGCGACACCACAATCTCCTAACATGGCATTTTTAGACATTACATTATAATTCTTAAAAAACCGTGACGGGTAAGCTGTATTAGCCAGCAGAAATTTCCTTTGTACATGTTTTTTAAATGGCACTAACCATTCTTTGAATTTCTCTTCTTGCAGCTGTAGCTTGCTAAATGCACACTTTCCGGGTATTTTAACACAATTTTAAAAATACACCTATTTAGCAAATGTTACAACCAGACTTATAAGAGTAGCGATGGCCGATAAATCGCATATGGTTCTTCTCGCATATGTTCTAGTTTCCCGCGCTCCTTACCATTGCTCCCAACGTATACTGTAGTATTCTCACTAAATGCCATTGCCTGTCACGCAATTCTTCCCCCCGCCCCACCTTTCGCCAATTTAGCTGATTTATCTGTGAACATAATTGCTGAGCAAAAAATAAGGACTTTTACAGCCCATTATTAAAAATTAAGCACTTTCAAGGACTTTTAAGGTACCGTATGAAAATTAAGCACTTTTACGAAACGTACGAACACTGGATTCATTCTCGCCAGAAGATGATGAGAATAACTCATCGACACTTCGCGAAATTTTTATCTCAGCTACCCGAATGGAAGCCCGAGAAGATTTCATCAAAATTGTTTTGATACTTCTTTTCTAAAGGAACAGAGTGCGCAGCTATAAATTTGAAAAATACAGATATTAACTCGTAATTTGCGAGAATTTCCGGTTTAGCTACTCTTCTTAAGATGTGAGCGTGTTCCGGTAGCCAAGTGGCTAAGGGGCGATCGCTCATGAAAAGCGGGAGACCCGGGTTCGAATCCCGATCCGGCACACATATTCTTGTGTTACAAAATGATAGACCAACTTAAGAAGAGCAGCAAAAGTCGGAAATTCTCGGAAGCTGCGAATTAATATCTGTATATCTAAGATAAAATTGATCGAGAACATCAAGGCTGACAGAACTCTTCCTTGTATGATGCTCTAACAGCAGCGTTTTTCAACCTTTTCGAATATGCGACCCCCCCTTCCACTGAAAATGTTCTAGCGATCCTCCCCCGTCTTTGTCACAGTATCCTATTATTACACGATTTCCGACAGAAAAATATACAAGTTAAATCTATGTGGTGTCTGTTCTTCGGATATGTCACAATCGACAGGCCCCATATAACTTATGTAAGATGCCGATAACGGACAGTGATCCTTTCTTCACTGCGCAAGCGCTCCCAACCTGTACTTTTACGGTAATATGTTTGGAAAAAAATAACAACAACAACAACAACAACACCAGTTTGAGTACTAATGGACAGGGGCAAGTTGAGAATCTCTGTCTGACGGAAGGCGAGCTAGAGTAATCCGTACAGTTGTTAATGACGGCTATGTCTCCAGTGGTATATGGGTCAACGCAACTGCGTAGCAAGTAAAATACACGCGTTCGAATCCTGGGTGGGTAAACATATTCAACTTTACGCATACGTAATTTCGTGAATAAGAACATTTTCTTTTTCCTTAAAGAGAAAAAAAATCAAATGTTTGTACATCTATCGGACTCAACTGCGTGGTTATTTGTCCGCAGCTTACAAATTGCTTGAACTAAGGTTAAACTAACGTAAGGACAAGACAGACACCCATGCCCGAGGGGGGACTCGAACTCCCGACGGCCACGCGCACCGCAGCACGGCGACCCAGTGCGCCCGGCTAAAGCGCCGCGGCACTTAAAGAGAGTTTCGCATTTCAGGCAATATTCAGAAGCGAATTATGCTCATATAGAGCAGGGATCTCAAATCGATTCCATATTTCTGTACCCCACAAGCGGCTTCTAATGAAATTGCGTGCTTATGGAATATCTTCCCAATTGTGCGATTGGATTCACGATTTCCTATCATAAAGGACACAGTTCGTTGTAATTAACGGTAAGTCATCGAGTAAAACAGAAGTGATATATGGCGTTCCACAGGGAAGCGTTATAGGTCCCCTACTCTTCCTCGTGTTTATAAACGATTTAGGAGATAATCTGAATAGCTCCCTTAGACTGTTCGCGGATGATGCTGTCGTTTATCGGTTAGTGGAGTCAACAGAGGATCAAAAGTAACTGCAAAGCGATTTAAACAAAATTTCTACTTGGTGCGAAAATTGGCAATTGACACTAAATAAAGAAAAGTGTGAAGTAATACACATGACCACTAAAAGAAATCCGCTGAACTTCAATTACGCGATAAATCAGTTCAACCTTAAGGTCGTAAATTCTACCAAATACCTAGGAGTTACAATTACGAACAACTTTGACTGGAGAGAACACAGAAAATATTGTGGGGAAGGCGAACCAAAGGTTACGTTTCATCGGCAGAACGCTTCGAAGATGCACCAGCTCCACCAAAGAGACTGCCTACATCACACTTGTGCGTCCTCTCCTGGAGTACTGTGGCCCCTTGTGGGACCCTCACCAGGTGGGACTGACGGAAGATATTGAAAAAAAAATTTTTTTGAAAATATTTTGCTAGCACCCACCTACTTAGGGAGACATGACCATCCCAAATTAATAAGTGAAATGAGATCGAAAACGGAAGAATTTAGGTGTTCTTTCTTCCCGCGCGCTATTAGAGAATGGAACGGTAGAGAAAAGTTATGAAAGTGGTTAATGAACTCTCTGCCAGGCACTTAAATGTGATTTGCAGAGTATCGATGTAGTTGTAGATGTAGAGAGATGTAGAAAGGTCCCACTGTGTAGACAATCTGTAAAGTAGATTTTTTCTTTTTTTAATTTTTCAGAATTACTTACTGTATCACGTTCTTTCATCTATCGATTGATTTCTGTAAAACAGTTTTCAGACTATGCGCTTGTTCATCATTAACACAATATACTGTAAAACAGTCTTTGATCAATTCATAATGAATGTTACACAAGGAACTCCGTAAATTTTTAACATTAAATAACTTTCGCTCAGGCATACGTTTTTGTATTACTTAACCCGCTGTTATTTTACGGTGCCAGTACTTCTTTCTGTGACAGCGACCCCCTGAGCAAGACTTCGCGACCCCTGAAGAACACTGATCTACACGATCCGCCAGCACGCAGTCGCAAATCACCTTCCTGGCGTGACACAGAATGTACCAGTTCCTTCCATGTGACCAAGTGGCAATAAAGCTTGAATGAACATCCACCACACAGCGCCCACCTGGGACAAGTTCCGTCAAAGAACGTTGAGGGATAATAATAATATGGTTTTCTGTTCCGCAGGACCTAATTGAGGAGTAAGACTCCATGGTCATGGAACAAGTCAATACATGAAGTTTAACACAAGAATGGTAATAGAAAATTTTTAAGTAGTCCTATGCAAACGACAATCTCAAGACTAAGTAAAAAGAATCAATAAAGGAAAATATTAGCTTAATTGTTTAACTTTTCTAGGAGTTCCTCGACAGAATAAAAGGAGTGAGCCATGAGGAAACTCTTCATTTTAGATTTGAAAGCGTATGGGTTGGTGCTAAGATTCTTTAGTTTTTGTGGCAGCTTATTGAAAATGGATGCCACAGATTACTGTACCCCTTTCTGCACACGTGTCAGGGTGGACTGATGCAAATGTAGATTCGCTTTCTAATTAGCTGACATTATTAACAACAAACGACATTAAAGAAAAAGCGTATTGTGCGCCAGAGTCAAACTTCACAGACTACTGAAAAGGGTTCGACATGACATTCGTGAACTTACACCAGATACTGCTCGAACCGCCCGTTTCTGAGGCAGAAATATTCTTGTTTCATCAGGCGAGGTACCCCAAAAAACAATGCCGTACGTCATAAGTGAGTGAAAGTAAGCGTAATAGACTACTTTTCGTGTTGAAAAAATCACTTATTTCAGATATTGTTCTAATGGTAAATATAGCAGATTTTAGTTTTGGAACAAGATCCTGAACATGGGCTTTCCATGGCAGCTTACTGTCTATATGAACACCTAGAAATTTGAAGTGTTCAGTCTCACTTATCATATGCCCATTATTTGTAATCAAAATGTCAGTTTTAGTCAAATTATGTGTTAGAAATTGTAAAAACTGAGATTTACTGTGATTCAACATCAACTTGTTTTCTACAAGCCATGAACTTATCTCTTGAACTGCATTATTTGGTACTGTGTCAATATTACGAAGAACATTCTTGACTACCAAGCTGGTATCATCAGCAAACAAAAATATTTTACCATCACCTGTTATACTCGAAGGCATTTCATTTATGTTGTTGTTGTTGTGGTCATCAGTCCGGAGACTGGTTTGATGCAGCTCTCCACAATACCCTATCCTGAGCAAGCCTCTTCATCTCCACATAAGAACGGCAACCTACATCTGTCTGAATCTGTTTACTGTATCCATCTCTTGGTCTTCCTCTGCGGTTTTTACCCCACACACTTCCCTCCAACGCTAAATTTACAATCCCTTGATGTCTAAGAATGTGCCCTACCAATCTATCCCTTCTTTTAGTCAAGGTATGCCAGAAATTTCTTTTCTCCCCAATTCTGTTCATTACCTCCTCATTAGTTACGCGATCCACCCACCTAATCTTCAGCATTCTTCTGTAGCACCATATTTCAAAAGCCTCAATCCTCTTCCTGTCCGCACTGTTTATCGTCCATGTCTCACTCCCATACAAGGCAACACTCCATACAAATGCCTTCAGAAAGGACTTCCTTAGGCTTAAATCAATATTCGATGTTAACAAATTTCTCTTTTTCAAGAACGCTTTTCTACCCATTGCCATTCTGCATTTTACATCCTCTGTACTGCGACCATCATTTGATATTTTACTGCCCAAGTAACAGAACTCATCTATCTCCTTTATTGCTTCGTTACCTAATCTAATTACTTCAGCATCACCTGATTTTCTTAGACTGCACTCCATTACTCTAGTTTTGCTCTCGTTAATGTTCATCTTATATGCGCCTTTCAGCACACTGTCCATTCCGTTCAATTGCTGTTCCAGGTCCTTTGCTGTCTCTGCCAGAATTACTATGTCGTCGGCAAAACGTAATGTTTTTAATTCTTCCCCCTGAACTTTAATTCCTTCACCAAATTTCTCCTTGCTTTCCTTTATAGCTTGCTCAATGTACAAATTGAATAACATTGGAGAAAGACTACAACCCTGTCTTACTCCCTTTCAAATAACTGCATCCCTTTCATGCCCTTCAACTCTGACAACCGCTGTCTGGTTTTAGTACAAGTTGTAAATAACCTTACGCTCCCTATATTTTACTCCTGCTTGCTTCAGAACTTGAAAGAGTTTATTCCAATCAACATTGTCAAAAGCCTTCTCCAAATCTACAAAAGCTAGAAATGTAGGTTTGCCTTTCCTTAATCTATCTTCTAGGATAAGCCGTAAAGTGAGTATTGCTTCCCGTGTTCCCACATTTCTCCTGAACCCAAACCGATTTTCCCCGAGGTCGGCTTCTACCAGCTTTTCCATCCTTCTGTAAATAAATCGTGTTAATATTTTGCAACCATGACTTATTAAACTGATGGTTCTGTAGTTTTCACACCTGTCTGTACCTTCTTTCTTTGGAATGGGGATTATAACATTTTTCTTAAAGTCTGAGGGTACTTCACTTGCCTCATACATCTTACACACCAGGTGAAACAGGTTTGTCATGGCTGGTTCTCCCAGAGACTTCAGTAGCTCTGAGGGAATATCATCTACTCCAGGGGCCTTGTTTCGACTTAGGTCTTTCAGTGCTCTGTCAAATTCATCTATCAGTATAGTATCTCCTGTTTCATCTTCATCTACTTCTTCTCCCCTTTCTACAATATTGCCGCTAAGTTCATTTCTTTCATAGAGCCTCTCTATGTACTCTTTCCACCTTTCAGCTTTCCCTTCTTTGCTGAGAACTGGTTTTCCATCAGAGTCCTTGATATTCATAGAGCTGTTTTTCTTTTCTCCAAATGTTTCTTTTATTTTCCTGTAGGCTGTATCTATTTTTCCCCTATTTATACATTCTTCTACATCCTTGCATTTGCCTTCTAGCCACTCCTGCTTAGCCATTTTGCACTTCCTGTCAATCTCATTTCTTAGTCGTCTGTACTTCATTTTGCCTGTTTCATTTACGGCATTTTTATATTTTCTCCTTTCATCGATTAAATTTAGTATCTCCTGTGATATCCAAGGATTTTTTGTAGGTCTTGTCTTTCTACCTATTTTGTCCTCTGCTGCCTTCTCTATTTCATCTCTCAATTTTACCCATTCCTCTTCTACTGTTTTATTTCCCCCTGTTTCTATCAATTGATGCCTAAAGCTCCCTCTGAAATTCTTAAGAACTTCGGGTTCCTTCAATTTATCCAGGTCCCATCTCCTTATTTTCCTACCTTTTTGTAGTTTCTTCAGTTTCAGCCTACAGTTCATTACCAACAAGTTATGGTCAGAGTCTATATCTGCCCCTGGGTATGTTTTACAGTTTAAAACCTGGTTCCGAAATCTATGTCTTACCATTATAAAATCTATCTGGTATCTCCCGGTGTCTCCTGGTCTCTTCCACGTATACAACCTTCTTTTGTGATTCTTAAACCAGGTGTTTGTTATAACTAAATTATGTTCCGTGCAAAATTCTACCAGGCGACTTCCTCTTTCATTCCTTTTGCCCAGACCATATTCACCTACTATCTTCCCTTCCCTTCCTTGTCCTACTACCGAATTCCAGTCTCCCATAACAATTAAGTTTTCCTCTCCCTTAATTGTCTGAATAATTTCCTTTAGCTCCTCATATATTTCTTCAATATCCTCATCATCGGCAGAGCTAGTTGGCATATAAACCTGTACTACTGTGGTCGTTGTTGGCTTCGTATCTATCTTGACTACGATAATGCGATCACTGTGTTGCTCGTAGTAGTCTACCTGCATTCCTAATTTCTTATTCATTATCAGACCTACTCCTGTAATACCCCCAATTGATTTTGTATTTATAATCTTGTACTCACCTGACCAGAAATCCAGTTCATCCTGCCACCGAACTTCACTAATTCCCACTATATCTAACTTCAACCTATCCATTTCCCTTTTTAAATTTTCTAATTTTCCTACTCGATTAAGGGAACTAACATTCCACGCTCCGACCCGTAGGATGCCAGTATTGTCTTTCCTGATGATCACATCCTCCTGAGTAGTCCCCGCCCGGAGATCCGAATGGGGGACTATTTTACCTCCGGAATATTTTACCCGAGAGGATGCCATCATCATATGTTCATACAGTAGAGCTGCATGTCCTCAGGAAAATTAACGGCTGTAGTTTCCCCTTGCTTTCAGCCGTTCGCAGTAGCTGTGTGGCAAAGCCACATTAGCTGATGTTACAAGGCCAGCTCAGTCAATCATCCAGACTGTTGCCCCTGTAACTACTGAAAAGGCTGCTGCCCCTCTTCAGGAACCACACGTTTGTCTGGCCTCTCCACAGATACCCCTCCGCTGTGGTTGCACCTGCGGTACGGCTATATGTATCGTTGAGGCACGCAAGCCACCCCACTTCGGCAATGTCTGTGGTTCATGGGAGTGGATTTCATTTATATAAATAAGAAACAGCAATGGTCCCAAAACAGACCCCTAGGGCACCCCACACTTAATTGTGCCCCATTCCGATTGTACGTCATAGCCATTATCTACACTGCGGAGATTTACCTTCTGTTGTCTATTATTAAAGTTAGAGGTAAACCAGTTGAGAGCTACTCCTCGTATTCCATAATGTTCCAACATCTGCAACAATATTTTGTGATTATCACAATCAAACACTTTCGTTAAATCAAAGAAGACGCCTAATGTCCGTAGCCTTTTATTTAACCATCAAGTGCTTCTCAGTCTGCTTCTGTTAGATTACAGAAGTAGCAGACATTCTGAAGTTAGGAGACGTAAAATTTTGGGAACGGAAGGTTATTTACAATTTGTACTGAAATTAGAAAGCATTTATTAGAATTCAAGGGCATTAAAGGGAAGCATTGCTGGGGAAGGAGGTAAGACAGGGTTGTAGGCTTTCACTAATGTTATTCAGTCTGAACATTCTGCAAGCATCTCGTTGGAAACTGCCCTGCGTTTTCCAGTTCTAACCTTCACTTCATCAGCAGGAGCCCACTAGTCATTTATTATGGTTCTAAGACATGTCTACCTACGTATATGTTCGATTAGATTCTGGCCAACCGTAATATGATAGAGTGCCTCATTTTTTTCTATTCGCATTGTTTCTGTTTTGTGATGATACACCTCCAGACCATATCCAGAAATACTTGTTGTTACTCTATCGATAACTAGTCGCAGACTATCCACAAAGATCAGTGTCGTTGCCATATCGAATTTTGTTTATCCATTTCCCATTTAAAGACAATTCTGCCTCCACGCTGAAACTAAGTGGGGACAATATACAGCCCTGCCTTGATGTGTCGTGGTCTTCAGTCCGGAGACTGGTTTGATGCAGCTCTTCACCCCACTGTCCAGAGCAAGGATCTTCATCTCCTCGTAAGACCAACACACTAAACCCATTTGAATCTGCTTACTGTATTCATCTCTAGGTCTTCCTCTGCGATTTTTACCCCACACACTTCCCTCCAATGATAAATTCATGATTTGATGTCTAAGAATGTGTCCTACCAGTCGATCAGAAACAGTTTGAGGCGTTCGAGTGGGTGTTTCGACTCTTTCTGACGAGATCTGACTGACCAGTCAGGTATTCGAGGGGCGGAGCTGATAGTTTAAAATCGTTTATTTAAGTAAACAGATTTTCTTCAATCCGTTTTCTGGCCGACTTCAAAGCGTTTAACAAACTTGCTCCAAAAGACAAGCCTGCACATTTGCGAAGAGTTTATAGTTTTTCTGTTCATACAGTGTAAAATATCTGTAATAAACTGAGACAGGCATTCTTTCAACTTATGTGGCCTTCTTATACAGTACATCAACTTCTTATTACTTTCATACAGGTTATAAATGTCAGTGAATTGTGGACATCTTCATAACTTACGAATTTAAAGGTGAATGCAGATGTTTTTACAGTTTGGATTGTGATATATTGGTCTGAAAATGAAGTCAAAATAATTCCAATGATATTTTCTGTGGTATCTGTTAATGAAGTGGTTGATACGTGAGGATAATGTGTCGGGCAGTATTTCCTTCACAACAGGAATTGGCACTGATAGATTTTTATAACCAACATTTAGCTTTATATGCGCCACTACAGCGTCTCACAACTGCCGCTTCCGTTTGTTTCTCCTTGTGTTTATTATCGAAATCTATTAGTGTCAATCTGGGCGTTCCTACACCAAAAAGATTCGTGTGTAATTCATGATAATTCATGCACAATATCTGCAAATTTTTATTGTTTGTGTATAAATTTGTATATATTTCAGTTTTTAAATTTTATTCTAACTCATAATAATGCATATGAAGTTGTGTGCTACTGAAAATTCTTTTCACACACCACTATCCTAATTTACCTCATTTTTGTACGTGGTTTTATCAGGTTAAATTTGCTGTTCGTCTGTATCTCCCCTATGTGTTCATAAACCATCCATTCGGTTGCAATGAAACTACGGTGAACTGTTCACCGTACGCCTACGAAGGTTCCTGACCCAAAAACAAAAGAGTACGACACATAGCTCAGGAGATAAGACGTCATAAATAATGAGAGGCCACCGCGTGACAATACCCACATTTATGCGTCAAATATTGGAAAATGGCAGTAGTTAGGGACCTGCAACAAAGTTTGCATGTAATTTTTGACGTTTGTGAAGCGTTTTGTAACGGAACCCTCGCACACAAAATGATGAAACGAAAGGCATGACATTGTAACTCAATAAATATGAGATCGTGCGAATTTTATATGCCAATTGTATTTTGACTGCTATCTTTCTTTGTTTGGATACTGCACCTATAATTTTGACCATTATGCAAGACAGCCTAATTTCTTATATACTCTCCGATAAATATAAGATGTTTTTAGAGAAAAGGAGATGGACAGAGAGAGAGAAGTCCTAAATCAAGACAGGAATAAATAAATAAATACCCAGACAAAGCCAGGTTTTAGCTAGTCTATATCTAGAAATATATATATATATATATATATATATATATATATATATATATATATATATATATATATATATATAATGTCTGTTCGGTGTACGCGTATCATGTCCGAACGACAGGACGCAGAGACTTAAATATTTGTACATTTACTTATTTATACCCGAGTAAGATTTTAGGCACGGTTTTATAGCGATCTCATAAATATTTAGTAATTTAAAAAATATAACGCGAAATGCGGAACAATAATTACTCTTTGAAAATTATATTTATTTTTTGAAAATGGTTTTATTGGTTGCATTGCTGTTTGAGGATTGATAATGATTTAAGGGTGGAGTATATTGGGATGGAAAGTTATCGGTGTATATAAAATTCTACGTGTGTGTGTGTGTGTGTGTGTGTGTGTGTGTGTGTGTTAATACTTCGCTCTGCAGCGAAAACTACAGAACGGAAACGAATGGTTTGTGTGTAATTGTTGCCCGAAGTCTCCTGTTGTACACCATAGCAGTTCCATTCTGATAGCTATAAGGGGGTGGAAGATATGTTGGTTGAAAGTCGTCAAATTATAAAAAAATTCTGACTGAAGGCCAGCGATGACGTTGCGACTCTATAGCAAGGAGGTTACATACAGCGAAACGTGATGCCACAGACCATATCTTTGGTCTTTGCGTGCTACAATGTCTTCAGCTCTTTCTCTGTAAGAATAAGCACACAAATAAGGAAATATAAGAATAAATAAATAAAGCAGTAAAAAAGAAATTTCTTTTAATACATCTCTTTAAAAAATCGATTTTTTAACGTTTCACGCTTTCCATCAAGTGATCTACCTGTGATGTTATTACAATCATTATTATTGAATTTTGTGAATGGATTCTTCGAAACGAGTGCATTTTACGTGTTATTTGATCTACACTACTTACTTTCCTGATAATGTTGATTAAAAACGTTTGTTTCTAAAAAAAAGGTATCGTATTTCATTTCATCCTTCAAAACCAAACTCATAGCACACTACTGAAAGATAGCTTATCTATCATAATCAGCCAACACGCGAGCGAAGCCGCGAGTTTAAGCTAGTTATTTATAAATGAGGGAAATATTAGTGAGAAGTACTGCGGCTTGCTGTTTCACATTCAGATGATTTATAACGTACGGTGCGGTCTCAAGAATTTAACAAATTATGAGCTCCGTTTAAAGTTGGTTAAGAGAAACACGTTGGGCGACTGCCTAAGAGAACAAAGGTGCCAACTAGCGCTATGGGTGGTCAACCTGCGAAACATGTGAAATAAGCGATCGCATTGGCTTCGGAGTTGGAAACTGTCGAAAAGCTCGCATGCGCAGTGGAGGCGTTCCAAACCGTCAGTAACTATCAGACACTGTCAGCTTTTGGGCCACTCGAACAAACCTAATGTCTGTGGCTCGATTAAGAGGGGGGGGGGAGGGGTAGACCAAAGACCTATATAAACAACATAGACTGGCCACAGCGCCGCCATAGTTGAAACCAATTGGAAAGGCTGCCGCCATCTTTGAGAACGTCACTGTCACTGTGGTGTCGCACAAGTCCAAAGTGCGCGCCACCTACTTTCGCCGCGCGCCGCCATGCACACACGGCGCGGCGTTCTTACGACGTCAGCCACGAGCGCCCTCTGCTACAACTCCGCTCGTGGCCACCACTGAACGACATCGTTCACTTGGGACTGAGATAGGAACCAGTCAACACTTCGGAATCAGATGGGCACCAGTGAAGACTTGGCTATGGATAGGCACTAGGCAGGCCTCTATCTCAACTATGTATCAGCGTTCTGCAGTACTGAGCTATGTAAAAGTTAAGTATTGTATAAATGCTGTGCAATATATATCTCGTTCTAATTTACTCTAGTGTTTCTAGTTTCTGCTGTCCCACTGGCTGCTCACCTTCGTACCTGCTCAAGCGTGCGTCCTTTATTCCTGTGTCGGTCTGTCTACTCGGCCACCGACACCTACGACGGAAACGAGACACAAAAGCGGCGACGAGGCTGGGACACAAAAGTGGCGACGAGGATGGGATACAAAAGTCACGTCAGGTGATACTGGGTGTCTGCTAACAACTGAATCATAGGTTTCATATTAACCATTGCCAGTCTCGATTTTTCCTTAATTTCCGGGCGACGCATTTCGGAAAGTAATTCCCGCTAGCCGGCCGCGGTGGCCGAGGTGACTGAGGCGCTCCAGTCACGGTCAGCACGGCCACTACGGTCGGGGGTTCGAATCCCCCCTCGGGCATGGATATTTGTGCCGTCCTAGTTCGTAAGTAGTTCATAAGTAGTTTGTAAGTTTAGGGACTGATGACCCCGTAGTTAAGTCCCATAAGCTTAACAAACATTTGAACATTTTTTGAATTCCCGCTACGAATAACATTCCTCGTTTACTGCTGCATCGTAAGTGTAATGTTTACAACAGTCGAACTGCTACATTATTTGATGTTACTATGATGTCAATAATCGTTTGTATTTTCCAACATATTTTCCCTATAAATACAGGCGAATTTCTTTAAAGTCTTTAATTACCTTTATTATGCCTGCGGTTCAAATGATGTTTCATGCTTTGAAGCACATTACGTATTTATCAAGCTCTCCACAATATGACGTTTCCTTGGTACTCTCCTTACAGCTTTTGGTTTCTGTAAGTGCTCAGGATAACGAAAATAGTGTTGGAATGGCATTTGCAAGTAGGCGCTTTCGATCAGTGGTAGCATCCATAACTTTTTTTCAAAATGACAAGAGCATATGTAAGTAGACTTTGTAGGATGCCACTTATCACGCCTCATACTGGTTACCCATTGGGTTAGCAACTCAATGTTTTTCAAAGGAAATCTGTATAAAGAATACTTTAATTACTGTTCATATACCTAGGCCACTTGGTCAATACACTTTTGTACACTATATAAACAAGTGTCATAACATTAAAACACACCAAATACATCCGTCCTCTGCCTAGCTTGATGGTCGTGAAAGAAACATAATTTTGAAACTTGGTAAATGCGAAAGTTAAGTATAATGAATGTTTATAGGCAAGTACACGCTGATACAGAACGACCTATACAATTACATATCTCTTTCTTTATGTATGATATTCCAACAGTTTTATCACTGCAGTTGCTGCAGTTGTACGCCGAACATACACTGGGCTTGATTTGCCACTAATAGCAGGGCTTACATGTTATAGTTTAGATTACAAACAGAAGCGTCTGCTTACGCTGCTGCTTCAAACTGACGTTCTCAAATATGGCGCCCAGCGTTGCTTAGTGCTGCCACCCAGAGCGCTGTAGCTTGCCTGTAGATGCTTTATGTTGTTTATATACCTCTTTGGGGTAGACAGCTACGTTCAGGGGGTCCATCCCAGTCTATAAAGGGCAGCTGACTGTCGGCAAGGAATCATCCCACGATTCAGGAGACAATCTGAATAGCTCCCTTAGATTGTTCGCAGATGATGCTGTCGTTTATCGTTTAGTGAAGTCAACAGAGGATCAAAAGCAACTGCAAAGCGATTTACACAAAATTTCTGCATGGTGCAAAAATTGGCAATTGACAGTAAATAAAGAAAAGTGTGAAGTAATACATATGACCACTAAAAGAAATCCGCTGAACTTCAATTACGCGATAAATCAGTCAAACCTTAAGGTCGTATATTCTACCAAATACCTAGTAATTACTATTACCAACAACTTTGATTGGAGAGAACACACAGAAAATATTGTGGGGAAGGCGAACCAAAGGTTACGTTTCATCGGCAGAACGCATCGAAGATGCACCAGCTCCACCAAAGAGACTGCTTACATCACACTTGTGCGTCCACTCCTGGTGTACTGTTGCCCCTTGTGGGACAATCACCAAGTGGGATTGACAGAAGACATTGAGAAGGTTCAGAGAAGGGCAGCTCGTTTTGTTCTATCACGTTACGGGGCGGAAACCGTCACGGAAATGTCGCAAGAATTGGGATGGAAATCATTAAAAGAAAGACGTTATTCATTGCGGCGTGATCTGTTTTCGAAGTTTGAATCACCGACTTTTACTTCTGAATGTGAAAATATTTTGCTAGCACCCACCTACTTATGGATACATGACTATCCCAATAAAATAAGAGAAATCAGATCGAAAACGGAACGATTTGTGTGTTCTTTCTTCCCGCGCGCTGTTAGAGAATGGAACGGTAGAGAAAATTTATGAAAGTGGTTAATGAACCCTCTGCCAGGCACTTGAATGTGATTTGCAGGCCGGCCGCGGTGGCCGAGGGGACTAAGGCGCTCCAGTCACGGTCTGCACGGCCACTACGGTCGGGGGTTTGAATCCCCCCTCGGGCATGGATATTTGTGCTGTCCTAGTTCGTAAGTAGTTCATAAGTAGTTTGTAAGTGTTTAGGGACTGATGACCCCGTAGTTAAGTCCCATAGACTATACAAACATTTGAACATTTTTGTGATTTGCAGAGTATCTATGTAGATGTAGATGTAGATCGCAGCTTCGGACCAAGTCCAGCACGTGGCCGTATGCGGCACTTTGATTTCGCATTCTTCCAGCGGCTGGCGTGAAAGCGAACCTTCGGCGTCGACACAACCTCAAACACACACACACACACACACAGTGGAGCAGAGAGAGACCGTATTCTCATTTTCTCAGTAGCAGCCACCGCCGCTCCCGAAGTTCGGCTCCGGCTGCCAGGGGGGCGGCAGCGGGGGTGGCACCCGCCCCCACCGCCCCCGCCGCCCCCGCCGCCCCCACGAATGAGTTTTGTGAGTCCTAACGCGCCGACGCTATTGCATTAAAATGGATATCTCGAGCAATTTGAATTTCAAAATTTTTCCTCGCGCGACGTTTCCTTTTCCCTCTCTATCTCTCTCTCTCTCTCTTTCTCTCTCTCTACTTTCCTTCCCAACTCCTCCTCCCCCCACCCATTGCTTTCGCCGCGCACGGCTCATTTCACGTATTCCGCCCGCGGCTACGCCGAGGAAGGAATTGTGAGCATTACGAGAAGTTTCGGCTTTCTCGTTTGTATTTTTTTTTTTTTTTTTTGCTTCCGTATTTTTTTTTTTTCTCCTCCTTCCATTCCCCTCCCACCCCTTCCCCTCTCCCTGGCGACGTCCCGTCTCCCGCGTCGCTATAGGAAACGCATCCCGTCGTCTTTTTATCCGCCGCTATTTACGTTTATGGGGTGCTGTTGCGCGTTCTGAGAGAGAAGCAAACCTTTTGGTTTCTCTTTTTTTCTCCCCCCCCCCACCCTTTCCTTTGTTTTTCTCCCCCGTATTCCCGCCTTGTATGTGTGTTTTGATGTACTGCGAGTCCGTTCCAGGAATCTTTACATTCCTTACTATTCTCTCTCTCTCTCTCCCCGCCCCCCCCCCCCTCTCTCTCTCTCTCTGTCTTTCCTTCTCGCTGCTGCGGCATCGTCCAGCCACGTGCATCGTACAACAAAGCCCATGGCTCAGCATTTCTGAAAAGATCGCGTCCTGAGACATCGAGTTAACGTCTTCGACCGTACTCACATGGGCGTAACCAGCGGAAGATTTTTGAAAAGGAGATCAAACTAATGCGGCCAACTTTTTCAAAACTCACAAGGAAAGTACTTGGGCTCGAACAAACACACATACACCAAAATCGTATGAGAGATAGTGTAAAGATCCCTTATTGCACTAGTGATACTCCCGCATCTGCAAAACTCTGCAGTCGTCCGTTAGAGGGCTCTGCGTGTGCCATGCCACACTGTACTTTGACCTGTCGGTTCGCCAGTAAGGGAGTTGCGTTTTGTGACGTTATTTGTGTGGTGAAGCGTCAGATGCAGCGGCGATTGCTAATCAATCCTGCTGATGTATTGCGATTGGTTGAGATGAAGTTACGAAGAACCCATCTTCGTGAAGATGGTGTTAATGTAGAAGAGGAATCATTTGCATGCTTTCTCGTATCTGTTATGGTACAGAAATATGAGCATGAGGTAAATACTGTTGTTACAAACTCATAATAATGATAATAGGGATGATAATGACGAACAGCTCATTGCAAGCGGTAGATCTACGGTAAGTGCGGGAAGAGGCGATGGAAGCAGTGGCAGTGAATACCAAATTTTCCGAGAAGAAGGTTAAAGTTTCTTTTGTTGACAATACGATAGAGAACATGAACGATGATTATTATATAAGTTGTAGTTAAGATATCTGCATTACGTATGGCGTCTACAATTACATCTACAGTGCTATCTAGAGCATGGTTGCAGAGCTTTGCATAAAAACGACACCCACCAGCACATTGAGGTGTACGTAGATGTCCTGTAACCAAACGTTCATACAGATATGTTTGTTCGAGCCCATGTAGTTTCCTTGTCAGTGCGGGTCACTTCGAGGATGTGAAGGAGTACTAAGATCGCCTGACTCATTGTGCCACATATTCTGAAACTAGGAAAGAGATTAGGCGCGCAGACTATGCCGACTTATTTACTTTTAAAGTAACATACAGTGTCTAACATGAGTGACTTTTTATTAGTATTTTTCAATCTTTATTTGCAGTTCATAACTATTTATCATGCTCCTATTTTGAAATTTAGAGTCTTACAATTTTCACATATTCTTTCTCTGTTGAGTTTTCCGATCATCTTCCTTGTTTGTACTACTTTTATTTGTTCCAGCTCAGAGGCGCAGACAGAACGAAGAAGGAGGAAGAAAAGGAAACCATGGCTGCATTAGGAGACTACAATAAAGCAATCTAATTGGCCGAAGTGGATAATTCGATAGAAGTAACACCCCAAAATCTCTACGCGACCAATGAAATAATATTTCACTGTATACTAATCTAACACTTTTGTGCGAAGCTATTCTTTCTGACAAAAGCGTTTGGTAAAACACCGTCACAAAGGTTTAAAGAAATCTTTGAAATATTTTCAGATTTTGAAGTCCCACATTTTTTTTTTTTTTTTTTTTTTTTTTTTTTTTTTTTTTTTTTTTTTTTTTTTGGGTTAGTTCCAAGCAAGAGCTACATACTTCATCGAAACTTTCATCACTTCGAGATAACTTCATGACATCTCTAACAGTATTAATATAGTGCAAGGTGTTCTTAAGCCTGAGAGAAAAGCATTACAAATTTCAACTGAATCTATAATTTTAATAACAACGGAAGTGACAAAGATAAATGGAAAACCATTAACTTTAGCATCAGCATCACATTCTTCAAGCTAAATTCCTGAAGGAACACCATTGAATGTTCATAAATACGTAAACCTGAAGGTCAGAAGGACCGACGTGCTTCACGATGAATAAAGCTAGCTTAGTGACTAAAACACGGACACTCATTACTACTCGCTTGGGGACCCGCGTACTAAACTGATCACTTCTTTCACGTATGAAATATCGTCTCTCGCTATGGTCACGTTTTGCATTGCCTATTGAGTCACAAGGTAGGTCTTCATTTTTCCCGATTTAAAAAAAAAAAAATACAATTTTATTTTCCACCTCAATTTTATGTGGGTGCTCAGCAACCCCAAAACTCTCTTGGGGGCTGCAGGAGCTCCGGAGCACCCACGGATTCGGCACCCCTCTTTCAGCACTTACAGCATCGTGCTTCACACATATTGATACGTAACTTACCCCGCCCAAAGAATTATGTTTTGCATTAACCTCGAATTGCATCTGATGTTGTTGTTATGGTCTTCAGTCCGGAGACTGGTTTGATGCAGCTCTCCACCCTACTCTATGCTGAGCAAGCCTCTTCATCTCCTCATAAGAACGGCAACCCACATCCACTTGAATCTGCTTACTATACGTGTCTCTTGGTCTCCCTCTGCGATTTTTACCCCACACACTTCCCTCCAATGCTAAATTTACGATTCCCCGATGTCTAAGAATGTGTCCTACCAAGCGATCCCTTCTTTTAGTCAGGGTGTGCCAAAAATTCCTTTTCTCGCCAATTCCGTTCAGTACCTCTTCATTAGTTATGCGATCTACCCACCTAATCTTCAGCATTCTTCTGTAGCACCACAATTCAAAAGCCTCTATTCTCTTCCTGTCCGCACTGCTTATCGTCCATGTTTCACTCCCGTACAAGGTAACACTCCACACAAATGCCGTCAAAAAGGACTTCCTTACCCTTAAATTAATATTCGATGTTAGCAATTTTCTCTTTCTCAAAAATGCTTTTCTTCCCATTGCCATTCTGCATTTTATATCCTCTGTACTGCGACCATCAAATGTTATTTTACTACCTAAGTAACAAAACTCATCTACCACCTTCATTGTTTCATTACCTAATCTAATTCCTTCAGCATCGCCTGATTTTCTAAGACCGCATTCCATTATTTTTGTTTTGCTCTTGTTAATGTTCATTTTATACGCTCTCTTCAACACACTCTCCATTCCATTCAACTGCTCTTCCAGGTCCTTTGCTGTCTCTGACAGAATTACAATGTCATCAGCAAAACGCAATGTTTTTATTTCTTCCCCCTGAACTATTCCAAATTTTTCCTTGCTCTCCTTCACCGCCTGCTCGATGTACAAATTGAATAACATCGGAGAAAGGCTACAACCCTGTCTTACTCCCTTCCAACTGATGCTTCCCTTTCATGCCCTTAGTGTCTAATAACTGCGGTCTGGCCTTTGTACAAGTTGTAAATAACTCTCCTTTCCCTGTATTTTACCCCTGCTGACTTCAGAATTTGAAAGAGTGTATTCCAGTCAACATTGTCAAATGCTTTCTCCAAATCTACAAAAGCTAAAAATGTAGGTTTGCCTTTCCTTAATCTATCTTCTAAGATAAGACGTAAAGTGAGTATTGCCTCCCGGGTTCCTATGTTCCTCCTGAATCCAAACTGATCTTCCCCGAGATCAGCTTCTACCAGCTTTTCTATTCTCCTGTAGATAATTCGTGTTAAAATTTTGCAACCATGACTTATCAAACTGATGGTTCTGTAATTTTCACACCTGTCTGCGCCTGATTTCTTTGGAATGGGGATTATTACATTTTTCTTAAAGTCTGAGGGCATTTCACCTGTCTCATACATCCTACACACCAGTTCAAATAGTCTTGTCATGGCTGGCTCTCCCAGAGACTTTAGTAGCTCTGAGGGTATATCATCTACTCCTGGGGCCTTGTTCCGACCTAGGTCTTTCAAGGCTCTGTCAAATTCATCTCTCAGTATAGTATCTCCTATTTCATCTTGATCTACTTCCTCTTCTCTTCCTACAACATCGTCTCTAAGTTCATTTCCTTTGTAGAGCTACTCTATGTACTCTTTCCACCTTTCAGCTTTCCCCTCTTTGCTGAGAACTGGTTTCCCATCTGAGTTCTTGATATTCATAGAGTTGCTTTTCTTGTCCCCAAATGTCTCTTTTATTTTCCTGTAGGCGGTATCTACTTTTCCCCTTCTTATACATTCTTCTACAGATTTGCATTTGGCTTCTAGCCACTCCTGCTTAGCCATTTTGCACTTCCTGTCAATCTCATTTTTTAGTCGTCTGTACTCCATTTTGCCTGTTTCATTTACTGCATTTTTATATTTTCTCCTTTCATCAATTAAATTTAGTATTTCCTGTGATATCCAACGATTTTTTGAAGGTCTTGCCTTTCTACCTATTTTGTCCTCTGCTGCCTTCACTATTTCATCCCTCAATGCTACCCATTCCTCTTCTACTGTTTTATTTCCCCCTGTTTCTATCAACTGATGCCTAAATCTCCCTCTGAATTTCTCCAGAACATCACGTTCCTTCAATTTATCTAAGTCCCATCTCCTTATTTTTCTACCTTTCTGCAGTTTTTTCAGTTTCAGCCTACAGTTCATGACTAACAAGTTATGGTCAGAGTCTATATCTGCCCCTGGGTATGTCTTACAGTTTATCACCTGGTTCCGGAATCTATGTATTACCATTATAAAATCTATCTGATACCTTCCGGTGTCTCCTGGTCTCTTCCACGTATACAACCTCCTTTTGTGATTCGTGAACCACGTGTTTGTTACGATTAAATCATGTTCCGTGCAAAATTCTACCAGGCGACTTCCTCTTTCATTCCTCCTACCCTGTCCATATTCACCTACTATCTTCCCTTCCCTTCCTTTTCCAACTACCGAATTCCAGTCTCCCAACACAATTAAGTTTTCGTCTCCCTTAACTGTCTGAATAATTTCCTTTAGCTTCTCATATATTTCTTCGATCTCCTCATCATCGGCAGAGCTAGTTGGCATATAAACCTGTACTACTGTTGTCGGTGTTGGCTTCGTATCTATCTTGACAATGATAATGCGATCTCTGTGCTGCTCATAGTAGTTTACCCGCATTCCTATTTTCTTATTCATTATCAGCCCTACTCCTGTGATACCCCCAACTGATTTTGTATTTATAATCCTGTACTCACCTGACCAGAAATCCTGTTCAACCTGCCACCGAACTTCTCTAATCCCCACTATATCTAACTTCAACCTATCCATTTCCCTTTTTAAATTTTCTAATTTTCCTACCCGATCAAGGGATCTAAAATTCCACGCTCTGATCCGTAGAATGCCAGTATTGTCTTTCCTGATGACAACATCCTCTTGAGTAGTCCCCGCCCGGAGATCCGAATGGGGGACTATTTTACCTCCGGAATATTTTACCCGAGAGGATGCCATCATCATATTTTCATACAGTAGAGCTGCATGTCCTCGGAAAAAGTAACGGCTGTAGTTTCCCCTTGCTTTCAGCCGTTCGCAGTATCTGTGTGGCAAAGCCACATTAGCTGATGTTACAAGGCCAGCTCAGACTGTTGCCCCTGTAACTACTGAAAAGGCTGCTGCCCCTCTTCAGGAACCACACGTTTGTCTGGCCTCTCCACAGATACCCCTCCGCTGTGGTTGCACCTACGGTACGGCTATCTGCATCGTTGAGGCACGCAAGCCACCCCACCTCGGCAATGTCTGTGGTTCATGGGGGTGGTTGCATCTGATAAAAACAACTTTTTAAAACCATTTGAACTACTTCAATTACAGAAGTTCTTTCGATGAATACCAACAAATAATACAATTCCTTGTGATAACATTGTCTCGTTATGTCAAAGATATTAAACATATTGAGAGGCATTGAATTAAAATTTGTGCTGTGACCGAGATTCGAACCCGGGACCTCCTACTTACTGGGGTGCTACTCCAATGTAGGAGAGCCCTGGCAATTTGATACGCATTTTACAGGGAACATGAGGCAGAATTAAAGTGTGTGGTGTGGAGGGATACGTGCTTTAAGACAGTCCGTGTAGCGCTTTGCCTCCCTAGTAAGTAGGAGGTCCAGGGTTCGAATCCTGGCCACAGCACAAACTTTAATTCAGTGCCTCTCCTTATATTATTTCGATGAAGTGCAGAGTTTAATTGTGCCTTAATACATGCAACGCTCACTGAGTTTCGTTGTTGCATATTCAAATTTAACCACCTATTTATTTATTCCTGAAGGAAGTAAGATCAATGCTGATATTGTTTTTACATGTCAGATTTTAAATACGTCTATACAGACTGTGATGATGTGACATCATGTTTGCCACCTCGAGCACTGAAAAATATTCCATCACACTTATTTAAACGTTCTTAAGAAGGCACAGAAAATAAGCCAGAAACAGAATTTTATAATTAGTCATCCTATCACCGAATGCAGTATCAGCTTAAGACCAAATCAACTTCTACTGATAGCGAATTTGTCATTTTGATACAGTAAGATGACGTGTATCTTTTTTTTCTCTCTCTCTTGTATTTAATGTAAGAAGAGTGGCATTTATTCGTGGATGATGTATTGTGAAGTTGACTTGCAAGCATTATGGTATTGCGGGCCGTATACAAATAGTTTAGGCTTGTGCTTTAATAGCGACAATTATAAAATTACTAAAATGCGGGGCGTTTGCCATTTTGCGGAACATTTTCAGTAATTATCGCAATGCGGCATAACGAATCCAAATGCGAGACTGTCCCTCAGAATCCGGGACCGGTGGCCGCCTTGGGTTAAACTCCTCTCGAAATGTCCTACTCCTAAATGATTTGCTTAATTTCAAACAACTGAATGAAACTTGTGTACGGGTAAATGTGTAAAAAAGTCTCATAAAATGCATATTTAAAACCATCGGCTGTTTATTAAAAACCTATAAATCAACCAGTTTCGATCAATAGACATTTTCATAGATAAACTACACGAAAATGCAAAATAAACGTAATTAATGTGCACAATCAAATAGGAAATAACCATCAAAATTACATATAATGAAAATGAAAACGGAAATATCATGCCAATTTAACGTATAGTTAAGAATACTTACAAGGTGTTACAACTGAGTGGTAAAATGCATGTTTCGTATGTTGTGATATAGTTTTTTAATTACACCACACTTTATTTGTTATTGTAAACTTTTGTATATACAAATTTCGTCTTAACTTCTTGACGACTGCACCTTGTAACTTTATTTACTTTTGTATCCAAAGATGTTCATCCATAGATATTGTACATCCGTTAATAGTATTACCAATATCGGTAACATATGTTTCATAGCCTTTGACTCATGCAATTAGCACAAGGCACCCCCTCCATTTTTATTCATAGTGTGTTCTTACCTTTTATGTTGTGTTGACTTTTAGGTTTTATCTAAGATGAACACAGTATTTTTAATATTTTTAGTTATACTGACTCCTGTTGGTCTCAACTACGTGTATTTTATTTGTTGCATCTTACCATTCCGTTTTCGATCTCATTGTATGTAATTTTGCTGGTTATTTCCTCTCTTTGATTGTGCACGTTAATTACGTTTAATTTGTATTTTTGTATAGTTTATCTATGAAGATGGTCTATTGACCGAAACTGGTTGATTTATAAGGTTTTGAATAAACAGTCGATAGTTTTAAAGATGCATTTTATGAAATATATGACGGCTGTTGACACTTGTCTTACCAAAGGATTCAAATAAACAGTTTATTGAACTTGTAATTACAAAGTGTTGTTACATTGACACATAAGGACCTCTGTGATTGAACTAATGAGTATTTCAGAAATAATTCAGGCGTGCAAATGAAATAATAATAATAGTAACGGCAGGCGAATTGGCTACGTCAACGAGAAACAATGTATTACATGGCAATGTAACCACAATGTATTGTAGAGGGCGTGGTGGAACATGAAAGTGCTCGAAGTAGGAACTCCAAGCATTTAGGAAACGAAAAGATTTTTGATACCGATCTATCACCATATGAATCTTATATATTGTCCCTGAAAGAGTACGTTTAGTAACCTGTGATTTGCTCAGCGGTAAAAGATTGGATTCGTATTTAATCGGTCGCGTGTTCGACTCCACCCTTGCCTAAATATTTTTGTGCGCCATGGCAACGCGTGCACCGGTGACGTCATAATTAAC
Organism: Locusta migratoria; assembly: GCA_026315105.1. Lineage (NCBI taxonomy): Eukaryota > Metazoa > Arthropoda > Insecta > Orthoptera > Acrididae > Locusta > Locusta migratoria. Next base: position 255,264 of record CM048754.1, on the reverse strand, counting down.
CGCAATACGATATGAATTATTTTATTAAACTATATAATCACAAAAAGTATATGCATAGTTAACGCGTAGACGAGAACGACGTGTATGTAAATACATTCTTTCATTATTTTGCAGTTGTTCAGGAGAGAGTTGTACAGGAGAGATACTCATCAAAGAAACATGGGAAACAATAATTCTGAACGTATCTTACACGTTACAATATGTAGCCTGTTTCGATTAGTAGCCTTTAACGATTAGTAGCCTATTTCGATTAGTAGCCTATTTCGATTAGTAGCCTGTTTTGATTAGCAACATGTTTCGATTCGTAGCCTATCGATTAGTAGCCTCTATCGATGCCTCTATCTATTAGTAGCCTCTATGAGTAGCCTGTTTCGATTAGTAGCCTATCGATTAGTAGCTTCTTTAAATTAGCAGCCTGTTTCGATTAGCAGCCTGTTTCGATTAGAAGCAGTGACATAGTTTCTTTTAATGTCTCAGTAGAATAACAAACTTGACTGACATTCTGAAAAGAGCTTCTTTCATCGCACAGTCCGGGAGAAAGATAATGCGCTTGTTTTCAATAATGGCGTCCCATGCTGATTTTGTGCACATATATCGCCTCTGCAAAATTTCGGTGACTAGTTCCGTAACAGTAACGTAGATGAACTTTGAACTATAGTTACGCTATTGTCCTTCGAAGTAGTCACCTCCCATAACAACGCACAACTGAGCTCTGTAATACATGTCCTGTAAACTATGCACGAGTCTTCCTTTGGGTTGGTGTTGGAAAGCTACGTCACGTTTCTTTAGATGTTAGGATCATCGTGAAATGTCTTTCCTTCCAAAGCGAGTTTGAGTTCAGGAAATAGGAAGTAGTCTGGAGAATGCATGCACTTAAATGCGATTGGCGGAGCATTTATATAGATGTACCGGGTAATCAAAAAGTCAGTATAAATTTGAAAATCTAGTAAACCACGGAATAATGTAGATAGAGAGGTAAAATTGACACACATGGTTTGAATGACATGGGGTTTTATTAGAACCACATCTACCGTTATCGGACCTTTTTTCTTCGAGGAACTGCGTGATTCTGGTTTTGTAACTGCTACCGTGACGGGTGAGAGGTACGCCGATACAGAATAGCATGGCTGACAAACACCTGCTGGAACGTACGATTTTTATACAGGATGGCGCTCCACCCTATATTGCTAGTCGAGTGAAAGATGTCTTTCGCGCGTCGTTTGGTGATGACCGTGTGCTCAGCCGCCACTTTCGTCATGCTTGGCCTCCCAGGTCCCCAGACCTCAGTCCGTGCGATTATTAGCTTTGGGGTTACCTGAAGTCGCAAGTGTATCGTGATCGACCGACATCTCTAGGGATGCTGAAAGACAACATCCGACGCCAATGCCTCACCATAACTCCGGACATGCTTTACAGTGCAGTTCACATTATTCTTCGACTGCAGCTATTGTTGAGGTATGATGATGAATATGTTGAGCATTAATTATTGCTTTTCTGATCAGATGAAGCGCCATCTTACTTTTTTTTCTAATAACACCCCATGTCAATCCAAGCATGTGTGTCAATTTGCCGGCCGCGGTGGCCGAGGGGACTGGGGCGCTCCAGTCACGGTCTGCACGGCCACTACGGTCGGGGGTTCGAATCCCCCCCTCGGGCATGGATATTTGTGCCGTCCTTAGGATTAGCTAGCTCATAAGTAGTTTGTAAGTTTAGCGACTGATGACCCGTAGTTAAGTCCCATAAAGAAAAAAAAAATGGGTGGGCTCCAAGAAGGGTCTAATATTTAAACTCTGACGCTGTTCTGTATGATAGCTACAGTATTGCCATTGTCCTAATGTGTATACAAATGATGACTAGGCCACTTTGCTCCCTATATTTCATCCCTTATGCCTTCAGAATTTGGAAGAGTCATATATTACAGTTTAAATCATTTATTGTTAGTAGACAATAGGGACTGATGACCCCGTAGTTAAGTCCGTTAAGCTTAACATTTTTTTTTTTTTTTTATTTTATTTTATTTTATTTTATTTTATTTTTTTTTTTTTTTTTTGGCAGTCACCGTTTGAAAATATAGGGTAAGTGTAGGCGAGCATTCTCGTCAAACCTGAACATGCACCATACTTGCGGGACCTTATTTCTCCGTATTTCTTCGTGTACCTTCAACTCCAACTCGCGTTTAAACGAGATTTCACGAGATTTCTGACATCCAGCGAAACGCGATGAACATCATCCTAAAGTAAGACTTCGAGCAAAGATTCCATAACATGTATAGCAGAGGTTAGCGGTTCAATGTTATGGAAGGTGACTATTTGCAAGGACAGAGAGGTACACATAGTACATGTTACAGGATTATGCATCCAAATTTACTATCGAAGGTTGTATATAAAATAATCTATATGATATTGCGGTTTATGTTCAAATGTTCAAATGTTTGTAGAACTTACGGGACTTAACTATGGGGTCATCAATCCCTAAGCTTACAAACTACTTATGAACTATTTAAGACTAAGGACGGCACAAATATCCATGCCCAAGGTGGGATTCGAACCCCCGACCGTAGTGGCCGTGCACACCGTGACTGGAGCGCCTCAGTCCCCTCGGCCACCGCGGCCGGCGCGGTTTATTTAATGTCAGTAGTATATAAATTATCAAAGAGACAAAAAATATTTGCTGCGGGGCGGGCTCGAACCCACGAGCAGTTCAATACAAATATTATCTTTTACAGCTGACCCAGTCACCGCTTTTTAACAAACTGTCACAGTGACAGTTGATAAGGTGCATATGGTGATAGATCCATATCAAACTTCCTTTGATTTCCTAAACGCTTGGCAATCTGGAGTTTCCACTTGGTGCATTTTCATATCTCACCACACCCTACATGTACCATAAATTTGGACGAAATGACGAGTAGGCGTCCTCTCCCTGTCAGTGTATATAATCAAAATGTTGTTCAAATGTTTGTTAAGCTTATGGGACCCAACTACGGGGTCATCAGTCCCTGAACTTACAAACTACTTATGAACTACTTACGAACTAGAACGGCACAAATATCCATGCCCGAGGGGGGATTCGAACCCCCCCGACCGTAGTGGCCGTGCAGACCGTGACTGGAGCGCCTCAGTTCCCGCGGCCACCGCGGCCGGCTGTATATAATCCATTAAGTTTTACTAACAACCACAATTTCATCATTTCTACCTGATCACGGGAATTTATTACTAAATACGAAAGAACCTCTATTATAGTTAAAAAAAAGAAATTCTTAGAACAAAATTATTTTGCGGCTTTTATCATAGTATCATAAGAGGGGAGTCGCCGTTTGCAGTTATGTACAAACGATCATAAGTATCTTGTGTTCAGTTTGTGGACAGTAAGTCATATTGTCTACAACACGCACTCATTGTCAGTGCCACAAACAATTGTACTGGAATTAATTTCATTTTTTTCACTGCCACAATGAACGTTCAGTAAAGTGGGCTACACGCAAGTGTTAATCAGACACATTTGAAGTTAGTTTCCATTTTGCTCACGTTTAGTTACAGGAATACGAAACACACACTTCCAACACGCCAACACGAACTCGCATAGTATTGTAGAGGCCTATAATGGTATTAGCGAAACAGTAACAACATTGGAAGCCCATTAGATCCTGTTATTGTTCAAAATGTTCAAATGGTTGTATAGCTTATGAGACTTAACTACGGGGTCATCAGTCCCTAAACTTACATACTACTTATCAACTACCTAATACTATGGACGGATCCATGTCCGATGGGGGATTCGAACCCCCGACCGTAGTGGCCGTGCAGACCGTGACTGGAGCGCCGCAGACCGCTTGGCAACCACGGCCGGCTCCTGTTATTGCCAATCTGTTTATGGATTATGCATTATGTTCGTTGTCTGGCCGCATGGACGTGAAAAACTGGGTGAATTCTTGGACCACATCAACAGCATCCACTAGAAAATCAATTTCACGATGGAGGTAGAGTGAGATGATGCCCTGCCGTTCCTTAACGTACTTGTCAGGCGCAAAACAAATGGATGTCTTAGCCATAGTGTCTACCGGAAACCCATCCACACGGACCTGTATCTGCTCGCTACTAGCCACCACCACCTCCCATCGCAAAAACGATCTGCTCTAAGGACGCTGGTGAACAGAGCAGAAGTAGTCTCGGTCACTGAACATCTGCAGAAGGAACTGAGCCACTTACGGAAAGGGTTTAAGTAAAATGGCTACAGCAACCGCCTGATAACACAAGCCGTCCAAACGCAAGCAGGATACCGTCGAGGAGGAGACAAAGAAGCTCGCATTTTTGCCGTTTTGTGGCTCGGTAACGGGAAAGATTGTCGGCTTTTCAAGAGACACGAGATCGACACGGTCTTCAGGCCTCCTACAAAATTGCGACAGATGACGAGACCTGTGAAAGATGATCTAGGCCCTAGAACGCCAGGTGTGCACAAGATACCGTGTGGGTGTGGACAGTTCCGCATCGGACAGACAGTGCGTAATATTGCGCAATATTGGGATGCAAATTACATTTAAGTGCCTGGCAAAGGGTAATTTGAGTTTTGTTGGGTATATGACGAAACGCCCCGTCTTCAGACATGCACTAACCACCTTGTGTCGTGGTGCAACTACTATTTCCTCCTGTGACCTCGACGCACGCCACTGCGCTCGGAAAAAAAAGAACCGTTTTGCACAGACTCAGAAACACTGCTCTTAGGTATTCTAGGGTAGTGTTTTGTAACCTGTGGGTCTCAACCCCTGGTGGGGGGGCTGGGGTCGCAAAGTCTTGTTCTCGGGGTCGGCGTGAAAGGAGGAAGTACTTGCACCAAAAAATAACTGGGGGTTCAGTAATACAAAAACGTATGTCTAAGTGTAAGTTATTTAATGTTAAAATTACAGATATCCTTGTCTAAAAATGATTATGAATTAAACAGATCATAAATTGTTTTATGACACAGCGAGTTAGTGATGAATAAGCACAAAGCCTGAGAACTGGTTTCAGCAACCAAACGATAGGTAAAACAACACGAAACAGTAAGTAATACTGATAAACTTTAAAAAAATCTACTTCATTACAGTCTATAAAGTGGGACCTATCTTAATGAGCAATAATCAGCGTCTGAGTCTTCCTTCAAATGCGAAACACTAATTGAGCAAAATATATTTTTCTGTCAGAAATCTTGTAAAAAAAAAAAAAAGATACTGTGCTCCATTACGAAAAATACACAGACGAACTTCGTCCAACAATTGAAAATTACACTCTGGAGACCCGTTGATGTATCCCCAGTATTAACTGTCATTTTAAATTTTAATGTAACTAGTGATATGTATCGTCAGAAGACAATGTACAAGATTTCATCAGCAATTTATAACATGCATTGGATTATCACGGTTTGAAAAAGACTAATGGTTTGATAATAGACGGAAGAGTCCTAAAGTAGTCACTGACTTCAAAATTGTGCAACTGCGACGGACAAAATAGTTTTACAAAATATTCCCAGTTACTGATCCTAAACCACCATTACAGTGAATTTTCATGACATCATAAACTAAAGGCTATGCCTTGTCGATTTAGCCACGTCCCTCTCTCCATTGTCATCCTCTTCAGTTCTTCACGCGATTTTATCCCCATATCTTCTTTGAGGTTATTAAAATACGTTGCTCTTGGCTTGCCTAAAACTTTTCCTTAATATACATTCTTCAGGAACTGGCTGTGTCTCATTATGTGCCCTACCATTTTTGATTTTCTTCTTCCTATATAATTTAGCAGAGTTCTGTTCTCATTCACTTCTCTAAAGACCTGTTCATCACTTTTCCTAACTATCCAGCTTGTTTTCGTCAATCTTCTGCATATCCACATTTCCATTGCTTCCAGTCTCTTTTTCTCTGCCTTTCCCAGAGTCCACGCTTCAAATTTGTATATTAAGACACTCCAAACAAAAGTTTTCATGAAGAAGATTAAATTCGTTTTTTATTAAAAATTGTCTGTTCCAAAGAAACGGATAATGGCGGTGATCAGCAGCAGTGGTTAATATTTACATATGTACATCGCAAATCGCGAAATTTTCCGACATCTACAGATCTTCTAAAGATGGACAATCGAGCTGCAACAGATGAAAATTTGTTCTGTAGCGGGACTCGAACCCGGCTCTCCCGCTTTTCGCGAGCTGTCGCCTTAACACCTCGGCCACCCGTTCACGCTCCCCGGCTAGACCCAAACTTTCGTGTGTTGCACTTGTCTACTTCCCCTGTTGCTCGCACGTATTTTAGCGTGATTCCCGCGATGGGGAGAGATATACATATACCATCTTTAGCCTGTCTTGGCTGTCGTATTTACCTTGAGTCTACTATTCTAAAGGAACAGTGTTACTGATGGTGCGCAGCTATACAGATTTTAATTCGCAATTTTCGATAATCTCCGACTTCAGCTGCTTTTTCTTTTAGTTGATCTACCATTTTGTAACACATGAAAAATTTGTGCCGTACCAGGACTCGAACCCGGGTCTCCCGCTTTTCGCGAGAGGTCGCCTTAACCACTCGGCCACCCGTGCACGTTCCCAGACCAGACCCAAACTTCCATGTGTTGCACTTGTCTCTGTCTCTCATGGAAGTCTGGGTGTAGCCGAGTGGTTAAGACGACCGCTCGCGAAAAGCGGGAGACCCGGGTTCGAGTCCCGGTGCGGCAGAAATTTTCAAGTGTTACAGATCGATTGTCTATCTTTAGTAGAGCAGCAGATGTCGGAAAAATTTCGCGATTTGCGATGTGTGTATGTAGATTTGTTATCTTTGAGATAACATAGTTTCGTTACGGCTCGTGGAACGGTGTGGCGGTTACAAACTTCCTAGGGTTTTAATTGCGGATGGAGAAGTTAGTACTGCTTCCTCCCACAAGTCCCCTAAAACCTCCACATCCTTGCGGATGCTGTTGCGTAGCAGTGTGCGTTTGTACCGCCCTACAGTACGCACGAGGTGCTGTAGTTGCTTTCTAAGACTTTATGGAAAGCATAGAGTTCTGACTAACCTGTTGTCGTCTATAGTTGTGTCCCCAGCGCAGAAGACGGCACACAGGTCGTTGGTTCTTCTACAGCATACAAGTGAGGCTAAAATAAGTTCTGTATGATGGGAGCATAAGAAGTGACTCACGAGATTTTTAATTGTCAGGGATGCCATTTATTAAATAAATAATAAAATATGAGCAACTATTGTTAATATGACACGGCCTATGCTGCCCATAGCTCATGTTGAGACCTCGACTGTTATCACTATTACAAAAATCTTTACTCATAACCGGAGCGGTCCGGCGCGTATAGTGGTCAGCTCGAGACTGAAACTGCGGCGCGTTGCGAGACTAGAGGGCACCTGACGCTCTATTTCGCGCTAAAACAGGGCCGTCGCGCGCCTTCTGCAAAATCGCTCTTCCCTTGTTACAATAAGAGAAGGCACCTTAAACTTTTTAAATTGTCAAAACCCAGCCTGTCCTTGAGAGATATTTATTACAAATTCTCAGCTCTGAATAATTAATATTTAGTTAATAATAAACAAAAGTAATTTCAAAAGAAATAACGGGACGTGAAATGCAGCAGCCAATGCGAGGAGAGCACCAGTAACATATGCGGGCTTTCCCACGGGAACCAGCACCTACTGTGCCATATGCTACTGCTCCCCACCCCTCATTTCAACATATGCTGCACATCTGTCTTTCTTCCGCATTTTAAGATACGTACAATGTCAGCAAAGAAACGGCCAGCGGCCAGAAATATGAAGTGGCCACAGGCCAGGAATATCACACGGTCACCAGAATATTTTTATTTGGGAGGGAGTCGTCAGAGTAATTTTTACTTGAAAGGTTGATAAAAAAACACTATCCTAGGGCAATGGACGATTCGCTACGGCCTTTTTCCCTGATATTCTCGCTATCCCTCAGCTGGACGCTGGCCTATGGCTCCTTAAGCACGATTAACAGCCCGCCCGTCTGTCGCCCAGTGCCTCTCCCTCTCCCCCCCCCCTCCCCACCCCCCAGAACCAATGGTCCGGAAAGCCCTGCCGCTCCGGACCGGAGCGGCCGCTAAATTTTTATCACCGCCGGTGGCGCTGTCTCTGCACGCCGTTAGTCTTCGTTTCCCAGTATTTACGCGGACAGGGGGTGTGATGTGCCACCCCGTCCCCTATCTCTCTCTCTCCACCCCCTACGTTCCGACTCTCCCCTCCAACACTTTTGCGTCCCTCACTCTGTTACTCTGCTATATGTGCGTCTATATACATCCGTGTGTGTGTGTGTGTGTGTGTGTGTGTGTGTGTGTGTGTGAGTGAGACCAGCAAGTGAGTGAGTGCGCAATGTCTGGCTGTTCCGCACCATTTCTCCCTCCGCTCGTGCCCGTTTTTTTTCTCTCGTTTTGTTTCCCTATGTTTTTTTTTTTGTTTTGCTTTATTTTTGTACGTATCTCTGGCGACCGTGATAGGATTACTCTGTTTTGCCGACCGATATATGCCCGCGGCTGGTGCTACTGCTCCTGTTGCGAGGATGAGGACACCCGAACATCCTCCTGTACCAATGTGTGTGTGTGTGTGTGTGTGTGTGTGTGTGTAGATGTGTGTGGGAGGGGGGAAGTGGGGAGGTGCGATAGTGTTCGGGCGTTCATGCGCACACAGAGGACACCCACAGTTCGACCTGTGTAGGAAGAGAACGAAGGGAACTGGGCAGAAGAGCCAACGGAAAAACACCGTACCGATACTACTAATACACGCGTCGCATACGCTCGCGTTCGCGTGTATGCAGACCCCTGCCGGATAGGCAACCTCGCGCAGCAGAGTTCAGCGCCGTTCGTCGCTGTGTGCGAAGGGGGAATCCGGCGACCGTGAAATGACTACCCAACCCCACACGCACTGACGCACGCTTACACACACACACACACACACACACACACACACAATGTACAACCCTCCCGCTCCCTCCCATCCTCAACAAAGCCAGCGCTAGACTCCTGTTGTTTCCGCAGCGAGGAGATCGCTACTGCGGAGTCGCCTAATTTATGTCTTAATCCGAAGAGAGGTCCGCTACAATACAAAAACCGGCACCCCAGGATCCGGCTCTACGAAACTGCGTAGTCGCCCCGAAGCTTTTCGTTGTGGAATAAACTGGTGAAGGGGTGACGCTCTACCGCATACAAATGGCGGTCATTTATATCTGTAAGTTGAATAAATAATTAAACTCTCGTGATTCCACGAAAGACCGTAGGCATCCAATTTCTCTTTTCCTGGTCACTGACCCTCTGACAAGTTTCATGCAACCCGCCACTAGCTCCTCCACTGTGCTAACTTTCTCACTTAGAGAGTACGCCTAAGACTTGGCCTGATTCTGCTCACTTATTTCTTGTATACTTTAAATTTAGACACAAGGGAAATTACGACGTTAGTTGCCAGTGGGAACTAAATTAATGGGAAAATATTTTGTACAGACAATAACTTGTAATGATGGTAAGTGCCATAGTAGTCATTCACATTTATTAAAAAAGTAAATAAATAAATAAATAAAACATAAAAAAAACTTACAGCAGAAAACATATGTTGTGTTGTTTGTGTGTTGTGGTCTTCAGTCCGGAGACTGGTTTGATGCAGCTCTCCACAATACCCTATCCTGAGCAAGCCTCTTCATCTCCACATAAGAACGACAACCTACATCTGTCTGAATCTGCTTACTGTATCCATCTCTTGGTCTTCCCCTGCGATTTTTTCCCCACACACTTCCCTCCAACGCTAAATTCACAATTCCTTGATGTCTAAGAATGTGTCCTACCAATCTATCCCTTCTTTTAGTCAAGGTATGCCAGAAATTTCTTTTCTCCCCAATTCTGTTCAGTACCTCCTCATTAGTTACGCGATCCACCCACTTAATCTTCAGCATTCTTCTGTAGCACCAAATTTCAAAAGGCTCAATCCTCTTCCTGTCCGCACTGTTTATCGTCCATGTCTCACTCCCATACAGGGCAACACTCCATACAAATGCCTTCAGAAAGGACTTCCTTAGGCTTAAATCAATATTCGATGTTAACAAATTTCTCTTTTTCAAGAACGCTTTCCTACCCATTGCCATTCTGCATTTTATATCCTCTGTACTGCGACCATCATTTGTTATTTTACTGCCCAAGTAACAAAACTCATCTACCTCCTCTATTGCTTCGTTTACCAATCTAATTCCTTCAGCATCACCTGATTTTCTTACACTGCACTCCATTACCCTAGTTTTGCTCTCATTAATGTTCATCTTATATGCACCTTTCAGCACACTGTCCATTCCGTTCAACTGCTCTTCCAGGTCCTTTGCTGTATCTGACAGAATTACTATGTCGTCAGCAAAACGCAATGTTTTTAATTCTTCACCCTGAACTTTAATTCCTTCTCCAAATTTCTCCTTGCTTTCCTTTATAGCTTGCTCAATGTACAAATTGAACAACAATGGAGAAAGACTACAACCCTGTCTTACTCCCTTTCCAACCACTGCATCCCTTTCATGCCCTTCAACTCTGACAACCGCTGTCTGGTTTTTGTACAAGTTGTAAATAACCTTACGTTCCCTATATTTTACTCCTGTATGTTTTCAAAATTTCCATTAACTCAGTGGTCCATCGGAAAATCATTGGATTATTCTAGATAAGTTTATGTATTGTGGTATCAATGAACAGTGCACAAATGGTTTAAATCACATTTAACTGAAAGAGTGCAGAAAGTTGAAAGAAGCAGTTCACATGATATAGATGAAACAATTAATTCCTCAAACTGGAGAGTTACCAAAAATGGGGTTCCACAAGGTTCGGCCTTGGGTCCTTTGCTATTCTTAATATATATGAATGACTTGCCATTCTGTATTCACGAAGATGCTAAACTAGTTCTTTTCCTGATGATACAAGTACAGCTATCACGCCTGAAAAACAGGAATTAACTGATGAAATTGTAAATGACATCTTTCAGAAAATTGTTAAGTGGTTCTCTACAAATTGACTCTAATTAAACGTTGATAAAACCCAGTATATACAATTTCTTACAGCAAATGGCATGACACCATTAATAAAATAAGACTGTAAACATAAATCCGTAGCTAAGGTATGATATTAAAAATTTTTAGGTGTTTGTATTGACCAGGGATTGAACTGGAAGAAACACATTGAAGATCTGGTGAAATGTTTGAGTTCAGCTACTTATGCTATCAGGGTCATTGCAAAATTTGGTGATATACATCTCAGTAAATTAGCTTACTATGCCTATTTTCATTCACTGCTTTCATATGGGATCATATTCTGGGGCAATTCAACATTGAGTAAAAAAGTATTCGTTGCACAAAACCGTGTAATCAGAATTCAGTTACTTAAAATTTTGGGGATCTCTAATTCCATGTGTTGTGTCAGTGTTTGTGTGTGTGTGTCGTCGCCTAAAACGATGGTTGAGGAGGTTAGCTGCTTCGAAACCCATTAGTAATTATAGAGAAGACTTTTCAAAAACTGTCGTAGCTATTCACAAACTTAACAATCAAAGACTACCGTCGTCAACTAATAGTGAAACCGATACTGTAAAAAATGTAATGTATGTTTTTTTATTGAAACCATTGATATTAATATAGAAAATTACGAATAAATAAAAATACGTACATTTTTCATAAAAATTACCGCTAGATATTAAAATTGCATAGGTATTCGAAGACAACGAAAAAAATAAAAATGTAAGTCAGTTTCTGAAGAAATTGATCCACCTACCCTATAGATGTGAGCCCAGAACGCCACCCCCTAAGCGACACAAACAGATAGTGCAACTGTTTCAGTTATTGCTAATTACGTGTATCTGCAAAACTTCAAACAAAGTCTATTTTCTCGAGAATTTTTGGGAGTTGCGTCAAATGACTTTGGCTGATTGTAATTTGAGTTGTGAACTTCACGTAGCGTAAATATGAAAAAATTCTGAAATCCGATACCCATGTGGTCGCCTTGTCAGATCAGACATAATGCATACTCTCTGGCTTAGGGCACAGATTACCTACTTGTCCAGATTAACAAGTGAAGTCACAAGATTACATAAATTAATAAAATTAAATCAGAATATTACACAGAAATGCAGCATGCTAAATTGCAGCTTAAATTCCAATGAAAATGTGCCTAAGGAAAATGTGTTCAAGACAAAAAGCACTCTATTTTGCTTATTTTCATTGTGTTACTTTCTGGTGTAGTTCCTTTGATGGAACAAGGGTATTTGTTGTACAGAAACTAGGGGTAGGACGATTTTTGTGGTGTTATCTCCAGAATCCAGTTGTGGACCCCTGTTTGGTAGCCTGCTATTCAAATATTGGCGTCTTAATACATATTTTATTTTAAATAGTTTTTTGTTAATAATAAATTGTTATTCCCAAGAGTCTGTAGCATCACTCAGCTAATGTTAAACAGAAATCGAATCTGCACTTGCCTCACACCACCTTGACCCTTGTACAGAAAGGCGTGCAGTGTTCTGCCACATCCATTTTTATTAAGATGGCACAAGAATTCACAGACGCTCAGTAGTAAGTGACGCACTTTTAACGCTGAACTGAAGAGCATGGATCAATCGTTCTATTCTGTCGACGAAATCCTGGAAAAATTGAATAGCCGTCCGTAGTGGCCGAGTGGTCTGCGGCGCGCGCCAGTCACAGTCTGTACGGCCGCTACGGTCGGGGATTCGAATCCCCCCTCGGGCATGGATGTTTATGCCGTCTTTAATATAAGGTATCTCATAAGTAGTTTGTAAGTTTAGGGACTGATGACCCTGCAGTTAAGTCTCTTAAGATATACAATCATTTGAACATTTGATTTTACTACATGTAACCCCCTATGGCAACCCTTAATAGTTGAATTTCGAAATATACCCAACATGTGTCTATTAAATTCCAACCACGTATGCAAATATCATTTTTTGTAATTCTGTGTTCAAAATTGTCTTAGTAGCAACGTATTTTCAAAACAAATGTTAATCCCCTATATCACCCCCTAAATTATTTATTTTCTGAAAATACCGAAATATGTATCTTTTTAATTCTCACCAAGAAAACATATACCAACTTATGTGGTTGTAGCTTCAAAATTGCCTTAATAGCAAAAGATTTTCGAAAAACATCAGATCTCCAATTTAACCCCCTTGATGGTTGAATTTCCAAAAATACCGAAACACGGTTTTTTCTTTAATTCTAACGTATAATACAAATACCAATTTTTGCAGCTCTAGTTTCAAAATTGTCTTGACAACAATGTGTTTTCGAAAAAAACAAATTGATCCCCTACTTTACCACCTTAGTTTTTGAATTTCCAAAAATACCGAAACTCGTGTCTTTTTAATCGTTATCTAGAGTCCATATCCTAAGTTTCATAGTTATAGCCTGAAATTTGAGTGAACAGCAATATATTTTTGAAACTCAATTTTTGCATCCCATATTTCACCCCCTTATTGGTCGAATTTCTAAAAAGACCGAAACACATCTCTTTTAAATTCCAACCCCGAATTCAGATCCGAAAATTTGTAATTCTAACTTCAAAATTGCCTAAATAGCCACAGATTTTCGAAAAACATCACCTCTCCAATTTAACTCCCTTCATGGTTGAATATCCAAAAATACCAAAACACTTATTTTTTAAATTCTAACCAACAATACGAATATCAATTTTTGCAGATATTGCTTCAAATTTGTCTTAATAGCAACGTGTTTTCAAAAGAATTTTTCATCCCACATTTTACCCTCTTACTTGTTGAATTTCCGAAAATACTGAAACTAGTAATTTTTTTTTAAATTCCTGACCAAGATTCCATATCTGAAGTTTCGTAGTTGTAGCTTGAAATTTGAGTTAACAGCAACATATTTTGGAATATAAACCTTTTGCGGCCCCTATTTTACCCCCTTATTGGTTGAATTTAAAAAAATGCAAAAACATGTGTTTTTTTTTTTAATTCGAATCCCAAATTAAAATCTGAAATTTTGTAGTTGAAGCTTCAAAACGGCCTAAATAGGAACGTATTTTAAAAGAAAACGTTTCATCTCCTATTTCACCCCCTTGCGGACGGAATATAGAAAAATCGCTTCTTACATGAGTCGCTTCCTACAGAGTAAGATCAACACCCTCTAGAAATTTCAAGTTTCTATCTTCAGTGGTTTGGGTTGGGCGATGGCCGCGGTGGAGTAGCCGAGCGGTCTAAAGCGTCTCGCTGCGGAGCGCGCGGTTGCTCGCAGTGGAGGTTCGAGTCCTCCCTGGGGCATGGGTGTGTGTGTGTGTGTGTGTGTGTGTGTGTGTGTTGTCCTTAGGTTAGTTTACCTAGGTTTAAGTAGTTTGTAAGCTACGGACTGATGACCACGCAGTTTGGTACGATAGATTTACAAATATTTGAACATTTGCTGGGCGATGACCAGTCAGTCAGTCTTCTATATATAGAGAAGATTACAGAATTTGGCCTGTTATAGACCGCTTAGAACCTAAGACTTGGTACAGTCTTTTTGTTATCGTCCCAGAACTTCTTCATGCTTTGGCTGATGGCCTGCCTTTGTTCAGTTGACATCACTCTACTAGCTTGTAGGTTTTGTTGTTGGCTGGGAAATTTCGCAGAACTGATCTGTAGCATAATATTTTCCCTGTCTTGTCTGGTGTCTTCTGTGACAATAAGTTTTCCCAAATCCCTTTTGTCTCTTGCAGCCACCACTTGGTGTTCTCCAATTTGGAAATGAAGTTGGAATTTTCTTTGTCAACATATTTCATTCATTCTATAAATGTGTCCGTAACATTTTAATCGCAACTTCCCTATTGTGTCTGTGATGGTTTCTGTGTTTATGTAAATCGTCATTTCTTATTTCCATACAGTTTTTATGCTTGTTCTTCTGTGGTCCTAAAACTTTTAGAGTATTTTCTTTCCTTCTTTACTAAATTAATTTGTTCCCTTTTTTTATCCAATGTTAGTCATTCAGATCCATACAGTGCTTCCGGTTTAATTCCTGTTTCGTAATGTGTAATTTTTGCCTGGAACGATACTGATCTTTTAATATATCGACTTTGGGTGAGTTTGTACGCTCTTTCCATTTCCCTTGATCTTCCTTTACTTGTGGTACAATCCAGTCCATTTGATTGTATCCATTCTCCCAAACACTTAAACTCCTCTAATCTTTAATGTGTTTGTAGATATTTCTCTCCGTTGTTTTTTTTGTTCAATGTATTCCGTTTTCTCATACGATATTTAAAAACCGGATTTGGCTGCATTTCTGTGAATTTCTGTCATTAGTTTTGTATTTGTTTGCTCCTTAGAAATTATTGTTATATCGTCAGGAAAAGCGGGACATTTCACTTCAAATCTTCCCCTTCCTTGTCCTAAATGAATTCCTTCAAATTTTTTCTCTTTCAATTCTGTTTCCCATTCTTTCACTACTTTGTCTAAGTCTAAGACCAGACTGAAGAGAAATGGTGAGAGTCCCTCACCTTGTCTAACTCCTGTGTTAATCCTGAAAGCTCCAGAAACTTCAAGAAATTTAATTTGTTGTCTGTCAGCGGATGTTCAACTAACTTTCTGGTGGTTTTATCGACACCTACATCTTCCAGTATCAGAAATACCGTTTGTCTGTCTAGAGGAAACATAAGCGTTTTTGAACGAATGTGACGACTGTGTTAAGGTTTCTTATTGTTCTGATCCTGATATTTGTTTTCAGGTTAAAGATTTGCTCTGGACACGATCTACTTTATCTGAACCCGACTTGGTACTCACCAACAGATACAAATAAGTAAATTCAAGAGCCACTTTGATCGCTCGGATTAACAATAGGTGTAGCCCTTATTAGAGAATGCAATGTGCGACCACAGAAGAGCTACATATAGACATCAAAAGACGTCTTTATTTGCCTTCGGTTTAGGGTTTGTTTCGGTTGTAAATCTGTACTCAATACAAATTGGAGAAAAGTGCGAAAGCTTTTTGTTGTAATTTGTCTATGCTTCCAGCTCCTAAAATATTAACTACTAGCTGAAAACCCGGCGTTGCCCAGGTATTTATTTATTTATTCCTGCCATTATTCAGGTACATATTCATTTGTATCAGGGCTGAATGTCTGTAAAATATCTAGGTAATACAATTAGTAGTAAAGAAGTAATAGATTGAAACTTGGTGTGTGATGGGGCGGTTTCCATGAACGTTATTGTTTATATGTTCGTATCTCATGAACTACGTGTCGTACTGTGATACAATTTAGAAGATATACTCAATTATATGCGTGTATACTGTCTAAAATTTCCTGCGGCTTCAGTTTTGTAGTGTACAAATTTTAAATCTAATGTCACACCGAATGCCGTAGTTTTACTCCATAAACAGCGGAAAAGCAGTAAGCGAGGAACTTTTTTCCTTTCATAATTTGACTATGGTTGCCAGCGAGAAAAAGTTTAATAAAGGTTTGAAATTATGTTTAAAGTTTGTTGGAAGTCGGTAAGTACTCTGTTTCTCGTATAGCGTTTATAAAGTCTCGCCACATTATGTGGCATTTTTTTGCGACTCATATTTTTTTATGACGTCATATCTTCTGAATCAAGTGTCGTATGTGATTCTTAACCCTGCAGCAATTCTTACCTCACGGTAAGGAATATGTGTACCAAATTTGGTTGAAATCGGTCCAATGGTTTAGGAGAAAATGAGCAGCATTGTCGCTAAATCCAGATGCTTTCGCGAATCTCAATTTTTATGACGTCATATCTCGTGAACTATGTATCATATGTGATTCTCACACTTACAGCGACCGTCCTGACTGATTGAAGCTTACGTGTACAAAATTTCATAAAGATTGGAACAAAACTGTAAATTTTTATGCAACACGTACACACAAACATACAAACACTCTGCTTTATATATAAAGATGGCACCTAAGCTCTTGCTTCGAAACGCGCCGTTCCTCCCTATCGGAGGTTCGAGTCCTCCCTCGGGCATATTTGTGTATTGTCATTAGGGTAGTTTAAGTAGTTCGTAAGTCTAGGGCCTGTAACCACAGTAGTTAATTTGTTTATTGTATTGGTGTGGTGTCTGTTCTTTCGACCGAAAGAACAGACACCACACCAATACAATAAGTATTAAACGCGACGACGGCGTTAGCTTCAGGTATTTCACCGCAGATGCGGTCATACGTCCGACCTCGCACGGGAATCCGTAATGGCGAGTGTAAGAGGGCATGGACGATAGGGGCGCTACAAACATAGCGAGCGACTTGTGGCAGTTTGAGACGGACGGGAGGCGAGCACGGGTGGCCAAGTGGTTGAGGCGAACGCTGGCCCGAAGCGGGAGACCCGGGTTCGATTCTCGGTCCGGCTCCCATTTTCACTAGTCGCCATAGCTTAATATCAGTGCCCAAATGCGGCCACTGTCAATCCTTTCTTTCATATCCTTCTTCAAAAAAGGAATGTTCAAATGTTTGTAAATCTATCGGACCAAACTGCGTGGTTATCAGTCCGTAGCTTATCAACTACTTAAACCTAGGTAAACTAACCTAAGGACAAACACACACACCCATGCCCCAGGAAGGACTCGAACCTCCACGGCGAGCAACCGCGCGCTCCGCAGCGAGACGCTTTAGACCGCTCGGCTACTCCACCGCGGCTATCCTTCTTCCTTCCATTCCTTTAACAATTTGCACATGGTAGCTAAGTTGTCCCGAAAGGTGCATGCCGGCCGCGGTGGCCGAGGAGACTGAGGCGCTCCAGTCACGGTCTGCACGGCCACTACGGTCGGGGGTTCGAATCCCCCTCGGGCATGGATATTTGTGCCGTCCTAGTTCGTAAGTAGTTCATAAGTAGTTTGTAAGTTTAGGGACTGATGACCCCGTAGTTGAGTCCCATAGACTATACAAATATTTGAACATTTTTTTGAAAGGTGCATATAAGATGAACATTAACAAGAGCAAAACTAGGGTAATGGAGTGCAGTCTTAGAAAATCAGGTGATGCTGAAGGAATTAGATTGGGAAACGAAGCAATAAAGGAGGCAGATGAGTTTTGTTACTTGAGCAGTAAAATAACAAATGATGGTCGCAGTACAGAGGATATAAAATGCAGAATGGCAATGGGTAGAAAAGCGTTCTTGAAAAAGATAAATTTGTTAACATCGAATATTGATTTAAGCCTAAGGAAGTCCTTTCTGAAGGGATTTGTATGGAGTGTTGCCTTGTATGGGAGTGAGACATGGACGATAAACAGTGCGGACAGGAAGAGGATTGAGGCTTTTGAAATATGGTGCTACAGAAGAATGCTGAAGATTAGGTGGGTGGATCGCGTAACTAATGAGGAGGTACTGTACGGAATTGGGGAGAAAAGAAATTTCTGGCGTACCTTGACTAAAAGAAGGGATAGATTGGTAGGGCACATTCGTAGACATCAAAGGAATTGTGAATTTAGCGGTGTGAGGGAAGTGTGTGGGGTAAAAACCGCAGAGGAAGACCAAGAGATGGATACAGTAAGCAGATTCAGACAGATGTAGGTTGCCGTTCTTATGTGGAGATGAAGAGGCTTGCTCAGGATAGGGTATTGTGGAGAGCTGCATCAAACCAGTCTCCTGACTGACCACCACCACCACAACGAGAACAACAACATGGGAGTGCAATGAAGTCAGAAAATGAAGAGACTACCCGAGAACAGAGAAGTGTGGATGAGAAGAATTGTTACCAACCATTCTTCGGATTGAGAACGAGAGAAAGGGTTCAGCTGATCGGCATCAAATTTCACAGACGTGTTTGACGTTCGCCAGCAGTCAGAACCTGTTCAAATGTTCAAAGGTCTGTAAATCTATCGGACCAAACTGCGTGGTCATCAGTCCGTAGCTTACAAACTACTGAAAAGTAGGTAAACTAACCTAAGGACAAACAAACACACCCATGCCCCAGGGAGGAATAGAACCTCCACGGCGAGCAATCGCGCGCTCCGCAGCGAGGTGCTTTAGACTACTCGGCTACTCCACCGCGGCTATCGTTCTTCCTTTCATTCCTTTAACAATTTGCACACAGTAGTTAAGTCCCATACATTTACGAACACTTGAACATTTGATTGCTCCTGAAACAGTTTGTATTTGTGGTTGGTCGGGAAGAGACCACTGTGCGGAAGATAACGTTAGTTGCGATACTGTAGAACTCGGTGCGCAAGTACCGTTGGGGGTAAGAGCACACGGCTATTGTGCTCGTGAATAGTGTCCGAGCGCAGAGAAAAGGACGGAGAACACACGTCGTGCGTAAATAAAGCGACAAGGGTTGGGCAGGAGGGTGGCCAGTCTGGTGGGGGGTGGCCAACCCCCTCGCAAGGGGCCAAAAATAAAAGCGGGCGCCATTGCCGCCCGCGCAGAGGGAAGGGTGGTTTCTCTGCAGCGAGGCTGGAAAGAAAGCCCCGAGCTGCAACAAAAAAGAAGGAAAAAAAGCAGGGGAAGGTGCTAAACAAAGGGGTGACCCTCACGTGAGATGGGCGCGCGGGTCACGCGCCGGCGGGGGTGGCTAGCGGGGGTGGGCTTATCCCGCCCGGCGGGGTATTACAGAGGCAGATAAGGGCCGAGGCGGGGACAATTCGAGAATGACGCCATAACAGTATTTCAGACTTTAATTATCGTAGCAATGTTTGTATTGCGAATCCTCTAGAGCCTCATCCACCCTCTCTCTCTCCCTGTCCTTCTCTCTCCCTGCGCCACTGTGCGAAGGGGGTGAGACGCCCAGGGTGAATCCTGCGGCCTTATCAAGTCGTTAGGGGTGGCCCGCGCGTACGCATCTGTGTGGGTGGTCGGGAGGGTGCTGCGTTCGGCGGAAAGGGGTTTGATATGCGTGTAAGGCGCAGCAATGGATCAGAAGCCTCCGCCGATGTGGGGCGCTTTAATACAGGGGAAGGGGTGCGAGACGCGAGCGCCGCGGCGCGGTGAGTTAGCGAACTACCCCCGTTAGTAATCAGCCGTGATGAAGGCCCGGGGAAGTTTACGGGCGGTAACTCGTCCTAGATGGGGGAAGCAATTAGTGTAATAGCCGCGCGGGCGAGAACGCGTTTCCTATTCTAACGGTGACGCGTGCTCATTAACAGGGCGTAACAGCCGCAGACAGCACCTGGGAACCTGCTGTTTGGTGTGTTACTCTGCCACTCATAAAATTATATTAGAGAATTGATAAAACTCTTCTGGATATTGGACCGCATCGTCAATATATCAAATATTTCACCGACGTTTCGGCCACTATTGCAAGCGGCCATCTTCTGGGTGTTACGTTTGTAATAGTGGCCGAAACGTCGGTGAAATATTTGATATATTGAAGATGCGGTCCAATATCCAGAATAGTTTTATCAACAATGACAACGGTCGCGGAAGCCTTCGTTTACATTATATTTATTTTACTAACTTCTAGCTTATGATTACCCGCTTCCCTGAGCTCCAGTTTTATATCAGTAGTTTTATAAATGTAATATTGAAGGGGGAAAAACTACAGTGAGAGACTTTGTGTTTAATTTTTTTTATTCTTTTTATTATTACTTTTCTTTATACTTGCACACATATCTTACATGCAAAATATTTACATTAAATTACATTCTTCTAAACTATATTTGATATTTGGTTGTGTGGCACATACACAAGTAATTATATTTTGTGCCACTCCCACACGTGAAAATGCTTTAGGATGGTCATTAATTTACTGACTGGAACACCGCTAATTATTTATTTGACTGATGACCCCGTAGTTAAGTCCCATAAGCTATACAAAAATTATTTATTTCATCACTAACATAATGAAGTATATCCCTCATTCTACGTGACTGATTTTTCAGGTGGGTTTGACGGAGGACATCGAAAGAGTCCAAAGAAGGGCAGCTCGTTTCGTATTGTCACGATACAGGGGAGACAGCGTTACGGAAATGATACAGGATGTGGGATGGGAATCATTACAACAACGGCGCTTATCTCTGCGGCGTGGGCTACTTATGAAACTCCATTTGCCAACATTCTCCTCCGAATGCGAAAGTATATTGTTGACTCCCAATTACATATGTATAAAAGATCACCAGAATAAAATCCGAAAAATCAGCGCTCGAACTGAGAGATTCAGATGTTTCTTCCCGCGAGCTATTCGAGAATGGAATGGGAGATACAATAGTATAACGGTGGTTCGATGAACCCTCTGCCAGGCACTTAAATGTGATTTGCAGAGTATCCCATGTAGATGTAGATGTAAACTTGTACCCCGTTTTGTAGCGTATTACACCACAATTGTGAGAATGAAAAAACAAAGAATCGGCATCTGTTAGTTATTTGGTGTGCTATGTAACAAACATCTAAATTTGATCTTTCCTGCACTACGGCGTTTTCTACGTATTTCTAGACATAATGTAATGAGGATAAGCCTACACCAAAATCAGAACGGAAACTACATACATTCGATTTTCCTTGTAAAGAACTGTTCTGTAAATATATTCAAAGAATTCACATGGAGGGAATTTTGGAACTGGCAATGCAATTTTATCACTTGAGGAGCATATACTTATATATGCCTTCGAACTTTCCGTCACAGACATACATTAACGTATGTCTACAGTCTGTGTATTGCAGTGAGCTCAAAGAAAATATGGAGGTGGTACTATGTATTATGAAACCGTGACGTCGACGTATATTTGTCTGTCTAATCCAGTTGTCAGTATTTTGATCCTAAGCACTACAGTTGTCTTTCCGGTGTTTATATTGAGATCATTGGTGTGTTGCCAGTGTAGTTAATGCTCAGTTAATGTATGTCTGTGTTGCCCAGTGTTTTATCTTTGACTCTTTTTTCTCTTTGAGCATCTGTTGATCGCCCTATTGCTCCATACTTTAGGGTTTTTTGTTCGCCACACTCACCCACCGCCACACACCGCGACCAAAACACCATAGTGCACACCGCGAACCTAAAGGCTACTCTTATGCATAACCGCCACTGGTCTTCAGTGAATAATTTTGCCTACCAAGTGAAATATACGGACACACGTCCTACGTTCCATTTTTATATATGTATATTGATTTAGCTCCATTTTTTTCAAAAACAATAAAAGCGTCTAGAGCGCTAAAATTTTACGTCGTTTCGGCATCTGACATGATTCGATTCGATTAGTTTTTTGTTCCGTAGATCCATGTTGAGGTGATCCTCGTGGATGTGGAACATGTCAAAAAACAAAATTTACAAGCTTAATAGTACATAATACTAATAATATAAATACCCATACATACTTCGTTTTGAGCTGATATTACTATAATACTGATGTATGATTACCGATACTTGCATCATTTTGTACAATTTAGAAATTCAGTAATGGAGTAGAAGCAGTTGGCCACTAGAAAATCTTTTAGGCTCCTCTTAAACTGATCTTTATTGGCGATTTCGTCGAGTACTCGGAACCTGTCTGGGGTTCTTATGAGCTCAAAGGTGTTATTACTAGGCAGAGCCCTTCTGAGATCCGCAGCCACGTCGTCATAAATGATGTGTTCTGGCGTGCCTATCTCGCCACCACAGGCACAAGCTGGCGTAGCCTGTCTCCTAAACCGATATAGATATATCGGATAGGGTCCATGCCCGGTGAGGAAGTGCAGCATCCCCCTAGATGGTTTGAAATGTTTCATACCCAATCTTTCCTGGATATCTGGAAGGAAAGCGTGAGTTCTCCTGCCAGATTCCTCTTCGTCCCAAGATTGCTGCCAAAGTTGGAGCCCTTTCTGTCTGATCTCTGTTTAACTTAGAATTGGTTCCCCCATAATTTTTTTCTACGTCCCCTCCGTTCCCTTTCTTGGCCCAAGTACCAAGCTCCCTGCTCCCTTACCTTGATTCAAGAGGGCACAGATTTTTTTTTTATTACTAAAGCCCTGTTTATTTTATGGTACGACCCAGCGAACAAGACTTTGAAACCCGCCCTGGGGGTTGCGACCCACAGGTTGGAAAACAGTGGTCTAAGGGTATCGACATCGGCGGAGTGGCACTTAAGCGGCCTTACTTGTGAGCCACGACCAAGTGTGAGCGGATACAGCCAGTTTAATTTATACGGCAGAGAGGAAGCGTAGGGGGTTATTTCGGCGACGGGGCGCACGCCAAGTGGGAGCTGTGACAGCGGCGATCGCAAGGAGGGTGCAGAAGTGGCTCCCAGAGGCCGATAAGGGGCTGTTTACGCGACGCCGCTGCCGACTGGCGGGGTGCTGGGGCGAGCCCACCCCACCCCACCCCGCAATCTCGAGGCGACCCTTTAAGGCTGTCCGGCATTCGCGTCTGCGACGAGGCTGTAAATTCGGCGACAAATCTCTGCGGAGGGACGGCTCGCAAAGAGGGCACTTAGACGGGGCGAAGGGGGAGGGGGTGGAGCGACAAATTGGTCTGCAGGCCCGAGAGGGTTGCGGGGCGTCAGCGATCGACGCCGAGATTCCGGAGATAGGGCGTCGGCACGTCACCGCAAAGTAACTGGCTTCGTCCGCCGCCGCAGCTGTGTAAAGAGCTTGTCCCCAGTCCGGTACGAGATGCGTCGCTTGATGAAACTGTGACTTCGTTATATACGAGGGTATTTCAATTATTATCCGCAAAGTAGTTATAAACTTTTCTTGTAATAACATACGAAACTTACAAGAACATGTGTATCTTGAAGTTTTCCCGGCGCATTGATTCATCCATCATATTTCGGGCTTGCAGCCGGATCATGTTGACTTCTTCCCAACGATATTTCGGCTGACAAACGTGCAGCCATCTTCAGGTGAGCACGAGACTGAAGATTACCGGTGTGCGTCTTTCTATATATACCGAAGATTGGCTCGGCGCCGCCTGTCGACTTTGGCGCGCTCTGCGGTAGAAGCGGGCCGCGTCTGCGCAATGGTGTACTTACATTCGCGCCATCTGTCGGAATGCGCTTTCGTGCTTCTTAAGCGCGGTGGTCGAAGGAAATCACTTTTTGTCAGAGGTTACACTAGATGTAGACCTATGTCTCTGCGAAGAATTAAAGAAATAAGAGGGTCCCATGCTTTATCCATTTGAAATCCGCCATCCCGATTAATCAGGTCTTCTGTCAACCGTATTTCCACGGACTCCTTAATAATCGAATCCTAAAAGGATCTTGTCGCTGCCAAAATTTTTGTTGCAGAATAATCCATGGAGTGTCTCGTGGAAATACAGTGTTCTGCTATGGCTGATTTGTTGGGCTGCAGTAGACGTGTGTGGCGCTCATGCTCCACGCATCTTCCTCGTACTTTGCGAGTAGTCTAGCCAATGTAGGACTGACCACATTGACAAGGGATCTTGTAAACTCCCGCCTTCCTCAATCCCGAATCATCCTTCGCAGAGCCAAGCAAAGCCGAGATCTTCGCAGGTGGTCGGAATATCACTTTCACACAATGCTTTTTTAGAAATGAAATGTTGAAATGTTTGTAAATCTATCGGACCAAACTGCGTGGTCATTAGTCCGTAGCCTACAAACTACTTCAACCGAGGCAAACTAACCTAAGGACAAACACACACACCCATGCCCCAGGGAGGACTCTAACCTCCACGGCGAGCAACCGCGCACTCCGAAGCGAGACGCCTTAGACCGCTCGGCTACTCCACCGCGGCATGCTTTTTTAGAATTCTTTCTATTTTAGAAGAGAGGTTGCCCACACACGGAAGGAACGCCCTGGACCTGATTACCTCTTTATCTTCTTCTTTTTGTTGTCGTTTAGATTTCTTCCTCGTTAGAGCTGTGCGGATCTGGCATGAAGAATATCCATTTTCCCTGGAGACAGACTGCAAATGCTCCATCTCTTTAGGAAGGCTGTCCTTATCAGATACCACATGTGCCCGGTGCACACCTGTGGTTTCTGCAGGGTGGTGGCAGCTTGTCGCCTGCAGATACAGATCTGTGTGCGTGGGCTTCCGGTAGTCGGAGTGACCCATAGACCCATCAGTTCTTCGAGTGACAAGGGCATCCAGAAACGGCAGACATCTGTCTTTTTCGACCTCCAGGGCAAACTGAATGTTCTTGTGGATAGAATTCAGGTGTTTCAAGAATCCTGCGAGCTTTTCTTCTCCATGGGGCCAAACTATAAATGTGTCGACTACATAACACCAAAAAACTGTCGGTTTAAATTCTGCTGACTCGAGTGCCTTCTCCTCAAATTCCTCCATAAAAAAGTTTGCCACCAGAGAGGACAAAGGACGTCCCATGGCAACACCGTCAATTTGTTGAAAGTATTCATTATTAAGAACAAGAACATCATTTTTCGACGTAGTCTCCTTGCTTTTCATTGCACTTCGTCCATCGCTCTACAAGCTTCCTTATGCCCTCATAAAAGAAGGTTTTCGGTTGAGCTGCGAGCCAGGAATGCACCGCTTCCTTCACTGCTTCGTCAGAGTCCAATCGACGGCCCCTTAATGCCTGTTTGAGTGGACCAAACAAGCGATAGTCAGAAGGGGCAAGATCGGGACTATATGGAGGATGATCCAGTACTTCGAAATTGAGTTCCTGGAGCGTTTCAGCAGTATGCGGACGGGCATTGTCGTGCAACAACACAACACCTTCTGACAGCAATCCTCGGCGTTTGCTTCTAATTGCAGACTTTAGCCTGTCAGTAAGCATCTCACTGTAACGTACACTGTTTATTGTTGTGCCCCTTCCACCATAATGTTCCAGTACAGGACCTCGTGCATCCCAAAAAAAAACCGTAAGCATCAGTTTTCCTGCGGAGGGTTGGGTCTTGAACTTTTTCTTGCACGGCGAATTTGGATGTTTCCATTCCATACTCTGCCGTTTACTCTCCGGCTCGTAATTATGGATCCATGTTTCGTCACCAGTAATGATTCTGTCTAAGAAGTTGTCCCCTTCGTTACCATAGCGATCCAAATGTTTTTTTGCAGATGTCGAGGCGCGTTTGCTTATGCAACTGTGTGAGCTGTTTTGGGACCCATCTAACACAAACTTTACGAAACCCAAGTCTGTTGTGAACAATTTCGTAGGCAGTACCGTGACTAATTTGAAGACGATGAGCCACTTCATGAATAGTTAATCGTCTGTCTAAGAGAATCATTTCACGTGATCGCTCAATGGTTTCTTCATTTGTGGCGGTAAACGGTCGTCCGTCTCCTTCGTCGTGCTTAACACTCGTACGAAAATTTCGGAATTTTTCAGTCCACTCCACTCGTACACACTTCGTTTTGATAAAACACTGCTCCCGTACTGTACTGAATGGCTTCTATGAATTTCGGCCCCTGATACACTTTCCGCCCACAAAAAAACGTATCACTGAATGTTGTTCTTCTTTGGTGCAAATAGACAGCGGAGCAGCCATGATTAACAGCACGGCAGCGACAGCGAAACTAACGTAGCAGCTTGAAAATTGCAAAGATATAACAAAAAATAAACAAAGCATGCGTACCAACGTAAAACGACAATACTACCAACAGAAACAAAAATATAAATTGCGGATAATAATTGACTCACCCTCGTACATACCATGGATGAAGGAGGTATGAAATTTTCCGTACCGTAAATGAGAAGGGATATCCCGTATCACAACACCCTGCCCCCCACACCAATGATTTTTGGTATTTAGCGAATAACCCATCAAAAACTGAACACAGATCGGGCCCGAAAACAAGAAAGAAGTGCACGGAACTGTACCAAAAAATGTCTGCACCACAGTATTGGTCGTAAAATCATAATGATGTCTAATAACTATATACTGTTGCGGTGAGAACTGCCATGGTCAAGCTACGTCTAGAATGATCCAAGTGCATATTTCATTGATAGCAACTGTCTTTCATCTGCCATTAATCTTCTACTGTTGCAAAACAGGTACAATAAATTATGTTTGACAGTTGTAATAGTTCTTCTGTTGTAATATCTGACTTGAACAGATTATAATATAGAGCAAACTCGGCTAATTTCGCAGTACCACATAAATCCTTTCACTGCGAAATTGTACGAGCTGCCGTTAAGTACAAACACTGTGCCACATATGGCAGCACCTATCAGCTGTGTGTGGTCGAGAAAACAGCTACCGGAGCGCATTCTTGTGTGGCTGTGGTGGAACTTTTTACAGTGCAGTTGAAAATATTTTCAGGGTAGCACGTGTTCGGTGACAGCTGTCTGGTTTTCTACCGATACTGCCGATATAACCTGAACTGTAAGTATAAGACTTTTATTGATGGATTCTTTACAGACCTCTGTTTAATTTAAAGTCTTGTTCACCATTTTGACACTAATAGTTCGCTGATATTTCACTTTTGCCGGTAGTGACCTTTTTAATGATTTGGTTAGTTGCAATAGGCATGAAGACGTCTGAAGAAAGGAAAGCAGACAGAAAAAATTCGAAATCAGAGGGGTATGTTCCAGCAGAGAGGCAGCAAGGAAAAGTGAGCACATCAAAAGCTAGAATGGGGAAACAGCAATCATGCGAACACGTAGCTCCTTCAACAAGACGATGTATGCCTGTACGGAGAAGATTAATAAGAAATATAGCAAAGGATGATAACATTTGTTCCTCATGTGGTGGAAATTACAAAGAAGATAATGATGGCCAAGAGTGGATATGTTGTTTTAAGTGCTAGTGCTCGTTTCATCTGTCTTGCGAAAGAATGAAGGTGTACGGTGCTCAGTTCACATGCCGTTTATGCACTGAGGCTGATTCTGATTAACTTGAATCAGATTTCCGATTTTAATGTTCAAATGTTTGTAAATCTATCGGATCAAACTGCGTGGACATCAGTCCGTAGCTTACAAACTACTTAAACTAAGGTAAACTAACCTAAGGACAAACACACACACACCCATGCCCCAGGGAGGACTCGAACCTCCACAGCGAGCAACCGCGCGCTCCGCAGCGAGACGCTTTAGACCGCTCGGCTACTCCAACGCGGCTCAATTACATTTTCGAATTTAAGATTTTCTTTGTTTTGTTATTCATTTTTATGTTAAAGTATGTAATTAATTTATAATATTATCTTTGATTACATTACTTATAATAATTTAGTAATAGTAAATACAGTAAGTGTTAAGTGCATGATGTGTTTGGTTACATTAAATCATGTTCTGATGACACAAGAGTATTTTTTTACAATTCCAGCTGCTACTGCGAAATTACCCGAGTAGTGGTGCGAAATTACCAGAGTTCTTATTATTCCAGGTAAATTAGCTCGATTTTAAGAAAGCTTTTTTATATCTGAAATTTAACTTTCAATATTTAACATTTATACTAACGAATTATACTACTTTTACTTACCATTTCATACAAAAATTCCGTTTGTAATATATTTCTTTTAAACACTAGAGGGGAAAAAAACTTTAAAACTGCGAAATTAGCCAACTTTGTCCTATAATAAGCTGTTACAGTTCTTCTGTTATGGTCACAAATGTTTACAGTTTATATTCGGAAGGCTTTTCACTACTGCCAAGAGTAATTTATTTTACTTATTTTAGAACAACAGAAGATTATCGACAGTTTTAAAACAGTTGATACAGATGACATACAAACGCCGAAAATCTAGCCGAAATAGTCTGTCGTGAATAAATAACACTGAAATTTAAGCAGTAAATATGCACCACCTTAACAATTTTACAAATCATATTGAAATGTAATAAGGCAGTATGGTGGAGATTAAAACAGGTTCGACGCGGTGGAGTAGCCGAGCGGTCTAAAGCGTCTCGCTGCGGAGCGCGCGGTTGCTCGCCGTGGAGGTTCTAGTCCTCCCTGGGGCATGGGTGTGTGTGTGTTGTCCTTAGGTTAGTTTACCTAGGTTTAAGTAGTTTGTAAGCTACGGACTGATGACCACGCAGTTCGGTCCGATAGTATTACAAACATTTCAACATTCAATTCAAATTCAAATAAAACAGGTTCAAAGGTACCAGAATCTAGTAACGTTAGAAAATGACAGAGTAGATTTCCACATTTCACCCACTTTACTCAGTTTATTCATAGAAGTGGCTGTACAGAATTTAAAAACAATGAAGGTGATTTGGAATAATTTTCAATCATGTACTGATGCTTAAGATTCATCCACTTAATAGGCGTACTTGATTATATACTTCCAACCTGCACAAACTGTGATGATTAACAGTCTGGTGAGTTATGATGTAACAGTGATCATGTTGGTTAATTCAAATGAAATATTTTGTTTTGCTAAGGTCATAAAAGTGTTTTTAGTTTCATTGACGACCGGATTCGACATACATAGGTTCCGTTTGCCATTCACTGGTGCCAAAAACGGCAGACGCAATGTAAATGGTTGTGTTGAAACTTTAGATACCTGTCACATACCTCTTCAAATACTTACGTTTTATCTGTTTGACTTCTTACTGGAATGTAGGATAAAAAATTCTTGTACGAATCTATAAAATCACTTCATATGCTAAATCTAGACGAGACAGACAAGGTAGGACATGTCTAGCAAAAATTGCCTTCAATAAGAAACGTAAACTTCTCATATACAACAAAATGACCATCGCTTTCAGTAAGAAGTTGTCGAAGACTTTCGTATCGAGTCTAATGTTGTATAGAAGTGAATCTTGGACTATGGGGAAGCCGGAACTTCTGAAGATAGACGCATTCGTGCTGTGGCGTTACCGTAGAACGTTGAAGAGAAGCTGGATAGATATAGTGACAAACGAACAGATTTTGCAAAGATCTGGTGAGGGGTTGTCTTTGAGATGGACTATGCGGAAAAGGCACAATACCTGAATTGGTAATGTCTTGAGGCATTTAGATTAGATTAGATTAGATTTTTGTTCCCATGTTGAGGAAATCCTCATGGATGTGGAACATGTCAAGAAACGAAATTTACAAGCTGAATAATAGATAATACTAATAATATAAATACATGCTTTTTTTAAGTTTTTAAATTTAAAAAAAAAAATTTATAGGTGATAATATAATAATACTAATATAGTATGAGTACCGATACATGTAACATTTGGTACAATTTAGAAATTCACTAATGGAGTAGAAGGAGTTGGACACTAGAAAGTCTTTTAGGCTCCTCTTAAACTGATCTTTATTTGTAGCTAAGTTTTTTATACTTGATGGTAAATTATTGAAAATGTGTGTTCCTGAGTAGTGTACCCCTTTTTGAACTAAAGTAAGTGCTTTTAAGTCCTTGTGTAGATCATTTTTATTCCTAGTACTGTATGTACGAACTGAGCTGTTTGTTGGGAAAAGGGATATATTATTTATGACAAATTTCATTAAGGATTAAATATACTGAGAGGCAGTAGTTAATATAACCAGTTTTCTGAAGAGGCTTCTACAGGACGTCCGTGAATTTAATCCACAAATAATACATATTACACGCTTTTCGACTCTGAAAACTTTGACTGACTTGACTTTTGACTTATACCATATCACATTATGGAATGAAAGTAAGCAGAGTATGCAAGATTTCTTATTTTTATGTCTCCTATGGCTGATAACAGTCGTTTTGAAAATACAGATTTGTTGAATCGTTTCTGCAGTTCTGTGGTGTGCTCCTCCCAACTGAATTTATTATCAAGCTGTAATCCTAGCAATTGAATACTGTTAACCTCTTCTATCTGCTCTTTTTCGTGCTTAATGCATATGCTGTCAGGAAATTTCTTACATGTTCTGAACTGCATGTAGTGAGTCTTTTGAAAGTTTAATGATAATGAGTTGGCTTTAAACCATTTATTAATGTTCATGAAAATATCATTAGCAGACCTTTCTATAACTATGCTCGACTTGCTATTTATTGCAATACTTGTATCATCTGCAAACAAAACTAACTCTACTTCTGGTAATGTAACTGATGAGAGATCATTAATGTACACAAGAAAAAGCAATGGCCCTAAGATGACACCACAAGTAATTTATTCCCAATCCGATGATGACTGTTGGCTTAATTCACTAGTCACTTGCACTGACACCCTTTGTTTCCTGTTACTGAGGTACGACTTGAACCAGTTTGCAGCATTTCCCGTGACACCATAGAATTCTAATTTACTTAAAAGGATGTTATGGTTCACACTATCAAATGCCTTTGACAAATCACAGAAAAATGAAGGATTGCTGAAAATCATCTTGAAGGGATCGGTGGAGGCAATGAACTGTAACAGCTCCAGGGACTTTAAACAAATGGCAAGCAACAGGACCCTATGGAGAAATGCGGCAAACCAACCTACAAGTTGATAATCAAAGAAGAAGAAAATATATGAAGAGCACAAAGCCAAAAATGATGATAGTCACTTTTTAGTCACTTTTCAGGGCGACGAATTTTCTGCTCTAGTCTGTCGTGTATCATAACGTTCACCGTTTAATTATCACAATAACATTTAAAGATAAATCTGAAGCATTGAATTAAAATTTGTGATGCGACCGGGAAGCGAACCCGGGCCCCCATGCTTACTAGGCAGACATCTTACCGCTAGATCACAACATCACTAGCAGCTAAGGCGCCTCGGAATAGCCTATACACGATTTCATTCACATTACAACCTTTTAATTCAGCTTCTTTGTTCCATCGAATATTGCCACTACTGCCAAGGCTCTCCAAGCAGCGGAAATCGTGTTTAGGGTATTCCGAGGCACTTTAGCTGCAAGTGATGTGGTGGTCTATCCGGGCGCCGTGGCTCAGCGCGCCCGGTCAGAAGTCTCAACGCCCTCTGTAATAAAAAAAAAAAAAAAAAAAAAAAAAAAAAAGCTGAGCCGAACACACACCGGAGAACGAAGAAAAACGATCAGCGTCCGCAACGAAGAGAACTACCTATAGAAAAAAAAAAAAAATGCGGTAAGACGTCTGCCTAGTAAGCATGGAGGCCCGGGTTCGACTCCCGGTCACATCAAAAATTTTAATTCAATGCTTCAGATTTATCTTTAAATGTCTTTGACATATTCGAGACGAAATACCGTCTCATGGATTATATATTTCTATTTATATCACAATAACTTTTTTATTGTTCTATATCTATTTGTTTAGGTAATAAATGTAATATAATAAACACATTTTCAATTTTATGGTACTTTATTAATTAAAAACTTAAAAAGGTACACAAAAAACGTGATATAAGTGATGGTAGTCATAATCAACTTTGTAAAAATGATGAAAGTCCGCTATCTTTCTGTGCCATCAGTGGATGGCACTCTAACCTGTAAACAGATTCTGTTTACTGTTTATTTTATAAGATTTATTATATTTTAACACATTAGAGCCATATAGATTTTATTTTCATACTGTTACTTACAACTTTAGGTTTTTTTCAATGAGGAAGTTCTTCAAAGTGCTTTTGAGCAATGACACTTTGCTTAACTTCTCCTGAGCTCCTACAATGTTTCTGGTCACACTTTCCTCTCTTGTCTGTTGGGGGTTCACCTGTTTCTTTCAGACTTGTTTGAATAGTTGAACCCTTCTCCCAGTTACACAAATGGCAGAAATGCTACATAACACACAAGTATGTCAAAAAAATTATCACCATTCTTTATTCATATTTTGTAGGTGTAGCTCTTATCATTAAAACGTGATTCATTTTCAGGCTTTCTTGGTCTGCGATTTTTGACGTCATAAACATTGATAAGCCCAGCCAAGTACGTGGACTGAGCATCAGTAGATTCTAAACTATTAAAATGAGAAATTAATCTTTTTCTTGCACCATCACAAACTCTATCAAAACACTGTAGTCTTTTAAATCTGCAATCGGGCTCAGTTTCGTGAGTACACACTTTATGTTTTTCCATTACATGTCGTACCCTTCCATGGGATTTTCTCTTCTTTGTGCTACGTTTACTGACGTTTTCACAATCTTCATCCACACGTGTCTCGCTTAATTCACTCATTTTCACAGAAACTGATAGTTGAGAATCTATAAAGTACATGAATGTTATGTATAATCTACCTGGATCATAACTGACTCCCAACAGCAGTTTTCGTTAATTATTGATATAAATATTACATCAAGCACTCTAAACGTTTTTGTGAAAAAACTGCAATCCTATGCGGTAAAAGTCATAAAATCCTAGATTTTTACAAGAAACGAAAGTATTGTTTCAGCCATAGTAAAGATGCTTGTGGCTACCTATGACGCCAGACAGAGTCCTAGGGCTACGCAGGAGGACCTGGTATCGAATCTCACCTGAGCAAAAATTTTCAACTTTCGTCATCGAGTTAATTGTCTATTCCCACTGGCAGTTGGCGTTTTAACGCTTAACAGGAATCGTTATTTTGATTAACATAACTGGAATCGCGGGTTCATATGGACCATTGAATAAAAAAATCCGCGTAATTTCTATAAAACGAATAATTAACATGTGAATGCACAATGAGTGTATTGAAGCAAGTTTTATTTGAAATACAAATCAAATTGTATTGAGCAAAAAATTTACATTGTGCAATTTTTTTTAACTTTTAAGTCGTAGGTCTCAAGTTCATGGAAAATTTGTAATACCTTACTGTGGAAAGCTATATGATCAAAAAATAGCTTGGATTAAAAAAAATAAAAAAACCTACATATACTATGGGGTATCTCATAACTTTCCTTTAACATAAGTAGGGACTTTTCATGCCACCAACCAGAAACAAAAATACTGACAATGATACATAAAAGTGTCCAAATGTTATCTGTATATCAGCACCTGAACTAAGAATGGCACTTGTCACACAACGCTTTTATTCTGCATTTCGTTTACAGATGTACTTAAAGTCAAGTGTCATGACGATGTGTCAACTTACAGCAAATGAATCGCCGCGTTAACATCACTTTTCTAGACTGTATGATATATTGTGATGATTAAAACATTTATTTGTGTTTTAGACTGCCAGTGAGAAACTGTATTTGTTTTCGTGCAGTTCATTCGTAAGCACGTCGCTCACATGTGTTAACGTCTTGCGGTTTGAGGCGCCTATGTATATGATGAACAAGCTCAGGTGTCTATACATAGACCTTTCACTCTGATAAAGCTTCAAATAATGCTCACTAAAAACAAATATTTCATGTGTTAACTACAGCTTGTTCCAGGAAAAATAGCAAATATTTTAGAAGAAGGTAATAATGGCGATTTGCAGTTTAAATTTCAAATAACGTGTCTTCAGTTTTTATTGGGTACAGAAATACAGCTCTTGGTATGTACAACAAACTAATTTGGATATTTTTACTGATTCTTTCATCGGTTCTTGGTAGATAATATTGACTTTTATTTAAATAACCTGTTTTCGACGTAGTTTAAAGTATGAATATGTCCTAGTAAGCCGAAAACTAAGTGGAAATGAACGTGTAGAACATACACAATATTCTACTTTTAAGTAAGTGTGATGTTGTACTACCAAGAAACGACGGATAAATCAGTGAAAATTTCTTGATTTACATTTGCTCTACGTTTGTTTGTATTTCATATTAACAGCTATATCTCTGTATTCAATAAAACTTGCACACAGGTTATATTAAATTTTTTATGTAATTCCTCTGTAGTATCACCTCCTGAAATACTTACGACTGAGTCGAAAAAGTACACATTCTCAAACAAATTCGCGACTTGGCTTCGTTCGTCTGCTGCGTTCCCCATTCGGTCGTATGCGCATGCGCGAAGCACTTCCATACGCGTGAGAATAGGATCCGTCCTATTCCGTCTGCTATCGATCGTATGCGTGCATGTCGTGCAAGAAGACGCGTCTATACTGTACGCGGACGGCGTGACCGGTGCATTATGGGTAATCTAGTAAGCTCTCATTTCCCGTGTAGAAAAGGCTTTATACGGTTTTGTTGTTGTCGGCGGGTCCAAACTGATCCACGATTCTGTTTAAGGGTTAAAACTCCTTTCTGTCTTCATTAAAGTTTTAACCATCTATTACACATTTGAACACACCAGATGTATTTCGCAGCATTGGACGTTAATGTTTTATTTTAAAAAAAAACCACAGATCGATTTCAATCACATAATGATCATCTTCAGTGTCCTTCAAACG
Source organism: Locusta migratoria (assembly GCA_026315105.1). Lineage (NCBI taxonomy): Eukaryota > Metazoa > Arthropoda > Insecta > Orthoptera > Acrididae > Locusta > Locusta migratoria. The sequence goes on along the minus strand of CM048754.1, from coordinate 220,364 downwards.
AGCATATGAATGCCCTGAATGTACACATTTCTTGGCGAAAATCATCTTAAACTTCGATAAAAAATATTCTGGTAAGTTACAGTGTGACATTCGTCTAATTTAGTTAGCGCACTTTCATACGCGGATTGCAGATGCGTCGGAGCGTTTCGGCTGCAACGCGGCAGCGCCATCTTCAGGCCGAGGCTGGTGGCGCGCGCTCTCGCGCCGGCGCGGTGAGATATGTTATTAAGGAAGGCGAGGCAGCAAGTTGGCCGGCTTGGAGGGATTGCAGGCGAGGCGGAGCGGGGCTAGGCTCCCGGGAGCCGGGCAAGTTTCAAGACGGAACACATTAAGGAAGAGCCGTTTCGGAAAGTTTTAATTTAGCTAAGTTGGCGGCATTAGGGCCCATTACGGCGGAGCGGGCGTGCCGCGCCCGGGGGCCCGGCTTGCATGCGACGCCCAGGGCCGCCAACTTCTCAATTTAACACGCGCCTAACAACCGAACGGCCCGGAGACGCTCACCGGCGCCAAACAAAACTTTTTAATCGAATCTTAGCGCCGGTTTAATCCGCGCTAAACAGCGCGGGGGAAAGGGCTGGGCTAGATAAGGACGAGACCGAGAGAGAGAAATAGAGAGGGACAGAGGGAGACTTTGAAGTGAACGAAGAGAGAGGTGCTAGGTTGATTTAGTAGAGTGTAGGTGTACTTGTGTTCACGAGCCGTGCTGCAAAATCGGGCAGTGTCAATTCAATTTAAGGCCTAGTGGGGTCCTTTCCGATACCAGTGAAACTGTACAGCCGGCCGCGGCGGCCGAGGGGACTGAGGCGCTCCAGTCATGGTCTCCACAGCCACTACGGTCGGGGGTTCGAATCCTCCCTCGGGCATGGATATTTGTGCCGTCCTTAGTATTAGCTAGTTTGTAAGTTTAGGGACTGATGACCCCGTAGTTAAGTCCCATAGACTCTACAAAAAAAAAAAAAAAAAAAAAAAAAAAAAAATTTGAAACTGTACACCCCTGTTAGTTTCCCTATTGATCATCCTGTTGGTACTGAATTCACATACATTGCAATCAGATGGTGACCGACATGCTGGCGAAGTACAGGCATTATCTAGTCGTTTGTTTTTTTCGCTGTTGTTGTGGTCTTTTGCAAACAAAAGTTACTCAATGCTAGTTTCTGTACAACTTCCACTTGACTTTTCTTTCTCGAATTCGACGCATTATAGCTGAGACAGGCATGAAAGCCCTGTAGCGACTTCCGGTTTTGCCGCTAGAGACAGGTTCTGAACGCTGGCGAACGACAAACACGTCTGTGAAATTTGATGCCGACCGGCTGAACTCTTTCTCTCGTTCTCAATCCTGTGGTGTCGCACAAGTCTAAAGTGCGCGCCACGTAGTTTCGCCGCGCGCCGCCATGCACGCACGGCGCGGCGTTCTTACGACGTCAGCCACGAGCGCCCTCTGCTGCAACTCCGCTCGTGGCCACCACTGAACTGCATCGGTCACTTGGGAATCAGATAGGCACCAGTTAACACTTGGCTATCGGATAGGCACTAGGAATCATCAGTAGGCAGGCCTCTATCTAAACTATGTATCAGCATTCTGCAGTCAAGAACTATGTAAAAGTTAAGTATTACTAAGTCTCTATGAAATATATATCTCATTCTAATTTACTCTAGTGTTTCTAGTTTCTGCTGTCCTACTGGCTGGTCACCTCCTACCTGCACACGCGTGCATCCTTTATTTCTGTGTCAGTCTCTTTCTACTCGGCCACTGACAACCAGCGGAAACGAGACACAAAAAATCCGAAGATTGGTTGGTAACAATTCTTCTCATCCACACTTCTCTGTTCTCGGGTAGCCTCTTCATTTTCTGATTTCATTCCACTCCCATGTTGTTATTGTTATGGTGGTGGTCTTCAGTCCGGAGAATGGTTTGCTGCAGCTCTCCACAATACCCTATCCTGAGCAAGCCTCTTCATCTCCACATAAGAGCGGCAACCTACATCTGTCTGAATCTGCTTACTGTATCCATCTCTTGGTCTTCCTCTGCGGTTTTTACCCCAAACAATTCCCTCTAATACTAAATCCACGATTCCTTGATGACTAAGAATGTGTCCTTACCAATCGATCCCCTCTTTTAGTTAACATATGCCACAAATTCCTTTTCTCATCAATTTTGTTCAGCACCTCCTCATTAGTTACGCAATTCACCCACCTAATCTTCAGCATTTAAAAAACCTCTATCCTCTTCCTGTCCGCACTGTTTATCGTCCATGTTTCACTCCCATTCCAAGCAACACTCCACACAAATGCCTTAAGAAAGGACGTCCTTAGGCTTAAATCAATATTCGATGTTAACAAATTTCGCTTTGTCAAGAACGCTTTTCTATCCATTGCCATTCTGCATATTTTATCCTCTGTACTGCGACCATCATTTGTGACTGATGATCCTGTAGTTACGTCCCATAAGTTATACAAACATATGAACCATCATTTGTTATTTTACTGCCCAAGTAACAAAACTCATCTACCTCCTTTATTCTTTCGTTACCTAATATAATTCCTTCAGCATCACCTGATTTTCTTAGACTGCACTCCATTACCCTACTTCTGCTCTTGTTAATGTTCATCTTATATGCACCTTTCAGCACACTGTCCATTCCGTTCAATTGCTCTTCCAGGTCCTTTGCTGTATCTGACAGAATTACTATATCATCAGCAAACCGCAATGTTTTTATTTCTTCTCTCTGCACTTTAATGCTCTCTCCAGATTTCTCCTTCCATTCCTTCACTGCCTGCTCAATGTGCAGATTGAACAACATTGGGGAAAGGCTACAACACTGTCTTACTCCCTTCCCAATCTCTGTGTCCCTTTCTTGCCCTTCGACTCTAATAATCGCTGTCTGGTTTTTGTATGTGTTGAGTATAACTCTTCGCTCCCTATATTTTACTCCTGATACCTTCAGAATTTGGAAGAGTGTTTTCCAGTCGACATTGTCAAAAGCTTTCTCCAAATCGACAAACGCTAAATACGTAGGTTTCCCTTTCGTTCGCCTATCTTCTATGATAAGTCGTAATGTGAGTATTGCCTCCCGTGTTCCTGCATTTCTCATAAATCCAAACTGATCTTCCCCGAGGTCGGATTCCTCAAGTTTTTCCATTCGTCTTTAGAATATATAATAAATATTTTTGGCATTTTCTATTAGTTACTTAGATATTTACTATCAACAGTACCAAAATAGAGAAAAAAAAGAGAAAAAGGAAGAAGCGAATTTGGTAATTTTGTGAGTAAATACCGTAACTTGGAACGTTTGAATTTCGATAACGAATAAAGATATCAAAAAATTTTAAGAGAAGTTTGAGAATATAATCTTAAGAACATATGTTAAAGATTTCGACAATTTGCAATGATTAAAAGATACAAAAGGGGCCATCCCCACAATTTGCGTGTTTGGTACCCAAAAATCATGGTTTTCGTTGGTTTTCTCAGAATCTACGCTGGAAAAAATAGTGCTTGTGTCAGCTGTATAAAGACCACTGTTTGTCACGTATAGTGATGATAACTGAACCGATTTGATCAATTTGGGTGGGCCGGCCGCGGTGGCCGAGGGGACTGAGGCGCTCCTGTCACGGTCTGCACGGCCACTACGGTCGGGGGTTCGAATCCCCCATGGGGCATGAATATTTGTGCCGTCCTTAGTCTTAGCTAGTTAATAAGTAGTTTGTACGTTTAGCGACTGATGACCCGTAGTTAAGTCCCATAAAGAAAAAAGAAATTGGGTGGCCTCCAAGAAGGGTCTAATATTTAAAGTCTGACGCTGTTCTGCGTGATAGCTAAAGTATTGCCATTGTCCTAATGTGTATACAAATTATGACTAGGCCACTTCGCTCCCTATATTTCACCCCTGATGCCTTCAGAATTTGGAAGAGTCATATACTACAGTTTAAATCATTTATTGTTAGTAGACAGCAGATGCACAGTACAAGCAGGCTCTTCAGTAGGGTAAGGCGGTACAATTTCGATCATTTCGGACAAATGTTATTGTAAATGGAAATTGAGAAAATATGTAATTTTAATTATAGCACTTGTTCTTGGATGTGTACGTAATATGTAACACAAATATTAGACAATTACAAATGTCGGTATAAATACACAAAAAAGTTACAGAATTGAGAAAAATCGATCGAAAATGTACCACACTAGGTACAATTGTGATCACTTGCTAGTAGAATTTTGACTGAGGGCAACTTCCACATAAAAAGCACTTTGTCCGTCAGGCACCAACGCATACTTCGTTGTACCAAACATTGCATTTTGGGTAGAGAATCTAGTCACCCTTAAATAGAAAATTTATAAGAGCTCGTTAGACTAAGTAGCTTCACGTACCTCCTAAAGGGAAAAAAATTATTTCTCCTTAGCACAAAGTGGTATATTCTTGGAAAAGACAGGAGGAGCTGTAGAAACGTGCTACGCTACAATGTCAAACGACGAGACACTGTCATATCCACGCCAAAAGCCAAGTCTTACTTGATTAATTAATTAATAAAAATGGGAAAACGAAGTATTGAGAAGCAGAAAGTTCTGTAGCGTGGCAGGAGACGCCACGAGGTAGCTCGCAGGCCAGGCGGACGCCAGACGCCAGATAAGAGGCACAAAGGTTCTGTGTGCGCTGGATAAGAGGGTCCACAAAGTCAGCAGTTATTATAGTAAGCATTTCTGGAGAGACAGAGAGCGTGGGATGAGAAGAGGAAAGAGAGAGGGCTTCTGCCGGGGGCAGCACTCCGTCCTGAGGAGCCAATGACGCAGTGAGTGACCATATTAGGCGCCTCTGCCCTTCCACCCAGCCTCTGGAGAACGACTGAATGCTAGTGCACTGTCACAGCCAATGAGAAGGCGAGTAGTCTTCGACGCCGCTCTCGCAAGGTGCGTGGGGGGTCGAAGGGGAAAACGCGTACAAAACTGAGGAGCAGGCCGCTCCTCGGTCAGTTGTTGGCCGTAGTCACTTGGAAGCAGAAGGGAGGAGCTGCAGGCATGCAGCCGGGAGAGATAGGCAGCGGTAGCTGCGGGACCGGATGGACTTTGGGAAATAGTCGGGGGACTCTATTCTCTAGTCATGTGGGTAATACTGACGGGTTCTTGTTAAGGCAGACGGACGGTGTCTCTGTATAAGACTTGGCCACTTAGTGGAAGATACCTCACCCAGACAGTTTGCTTGTACTTACCTGAATAAACTATAAATTGTTAAACTTAAACAGGAGGTTTATTTCAGTATTAAAATCCTTTATAGTCAATCCCAGGGATAATAACATCTTAGCCAGACAAAGTCTCCCTCTCAGTTCGGTCAACGGCTAAAATCCCTTGTAACGAACCGTGTCGCTCAATCCCTTGCAATAACCAAGTTTGGGACGCGACAACACTACGAGACTGACAAATGGCGCGAAAATTTATGTTGATCAGAATTGTACCTATATCTAAATTGTACCACCTTACCCTATATGATAAATTTTAGCCAAACTGATGGTCCAGTCCTGAAAGTTTTATTCGACGAGCGCACTCGAGAAGTTAATCGCCGCGAACACGTGTACCGGCTCCCCGGATGATACGCAGTGAGACCATCACCGTGGCCGCTTTCTTCCAGCTGGTAAGCCCTGGAAGGGGTGGTCTGGATCCCTGGCGACGTCCCACCCCCACCCCCTCCCTCCCTCCACCGCTGAGACGACGTCGCGACGCACCGGCGGTGCAGAAGTGCGCCATTAAGAAAAACAACTGAATCTCAAGCAGCGCGGCGATTTGCATTCCGCGGCAAATGCGAAGACAAAAGGCGGTGCAGTCTGGCGAGAGTTGGAAAAGAGGAAGGGGTGGGTAGGGGGGTGAGAGGGGGTGGGAGTGAGAGAGACAGCTGAGCTGGAAAGAGACAAAAAACACCCCCAGACACCAAAGTTGTTCGGGGGTAACTTCGGCGTAGGGTACTGGTTATTCGCTGCTGCCTCCATGACGTTTCCAGCGTACGTGCTAGGCACACTTCGATAGTTGTCAAACTACTGCCTCTAACAACAAACTATTGAACTAACAACCATAATTACCGTATTTTATCGCGTAATTCCCCCCTTTTTTTTCTTGAAAAATTTTCTTGAAAACACTAGGGAGGGAATTATGGTAGTAGTTATTCAGAAAGGAAGAAGAACTATGTATTAGGCAGTAAAAGATACCGGTATAGAGCAAATTGTGAAAACATGGTACCTACAGTGCGTTTAAAATTAGTTGTGACTTTTGACATGTCGGTGCGGAGCGAGTGGAGGGTTCGCATAGTTTGCAGCGTATGCTGAGCGCGCCGGCAACATCTAACGCCACGCTGGCGCCTGGAAACATTGTAGGACACAACAATGCAGGATAGAGAACGCAAAGGGCCACCGCGCGACACCACGTGCTGCTGTTTACACACGCTTTGGCAACAGCGGTGCCTCACAAGCAGAGCCGGTGGCGGCGGGAGTGGAAAAAGCCGGCTCACTACTGCTGTTACCTGGGCAACGGCGTCTCCTTCACCCCGACAAGCCAAACGTCAGAAGTCGCAACTGATGTTAAACTTACTGTACCGGTATTTATTTTCTTAACACAAGGCCCACGGAAAGATCTGGAACTTGCCTTTGCAGCCACGAGTTTATCTTTTTGTCTCCGCCAATACCGTACTGAATTAGGATCGACGGAGGAATGCCTTCCTGCAGCTTTTACTCCGTTTCTATCGGCGTAAGGATAACACATTTAGTTTAAATTTTGCCGTGTAGTTTGAATATTTCCCCATTATGACGACTTGTAGCAAACTGACCTAGAAATCTGTCTGCGGCTTAAAGTTTCAAATTTATGGTATGTTGTGACAATGGAAATATTCGTTCGTGGCAGTACCGCTGTCAAGTTATTTGAAGGCCGCTACTGTTAGAACGAACCAGGAGAGGGAATTAAGCGCGATATTAATAAAACAATTTTTTAATTATGAAAAGTCGTAGGGGAGGGGAATATGCGAGGGGGGTGCTTATGCGATAATATTAATACAGGGTGTCCCAGCGGCGTGGTCAGTGTCTGGACTAATCGAAGACGAAAATCTTAATAAACATAGCGTACCAAAAGCAAATCATAGGATTTCGACAAAATCTTCACCGTTGAAACTGACAAACAAACTACAAATAAGAGGGTCGTTCAAAAAATCCGTGCAAAGTCCGAGACATGTATCGCAGTCATGTTTAGTTAGTAACAAAAAATGTCTAAATGTTGGTAATCCTGTGGGACCAAACTGCGTTGGTCATCAGTCCCTAGCCTTACAAACTACTTAAAGTAAGTTATACTAACGTAAGGACAACACACACATCCATGCCCGAGGGAGGAATCGAATCCTCGACGCGGGAGGCTGCTCGATCCGTAACGGGGCGCTCCAGACCGCTCGGCTACTCCCGCGCGGCGGTTAGTAACGTCTTTGGAAACAACGCACAACAAGTTTCAACCATATTGGACTGTTTTCCTGTGTTTGGCATTCGTGTCAACCCAGGAAGTCAAGTGATGTCTAAGAATAGACGAAAACGAACTTCGTGTGGTGATTAAACATTACTTTATGAAAGGCAAAACGCCTCAGGAGACTAAAAAGAAACTTGATAAACATTATTGTGTCTCTGCACCTTCGATTAGAACAGTTTATAAGTGGTTTCAACATTTTCGGAGTGGCCATATGGGCACAAGTGACGCTGAACGTTCTGGACGCCCTGTGGAGGTTATGACTCCAGATATCATTGATAAAATCCATTATATGGTGATGGATGACTGAAGAGATAAGGTGCGTGAGATTGCTAGTGCTGCGGGCATCTTGAATGAAAGGGTACATAATACTTTGCATGAACATTTGGACATGAGAAAGCTATCAGCAAGATGGGTGCCGCGATTGCTCAAGCTTGACCAAAAAGGGAATCGTGTGAAGTGTTGCAAGGAAGGTTTGCAGTTGTTCAGGAAGAATCCACAAAACTTTGAGGATCGTTTCGTCACTGTGGATGAAACATGGATACATTACTATTGAGACCAAAGACCAATCTAAACAATGGGTTACCTAAGGAGAATCTGCACCAAAAACGGCGAAGACCGGTCCTTCGGTCAGAAAGGTTATGGCGACGGTCTTTTCGGATTCGTGGAGGATAATCCTCATAGACTATCTGGAACAGGGTAAAACTATTACAGGTGCATATTATTCATCGTTACTGGGCCGTTTGAAAACCGAGCTGCAAGAAAAACGCCGGTGATTGGCTCACAAACAACTCCTTTTCCATCACGACAATGCACCAGCACACACCTCAGAAGTTGAGGTCGAACACCCCCACCCTCCCCTTCCGACAGTCAGGTAATTGGGCATGTTGTCTTACTGCATCGTCTTACAGGATCCTGATACCTACACTTTCATGAAAATGCGCTTCCAGCTGTATTCGAAGAGATTCCTCTGGCTACAAGAATGAGTATATTTTTTCAAGCATGACGGGCTCCTGAACGTTCTACTCATCAGGGTTACACTTCATCCAGACCTGCCACTCCACGGAAGATGGATCGGCAGATAAGGGCATGTTTTGTGGTCACCAAGCGCCCCTGATCTTAAACCCTATGCATTTATCCCTGTGTGAATAGTTGAATGGCGAAGTGTACAAAAAAGAAAAAGAAAAAAGAAAGGTCGATTTGATCGTTAGAGTTATGAACAGTTCGGCCCTCTTAAAAGAACACAAAGACGAAGTCAGAAGAGCTACATGCGCTGTTATCAAGAGAAGTTACAAGTGCACTAAAGTTGGTGGTGGAATTTTTGAAAATCAAGTTGGAACGTGAACATTCGCCCTTGCTTTAGGTATATCTGCATTCAATAAAAATTGGAGCCATGAGGTATGGCATTTATTATTGCAATTCTTCTGTGCTACCACCATCTAAATTATTCACTGAATCTCTCTCTATACAATCTGATTTTCAGGATCCTTGACTTTCCATTGCAGGTAGCCTGTCAAACGGCTTTCACGGGGAACAAAAATTTTCATTTTCAATATTCCAGTATTTCCCGTAATTATTGACCCAATTCAAATATTTAAAATTCTGTCAAATTCTTACATTAACTTTAATATGATGAGGTAACTAATACGTTTAGTATCTGTGCGTTTCTCTTAAAGCTGATGCGCTAAAATATTCCAATTTTCTTCACTTCACCACTTATTCGAAAACTACAACATTTATCATATAATTTCAGACCCATGGAAAAAAATTTCTCACCGCCTCCCCCCTCTCAAAAAAAAAAAAAAAAATGATAAAAAGAAAAATGTTTATCACTTTTTACATTTTCGCATTCATGCTATCAAACTTCATCATTTCCCAAGACATTCTAATTTATTACTTTTTCAGTAATTTTTGAAAGCAATTTTGGATACAGCGATCTTAAAATGTTAAATGATTAAAACATGACAGTCTATATCGCAAGTTGCTGAGTCTTTTTTTATTGGCAACCGGTTTCGGTTCTACAGGATCATCATCAGGCCTTTGGCACCTTGTTAGTGAACAGCTGCAGTTGACGCATGCTACAGCCACCGCCACCGTCCACCAACAAGGTGCCAAAGGCCTGAAGATGGTTCTGTAGAACCGAAACCGGTTGCCAATAAAAAAATTCAGCAACTTGCGACATAGACTGTCATATTTTAATTACTACTATTTCGCTAATAACTGTATTCGCGACACACTATCCCCAAATACTAATCAATGAAGCAGCGAAATTATATCACAGTACGACACGTAGTTCAGAATACATGGTCTCATAAGAAATGAGATGCTTTAAAAACGTGCTTCTCATTAACACGCGGCGTAATTAGTGATCGTAAATTCGGGTAACCTAGCAGCTTTGCTCGGGAACTACATTCGTGTAATAATTGAAGTCGAAAACTATAATTATTACATATGAAATTGCATGCTTATGGAATATCTCCCCAATTGTGCGACTGGATTCACGATTTCCTATCAGAAAGGACACAGTTCGAAGTAATTGACGGTAAGTCATCGAGTAAAACAGAAGTGATATCTGGCGTTCCCCAGGGAAGCGTTTTAGGTCCCCTACTCTTCCTTGTGTTTATAAACGATTTAGGAGACAATCTGAATAGTTCCCTTAGATTGTTCGCGGATGATGCTGTTGTTTATCGGTTAGTGAGATCAACATAGGATAAAAAGCAACTGCAAAGCGATTTACACAAAATTTCTACATGGTGCGAAAATTGGCAATTGACACTAAATAAGAAAAGTGTGAAGTAATACACATGACCACTAAAAGAAATCCGCTGAACTTCAATTACGCGATAAATCAGTCAAACCTTAAGGTCGTAAAATCTACTAAATACCTATGAGTTACAATTACGAACAACTTTGACTGGAGAGAATTCACAGAAAATATTGTGCGGAAGGCGAACCATTGGCAGAACGCTTCGAAGATGCACCAGCTCCACCAAAGAGATTGCCTACATCACACTTGTGCGTCCTCTCCTGGAATACTGTTGCCCCTTGTGGGACCCTCACCAGGTGGGACTGACGGAAGACATTGAGAAGGTTCAGAGAAGGGCAGCTCGTTTTGTTTTATCACGTTACGGGAGGGGGAAAGCGTCACGGAAATGTTACACGAATTGGGGTGGAAGTCATGAAAAGAAAGACGTTATTCATTGTGGCGTCATCTGTTTGCGAAGTTTCAGTTTAACTTCTGAATGTGAAAATATTTTGCTAGCACCCACCTACTTAGAGAGACAGGACGACCCCAATGAAATAAGAGAAATCAGATCGAAAACGTAACGATTTAGGCGTTCTTTCTTCCCGCGCGCTATTAGAGAATGGAACGGTAGAGAAAAGTTATGAAAGTGGTTAATGAACCCTCTGCCAGGCACTTGAATGTGATCTGCAGAGTATCGATGTAGATTAAAATTTTTCGATCTCATCTACATACAAAGCGCAGTCATTAAAGAAAAAAGTGCGTTTTCTTCGGACCAATGATGTAAATTATGAGTGTTACTTATGTCCTCAGGGGTGAGCAAATAGTAAATATGGGACTACTTGGCGATTTTCAAATATCCAACGTCAAAATTCCATTCGGCTATCTTCCTCTCAAATTCGAAGTTCTTGAAGCTGTAAGTGATACTTATGTTACCCTTACATTACTAATTAGCACCATACTCTTGTGAAACACTGATGCGTGCACCTTGTTCATTCTGAAAATTAAACTTTTTGTCAAAATTTTTCTAGGCTTTTAGAAGTGCAGATGTCGTCTGCAAACATACAATATACGAGTTGCTTGGTATAACTGGACAAAGCCGTATCTAGCACTGACTTCTGGCAATAATCATAAGGAGCAAATCTGAAGAGGAACGACGGCACGAAACTAACTGTAACGAAGGCAGATATCGGCCTCCTATTCTGTGCAAACATCGACATGTCCAAAGTCGTTGACCCATGTTATGCCTGCTGCAGGACGACCGCGGTGGCCGCGGGGACTGACTGAGTCTCTACAGTCACGGTCTGCACGGCCACTACGGTCGGGGGTTCGAATCTCCCCTCGGGCATGGATATTTGTGCCGTCCTTAGTCTTAGCTAGTTCATACGTAGTTTGTAAGCTTAGTGACTGATGACCCTGTAGTTAAGTCCCATAAGTTCTACAAACATTTGAACATTTGAACCTGCTGCAGAAGAGCCCCTGTGGGCCGGCAAACAACTTAACCTTTAAGAGTTGCTGGCAGCCTACACCGAAGGCGTACCTCAAGCGCCACACATCAAACTACGAAGCTTAGCAGACGACAGCAGTTTCCAGGAATGTGAAAAAGTTAACTCCCCATCGCGTACCCTCAAATTTTGTGATAAGATGACGCAGCGGATGGACCATCAAAAAGTAGTGAACACAGATAGATCACCCAAAACAGGAAGAAGTTAACTGTAAGAGGTTTTCCGTTGACTGCAATTTACATGATTTTTTCACACCAGTGCGCCTCGGTTGCACAGTGGTAGAGTCCTAGGATTTTTATCTGTCACTTTCCACTTCTTTCAACTCTGTCAGTAACGCTCATGTGAAAAATATGAGTAACATCGTGTTTCGGAACCCACGTTAAACTGTAGGTCCCCCTATAACTGTCTGGGTAAGAGTTCGAAGGTCGGAGGAAGGCAACGGCATACCACCTCCAAACAGGACCATGCCAGGTAAAGCACTGTGGTGTTCAAACCAGTCTTCAGACTGTTGACTGCTTTTTTTTTCACACCAGATACGTTTCGATTTTTGTATTTATAAAGCCTGTTATCTGGGTGTGTAAATATCGATACTTAGGTTTGTACAATTCGTGTTGCATATTTAGAGTAAAACGTATTTTTTATTAACTTTCTGTACACCTCATTAATTTTTATGTTCATGTATAATATACATACGGTGTTTTGTCTCTTCATTTACAGCCCACTGCTGTTTATTCGTCTTGTTGGCTGGGGTTGACCGGTTTGTGATGCATGGTGTTTTAATTGTCCTTGGCATATTTTTCCCATTTTCCCCCTGTTTTTGTTTCATTTGTTACCACTTTACTTTTTCTAAAATGCGTTAAGTTTGCACTTCACCCATTCATTTTTGTGAATTTCCTTTCGGTTTGTTTATCACTTCATTACAGTGTCATATGTTCTTCATATCGTTTGTGTTGCCAACATTTTATTTTCATTTATTTCAAATCAATGTGTGTGTGTGTGTGTGTGTGTGTGTGTGTGTGTGTGTGTGTGTGTGTGTGCGCGCATCTGCAATTTAACTGCAATCAGCATCAGACGGAAAACCTTTTATTGTTAAAATCTACCTTCTGCGGAAGATAGCCACACAACCAAACACAGCAGGAAGAAGTTTTATGGAACTACGAAATACAAATATAAACAATTAATGGTCGAAGTGCTAGATATGCAACATGGAGCATAGTGCTTATGTGGTTATGTAGTGATGGTGATGGACTGCGATGTCAACTCCAGTCTTAGAATCTCCCATAGCTTACAGAAGTCATGTGTTAAGTATATATATTACCATCGCAAGTAACGAGATGGTAGTGAGAGTAGACGAGATCTCTCGCAGAAATGAAAGTAATAAATAATGATCATAATCAACTTCACTCTCCAAATTTACAGTACATGTTCTGATTACCTTGGGTATATGCAGATCCCATGGCGTACATGTCACAAAATTCAAAAGCATTAAAGAAACATGTTTTGACAGCACACAGGGACATTCTGAAATGGTGATATTCTATTGTCACAGGGTATACAAATCCACTTCGGCATTTTAAGTACACATAAGATTAAGTGCACTATATGTGTGTAAAGTAACGAATTGTCAACCAGCTGTGAAGTAAATAAATCTTGTCAGAGGGTACTATGTCATATATTAACAATGATGATTGTTAGTATACGAAAGTTCATTCTTAGTATAACAATAATCTTTCTTAGACAGTATATGAGATGGTTACCTCTGAAACCATTTCATTATGCCACAGATGGTAGACATTACACACATGTAGCTCAGGTAATCTAATGTATATTTGAAATGGCGAAGTTGATTTGTATACCGCATAACATTAGACATTTCGGAATTTGAGCATGCTCTACGAGGTTCACTGTTTCACAAATCAGAATTTCAATTTCTCTATACCTAACTTCTTAATACTGGAGGACAGTATTCATTTTCTACAAATTTGACAATTACGGTTTTTGACCACTAAGTTCCATACATTTTATAATACCTTCACCGTTACAATTAATGTACTGTATGGTTTTTCCATAATAGTATTTCTAACTACCATTCATTAATAACTACTGACACTGGATTATTTTGTTTCATTTTGCCAGAGCAACAGAAGCCTTGCTTTTTTTACTAATTATTTATACCCAAGCCGTACATACATATAACTTGTTTAATATGATGCTTACTTTGTACTATATCATTACCTGTATTACCGTATTTCTGTATAACCATGTGACCCATAGAATTTTGTTGTTTCTAAATGAAGGGCCTGAAGACGGTACCATAGCCACCGAAACTGGTTGTCAATAGTAAATAAGAAGCATCTTCAGTGGTCAGTTGTACAGAAAATATTTTTCGTTTTACATTGTTGTGTCATTTTGACTAAATTCGATCATCAACTGTTCTCATGCTATGGGTTTATCTTACTCTATATAAAATAAACTATAAAGATTAATCACGTATTTTAGATTGCTCTCTTCATGTGTTTCTTGTAGCACATTGCCACTTGCTGTCACTGTTTATAATTATACTATTTACAATTCCACTATTTAAAAAGTTGACGAAAACTCGCAAACTTTTTAAAAAAGTGGAATTTGAAATAGTTTAATTATAAACAGTGACAGAATGAATATAGAATGGCAAGTCATTAATATATATTAAGAACAGCAAAGGGCCCAAGAACGAACGTTGTGACACCCCAGTTTTGATTGTTCCCCAGTTTGAGGAATCAGCTGCTTTTTTTTTGCGTATTATGTGAATTACTTATGTCAACTATCTGTACTCTTCCTGTTAGGTATGATTTAAACCACTTGTACGCTGTCCCATTCATACCACAATACTTTAGTTTATCGAAAAGCCTTGGAGAGATCACAAAAAATCCCAACGGGTGATGTCCGGTTATTCCCACTGTATTCATCCAAACTGTCATCCACCTGGACTTCTGCGAGAAGTCTCTATCAAGAAGCTGGAAGGCTGCCTACCTACAATGAAAAGCGTGAACCTTGACTTGGTGCAAGATAATAATACAATGCTCCAGTAAATAGCTTAAACCCGCGGCTCCGCTCGCGTGTTGGTTGATTATGATAGAGAAGCTATCTTTCAATAGTGTACTATGAGACTGGTTCTGAAGAATGAAATGAAATACAATACCTTCTTTAGAAACAAACATTTTTAATCTACATTCGAATAAAAAAATAAAATTATGTGAAGTGCTTAATGATTTACAATAAATAATACATACATTATTCCTTATAGCTTGTGTTGCAATATCTCAACGCGTATGGAGAGGGTAACGTCCAAATTCATTTTAATTTCATTTTAGGGCATTCTGGTAAACTACGTTATTTGTAGTATTGTTTGGAGCGTAAATGTAGAGGTTTTTTGTTTTTTTTGTTGTTGCCCACCCTTGAGCAAGCGACGTATAATTGACCGTGTGAAAAACATGAGGGCTGTAAATGGATTCCTGCGACGTTTAATGATTGTCCTTGAGCTTTGTTAATTGTCATGCAAAAAAGTTAGACGACCTGGAAACTGAAGTCTTTTGAACTGAGATGGCATATCTGAAGGAATTAAAGGAAATTCAACAATAATGATTGTAATAATATCACAGATCGATAACTTGATGTAATGCGCGAAACGTCAAATAGATTTTTTTAAAAGATTTATTAAAAGAAATTTCTTTTTTACTACTTTATTTATATATTCTCATATTTCCTTACAGAGAAAGAGCTGAAGACATTGTAGTAGTCATATACCAAAGATATGGTCTGTGGCATCACGTTTCGCTGTATGTAACCTCCTTGCTATAGAGTCGCAAACGTCATCGCTGGCCTTCAGTCCTAATTTTTTTAATAATTTGATGTCTTTCAACCACCGTATCTTCCACCCCATTATATCTATCGTCATGGAAATTCTATGGTTTGCAACGGGAGACTTGGCACGACAATTACACACAGACCATTCGTTTGCGTTCTGTAGATTTCCCTGCAGACGGAAATATTAACACACACACACACACACTCACGCGTAGAATGTTATATACACCGATAACTTCCCATCCCAATATACTCCACCCTTTTATCATCATCAACCCTCAAGCAACAATGCAACCAATAAAACCACTTTCGAAGAGTAATTATTGTTCCGCATTTCGCGTTATATTCTTCAAATTACTAAATATATATCAGATCGCTATAAAACTGTGCCTAAAACCTTCCTCAGGTATAAATTAGTAACTGTACAAATATTCAAGTCTCTGCATATTGTCGTTCGGACGTGATAAGCGTACACCGAACAGACATTCACATTTATAGGTATAGATAGATGATGAGCTTGCAGTGGCTACTTGTGGAATAAAAAAAAAATTCCTTAAAAGCAACTGGTTGCTTATTTTTAGCAAAATAAATGACCTATTTAGGCTACAGCTGCATACTTTTGTAGGGGAAAAAATCGCACTGACGTGTTTTACGGTCCACTTTAGATCTGTAGTTTTATAAGTTTCTTCAAACATTTTGGACCAGAATAATAATATAAATAATTAAAAATGAATTAATAAGTGTCTGAAACTCTTTTACGGAAAAAAATTTAGGTAGTGGCGGGTTTCGAACCAACGATCTTTAGCATCGTAGTCAACGCATTGCCCACTATGCTACGGCCATCAATCGAAAGACCAGTTCTTCAGTATCATACTATTAACGGCCGTTGTTAACTGATGCTTATATGGCATTTGTAGATACTAGATTACCATTTATCGTACGAAGAACGATGTGTTTCTGTTAATTCTTCAGTGCGTCATTGCTTTGAAAGTTACAATAAGAAAATCATGAAATACGCAACGCAAGATGGCGTATGCCAGAGAGAGTTCTGGGCGAGGAATGTCACGTGACATCTCCGAACGGCTGGATTTCGTTAATTCAATGGACGGTGTCAAATCACCGTTATTTTTGAGAATATGTCTCAAACGATACGAGACATGAAAAAAAAGACCATAAGACAGCTAATTTGTAGAGAATTTTCGTGTCAAATGAACGGTTCGTTTACAATTACAATTATATTAAAAACAACGTTTTCTGGTATTACTACCGTATTTTTTGTCGGAAAAATTCGAAAAAGGGTGGTTCTGGTCTCTGGGAGCTTAGAATCATGTCTGTAAAATTTAGTGCCGATCGGTTGAACGGTTCGTCTTAAAAATAGGGAACACGTTACGGACAGACAGACAGACAGACAGACAGAGACAGACAGACAGACATACATCATTATCATCATCATCATCATCATCGGAGACTGATTATGCCTTTCAGCATTCGCTCTGGAGCATAGTACCACTAATAAAATTCCTCCATGGTCCCCTATTCAATGCTAATATTGATGCCTCATCTGATGTTATGCCTTTTACTTCAAAATCATTCTGCACCGAATCTAAGTACTTTCTTCTTGGTCTACCTCGACTCCTCTTACCCTCCGCTGCCAAGCTCATGAGTCTCTTAGGTAACCTTGCTTCTCCCATGTGTGTAACATTGACCCCACCATCTCAGCCTGTTCGCTGTAACTGCTTCATCTATGGTGTTCATCCCCAGCTTTTCTTTCATTTTTTCGTTATGGACACCCTCCTGCCATTGTTCCCATCTATTGGTACCTGCAATCATTCTTGCTACTTTCATATCTGTAACCTCTATCTTATGTATGAGGTAACCTGTATCCACCCAACTTTCACTCCCATACAACAAAGTTGGTCGAAATACATACATCCCAAAATCGCCGTTATTTTTGCAAATATATTTGAAACGCTACGAGATATGAGAAAAACATAAGAGAGCAAAGTTGTAGAGAATTTTGTCCTCTACAAATTGGGTTATTCAATTTTGGTGTGAGATGAATAGTTAAGCCGTTATTTTCATTTAAATTTCGGGCTGTCAAAAGACGATCGCAAAGGCCCACTTTTAGTTTTACTAACGTAACCTAAAGTGGGCCAAAAAAAGTTTCTGCATTTATACTTTTCGGTCTTTTCAAAGTCGTGGCCCTTCTGATGTTCAGCTTCGAGACAACTCTGCAAGCTGAAATTACAGACAAAGGCGACGGTGGGAAGCTGACAGAGGGGCAGATGCAGGCAGCAGGTGTTCTGGTAGCGTCGCGACGACGTTTCGCCCCGCTCGCAGACGGGAATCCTCAGGTCGCCCCTCGGCCTACGCAGTCTGGGGATTCCCCAGGGAGCAGTGCTCCTTGAGCGCCCCCCCACCCTACCTCTATCAGGCTGCTGCTCGCACTCGGGGCTTCCCCGAAATACCTGCCGCGTCCCCGGCGCAGGCCTGCCAACTTACGCGCTGTGCCGGGTGGCCAAACTGAGCCGCAAACTTCCACTCACACACACACACACACACACACACACAGCGGAAGGGAAGCAGAAAATGGCTCCACGGGCGCATCCCCCTAATTAAAGACCCGTGTTAATTACCGCTGTAAATTGTGCCCCTAAATTTAATTTCGTTACGTCGGCCCGCGGCGGGGCGGTAGCGCGTTCGGGTTGGCGGAAAGCCGACGAGGCGGAACGTAACCAACGCAACGCAACGTAACGTAACACACACACACCTGAGCTCCGACATGTCTCGGCGAACACTGCTGCCTGTTACAAGAGCTGTGTGTGTTTGCGGCGAGGGGGCTTTAGTAATTTACTCTTCTATACATGATTCCAATTACCCTCCTCAGTCCCTGCGTCCCCTGTTACGGACATAAAACAAAATAAATCTGGTGACAATATTCAAATGTTGCTCACAGTGCTACGCATCTCAATACACACACACACACACACACGGAAGGTGGCAGCACATTTTACAAGGAAGGACTGGGCTCGGACAAACATATCTGTATGAACGTTTGGTTACAGGATCTTTACGTACACCTCAATGTGCTGGTGGGTGTCGTTTTTATGCAAAGCTCTGCAACCATGCTCTAGATAGCACTGTAGATGTAATTGTAGACGCCATACGTAATGCAGATATCTTAACTATAACTTATGTAATAATCGTCGTACATGTTCTTTAACTAATTGTTATCAAAAGCCGTGATGATAGTTGCAACTTTAACCTTCTTCCCGAAAGACTGTTGGTATTCACTGCCACTGCTTCCATCGCCTCTTCCCGCACTTACCGTAGCACTACCGCTAGCAGTGAGTTGTTTGTCATTGTCATTCCTATTATCATCATTATGTGTTAGTGTTACAACAGTATCTAACTTATCCTCATATTTCTGTACCATAACAGATACGAGAAAGCATGCAAATAATTCATCTTCTACACTAATACCATCTTCACGAAGAAGGGTTCTTCGTAACTTCATCTCAACCAATCGCAATACATTAGCAGGATTGATAACCAATCGCCGCCCATCTGACGCTACACCACACAAATAACGTCATAAAACGCAACTTCGGAGACACACTGCACCGTCCCTACTGGCGAACCGACAGGTCAAAGTGCAATGCGGCATGGCACACGCAGAGGCCTCTAACGGACGACTGCAGAGTTTTGCAGATGCGGGAGTATCACTACTGCAATAAGGGACCTTTACATTATCTCTCATACAATTTTGGTGTGTATGTGTTTGTTCTAGCCCAAGTACTTTCCTTGTTTGAACTGAAAAAGACGCACTAGCTCGTCATTTGTTCACTCTGCAGCAGTGATAAAATGGTTGCCACAATGGAAAGGCGGTTTGTTGGCTATGTGAGCACTAAATTTTTCCACGAAACTATCTAGTTAATGTAAAATCGTCCTGTATTGTTAGTAACATAGATAAATAAAACCATCATAATCATAATCATCATCATCATCATCATCATTAGAGACTGATTATGCCTTTCACCGTTCTGTCTGGAGCATAGTACCTCTAATAAAATTCCTCCAAGATCCTCTATTCAATGCTAACTTTGATGCCTCATCCGATGTTATGCCTTTTACTTCAAAGTCATTCTGCACCGAATCTAAGTACTTTCTTCTTGGTCTACCTCGACTCCTCTTACCCTCCGCTGCTGAGCTCATGAGTCTCTTAGGTAAACTTGCTTCTCCCATTCGTGTAACATGACCCCACCATCTCAGTCTGTTCGCTCTAACTGCTTCATCTATGGTGTTCATTCCCGCTTTTTCTTTGATTTCCTCATTATGGACACCCTCCTGCCATTGCTCCCATCTATTAGTACCTGCAATCATTCTTGCTACTTTCATATCTCTAACCTCTACCTTGTGAATAAGGTAACCTGTATCCACCCAACTTTCACTCCCATACAACAAAGTTAGTCGAAAGGTAGAGCGGTGCACTGCTAACTTAGTCTTGGTACTTACTTTCTTCTTGCAAAAGAGAGTAGATCTTAGCTGAGCAGTCACTGCATTAGCTTTGCTGCACCTCGATTCCAGTTCTTTCACTATGTTATCATCCTGTGAGAAAATACATCCCAGGTACTGTCTACCTGTTCTAACGTTGTTCCTCCTATTTGGCACTCAATCTGTTTGAATCTCTTTCTCAGACATCACTTTCGTTTTGGAGATGCTGATTTTCATATCATAATCCTTGCACCTCTGATCGAGCTCTGAAGTATTAGTTTGCAACCTTTCAATCGAATCGGCGATTACAACTAAGTCATCCGCATTTGCGGCACTTTTTTTTTTTTTACTTATTTTAATCCCGTCCTGCCAGTCTACTGTTTTTAACATATGATCCATGAAAACCACATTAAAATAAATATTATTTCAGTGAAAAAGCCGTCTTGATTGCAAAGTGTTTTATTCATTATTTAATGACGCGTTTCGCCCTTTAGCAAGTCATCTTCAAATTATCTGCGTGACAGAATTTACACAAAATTACAAGGCTTAATTACACTACTGAGATAATGGGACATGGTCTTATTTTGTGTTTAGAGCGGTAAACAAAACTGTCTTCTAAACAAAAAATAAACCCATGTCCCATCAACCCCGTTTTGTAATTACGCCCTGTAATTTTGTGTAAATTCTGTCACGCAAATAATCTGCAGATGCCGTGCTAAAGGGCGAAACGCGTCATTAAATAATGAATAAAACAATTTGCAATAAAGGCTGTTTTTTGCTGAAGGAATATTTATTCTCACTGATTGTTGTACACCATAGACTGGAAATCATTTTATATTAACATATATTGTATAGTGAAATATCACACTCCATACGACAGTTGTAGTAGCTAGTGTCCTGATTTCCCTTGTAGGGTACATGAGTTTTTGTAGATAATAAGGAGGTTTTTTTTTATATCTTTGAGATCTTTTGGTAAATTATTACTCATAAAATACAAAAAAAAAAAAAAAAAAAAATGCAAAAATATTTTTTTAAAAAATTCACAGGATTGAGGAGGTTACGAAGAAAGTAAGTGCAGACAAATGTGAAAAGTACAGAACTATCAGTTTAATGAATCATGGTTGCAAAACAATAACAGAATTATTTACAGACGAAACGCTGGCGGAATCAGACCCTGGGGAAGATCAATTTGGATTTAGGAGAAATGTGAGGCAATACTCACATTACGAGTTATCTTAGAACATAGGTTAAGGAAAGGAAAACCAGTTATGGATCTGAAGAAAGCTTTTGACAGTGTTAACTGGAATACACTCTTTCAAATTCTAAAGGTAGCAAGGATAAAATATAGAAATCGAAGAGTTATATTCAACTTGTACAAAAATCAGACAGCAATTATTGGACTCGAAGGGCATGATAGGGACGCAGAGGTTGGGAAGGGAGTAAGACAGGGTTGCAGCCTTTCCCCAATGCTGTTCAATCTGTACATTGAGCACACTGTGAAGGATTGCAAGGATAAATTTGGAGAGGGGATTAAAGTCCAGGGAGAGGGAATAAAAACCTTGGGGTTTGCTGATAA
This sequence comes from Locusta migratoria, assembly GCA_026315105.1. Classification (NCBI taxonomy): domain Eukaryota; kingdom Metazoa; phylum Arthropoda; class Insecta; order Orthoptera; family Acrididae; genus Locusta; species Locusta migratoria. The sequence continues at coordinate 198,720 of CM048754.1, read as the reverse complement.
CAGTAATTCTGTCAGAGACAGCGAAGGACCTAAACGGAATGGACATTCTTTTGACAGGGAAGGTATAAGATGAACATTAACAAGAGTAAAAGAAAGGTAATAGAATCTAATGTCAGGAAATGAAGCGATACTACAGGAATTAGATTAAGTAATGAGACAATAAAAGTTGTAGATCAGTTTTGTTATTTGCGTATCAAGATAACTTCTGATGGCCGAAGTAGAGAACATATAAACTGCAGAATGGCTATGGGAAGAAAAGCGTTTCTGAAGAAGCGAAATTTTTTGGCATCCAGTATTAGTTTAAATGTTAGGAAGTCATTTCTGAAAGCATTTGTCTGGAGTGTGACATTCTAGGTGGGTGAAATGTGGACGATAAGGAGTTCACTCAATAAGATGATAGAAGCTTTCGAAATGTGATGCTACAGAAGAATGATGAAGATTAGATGGGTAGATCAGGTAACTAATGAGGAGCTGCTCAACAGATTTGGCGAGAAAAGGAGTTCCTGGCACATACTGACTAAGAGAAGGGATAGATTGGTGGGACACATGCTGAGACATCGTCAACTTAGCATTCGAAGAAAGTGTGTGTGGTAAAAATCGTAGAGGGAGACCGAAGGTCGAATACAGTAAGCAGATTCAAAAGGATGTAGGTTGCCGTACGTATTCTCAGGTAGACTTGCACAAGACAGGGTAGCGTGGAGAGCTGCATCAAACCAGTCTGCGGCAAGAACACAAGGCCGATTGGGACGATAATTTGTGATGTTGCAGAACAACTCTGACAAATACTGATTCTAGGAAAAGCTGGACATACACTAAGTTACGTAATGATGTATCCAGAAAGCCACATTATTAACACACATGCTTCAAATCACACAAGGTATTTATTGAAACCACTTGAACAGAAAGCGAATAGCTTTCTGCTAGAAAACTCTGGAGAAGTCGGAAACCACCTGCGTCATTCCCCATTTCGGGAATAAATGTTGTGCTCTTTTAACACATAACCTGAAAAGCCTTTTTACCCAGTCTCTCTTCGCAGTAATGTTTTGAAACAAAGCAGTTCCCTCTCTCTCGCATTGTATGCATACTTGGCACTTCCTCCTACCTCCGCCTGGACATCTGACCTAATGGTCGAAATTTAGTTAGCAATCGATCCCAAAGGAAATTTCTCCGCTCTCTTCATTGGTGAAATCCGTTTTTTTTTCTTCCAAAATTTGACGTAAATCTCATACATCAAATGTTAAATTTGACTGTTCACATCAAAAGCGGACCCCTATATAAGAGCTTGATATCAAAATCGGACACTTGTTCAATGAAGCAGTGTACACCAATGGGAACACATTATATGACAACATGACCTCGAAAATCAGACATGGCGACAGTATGTGCCAGGTACTAAAACATATTAGCACGTAATTAAATTTTTCAGTAATTTTTATAGTATTATTACTAATAACCGTCTTAAAGCGAGTGAAATGGAGCAGAATACATCACCAGCGTCCGAAAGAAAAGCTAGGAAGCGGCTGAGACAACCGGAAAAGTGCAGAATAGACACTGAAAAGAAACAAAGGCAAGACTACCTTGTAAACTACACTGTTCTATTGTAAGGTGCGTTGTACGAAATTATCACTTGTTGGAAAGAAGTTAGATGTCAGAAATAACGTAACGATGTTTGCGGAAATATCTGGCGACAGTTTCAACAGACCTTATGGTAGTTATCTGAGAGATTCAGTGCTGTAACATTTCATTTTGTATATAAAATTAAAAAGAATATTATGATTATTGTAGTTCATTTTTCCAATATGTAATAGAGTTCCAAATTTAATATTTTCCACTGTATGTTGATATTCCTATAATCTCCCAGATTATACACCAGTAAAAGATTCTCGTCAGCAGTATGCGAATCTCTGTGTATCAAAAACGAACATCTGAAAGCGTGTTCACATCATAAGTGGACACCTACACGTTTTGGTTTCAAAGACGGACATCTGTATTTCCGAACACAATTTGGAGGTCCTTTAGTAATCAAATTGATATTAGCCACTTCCAGGTATAAATCCTCGAGTATTAAAGTTGATAATGCTCATATCAGTATATAAATATATTAGGTCTACGTTTCGCAATAAAAAATTACGTTTATTTCAGTTTCTGGCAAACGACAGACGTCCATCTTTGATAATAGGCTACTCATTTATCTCATTTACTGGTAAAATCAAACGCTGATTAAAAAAAAAAAATAAAAACATTACTATAACGCATGTAGCAGGCAAGGGATTGGACGAGATACCAAGTACTGGCAGTTACAACAGAATTAGAGATTTTAAGTGATTATGTTACACAACGCATCTTTTACATTTCCAACTTACGAATATGATTATAGAAGGGAAGGTTATTTAAGCTGCTCTTGACCGAGTTTATATGTCAGTAAGTCATTGCTTCTGGTAATCTGTTTTCAATAACATCATACAAAGCTAAAAATACGGTCTAAGGCGCCTCGCTGCGGAGCGCGCGGTTGCTCGCCGCCGGAGGTTCGAGTCCTCCCTGGGGCATGGGTGTGTGTGTGTGTGTGTGTGTGTGTGTGTGTGTGTTGTCCTTAGGTTACTTTACCTTAGTTTAAGTAGTTTGTAAGCTACGGACTGATGACCATGCAGTTTGGTCCGATATATATATTGTGAAGTAGTCCACATGAGTACGAAAAGAAATCCGTTAAACTTCGTTTAAAGGATAAATCAGTCAAAAGTGAGTGCCGTAAACTCCGCAAAATACCTAGGAATTACTTTTACTTCAAACTTAAACAGGAAAGAACACGTAGATAATGTCGTGGGAAAGGCGAACCAGAGACTGCGTTTTATTGGCAGATCCCTTAAAAGATGCAACAGAACTACTAAAGAGGCTGCATATACTACGCCTGTCCGTCCTTTCTTGGAGTATTGCTGCCCAGTGTGGGATCCTTATCAGGCGGGTTTGACGGAGAACATGGAAAGAGTCCAAAGAAGGGCAGCTCTTTTCGTATAGTCACGATACAGGGGAGATATCTACATCTACAGTGATACTCTGCAAATCACATTCAAGTGCCTGGCAGAGGGTTCATTAACCCCTTTCATAACTTTTCTCTACCGTTCCATTCTCTAATAGCGCGCGGGAAGAAAGAACACCTAAATCGTTCCGTTTTCGGTCTGATTTCTCTTATTTTATTGGGATGGTCATGTCTCCCTAAGTAGGTGAGTGCTAGCAAAATATTTTCACATTCAGAACTAAAAGTCGGTGATTGAAACTTCACAAACAGATCACGCCGCAATGAATAACGTCTTCATTTTAATGGTTTCCACCCCAATTCGTGCAACATTTCCGTGACGCTCCTCCCCCCCCCCCCCCCGTAACGTGATAAAACAAAACGAGCTGCCCTTCTCTGAACCTTCTCAATGTCTTCCGTCGGTCCCATCTGGTGAGGGTCCCACAAGGGGCAACAGTACTCCAGGAGAGGACGCACAAGTGTGATGTAAGCAGTCTCTTTGGTGGAGCTGGTGCATCATCGAAGCGTTCTGCCGATGAAACGTAATCTTTGGTTCGCCTTTCCCACAATATTTTCTATGTGTTCTCTACAGTCAAAGTTGTTCGTAATTGTAACTCCTAGGTATTTGGTGGAATCTTCGACCTTAAGGTTTGACTGATTTATCGCGTAATCGAAGTTCAACCGATTTCTTTTAGTAGTCGTGTGTATTACTTCACACTTTTCTTTATTTAGTGTCAATTGCCAATTTTCGCACCAAGTAGAAATTTTGTCTAAATCGCTTTGCAGTTGCTTTTGATCCTCAATTGACTTCACTAACCGATAAACGACAGCATCATCCGCGAACAGTATAAGGGAGCTATTCAGATTGTCTCCTAAATCATTTACAAACACGAGGAAGAGTAGGGGACCTATAACGCTTCCCTGTGGAACGCCAGATATCACTTCTGTTTTACTCGATGACTTACCGTCAATTACAACGAACTGTGTTCTTTCTGATAGGAAATCGTGAATCCAATCGCACAATTGGGGAGATATTCCATAAGCATGCAATTTCATAAGAAACCGCTTGTGAGGTACAGTGTCAAAAGCCTTCCTGAAATCCTGAAATATGGAATCGATTTGAGATCCCTTGTCGATGACACTTAACACTTCATGTGAATAAAGCTGTGTTTCGCAAGAGTGATACTTTCTGAATCCGTGTTGACTACTGGTTAATAGGTCGTTCTCTTCGAGGTAGTTCATAATATTAGAACAAAGTATATGTTCCAAAATCCTACTGCGAATCGACGTCAATGAGATAGGCCTGTAATTTTGGGGATCATTCCTATTGCCTTTCTTGAATATCGGAGTAACTTGGGCAACTTTCCAGTCTCTGAATACGGATCTTTCGATGAGTGATCGGTTGTTAATTATCTCTAAGTACGGAGCTATTGCATCAGCATACTCTGAGAGGAATCTAGTTGGTATACAATCGTTACGGAAATGATTCAGGATCTGGGATTGGAATCATTATCGCTGCGGCGTGGGCTACTTAAGAAACTCCAATCGCCAACATTCTCCTCCGAATCCAAAAATATATTGTTGACTCCAACTTACACAGGTAGAAATGATCATCAGAATAAGATACGAGAGATCGAAGCTCGAACGGAGAGATTCAGATGTTCTTTCTTCCCGCGCGCTATTCGAGAATGGAATGGGAGATAAATAGTATAACGGTCGTTCGATGAAACCTCTGCCAGGCACGTGAATGTGATTTGCAGAGTATCCGATGTCGATGTAGATGTAGTACCATGACCGTCACTCTATGACGATTGCAAATACAGTCACGTTCAGATAAAAACAAAAGACTATGAAGAAAGGATGGAAGATTAATAAGGAAGGTCTCTGTCCTCTTCAGCCGGCCGCGGTGGCCGAGGGGACTGAGGCGCTCCAGTCACGGTCTGCACGGCCACTACGATCGGGGGTTCGAAACCCCCCTCGGGCATGGATATTTGTGCCGTTCTTAGTATTAGTTAGTTTGTAAGTAGTTTGTTAGTTTAGGGACTGATGACCCCGTAGTTAAGTCCCATAGACTATACAAACATTTGAACATTTTTGTGATTTGCAGAGTATCTATGTAGATGTAGATGTAGATGTAGATCACAGCTTCGGAACAACATTTGAACATTTTTGTCCTCTTCAGGTTAGCGTGCTGTGTGGATGCGCCTTCGCTCTTCGCGGCCCACCAGCTTGGGCCGTTCCCTCAAGAGTCCGACCAGACGCCGAGTTACGGCGGAGTTTTCTCGACCGCCCTCGCCCCTCGCCACCCCTTGTTCGTTTTTCGGACGCCCCTCGTTCCTCATCCTTTATCCCCGGCCTCGCTCGGTCGCGGCGCGCTTATAAACCAGCCACCCCTTATTTACGCCGTCCAGAAAGCCCGGTACGTCTCCTTCTTCTGGCTCCTTGGATTCTTCCACCCCCTCCCCCTGGGCCAGAGTCCTCCTAACTCAGGATAATGTCTCGCCCTCGTCCTCTCGTCGCTGGAGCCCAACTTGAGTTGTGCGTGCGTCGCCGCTAGCATACACGTCCCCACCGCGATCTCGTATATACCAAAGTCTGAGTTACTGGTGACGTAACTGCACACTACTTTACACAGGACGACAGTAATCCCGCACACGCAAGCGAGCGCAAACTCCGACGAGAGGGTGACTCCGAGGGTAAGATTCCCATTTCGATCTTTTTCTCCGCGGCAGTGCTACCAACGCAATTTCACTCAGGTGCAGTATTTTAGACCACTTTAGGTAGTACCAATAAAAGCAGGCTTTTGCGATCGGAATTTTGGCAGCTCGATATTTAAATGAAAGTAGCGGCTTAACCCCTCCATTCCCACATCATGAATTCAGTTTTGGAAAAATTAAAATTCAGTGTTTTTTTTGTATTAATACACAGCACTAAACGTCAAAATATGTTTTACATTCACAGAATATTTGAGATCAACTACGAAAGGGGAAAGCTGAATATGTGTACCCAGCCGGGATTCGAACTCTGGTCTTCTGCTTTCTAGGCAGTTGCACTGCCGGCCGCAGTGGCCGAGGAGACTGAGGCGCTCCAGTCACCGTCTGCACGGCCACTACGGTCGGGGGTTCCAATCCCCCCTAGGGCATGGATATTTGTGCCGTCCTAGTTCGTAAGTAGTTCATAAGTAGTTTGTAAGTTTAGGGACTGATGACCCCGCAGTTAAGTCCCATAAACTATACAAACATTTGAACTTTTTTTTTTCAGTTGCAATGACTCGTACACCACTGGGGACAAAGTGATCACCGCACCAGGAAGAACTACCTAAGCACGCCCACGAAAAACAAAAGAGCACGAGACATAGCTCACGAGATATGACGTCATAAATAATGAGAGGCCACTGCGTGAGAATACCCTGATTTATGCGATAATTGTTGAGAAATGGGAGTAGTTAGGGACCTGAAACAAAGTTTGCATGTAATTTCGGACGTTGATTAAGCGTTTTATAACTAACGTCCCCCACAAAAAGATGAAACGAAAAGAAGTGTACCACTCACAATAGTTTCGCTGTAAATGCCGTAAAACTGTCGCATCAGGCATGACCTTGTATCAAATAAAGTTAGCATTACAGATTTGCATGTTACTATTTATATTTATCTGCAAGTCTCCCTTAATTCTCTTGCATTCAAAATTAAGCGACCAGTTCTTTTAATATGTATCTACTTAAAAGCGAAAGGATACTCACTCACCTTCTAAACACGAAATCTAAAAAACTACTTCACCTATGAAGCTGAAATTTCGCAGCAATGTAGTTTATAGATAGAAAACGTCAGATAAGGAAGTATTTTGTGCTAGGTGCATGGCGGAGCGTACTTCTCCTACAGACTCACGAAATCTACAGTTTCATTCCGATCTTCACGAAATTTCGCGCGCTTTACCTTCGAAACAAGAGGAAAGTCACCATATACCCGAAGTTTCAGACGGTGCATGAGAGAGGATACTTTGCAACATAAAACGGATCCCTAAATACCTTGGTCGCGCCATAACTTGAGAACGGCTCGACCGATTTCACAGATCCTCTTTTTTCCCCGTTGTTCTCTGATCAAGGGTTGTTTGACATAAAACTGGAATATTTGAGTACAACGAAGTGCGTTCTTCAATGGAAGATCACTGGGTACATAAATGTTTGTATGGTACATAACAGGTAGTACATTGTAGAACATTTTGCCGAGGAAAGAAATGTTCAAATGTTTGTAAAGCTTATGGGACTTAACTACGGGGTCATCAGTCCCTACACTTACAAACTACTTACGAACTAGGACGGCACAAATATCCATGCCCGAGGGGGGATTCAAACCCCCGACCGTAGTGGCCGTGCAGACCGTGACTGAAGCGTCTCAGTGTCCTCGGCCACCGCGGCCGGCCCGAGAAAAGAGAAAGGTGGAAACGAATAGAGATATGGGAGAGAAAGCGGTGGATGCAGAGAAAGGGGGAGGGGATGTGGACTGCGAGAGTATCGGATACATAAAAAACCGTGCAACGCCGGGTTTACAGCTATGTGTTCTAAATTTTTTGATCGAACTGCTGTTTCTTTATGTCATGTATTTCATGCGCAACACAGACGTTTGTATCGAGGTAGTTAATTACTTGCGACGTTATTTTGTTCATAGTTTACACTGACGGATCAATAATCGTCGTAACTTTCATATCTCGCACCGTTTCACAGATATTTGCAAAAATAATGCCGATTTTACACTGCCACTTGATTTTACGTAAACCAGTACAGGCAAAGAGAGTAAACTTGAAAAAGAGGACAAATTACCACGGCTAGACAGGTGATAATATTTTAAAGGAAAATGATAATGAAAATGTGGGAGATATATAAAAATAATAGTTTAGAGGGGCAACAGTTTAAAAAAAGAGTGTGTCTGACAAAGCAAAAATTAAGTAATTTCGGCGGTTTCTGAAAATTCGGTCGGAGAAAATATCACGTGTTGACTCCATAGATGACAGTAGTAGAGTCGTAATCGTATCGTCCACAATTATTTCTTACTTTTATTATTTTGGTTCGAAAAGTTTGGAAAAAATCATGAAACTACAGGGAAACCTAAAGTGGGCCGAAAAAACAAGTTTTTTCAAAAAAATTATTTTTATTTGTATTTATCGTGCGTGCTTTGTCTCCAATGATCACATTTTGAAGGAGGGAAGAAGGAAGGTTAGGGTTTAATTTCCCGTTTAAAATGTGAGCATTGGAGACAAAGCACGCACGATAAATACAAATAAAAATAATTTTTTTGAAAAAACTTGTTTTTTCGGCCCACTTTAGGTTTCCCTGTAGTTTCATGATTTTTTCCAAACTTTTCGAACCAAAATAATAAAAGTAAGAAATAATTGTGGACGATACATTTAAGACTCTACTACTATGTGGGTCAGTTCTCTTTCCTTTCTTATAAATGGGAGTCACCTGCGCTTTTTTCCAGTCACTAGGAACTTTGCGCTGAATTAAAGATTCGCGATAAATGCAAGCTAAGTAGGGGGTCAATGCCGCAGAATACTCTTTGTAAAACCGAACTGGTATTCCATCCGGACCAGCAGACTTTTTAGTATTTAGCTGTCTCAGCTGCTTCTCTACCTATTGCAATGTCCCCCATTTCGGAGTTAGTACGTTGATCAAATGATTGTACATTTGTGCGGTCCTCCTGCGTGAAAGATTAATTAAAGATTAAATTTAAAACTTTAGCTATCCGTTTGCTTTCTTCTATTACTGCCCCGGAATGATCAACGAGTGACTGGAAAGTGGGCTTTGACCCGCTTATCGATTTTACATAGGATCAGAATTTTTTCGGGTTCTCGGAAAGATCGTTTGCTAAGGTATGGCTGTGATAATTATTGTATGCTTCACGCATCGATCTTTTTATAGACGCACGAATCTCTACTAACTTTTGCCTGTCATCATTTGCGTGTTCTTTTTTGAATCGAGAGTGCAACAGCCTTTGCTTTCTCACCAGCTTTCTAACATTATTATTATACCACGGTGGATCTTTTCCATCCTTAATCGTCTTTACTGGCACATATTTCTCTAACCCATTATTAACAATGCACTTAAATTTAGTCCACAATTCCACTACATCCATAGTCCCGGAATTAAAAGATGCCCATTCAATTTCTAAGTGCGGTCGTAACATTTGCTTATCTGCTCTTCCCAACAAAAATACGCTCCTAGCCTTCTTGATTGGTTTATGATCTTTGGTCACCATCGACGCTATGACGATATCATGATCACTAATTCCTGTCTGTACATAGACATCGTTAATAAGGTCAGACCTGTTGGTGGCTATAAGGTCTAGAATATTTCCATTGCGCGTGGGTTGCCGGTTTAACTGCGCAAGACAGTTTTCGGAGAATGTGTCCAAAAGTAGATAGCAAGACTGCTTGTCTGTACCGCCTGAAGTTAACTAGCGAGGTTCCAATCTATACTCTTAAGGTTGCAGTCTCCTCCGACTAATATTACATGGCCCGGATACCTATGCACTGCCTCTACCTCTATACCATTATATCACTATGCTGTAAAAATTGGGAATTGACTGTGAATAATGAGAAGTGTGAAGTGGTTCACACGAGTACGAAAAGAAATGCGCTACAGTTTCTTTACAAGATAAATCAATCAAAAGTGAAGGCCGTAAACTCCACTAAATATCTAGAAAATACTATTACTCCAGACTTAAACTGGAAAGAACACGTATTTAATGTCGTGGGAAAGGCGAACCAGAGACTGCGTTTTATTACCAGAACGCTTAAAAGATGCAACAGAACTACTAAAGAAACTGCATACACTACGCTTGTCCGTCCTTGTTTGGAGTATTGCTGCCCCGTGTGGGATCCTTATCAGGTGGGTTTGACGGAGGACATCGAAAGAGTCCAAAGAAGGGCAGCTCGTTTCGTATTGTCACGATACAGGGGAGACAGCGTTATGGAAATGATACAGGATCTGGGATGGGAATCATTACAACAACGGCGCTTATCGCTGCGGCGTGGGCTTCTTATGAAACTCCAATCGCCAACATTCTCCCCCGAATGCGAAAATATTTTCTTGACTGCCACTTACATAGGTAGAAGTGATCATCAGAATAAAATACGAGAAATCAGACGTCGAACGGAGAGATTCAGGTGTTCTTTCTTCCCGCGCGCTATTGGAGAATGGAATGGGAGATAAAATAGTATAACGGTGGTTAGATAAACCCTCTGCCAGGCACTTAAATGTGATTTGCAGAGTATCTTATGCACATGTAGAACGATGCAGCACTATGAACGGATAGCCTGGTGTGAAGTCAGAAACTGGGCACGTTGGCCGTACACGTTCAGTTGCACGCACCACGTCATGGCGGCTTTATGCTAGTCTCGGGTACGTCTCCGCCGGTGACGTCGGAAGGTCACCGCGGTCCGAACCACGCGCAACGCTTCTAGTGCCCTGCTGATGTGTATGTATGCCTGTGTGTGTGTCAGGGGTTCCGTCGATTGCTGGCCAGACTGTACCGCCGGGTGGAGCGAGTTACGGACTCGGCCCCACAATGGCGGCCTCTCCTCTTGGTATTCTCGGCCCGAGACGGACGACGGCGGGAACAGAAGGCACGCGCGGCTGCCGACTCAGTCTCGGAAACCTCGGTCCCACAGCTTCCCGCCGCTTCCTGCTGTCATCCCCACTACACTATACTCCCACGCCAGACGACGCACCAGGTAGCTGTGCGGTACTGTGGGTGGTGAAGGACGCATATTCGTCTGACTGCCGTGAACATTTATCATAGACCGGGGCAAAATGATCCCTTTAAGGACTTGAGCCCCACAGTCTGCGTAATATTCAATGTTCAGTGTTTGTATAGTCTATGGGACTTAACTACGTGGTCATCAGTCCCTAACTTACAAACTACTTATGAACTACTTACAAAGTAGGACGGCACAAATATCCATGCCCGAGGGGGGATTTGAACCCCCGACCGTAGTGGCCGTGCAGACCGTGACTGGAGCGCCGTAGTCCCCTCGGCCACCGCGGCCGGCTGCGTAATATTCTGAACTAGCTGAAAACCCTGCGTTGTCCGGGTATTCATTTATTTATTCCTGCAATTTTCGAGGTATATATTCAATTGTATAAGGGCTGTATGTCTGTATAATGTCTTTGGAATACAATTAGTAGTAAAAAGAGAAAACTTGGTGCGTGATGGGGCGGTTTTCCATGAACGTTACTGTTTATGTCTTCATATCTCATGAACTACATGTCGTACTGTGATACAATTTAGAGGGTACAGTTAACTATATGTGTGTATACTGTTCGTACAATTTCATGCGGCTACAATTTGTGGTGTAGAAATTATAAATTGTAACGTCACACCGAGAGCCGCAGTTTTACTCCATAAACAGCGGAAAAGTACTAAGCGAGAAACTTTTTTCCTTTCATCATTTTACTATGGTTACCAGCGAATAAAAGTTTAATAAAGGTATGAAATTATGTTTAAAGTTTGTTGCAAGTCGCTAAGTACTGTCATTCTCTTACAGTGTATTTCGAAAGTCTCGCCGCATTATATGGCATTTTTTTGCGATTTCTATTGGTTATGACGAAATATCTTTTGAACCATGTGCCGTATATGATTCTTAACCATGCAGCAATTGTTACCTCACGGTAAGGAATGTGCGTACCAAATTTGGTTGAAATGGGTCTAATGATTTAGGAGAAAATGAGCAGCATTGTCGCAAAATGCAGCAGTTTTTCGCGCATGTCATTGTTTATGACGTCATATCTCGTCAACTATATATCGTATGTGATTCTTGCAATTACGGCGACCGTCCACATGGATTGAAGGTTACGTGTACAAAATTAGAGAAAGATTGGATCAAAATTGTAGATTTGTATGCAACACGTACACACATACGTAGACTCTGCTTTATATATTAGATCTATATACCGTATAATTCCGCAGATAAGACGATGGCTGAATCATACAAAAAGCCCCTAAAATCCGAGGTCGTCTTATACGACGGCATCAAAAAGAATTAGATTAAAATTTAGTCGGAAATCGGTAATTTCGCATGTGTGATGCATACCGCCGCTATAGCGATGCTTTGATGTCCAAACGATAAATATCGAAGCAGATAAGTAACGAAACGATAGGTATCGAACAGGCGAATGTTATGATTTTTATGAATATGTCTTGATTTTAAAGGATGTGGTTAGGCAGGAACCTAAGAGTACAGCTTTCTGGGTAACTTACAAGAAAGCATACACTCGAAATAGCGCGACCTGAAATGATATATATCGAACGTAGAACTGTAAATCGATTTAGTGTTTCTGAACCGTAGATTCGGGCGCTACACGCCCTCACGTACTAAAAGAAAAAGACTTCTTGTTTAACCTATAGCTAACGCTCTTAAGGCTACGCTACAGATAATTTTTTTAAAGTGAAAGTCAGGGCGCGTAGCGCCCAAATCTCTGGTTCAGAAAAATTCGCTTATTCAATACATATAGTTTTGAAATGTATCGATTCGATATATATCGTTTAGAGATCGAAGCCTTGTTATAGCCACTCTATGCAGCACATAGGTGAAACTGCAAATTCAAAAAATGTTCAAATGTTTGTATAGCTTATGGGACTTAACTACGGGGTCATAAGTCCCTAAGCTTACAAACTACTTATGAACTAGCTAATCCTAAGGACAGCACAAATATCCATGCCCGAGGGGGGGATTCGAACCCCAGACTGTAGTGGCCGTGCAGACGGTGACTGAAGCGCCTCAGTCCCCTCGGCCACCGCGGCCGGCGCGAAACTGCCCTGAAATTTATATCGTGGAGGGGAGATTTACGAAAACAAAGGCCTGCGAATTTTTTAAATGTTTGTTTTCTGAGCTTTATTTATTTGATTGGACGAGGGTACATACGATAACCTATATGCCACAAAGCAGGAACAGAATTAATCATTTACAAGGAGCTTGATTTTATAATGTCGCTTGACAAAAAAAGTTTCTTAATATATCCAGAGTCGCATTGAAACGCTTAGAGTATATTTATGTAAGGAGAAGTGAAAGGGTTAAGATATTTCGTAGCTATACGCAACAACGGCGGCTTTCTTCGATATCCTTTATCTTCTGTTATCGGGCAATTTCGTGTGTTTTGAACCGCGTACATCGGCGCGATTAAATGTCTCAGCGAAAGAAATTACTTTTTTCTTAAACTTCGGATGTAAGAAAAAAAAAAAAAAAAAAAAATCCATGCTTCTTCACGATCGGATACAACGTAGCACTAAATGCACAACAGTTCACACCGCAAACACAGTAACAAAGGATGAAATCCAGGCTTCTGACAGCATTTTTCGAAACTTCCAGAAACATTGCTGCCGCAAGCGTATTTTTAGGTACAGAAATCTGGAAAGCAAGTGCGGATTGCATTCGCGTATACACCGTAACTTAGGGGGTCGTCTTATAGGCCAGATATGTGTTTAAACTATAAAATTTTGATGAAAATTTGTACCTCGTCTTCTCTGAAGATCGTCTTATCTGAGGAAATATACTGTATATAAAAATTAATATTATATCTGTATGTCCTCTATGTGTTCATAAACTATTCGATCGCAATGAAACTTTGGTGAACTGTTCACCGTACGCCCACGAAGGTTCCTGACCCTAAAACAAAACAGCACGACACAAATCTCAAGAGATATGACGTCATAAATAATGAGAGGCAACCGCGTGAAAATACCCAGGTTTATGCGTCACGAATTGGAAAATGGGAGTAGTCAGGGACCTGCAACAAAGTTTGCACGTAATTTTATTTGATTATGAAGCGTTTTGTAACTGAATCCCCCCCCCCCGCTCCACACACACACACACACACACACACACACACACACACACACACACACACACAGAGAGAGAGAGAGAGAGAGAGAGAGAGAGAGAGAGAGAGAGAGAGAGAGAATGATGAAACGAAGTCTACCGCTCACAACAGTTTCGCTGTAGATGCCGTAAAACTGTCGTATCAGGCATGACCCTGTATAAAATAAAGTTAGCATTACAGATTTGCATATTACTATTTATTTTTGTCTGCAAGTCTCCCGTAATTCTCTTGCATCCAAAATTAAGCAATCTGTTTTCTAAATCTCTATCTACATAAAAGCGAAAGGACACTCACTCACTGACTAAACACGAAATCTCAAAAACTACTTCACCTATGAAGCTGAAATTTTCGCAGCAATGTAGTTATAGGCAGAAAACGTCAGCTAAGAAAGTATTTTGTGATAGGTGCATGGCGGAGCATACTTCTCCTACAGACTCACGAAATCTACAGTTTCATTCCGATCTACACGAAATTTCGCACGCTTGACCTTAGAAACAAGAGGAAGGTCACCGTCTACCTTAAGTTTCATACAGTGCATGGGGGAGGGTACTTTGCAACATAAAAATGGATTCCTAAATACCTTGGACGCGCCATAACTTGAGAATGACTAGACCGATTTCACAGATACTTTTTTTTGTTATTCTCAGAAGAAGGGTTGTATGAAATAAAACTGGAATATTTGACGACAACAAAATGCGTTTTTCAAAGTGACCCTATTGCATAGAAATCTATAGTTTTGTTCCGATATTGATGAAATTTTGCACACTCTATCTTAAAAACAAGAGAAATGTCACTGTCTGTATAGAATTTCGTTCGGTGCATGGTGGAGGGTACTTAACTTACTGAATTTTACAAAATGCATAGTTTTCCTCAAATCTTAAGGAATTTTTGCATACACGACCTTTACACCAAGAGGAAGTCACTGGCTACATAAATGTTTGTATGGTACATGACAGAGTGTATCTTGCAGAAAACTTTGCCGAGAGAGGGAAAGGTGGAAACGAACAGAGAGATGAGAGAGAAAGAGGTGGATGCAGAGGGAGGGGGGAAGGGGATGTGGATTACGAGAGTGTAGGACAAACACCCGGGCAACGCCGGGTTTACAGCTAGTCGTTTATAAAGAATAGGTTTTTCACATATTTTACATGTTAGTTAAGTTACTTATAAAATTTTGAAAAGTAAATGGTGTTTAAAAACACATAAATATTACAATGTAAAGGATCATTTTGCACCTGGCTTAAAATTAAATTAACAGTTTATTGCCATCTTTTGTTATTTTGAGGTTCTTATTAAATTATTCACATACATTCATTTGTTACTCAACTTTTATTTTGCAAGGTAGGTACGTAACTCGTTTTACATCAAATGCACCTAATTAATCTGAAATGCTAAGTCATTTCTTTAAAAGAATCTCAAAAATAAAATCTTTAAGCGTATTATTGAAAATGAGTAATTGAATAAAAATAATATATCTACATATTCAGCTCCGTCCGCCTTGCCAAAACATTTCTGTTCCTCCCAATATGTTGTCTTAAAAGCCTACATATTTGTGAAGAGCTTCAGAAACACACAGTTACAGATTTATAACTTAACTTATATAGACAGTTCATAAAAAGATGTTTTATTCTGTAGTCTTGTCGCAGAAACACAGCGGAACTATGACAGTTGCAATTTGGCCTCGTGTGAGCTCTTAGTTCACAAAGTTTCCGGTGTATGGCACCACTACCTGGGCTGATATGAAGTATGCTCGCTTTGCCCCGAGGTATCGTTTTGCCTTGGTCTCCGCTCTACATATTATATAAATGACTTATGTGTGTAGATGTGTATTTGTGTATGTAGGATCCATATCTTCTCATAAACTACTGGATCGATTTCAAACAAAGTTTGTACATGTACTGTTTGAAATACCAAAATCTGCGCATTGGGCTTTATAACCCAGATCTCTACAGGACTATTTCATTGACGTCAATTTGCAGCAGGGTTTAGGAACATATCCTGTATTCAAATAATATCAATTATCTCGAACAGAATGATCTATAGACCCAAGGTCAATACGGATTTAAAAAATATCCTTCATGTGAAACACAACTAGCTCTTTACTCACACGAAGTGATGGGTGCTATCGACAAGGGTTCGCAAATTGATTTCGTATTTCTAGACTTCCAGAAGGCTTTTTTTGATACCGCACCTCACAAACGGCTTTTAATCAAATTGCATGGTTATGATATATCGCCCCAAATTTGCGACTGGATAGGGGATTTCCTGTCAGAGAGGATACAGTTTGTAGTAATCTATGGTAAGGCATCGACTAAAACAGAGGTGATATCGGGCGTTCCACAGGGTAGTGTTATTGGTCCTCTGCTGTTCCGTATTTACATAAACGATTTAGGGGAAATTCTAATTAGCTCTCTAAGGTTGTTTGCAGATGACGCCGTCATTTACCGTCAGGAAAATCATCTGAAGATCAAAACCAAATGCAGAACGATCTAAATAAGCTATCACTATGGTGTAAAAATTAGCAATTCACTCTAAATAGTGCGAAGTGTGAAGTCGTCCGCATGAGTTCGAAAAGAAATCCGTTAAACTTTGTTTACAAGATAAATCAATCACAAGTGAAGGCCGTAAACTCTACAAAATGCCTAGGAATTACTATTACTTCAGCCTTAAACTGGAAAGAACACGCAGATAATGTTGTGGGAAAGGCGAACCAGAGACTGCGTTTTATTGGCAGAACCCTTAAAAAATGCAACAGAACTAGTAAAGAGTCTGCATACACTACGCTTGTCCGTCCTTTTATGGAGTATTGCTGCGCAGTGTGGGATCCTTATCAGGTGGGTTTGACGGAGTACATCGAAAGAGTCCAAAGAAGGGCAGCTCATTTCGTATTGTCACGATACAGGGGAGACAGCGTTACGGAAATAATACAGGATCTTGGATGATAATCATTACAACAAAAGGGAAAGGGAATGTTTCATTTTTGTTTGCTTACATTGAGATTCAGACAGTCAGTATAAGTATTGTTAAAAATGTCTGTATTTGTAAAATATTTTAGTCACATATTTTGTAAAGCCATTAAGTAACATTTGTTTTTATTTAATGTGTCTACTTTTACTATCCTTCTTTTGTAATGTATTGTAAATACATGATGAAAATACATATTCAGTGAAATCAAGATAATTATCTCTGTTCATTTAACATTGAATGTATAATTGGAAAATTTGCCCCTGTACATTTTAAGTAGACTTACGCATAATAGTTCGCGATCGGGAGCGCTCATTTTAGTTCGCAACTCTGCCGCGAACTAGTTCGTTCTTTTAGTTCGTCCGCTCCCAGTGACGGCTGAGCGGCGTGGTCTGCGCATGAAGGTGGAGGGAGAAGTTCCCCCACCTAGCTGCTTCATGCGCTTGCTGCTTGAGCCGCTAACGATATCACGCAAACCAAAAGAAACAGTTTGTGGATAATTTCTCTATAACTTGGCATTATGGAATTTATTAGTCAGATATTGCAGAGTGCAGAATACTTCAAAGCAGAAATTTTGTAGCACTGAACTATGTAATCTAGCGGGCAGACGCTAACCTCGAAATGGCTCTCATCAGCAGAAGGCTAACACGTGATTTTTAATTCTGTTCGCGACCTATCGCTCATATTATAGTTCGCGACCTATCGCACATATTTTAGTTCGAGACCGGTAGCTCTCCTTTTAGTTCTCAGCACGGCCGCGAAGTACGTCACTCTTTTTAGTTCGTCCGCTCGTTTTGGCTTTTACTACCGCTACCAAAACTACAGCCGAGCTGCATCTCGGCTCGAAATGACGGCAACTGGCAGAAGGGAATCTCGCGATTCTGCGTGCTCTCGCGTCCTCCCGCTGTTCCCCGCCAGTCTTCGGAAAAGGAGCGGACGAACTAAGAGGCGAGGGATCTGCGAACTAGTTCACGTAGTTTGCCTGTGGGAGCTCTCTTCCGAACTAGTTCGTTCGCGAACTATACAAGACATGGTCAGACAAAATCATTTGCTACCAAGAAGGATATTTACTATTTTCAAAAATATCTGTACAAAGCTGTAGATAAAGGCATAGGACATAAGAGGCGCGTTCATAAAGTATGTTCCGTTTGGTAATACAATGAAATTGTACACAGATACAGAATAAATTTTTATTGCACAAACTTGTAAACTCTTAAACTACTTTTCCACATAAGTGCCGAAAGTTTTGCAGAAATTTGTCAAAGCGTGTCACCAGGTTTTGTATACCTTCTTCATAGAAATCTGCCGCTTGTGTCTTCAACCAGTTGGAAACAGTTTGTTTCAGCTCGTCGTCATAGCGAGAGCACTAATTGTAAACCTACGGTTTTCCTGGATGTTGTCATCAATCGCGTGAACCAGTTCTTCTGTAACCAAAGATGGACGCCCACTTCCTTCTTCATCGTGCACATCACTACGCCCGCCATTGAACTGTCGGACCCATCTTCTCACCATCGAATCACTCATCGCATTTGGTCCGTAAATATCGCAAATTTGCCGATAAATTTCACTGGGTTTCACTTTCCTCGCATTCAGAAACGGAATCACCGACCTGATTTCACAGGCGGCGGGATTTTCAATCAACGCCGACATTTCAAACAAGCACAACAAAGCGTACGTAACTGACAGCGATCTCCAAATGGCGCACGTTCTTCTCCTTGATACACATCGTCTACAGCTCATGTGCGAAACTGCAATCGCAGCGCTGCAGCGGAGATAAATTGAAACGGAACTTACTTTCTGGACGCGCCTCGTATAATGAACCGCTGTTTACCGCAAAATCGATAAAAAGTAAGAAGTTCAAAAATAAAAGTGTAAAATGGTGGAAAGCGTGCCCCGGTCTCCTCTATCGTTTGTTGTAGGAGACGCCTGGACCACGAGATGTACAGCAATTCGATGAAGGATGTGGAAGATGCAGGAGCGCAGGTGCGCCACGAACTACTTGCCTGCAGCGTAAAGCCTGCGGAGGAAAGCCTGCGCGGTGAATCAGCGTGGAGTGGAGGGGGTCGCACAATTTTGAAATACGGCAGTGGCTCCGGTGAGAAATTCTCCGTGCCGGAGGACTGGGGCGAAGTTTGCGCGAAGCAGGCGCTGGGGACGGCGAAGAAGAGTTGCGGCCGCCGCTGTTGTTGTTGCTGTTGTTGTTGTTGCGAGTTGGCGGGCGGGCTTCCCTCTCGGGGGGCCATCCGTCTAGCCCGGGGTAGCGCAGGCCTCAGGGGCGGCTGGCTTTGTGGTGCCGCGGGCGTCAGGCAGTATATCGCAATTAGCAGGAGGGATGGGTGGGGTGGGGTGGGGGGGTAGAGAGAACACTGTGCGTGAGCCAGCACTCTGGAAGATGCTCCGAGGTCCAGGGGTGCGGGGGCGGGAGTTTTGGCTGCTGAGGAAGGCACTGTAGCTGCCGAAACACAGACGAACAGGTGGGAAAGCTGCTGCAAAGAGGGTTGGGACAGAGCTGCTGTATTAGACGAGTGCTGCAGAAGCCGATTCTTCTCCTGCTCAATCGTCGCTTGCGTTCTCTATACTCCTCTTCCAGTTGTCTGTGCTCCTGGCCTCCGTAGTCCATTCTCCTTACGCCTCTTCTCACTGCGCCCTTATAAGTAGTGGCGCGTCCTATGTGTTCACTGGTCCAGTGGACCTCAGGAAAAAAACTCGCCGTGAAAAAAAAATCAAATCTTAATATATGAAAATTGAGGTGTCTCTGCCACTATATTTCACTCTGCAGCAAAAACTACACATCGCAAACGAATAGTGTTGGTATGGCGTACAAGGTATCAGTCTTCCATTGTGCACTATGATGGCAGAGGGTTGATAACGATAAGGGGTGGAAGATATGGGAGTTGAAAGTTACCGACTTATATAAAACTAGCTGAAAACCCGGCGTTACCCGGGTATTTATTTATTTATTCCTGCCATTTTTCAGGTATATCTTCATTTGTATAAAGGCTGTATGTCTGTAAAATTTCTTGGGAATGCAATTAATAGTAAAGAAGTAGTAGATTAAAACTTGGTGCGTGATGGGGCGGTTTTCCATTAACGTTACTGTTTATGTGCTCATATCTCATGAAAATCAAATTTTCAAATGTTTGTATAGTCTATGGGACTTAACTACGGGGCCATCAGTCTCTAAACTTACAAACTACTTATGAACTAACTAAGTCTAAGGACGGCACAAATATCCATGCCCGAGGGGGGATTCGAGCCCCCGACCGTAGTGGCCGTGCAGACCGTGACTGGAGCGCCTCAGTCCCCTCGGCCACCGCGGCCGGCTCATATCTCATGAATTGTGTGTCGTACTGTGATACAATTTAGAAGGTACATTCAACTATATGCGTGTATACTGTTTATAAAACTTCCTGCGGCTAGAATTCGTAGTGTAGAAATTAAAAATTGTAACGTTATACTGAATGCCGTAGTTTTAGTCCATGAACAGTGGAACGTTACTGTTTATGTGCTCATATCTGATGAACTACGCGCCGTACTGCGATACAATGTCGAAGGTACACTCAACTATATGCGTGTATACTGTCTGTAAAATTTCCTGCGGCTACAATTGGTAGTGTACAAATTATAAATTGTAACGTCATACCGAATGCCGTAGTTTTAGTCCACAAACAGCAGGAAAGTAGTAAACGAGAAACTTTTTTCCTTTCATGATTTTCCTATGGTTGTGAGCGAGAAAAAGTTTTATAAAGGTTTGAAACTAAGTTTAAAGTTTGTTGCAAGTCGCTAAGTACTGTCATTCTCATATAGAGTATTTATGAAGTCTGATATGTTTTTGGTGTTTATTATCAAAGAAAAATGAACAACTTTCAGTATCTTTTAGAAACAAATTACTCAGCTTTAAGCTTGGAACAAAAGTGTGAAATAAAGAAGCTTGGTAGGCCGACGCCTCAGCTCGAGTTGAAGCGAGCGCAAACAAACTGAGGTAAGACATTCCGGAGATCTTTTATCGAAAATATATCAAGAAGGGGGGGGGGGGGGGGGGGTAAACGGTCATGCCGAGCGGACATGGGGGGGGGGGGGAGGTGTCGCCTCTATCAAGATCCGGCACTCAAAGAAGTGAACCCCCACCAGTCATCTGAAGAACTAGCCGCCACTGATACACTCCTCTTCCAGTTGTCTGAGCTCCTGTCGTTCGTTGTCCATTCTCCTTTCCTTAGCCCTGTTCTCACTGCGTGCTGGACGATTTCATCCTTCACTCTGATACGTGTCCTCCATCACTTGTCCTTCATCACTTGTTACTCCAGAGAGTGCCAATGCTTTTTTGTCTTTGTACTAGCGACATTCACGTTATTTTCTTTGGCTACTGTACTTAACTCAAAGACAGTTTCTTGTAGGTCATTTTCATTTTGCGCAACAATTACTTTGTCGTCAGCAGTAAATGGTAGCGTACTAACATTTACCTACATCTGCATCTACATAGATACACTGCAAATCACATTTAAGTGCCTGGCAGAGGGTTCATTAACCAATTTTATAACTTTTCTCTACCGTTCCATTCTCTAATAGCGTGTGGGAAGAAAGAACACCTAAATCGTTCCGTTTTCGATCTGATTTCTCTTAGTTTATTGGGATGGTCATTTTTCCCTAAGTAGGTGGGTGCTAGCAAAATATTTTCACATTCAGAACTAAAAGTCGGTGATTGAAATTTCGTAAATAGATTTAGCCGCAACGAATAACATCTTTCTTTTAATGATTTCCATCTCAAATCGTGCAACATTTCCGTGACACTTTCCCGCCTGTAACGTGATAAAACAAAACGAGCTGCCCTTCTCTGAACCTTCTCAACGTCTTCCGTCAGTCCCACCTGGTGAGGGTCCCACAAGGGGCAACAGTACTCCAGGAGAGGACGCACAAGTGTGATGTAGGCAGTATCTTTGGTGGAGCTGGTGCATCTTCGAAGCGTTGTGCCAATGAAACGTAACCTTTGGTTCGCCTTCCCCACAATAATTTCTGTGTTCTCTCCAGTCAAAGTTGTTCGTAATTGTAACTCCTAGGTATTTGGTAGAATTTACGACCTTAAGGTTTGACTGATTTATCGCGTAATTGAAGTTCAGCGGAATTCTTTTAGTGGTCATGTGTATTACTTCACACTATCGTCTTTGTTGAGTGTCAATTGTTAATTTAAATGTTTTATTGTCTGTAACCAAGTTTTCGTTACACCATCAATGTAAATATTGATAAAACAATCGATGAAAGGAGACACTCATGTCTAACACGTTGGTTGATTTCAGACATGTTATATCTACTGCCTCCTATTTTTATTTGAAAATTAGTTTTTATACATGTTTAATTACATCTATATATTCTAGTTGAGTCTGAACTTTAAAGAATAAAGTTATGTAATGTAATATGACGAATTATTTGCCTTTACAGCATATTTTAGCATAAGATGTTCAAGAAAATATGTTTAAATCGAAGGGACTTAACTATGTTGGTCATCAGTCCCTAAGCCTACAAACTGCATAAACTAACTTAAAGCTACTTATGCTAACTTTGCTTATGTTGTTTTAACTTTGACTACATTGTGCTTCTTTAGCCTGTCATGATTAACAACAAAGGTTTAACAGCTGACAAATCAATGATAATTTTTTGTTTTTTCTATGTATAATTGTTCTTTTAAAACCTTTTATATTTTATACTTTGTACAATAAGTGTACAGCCGCCCTATGTAATTAATATGCATAACCTTATGCGATAAGGCGCCACTATACGCCTTGTAATGCCACCTGGTGGTAAGAAATATTTACCTGGACAGTACCGAATGTGTTAAAGTTTGTAGTCTGCTTTTGTATGTATATCAAACAACATCTTACATCTGTTCACGTGTGCGCATGGCACGGAAGAGGTATAACACGACGTAAATCATCATTTTCAATATGAAATGTAGCCTACTACTTGTTCTGTCATGTGAGAAATTGTGTTATTTTTATGTTTGTAGATGCTAATCTGATAATGGTAAAGCTGAAACGCGTCATTTTTGAGGGCGCGCTATACATGAAGTGTGACCTATAATAAAGAATTAGCGACCTAACCTGCTTCACAGCATTACTACCCAATCATTTCATCATGGTCGCCTGCCTACTCAACGACTTAATGTCGCATTTACAACACAAACAGTACGGCTATTCTGCCGCGGATAAGATTTTCATGGAGTTAGTTTTATTACACTCTAGTTATGCTGAATGTATGAAAAAGATTAAACTAATTTACACTTCTACATCTACAACCATACTCCGCAAGCCACCCGACGGTGTGTGGCGGAGGGTACCTTGAGTACCACTATCGGTTTTCCCTCCTATTCCAGTCACGTATTGTTCGCGGAAAGAAGGAATGTCGGTATGCCTCTGTGTGGGCTCTAATCTCTCTGATTTTATCCTCACGATCTCTTCGCGAGATATACGTAGGAGGGAGCAATATACTGCTAGACTCCTCAGTAAAGGTAAGTTCTCGAAACTTCTGGTAAATGAAAAAAGTACTCCATGAATTCGTCGATCCAGAGAGGGAAATTTTAATGACACATGCTAGAGGATGTATATAACACACGATCACATAGGCAGAGCCATAAGCATGTGAGTACACCCACCAGAGCAAGAGTAATGTCTTTGCTAGTGCCGTATATAGCTTCCTTTTCCCGTAATACAAGCTCACTTGAAGACGATCGTAGAGGTGCCGAGTGTACTCTTGTGGAATGGCCTGCCATGCAGTTTCCATCTGCTGCCTCAGTTGGGGCACATTTCGTGCTGGTCGTGTAGACCGCTCAAAATGACGTTTCATTCAGTCCCAAAGATTCTCAGTGGGGGACAGATCTGGGGATAATGATGGCCAAGGTAGTTGACTTATACCAAGAAGAGCCTGTTGGGTAGTACGGGATACGTGTGGATGTGCATTGTCCTGTTGGAAAACCATGTCGCCTTGTTGGTGCATGAACCGTGGCAAGACGGGTTGAATTATGGTTTCAATGTATCGTGTTCTGTTCAATTTTCCCACAACGATCACCAGAGGAGAACGACCAGTGTAGGCTATGTCTCCCCACACCATGATGCCAGGTGTCGGCCCCGTTTGCCTCTGTCGCGTACACTCCAGATTTTCGCGCTCCCCTGCACGATAACAAAAATGTTCAAATGTTTGTAAAGCTTATGGGACTTAACTACGGGGTCATCAGTCCCTAAACTTGCAAACTACTTACGAACTACCTAATGCTAAGGACGGCACAAATATCCATGCCCGAGGGGGGATTCGAACCCCCGACCGTAGTGGCCGTGCAGACTGTGACTGACGCGCCGCAGAACGCTCGGCCACCGCGGCCGGCTACGATAACAAACAGGTGTATGACTATCATTGCCACCGAGACAGTGGCGACTCTCATCACTGAAGACGACACGTCTCCATTCGTCCCTTCATAAGCGCCTACCACGACACCACAAACGGCGTGACTGGAGGACTCCCTAACGGCATGCATGATCGGTTATCACTGAGTGCGAGCCATATCCTACACAGGCTCTTCTCCTCTAGTGATCGACTAGAAAACATTGAACAGTGCACGATACAGTGAAACCAGCATTCAACCCGTCTTGCAATCACTCATGCACCAACAAGTTCATGTTGTTGTTGTTGTTGTGGTCTTCAGTCCGGAGACTGGTTTGATGCAGCTCTCCACAATACCCTATCCTGAGCAAGCCTCTTCATCTCCACATAAGAGCGACAACCTACATCTGTCTGAATCTGCTTACTGTATCTATCTCTTGGTCTTCCCCTGCGATTTTTTCCCCATACACTTCCCTCCAACGCTAAATTCACAATTCCTTGATGTCTAAGAATGTGTCCTACCAATCTATCCCTTCTTTTAGTCAAGGTATGCCAGAAATTTCTTTTCTCCCCAATTCTGTTCAGTACCTCCTCATTAGTTACTCGATCTACCCACCTAATCTTCAGTATTCTTTTGTAGCACCATATTTCAAAAGCCTCAATCCTCTTCCTGTCTGCACTGTTTATCGTCCATGTCTCACTCCCATACAAGGCAACACTCCATACAAATGCCTTCAGAAAGGACTTCCTTAGGTTTAAATCAATATTCGATGTTAACAAATTTCTCTTTTTCAAGAAAGCTTTTCTACCCATTGCCATTCTGCATTTTATATCCTCTGTACTACGACCATCATTTGTTATTTTACTGCCCAAGTAACAAAACTCATCTACCTCCTTTATTGCTTCGTTTCCCAATCTAATTCCTTCAGCATCACCTGATTTTCTTACACTGCACTCCATTACCCTAGTTTTGCTCTTGTTAATGTTCATCTTATATGCACCTTTCAGCACACTGTCCATTCCGTTCAATTGCTCTTCCAGGTCCTTTGCTGTACCTGACAGAATTACTATGTCGTCGGCAAAACGCAATGTTTTTAATTCTTCACCCTGGACTTTGATTCCTTCACCAAATTTCTCCTTGATTTCCTTTATAGCTTGCTCAATGTACAAATTGAACAACAATGGAGAAAGACTACAACCCTGTCTTACTCCCTTTCCAAACACTGCATCCCTTTCATGCCCTTCAACTCTGACAACCGCTGTCTGGTTCTTGTACAAGTTGTAAATAACCCTACGCTCCCTATATTTTACTCCTACTTGCTTCAGAACTTGAAAGGGTTTATTCCAATCAACATTGTCAAAAGCCTTCTCCAAATCTACAAAAGCTAGAAATGTAGGTTTGCCTTTTCTTAATCTATCTTCTAGGATAAGCCGTAAAGTGAGTATTGCCTCCCGTGTTCCTACATTTCTCCTGAACCCAAACTGATCTTCCCCGAGATCGGCTTCTACCAGCTTCTCCATCCTTCTGTATATAATTCGCGTTAATATTTTGCAACCATGACTTATTAAACTGATGGTTCTGTAGTTTTCACACCTGTCTGCACCTGCTTTCTTAGGGATGGGGATTATAACATTTTTCTTAAAGTCTGAGGGTACTTCACCTGTCTCATACATCTTACACACCAGGTGAAACAATTGTGTCATGGCTGGCTCTCCCAGAGACTTCAGTAGCTCTGAGGGAATATCATCTACTCCAGGGGCTTTGTTTCGACTTTGGTCTTTCAGGGCTCTGTCAAATTCTTCTCTCAGTACAGTATCTCCTATTTCATCTTCATCTACTTCTTCTCCCCTTCCTACAATATTGCCACTAAGTTCATTTCCTTTGTAGAGCCCCTCTATATACTCCTTCCACCTTTCAGCTTTCCCTTCTTTGCTGAGAACTGGTTTTCCATCAGTGCCCTTGATATTCATTGAGCTGTTGTTCTTATCTCCATATGTTTCTTTTATTTTCCTGTAGGCTGTATCTATTTTCCCCTATTTATACATTCTTCTACATCCTTGCATTTGCCTTCTAGCCACTCCTGCTTAGCCATTTTGCACTTCCTGGCAATCTCCTTTCTTAGTCGTCTATACTCCATTTTACCTGTTTCATTTACTGCATTTTTATACTTTCTCCTTTCATCGATTAAATTTAGTATTTCCTGTGATATCCAAGGATTTTTTGTAGGTCTTTCCTTCCTACCTAGTTTGTCCTCTGCTACCTTCACTATTTCATCTCTCAATTTTACCCATTCCTCTTCTACTGTTTTATTTTCCCCTGTTTCTGTCAATTGTTGCCTAAAGCTCCCTCTGAAATTCTTAAGAACCTCAGGTTCCTTCAATTTATCCAGGTCCCATCTCCTTATTTTCCTACCTTTTTGTAGTTTCTTTAGTTTCATATGCTTTTAGTTTCATATGCTTTTCAAAATCAAATGTTCAAATGTTTGTATAGCTTATGGGACTTAACTGTACGGTCATCAGTCCCTAAACTTACAAACTACATATGAAATAACTTATACAAAAGACAACACAAACACCCATGCCCGAGGGAGGATTCGAACCTCCGACACGAGAGACCGCGCAATCCGCAACGTGGCGCTCCAGACCGCTCGGCAACTCCCTTGCGGCGAGACGCTTTTTCATCATGTCAATACATCTACATACATACTCCGCATTTCACCGTAAGGTGCGTGGCGGAGGGTACACTGTACCACTACTAGGCATTTCCTTTCCTATTCCACTCCCAAATTGAACGAGGAAAAAAATAACGCCTATATGCCTCCGTAAGAGCCCTAATTTCTCGTATCTCGTCTTTGTGATCTTTACGCGAAATGTAAGTAGGCGGCAGCAAGATCGTACTACACTCAGCTTCAAATTCCGACCCTCTAAATTTACTTAACAGAAATTCACGAAAAGAACGTTGTCTTTCTTCCAGCGATCCCCAATTGAGTTGCCGGAGCATTTCCGTGACACTCGCGCATTGGTCGAACCTACCGGTAACAAATCTAGCTGCTCGTCTCTGAACCGCCTCTATGTCTTCCTTTAAACTGACCTGCTACAGGTCCCAAACACTTGAGCAATACTCAAAACGTGGTCGTACAAGCGTTTTATACGCGGTCTCCTTTACAGGTGAAGTACATCTTCCCAAAATTCTCCCAATAAACCGAAGTCGGCTGTCCGCCTTACTCACAACTGTCCTTACATGCTCGTTCCATTTCATATCGCTCTGCAATGTTACGCCTAGATATTTGAACGACGCGACAGCATCAAGAAGCTCACTACTAATGCTGTATACGAACATTATGGGATTATTTTTTCTACTCATGCGCATCACCTTACATTTTTCTACATTGGGAGCTAGCTGCCAATCTCCGCACCAACTAGAATTTTTTTCTAAGTCATCCTGTATGCTATTACAGTCAGTTACAGACGACACCCTCCCATACAAACATCATCAGCAGCAAAATGCCGCAAATTACAAGATACTCTGTCCATCAGATCATTTATATAGATAGAAAATAATAGCGGTCCTATCACACTCCCCTGGGGCACGCCTGACGATACACTCGTCTCTGATGAACACTCGCCGTCGAGAACAACGTACTGCGTTCTATTACTTAGGAAGTCTTCCAGCCAGTAACAAATCTGTGAACCTATTCCATAATCTCGTATCTTCGTTAGCAGTCTGCTGTGTGGCACCGCGTCGAACGCCTTTTTGAAGTCGAGAAAAACACAATCCGCCTGTTGCCCTTCATCCATGGCGCGCAAGATGTCATGTGAGAAAAGGGCAAGCTGAGTTTCACATGAACGATGTTTCCTAAACCCGTGCTGATTCATGGAAAGAAGCTTTTCCGTTTCAAGGAAATTTACTATATTCGAACTGAGAATATGCTCCAAAATTCTACATGAAACTGATGTCAACGATATTGGCCTTTAATTGTATGGGTCAGTTCTCTTTCCTTTCTTATATACGGGAGTCACCTGCGCTTTTTTCCAATCACTAGGAACTTTGCGCTGAATTAAAGATTCGCGATAAATGCAAGCTAAGTATATACACGTCTTCATGTGTCCCGTACCTCACAACGTGTTCTTCTAGCTGTACGTCATCTACCCTGGCGAGCACGATCCGCGGGGCGCTACCCACTGAGCATGTTTGGGACCGCATGAAACGTCATGTTGGGCGGTCTGCATGAGTGGCACGAAATCTGGCCCAACTGAGGCACCAGGTGGAAATTTCAGGGCAGGCGAATTCCACATAACCACATTCGACACCTCTACGATCCTCTCCATGGAAGAATTACAGCTTGCATTGCAGTAAAGGGACATAACACGGTACTAACGCCGACATTGCGGACGCTATGGTGACTGAACTCATGTGCATATGACTCTGTGTCGTCGTGTGTTAGATACAACCTCAAGAATGTGTCAGTAAAATTTGCCTCTGCTGGGTCGACGAATTCATGGAGTTCTTTTTTTCATTTTCCAGGACTGTAGCTTATATTAAAACTGAGCGGGGTTAGATGAGACTAATAACAGTCTCTATTTGTATTGTCAGTTGGCACACGTGGATAAATTAATATTCTACGTTCATCACAGAGAGCCCTTTTACTATCTTTACAACTTGACACTTCCATAAGAACATCGGAAATGAATGAGTTAATACTACACACTTGTATGCACTATTACGAACATAATTCACACTAACAAGGAAAGTACTTAGGCTCGAACAAACAGAAATACACCAAAATCGTATGATAGATAATGTAGAGATCCCTTATTGCACGAGTGATACTCCCGCATCTGCAAAACTCTGCAGTCGTCCGTTAGAGGCCTCTGCGTGTGCCATGCCGCATTGCACTTTGACCTGTCGGTAGACCAGTAGTGACGGTGCAGTGTGCCTCTGAAGTTCTTCGTGAAGATGGTATTGGTGCAGAAGATAAATCATTCGCATTTTACCTGGTATCTATTGTAGTGTTTATAATCTATGCTCATATTTCTGCACTATAATAGATACCAGAAACCATGTGAATGATTCATCTTCTACACCAACACCGTATTCACGAAGAACGGCTCTTAGGAATTTCATCTCAACCAATCGCAATACATTAGCAGAATTGATTAGCAATTGGCAACCCATCTGACGCTTCACCACACAAATAACGTCACAAAACGCAACTTCAGAGGCACACTGCACCGTCCCTACTGGCGAACCGACAGGTCAAAGTGCAATGCGGCATGGCACACGCAGAGGCCTCTAACGGACGACTGCAGAGTTTTGCAGATGCGAGAGTATCGCTAGTGCAATAAGGGACCTCTACATTATCTCTCAGACGATTTTGGTATATTTGTGTTTGTTGGAGCCCGAGTACTTTCCTTGTAAGATTCAATAACTTGAAGCCAACGTAATTTTATGTAAAACGCAATAGAAAGAAAGTACACTGACGTTCCTGCTGCCAAAGTGTGAGGTGCTAAAGTGAATTATTTGTTCAGGTGCTAAAAACTCAGTTGTTGGGTGCCCAAATTCTCCTACCGCCCATGCGTAATGTTTGGTGGATGATGTAAATATTTATTCATCATCATCATCATCATCATCATCATCATTAGAGACCGATTAAGCCTTTCAGCGTTCAGTCTGGAGCATAGTACCGCTAATAAAATTTCTCCATGATCCCCTATTCAATGCTAACATTGATGCCTCGTCTGGTGTGGGTTCCTGTGGTCATGTCCTAGTTCATGAACCACGGGCAACGTATGAGTGTCCAAGTAAGTGGTCCTGACAGTTGGGATACCAGTTACTTTGGAATAAGGTTGGGCATCTCGGACATATTCTGAGTCGTGGTGTAATGCTGCTTTCGTATGAAAATGGGTGTTGCGTATTAAAGTTAAGGTTGGGGACCGCAAATGAAATTTTACCAGGTAGTGAAATATTTTTAAATGAGATTACTAAGCAATTTTGACAAGGAAGGGACAATTTAAACAAAATTATTGCATTCCGCCATTAAATGGTAGCGGTCGTAATTTTGGTAGCAAATACAACACCAGAAAACAACATTACAGAAGAAGTCGGCGGAATCTAAATTTTACCTTATTGAGAGCTGGTACAAACATTTAGGTCATATTCTGTAGTGATTCTAGCTGAGATGACTGGAATATTATTTCGATAAATTGATGCTGGGATTGTGCATTTCGTTTACTATTGTTCTATGACCGAGTTGAAAATTAATCCTGATAGTCGCCAAGAACTGCAAAATTATCGGACTTCATAAACATCGCAAAGATTTTTGTGCAGTCATTAAAATGTAATAAAACATTCATAGACACGAAATAAATAAGTTACCCAGAGAATGTTCTAGTACAATCGCGGAACAAATCGCAACAATACTCGAGCATCACTTTATGCAGTACTGGATCTGCTGAAAATAAGTAACTTTAAAATTAGTGAGAATGGGGAAGTGATTGGAAGTAAGTCAGATATTTCAAATTAACTGTGGGGGTTTATTTAAATTAATAAAAAAACTAAGCTCACACTTACATTAATTACACCAAATCCTGGGACACGTCCTAGTACATGAAGGAGAAGAAAGTAAGTGACGAACAGTTATGCTCTCTCCCTTCAGCTTGTTGCAAAAAAGTTGAACGTGACAAATGACATATGTTTATCGATACGCTGGCAGAGAGAGGGCAGAAATCAGCGACAAGCATCGCACAAGTTATTTAAAAAAAATCATTAATGTATTACTACAGTGGCCACCTTTGTGCTCCAGACGGCAAAGACTACCAAATCCACCGGTTAGTCCCTCAACCGTTAGGGGTAAAACCCAGTGCGGCACTGGGCAAGTAAGGCTAGCAACCTGCTTCTCAGGTACTTCAATATCATGCGGGCAACAATCCGAGCAAAATATTTATTCTTGTTTAATAATGATTATGTAGCCAAGATCGCAATTTTTATTTATTATGTGACCGGTACGTCGAAACCAGTCACATAATAAATGAAAAAATGCGATCTTGGCTGCATAATCATTATTAAACAATTATAGATCGCCCCACTTAACTATGAGTTCCTTATATATTTATTCTTGTGTTTGTAATATAGTGAGGACAGTTTACAACTCACCGCAAAGACGTGGCGCCGAGCTGCGACAGGCACGTACAAAAGATACACACATACAACACTTTCAGCTATCGGCCATGGCCTTCTTCACAACATAGAACACTCACGCAATCACACAGGCACACAACACACACACACTTCGGTTTGAAGTGCGGCAGTCGGAGGTGATGGTTGTATGACTGTGTTGTGTGCCTGTGTGATTGCGTGAGTGTTCTATTTTCTGAAGAAGGCCACGGCCGATAGCTGAAAGTGTTGTATGTGTGTATCTTTTGTACGTGCCTGTCGCAGCTCGGCGCCACGTCTTTGCGGTGAGTTGTAAACTGTCCTCAGTATATTATTAATTGCAACCTGGACTTTCCATTATTATATTCTTGTGTTTGTATTTTTCCGCAAGCCCTTTGTCCCGTGTCGTGGCTATTGAGAGCGCCGTCCATTCGTGTCAGTCGGTCCCAGACCGCGTTTGCTTTGTCCAGACGACCGGCCGCCAGAGCGGAGGCCAGCGAGTGCCACAGCGGCGCGTGGGCGTGCCAGTCGCCAGTCGCCAGTGGCCGGTCGGCGGTCGGCGGTCGCTCCCGGCACGGTCGCCAGTATTTTCTAATTAAGAGCGGCCCGCTCGCCTATCGCAGCGCGGAATCGCGCCCGTCCGCCTCTGCCGGCCACGCCGCCAGAGTTACGCCGGCCGCCGGCGCGATGGACGAGCGTCGGGCCGACGAGGAATCCCGCAGACCTGGCAGGAGTGCCGACAACTGGTCCCAGGACGGCCACGGGCTCCCGGCGGTAGCGGATGCTTCACTAGCAGGGCGCGGTACCGGCCTCTTTCAGCAGCACATGCTGTACTTTCACGCATCTCGCCAGGTTTCACTCGCTAGTGGTCCCCATGTTGGATCATGGAATAGTGCCCCCAGGGGTTTCATGGTTCTCTCGTTAGAATGTGTGTAGTGAGCACAGGGACCCAAGCTGATGCAGTCGCCATTCCTCCTCTCCTGGCTGGACTGTATTTCCTTTCCCTTCTCCTCCTTTTGTATCGTCACTCCTTTCCCCTCCCCATTGGGGGACAGATGACATAGGTAGTTTGGTCCCGTTATCTCAAACGATCAACCAACGAACCATGTAGTAGTGCAGTACTAAGAGGCTCCTCGCAGTCTCCAGGCGGTAGCAGATGCTTCACTAGCAGGGCGCAGTACGGGCGTCTTTCACCAGCACACGATGTACTTGCGCCCATCTCTACCACTGGAGCTGCAGTTGTATCACGGCTGATCCAGGCAGTCTTCACTCGCTAGTGGTCCCCGTGTTGGATCATGGAATAGTGCCCCCAGGGGGCTCATGGTTCTCTCGTTAGTATGTGTGTAGTGAGCACAGGAACCCAAGCTAATGAAATCTCCATTCCTCCTCTCCTACCTGCACTGTATTTCCTTTCCCTTCTAATCCATTTCTATCCTTACTCCTTTCCCCCTTCACATTGGGGGACAAATGACATAGGTAGTTTGGTCCTGTTATCCCAAACAATGAACCAACCAACCATGGAGCAGTGCAGCACTAAGAGGCACCTAGCAACCTCCCGGAGGTAGCAGATGCTTCACTAGCAGGGCGCGGTACCGGTGTCTTTTATCAGCAATTGCGCCCACCTCTAAGCACTGAAGCTGCAATTTTATCACGGCTAACCGGGGCAGTCTTTGCTTGCTAGTGGTCCCCATGTTGGATCATGAAATAAAGCCCCTAGGGGGCTCATGGTTCTTTCGTTAGTACGTGTGTAGTGAGCACAGGGACCCAAGCTAATGCAGTCGCCATTCCTCCTCTCCTACCTGGATTGCATTTCCTTTCCCTTCTCCTACTTTTCTATCCTCACACCTTTCCCCTCCCCATTGGGTGACAGATGATATAGGTAGTTTGTTCCCGATATCCCAAACAATCAACCAACCAACGATGGAGTAGTGCAGTACTGAGAACGAAATACATCGATCCCAGTCGTGGCAATGTGCGCTTATTAACAGGGCATGGCTCTTATCCCACGCACTTACACCGTGTGAGTCTGAGAGAGACACCAAACTGTACAAATGTGAACAGTGGCTCTCTTGAAGACGTGGTGCTCAGAAACATCTAGTCAGCACTAGATGCTCACACAGAACATATAATATACGATGCCATAGGACAAGAGGGCCAACGGACAAAACTGAATACAGTTACTGGTAAAATCTTGCATGCGACATATGACGAACAGAAACGTAATAGACCATACGAAACACAACATATGTGGCGAAAAAACGTAGTCCATAGAGTGTACCCGCAAAGGAACCGAAATTGGTAACACGACAGGGACAACAACTCGAATCCCAACACAGACACCATCATGGACACGGATAGTGATCATCATTTAATAGAGAATAAATAGTGTTAACATAGTACCAAGAACGAATATAAAAGTTAGGCAGTTGTGCTGTCCCCTACACCACTGCGGCGACAGCGATTACCACATCTGTACGGAATTACGCAAGCATGCCTTCCTTCAGATACATATTCCCAACTAGGCGAACGCTTTTTGTCACCAGCGGAACGGCACGATAAACTTACTTAATAACAAAACAAAAGACCACTGCTGTTCCTTAGCTATAATTTGAATTAGTTGTTAGTATAACATACACATAATAATTCCTAACGATGGTTAAGGGTTGACGACTTTAAGAGCGTGCCAAGGCCTCCATCCTCAAAGCATCACAACGTGTTAGGCTCCATCTCCTAATATTTTATATTTCCTACCGTCTTTCTTCTATTAAATACTAGGTGACCCGGTGAACTTCGTGTCACTTACCTCTTAATATAAATCATATGTATTTTAGATAGTCATCATCAGATAGTCTAAGTAGGCCTATCGGTGAAAGTCAAATGTATAAAAGTTTATCGCAATCGTACGAAATATATTGATATCCAAATAAAACAGCTCTTTGAGGTTTCCACAAATTTTCCTGTTTTCTGGCCAACTATTCCAAACTTTTACTTCACTCAAAACTTCCTCTCTCTTTAAAGTCGAATGTGTAAAATTTTATCGCAATAAGATGAGTGGTATTGATATGTCATAGAATAATATGTTTCTATTTTTTCTGAATTTTCCAATTTTGAGGGAAACTTTTCCAAACTTTTATTTAAGAAGAACATTTCTCTTGCTTTGAACGTCAAATATGCAAAATTTTATCGTAATCAGACGAATCATATTGATGTCACATTGAAAATGCTCTTTCAGTTGCTTGCGAATTTTCAAATTTTCCGGTTAACTTTCGCGAATATTTATTTCATAAGAACGTTCATCTTTCATTGAACGTCAAATGATCAAAAGTTTATCGCAATCGGATGAACGGTTCTTAACTTATAGTATTGAGAACTTTTAGAAACACACTGAAAAAGATCTTGGTTCGAAATTTGCAAATTTCCCTTTTAACTGTCCCTATTTTTATTTTTATTTTTTTTTTACTGAAAACTTATCTAAGAGCATAATGAACAAACAAACAAAAAGTTACCCCTCTCCGTCGTGAGAATAGTCAGTTATGGTGCTGAATTCAGTCAAAACCACATTGAAAAACGCATTTTAAGTTTTTCTCAAAATTTCCAACAGATGTATTTTGTACAAACCTTCTCTTATCAAGCAGTACTGAAGTGATGCTATTACAACCATGTGGCTATTCAATTTTTCATAGAAAAAATTCCCTTCCGATTTTTCGTAAATTTTCCTACTTTCCGGGCGACTTTACCAAATTTTTATTTGATGCGAATCTTTCTCTTGCTTTCAACACGAAATGTACAAAATTTTATGGCAATTGGACGAACGGTACTGATAGCTCACTGGAAAAAGCTGTTTCAGTTTTTCCAGATTTTTCCTCTTTTCCGGACAACTTTTCCATATTTTAATCACCGTTTATACGTTCGCCGGACTAACACGAATCGTTCCAGACTAAAAGTAGCCAAATCGGATCAGCCATTGTCGAGTTTTAGCGAGACTAACGAACAGCAATTCATTTTTATGTATATAGATAAATTCATGTTATTCTTTCAGTTCGCAGTCAGCCACAAGTTATTAAATGGGGCAGTAAAAAAATGCTTGGGAGGGGGGAAGATCTTCAACATACATCTCTGTACTGTCTCTGTTTTCGCCCACTTTAGGTTACGGTAGTAATACTAAAAGTGGGCCTTTGCGATCGTCTTTTGACAGCTCGAAATTTAAATGAAAATAACGGCTTAACTATTCATCTGAGACGAAAATTGAATAACCGAATTTGTAGAGGAGAAAATTCTCTACAACTTTGCTCTCTTATGTTTTTTTCATATATGGTAGCGTTTCAGAGATATTTGCAAAAATAATGGCGATTTTCGGATGTAAGTCTGTCTGTCTGTCCGTAACGTGTTCCCTGTTTTAAGACGAATCGTTCAACCGATAAGCACCAAATTTTACAGACATGATTGTAGGCCGCCAGAGACCAGAATATTTCTTTTTCAAATTTTTCGGACGAAAAATACGGTAGTAAAACAAACAAAAAAATCCGTTTGTAATATAATTGTAATTGCAAACGAACCGTTCATCTGACGCGAAAATTAAATAACCTAATTGGTAGAGGAGAAAATTCTCTACAACTTAGCTCCCTTATGTTCTTTTTTCTTCATATCTCGTATCGTTTGAGACATATTTGCAAAAATAACGGAGATTTGACACCCTCCATTGAATTAACGAAAACCAGGCTTTCGGAGATGTCACTTGACATTCCTCGCGTATTTGATGGTTTTCTTACTGTAACTTACACGTTGTCATTTCAAAGCAACGGCACACTGAGGAATTAACAAAATACAGTTTGTTCTTCGTACGATAAATGATAATCTAATGTCTACAAATGCCATATTAACATCAGTTAACAACGGCCATCAATAGTATGAGATTAAAAAACTCTTGTTTCGATTTGTCTGGTCAAATTTTGCCGATAAATCTATATGTTCAACGTTGCGCTCATCAGCTTACATGTTCATGAATGATTTAATCCCGACTGCTGCCCGTTGCCACAGAACAAAGCTCACCGGTCACCCGTATTGCCAGCACTGCAGATTGGTCGATACTGCCATCCACCGTGTAGTAGGCTGCTCCAAAATAGCGGATTTGTGGACATGGATCAAGTTTAAATCGGCAGGATTGCTGTCTCTGAGTGTCAACGACATCAACACGAAGAAACTGGTGTACATGGATGTCAAGGCTTTCCCAGTGTCCAAGACCAGAACTCTCACTTGGTTCATATATTCGTTCATCAACAACGCCCTTGCGGGAGGTGGATCTGTGAGCGACTTTCGACAATACATCCTCCGTGCAAGAAGAGAAATCCTCAACGATCCATGGAAAAGAGAAAAATTGTCGCCGTTCATTCACTTTTTGTAATTGTAAGACAACTTGTTTCAAAAAATAATTATAACTATTTGCAAACACATTTTGTAAATAAAGTTTTTCTTAAAAAAAAAGCCGTAGCGTAGTGGGCAAGTTGCTGGACTGTGACACGAAAGGTCAGTGGTTCGAAACCCGCCACTACCTACATTTTTTTCCTGCAATGGTTTCAGACAATATTATTAATTAATTAATTATTATTTTGGTCCAAAATGTTTGCAAAAACTTATAAAACTACAAATCTAAAGTGAGCCGTAAAATACGTCAGTGCGATTTTATTCCTTCTTCTCATATTGATTAATCGATTTAAATTATTTAATTTAAATTTTTCTAATTGTTATAGTTTCATTCCATAAGTTGGTTAAGCTGTATATTGTTGAACTTATCTAGATATAAGAAGAGATTATACTGTGACA
Source organism: Locusta migratoria (assembly GCA_026315105.1). Taxonomy (NCBI): domain Eukaryota; kingdom Metazoa; phylum Arthropoda; class Insecta; order Orthoptera; family Acrididae; genus Locusta; species Locusta migratoria. Next base: position 161,538 of record CM048754.1, on the reverse strand, counting down.
GCCACAAGCAAGAACCTCCAGTTTCCAGCCAGTGGTGTGTCCTTCCAGACACAGGACCCTCCTGCTCTGTAGGGCCGGAGCGGCCGTTTCCCGGAATCCAGCGTCGCCGCTGGCCCGGGGAAAGTTCCGGCGACCTGCGCGCCATATTTCACGACTAAAAGGCAGTAGGTAACGCCGCGGACAGAGGGCGCTATTTCAGCCAGCACTCCGCTCGCCGTAAAAGACTTAAAAGCCCCGCGGCGGACAAAAGCCGTGAGTTAAAAAGTCTCCCGCGGCAGAAATATGTCGGCCGCGACGCACAGTGCATTCCGCGCTCGCGGGCAGACTCTTAAGATGCCAGTCCGTGTGGCGACGGTTCCGGAATATTTCTGTTCCGGGACGCGCGGACGACTCTGTGAGCGCCACGTCTGTTCTGATGCTCCCCGCGCCGGTTTTGTTGAACCTTCCCAGCGAGTCGGCAAGAGATGACCGACATCTCCTTTTAACATCCCGTCGAGACAGGAGGCTGAAAACAAATCAGTTGCAACGGACCTATCAGGTAGGAAGGGAAGGCGCAATTTCAATACAAACAGTCCAAAATAACAGTTCTATGTTGTGTGTCCCACTACAACAACGACACCGTTTAGGCTGCGTTAACTTGGCGGAGAAATATAAAGATTGCAGTTGTAACGAGAGGCACCGGGTTCTACATCTACATGCATCTACATCTACATGGTATACTCTGCAAATCACATTTAAATGCCTGGCAGAGGGTTCATCGAACAACCATTATACTATTTTATCTCCCATTCCAATCTCGAATAGCGCTCGGGAAGAAAGAACACCTGAATCTCTCCGTTCGAGCTCTGATTTCTCGTATTTTATTCTGACGATGATTTCTACCTATGTAAGTGGGAGTCAACAATATATTTTCGCATTCAGAAGAGAATGTTGGCGATTGTAGTTTCGTAAGTAGCCCACGCCACGGCGATAAGCGCCGTTGTTGTAATGATTCCCATCCCAGATCCTGTATCATTTCCGTAACGCTGTCTCCCCTGTGTCGTGACAAAACGAAACGAGTTGCCCTTCTTTGGACTCTTTCGATGCACTCCGTCAAACGCACCTGATAAGGATCCCACACTGGACAGAAATATTCCAAAAAAGGACGGGCAAGCGTAGTGTATACAGTTTCTTTAGGGTTCAGCTACAATACCGGAGTTCGCTCATCTGGAGAGGACGTGGAACTCGCAACAATCCGTTTTATGTGCAGCAAACCTCGCCATATCATGGTGGTGGATCAGTGGTGAGGGCAGGAGTCGGTATTGGCGGAGGTACGGACTTCCATGTCGTTCAGAATGGCGCTTTGACTGCTCAGACGTATTGAGATGAGATCCTTCAACCTTTTCTTGCACCCTATGCTGGTGCCATAGGAGATGGGTTCCTTCCCGTGGAGATAACGGTCGTCCTATACTATTATTTTAGTATTGTATGTATTATACGAGATATGTCCACAAACTAAGTTCCGTTTGGTTATATAAAACAAACGTGTACAGATACAGAAATAAATATTTATTGTACAAAAATATACAACTATTAAACTACTTTTCTACATAGCTTCCGAAATTTTGTAGGCATTTGTCATAGCGTGGCAGAAGTCTTTGTATGCCTTCTTCGTAGAAGATTGCCGCCTGTGTATTCAACCATGCCGTAACATGTTCTTTCAGCTCGTCATCATCGCTGAAGTGTTGACCACCATGGACAGGTTTTAGGTGTAAGAAGAAAGTCGCTAGAAGCGAGACTGTACGGAGGATGATCAAACACGTCCCAGTGAAATTCCCGCAAGAGTTGTTTGGTCACATTCGCCTTGTGAGGTAGGGCGGCAACGTGACGGGAAGAAGAAGACTCCTTTCATCTCTTCTTACACCTAAAATCTGTCCTTGGTGGTCAACACTTCAACGATGATGAGCTGAAAGAACATGTTTGCCACATGGTTGAATACACAGGCGGCAACCTTCTATGAAGAAGGCACACAAAAACGTGTCCCACGCTATGACAAGTGCCTACAAAATTTCGGAAGGTATGTAGAAAAGTAGTTGAACAGTTGCAGATTTTTATACAATAGATATTTTTTCTGTATCTGTTCACATTTGGTTTATATAACCAAACGGAACTTACTTTGTGGACATAACTCGTATGTTCTGGGTTGTAAGGCCGTGTTCTTGGAGTCTTGCTGCTTCCTAACGTTGGATACTAATTCGTCATGAGACAGAAATTTTATCTTCCAAGGTTGTATAGAGGAGCGATTGAAATATATAAACATAATGATAAATTCAATCGAAAAGAAGAGACTATGAAACTCAACGATATATGGACTGTGGCTTTGCAGAATCGATGACTGTTTCTATCTTTGACATGGCTCGATAATATAACTTTATCTTTGACAAGGATCATCTCTGCTTATCACGTGGATCTTAGCCACGCCCCCTTTTAGACGGTTTTTAAGAAGCTCTCAGACCTCCGACCCGTCAGTCGGCAAGACTCAACAGACGGACAACCTCCGAAGAAGTCGCACGCAGCATCGGACGAAACGTTAGGAAGCAGCAAGATTCTAAGAAGACGGCCTTACAACCCAGAAGATATAATACCTACAATGTCAACCGGTCGTGAAAGCCTTCACTCTATTTTAGTACTGTTATCTCAATAAGGACGATACATAAACATTAAATATTATTGAATATTAGCTGAAAACCCGGCGATGCCCGGGTATTTATTTACTTATTTATTGCTGGCATTTTCCAGGTATGTAATCATTTGTATAACGGATATATGTCTGTAAAATCTCTTGGGAATACACTTAGTAGTAAAGAAGTAATAAATTAAAACTTGGTGCGTGATGAGTGGGTTTTGCATGAACGTTACTGTTTATGTCCTCAAATCTCATGAACTACATGTCGTACTGTGATAAATCTAGAAGGCACACTCAACTATCTGCATGTATACTGTTTGTAAAATTTCTTGCGGCTACAATTTGTAGTGTAGAAATTATAAAGTCTAGCGTCATGCCGAATGCCGTAATTTTAATTAATGAACAGCAGAAGGTTATTGTTTATGTGCTCATATCACATGAACTACGTGTCGGAATGTCATACAATTTAGATGCTACATTCAACTACACATGTGCATACTGTCTGTAAAATTTCCAGTCGCTACAATCTGTAGTGTTCAAATTATAAATTGTAACGTCATACTGAGAGCCGTAGTTTTGCTCCATTAACAGCGGAAAAGTAGTAAGCGAGAAACTTTTTTCCTTTCATCATTTTACTATGGTTGCCAGTTTAATAAAGTTTTGAAATTATGTTTAAAGTTTGTTGCAAGTCGCTAAGTACTGTCATTCTCATACAGTGTATTTCGAAAGTCTCGCCGCATTATATGGCATTTTTTGCGATTTCTATTGGTTATGACTTAATATCTTTTGAACCGTATGCTGTATGTAATTCTTAACCATGCAGGAATTGTTACCTCACGGTAAGGAATGTGTGTATCAAAGTTGGTTGAAATCGGTCCAATGGTTTAGGAGAAAATGAGCAGCATTGTCGCAAAATGCAGCAGTTTTTCGCGCATCTTATTGTTTATGACGTCGTATCTCGTGAACTATATATCGTATGTGATATCTTACACTTACGGCGACCGTCTACATGGATTGAAGCTTACGTGTACAAAATTTCATATAGATTGAAACAAAACTGTAAATTTGTATGCAACACGTGCACACATACGGACACTCTGCTTTATATATTAGAAATGAAATTTATACAATTAAGTAAAATGATCTTATTATTCAAATGAGTAGTTTATATACGAGGCGCGTCCAGAAAGTAAGTTCCGTTTCAATTTATCTCCGCTGCAGCGCTGCGATTTCAGTTCCGCACATGTGCTGTAGACGATGTGTATCAAGGAGAAGAACGTGCGCCATTTGGAGATCGCTGTCAGTTACGTACGCTTTGTTGTGAATGTTTGAAGTGTCAACGTTGATTGAAAATCCCGCCGCCTGTGAAATCAGGTCGCTGATTCGGTTTCTGAATGCGAGGAAAGTGAAACCAAGTGAAATTTATCGGCAAATTTGCGATGTTTACGGACCAAATGCGATGAGTGATTCGTTGGTGAGAAGATGGGTCCGACAGTTCAATGGCGGGCATAGTGATGTGCACGATGAACGATGTGTGCGTCCACCTTTGGTTACAGAAGAACTGGTTCACGCGATTGATGACAAGACCCAGGAAAACCATAGGTTTACAATTAGTGCTCTCGCTATGGACTTCCCCCAAATTTCACGACCACACACTGCAAATGTGACGAAAAGCCTCCTACAGGGATTTGGCTGGGAGGTGTTTGACCATCCTCCGTACACCCCTGACCTCACTCCTAGCGACTTTCATCTGTTCTTACATCTCAAGTCTTTCCTTGGCGGTCATCACTTCACCAATGACGACGAGCTGAAAGAAACTGTTTCCAAGTGGTTGAAGACTCAGGTGGCAGATTTCTATGAAGAAGGTACACAAAACCTGTTGCCACGCTATGACAAATGCCTGCAAAATTTCGGCAGTTATGTGGAAAAGTAGTTTAAGAGTTGTAAAATTTTGTGCAATAAAAATTTCTTCTGTATTTGTGTACAATTTCATTTTATTACCAAACGGAACTTACTTTCTGGAGGCGCCTCGTAGATGATTTCAGTCATTTTTAATCACTCATCTTACGTATATATTTATGTCAGGGACGGCGATCAGAGATTTTAAGGCCGATATTGCATAACACACTCATTAATAACAAAAATTCATAAGTAAAGTTTTAAAGAACTGTATTTGCTGCACTTTAAGATACTTTTCATCCAGACTTCTACAATTGATCGTCTTTTTCAAACAGAGAGATATGAAAGTATCATATCAGAGTTAATTAAGATAGATTATGTCAGTGTTCTATGTTTAAGACGTTAATAACTATGTCTTGAAAGTAAGAAATCAATTGAGAGGTATGAAGAGTTTAGAAAACAAAGAATTATTCCATAAAAAGTCTTAACATCCGTATACTACTTCTCATTCCCTGTTTTCTATCCCTTGTAACGTCACAGTGCCCACAAAGCTGCCCTGGTACTTGAAGATGGGAGAACTAAACGAATGTAGTGTCCAGCTTGTTCACCCGAGTTAAACCCAACTGAGCGTGTCTGGGATGCACTTGGCTGACGCATTGCAGCCAGACCAGCACCTCCCACAACGGTTGGTTGCACAGCTGGATATTACACTCACGGGAGAATGGCCAAACATCCCTCAAGAGCTGACTGGTAGCCTCATACTGCCCATGCCACGCATGTCTGCAACTGTACTGGCCATCCGAGGTGATCACATAACATATACTGGTATCCCCATGCTGTATCGATCTAAGTAAACGCTACGTAAACCTCAACAAAATATCATACTGTATCACACACAAACTACACGTGTAACCTATATCTCAATAAAATACGTTCCCATATGTATGGTGTGAATCATATCTCACCTGATATCCTAAATGTTTTGAGTAGTATATTTTCTTGAAGTGTTATAGTAAGATCAGCTGCGAGCAGAGGCACAAATGCACATCATTTTTCTGTAGATAGCTCGTTTATTCGTCGCAGTATCGATGTTTACACTGAGCACTCTATCAAGTTCACTCTTTGCTACATTCCGTTTGTTATATTTAATGATTGCTGTTCCTATGTACGTAAAAAGGTAAAACAGTCAACAATCCGAAAATTGGTTTGAACACCACATGGTCCTGTTTGGAGGTGGTATGCCGTTGCCTTCCTCCGACCTTCGAACTGACTTACCCTGCCAGTTATAGGGGGACCTACAGTTTAACGTAGGTTCCGAATCACGTTGCTACTCGCTATTTTTCTCATAAGCATTACTGCCAGAGGTGAAAGAAGTGGAAAGTGACAGTTAAAAATCCCAGGAACTGGCGGGGATCGAACCCGCGACCTTTGGATTTGTAGTCGGGCACTCTACCACTGTGCAACCGAGGAGCACCCTATGTACGTAGTAGTGCGAATTATTTAAATGGCATTATCTTCGGAAAACCACAATGTTATGGACGAATTCCTGAGCATCGCTCGTTCAGCTCGGTCAGACTGTGGTACAAAAAAAATTTTGCTACAGGTTTAACAGTAGTCTATCGATAACACGTTTTTTTTCTAATACTACAGCACACAGGTAAACTTCCGTATCTTCGAGAGTTGCCCTTAACCGATTCCCGATGTCGACTTTTAAATGGAAGACTCTGCAGAACGTTTAGTATTTCACTTGCTTCGTGTATTACAAGGAAATACTCAGGTTTGGGGAATTCGGTTTGGGATGAGACTTTGCATGTTAGTGGCATACATCAAGAGTCTCCAGTCACAGAATTTTTGAAGCTCGCTATTCAAAAAATTCGAGAAAAAGGATCCAAAAGTGTAAGCGCAGCTCATATAATTATAAGCCGTAGATACTAGTAAATTTGCACGCAAACGTACAAAGGCATAATACCTTCGTCAGTCAGTACCGTGCCACTTTGTTAACCGGATGGCCAGGGTTTTAAAAATTTGTAAATAAAATTAATGATACACAATATTACAAATTACATTATAAAGATGTTTATTTTATTTATGAAATAACGGTTACAGCTAATAATTGTAATTAAACTATTTCCTTTTCTAAAAATCTAATAATTCCAAAACCATTTTACAATAAATGTAGGTACATTAAAGCGGTAAATACTGTTGTTATAACGATTTTATTACCCATTACTCAATATTGTAAGCCGTGGAAAGATTATAAACATTCAGTGTAATTTCGAGGAACTGGTTTCTTCATGGAAAAGCAGAGTATACTTGTTGCCCTGTTGTATATTTACAAACAGGCAGACAGGCAGGAAGAGTCAAGTCCCACACTGAACTAAGCGATAATACACTCCTGCCCATTAAAACTGCTAAACCATGAAGATGACGTGCTACAGACGAGAAATTTAACCGACAGGAAGAAGATGCTTTGATATGCAAATAATTCGTTTTTCATAGCATTCACACAAGGTTGGCGCCAGTGGAGACACCTAAAACGTGCTGACATGACGAAACTTTCCAACCGATTTCTCATACACAAACAGCAGTTGACCGACGTTGCCTGGTGAAATGTTGTTGTGATGCCTCGTTTAAGGAGGAGAAAAGCGTACCATCACGTTTTCGAATTTGATAAAGGATGGATTGTAGCCTATCACATTTGCGGTTTATCGTATCGCGACATTGCTGCTCGCGTTGGTCGCGATCCAATGACTGTTAGCAGAATATGGAATCGGTGGGTTCAGGAGGGCAATACGGAACGTCGTGCTGGATCCCGACGGCCTCGTATCACTAGCAGTCGAGATGACAGGTATCTTATCCGCATGACTGTAACGGATCGGGCAGCCACGTCTCGATCCCTGAGTCAACAGATGTGTTACGACACGTGGCTCTACCCTTCATTCGATGCCTGCGAAACCCTACATTTCAGCAGGATAATGCACGACCGCATGTTGCAGGTCCTGTACGGTCCTTTCTGGATACGGAAAATATTCGACTGTTGCCCTGGCCAGCACATTCTCCAGATCTCTGTACCTGTACACGCATCCAAGCTCTGTTTGACTCAATGCATAGGTGTATCAAGGCCGTGATTACGGCCAGAGTTGGTGGTTCTGGGTACTGATTTATCAGGGTCTATGCACCCAAATTGCGTGAAAATGTAGTCACATGTCAGTTCTAGATTAACATATTTGTCCATTTAATACCAGTTTATCATCTCCATTTCTTCGTGATGTAGCAATTTTAATGGCTAGTAGTTTACATAATAACATCACAAGATCGCATAAAATCAACTGGCTGTGAGATATGATAACTTCACATGTCAAAACAAGGATATCAATAGCTTGTCAACAAGTCTTTCTTAGCGCTATTGTAAGTGTACTGGAAGTTTACCGATTGCTGGTACCATACAGTGTAAAAACATGGATTGATTTGATTTGATTTTCTCAGGAAAGCCAAAACAGTCTTGGTCTAACCCGCTACTACCCGCACCGAAACTAAGTTTCGAGTCTGGTTGTCCCAAATGTTCTGTGCCTTTTACTCTCCAATGCAATGCATTCGAAGATTAGATGTGATGCAGTTTCACCACCGTCATCACAGATCCTACATTTAGGGTCCTCTTCTGTTATTCTCGTTGTATGTAGGTGTTTTTCGAAATTCCCATGGCCTGTCAGCAATCCAACCATGAGTCTAATCTCTCTCCTGTTCAGGCCCAGGATTTCAGAGCTTCTTTTAAAACATGGCTTTGGCATCATTACCTTGCCATGTTTTTGTTGATAGACTTTGGTCCAATATTCTACGTGCCGTCTTCTGAGCCAGTTACGTAGCTCCAATTTGATCATTGCCTTGGTGATTGTCAGGACAGTTCCGGTCCAATAAATGGAGTCTCTGCCCCCATCCTGGCTAATCTGTCGGCATGTTCGTTGTCACTAATCCCCGAGTGGCCAGGGACCCAAAATAGGTTTACTCTATTGCTTTCCTCTAGCTCCACCAGAACCCTGTGACATTCTGCAACAATTTTAGACCTTGTTGCAGGAGCTGCCAGTGATCTCAGGGCTGCCTGCCTGTCTGAATAGATGTAGATGCTACGATCTTTGTAGCACCTACGCAAATTCTCCTCCACACACGCACTGATGGTAGTGATTTCGGCCTGGAATACTGAGGCCAGTTTCCCTAGAGAGATGACGCCCTCCAGTCTTCGCTGCACCCCGTATACCCCGACCCCAACGCCTTGGTCTGATTTTGACCCGTCAGTGAACCAGACAATATCCCCCGTACGGTCTCGAACTATTTTCTCCCACTGCCCCCTACTTCCAATTGTTATATTGAAAGGCTTGTTGAAGCAGTATGGGGTTATAATATAGTCGGCTGGTATTTCCACAACCTTTCCTATATTTACCTCACTCACTATTTTAGTGTGTGAAAAAACATGGAACTAAAACACGTTGCTCACGTTACCACAGTCCATCCACGATTGGGTGATGCAGGCCAGAACTTCAAATCGCAAAGAAATAAAGCGAGCAAAACCAGACCCGCACAATTGTGCGTGAAGGGCCTGCAAGGCATAATGTGACCGAGCATCGCATGCATCCACACTGAAATTTAAGGATCCTTTTTTTTTTTTTTTTTTTTTTTGCCTCATCGCATTAGCTAAAAAGGAGCGCACACACACACTGTAACGTTTCTGCCATGTTGCACGGTCCTTACAAAAAATCAGTTACCAACGTGACAAACACGAAATATCGTTCACCTAAAATAAAACTTCGCTACCGGACATGTATAATATCACATTTTCACGTTCAGTTTAACATTCTATTAATACTATTAGTAAATTCATTTAAGAAACAGCATGTTGATTTAAACATAACTTTGGCTGTCCTTTTGCGTAATTTTCAATTTTTAATACTTTCATAAATAATAGCTGCAAACACTAAAAATGCTTTACACTTAGTTTCAGAAATTGTTGAACCTATGAAGATACTTATTTGTATAAAAACAACAATATTGCATGTTATAACTATTGCACAACATAATTACATATATACATTTTGTTTAAATAAATTAGGGTAGATCGTGTTTTATATATCACTGGATCCTAAATTAAATACTGATCATTTTTCGTGCACTGAAATTAATAATCCGTTTGGTACTAAGAAACTATCTTCGAAATTAACAAAACTACGACAACCGTATACAAATCCGTATATATACAAAATTAGACCGCAAACTGAAATACATTAAAATTCGATGTCTCAGTAATAGTACGTCTACACAATATTGGCAAAACAGATATGTGTGCACTTTGAAAACACAAATAATGTAAATAATATGAGCTCTGTAAACACTAGTCAAAGGATGACTTTAAATTTGAGTACCACATTAAATACAAATTTCATTAAACACGTACATAAATGTTCAAATGTTTGTTAAGCTAATGGGACTTAACTACGGGGTCATCAGTCCCTAAACTTACAAACTACTTATGAACTACTTACATACTAGGACGGCACAAATATCCATGCCCGAGGGGGGATTCGAACCCCCGACCGTAGTGGTCGTGCTGACCGTGACTGAAGCGCCTCAGTCACCTCGGCCACCGCGGCCGGCAAACACGTACATACACTGAGATAAATAGTTAAAGCATAAATGTAATATTTTAATTTGTGTATTTTGGCATATTTACAGAAAAAGAATATTGTTTAATTGTGAATTACGAAACATTGTCATTAGCCTTATTACGCGGTTATGCTGCAAATGTTTGAGTGCGAACCATGCTCTGGCACTAGTTTGGTAGTCACACATCTGTAAACATCTCTGTTATCTGAGGCTAAATGTTTCTAACATTATAATGTTGCACAACTAAATAAATTTGTTTCCATCACAATGGAACTATCATCAAGAATGTCTGTCATTATTTAATTGAATCTCCTGAAGCATATTCTACTATTTTGCTAAATGCTGAGCAACAACAACGCAGATGTCCGTCTTCAAGAACCATGATAAGTAAAATATTTATGTTCGATCTTCCCCATGTAAAGTGAAGTGGATTGCTATAACTCTGACTGTTGAAATGAAATATGTATTCGGTATTTAGGAAACTTCAATTTAAACAGTTAACCCTATCATGCACGAATTACCAATCCGACAATGAATAAAATTTCTGATACGATATTTGATAACGTAAAACCTATCTTGTGCAGAATTCATCATAATTTATCTAAAAAAAAAAATTGTTTCATAGACGAATAGGGAGGTGTCCTCAACTGAGGACAGTGAGTACGAAAACTGCTGTATTTTACATGGAACATTTATTAATAGTATCAAAGAATACAAGAAGAGTGTACACTATTTTGTATTTTCTGAACAATGAAATTGTTTCAGGCACTCAGGACACACAGAAAGTGTGGTGTCGCACAAGTCCAAAGTGCGCGCCACGTACTTTCGCTCTGCTGCAACTCCGCTCGTGGCCACCACTGAACGACATCTTTCACTTGGGACTGAGATAGGAACCAGCTAACACTTCGGAATCAGATAGGCACCAGTGAAGACTTGGCTATCGGATAGGCACTAGGCAGGCCTCTATCTAAACTATGTATCAGCATCTGCAGTACTGAGCTATGTAAAAGTTAAGTATTACTAAGTCTCTATGAAATATATATCTCGTTCTAATTTACTCTAGTGTTTCTAGTTTCTGCTGTCCCACTGGCTGCTCACCTTCATACCTGCACAAGCGTGCTACCTTTATTCCTGTGTCGGTCTTTCTACTCGGCCATCGACACCTACGACGGAAACGAGACACAAAAGCGGCGACGAGGCTGGGACACAAAAGTTCTAACGATACCATCTCTTCTAGAAAGTGGATTTACCCTTCTCATGCATCGCGTCCTCAAATGAGGACATTTAAATTTTGCCTCATTTCTGTCATTTTTTTTTTTTTTTTTTACATCTGAGGTAACTGTAAAACCACAGGTACCTCATATGAGGACTAATAATGAATGCTAGAATGTCTCCTAGACAGCAGTGTCAGTCGTCAGGCTAAATAACAAACGGAAAGTAGAGATTACAAGAAAAAGTAGAGGTAGGCCTTCAGCTGAAAGCACATTGTTGTCTGTACAGCGGAAAAAAAGCCTGTAATTCGGTACCCAACGAATTACGCTTCGATGGGATATAACACTGCCCAGCCAAGTTTCATGATTCTATTCCCAAGAGGTGTCATGATCGGGACTGCCGACGCGAAACACGTTATATTTTATAAAAGTGTAACCTTTCTTTTGTGTCCCAGCCTCGTCGACGCTTTTGTGTCTCGTTTCTGTCGTAGTTGTCGGTGGCCGAGTAGAAAGACCGACACAGGAATAAAGGTAGGACGCTTGTGCAGGTACGAAGGTGAGCAGCCAGTGGGACAGCAGAAACTAGAAACACTAGAGTAAATTAGAACGAGATATATATTTCATAGAGACTTAGTAATACTTAACTTTTACATAGCTCAGTACTGCAGAATGCTGATACATAGTTTAGATAGAGGCCTGCCTAGTGCCTATCCGATAGCCAAGTCTTCACTGGTGCCTATCAGATTCCGAAGTGTTAGCTGGTTCCTATCTCAGTCCCAAGTGAAAGATGTCGTTCAGTGGTGGCCACGAGCGGAGTTGCAGCAGAGGGCGCTCGTGGCTGACGTCGTAAGAACGCCGCGCCGTGCGTGCATGGCGGCGCGCGGCGACACCACAAGAACACTCACACACACACACACACAGTAATTTAAGCTGTAAATTGAGAGCTGTTCGGTAATATCCCCTTGGTCTAAGGCCCCATGTGATGAATTGCATGGCCGCTTCCGCTGGAGGTTCGACTACTCCGTCGGGCACGTGTGTGTGTGTGTGTGTGTGTGTGTCTTAGAGAGAGAGATATTGGCTGTATGGACGCCGCAATGTAGCGACTCAGAAGTCGGCATCAAGCGGGGAGCCCAGTGCGTGGTTTGAACTCCTTACTGTGAGAACGTAGCACGGGCCTTGTAGCCCACCCACCCAGCAGTCATGCCACGACGTGCTAAAAGCTGCCGGCCAAGTGAATCTCTGGTCCGTTCCCCGTTCCCCCGCTCATCACCACATTCGCGATGAGCCTCACGGCGTACTTCCGCAGAACGCAATGGCCCGTCCGACTCTTTCCCTCCCCCTCCTTTTTTTTGCCCCCTTTCTTTTCCCCCGCCCTTCCTCCCCTTTTTCTTCCGCTCTCGTTGCGCGTGCCTGAGTTGTTATAATTGCGCGAGGCGACGTCCTCATTCGGTATTCCGTGCCCGGCGGCCGGCTAGATCCTCTTTATAGTCAGCCTCGCACCTTTCCCCTCCACACACACACACACAGACACACACACGGATGCTACACACCGCGGCTTCGGCGCCGTCTCTTCTCGATTGAGATATGGGTTTTAATATTGTGCTGCGCTCGAGCCGCCGCCCCCGCGCGACGGGGGCGGCTGCAGAGGGTTGGGGGTTGGGGCAGGAAATTGAGCCCCAACTGCCGTGTGCTGAGCCCCAAACGGCCCACATAACGGCCGCAGCGGACTCTTTGGCCGTGTTTCCGCCTCGGCGTGTATAAACGCCGGCGAAACGGACCCACAACGTCTGCCGCTATTCTCTCCGCGGGCGCCTCGCTCCACCCCACACCCCCTGCCGTGTGAGCACAGAACCCCCTCTCTTCCCCTACTCATAGCGCTGTACAGACATTGTTTTCCTGGCGGTGATGAATAGAAACTGCTCGCAGAGATTTCCGCAATGTCCCCCGGCTGGCCCGTGTTTCAATATCGCATAATCGTGAGCACTATGGCTCCTGCCTCCCCTCCCTTCTTCTGCCTCCTGTCCCTTACCCCCTCCTCTGCCTCCCTCCCTCAGACATTTTATCATCATTTCTACTTTAACCAGCCGACCCTTTTACATCTTGTATTACTGTGTGAGTTAGGTATTCTTGTCTGCGGTGTTACTCTGTTGTACATCTCCGTAGTTCCTAATGTTTCCATTTCTTGCGATGAGTGTACATAACTGCTGCAGTCAGGATCAACAGTAAACACGTCAATGCGTACGAGGATGTCAGTTTCGTTTACAAACTACATTTAAGCGATACTTTATTTCCGTCCCCCCCCCCCTCCCCACCTCGCTAGAACCATCTAAATTCTACCATATGTTCTTGTATTAGTGAAAGGGTGTCGCGCAAAACTGTGAGCTATAAAAGGGTGTCACCACGAGGGAAAGTTTGGAAAGCACTGCAGTACGTTATGGCCCCAGTAACAAATCATGTTCGTGGCTTCCAGTTTTCAAGAGCTCAAGAGTAGTTAATAGCACTTGAAATCGTGAATTATATATAACTCACATGGCCCAGTCATATTGGAGTTTCCTCGTTTTTATAATTTATAATTTGGTGTTACATATTACTTATACAGTAGATTGTATATCACATACAGTTTTAATTACATTCTCCAACTCTAATTGCAACAACAATGAAAGAAATTACATAACAACATCACAGGATCGCATAAAATCAACTGGCTGTGAAATGTGATAGCTTCACATGTCAAAATAAGGATATCAACACCTTATCAACAAGTCTTTTTTGCCGCCATTGTAAGTGTTCTGGAAGTTTCGAAAGGTGAACAGCTTTGACATAATTGCAAAACGACATATTGATCCTAGCTGCTTATTTTGTATCTCAATGCTACCGGTTTCGGTTAGTTTACCATTATCAAGCATTAACAGAGTTCAGCTCAAAGCTGAACATGTAACACAAAAAATTCAAAATTATAAAATAAGTATTTGCTGTCATTACTGTAATCCTTATTGATATTAACACAGTGGCTGACTGCTACAAACTAGCAGTTTAGCTTTTAGCTAAAGTCTGCTAATGCTTGATAATGGTAAACTAACCGAAACCGGTCGTATTGAGATAAAAAAATAAAGAGATATGGTCAATATGTCATTTTGCAAATACTGGAAGTTTGCCGACTGCTGATACCACACAAGAGTAGGAACATGGAACTAAAACGCGTTGCGCACATTGCCACAGTCTATCCACGATTTCGTAATGCAGGCTTGAACTTCAAATCGGCAAAAAATAAAGCGATCAAAACCAGACCCGCACAATTGTGCGTGCAGGGCCTGAAAGGGGTAATGTGGCCGAGCTTCGCGTGATCCCACACTGAAATTTAAGGATCCTTTTTTGCGTCATCGCATTAGCTAAAAATGCGCGCACACACACATTGTAACGTTTCTGCTATGTTGCACGGTCCTTACAAAAAATCAGTTACCAACATTACAAACACGAAATATCGTACACCTAAAATAAAACTTCGCAGCACCTAAAACTCACTCCTCGAAAATGAAAAAAGAACACAATGAATTCGTCAATCCAGCAGAGCAATATTTTATTGACAAATTCTTGAGGATTTTTTTTTTTTTTTTTTTTTTTAATTTCGGAACAGTCCGTAGCTTACAAACTACTTAAACCTAGGTAAACTAACCTAAGGGCAAACACACACACCCATGCCCCAGGGAGGACTCGAACCTCCACGGCGAGCAACCGCGCGCTCCGCAGCGAGACGCTTTAGACCGCTCGGCTACTCCACCGCGGCTTGAGGATGTATACAACACACGATCACGCAGTCAGAACCATGAGAACGTCAGTACAGTCATCAGAACGTCGACAATGTCGACGGCAGTGTCGTGTATACCCTCCTTTTGCAGCAATGCGGGGTGCAACTTTCTCATGAAGACTATTGTAGAGGTGCCGAATGAAGTCTTACGGTATGGCCTGCCATGCGATTTCCATCTGATGCCTCAGTTGAACCACATCTCGTGCCGGTCGTGTAGACCTCGCCGAGATGACGGCCCATTACAGTCTAACATATACAGTCACGACACTCCCACAGATTTTTGTTATACACCACGACTGCAGCGTTCCAAGCGGCCGGCAAGCTACGTTTCTGAATACGGCATTGGATGAGTGCGAATAGTAGCGTTGATACTGATTCTTACAGACTTTTCACGCTAGGGAACGTATGTAGTGCCATAAAAATAGGTAGCAATTTAAAATTAGCTCCACCTTGGTCTTTATTAGGTTTACTGAGATCCACGATGAGGTACGAAAAGGTACATTGCATGAAAGTTTATTTACAATTAATTTCTAATCTACAGGCTTTTGCTGAACAATATCATTTTCTATTAGAAATAAGAAATGGCTAAGAAACACCAGAAGACCTGCCTTTGGCAAAAAGTCGTCGACTTTCTACTCAGAAACGTTAAGGTTTGTTCAGTACAATTTCAGTAAAATCGGTGAACGTGGAACGTAGGAAGTGCGTATAAAATGCAATAACTACAGTATTTAACTTACCAAAGCAGCCAACACAGCTGTAGCAGAAGAAAAAACGTCACGGATCTGCCAAGAAAACGGAAAAAGCAATCAAACTGTTTTCAACAAAGAAAAACCCAATTGCACAATTGTTGCTACAACTGAACCACAAACGGCAATAATGTTCCATACATTGTCTTATTAAGCTAAAGCAATGACACTCAAACGAATATGCGCATATCAGAAAGACGAGTGAAGCTCAAAAATGTTTGAATCATTAGACTACGACCCGAACTGATACGCGTCAAAAAACTCTTGTCATAGTAAGAACATACCATTATAGAAATTTATATTTCTCTTATGTTTATATTCTACTTACTTTCAGCGGAATAAGCTGCAAGCCGGCTCCGTGGCCGAGGGGACTGAGGCGCTCCAGTCACGGTCTGCACGGCCACTACGGTCGGGGGTTCGAATCCCCCCTCGGGCATGGATATTTGTGCCGTCCTAGTTCGTAAGTAGTTTGTAAGTTTAGGGACTGATGACCCCGTAGTTAAGTCCCATAAGCTCTACAAACATTTGAACATTTGAATAAGCTGCAAAATAACGCATATTCGTAAGTATTTGTTCATGACGAAGTTGTTCATTACACCTCTGAAGCCGGCCGAGGTGGCCGAGGAGACTGAGGCGCTCCAGTCACGGTCTGCACGGCACTACGGTCGGGAGTTCGAATCACCCCTCGGGCATGGATATTTGTGCCGTCCTTATTATAAGGTAGTTGATAAGTAGTTCGTAAGTTTAGGGACTGATGACCACGTAGTGAAGTCCCATAAGCTTAACAAACATTTGAACATTTTTTGAACACCTCTGAATCAGTTAAATTCGGCTGTTTTTAAATTATTGTCCGTGTTATGTATATCTCTTAATATTCTACTAATGCTTGTAACGCAAAAACTGTACCAACTATTTCGTCAATTACGCAAACAAATAATTATAAAGAAACATCACTCCTACGGCGGCTTGCCCACCGCTAGGAGCGCTAGTGTCGCAGCAATTGTCAGTTGGTAACAACTTTCGCAGCAGTGAGCATCGCGACTGTGTATGTTAGACTGTGGTCCCATCCGGCCCAAGACATGCTTATTGGGGGGACAGATCTGGGGGATCGTGCTGGGCAGGATAGTTGACGCACACCTTGAAGAGCACGTTGGGTGGTACGGGATACATGTGGATCTGCATGGTCCTGTTGGAAAAGCACATCGCCTTGTTGGTGCATGAACGGTGGCAAGACGGGTTGCATGATGATTCCATTGTACCGTGTACTGTTCAATTATCCCACAACGAACACCAGAGGAGAACGGCCAGTGTAGGATATGGCTCCCCACACCATGATGCCAGGTGTCGGCCCCGTTTGCCTCCGTCACGTACACTCCAGATTTTCGCACTCCCCTGCGCGGCACCACACACGCGTACCACCATCACTGGCACCGAGGCAGCGACGACTCTCATCACTGAAGACGACACGTTTCCCTTCTTCCCTTCATAAGCGCCTTCCATGACACCACTGGAGGCGGGCTGAACGATGTTGGGGCGCGATCGGAGGACACTCTAACGGCACACATGATCGTGCATCGTTGTGAGGGAAGCGATATTCTACAGTCGCCATTCTTCTCTATTGACCGTCTAGAGAACGCTAGTGCACGGTACACTGAAACCATCATTTAACCCGTCTTGCTACCACTCATGCACCAGCAAAGTGATATGCCTTTCAGCAGGACATTTCAGATCCACATGTATCCCGTTCCACCCAACGTGTTATTCAAGGTGTGCGTCAACTACCCTGGCCAGCACGATCCCCTGACCTCTCCCCCATTGAGCATGTTTGGGACCGCATGAAACGTCATGTTGGGCGGTCTGCATGAGCGGCACGAAATCTGGACCAACTGAGGCACCAGGTGGAAACTGCGTGGCAGGCCATTCCACATAACCACATTCGAAATATCTCCGATCGTTTCCATGAGGAATTACAGCTCGCATTGCTGCAAAAGGAGGGTACCCACCGTACATTGCAGACGCTCTGGTGGCTGCACTCACGTATGTATGGCTCTGATGTGTGATCGTGTGTTGTATACAAGCTCAAGAATTTGTCAATAAAATCTCCCTCTGCTGCGTCGACGAATTCATGGTATTCTTTTTTCATTTTTCAGGAGTGTATGGTAAAACACCATAAGCTGTTCTTAATTCTTGGATGCTAACAGGTGGCTTTTGGATTCGGCAATCTTTCATTTTATCAATAAATTCCCTTTGTAGTTAATTACGTTTCATTAGGTTCCGTGTAATCCTTGAAAATAAAGTTGTCTTTCTTTAGACAAAACTTCATGAAGTAGAAATAAAATTGTTTACGTTTCTTAATTTTGTGATACGATGCGTGTTTTTTTAAGTAAGTATTGTTTTGAAATAAAAAATATAAAAAATTAAAAAAAAACATGCTACGATATCTCAAGAACTTTATGCGCACTGGGTAGCTACATCTGTTGTCTACGCACTGACGCCATTACAGTCTGATTCTTCCTTGTTTACGCTGTGTACTGAGTGTTTGAGATGCTTCCAATAATCGTGCGTCCCGCCGACTGTGAAGTACAGACTGTTATAAGATTTCTTAGTGCTAAAGGCCTAAAAGCGATAGATATTCATCTGTGCAGTTGACGGAGAAAACATTATGAGTGATTGAATGCTAAGAAAGTGGGCGAGAGCATTTAAAGATGGCCGCTCAAATGTGCACGATGAACAACAGAGTGGGCGTCCTTCGGTCGTTAATGAAAGTTTGGTACAGAAAGTGGACAATAAGGTCAGAGAAAACAGTCGCTTTACCATTTCCTTCTTGCGGGATGACTTTCCTAATGTTCCTCGTAGTGTTTTGTATGGCACTGTGACCGAGGAAGACGACGACGAAGTCGACACAGTTGGGATGCAGTGGTTAACAAGTCAGACGGCAGACTTCTATGAGGACGGCATTCAAAAACTGGTACCACGTATGACAAGTGCCTCAATATTGACGGAAATTATGTAGAAAAGTAGGTTAAGGTACAGGCTTTCATGTAAAAATACAATTAATGAGATATCTTAGCACGTCTTTTTTTTAAATTTCAAAACTGCACTTAATTAAAAAAACACGCCTTGTATTATACGTCTAATGCATGACAGGAATCTTTCAGACCACTTAGTGAACAAGGTATTTTCGAATGGTTTACTTATCTTTTATCTCAATGGCATGTCATATTGGCGACATTGCTGACAACAATTAGAGCTACACCGCTATTATAGTCATTATTTAGGAGTCTCAAACACTGTGGAGGATGCTCCTGAATCTTCTTTTGAAAGGTACGTCTGTGTCGTTACGCTTCAGTGGTTTCATGTGAGCGTAAGTTCAGTTTCATAAACAAAACAATTATACAATAAACTTTCATTCTTTACTTTCAGCATAGATGCCATATCATCTGTTCGAAATAAAATAACATCATCTGAAGTCAGAATAACTGATAAAGGTTTCGAATCAGCCATTTTTAAATAACTTGAAGCTCTCTTTGATGAAGAAGATGACAGTGCTTCAGAGAGTGATTGTCCTCAGGAGAAGAGATGGCCATACCTTTTATGCACAAACATTATGTATGTAGCAGCTATAAATACCCTGTGTTTATTTTCAGAGCAACATACCAACTGTCATGAACGCAGATCAGACAAAAGAAGAATTTTTCTCAAGGAATGAGGAGAAGAAATAATACGTCCTGACATGGAAATTGGAGTAAACAACGCATGCCTTCAGAATAATGTTCTACAACCCATAGCACGTTGCGGAATTACCCGCCAACGGCCAAGATTGCAGAGACTGGAAAAGTACCAAAAAGATGTTTCAAGTGCCCACATCGACTGGACACACAAATCGCTCAAACATGTAGTAAATGCAAGAGAAACATTTGCTAAGAGCACAGTGTAATTATTTGTAATCAGCATCTTTTGTAATGAACTGAAGTCATCTCGTACTCCAAGTAAAGTTAGAGATGTACAGTTTTTCTCAAAAAATAAATAAATAAAATAATTAAATAAAAATTAAAAGTGATTTATGCTATTGTATTTTTTGTACTAAAATAAAGGTCATAGTTCCATTACAGATATGTTATTCATTCAGTGTCACGAAACTCATCCAAATTCCAAGTTATTGTTTCAATAACTAACATTTTCTGTATGTTACTGGGTAGGGGTCTCAACGACCCCTCTCATGCATTTTTGCGAATCCTACCACTCATGCATCCAAGGATTAAAATTATTTACTGATGACACTCATGTTTCGGAGTCTGACCCATCATAAACGGCATCTAAAATATATGATGCCACATTCAGTGTATGCTGGTACCAACAACAACACTACTGTATGTATAATAGTAATTTCTGTTGCAAAATACCAACACGAATTATTTGAAGACGAATGGAAAAACAGGTGCAATCACACCTTGGGGAAGATCAATTTGGATTTACCAGAAATGTAGAAACACATGAGGCAATTTAGTACGACTTATCATAAAAGATAGGTTAAGGAAAAGAGACCCTACGTTTTTAGTTTTTGTAGTCCCAGAGAGAGATTATAACTGTGTTGACTGGAATACACTCTTTCATATAATCTAGGTAGCAGGGGTTAAATATAGGGAGCGAAGAGTTATATTCAACTTGTGCAAAAACCAGGCCGTAGTGATTAGACTTGAATGGCTTGAAAGGGGTGAAATGGTTGGTACGGGAGTAAGAAGGGGATGTAGCCCTTCACCAATGCATTCAGTCTGTACATTGAACAAGCTGAGAAGGATTGCAAGGAACAATTTGGAGAAAGAATTAAAGTTCAGGGAGGAGACATAGTAAGCCAGTCAAGAGATAGCAAAGGACCTGCTATCCCGGTACTGTTGCGTAATGAGTCTCTTGTGAGCATATAAGATCACTTGTGTCTTGGATGGATTTAAATTCAAGACGATATTTTTTGCCCACTTTCATAAGGCAAGCAGGTCAGCATTCATATGCTAGATTGCTGTGTACAGATCTTTTGGGCCAGCGGTTAGATATAACTGAAAGTCATCTGCGAAAGGTAACATTTGCAGTGGGAGGGAACTGTTCAACTGTTTGTATAGTCTATGGGACTATACTACGAGGTCATCAGTCCCTAAACTTACAAACTACTTATGAACTACTTACGAACTAGGACGGCACAAATATCCATGCCCGAGGGGGGAGTCGAACCCCCGACCGTAGTGGCCGTGCAGACCGTGACTGGAGTGCCTCAGTCTCTTCGGCCACCGCGGCCGGCGGAGGGAAAGTATTGACACACAATGAAAGTATAAAAGTACAATGGTCCCGGCACTGATCCTTGCGGCAATCCTGATAATACATCCCTCCATTCCGATGTACTTGTTCCAACTACACAAAGCTGGCGTGGTAAGAGCAGAACCACTGCACAGAACTCTGGGAAAGATTAAACTAGAACGTTTAGAAAGTAAAATCTCGAAGTCAACAGTGTCAAATACTTGGCTGAAATCCAAAAATCACAGAGTAGTTACCTGTTGTTTATCCATAGCTTTTTTCAGTTCGTCTGTAATTTTTATTAGGGCAGTCGTCCTGCTGCGATTTTGTCGAAAACCTGTTTGTTATTTATGTAGGAGGTTGTTTGCTATTAAATAATTAGTGACCTGCTCATGGACTATATATTCTAGACCCTTCGACAATGCTGGAAGAAACAAACAGGTCTATAGTCGGAAGGGTTTACTACAGAGTCCTTCTTCAGTAGTGTTTTTATAAGTCCCTTCTTCCAGTCTGCTGAGAAAGTACTAGAAGTTTAAGAATTGTGGAAACATATCAGTTACTACTGGTAGCGAATGTTTGAAAATGTTCAAATGTTTGTAAATCTATCGGACCAAACTACGTGGCCATCGGTCCGTAGCTTACAAACTACCTAAACTATGGTAAACTAACCTAAGGCCACACACACACACACACACACACACACACACACACACACACACACATGCCCCAGGGAGGACTTGAACTTCCGACGGCGAGCAACCGTGCGCTCCGCAGCGAGGCGCCTTAGACCGCTCGGCTACTCCACCGCAGCCTTTTTTCTTTTCGTAATTAACTGATGTCAGCGATAAAACACTCCTATGATAGATCTGGCTCTGCTGAGTGTTATAACGAATTGCGTGCCTTAATTACACCCGTATGTAAGTGGAGTCATAGCTTTTTTAAGAATCAATGTTTCAAAGCGCAACTAAAAACGCTTGATGACTTGAGCGTTCCTAGGCCAAAAAGAACTAGAACCGAAGAACTCATGAAACAAATCGAATAAAACATTCATAGCAAGGTCAGAAGGATACCGCGTTTGAGTATAAATGAACGAAGTTCGAATACTTGGTGACTGTGAGGTGTCCGAACGACCATTATTGAATTACGAGGTATGTCCACAAAGTAAGTTCCGTTTGGTTATATAAACCAAACGTGAACAGATACAGAAAAAATATTTATTGTATAAAAATCTGCAACTTATCAACTACTTTTCTACATAACTTCCGAAATTTTGTAGGCACTTGGCATAGCGTGGGACAAGTTTTCGTGTGCCTTCTTCATAGAAGGTTGCCGCCTGTGTATTCAACCATGTAGCAAACATGTTCTTTCAGCTCATCATCGTTGAAGTGTTGACCACCAAGGACAGATTTTAGGTGTAAGAAGAGATGAAAGGAGTCTTCTTCTTCCCTTCACGTTGCCGCCCGACCTCACAAGGCGAATGTGACCAAACAACTCTTGCGGGAATTTCAATGGGACGTGTTTGATCATCCTCCGTACAGTCTCGCTCCTAGCGACTTTCTTTTAATACCTAAAAGCTGTCCATGGTGGTAAAAACTTCAGCGATGATGACGAGCTGAAAAAACATGTTACCACGTGGTTGAATACAAAGGCGGCAACCTTATATGAAGAAGGCACAAGAAAACTTGTCCCACGCTTATGGAACTTAACTACGGGGTCATCAGTCCCTAAACCTACAAACTACTTATGAACTGCCGGCCGCAGTGGCCGAGGGGACTGAGGCGCTCAAGTCACGGTCTGCACGGCCACTACAGTCAGGGGTTCGAATCCCCCCTCGGGCATGGATATTTGTGCCGTCCTTAGTATTAAGTAGTTCATAAGTAGTTTGTAAATTTAGGGACTGATGACCCCGTACTTAAGTCCCATAAGCTATACAAACATTTGAACTTATGAACTAGCTTATACTGAAGACGACAGAAACATCCATGGCCTAGAGGGGGATTCGAACCCTTGACCGCAGCGGCCGTGCAGACCGTGACTGCCACGTCGCAGACCGCTCGGCCACCGCGGCCAGCTATATTGAATGAATTTCTTCTTTTCTTCTTCTAGGCCCCGTGCTTGTCGCACATCCTCGCAACAGATGGAATGCCATCAAAATATGTAAACTGATTGGAAACGCTGGTAGATTTAGAAACTGTATTTTATTATCAGGTTATTTAACAATCTGGCGAATGTGAGATACATACAGATGTTCGTGTTTCTGTAGCCCGGTATCGACTACACAAATTCACGTTCTTATCCCACTTCTTTTACTCTTATTTATTCCTTTTCCAAATCCCCTACGCTCCCCAGATCTCCGTACGGCATTGCAGTTTCCTTGCAAATCGTTGTGTGTCAGATATTCTCGCCGCCGCACAAAGGAACACAAAGGAACACCTCGGAGAAAGAAAAAAGTAAAGAAAACAGAAAATCTACAACAGAACACCTTCCAATTAAAAAAATTAAAAATTCCTCCCTTGGCTCGTACTTGCTCGTATGATAGTGTTTTCGCTCAAATGGAAGGTTCCTATTTTGAAAATACAAAATTTCTAAAAAAATATCTGTACCCTTACAGTGTCAAATCTGTGAACGAATACCTTCCATCTGAAACGAAAATAAATGAAATCGGCATGATAGCATGACCTGACCTACCGACTTTTGTTCAATGCAAGGACATTCCCGTAACAAATATAGAGATAGAGAAAACATCTGACTAGAAATAAAGGAAGAGGAGAATTAAGTGATTTCTGATATTTGATGACAAATCTGTTGATGAATACTTTTCGTTTAAAACAAAAATCAAGGACAACTGCTCGACATAAGGGCAAGGTCGACAGACTTTAGTTTACATATATATTTGTATAACATTCTACATCTACATGGGATATCTGCAAACCACATTTAAGTGCCTGGCAGAGTGTTCATCGAACCACCTTTTATACTATTCATCTACCATTCCATTCTCGAAGAGCGCGCGGGAAGAAAGAACATCTGATTCTCTTAGTTCGAGCTCCGATTTCTCGTATTTTATTCTGATGATCATTTCTACCTATGTAAGTGACAGTCAACAATATATTCTCGCATTCCGAGGAGAATGTTGGCGATTACAGTTCCTTAAGGAGACCTCGCCGCAGCGATAAGCGCCGTTGTTATAATGATTCCCATGCCAGATCCTGTATCATTTCTGTGACGTTGTCTCTCCTGTATAGTGAAAATACGAAACGAGCTGCCCTTCTTTGGACTCTTTCGAACGCTGCCGTCAAACCCACTTTATAATGATCCCACACTGGGCAACAATACTCCAAAAAAGGACGGACAAGCGCAGTGTATGCAGTCTCTTCAGTAGTGATGTTACATCTTTTAAGGGTTCTGCCAATAAAACGCAGTCTCTGATTCGCCTTTCCTACGACATTATCTACGTGTTCTTTCCAGTTTAAGTCTGATGTCATAGTAATTCCTAATTATTTAGACGAGTTTACGGCCTTTATATTTGATTTATATATAATTAGAAAATTCTCAAGAGTTATCGTCATATTTCGACGTTTCTAATTGTACATCCTTTGGTGCATTTATTAACAAACAGTTTATAATATTTGGGTCCTGCAGCGTTAAATATGCCACGTAAAGACATAATATAATTTTCAATGATTCCAAATCGCTGCGTAATATTTTATTTTTATTTAACAATGGCCATTTCGGCTACAAAGCCATCATCAGGTTAACTGCAATCGTGTTATATAAAAGTCGTTAGATGATATAAAAGTCACGTGGTACGATATTTTAATAAATTTTGATTATACATACCTCCTGGTTTTTCCATATAAGATGGTTGTCATGCCACCAATACGATATCGTTATTATATATATATTAGTTGGTAAACAAACCATTGGAGGCATGTAATATCGTTGCCTATCATACTCAGAGACAAAATTTAATACACTTTGATCTGTTTAATATATCATTGGTGTAAGTATAAACAAGCTATTGTAACCACAGAATGTCGTTGACATACACCAGCAAATGAAAGCTAAAGCAATTTATTATAACTAGCTACAGCAATTTATTGTAACTGTACCGTTTTGGTGGCATGACAATGATCTTTTATGGAAAAACTAGGAAGTATGTATAATCAAAATTTATGTAAATATGGTACTTTGTGACTTTTATATAATCCAGTGCTTTCCAAACTTTCCCTCATGGCGACACCCTTTTATAGCTTACAGTTTTGCGCGACACACTTTCACTAATATAAATACATATGGTACAATTTAGATAGTTCTAGCGTGGGAGGGGGGGATGGAAATAAAGTATCGCTTAAATGTAGTTTGCAAACGAAACTGAAATCCTCGTACGCATTGACATGATTAATGTTGATCCTGACTGCATTAGGAACTACGGAGGTAATATAACAGAGTAACACCGCAGACAACAATTCCTAACTCACATAGTAATATTCTCTTCTTCTACGTGCGGCCCAACTTCCGAAACACGAAAACTGAATTTGGGAAACCGTTTTTCGCTGTCGTGTGTACATGTCAGGGCCAGATACGGTTTTGCTGGATCGATTGAAAACGGTATCTGGAAATTAGCTGCTCGGAATTTTTTATTTAGACAGCACAGTGGATGTTCCCTTTCAGTTCAATATTATCACACTATTTTCAGAAACAAAGAGGATGTATTTCTGACAAGTGATGAATTATTATTTAAGTTCTATTATAAGGTTCTTCGTACACTACTACCTCGGAAGTCCCGACATATTCGGAAAACATAGATAAATATTTGTGACATGTAAGAATATGAATGTCATTTCTGGTCCCAGAATCTGTTACATACAGGAAACTGAGAGAAAAAAAATATTAACGCATACCAGGGTTCGAACCAACGTTCACTGCATTTAAAATACTACTCTCCGTTAATCACCCGGCCATACTTCATACCAAACAGCGCTAGTGAATAGCTTTAGTCAGTGGACAACTGCGACTGATTTTACAATTTGTGACAGCTTTTACAGCCACTGTGTCATTGATTGACGTTTAATTCTAAGAAACGCTACCGAGGGTGACGTGGCTTGGATAAATTAATTAAAAAACGCTCAGGTGCAGCTTTTTGAGAAGGAAAGCAGACTACAGTGAAGGTTCGTTCAAGCAGCTGCCAGTTCCAGCAAAATGCGCATGGGAAGAGCTGTTATCGAGTATCAGCAGCAGCTCTGCGCATGCGCAGTTTGCTGTAATCTGGCAACTGGCAGCTGCTTGAACGAATCCTGAGTGTCTACTGCTGCTGAAGCAGAGCTGCCGCCTAGCGGCTGAGCACGCAATTAATGTGCACCGATCATTCCTTTAATATGTGATCTGTGGTGCCCTGAATGAAGAGAAGGACGATTAGCTGCAGGCGAGTCTTCAGGGTAGTATGAACAGGAGGATATTTTGTGTTATTTTATGAGAAGTTTTTTGTTTGGAGTCTAAATTTGTTGGAATACACTCTTTCAAATTCTGAAGGTATCAGGCGTAAAATATAGGGAGCGAAGAGTTATATCAACCTATACAAAAACCAGACAGCGGTTATTAGAGTCGAAGGGCAAGAAAGGGACACAGAGGTTGGAAAGGGAGTAAGACAGGATTGTAGCCTATGTCCAATGTTGTTCAATCTGTACATTGAGCAGGCAGAGAAGGAATGGATGGAGAAATTTGGATAGGGCATTAAAGTGCAAGGAGAAGAAATAAAAACATTGCGGTTTGCCGATGACATAGTAATTCTGTCGGAGACCGCAAAAGGTCTGGAAGAGTAATTGAATGGAATGGACAGTATCTTGAAAGGAAGATATAAGATGAATATTAACAAGAGTAAAACGAAGGTAATGGAATGTAATGTCAGAAAATCAGGCGATGCTGAAGGAATTAGATTAGGTAATGAGACAATAGAAGTAGTAGATGAATTTTGTTATTTGGGCAGGAAGATAACTTCCGATGGCCGAAGTAAAGAAGATATAAAATGCAGAATGGCTATGGGAAGAAAAGCGTTTCTAAAGAAGCAAAACTTGTTAACATCTAATAAATATTAATTTAAATGTTAGGAAGTCCTTTCTGAAAGTATTTGTCTGGAGTGTAGCATTGTATGGGAGTGAAACGTGGACGGTAAGGGGTTCAGATAAAAAGATGTTACAAGCTTTCGAAATGTGGTGCTACAGACGAATGATGAAAAATTAGGTAGATCACGTAACTAATGAGAAGGTGCTTAACGGAATCGGGAAGAAAAGGACTTTCTGGCATATCCTGAGCAAGAGAAGGGATAGATTGGTTGGACACATTCTGAGACATCAAGGAATCGTCAACTTAGCATTAGAAGGAAGCGTGTGAGGTAAAATTCGTAGAGGGAGACCGAAGCACGAATATAGTAAGGAGATTGAAAAGGATGTAGGTTGCCGAACGTATTGTCAGACGAAGATACTTGCACAGGACAGGGTTGCGTGGAGAGCTGCATCACACCAGTCTGCGGACTGAAGACTACAACAACAACAAGAACAACTAAATTTGTTAGTCTCGCGACAGCCTTGAGGCGGCCGCGGTGGCCGAGGGGACTGAGGCGCTTCAGTCACGGTCTGCACGGCCACTACATTCGGGGGTTCGAATCCCCCCTCTGACATGGATATTTGTGCCGTCCTTAGCTAGTTCATTATTAGTTTGTAAGCTTAGGGACTGATGACCCCATAGTTAAGTCCCATAAGTTGTACAAACATTTGAACATTTTTGACACCCTTGATACTACTAAGCGACACCCTAGGGTTTCGCGACACCCAGTTTGGAAAGCTCTGATATAATCTAACGACTTTTATATTACGCTATTGCAGTTACCTGATGATGGGTTTGTAGCCGAAATGGTCATTGTTAAATAAAAACAAAATATTACGCAGCTATTTGGAATCATTGAAAATTATATTAATAAACAATTATGAATAATTGGAGATGACGCAATTGTCGGCAGTACGCTACCGACCGCAGTGACCTCGTTGGATGATGGCAGACTGGTATCGTCCCCTTTCCTTCCTCTACAAGCTACATCGCACCCTTTGTTTTCAGAGCCGGGTAAGACCGCGCGCCAGCTCGCCAGCCAAGCCCTTGTTCATTGACCGCGGAGCAGTCGGCCATAAAACACGGCCGCCTCCGCTGCCGAAAAGCGCACACACGCGCGCCTGTAACCGGACGCTGGCAACGTTTCAAACGCGCCGGCCGGGCATTTTCGGGACATAAAAGGCCGCGGTCGCCGCACCTGGCGTAAATTGGGGCCGCGCGACTACGGCGCCGAGCCCAGTGCGCGACGCATCCGAAGAGTGGGTGCGTGCGGTCGCTGGCAGCACGCTGCGCCAGGCCGCCGCGCGGCGCCACCGTCGCACGCCCACCCCCGCTCACCCCTTTCCCTCCCCCGCGCTCGCGGAGCCGTGCCAAAAACCCCCCGCCGCTGCCCAAACACCCCACCCATCCCGCCGGCGCCAGAATAGAAAATGGCTGCCGTAAAACGTAATGGCTCATTTGATTCGGAAGCGATAGGTCGTTGCGATTGATCGATACGGACCGGCGCTCGCTACCCCCACCCCCGCTGCGCGCCCGCACCCCTTCCGCCGAGATACGGCTCCAAATGATCACCGCGTCCCTCCCGACTCACCCCCGGGGCGCGCACGATAAGGTTTGCTCGTTGCGACACAAACCTGCCCGGGGCAACCTCACTCACCTCCTCCCCCTCCACCCACCACCTACACACACACACACACACACACACACACACACACACACACACACACGTAGGAGGCACACGCCAGGCTTAAATGCCACCGTCTATATTCAAAGTATTGTTAAGAGGACGGAGGGGCACAGTCTATTCCAACCCCCTCAGGCGAAAAGACCGCTGAAGAGGTATTTAGTTTTTATCAGGCAGTAAGGGGGTGGGGAGAGGCCTAAGGGTGGTTGTGTGTGTGTGTGTGTGTGTGTCCTCGTAACCAGCGCTTGTAGTGCGCCCTTAGATTGCCCTATGGGGCCTGTGAGGGTGAAAGACAGGGAGGCGGTGGCGGCTAGGGTGGAAAATGAAATTAGGCCGGATATTTCGTCGGCGGGGGTGGTCTGAAGCCACCACTTATACTCCGAAAATTGTCGCCGCCAGATTCTCTTTGCGGCTTCGTAATTGCGGATTGACCCATTTCTCGGCCAGGGGACGGGGCGCAGTCTTATGCAGATTTGATGAGAGACTTTCGTCCTCCTTTTACGTCGCAGCGGCCGATGTGCGGTCCAGACCGGCTTGAGAGGGCCCGAAGACATCTTCTGCCAAACAAAGCATCGTTTTTGTTTGACAAGCACATTCCCATACCTTTCAACAAGGACGTAGGGACCCGAGGTACGGGATCCAATCTATTCTTTTCTGTCTTTTTATATCTTACTACCTGAAAACCCAGCGTTGCTCGGGTATTTATTTATTTATTCCTGCCATTTTCAGTGTTTCACTAAGTGTGGCCGGCCGCGGTGGCCGAGTAGGCTAAGGGGCTCCAGTCACGGTCTGCACGGCCACTACGGTCGGGGGTTCGAATCCCCCCTCGGGCAAGAATATTTGTGCCGTCCTAGTTAGTAAGTAGTTCATAAGTAGTTTGTAAGTTGAGGGACTGATGACCCCGTAGTTAAGTCCCATAGACTATACAAACATTTTTACAAAATAAATAAATAAATAAATAAATAAACTAAGTGTGTTTGCCTCTGTAACTTATAAAATAGTAGGTGACGGGAAATTTTATTGCGGTAGATCAACACAAGAAATGTTACACTTTCTGCGGAGCTATGAACATAGTTTATTGTATCATTTTCCAAAGAGTTACACCATAAAGACATATTTTTTTGAATGGTACAATAGTTTTTTCTATCGTTCATTGGATTCGTTTAAACCAGTTGCGTCCAAATGAATTTAAACCACATTCCTATCACTGTTAGTTTGGGAGCTACAACCCTTAATAGTTAAGGGGGCGGAGGCTACGACAGCGTAGCTAACTGGCTGGTGGTCATGAGACAGTGGGCCGTGCCCCAGGGGATAGCCACTCGGCCAGTCAGCTACGCTATCGCAGCCTCCGCCCCCGGAATTTTGATGGGTTGTTCAAATGTTCAAATGTTTGTATAGTTTATGGGACTTAACTGCGGGGTCATCAGTCCCTAAACTTACAAACTACTTATGAACTACTTACGAACTAGGACGGCACAAATATCCATGCCCGAGGGGGGATTCGAACCCCCGACCGTAGTGGTCGTGCTGACCGTGACTGGAGCGCCTCAGTCACCTCGGTCACCGCGGCCGGCCTGATGGGTTGTAGCTCCCAAACTAACAGTGATAGGAATGTAGTTTAAATTGATTTTGACGCAGCTGGTTTCAACGAATCCAATACACGATAGAAAAAACTATTGTTGCATTAAAAAAATTATATCTTTGTGCTGTAATCTTTGGAAAATGATACAATAAACTATGTTCATAGCTCCGCAGAAAGTCTAACATTTTTGTGTTGACCTACCGCATGAAAATTTCCCCGACACCTATTATTTTATAAGTTACAGAGGCAAACACAGTGAAACACCCTGTATATACAGTTGTATAAAAACTGTATGTAAAATCTCTTGGACATACAATTAGTAGTAAAGAAGTAATAGATAAAAACTTGGTGCGTGATGGAGCGGTTTTCCATGAGTGTTACTGTTTACGTGCTCTTATCTCATGAAATACTTGTCGGAATGTGATACAATTTAGAAGCTACATTCAACTATATATTTGTATACTGTCTGTAAAATTTCCTGTCGCTACAATTTGTAGTATTCAAATTATAAATTGTAACGTCATACCGAGAGCCGTAGTTTTACTCCATGAACAGCGGAAAAGTAGTAAGCGAGAAACGTTTTTCCTTTCATCATTTTACTATGGCTGCCAGCGAGAAAAGGTTTAATAAAGGTTTGAAATTATGTTTGAAGTTTGTTGCAAGTCGCTAAGTACTGTCATTCTCATACAGTGTATTTCGAAAGTCTCGCCGCATTATATGGCATTTTTTGCGATTTCTATTGGTTACGACGTAATATCTTTTGAACCATGTGCCGTATGTGATTTTTAACCATGCAGCAATTATTACCTCACGGTAAGGTATGTGTGTACCAAATTTGGTTGGAATCGGTCCAATGGTTTAGGAGAAAATGAGCAGCATTGTCGCAAAATGCAGCAGTTTTTCGCGTATCTCATTGCTTATGACGTCATATCTCGTGAACTATACATCGTATGTGATTCTTACACTTACGGCGACCGTCCTCATGGATTGAAGCTTATGTGTACAAAATTTCATAAAGATTAGAACAAAACTGTAGATTTGTATGCAACACGTACAAACATACGGACACTCTGCTTTATATATTAGACTAGCTGAAAAACATGTATTACCCGGGTATTTATGTATTCAACCCTGGACTTCATACTACCCTAATACCTTCTTTCTCTGTCCATCTGTTTTTTGCTAAAAACATTTTTTTTTTGTTTATGGGAGTTGTTATTTGTTGTGGACCTATTGGATGGATAATGCCACCTCTGGTGTCGCATTTCTTGCACTTTCTCTTTCACTCCAGCAGAGAGATCATAACCACAGAGAATCATGCCGTGTGAGTACCGTGGATGTTCTGGAACATGGAAGAGCACTCCATCATTCTGCATGAAGATGATGGCAATGCACGATGCCACGCCACTATTATTGCCCGGAAACTGAATGGGACGTTCAGGTACATCCACCGTACGTACTTGGCACAAATGCCTGTGACTGGGATCTCTCTGCCATAGTGAAAGAATGACCGCGAGGGATCCAATACAACACCATAGATGACATATCCATGCCGTAGGTCAGTCAAGACGGTATAACGTTGCCCTTGCTTCGTATGATGTCATAATTGTTCAAAGAATTGATGGTACCAAATGTTTAAATTGAAATAAGTTAAGGTACAGCACAAAATGAACATTAAAGCAAATAAACCGCGGATTGCATATTAATGTTGGGCACCATTCAAGCAACAGCACGTTATAAAACTTACGTAAAACATCTAGCTGGATCCTGCACTTCGTATTGTAGAAGCTGGAAATGATAACTTTTATGTCTTATTTAATAAGTGAATGTTCGAGATACTTTCCGTAGGAGATCAATGTTCAGACTGTTCACTTCGCTTTTGATTGTTGTGTGACCGTGGGTGGAACATGAAGTTACTGGTTATGATAGAATAATTTAAAAAATGATCGGACTTCGTGAAATTACAAAAGAAATGGCTGCAGGTTCTAAAATCAAGCAAAATATAGTATAAGGGTGATTGATTGAATTTTGCAGACAATGCGAAGCGATTGTAATGGCGTCTGAACATTAAACTATTACGGACGTAGAGGAGCTGAAAACCTTAAGAAATTAAATATTTGGCGTGGAGGGATTCATTTAAATGAAAGCCAAAGAGAGGGGATGGTTTTAAATTTAAGTAATATATTTTTACCACATCTTGCACCACAATTACTTACATTGAATGGATACATGAATGGAAGACGTCCGTACGGAACGAACATAGACAAGAGAGTGAGTAAAATCTACTATCTCGGTTCCGTCTTCTCGCTTGTTTTGGAAGTAAAAAATGACGAACGAAATTAAATTAGTTGTATTACGAGTCAGAGGGAACCGGAGGCGATAAGCATCGCTGATCAATGATAAACAAAAAATAAATAAAACTCTCAGTGTATCGTTACAACGGGGCGGGTTTTTTCCTTACGTCTTGGTCTGACTGGCGGACATATTGCATTTGCACTCGTCCAACACACACAGCCAATACCGTCAAACAGTTCCTGGCAAAAAAAGAAAGGGGGGGAATGCACCTTGAACATCCACCATACTTGTCGGATATAAAAGCTCCAGACTTATTACTATTCCCTCTACTCAAAATCGCTTTGAATGGTGAAATGTTTTACTATATTTTTGAGTAATTTCAGTTTATTCTACCGATACTCAGCTCTTCAACATTTCGATGTATGGGGGTTCTGCTCGCTGCAACATTATTCTCGTGGGGAGTCGTGGTAGAAATAAATATTCGGTATGTACAATTTTTCACTTCTTCTTTAATTTGAAACCAAACTGCTTCTCCACTAAAACATTACAAATTTTAAACTTGCGTACGACAGCAACAACAACACAGACTGACAGATTCCAAAGCACTTTGCGAAAGCCAGAAATGGAACTCCCCCACGCAAGGCGGTGAGGCAAATATATAACATCGGCAATAATGACGTTATATTACGCATTGTTCATAACAATTGAATATACTAATTTACAATTACCAAACACACAACTAAAACATTTGATTTACACAAAATAATCACAATATAAAATGAAAACTATACATACAATAATTTTAGATTGCACCTATCTTTTTAAGTTCTAATCACGCTGCTTTTTGTTTGACAACAAACCAAAATCTTAAATGTCAATTAATTAGTTAAAGAGTACATCATACATGTTCCTAACATATATTGAACTATCAATTATCTTGGCAATTCTCAAAATAAGTTCAAAATCTCAATATATACACAGAATTACGATATTCGAATTTTGACAATTTCGTTAATTATCGCAATTAGCTGGTCTACACAACTTGTTTATGAGCCTGACGTACATACAATGCTATTTATTTTAATGTCTTTATGTAGATACAAAAGTTTTTACAATTCGTCTGTCTAGTTAATGAAATAACATACAATGACAAAAGTATTGTTTATAGAACTGTCTGGAAAGAAACTATATCAATCTCTTAATTATTGAAATCTATCACTTTTTTTAATCACAGTATCACCGAGACACTGTCCTACACTGATTCCTAGGCTGGCCATATCGTTTTGAACTAACTTCACACGCAACTTTTATCACTATTGAACCACACGATTCCGGATCTGACGCAGACGGTATCGTACGATAACATTGAGATGAGAGTATCGTCACAATGGAAAGATGTTTGACGACATTTATGACAACCAACGAAACGGGACGAGACTTTTGGATACCATCTCAAAGGAAGAGTTCGTGCAAAGTGTCCAGGACACGTATCGCAGAGGTCAGCGGTGCACAGTTACGGGAGCTGACCTTTTCTATAGGCAATAAGGTAACTGAAAGTTCATAATTCATCGACAGTGATGTTGCAGGACTATTCATCGAACTTTAATGTCAGGGGTTGTAAACCCTTCGACAGTCGCGTATGTATCTGTGAGGTACATGACCTACTTTTTCTCTAATATTACATCTACATCTACATAGATACTCTGCAAATCACATTTAAGTGCCTGGCAGAGGGTTCATTAACCACTTTCATAACTTTTCTCTACCGTTCCATTCTCTAATAGCGCGCGGGTAGAAAGAACACCTAAATCGTTCCGTTTTCGATCTGATTTCTCCTATTTTATTGGGATGGTCATGTCTCCCTAAGTAGGTGGGTGCTAGCAAAATATTTTCACATTCAGAACTAAAACTCGGTGATTGAAACTTCGCAAACAGATCACGCCGCAATGAATAACGTCTTTCTTTTAATGATTTCCACCCCAATTCGTGCAACATTTCCGTGACGCTCCTCCCCCCCCCCCCCCCGTAACGTGATAAAACAAAACGAGCTGCCCTTCTCTGAACCTTCTCAATATCTTCCGTCAGTTCCCCCTGGTGAAGGTCCCACAAGGGGCAACAGTACTCCAGGAGAGGACGCACAAGTGTGATGTAGCCAGTCTCTTTGGTGGAGCTGGTGCATCTTCGAAGCGTTCTGCCAATGAAACGTAACCTTTGGTTCGCCTTCCCCACAATATTTTCTGTGTGTTCTCTCCAGTGTAAGTTGTTCGTAATTGTAACTCCTAGGTATTTGGTAGAATCTAAGACCTTAAGGTTCGACTGATTTATCACGTAATTGAAGTTCAGCGGATTTCTTTTAGTGGTCATGTGTATTATTTCACACTTTTCTTTATTTAGTGTCAATTGCCAATTTTCGCACCATGCAGAAATTTTGTCTAAATCGCTTTGCAGTTGCTTTTGATCCTCAATTGACTTCACTAACCGATAAACGACAGCATCATCCGTGAACAGTCTAAGGTAGCTATTCAGATTGTCTCCTAAATCGTTTATAAACACGAGGAAGAGTAGGGGACCTATAACGCTTCCCTGGGGAACGCCATGAACAGTGATAAAGGCTTGCTGGCCAACGACATCTTGTGTCATACCTTTCTTATTGCTTCGCAGGATTTTCAGCCTCATTCTGATACTGATAATTCATAAATGGCTGAGACGAGATCACGTGTATTTTCTGTATCCGTCAGATACAGCGAGCCAACTCGCATAACGCATTGTCGTCGCTAATAACAGCAGCCGTAGCATTGTTTGGAGCGTACTCAAGTTGGCAATTGCGTTGTTGCCTTCTAGATGAAGCAACGTTTCGTTGTAGCTAAATGTACCCTCTTTGAAAATGAGTAAACGATATGATTTAGGAAATCCTAACGATTTGGAAAAATGCTTTCAGTTGTAATAATAATAATAAACATTGCAGGTATCAACTCAAGAGTAATTTTCTTGGGCAACAAGAATAAATACTCAAATAGGCGCGACTACCTCTAACCTTTGGCTGTGACTCTACTGCAACATCATCTCAAAAGAAGAGCTCTTATTATGACTCCACCAGATGATATAAAGTCGGTGCTGGTGAAGTACAAACCTCGAGGTAAAGAGCAAGAAAACGCTGAACTATCTTTGCACTCAGGAAAAAGAGAAGACAAAGATGGCAGTAATGTTACAGGGAGACAAAAGAGACTTGCCTCTTTTGCGTCCCAGCCTCGTCGCCGCTTTTGTGTCTCGTTTCCGTCGTAGGTGTCGGTGGCCGAGTAGAAAGAGACCGACACAGGAATAAAGGATGCACGCTTGTGCAGGTACGAAGGTGACCAGCCAGTGGGGCAGCAGAAACTAGAAACACTAGAGTAAATTAGAACGAGATATATATTTCATAGAGACTTAGTAATACTTAACTTTTACGTAGTCTTGTATGAAGAATGCTGATACATAGTTGAACTAAAGGCTTGCCTAGTGCCTATCCGATAGCCAAGTCTTCACTGGTGCCTATCTGATTCCGAACTGTTAACTGGTTCCTATCTCAGTCCCAAGTGAACGATGTCGTTCAGTGGTGGCCACGAGCGGCGTTGTAGCAGAGGGCGCTCGTGGCTGACGTCGTAAGGACGCCGCGCCGTGCGTGCATGGCGGCGCGCGGCGAAAGTAGGTGGCGCGCACTTTGGACTTGTGCGACACCACAGCCTCAGCAAGAATGCATGTGAAAAATGCGGTACATATCTTTGTTTGCAAAGCACGCAAAAATAATTTGTGAACAATGTCTTTCTGCAGAGAGCAATCCATACAAAGAAACATGCTCTGATTAGTTCAATAGTTTCGATCTATAATGAAGTCACTTTGTAAAAGAATTTCATGTACTTCTCCATTACAATATGTTACATATTTCTGTTAATTTGAAAGTGTAATGAGCCTAATGTTCACTTACGTATTTACCAAATCTGCAACAATAAAGGTAACTGCAATTTAAAACAGAAGCAAAAGTAGAATAATCTGTAAACAAAGGCACAACCACGAAAATCATCGCAGGTATCCAGGAGATACATCGCGATTAATGGCGTCACGAAAGTTGACGCGCCAGCTAGAGGGTTCAATACTTACTACTGTTTCCAAACGTTCAATAGAGTAACTGCAGTGGTGTTATCACTAACAATTCTCAAATGTCACCATCTTTCTGTGTCAGATTAATACTACTACTACGAGGTGCATTCAAGTTGGAAGGCCTCCGATTTTTTTTCTCGGGACTGGAAAGAGATAGAAACATGCGCATTGTTTTAAAATGAGGCCGCGTTCATTGTCAATACGTCCCAGAGATGGCAGCACCGTACGGCAGATGGAATTTTACCGCCAGCGGCGAGAATGAGAACTGTTTTAGATACTTAAAATGGCGACGTTTTCCTTACTTGAACAGCGTGCATTCATTCGTTTTCTGAATTTGCGTGGTGTGACACAAATTGAAATTCATCGACAGTTGAAGGAGACATGTGGTGATGGAGTTGTGGATGTGTCGAAAGTGCGTTCGTGGGTGCGACAGTTTAATGAAGGCAGAACATCGTGTGACAACAAACCGAAACAACCTCGGGCTTGCACAAGCCGGTCTGACGACATGATCGATAAAGTGAAGATAATTGTTTTGGGGGATCGCCGAATGACTGTTGAACAGATCGCCTCCAGAGTTGGCATTTCTGTGGCTTCTGTACACACAATCCTGCATGACGACCTGAAAATGCGAAAAGTGTCATCCAGGTGGGTGCCACTTTGGGTAACCGCCGGTGCTGAAAAAATGATGGTGTCCATGTTCTGGGACAGCGAGGGCGTAATCCTTACCCATTGCGTTCCAAAGGGCACTACGGTAACAGGTGCATCCTACGAAAATGTTTTGAAAAACAAATTCCTTCCTGCACTGCAACAGAAACGTCCGGGAAGGGCTGCGTGTGTGCTGTTTCACCAAAACAACGCATCCACACATCGAGCTAACGTTACGCAACAGTTTCTTCGTGATAACAACTTTGAAGTGATTCCTCGTGCTCCCTACTCAGCTGACCTGGCTCCTAGCGACTTTTGGCTTTTTCCATCAATGAAAGAAACTCCGTGGCCGCACATTCACCAGCCGTGCTGCTATTGCCTCACCGATTTTCCAGTGGTCAAAACAGACTCCTAAAGAAGCCTCCGCCGCTGCCATTGAATCGTGGCGTCAGCGTTGTGAAGAATGTGTACGTCTGCAGGGCGATTACGTCGAGAAGTAACGCCAGTTCATCGATTTCGGGTGAGTAGTTAATTAGAAAAAAAATCGGAGGCCTTAGAACTTGAATGCACCTCGTATTGTTGATTTGAGAGCCGTTTTATGATTTTTTTCACAACCAATGCCATATGAAAAAGTACGTGAGGTATGACGAGAAAAATATGACACGGTGAGAAATTACTTCAGCGGTGAACAATACGCCAACCTTTCCGCGTGCGTCTCCGACAGGAGGCAACATTTTCACGCTGAGTTACTACGCTAGTGCCGCGTATTTCTCTCTGCCAGCGTATGCGGCGTAATTAGCTACGCGACTTCTGTTGGTACGTAGCGCGTATCCGGTTACTCTTCGCAGGGGACAGTTTGTTTTTCTAGTACCGAGGACGTAGGTTTTCTACCTGAATAATTTATGCAGCTGTGCCGTATCAGATTGCGACGGCGAAATGGCTTGTTATTTGAGCCATGTGGGCTACGTTAATGAGACGAGACGTCGCAGAAACCCCGAAAGATGTTTACATGTGTAATCGGGACATTTTTTTTTCGGAGTGGAAGGATGTTAATTAGTTGTACGGAACGAGACTGCTGCAGTTGCTGCGTCTCGTGTAACAGTGAGCTGCGAAACGTCTGCGGCGCAGGATGTTGGAAGAATACTTGCGTAGTTGCACGTATTTCATATAAATTATTAAGGCCGAACGTCAGTGTTCGATGTATGTAACTACTTGGCGTTTCACGGCAGTGTTCATTCATTTCCTTCCTTATGTTGGTCCAACTTGTTTGGAATATTACAGAAACTGTTTGCAAAATACACTAAGTAGTCAAAGAAATTTGAACAGACATGCCTAAGCAAACACAGAAATATAACTTTTCACTCTGTAGCGGAGTGTGCGCCGATATGAATCTTCCTGGCAGATTAAAATTGTGTGTCGAAACCAGGACTCGAACCTGGGAACTTTGCCTTTCGCGGGCAAGCGCTCTACCGACTGTGCTATCCCGACACGCCTCACGATTCCGCCTCACAACTTTACTTCCGCCACTACCTCGCCTCCTACTTTCCAAACTTCACAGAAGCTCTCCCTCGAACCTTGAAAGATGTATCACACCTGGAAGAAAGGATATAGTGGAGACATGGCTTAGCCACAGCCTAAGCGATGTTTCCGGCACGCAATTTTAATCTGCTAGGAAGTTTCACATCAGCGCACACTCCGCTGCAGAGTGAAAGTTTCATTCTGGAAGCATCCCTTACGCCGTGGCTAAGCCATGTCTCCAGGAGTGCTAGCCTTGCAAGGTTCGCAGGAGAGCTTCTGTGAAGGAGGCGAGGTACTGGCGGAAGTAAAGTTGTGAGGCGGCATCGTGAGCCGTGTCGGGATAGCTCAGTCGGTAGAGCGCTTGCCCGCGATAGGCAAAGGTCCCAGGTTCGAATCCCGGTTCCGACACACAATTTTAATGTGCCAGGAAGTTTAAAACACAGAGATATGAAACACATAGACTAGAGGACAGCGTTGCAATCAGGTACGCCTATAACGCTTAACATAGCGAGTCTGTGCCATCAACGTTGTTTTCCAAGCTGTGGTGGTCTGAGGACCCCACGTTGTTTTTTATTTTCTCGACATAGTAGTGTACAAGCTTAATCTAAGTAGGTTCTTTGGCTGCCAAGAATTATATTTTACTTGGGAAGCCATTGTTGACATCCAATAATAATTTTATTTTTGTATTTGTAGCTCTGAAGACATATACAATATTCACGTAAGACAATATATTACGGAAATTAAAATACACACTATTTTGTGTCCGTTCTACAGGTTTGTTTATTATGTGAATCGATTTTCGGCTTCTTAGGCCATCATCAGGTCTTTACTTAATCCTTAAAGTCCCATAAAGTCTGGTCTCACAGACCAGAAGCGCTTATTGGGGATGGATAATACAGCGTTGTGTAATCGTTGCTTCCATCACCTACACTGTTTTCCATCGTCAGTAGACACTATAACGCGAGTCGGAGCAATATATATATATATATATATATATATATATATATATATATATATATATATATATATATATATTGTTTCTTTTTTGGGCTAGCTGTTTCACAGACCAAACGTGGGCCTTTCCGTTATGGATTCAGCACCGAGTTCTTCATCTACTGTGCGTGTTATAGACCCTCATTTTGATGCTACTGTTTTGAAATGGTTTGAAGACCCTTTAGGAAGTGATGTCGGAACAGACAGTGGCTATGAGATTCGAACATTATTCAGACTCAGAATAGTGTGGATGTGAAGAAGAAATTGTAGTGGCACCTGTGAAAAGTAGAACATGCTCCACCTGTGACCCAAAAGAGAAGTGAAAGACGTGTTGAAGCTGCATGGGCATCTGTACCTGTACACACCAGCCAAGCTCTGTTTGACTCAATGCCCAGGCGTATCAAGGCCGTTACTACGACCAGAGGTGGTTGTTCTGGGTACTGATTCCTCTGGGTCTATGCACCCAAATTGCGTGAAAATGTAATCACATGTCAGTTCTAGTATAATATATGTGTCCAATTAATACCCCTTTATCATCTGCATTTCTTCTTGGTGTAGCAATTTTAATGGCCAGTAGTGTACCTTATGTTTTAATCAACTAGAGAAGTTGTTCTGAATTATTTCATTTTTTGTTTCAGGATCAGAAATGACAGCAGCTAAAGATGTGGTTCGTCTGGAATGTGCAAACGAAGTCGCCCGGTGTTGGCCAAACATATTTCCCACGTTGACTTCAAAGGGAGCCGCCTGCCTTTAAGACTGTTGTTCGTACACCCATGAGAGGAATCAGGTACAAGCTAGAAACCCCCCATTCCCTTCTCCTCTCGTATTCCTGCTCCAAATTGTAACATTAGCGTCTAACTAAACTTTATACTTAATAACAGCATCCCTTCAACATTTTCATATTTCAAACTGTGGTAGATAAATTAGACACTGAATCTTCTTGGCAAATAAAATTTGTGTCCCAGACAGGGATTAGAGCCCAAGAAATTTGCCTTTCGAGGCATCCGCTCTACTACCTGTGTTTCTGTGTTCTTAAGGTAGATCGGTCCTTTGCAGACGATCGATAGCGGTTTTGCTCTGTGTTAATCCTCGAGTTCTTGGCTGAGATTTACTAAAGCATGAACGAATCACTCAATGGCACGATTTGTACCACGAATTTCTAAGAAACGTTTTCGTTACTAATTTATAACGAATGGGTGTAAATTTCTACCAAAAGCAGCATGTAATCGTCATCATTACGAGTTGAAAAAGGATGTGTACCATGTGCGTGCCGTAAAAACCCAAACAAATAATAAGGGTACGATCAAGAGACTCAAACGGGGTAATAGCCCTTTAACCCCTCTTTATAGAGATTATTTTTGTTTTTACCTAAAAGGCGTACCTTCATAAATATAACTTTAATGTCAACACCAGCAGACGAGATCAGTACATGCTTTAAAAAAATTATATCTCTGACCATGCATACATATTGGCCAAATATAAACTACTCAACTAACAAAAAATATGAGAGCAGGTATTTCTCTGACACACTTTTACGAGCTTATGATTGGAAAGGAAAAGGAATAATCGTTACTTATCTATAATATACTACTGATCTCTACTGAACTACGAATCCAACGTGAAAGATTGCAATTTTCAATAAAATTAACTAATAGTTTTACTATTTACAAAAGCACAAGGACAAACTTTAAAAAGATTCTTGCTGCTCTCACGATCAACTTTATATATACTCCTGATAATGAAAAGAAATATTTTGTTCATAGAGAAGTACTTCAGTCAATAGTAAAAATATATTGTCAATATATTTATCTGCATTAGATTAGATTAATACTTGTTCCATAGATCATGTATACGACATTTCGTAATGATGTGGAACGTGTCAGTTTAGTAAATGGTGTCTATGCATGACAATATTTTAAGGATTTTTTTAATTTTAATTTTTTAAGTTTTATCTAAAAATTCATCTAAAATGTAAGAGTTGCCACTCAGAAATTACTTTATTTTAAATACCAGTTGGCTATCTGTCAGATTTTTGAAGCTACTTTGTAAGTGAATGAAGACTTTTGTGGCAACGTAATTCACCCTTTTCTATGCCGAAGTTTGATTTAACCTTGAATACTGAATATCACCCTTCTCCTAGTGTTGTAGCTATGAACACTGCTATTACTTTTAATGGGTTCGGACTGTTATTAAATTTA
This sequence comes from Locusta migratoria, assembly GCA_026315105.1. Taxonomy (NCBI): domain Eukaryota; kingdom Metazoa; phylum Arthropoda; class Insecta; order Orthoptera; family Acrididae; genus Locusta; species Locusta migratoria. The sequence continues at coordinate 119,126 of CM048754.1, read as the reverse complement.
ATGGGTGAATATATATATATATTGTGAACCTACAGTGAAGATCCCTAGAGCCTTAAATAAATGTCTGAAGGATGATCTTGGGTGGGATCCAGCAATTATTCTGATTACACGCTTTCGTGCAATGAATACTTTTTTACTCAATGTTGAATTGTCCCAAGATATGATCCCATATGAAAACAGTGAATGGAAACTGGCATAGTAAGCTAATTTACTGAGATGTATATCAACAAATTTTGCAATGACACTGATAGCATACGTAGCTGAACTCAAACCTTTCAGCATACCTTCAATGTATTTCTTCCAATTCAATCCCTCTTCAATGCAAACACCTAAAAATTTTGAATATTCTACCTTAGCTACAAATTTATGTTCAAAGTCTAAATTTATTAATGGTATCATGTCATTTACTGTATGAAACTGTATATACTGGGTTTTATGAAAGTTTAATGAGAGTCCATTTGTAGAGGTACAATTAATAATTTTCTGAAAGACATCATTTACAATTTCATCAGTTAATTCCAGTGTGTCATGCGTGATAGCTATACTTGTATCGTCAGAAAAGATAACTAGCTTAGCATCTTCCTGAATATAGAATGGCATGTCATTAAAATATATTAAAAACAGCAAATAACCCAAAAACGAACCTTGTGGGATCCCATTTTTGATAGAGGAATTAATTGTTTCTTCTTTATCATGTGATCCGCTTATTTCAACTTTCTGCACTCTTCCATTTAAGTATGATTTAAACTATTTGTGCATTGTCCCACTCATACCACAATACTTAAGCTTATCTAGAAGAATCCCATGATTTATACAATCAAAAGCCTTTGAGAGATCACAAAAAATCCCAACTGGTGATGTCCGGCTATTCAAAGCTTTTAATGTTACATCAGTGAAGGTATATATAGCATTTTCTGTTGAAAAGCTTCTTTGAAAACCAAACCGACATTTTTTTAGAACTTTATTTTTACTAATATGTGAAGCAACTCAAGAATACATAACTTATTCCAAAATTTTGTATAAAGAAAAAGAAGTGAGATGGGGCGATAGTTGTTGACATCAGACGTATCTCCTTTTTAATGCAAAGGTTTAACAATATCATATTTCAGTCTAACCGGGAAAATACCCCGTTTTAAAGAGTTATTACATATATGAGTGAGAACCCTACTTATCTCTTGGGAACAAGCTTTTAATACCCTGCTGGAAATGCTATCAATTCCATATGACTTTTTGCTATTGAGAGAGTTTATTATTTTCCGAATTTCTGAAGGAGATTTGGGTGGAATTTCAATTATATAATGTTTACCCTTATATTTCAACTATAACGAAACGTTATATCAAGTCCCAAAGCGAAGCCGGGTACTGTAGGTAGTTGCAAGTTGATCAGGAGGTACGTGAAGACAAAAGGAGAACTGGGGAAAATTCCTAAGATGACAGAGGCATAATCGTTGTGGGGTAAAGGAAGAAGAAGGAGACGAAGAGATTCCAGTAGAAGTATATATATATAAATATTTTTTTTTTTTTTTTTTTTTTTTTTTTTTTTTTTTTTTTTTTTTTTTTGCATACCTATTGCAGTAACGTTGTTTGAGATGCAAACCATTAGTACCTGGGACTCACATCGGTGTTTTCAATTGATCTTGGTAGACAGTGAGGATTAACGTGAGCTCTCTGAGAACTAGATTTTACGCAAATACCAACATCATTTTCCTACTACCAAGTGTAATGGATACAGTTCTGTACTGACAAGGAAAGTACTTGGGTTCGAACAAACATATCTGTATGAACGTTTGGTTACAGTATCTCTACGTACACCTCAATGTGCTGGTGGGTGTCGTTTTCATGCAAAACTTTGCAATCATGCTCTAGATAGCACTGTAGATGTAATTGTAAACCCCATACGTAATGCAGATATCTCAACTATAACTTATGTAACAATCGTCGTACATGTTCTCTACCGTATTGTCATCAAAAGCCGTGATGATAATTGCAACTTTAACCTTCTTCGCGGAAGACTGTTGGTATTCACTGCCACTGCTTCCATCGCCTCTTCCCGCACTTACCGTAGCACTACCGCTAGCAATGAGTTGTTCGTCATTATCATCCCTATTCTCATAATTATGTGTTAGTGTTACAACAGTATCTAACTTATGCTCATATTTCTGTATCATAACAGATACGAGAAAGCATACAAATGATTCATCTTCTACACTAATATCATCTTCAGGAAGAAGGGTTCTTCTTAACTTCATCTAAACCAATCGCAATACATTAGCAGGATTGATTAGCAATCGCCGCTTCATCTGACGCTTCACCACACAAATAACATCACAAAACGCAACTTCGGAGACACACTGCACCGTCCCTACTGGCGAACCGACAGGTCAAAGTGCAATGCGGCATGGCACACGCAGAGGCCTCTAACGGACGACTGCAGAGTTTTGCAGATGCGGGAGTATCACTAGTGCAATAAGGGATCTTTACATTATCTCTCATACGATTTTGTTGTATATGTGTTTGTTCGAGCCCAAGTGCTTTCCTTGTGAGTGTTGAGCAATGTCCTCTGCCTCGAATCAGGTTGCTATTCACTTCATTTGGCAACGTAGCATACAATCGATTACAACCACAAGATAAGATGCACAGTGCGTATCTGTGTTTCTCGGAGGTCAGGTCCTGTTAAGATCCTGACAGGCGTACTCCGGCGGAAAATCATCGCAGCGGATGATTTGCCTTCATCGAGATAACGCACCCGACAGAATTACCTCGGTACGAGCGCACTGTGACAAGTACAAGCCGACGGCACACACGGAACTTGGCGAGCCATTACACACGCACCGGCCACAGATCTGGAGGCATATGCGTGGGCTTTCGCGTACAGTTATCCTATCCGCAATCATCTACACGTGTACCGCGCATACCACCGCAAAGGAATGTGGCGGGAAGTTGGTGCTTCCGTATCCTGGAGTAGCGCGCTTCTTCCTACAGAATTCACAACGAATGACGAGATGCGAAAAGCTCGACTAAACGGATGTGTCATATTCAAGAATAATACAGTGATTTCAATACGTAAGAATCAAGTGCAGACAAATGTGAAAATTAGAGACAACTATAAATTTAATAAGTCATGGATGCAAAATACTGACACGAATTATTTACAGACGACTGGAAAAACTGGTGAAATCCGACCTTGGGGAAGATCAATTTGCATTTAGGAGAAATGTAGGAACACGCGAGGCAATATATTAAGACTAACCTTAGAAGATAGATTAAGGAAAGGGATACCTACGTTTTTAGCATTTGTGGATCTATAGAAAGCTTTTGACAATAGGGTATTTGACTGTTTCCTGGTAATCGTTTTAAATTGTTAATTATGTCATATTATGCCCCGAACATACTTTTTTACCTCGTGAATTTCAGTACAAAAAACTAAATGAAATTCAATGAAATTGAAAGCCCGCTAAAACGCTACATTTGAGTCTCGTGATGTGTGTGACGTCACAAACCATGATGCTGCTGCTGCTCTCGTAAGATTCGCAAAGTGTTACATTGTTTGGGCATTCACGTTCACAAAATGATCTACAAATATTGCGTAGTTCCGCATTGTAGCAATACATCTATAAAGACACCATAAAAATTGTTTTTGCACGTTCAAAAGAAATTAGATGGTGCCAAACTGTGGTTGACACTCGCTCGAAGAGGTCCAAATGAACGGCCAATTCATGTGTTTATTTCTGTAAGGATCATTTTGATGTAAGTAAACACTTAATATTATTCCATTAGTCACTGTTAAGTATCATTCTCTTCTACTGCAAAGGTGTAAAGTAGTATTATGTGCAGGTTAATGAGCTGATGTTTACATTTGCGAAAAGTAAAACTTCATAAAATGTTACAGGTCTACGATTTATGTGTAATTAAAGACGTATCATAATATATCTGGTGAAAGTACAATACGAATATTATTTTAGCTCACTATAAAGTGTAGCACTTATTATTTATCTCTAGTAAGTGTACTTTTATCGCCAGTAGATCTTATTCAAACAACCTTTTCAATAATGGGTAATCGTTTTTTACATCAACAACGCCCTTCTTATCGTAAAGTACTTGTATAGGAGATATATTTAATGCGCCGATTCATTTAGCCTTTAAACTTTCTTAATATGCAAGAGTAAATACGTTTAAAAGTGTTACCCAAAAATGTATTTATTTAGAGATATTGTGTAATACACAAGGAATTTTGCTGTATTTTAGAGGTTTTAATGTTACACCTTGCTACCAGTATTGAAGCAGTTAAAATTCAGATTACTCCCTTAACTGTGTGCTTTACTGAGTTAAATTTTACCAACCATCCCGGCGGCCTCCTGTGATAATGTTGGCAACAGAGCCGATGGCGAGAATCGTGTGACGTCGCCATTAGCCAATCGCGTGACAACGAAAATGTTTTGTCATGAAACCTTGGCTTTATGGGTCAATTACTTTTACTGACAACAAGGGTACATACAAGAACCTGTCAATCATCGAGCTGGAACAGCTTTATTTATTTACTTCATGGTCTGTGTGATACACTAATCGAGTCATTCAATACGGTCCGAACAACTTGGCAAAGATTTTCTATCGTGTTGTTGTTGCCAACATAATCCCTTGAGGCCGCCTAGATGGAAGGTAAAATTTTACCCTTTACTGCATAATATGCTGACACCAACAAGTAGGGTACTTTTTCCAATGGCATAAAATATCTCTAGCAATAATTAGCTTCAAAACGTAGGTATGCATTACTTACAATGCAGCTTTCACGTTTCTTATTTCTGGCAAGTAAAAATTTGAGTTCTTTTAGAAGAATGAAGATACCATAACTGCATGAACTTTAGGATGGTTTCTGCCGTCAGCCTTCACATAATTTCTTTTTCCATTGTGGCATAAAACCTGTAAACGCGTTTACATCAAGAAAAAACTCAACTTTACGCTGAGAAATTAAGGAAACGCAAACAACGATACACCTCCATCTTCTAGTTGCCGCGTTCTAGTGGTCTGTGAAGTCACCAATACTTCGGCCAATAACAGAGCGTTTCCGGTCATGTGATCTAATCGAGAAATTTAATAATTTTTATGCTTCAGTTACGTAAAAATAACGGATGTTTTGTTAGAATAATGAGCGAAAAAGTTATCTGCATGTTATAATCATTTAGAACAACAACAATTCGAAAAATATTTTTAACACAGGAAAATACCCTATGGTGACTGGAATACACTTTTTCAGATTCTGAAGGTAGCAGGGGTAAAATATAGGGAGCGAAGACCTATATTCAACTTGTACAATATGGACGAAGGGGTCCGATGGATCACCCTGCTCCTTCACCCGATTTAACCCCACTTGACGTTTTGTTATGGGGTAACTTTAAGAACGCCGCTTACAGCAAGAAACCGCGCACACTACAGGACCTGCCAGTCACGCAAATCCTGTACCTACTGTAACAGATGTCACCGACAGTGTACGCCATCATGCTCAAAAATATTTGGTGGCGGGTGGATTACAGTTTGAACACTTAATGTTCTCTTCTTGTCATTTCTCCATCAGAGTGTTGTAATGGGTTGAAACTATATCGTAGTACACAAACTGCCAACAAGAACGTCAAAATAATAAATCACACTAGATGACCCGGGTAATTTCGTATCACTTACCTCTTAATATAAACCATACTAATTTAAATCATATGTATTTTAGACCCAGTAACTTTATAAAGGCATTTGCTTAGAACGTAAGATGTGCAAAATTGTATCGCAATCGTAAGAATGATATTAATATCTCAAAGAAAAAAAGCTCTTTCACTTATCCACAAATTTTCCTATTTTCTGGCAAACTATTCCAAACTTTTACTTCACTCAAACCTTCCTCTCGCTTTGAACGTCAAATGTGCAAAATTTTATCGCAATCAGATGAATGTTATTGATACTTCATAGAAAAATATCTTTCTATTTTTTCTGTATTTTCCAATTTCTCGGGAAACTTTTCCAAATTTTTATTTCATAAGAACGTTACTCTTGCTTTGAACGTAAAATATGCAAAATTTTATCGCAATCGGACGAATGATACTGATATCCGATTGAAAAATGCTCTTTCAGTTTCTCGTGAATTTTCAAAATTTCCGGGTAACTTTCCCAAATTTTTAGTTCATAAGAACGTTCATCTTTCGTTGTACGTCAAATGATCAAAATATTATCGTAAGCGGATGAACGGTTCTCAACTTATAGTATTGAGTACATTTAGAAACACACTGAAAAAGAAACTTGGTTCGAATTTTGCGACTTTCTGTTTTAATTTTTTTTTTTAGTGAAAATTTTTCCAAGACCTAATGAACAAAACAACAAAAGAATTACTCCTCTCCGTCGTGTGAATAGTCAGTGATAATGCTGAATTCAATCAAAAACACACTGAAAAACGCTTCAGTTTTTCTCAAATTTTCCAATTTTCCGGTAGATTAAAAACCTCATACAAACCTCGTCCTGTTAAGCCGTACTCAAGTGATGCTCTTACAACCATTTGGAAATTTATTTTTATTCGTAGAAAAAAAATCGATTTCGTTTTTTCCTAAATTTTCCTACTTTTCGGACGACTTTGCCAAATTTTTATTTGATGCAAACCTTCATCTTTCTTTCAACATGAAATGTACAAAATTTTATCGCAATTTGACGAACGGTGTTGATATCTCAGTGGAAAAAGCTGTTTCAGTTTTTCCCAATTTTCCGGGCAACTTTCCCATATTTTATCGCCGTTTAAACCTTCCCTGGACTTACACGAATATTTCAAGACTAAAATTAGCCAAATCGGTTCACTCGTTCTCGAGTTTTACCGAGACTAACGAACAATAATTCATTCTTATATATTAGAATAGGTGACCAGGTAATTTTCAGTTACGTCGTCAGTTCGTCTGCAATCTTCTTGCAATGATTATTTTCAAATGGCTTCGGGTTTTTGGACGTGAAAGGAACTACAAGATATTAATTTTTATTGCATCTGTGACTATTCACATGATATTGAAATATACAGATCAAGACAATGACTGACTGCATGACTTCTCTTGAGTACATGACTATTCGCGTGCCGTGACGCGTGCGTATATATGAACATGGCTCGTTTTCAGAATGCTCCACAAAAAGAAAATTGATACAATGTAATTCCCAAATTCAATATCTGCCAAACATAAGTAAGTCCTTCACAAACAAGAGATATCACAGGTTATTCGGTATAAATTAAAATTATTTTTAAAGGTATTTATGTAACAAATGAAAGCAGAAATTAGATGTGTTTGCAAATTACGATTAGGACAGTGTCGGTTTGTTTCCATAAATGAAATTTGATAATTTTAATACAATCGCAAAACTTTCTTCCAAGCACGCCGTGACAAATTTTAAATAACCTCAGTAAATATTAGTAAGTAAATCCGCATTATAATACGAATAATTATTGCACAGTACTACAATTGATTGCTATTACGAAACTTTTACAAACTCTGTAAATTGAGAGAATTATCCAGACATTAAAGTTCAGGTTCAAAAATGTTCAAATGTTTGTTAAGCTTATGGGACTTTATACTAAAGATGACAGGAACATCCATGCCCGAGGGGGGATTGGAACCCCCGACCGTAACGGCTGTGCAGAATGCGGCCGGCCCAAAGTTAATGGTATGACAAAGAATTTTCCTAATATATTGCAGAGCTTCCACTGTTACATTCATAAAAATAGGTGGTACCCGGATATTCACTTAAGAAATGAAATAGGTTCCATAAGGCTACATCCGCTACAGTATGTATACACTTTTCTTGAACACTCCTGTATAGGAATTATAAGATAATCTGAGCAGCAGTCATCGCACGTCTGCAGATGATGCTGTCATACAACGTATAGTAAAATGATCAGTAGTAGTAGTAGTAGTTGTTGTTGTTGTTGTTGTGGTCTAGTCCTCATACTGGTTTGGTGCAGCTCTCCATGCTACCCTGTCCTGTGCAAGTCTCTTCATCTGAGAATACGTTCGGCAACCTACATCCTTTTGAATCTGCTTACTGTATTCGTTCCTCGGTCTCCCTCTACAATTTTCCCCCCCACATACTTCCCTCTAATGTTCAGTTGACAATTCCTTGATGTCTCAGAATGTGTCCCACCAACCGATCCCTTCTCTTAATCAGCATATTCCAGAAACTCCTTTTCTCCTCAAATCGGTTAAGAACCTCCTCATTAGTTACGTGATCTACCCATCTAATCTTCATCATTCGTCTGAAGCACCACATTTCAAAAGCTTCTATCATCTTTTTGTCTGAACTCCTTATCGTCCACGTTTCACTGCCATACAATACTACACTCCAGACAAATGCTATTAGAAAGGATTTCCTAACATTTAAATTAATATTGGATGTTAACAAGATTCGCTTCTTCAGAAACGCTTCCCTTCCCATAGCCATTCTGCATTTTATATCTTCTTTACGACGACCATCAGAAGTTATCTTGCTACCCAAATATAACAAAAGTCATCTACTACCTAATCTATTCCTTCAGCATTCCAATACCCTCGTTTTACTCTTGTTAATGTTCATCTTAATCTTCCTTTCAAGACACTGTTCATCCCATTTAATCACTCCTTCAGGTCCTCCGCTGTCTCTGACAATTACAATGTCATTTGCAAACTCCAAGGTTTCTTTTTCCTCTCCCTGGACTCTCCACATTTCTCCTTGCATTCCTTCACAGATTGAACAACTTACGGGAAAGGTGACGACCCTATCTTACTCCGTTCCCAACCACTGCGACCCTTTGATGCCTTCAACTCTAATAATTGCTGTCTGGTTTTTGTACAAGTTGAATATGACTCTTCGCTCCCTATATTCTACCCCTTCTATCTTCGGAATTTGAAAGAGTGTATTCCAGTCCTCATTATCAAATGGTTTCTCCACATCCACAAATGCTAAAACGTTAAGTTCCCCTTTCATTAACCTATCTTCTAAGATAAGTCGTGATATTAATATTTCCTCAGAAAAAGAATTAAAATGATGTTGACAATATTTCTGTATGCCGAAGCGACAGCCTAAGGGAAAAAAATTAGAACGTTCTAGGCAATAGTTCTGTATGCCGAATGTGACAGCTAAACCTCATTGAAGCTGAGGTCATCCAAATGATTACTAAAACAAAGCTACTAAATTTCTGTTATATCACAGATCGCACAAATCTCGAGATTATCACTCCAACTAAATACTGAGGAAATACAATTACGTACAAATTTAAATGGTTAGACCCTACATGCAATAGTATGGATGAGTAGTCAAAGACTGAGCTTTGTTGGCCCAACATTTACGAGATGCTATACATCCAGCAAAGATACAGCTCACACGCCGCTTGTATTGGATACATGCTAAATAGGCTCGACAGAGGAAATCGAGAAGGTACAAAAAAGCGCTACTCGTTTTTGTATTACCAAGCAGTAGGGGACATCGTGTCACACAAATGATATACACTCCTAGCCATTAAATTGCTACACCAAGAAGATGACGTGCTACAGACGCGAAATTTAACCGACAGGAAGAAGATGCTGTGATATACAAATGATCAGCTTTACAGAGCATTTACACAAGGCTGGCGCCGGTGGCGACATCTACAACGTGCTGACATGAGGAAAGTTTCCAACAGATTTATCATACACAAACAGCAGTTGATCGGAGTTGCCCGGTGAAACGTTGTTGTGATGCCTCGGGTAAAGAGGAGAAATGCGTACCATCATGTTTTCGACTTTGATAAAGGTCGGATTGTAGCCTAGCGCCACTGCGGTTTATCGTATCGCGACATTGCTGATCGCGTTGGTCGCGATCCAATGACTGTTAGCAGAATATGGAATCGGTGGGTTCAGGAGGGCAATACGGATCGCCGTGCTGGATCTCAACGGCCTCGTATCACTAGCAGTCGAGATGACACACATCTTATCCACATGGCTGTAACGGATCGTGCAGCCACGTCTCGATCCCTGAGTCAACAAATGGGGACGTTTGCAAGACAACAACCATCTGCACGAACAGTTCGACGACCTTTGCAGCAGCATTGACTATCTGCTCGGAGATCATGGCTGCGGTTACCCTTAACGTTGCATCTGACAGGAAAGCCTGCGATGGTATACTCAACGACGAACCTGGGTGCACGTATGACAAAACATCATTCTTTCGGATGAATCCAGGTTCTGTTTACAGCATCCTGATGGTCGCATCCGTGATGGTATGGGGTGCATTTGGTTACACGTGTCGGTCACCTCTTGTTCGCATCGACGGCACTTTGAACAGTGGCCGTTACATTTCAAATGTGTTACGACCCGTGGCTCTACCCTTCATTCGATCCCTGCGAAAGCCTACATTTCAGCAGAATAATGCACGACCGCATGTTGCAGGTCCTGTACGGGCCTTTCTGGACAAGGAAAATGTTCGACTGCTGCCCTGGCCAGCACATTCTCCAGATCTCTCACCATCTGGTCAATGGTGGCCGAGCAACTGGCTCGTCACAATACGCCAGTTACTACTCTTGATGAACTGTGGTATCGTGTTGAAGCTGCATGGGCATCTGTACCTGTACACGCCACGCAAGCTCTGTTTGACTCAATGCCCTGGCGTATCAAAGCCATTATTACGACCAGAGGTGATGGTTGTGGGTACTAATTCCTAAGGATCTATGTCGCGAAATTGAGTGAAAATGTAATCACATGTCAGTTCTAGTATAATATATTTGTCCATTGAATACCCGTTTATTATCTGCATTTCTTCTTGGTGTAGAAATTTTAAAGGCCAGTAGTGTACAAACTGCTATGGTAGCAGCTGTGACGAAGGCTCAATCGTTAACTTTGTATTTCGAATGTGTAAATACTTTGTTGACCTCCAACCAACATTGGCAGGAATGATCAAGAAAGTAATTGGAAGCTCTACGGCAAAAATGTACCTGGTAGTTCGTTTTAGTGCGTAATTGGCAGAAACGAACGAAAGAGAGATAGTTTGAAAATGATTACTCGAACTCTCTGTCAGGGACTTACGTGGGAAATGCGGAATAGTTATGTAGAAATAAAGTGAGTTTAGACAGTTGGCTCATGGTGGACGAATGATGTTAATTCAAATGTTCAAATGTTTGTAGAGTCTATGGGACTTAACTATGGGGTCATCAGTCCCTAAACTTACAAACTACTCATGAACTACTTACTAACTAGGACGGCACAAATATCCATGCCCGAGGGGGGATTCGAACCCCCGACCGTAGTGGCCGTGCAGACCGTGACTGGAGCGCCTTAGTCTCCTCGGCCACCGCGGCCGGCTGATGTTAATTCCGCTGAGATTTACCCACCCACGCGACCTATCAGTTGGATGTAAGGAAGCAACATTTCCTTGCTCTCCCGTATGCCAGTTCAATATTACTAGAAATATGCCTGTCACATAGCAGCATTTACAAAGGATTGCACAACTAGGCGTAACATCCCATCTTCCCAACAGTGAATCGCAACTCTTGTTAAAGGTTATAAAATAGAAATATTAGGGTGAAATTTGGTTTCATGGAAAACCATAGAAGTGTTTTCACGATTACGTTTCGTTAAATCTGCAAGTTATCAACGGAAAACAAAATTTGTTTTTCGAAAGCACAAAAATGTTGTAGATTTATTGTCCTTTATAATTACGTTATAGGGTTCCTACTACACACTTTTGTTATTCAGTATCAGGGGCCGGCAGCAGTGACCGAGTGGTCTGCGGCGTGCCAGTCACGGTCGGCGCGGTCGCTGCTTTCGGGGGTTCGAATCCCCCATCGGGCATGGATATTTGTGCCGTCCTTAGTATTAGCTAGTTCGTAAGTACTTTGTAGGTTTAGGGACTGATGACCCCGAGGTTAAGTCCCATGAGCTATACAAACATTTGAACACCCAGTAGCAGGAAAATAGCATCGGAACTGTTCAGCACTCATTATCCAATCGGGATCGCCGTTTAAAAAATTATACAAGTCAAAATTTTATTCGAAAAATTAATTTAATATTTCTTACTACGGTTGCAGCTTCCGAACAGTTGTTTATGGCGACTTCCCTTTCGACGGGGATAATAGGCTTTGGATTTTAGAATTTATTCGATTTTTCACCTTTTCCTCTGGGTTTTCCACCGTTCTTTTTTTCCGCCTAAACAACCCCGTATTAAAGCGACAAAAAAATCAGATCGGCCAATCAATTACTGGTTTTGCGAGACTAATACACAGCTATTCATTTTTATATACTAAGATTATTGTGAATGAGAATGGAAGCAGAATCCAACAATTTTTCACTCGTTACGTAGAAATCGGCTATTTCTTTTAATTATTATCTCTGATTGACTTTGATTACTGTTCTTTAATCAACCGAAATGATTTTTTTTACTTCAGTCCAATTTCGAAATGGTTTCTCAGTAAGGGATTAGCCCAAGCCAATTCGCTTCGATTTCGTGTGGTTACATTTCGTTAATCGGAAAACTCATGACAATGGATGAAATAATCCCTTCGTGCTATATACGGATAAAATCGGCATCGGACTGGAAATTACTGAAAGCAGCTACGAAAATTTGCAGATTAAATGTATTATTACCTTTCGATCAAGTCGGCCGATCGTAATTAATACTAATTATATTAGTGAGATACAAACAATCTGGTAAAAAATTTCTTTTATGAGCATTTAGGTAAAACACGATCGGTTTTTCAATCATTCATGTTTTCACAAACACACTATTAAATAATAATTATTAAAAACATTACTCAAATGGACTTACATTTTCTTTCGTGAAGAGCTTCACAGTATGACGAATTAGAACGTAGTGGGTTAAAATCCAGTATGTCCTCTTTTAATAACAATCGAGGATCTACATCTACATGAATACTCTGCATGTCGCATTGAAGTGCATGGCAGAGGGTTCATAGAACCACTTTTATGATATTACTCTAGAGTTCGTTCTCTAATCGCTCGTGGGAAGAAGGAACACTTAAATCTTTCTGTTTTCGATCTGATTTCTCTTATTTTGTTATGATTATCATGTCTCCCTGTATAGGTGGGCGCTAACAAAATATTTTCGCACTCAGAAGATAAAGTTGGTGAAAGAGATTTCGCAAATAGATTTCGTCGCAAAAAATACCGCCGTTCTTTTAATGATTTGCACCCGAACTCCTGCATAATTTTCATGATACTCGCTCACCTATATCGCGATAGTACAAAACAAGCTGCCCTTCTTCCAAATTTTTCTAAATCGTCCGTCAGTTTACACCAGGTGTGGATTCCACAATGCGCAACAATACTCCAAAAGTATAGTGTACGCAGTTTATTTAGTAGAACTGTTGCATCTTTTAAGTGTTCTCCTGAAAGGTAGTCTTTGGTTCACAGATATCTAAATCATTTTGCAGTTGATTTTCATCTTCTGGTGAGTTTACTAACCGATAAATGACAGCATCATCCGCGAACAGTCTAAGAGAAATGACTTTATTTCTTGGCGTTATAGAAATAAATGAAAACGAAGATTTTTCAACAGCAATTATACAACGAGGCTAATGAAACTACCCAAGTTACAATTAAAAATTATTTCTATTATTCTTCGAAGTAGCAATTTCAACGCAAAAGGTGGTTTAGATAATAGCAGCAGAATGCTCAAATGCTTATTTAATAATACTATTGATTGCCAAGTTTTAACAGCAATCACAAAAAATAAGCAAATTTTGATTCCCGGTGTACGTATCACTTACTAGAGTTCTGATTTAGCGTTCTGAAGAAAACAATTCCCAATTATTCGTGCATTTGATGTTGGTATTAATAAGTCACAGGGAAAAACATTTGAGAAGTTGGTATTGTATTAAAAAAATCATATTTGATGCGTGATTAGTTTCGTGTTGCAACAAGTGGAGTTCGTTATTTAAAAATTTTATATTTCTGAATATAGCGAGCCAGAAGATTTTGCGCATTCTGAAAGAATCTTTAGCAGAAGTGATGTTGATACCTCAGTTTTCTATCCTACAATTGTGGAATAAGGTAATTTGTCTCTTTCTTTCGTTCTTGATTTCTCATAGCGTTCAAATAGAACCTACGAATTTTCTGGGTTCAGGCATGAGCTAAGAAAGTACATACCAATAAAATCCAATTTTTTAAAAGAGTTTCGTTGCTATGTAAATATAACTGGGCAAATTTCCACCAGGCAATGCTTGTTTTAACCCTTTAATGCATGACTTCTTCATTGCAAGCTATAAAAAGTACCACGATTAATGTAAGCTGTGTATATACTGAAAAAAATATTGAAAAAAAATTCCTTGAAATTATTATGCAACAAAAAGTTCATCGCTGGTCCGCTATATAGTGCTTCCATGATGTAGCAGATGTAGTAAATGTCCCTATTATGCATCTCATCTTTCCGGAAAGTAATTCATAATGCAACAGTAATATATAACTATTTTTACATGGCAAAGGATGAATACTAATGTAAGCAAACGCACTTGTTAGGAGTAACTCGAAGCAGCTAACTATCTAACTGATTCAGTAGCAATCTTCAATTTGTAATTTCTAGGATGAGCTACTAGCATACGTAACACTATGTATACAAGCAGCTACAAATGAATTTGTGGTAAAATGTTGATCAGTTTGAGAGATAATGGAATAAATAAGGTATGTTAGTTGATCAGCTAGACTATACATTAAAGAGTTGAAATTACTGTGGATGTTTACAGTGTAGAAACTGTGCCTCTCCTCGGTCTGTTTTTGTGGAATATTAGTGTAATTGGTGTGAGCCTGTCTAAAATTATATAAACGTATGGAATGTGAACACCACAGTAACCAACATAGAACAAGGAAAAAGAATCCGATTGCAAATGTGGTGTAGGATAAATTTCGGCCAGATGGGATAGGTAGAAAACTACGAAAATAAGATGACTGTCCTTTTACTTGTAACAAATTTGTCATAACACGCATGGGAACTGTGTAGAACTGCTCCACAAGCAGACGATCGCGAATGCATTGTAAATTATAGATATGCTGCTTTAGAACAGTGATAGACAAAGTACTGACCTTTAGCGGCCCATGCGGCTAGCAATATACCGTCTGCAGAACTCAGTTGTGTGGCTTACCTGAAACAAAAAAAGAAAAATTATGATTTAAGACCAGACATGATATAAACCTAAAGGGTATACAATCTAGACTGGAAGACTTATTTTTAGTAAATTGCATGTTGCTTCACTACTGCAAAGGTTACTCATTTTTGCAGCTGTTCTTAAGTCTAAATCGGAAATATTGTTCTATTTTTGCTACATTACCCTAACATCTTTCAGCAGATGACATAAAAGTTTTCTGGGTGTTGTACCGCGTCATGATGTAAGAAGGCTATTACTTTAATAACCGACGTTTCGACCAACGTTACAGTGGCCTTAATCTGGGTGAGTATAAAACAACTAGAAAACTTTTATGTCCTCTGAGTCTGGCCACGGAGTTCTATGTAATCATGTTTCAGCAGATTTTGGACAATCTTCAGTGGGATTTTATTTATTGATTGTCTAAACATTATATTAGTACTGTACTAAATGTCTTTCTGATATACATCTAAAGGTTTCTTACAACATTTTTAACTGTGTTGTAGGTTGAGTTGGCGTACAAAATTATCTATTTTATTTTTGTTTAAAATTAGGCCCAGAAATAAGACTTTCACTATTTATACATTAGGCTACGTTAAAATCACACAGTGAAGTACTTATTACTTCTTGTAATAATTTTGTACAACTTGACACCTAAAAGGCAAAACAAACGGTTTATATTTATCGGTTTCTAATTTTGAGTTCGAAATCGAGTCTTCTTAGGTGAAGGAATTTCGAAAATCTGCATTTGGTAACTTGACTTTAGTAGCTTAGTCATCGGCAACATCAGAATCACCATTTCATAGTGGAGCTATTGTGTCATGCCTCCAGTATAATCCTCGTATGACCAGAATCTCTTCTGTTTGTTCTGATAGATTTCGAGACAGCGTTATATTGTGGACACTATTATGTTCCCGTCAGAGGTTAGTGTGTGTGTGTGTGTGTGTGTGCTGTCTTTAGGTCAGTTCATGTCGTTTGTAAGCCTAAGAACTGATAACCTCAGTAGTTAGTCAAACAGATTTACAAACATTTTAATTTCTGACACTATTTTACTTGGGAAGCTTCCTGAAAAATGATGCACAATGCACAAACGAAATTCGAGCAAGAAGAGGGCTCTACTGACCAGCAAAATGAGCTTGGCCTTAAAGAAGAAATAGGTGAAGTGCTACATTTTCAGCATTGCACTGATGGAGCCGAGAATTGGACTTTGAGAAAAAAGGAGAAAAAATACTTTGAAATTACTGAAATGTGGTACTGGAAGAGAATAGAGAAGATCAAGTGGACAGATCGGATTACAAGTTACGATGCATCGAGAAAAGCAGGAGAAAAGAAAAGTATACTGTGTACGATTCTTCAGAGAAAGACCAACTGGATCGGACACTTTATTAGCCACGATGGGCTCCTACATGACGTCATCGAACGGAGCTGCATGACGTGGAAGGAAAAGAATTCAACACTGGGATGACCTGAAAGATGGAAGGAGCTACATCAGATTAAAGGAAGAAGCTGAAGACAGGGAACATTGGCTCGATAAATTCTTCGTACAAAGGCACGGTCCTGCCACTAAGCAGAAAACAAAATAGTAATAATAATAATAATAATTGTAAACACATGACATTGATGGCCTCGCTAAATTTCCCGTATTTCAACTCCCAACTCTACGATACTCTTGTTAATCCAAAATCTGAAATTTAGGCTTTGTCTTTTTCAGTGAAGGAATATCGTAAAGTTATACCGGGTCATCAAAGAGTCAGTATAAATTTGAAAACTTAATAAATCACGGACTAATGTAGATAGAGAGGTACGAATTGACACAAATGTTTGGAATGACTTGGGGTTTTATTAGAACAAAAAAAAAAAAAAAAAAAAAAAAGAAGAAAAAGTATTGCTAGACGCGTGAAAGATCTCTTGCGCTCGTCTTTTGGTTATGATCGTGTGCTCAGCCGCCACTTTCGTCGTGCTTGGCCTCCCAGGTCCCCAGACCTCAGTCCGTTCGATTATTGGCTTTGAGGTTACCTGAAGTCGCAAGTGTATCGTGATCGACCGACATCTCTAGGGATGCTAAAAGACAACATCCGACGCCAATGCCTCACCATAACTCCGGACATGCTTTACAGTGATGTTCACAACGTTATGCCTCGACTACAGCTATTGTTGAGGAATGATGGTGAACATATTAAGCATTTCCTGTAAAGAACATCATCTTTACCTTGTCTTAATTTGTTATGCTAATTATTTCTTTTCTGATCAGATGAATCGCCATTTGTCGGACATTTTGTGAACTTTTGTTGTTTTCGGTTCTAATAAAAACCCCACGCCATTCCTAGCACGTGTGTCAATTTTTACCCCTCTATCTACATTATTCCGTGAATTATTAAGTTTTCAAATTTATACTGACTTTTGATCACCCGGTATATACAAACTTGCTTTACCAGCAGTCTCATCAACAGCATCTGCGTACCTATCGTGTAGTGGAGGTATTGTCTGTGTTTGGTCTCTAACATACTTTACATATGACAAGAATCTGTTTGGGTTTTCTGCGTTATTTCGAGACTGAGTTTCCTTGTGGAGATTATTTTAAGCATCTCACACTGAGGTCCTCGTTATGAGGTTAATTGAAGTTCTAACACATCAGCCTTTTTTCACTATAAACTAATCACATGAAAACTGCGTAAACATCTGTCACTTTCCAATGTAATCTCCCGTAAGTTATAAACATTTTTCACAACCTCAATGCTTCTGCAAACGCTTCCTTAGGAGTCTGCTTTGACAACCAGCTGATGCAACTGCAGCAGGACTAGGGAATTTGCGACCCCAAAGAATCTGTTTCATCATCGGTCAGATGAGTGGGGAGTATGGGGTATCACCTCAAAATTGAGGTCATGAAAGAACTGCTGAGTGGTGATCGTGCATTGTCTTGATGAATGAGCACACGTGCTTCACGCAATGCTGGAAGAAACAATTTCTACTAAACATCTCGGTAAGAGGTGCGTATCACGGTCATGTCCTTTGGAACGCAGTAAGGGTTAGTAATCGCTGTCTCAGAACATTGGCACCACTATATGTTCGGCACCGCAACTTCTCCAAACATGTTTTGATGACAGTCAGTCTGTGTGCTTCCATTGAGCTGACTGTTGCTTCATTTCAGAACTGAAAAACCGCATACATGTCTCATCCATTATTACCACGGATGTTGTTTAACAACACGCCACGTGCAGATCCTGGTGGCCAACGGTCGGTATCCGTTACAACTACCTGAAGGACACTTTCCACAATAAAGATTCAAACGGTTTTACTCACCGTTTGTACTACATTTTAAATGTATTTTCATCAATAAAAGTCCTACATCACCTTATTACTTTTTCAGTGGTAGGTCCAGTAGCTCGTATTGCTCATCTGCCTGCACTTACTAGGAAAGCAACTCTTTACATACTATTATTTATTAACTCAGTATTCACTACATTTTCATTATGTGTTTTGGGATCAGTAGCTTCACACGAAACGTTAAGAGCACACCTTCATCATCTTTGTTTTTCTCTGCCGGCCGCAGTGGCCGAGGGGACTGAGGCGCTCCAGTCATGGTCTGCACGGCCACTACGGTTGGGGGTTCGAATCCCCCCTCGGGCATGGATATTTGTGCTGTCCTAGTTCGTAAGTAGTTCATAAGTAGTTTGTAAGTTTAGGGACTGATGACCCCGTAGTTAAGTCCCATAAGCTATACAAACATTTGAACATTTTTCTCTATTTATTCATATTTAATTAAATTTTGTGGGTCAGAAATCTTTTTCATTTAAATATTTCTCATTTTTACCTACCACTAACGTCTGTTTTTGTTTCACAGAAAAATCCCCTGTTACAGCTGATGTCCTAATATTGTCTTTCTCAATTTTGAATAAAAAGCACTCAAGCCACCTACAGTCTTTGGCGCACAGTTACATTCCAAGTTAAAACATATCGTAACTTTTTGTCTCTTCAGCGTTATGTCTTTCCCAACATAAATCATTTCATCTTGAATTCCATGCGGATTAAATTTATTACGATTTCATTTATAAAACGTGTGTACAGGTATCGCTTCTTCCTTTTGCTTCTCCGTTGTTTCTGAAACATGTCACATTTGTAGATTCCCAAAATCGATAGCATTTCCCGGCCGATGCACCATGTCAAAAAGTGCTAATCACCGTTTGAACCACATTTTAGAGGTGTTTTCATAAATAAAAGCCATACAGCACCTTATTACTTGTTCAGCAGAAGATGCAGTAGTTCGTATTGCTGGTCTGCCTGTACTTTATTATGAAAGCATCGGTTTCTAAACTATTACACCATTAAATGTGAACACGTTGGTAAGCGAAGTTATTTATTGAAGTATTAACACACACACACACACACACACACACACAAAAACTTCTTCAGACTGGAACAAAATGAATACTGAAGTAAGACTGATCACTTCTAAGGCATACTAATGACTCACCCAATAAATGACTATTGACTAACTGTGAGCGCGTATTAATACATTACATGGGTTCTAGAACATTCTAGAATAAGAAAGTTGCAACATAACATATTAAATAGTTTGTCTGTAGAACATAAATGAATCTTTCATAAGGAAGATATGCACAAAATTATGACAATAATAAGGATAATAATTTTGTATCAAAACAAAACGTAGGTAATTTACAACTAGAAGAATAATTACATTTGTTGACATTATTTATAATAATTAATTAATTAAAGTAATTACACAGTTTTAAGGTAATTTGAGTATCGGAAACAAATCAGTACATTGCAAAAGACATACGATAATGTTAGTTATTAATTTCATTAACATAAATGTGTAATTTCACAACGTTTACAACGGGAAAACGACTACAGGGGGTTGTACTTAAACCTGTCCTATATCATTTCCTTTCCTCCTCCACGTTACCATGGATGACGCAACACAGTTCACGTTTGTACCGCAATGACAGTGTACGCGAGGGTTGTAGTAACTCCCCACTGTCCTGTGTGAACAGTAGAAACTCTGAAAGATCAGCAACCTGACGTCTTCTCTAGATGTCGTCACCACGCAGATGACAGCACGAAGGTCGGAGTTCTTGATTGAGTCTGCAATTATTATACTATTGACGGGAACTCATCTAGTTAGAGAATAAAACTGAAATCCTCGGGAATCGGGATGCCAACTGATTTATTTAAAGAAATCAGAAAACCAGTAAACTGCATGATAATATCCACTTGACATACATTATCTTAACTGAAAGTAAATATAAAGTCTTTTCCCTTGCTCTAAGATGGTTAAACAGTGTTTTATGACCGCCTGCGTATGCGACATGTTACTCCACCGAGTGCACGTACTGAAGTCACTTGTTACTCTTCCGAGCGAGGCTGCCTTCGTTGCGCGATTTGGCGCGCAAACATGGCCGCCGTGCATCGTCCGTCTTATATTAACTGATTTGTTTATGTTTTTAGTAATTGTTAATATGTTTTACCTACTCAGAGCATAGCTTGGCTTTGAGGGGTATTTCTAAACTGAGTTTGGCTTTGAATATATTATTAGGTTATTATATATTAACAAAAATATGGTCGCGTTTTGGCGCGTGACCGCCAGTGCTACAGCCAATCGGCGTCCAGTGCCTGCCGCTCGGGGACTTCCCTAGAAGACTTGCCAGTGCTCTTTCCCATGAGAACCCGACCTACTGTACCACCTGTCGTGGTTCTCACCAACTTTTACCATCTGTCGCCTACTGCTCCTAACTGGCTGCACTGAAGCAATACTGCGAACTTAATATGATGGCTTTAAGCCAGAAATATTACACGTTAATGTTATTTTCCTTTTACGATCAAAAATAATTTAATATAATAATATAAAAACATTATTTATTCTAACCGAACAGTCCTGTGATATTATTATGTTTTATGCATAAATTCATGATTAAGCGCAGGGAAAGGTACATTTCCAACGGGTATCCTGATCTTCATATTGTTTTTTTTTTCGGGTACTAAGAGCTTTATAAGGTACTCATGCAAGTTTGTCTGCACATATAACACACATATGGAAACTTACAACAGGATGTGTTCCATAGTCCTTCGTCAATTCTCCAAAACAATTTCTCCACTCAATCAATCATATCATCAGACTGGTGAATGCGAGGATGAAATTGTCTCGCTGTGTTGTCACACGACGTTCTGCCTTCTCCAAAGCAAAGTGTCACACCCACCAGCGCACCCTGGGCACATCCGTGACACAGTCACCACACATCTCACTCAACTAGCAATGAATTTCAATCAGTGGTACACTATACAAATGCACAAAAGGAATAATTACACGCTGTTCTTGTACTGAGTACTTCGTCACTAAGTATCAATAACAGCCTCAGTTCTCTCCACTGGCGCTAGGGGTGGGAAAAACCGACCGTTTAAAGCGATACCGGCATTTTGTTCGGAATAACCGGTTTTTTCGGTCTCAGTTATAACCAGTTTCTTTTAGCTCTTACCAATAACCAGATGAAAGCATCGGAATAACCACCTTCTGTAATATTGGTTCTAAAAGTCTTTTTTTTTCCTTTTTACTTAATTTGAAAAAAAAAAAAAATTATAGCTCTTCACATTTATTTCCAAAATTTTCCTGCTGTGAAATATTATGTTATCACAGAAATTAGTAAATGTGATCTGTGATAATTTAAGAAAATTTCTGAGTCACAAACGAGCAACAAATGCATTGGATAAGAATTACAATCGTTGTTCACGCATCGGTGCGCCTGTTGTCTTGTGGCATGTCGTATGCACGTGCAGTGTGCAAGTCTCGCCTTCGTGTTTTGAATGGAACCATCCCGTGTCTGGAAGTACTTTACTATTGCATCATCGAGAACATAGTTTTATTACCTTCGTCTCACACTGATAAAAATCTTAAACAGAAGAAAGAAACTAATCTGTCGCCTGCGTCTACATTATATGAACGTATATGTTTGTAGCCCTTGCAAACAGTCAACATAACACGTTAATTTTCAATCTTTGGTATTGATTATTCGCAGTGTTCAAATGTTCAAATGTTTGTATAGTCTATGGGACTTAACTACGGGGTCATCAGTCCCTAAACTTACAAACTACTTATGAACTACTTACGAACTAGGACGGCACAAATATCCATGCCCGAGGGGGGATACAAACCCCCGACCGTAGTGGCAGTGCAGACCGTGACTGGAGCGCCTTAGTCCCCTCGGCCACAGCGGCCGTCTATTCGCAGTGTGGAAATAGTGATATCACCTTTGATTACAGCATAATTGTTCAAACGAGATTCTGGATCAATAGGAGAAAACTCGTGATTGTTCTAGTACGCAACCCCACATTACCTTCCGATTAAAGCAACAAACAGATAGACGGTTCCATTTTAGTTCTCTATTTTACCAAATACTTTAATTCTACATATCTTGAAGAAAATATAATGCAGAAGTCGGAGTAAGACTCGACCCTTTAACGCAGAGTGTAGGTGATCAACTACATGCCTAATTTTTTTCCATTATGTCTTAAACTGATCAACATTTTACCACAAATTCACTTGTAGCTGCTTGTATGCATAGTGCAACATATGCAGGAAGCAAGTCACAGAAATTCTAAGTCGCAGAGTGCTACTGAATCATTTCCTACATTCAGTTACTCCTAACATGTGATTTTGTTTACTTTAGCGCAGGAGCGCACAAACACGGAAAATCGCACGCGTTCAAAGCGAGGTGCAGAGTGTGTTTGCACAGTGCATCGGTTCAACTCGGCATACTTCGCCTCAACTCGGCTTGCTGGGTTTGCCCGTCGCTGTACGCTGCCGAATGCGCTGTTAGACGGCTTAGTCAACTTTGCATTAAGTAAGCGCAAGACAATAACTACAATAATGGAACCACCTGCTCAAAAAAATAAATAAATAAATTTAAATAAACCTGCAGCCAATGTTTTTGTGAAACCCTTTTCGATGGATATTGAAAGTGCGCCTCCAGATTTACATTTCGAACTGACTGATTTGGAAACCGATGTTCAGCGAAAGGATTTGTTTTACTACACAAAAAGGTTGCTCCAGTTCTACCTGAATTTGTTGAAGGAAGAATTTCCCAAGTTACACAGAGAAGCAGCGAAGATTATTTGTTTGGTTCCACATGTGTATGTGAAAGTTTTTTCTTCTGTTGTGTCTTGTACGAAAACTGGATTGCGTGCAAGTATTTTTAATAGTAATTTAAAAAATGCTCTCAGAGTTGCTGTCAGCCGATCTATTTTCCTGATCCTAGTAGCATAATTGCAAATAAAAAAAGAGGACATAGAATAGATAAATTTGTGTTGAAACCAAATTTAAAATTGTTATCATTACAATTATTACTATTATTTAAATCTCTTTTATAGCGGTAATCGTGTTCCACCAAACTAAGCTCTCCGCCTAGTGTACATAAGTATTTGGCAATGAAGAAGAAAACAGAGTAAAAGTTTTGAAAAGGTCGAGACTGGCGGCGCGAGCGACGGAAGCATAAGGAAAAAGAGAAGCAGCGCAAAGCCGAGGAGTGGGGGGCGAGGTTTGCAGGTTTGTACCGTCGTCAACACAGCGCAGCCGTCTTCTGCAGTCTGCACTGTGCGATGCGCCGGTGCGTGCACCTTGAGCGGCCCTGCTTTAGCGTACCTCTTTTCCAATGTAAAAGTAGTCAATCACGTACTACTGTTCTATCATGAGTTACTTTATGGAAAGATGAGCGGTACAATAGTGACATTTACTACGTCGAGTACATGATGGAAGCACTATATTAGCTGACCAGCTATGAGCGATGTGATGCTAGTAGTGCATAATAATTTTAAGGAATTTTTTTTTTAAAAGATTTTCTCAGTATATACTCAGTATATATTAATCATGGTAGTTTTTATAGCTTGAAGTAAAAATTCATGCATTAAAGGATCAAATTTTCAACTTCTGATTTTCATATTTCCTACTGGTAATACAAGCAACTAGCTTAAACCCGCGGCTCCGCTCGCGTGTTGGTAGATCCAATCACACGTAAAAACGCACTCGTTTTGAAGAATCCAATCACGAAATTCAACAATAATCATTGTAATAATATCACAGATCGATCACTTGATGTAGTGCGCGAAACGTCAAATCGATTTTTTAAAGAGATGTATTAAGAGAAATTTCTGTTTTACTACTTTATTTATTTATTTATTCTTATATTTCCTTATTCGTATGCTTATCCCAGAGAAAGAGCTGAAGACATTGTAGCACGCATAGACCAAAGATATGGTCTGTGGCTTCACGTTTCGCTGTATGTAATAATCTTGCTATAGAGTCCGCAAACGTCATTACTGACATTCAGTCCAAATTTTTTAAATAATTTCATGACTTTCAACCACCATATCTTCCACCCCGTTATAGCTATCGGAATGGAACTGCTATGGTGTACAACGGGAGACTTCGTCGTTTGCTTTCTGTAGTTTTCTCTGCAGAGCGAAATATTAACACACACACACACGTACAATTTTATATACACCGATCACTTTCCATCCCAATATACTCCACCCTTTTATCATTATCAACCCTCAAGCAACAATGCAACCAATACAACCATTTCAAAGAGTAAATATCACCTTCAAAGAGTAATCATTGTTCCGCATTTCGCGCTATATTCTTCAAATTACTAAATATACATCAGATCGCTATAAAACCGTGCCTAAAACCTTCCTCCTGTATAAATTAGTAACTGTACAAATATTCAAGTCTCTGCGTCTTGTCGTTCGGACGTGATAAGCGTACACCGAACAGACATTCACATTTATAGATATAGATAATAATAATAATAATAATAATAATAATAATAATAAAAACTGAAAATGGTTATTTAAGAAACCGGTTACCTCAAGTGGTATTTACAGTAAGGATAAACTGGAGATGAAGAAACCGGTATAACCGATTCTGGACGTTTCAGTAATAACCACCATCCCCAGCTACCGATAGAGATTTATAGGCCGTGCAGTGATGCCATCTCTATTGTGCGTTCACTAAGATGTATTGGTATTTTAAATCAAACCTCATGTATATAGGGTGTTACAAAAAGGTACGGACAAACTTTCAGGAAACATTCCTCATACACAAAGAAAGAAAATATGTTATGTGGACATGTGTCCGGAATCGCTTAATTTCCATGTTAGAGCTCATTTTAGTATTTACGGATGAGGCTCCATTCCAACGTGATCAAATTGTCAATTTGCACAAATGAATATGTGTGGGCTGACGAGAATCCGCACGCAATTGTGCAATCACGTCATCAACACAGATTTTCTGTGAACGTTTAGGCAGGAATCGTTGGTGATTTCTTTATTGGGCCTCATGTTCTTCCACCTACGCTCACTGGAGAACGTTATCACGATTTCATACGGGATACTCTACCTGTGCTGCTAGAACATGTGCCTTTACAAGTACGACACATGTGGTTCATGCACGATGGAGCTCCTGCACATTTCAGTCGACGTGTTCGTACGCTTCTCAACAACAGATTCGGTGACCGATGGATTGGTAGAGGCGGACCAATTCCATGGCCTCCACGCTCTCCTGACCTCAACCCTCTTGACTTTCATTTATGGGGGCATTTGAAAGCTCTTGTCTACGCAACCCCGGTACCAAATGTAGAGACTCTTCGTGCTCGTATTGTGGACGGCTGTGATACAATACGCCATTCTCCAGGGCTGCATCAGCGCATCAGGGATTCTATGCGACGGATGGTGGATGCATGTATCCTCGCTAACGGAAGACATTTTGAACATTTCCTGTAACAAAGTGTTTGAAGTCACGCTGGTACGTTCTGTTGCCGTGTGTTTCCATTCCATGATTAATGTGATTTGAAGATAAGTAATGAAATGAGCTCTAACATGGAAATTAAGCGTTTCCGGACACATGTCCACATAACATGTTTTCTTTCTTTGGGTGTGAGGAATGTTTCCTGAAAGTTTGGCCGTACCTTTTTGTAACACCTTGTATAGTTCTCTACATACATGACCAATTTTTCTACTTCTAAAACGTTTTCACAGTTGACCCCGTTAAATTTCTTGCAAACTGAAGAGCATTTCAAATCCGACTTTCTGCAGGAACACGTTCCGGCACAGCTTACCTTGCACGAGCATGAAACAATGTGAAGAAATGCTTCAAGTGTTGGAGCTTGGCTCATTGTAACGGGTATCGGACCATTGTCACTGTGGTTCCCGTCCAATTTCTCAGAGGGTTTCCAGTTAGCCGCGGTGGAGTAGCCGAGCGGTCTAAAGCACCTCGATGCGGAGCGCGCGGTTGCTCGCCGTGGAGGTTCGAGTCCTCCCTGGGGCATGTGTGTGTGTGTTGTCCTTAGGTTAGTTTACCTAGGTTTAAGTAGTTTGTAAGCTACGGACTGATGACCACGCAGTTTGGTCCGATACATTTACAAACATTTGAACATTTTTTCTACGCAACCCCAGTACCAAATGTAGAGCCTCTTCGTGCTCGTATTGTGGACGGCTGTGATACAATACACCTTTCTCCAGGGCTGCATCAACGCATCAGGGATTCCTTGCGACGGAGGGTGGATGCACGTATCCTCGCTAACGGAGGACATTTTGAACATTTCCCGTAACAAAGTGTTTGAAGTCTCGCTGGTACGTTCTGTTGCTGTGCTTCCATTCCATAATTAATGTTATCTGAAGAGAAGTAATAAAATTAGCTCTAACATGGAAATCTAGCGTTTCTGGACACATGGCAAAAAAATTTTCAAATGTTTATATAGTCTATGGGACTTAACTACGGGATCATCAGTCCCTAAACTTACAAACTACTTATCAACTACCTTATACTAAGGATGGCACAAATATCCATGCCCGAGGGGGGATTCGAACCCCCGACCGTAGTGGCCGTGCAGACCGTGACTGGAGCGCCTCATTCCCCTCGGCCACTGCGGCCGGCTGACACATGTCCACATAACATTGTTTTTTCTTTCTGTGTGAGGAATGTTTCCTGAATGTTTGGCCGTACCTTTTTGTAACACCCTGTATATCAGTAGCCACTCCTGGAAAAAAATGGGCTTGTTTTAAATGGAATTCAACTCATACTTTTTCAGCTTCTGAACTTGCATGGGGTTTGGATAGCAGCCCTTTTCTGTTGCGTTGGAGTCTTTGTCTCCCGGCAGAGAGGTAACCCCTGCCCCGGGACACACAGTGATTGAGTCGCAGCAGTGCAGGTGCCGGGATTAGTGTTAGTGCCGGGATGGGCTAGGGGTGGGCGCCCCCGCCGGCAGATCGCAGCACCGGCGTATCGGGCTTTCCGGCAGAGTTGCGGCGCCCGCCGCGGTCGGCGCTGGCGGCGTGGGTAATGCCCCGGCAGCGCGGGGATTCCCCGCCGAGTTATGCGCTGTTTATCGCGCGCTATCAGCAATCACAGCGCCGGCTTAACCCGCAGAGCCGCCTGCGGGGGCGGGCGCCCTAATCTCCCACCCCACCACCACACCCCACATGCCTGTGTGTGTGTGGCTGTGGTGGAGCTTAGCTCTCCCTGGGGCTGATTATTAGGCTACAGATAACGGCGGATGCACCGGTGCGGTGCGTGCCCTGCTGTGGCGCGTCGCAGAGCACTATCAGACGCTCTGCAATATGGACTGGGAGCCGGAATTTTCCGTTTTGGTGTGCTGTTATCTCCAGCATTATTGTATCAGGTGGATCTGCTTGAGAGCACATTTCAGGGATGCGACAGATAGAACACTGTTTGTACCTAGTTGCCAACTTATTCACTACTAATTAAATGTAATTCACTACAAATACATAAAATACCGACGGAGCCGGCGGTGGTGGCCAAGGGGACTGAGGCGCTCCAGTCACGGTCTGCACGACCACTACGGTCGGTGGCTCGAATCCCCCCTCGGGCATGGATATTTGTGCTATCCTTAGTATTAGGTAGTTCATAAGTAGTTTGTAAGTTTAGGGACTTATAACCCCGTAGTTAAGTCCCATAAGCTATACAAACATTTTAACATTTGATACCGACGGACCTTGGAAAAATCACTTGTGCACCTATATTCGATTCCAAATCGAACTTGAGATTCTCGATAGCTTTATACATCGGCAAGTGTTATCTTCTGTATCTCCTATAATGAGGATGGTTAACTGTTGCTGTTCTTCGTTGTAATCGTGGTAACGTGAAAGCATTGGCTGGTTTTGAAAGTGCCAACAGCAGAGATCTTATAGCCTACCGACTTTTAATATTATTGAACTAGGTGATAAGGACTATGGTAAATCATGTCTGACATCAAACACGCCCTTTGTTATCATAACAATGAATCGCCGCAAAATTAATGAGATGGAGTCTGTTGCCATCTGGTATAAAGGATTTCGTGTGTGATCAAAGATAAAAATGATTGGTGGTGTATCACATTATGATAAGAGTTGTAGTGAAACGAGCAAAATTGCTTCTTCCACTGGATACTGGGCCACGAAAGGAAAGATGTCGTGAATACTACTTACCGGAGCTGATATTTAAAAATATTTGGAATCTTAGTTTTAGTAGAGTCGGTTCTACACTGTGTGAGGGTCTTTTGATCTTTTATTCAGATCGGACAGTGTGCAGCGGACGAGTGGTGGAGTTGTCAAAGTCATTAGAAATGCAGCAAAGGGGATGGCGAAAACAAATGTCACGGAGAAACACTCTTCCCATGAACATTAAAAGCAATACTTGTTGAATTAACAAAGGAATTTTTAGGGGAGTTACGAAAAATTGAAAAAGGGCAATAAGTCGAGATAAGTGTTTCATCAGATGTTTCATGTATATGAACGTGATTATTGTGAAAATTTTGTGTTTTATGGTGTTAAAAATATAGTTTTCGTCTCTTTTTTTTTAAAATACAATATATGATAAATGAAATTAATTATTACAAGAAGATCAATTATCCCGCAGAAGATCAGAGTATATCGAAGTCTGTGGTGCCAAAAATATTTATTACACGGTTACAAGATAATTAAAGAAGATTTTAATCGGCGACCAAATCACAAGGTTACGTTTACTTTTAAAGCTGTGGGCAAAAAGGAAATTGCTTTATACGTCCTAGCTCACATTCAATTTGTAGTGTAATCTATTTACGTCTAGCCAAAGCAGTAAATCAGAATAAAGAAACCCTCCAGACTCAATGAAGTACGTGCAGCCCCCCCTCTCCTAAAAAAAAACCACAATCAAATACCGCATATACAAGAACGTAACATAAAGTAAAACAAAGCATAAAGATACTTTTACGTTAGTCGAGAACCATTAATCCACATCGCGGACCAAGGGCTCAAGGATATAACTTGACTATCAAATTTTCAGTGTCATCTGTTCTAACATGAAGGATGATGAGGATGAGGATGATCTTGTAAAACATCGAAATCCATCCCCAAGAAATAAATGCAATATAGACTGTTTTTAAATTAATTTAAATTTACTGTAGGTTGCTTATTCTGCACAAATACTTCCGTAAATAGTTCTTCACCACATTTAATACGACATGGCCACATGATGAAATTAGAAACTCATCAAAATAAAACTACGTTCTACGGGCAAGACTAATCGAACACGTATTCAGGAGAATGCGGGTTCCAAATCTCATTTTGCTGTATGGATTTTATGTATTCTGTGGATTCACAAACGCGATAAATGCTCCTTTTTTTAAAGCCTCAGCGTCGCCCAGAACAATTTAACCGATCTATAAACGAGCGGTAACGTACACGTACCTTAATTAATGATAAGTCAATAATATTTTAAACAATTAACTATTAGCTGATACGCCGTACATTGTGCAGAAAAATGGTTATCAGAGTTCGGTTTATACATATATATGACCAATTTTAGAGCACTACATGAAGGAAGAGTGGGGAACAGTCTCTTAATACACCCCTTTTCCCCTTCAGTTCGGTGTCTACTAGGGCTTTTTTCCCCTTCTCACACACAATGCAATGTATTTCTATTTTCAACCCTGAACTAGCAACGTATTAAAACTGTTACTCCCCTGCCACTCCCTCGCATGATCAATATTGCTGTTCGTTAGTCTCGCTAAAACTCGAGAACGGCTGAACCGATTTGGTTAATTTTAGTCTTGAAATATTAGTATATGTCCAGGGAAGGCTTAAACGTTGATAAAATATGGGAAAGTTGTCCGGAAAAGAGGAAAATCGGGAAAAACGGAAACAACTTTTTCCGTTGAGCTATCAATACTGTACGTCCAATTGCGACAAAAATTTGTACATTTCATGTTGAAAGCAAGAGGAAGGTTCGCATCAAATAAAAATTTGGAAATGTCGCCCAGAAAGTAGGAAAAATGTAGGAGAAACCGAAAGCGATTTTTTCTATGAATAAAAATGAGTTGCCATATGGTTGTAAGAGCATCACTTGAGTATGGTTTGACAGGTTTGTATGAAATAAATATTTTGGAAAATCTACAGGAAAATTGGAAAATTTGAGAAAATTGAAAGTGCGTTTTTCAATGTGTTTTTGGTTGAATTCAGCACTAAAGGTGAGAACCGTTCATCCGATTGCGATAAAGTCTTGATCATTTGACGTTGAACGAAGATGAAAGTTCTTATGTACTAAAAATATAGGAAAGTTACCCGGAAAATTTGAAAATTCGCGGGAAACTGAAAGAGATTTTTTCAATTGGATATCAATATCATTCGTCTGATTTTGATAAAATTTTGCATATTTGATGTTCAAAGCAAGAGTAACGTTATTGTGGAATAAACATTTGGAAATGTTTCCCAGAAAATTAAAAAAAAAATAAAAAATAGAAAGATTTTTTATGAAACAATAACATTTGACGTTCAACGGGAGTGGAAGGTTTGAGTGAAGTACAAGTTTGGAATAGTAGACCAGAAAATAGGAAAATGGGTAGCTGAAAGCACATTCATTCCTTCACAGACACGTGCATAATGCTTAGCAGTACATTACACTTGAAAGCAGCAGCAAAATGAAGGATGGCAGGTGTCTTGATCACAAATTTTTAAATATACTGTGTACAAAAGAACTCATGTGCAGGAAGGCAGCAGCTCACTATTCTTAAGTACAGCAAACCAAGGCCTAAAGCAGGAGGCGGTGACTGTAAGCCATTGTGCTGCAGTCAGTCAATATTAAATGCAACCTTCCACATTTACATGAACATACAAGTTCAATCACACATGTGGAAACACATATAAAAATGGGGCAAACATAGATACACATGGGGCATTGATCTTTGATAAAAAGAATAAAATAATTAACACCCAAATATATAGCGTTAATGTTGCAGAAACACTTGAGGTTAAAGAATAAATCAAAATCGAACATGGCCACACAATCAGTGGACGTGTTGAAATATTATGAACATTAAAGTATATTTCTTGATATCTGTTAGTTTTTTTTAATTTCCTAGTTATACTTACCAAAAGAGAACATGGGTCAATGTGCCCCAACCTGTGGGCCAACTTACTCTGAGGTAGCAGCAGACTTGATGTACATCCAGTAACTAATTGTTCTAATAGTTTAACTGATATTTTAAAGATTAATAACTGCCATCCCGATTCATTAAAAATTCATCTAAAATTTAACAATAATTTCATTAATTTAAGTATGTCCAATTAATATGAAGAAAAATAAAAAAAATATGGCCAATGTGCTACGGTCTCCCCTACATAATTTTATAGAGTTGACTATGGACTGTGTACCGAACGACATAACACAAAGGTGTTTTATCATTTCAAGACTTCTAAATATTGTTGGATAGTGGATTGTGAGGGAATGCGAGGAAAGACAACGGAAGTCCATATTGCGACCCAGGTATGGCAAAATAGAAAAACAACAGGCTACAACGTTTGTGTTTGTTGTTCAGGATGACAGTTTGACACAGAGAAAAACAACCACCACACTCATATCTATACACATTGAGGTGCGACATACAAAAATATATGTACTACACATGTGACACCCACTTAGGACATCACACTCTTTACAACTTTATACTACTTTCCACACAGAAAAAGTAATATATTCGACCAAAAAGTTGTCATCAATTTCATATTTGTGATCAAATAGCCTTTATGTAAATTACATCATTTCAAATAACAAACTTATTCAGACGAGAGTTAACATCAGTTTAAGAAAAATAAGCTGATGGCATTATTTCAAAGTCACATATCAAAAGTATAGCCTACAAATTATATATAAAGTATGATTTTTTAAATTTATGCCTGTAAAGTCACTTCATAAACATGATTCAACCCCCCCTTTTTTTTATCGAAGTTTCTAAGCCGAAATGAAGTGCAACAATAGGATGAGCCAAATTATAAATACACTTCTCGGAATTTGTGCAACATTTTGACACTAGAATTCACTTGCCACAGTATCATTACGTCAATATGCAGTGACGAAATGAAAGCACAAATCA
Source organism: Locusta migratoria (assembly GCA_026315105.1). Taxonomy (NCBI): domain Eukaryota; kingdom Metazoa; phylum Arthropoda; class Insecta; order Orthoptera; family Acrididae; genus Locusta; species Locusta migratoria. Next base: position 86,606 of record CM048754.1, on the reverse strand, counting down.
CTCACAATGTAAAGTTATTGGTGCGATATCACGCGTTAAAGGTAAAGCAGTCAACAATCCGAAGATTGGTTTGAACACCAAAGTGCTTTACTAGGAATGGTCCTATTTGGAATTGGTATGCCGTTATATATATATATATATATATATATATATATATATATATATATATATATATATATATATATATATATATATATAAACCGTGGTTCAGCATGAGCGTCGCAAAGGAGGTATTTTGTGCGATCTATGATCGGTGTTTGGAACTATACGAGTTACTGCTAATGTCGTAAGAGGTGAAATGGTAGTTATATATCACCAACTAAAATGTCACCAAAATAGCCTGCCTTAGGGTCCCATAAAATTTATTCATACTATGAGGGATAATAGTTTAAGCATTTCTGAAAAAATGACTTAGATATTTATGTTAAGAATCAAAATGTTTAACTGATGTACCAAAAATGTTCAAATGTTTGTGAAGCGTATGGGAATTAACGTCAATGTAAAGCCTAATATTTTCCGAAACAATTAGGTTGGAGGCACATAATCGAAGCTAAATATGTACAGATTACGTTAATACGAGTATTAAGAAGCACTGACAGCCTCTAAAATACAGGATGGAACATTAGATCGAAAACGTCGAAACTAAAAATTTCTTTCACAGGATTAACACCTGTCAACAATCACGGACGGCGACCACAGGAATTCGTTCTGCGGCAGGTAACGGAGATAGAACACTGGAAAGCGTTTAATTGGCAAAATCTGATGTGCCTCACGAAGGCCACCCACAATACTATAGAGACAAAGTGTCCCGACAACAAGTAAGAAGCCATATCTCGACTAAGCATCGATTACTACATACAGACACCCTGGTACCTCTCTTTCTTTTCAATATAACTCTCATATTCATTACACAAATTATTGTCATCTTCTAATTTTAGCACGAGTGACAAAAAGAAAATTCTTTGGGGGGGGGGGGAGGTTTAATTCCCTCGTTCCTCCAATATCTACGCCCCTGCAGAAAAGTATTTTAACAGTTCTAGACTTTCGTACAATAAATATTTTTTGTATCTGTACACGTTTGTTTATACAGAGTAAATCACCTAACACTTTCGCCGCAAATATTGCGAAAACGGAAAGTACGATTAATGTGCGTTTTTCACAGAATGGATTGGTAGTCAGGGGCTCGTATTTTTAGCCAACAAACAGATTGTAATATTACTTAGAAAGTTTATTTTTTATGCAAATATACAGTTTTTTAATGAAACAGTGGTTGTTTCTAACACGCACTGGAATTTTTGACACTAGCTGTGTACAAAGAATTTTGAATGACATTTTTATCATGTTTAGTTTGGCAGCTACAACCGTTCAAAGTTTCGGGGGCGGAGGCTGCGATAGCGTAGCTGACTGGCCGAGTGGCTATCCCCTGGGGCACGGCCCACTGTCTCATGACCACCAGCCAGTTAGCTACGCTGTCGTAGCCTCCGCCCCCAAAACCTTTTAATGGTTGCAGCTGACAAACTAATCGTGACAAAAATTTCATTCACAATTCTTTGTACACAGCTGGTGTCAAAAATTCCACTTCATGATAGAAACAACCATTCTTTCATTTGAAAAACTGTATGTTTGCATAAAAAATACACTATCTAAGTAATATTACAATCTCTTTGTTGGATAACAATACGAGCGCCTAAGTACCAACCCATTCTGCGAAAACCGCATATCAATCGCACTTTCGGTTTCCGCAATATTTGCGGTGCACGTGTTAGGTTATCCACCCTGTATAACCAAACAGAACTTACTTTGCAGATATCCCTCGTACATTTAACCCACTATCAGACAAGACGATCAATTCCCCCATGCACAAATGTTTGCAGTTAGCTACAGGACATGGTTTTTACACATGTGTGCACCTCTTCGTCCCAAACACGTCCATGAATGTCTTTCTCAGGGCACAAAGAGATATGGGAATCACAGTGTAACAAAGCAGTCGCGACACTCACTGGTGTAAAACCTGTTACCGTCTAACTGCTGTTGAATCTTCCGGGTTATGTGGTCGTGTTCGAAGAAACGTATCTGCTCCTGACGTTTCGTCCAGAGCAATTTTCAGGTGAATATTGATAGAATGATTTCAGCAGTATTATTGTGTTACATCCCTCACTGGGTCCTTACAAAATCTAAAGAAAAAGACAAATGTGACAACTTTTTTCTGGTTTTCGCTAAACTTCATTGCGCTACAAGCATGCCTCATTCCAAAAACCATCACGAAAACGAGTATAAGATACGAGTATTACGATTTAAAATGTACGAAATACGGCCATCTCACTAGTTTCCCCTGTTGTCCGATTGGCGCGCTGCTTTCGCGTTGGGTAACAGAAATTCGCTCGAGTGTCGTGACTGGTGTGTTAGACTGTGTGGGAATCATATGTGGAGAAATGGTGACTGTATGGGCCATGTGAAACGGCTTTCAAGTCCTGGAAAAACGTAGGCGGGCTCTATCCTGATAACGGAATGATGCCATTTTGGCCCACTTTAGGTTACGGTAGTAACACTAAAAGTGGGCCTTTGCGATCGTCTTTTGACAGATCGAAATTTAAATGAAAATAACGACTTAACCATGCATCTGACACGAGAAAAGGAATAAATCGAATTTGTAGAGGAGAAAAGTCTCTACAACTTTGCTCTCTTATGTTTTTCTCATATCACGTATCGTTTCAGAGATATTTGCAAAAACAACGGCGATTTTGGGATGTATGTCTGTCTGTCTGTCTGCCATAACGTGTTCCCTGTTTTTAAGACGAACCGTTCAACCGATCACCACCAAATTTTGCACGCATAATTGTAGGCCGCCAGAGATCAGAACCTCCCTTTTTCAAATTATACGGTTTTAATACAAAAAAAGCCGTTTGTAATATAATTTAATTGCAAACGAACCGTTCATCTGACACCAAAATTGAATAACCTAATTGGTAGAGGGGTAAATTCTCTACAACTTCGCGCTATTATGTTTTTTTCATATTTTGCATCGTTGCAGTGATATTTGCAAAAATAACGCCGATTTGACGATATCTGTCTGGCTGTAACATCTTCCCACTTTTTAGGTCGAACCGTTCAACCGATCGGCAACAAATTTTACAGACGTAATTGTTGGCTACCAGAGACCAGAACCTCGCTTTTTGAAATATTTTGGAGAAGAAATACGTCAGTAATACCCAAAAAAAAAAAAAAAAAACAAAAAAAAACAGTTTGTTTTGTATCCCACTTTTGCGTCTGTTCCGGTGGTTATCATAGGTGTCGGTGGCCGAGTTCAAAGACCGACACAGGAATAAAGGATGCACGCGTGTGCAGGTACGGAGGTGACCAGCCAGTGGGACAGCAGAAACTAGAAACACTAGAGTAAATTAGAACAAGATATATATTTCGTAGAGTCTTGGTAATACTTAACTTTTACATAGTTCTTGACTGCAGAATGCTGATACATAGTTTGGATAGAGGCCTGCCTACTGATGATTCCTAGTGCCTATCCGATAGCCAGGTCTTAACTGGTGCCTATCTGATTCCCAAGTGGACGATGCAGTTCCGTGGTGGCCACGAGCGGAGTTGCAGCAGAGGGCGCTCGTGGCTGACGTCGTAAGAACGCCGCGCCGTGCGTGCATCGCGGCGCGCGGTGAAAGTACGTGGCGCGCACTTCATACTTGTGCGACACCACAGTTGTCTTTAATTGATAGTTATAAGACATTTTACCAAATATGACGTGTTTTTGATTAATCCTCAAAGCGCCGAAAACAAATATGTAGGGGGCATGCTGCCTTGATGGAGGATTTGCCCATGTGCAAGCCGAGATGCGCAGAAGTTCCATTTCCTTTGCTTCGGGACCATTCGTGCGTAACCGCCAGAGCTCGAGTAGCCAGGAGCTGGCGTCTCTGCCAGCTCCATCGCCGAAGTTAAAATCGTCGTTTCCCCTCGCCCCTCCCTGCCGCGGGAGCGCCCATATGCTGCCTCCAGGGGGTTCAGCAGAGAATCTGAACCTCAGCCGCGCATGCGCATTGCAACGCTGCGGCCACTGCCGCCTATATTAAGCGGCCGCGCTACGACTCGTATACGTGCTGACTCCGCGACGTGAAACGTCCTGATGCGACAAAAATACTTTGAATGTGCATACAAAATGATGTGATAGAAGAACGAAACGAAGAATGATAGTTTCATAACACTTTTTATTTAAGTAACACGCTCGCTGCCGTTCACGCTCTGGCGCGTGTAAACGTTACTTGAGTCAGGTGGCGCTCACGCTGTGTCGCGTGCTGCGACCTAGCATCCTATTATGGGTTGTTGTAAACTGGCATCGTCTAATAAAGCTGTATACTCTGGTAGGCACTCAGGGAAGAGTATAAGTGATATCCACACGTACGTGGTTCCAGATTTCAGCGTTTGCATTACCGGCTACGAGCCACACACGCTTCTCATGATGTCATGATAGATTTATTGGATTCTTATGTAAACAAGCGAGCAAGCTTTTCATTATTTTAATTTTATTTCGATTAGTTACCAGTTTATAAAAAAAAATACTTCTTAGTTTTGATATTATTCATACTTATATTGCTGATGATATAGAAATAAGCATATGTTTTATGAAATACCTTGTATGTACTGTTTATATTGTTCATTTGTTGTTTTCACAAAAACAGAAATGCAAATAAAAAAAAACCATATCAAAAAAACTGAAAACTAAAACCAAAACAGTCAGTGGCTCAAAACTATGAAAAGACACTGTCAAAATACTATCACGCGCCAGAGCGTGAAGTGGCACCTAGCATCATCGCGCCAGAGCGTGAACGGCAGCGAACGTGTTAATTTATTTATTTTTCACATCGACCGCTTTGCAGGTGTTCAGTGAACCAGTGAACACACAGAACGGGTCGCCACTGCATTTAACCCATTATGAGAGATGACGGCCAATTCCTGTATACACAAATGTTTGCAGTTAACTACAAGACCGTCATTTTTACCCAGATGTGCCCCTCTTCGTCCGAAACATACCGATGTCCACGAGTGTCATTCTAAAGAGCTCAAAGAGCCCTTAGAATAGGAATCGTATGTGGAGAAATCGTGGCTGTATGGAGCATGTGCAACAAACGGCTTCCTAGTCCTGGCAAAATGTAGGCGGGCTCTATCCTGATAACAGAATGTGCCATTTCTTGTTAACTTTGTAAGTAATTCGGGAGGGGTCTGAATCCGAGAAACCGCCCACCTGCATACGCCCACGTGAGGGTAGTATTATTCTATAAATTTTTGTGTTTTTTAATGTTCATTTTTGTTTTGATTCTATGTGTGTTTATTATACATATGTCTTGTTTGAAATATTTTTTTTGTATGTGTTTCGTTTATATTCTAAGAGAGTTTTTTGTTGTTGTGCAATATGAGGGTAGTATTATTCTATAAATTTTTGTGTTTTTAATGTTAATTTTTGTTTTGATTCTATGTGTGTTTATTATACATATGTCTTGTATGGAGCATGTGCAACAAACGACTTCCTAGTCCAGGCAAAATGTAGGCGGGCTCTATCCTGATAACAGAATGTGCCATTTCTTGTTAACTTTGTCAATAATTCGGGAGGGGTCTGAATCCGAGAAACCGCCCACCTGCATACGCCCACACGACGGCAGGTGTTCACACACTTTGCCCGATTTAGCGCAGCCTCGCAGTTCGTCCGGAATCCGCGAAACTGGCGCCTTCGCCAGTTCTGGAGCGCGGAGCTCACGTCGGCGCTACGTGAGGTGGAAAACAAGGGGTGCAGCCGCAGGCTGGGAGGGTTGCAACCCCCTGAGGGCCGCGGGACGACGGACGGTTGGCACGCCTGCCGAGGAGGAACGGTTGGCACGACTGCGCGGGGCGCGAGCGAGGATCCGTCTCGGGCCGAGCCGGAGGGTGTGGCGCGGAATTTCCTTTTTCTTTCCGTTTTCCTTTTTCCCTTTTTTTTATTTTATTTTTCTTCTCTTTTTGGCGGGGAGGGGGGTTGCAAAAGACGCTGCCTTGGGAAACGCAAGAACAGGAAGAAGAATAGGGACGTTATCTGCCGAGCCACTTTGCATTCTAAAAGGACGGGCGCGGCCTCCAGGGGGTGCGGGGAAGGGGGTGAGGGGGTAGAGAGGACTTCTGGAGGAGGTTCCAGACGGCGAGGCGGACTCGAATCGCAGAAAACAAAAGGAGCTTCTAGCGACGCGGCTGAGGTGCAAGAGCGATCACCGCACAGTGGCGAGCTGTGCAGTTTTAATTGCGCGCTCCTCTGCAGTGCGACGACGTACCCGGGTGGTGGAGTGGGTTCTCGCGGTACAGGTACGGATAAGGAAGGGGTGACGTATCTCAGGAAAAAAAAAAATTGAGCGGGAGGGACAGAGCGGAATGGGAAGTACGGCGACAGCGCAGGAGGGAAAGTTGCCCAGGTGGCGGAGCGGTGCAGTCGTGGAGGGGTTGAGGGGGTGGGGGTTGGGGGGGATGAATAGAAAGCGCCGCATTGTCGGCCGGGAGACAAAGGAACGTCGCGCGGTAACGACCCGGCGGCGACGGACTCTATCGACGTTGGCGGAGGAATTATCTTGGGACTTCTAGGTAGCGGGGCTACTGTTTCGGCGAAGAAAGGAAGGCGAGGAGGCATTAGAGTACAGGCCAGGTGGGCTAATGGGATACTCGGAAGGCGGGGCAGTCGTTAGCTCGGGGACTCAACTGGGATACGGCGGCCGGCTGCCGATGGAAGACGAAGCGAACTGGCCGCGTGAGGGGTGGAACTGGGTGCGCGATTAATTATGTAATATACACGATGATTTCGTTTCTTCTCTATAAGCAACTGTCATGAGCAAAACACTAGTTTTTATTTTCATGCTCAAACATGTTTCGCTACCGTTATGCCATCTTGAGGGGGTCTTTTTATTGCTTCAAGTTCAACAGCAGAAATCTTTCAGTTTTTACAGGTTATTATAAGTCTGTACAGGGTGTACATAAAGTCCGGGAACACTTTGTTATTCATTGCATCATCATCATCATCATCATTAGAGACTGATTATGCCTTTCAGCGTTCAGACTGGAGCATAGTGCCTCTAATAAAATTCCTCCATGATCCCCTGTTCAATGCTAACATTGACGCCTCGTCTGACGTTATGCCTTTTACTTCAAAATCATTCTGCACCAAATCTAAGTACATTCTTCTTGGTCTACCTCGACTCCTCTTACCCTCCGCTGCCGAACTCATGACTCTCTTAGGTAACGTTGCTTCTCCGATGCGTGTAACATGACCCCACCTTCTCAGTCTGTTCGCTCTAACTGCTTCATCTATGGTGTTCATTCCCAGCGGAATGCACAGGAATCAAATATTGTACAGATATAAAACATATGTAATTTTTAAGAGAGACCCTGAAAGTTGTTTCTTTTTCTTTTTTTTTCTTCTACATGTTGTTCTTGTGGTCTTCAGTCCGCAGACTGCCAACCTTCGGCAACCTACATCCTTTTGAATCTGCATACTATATTCGGTCTCCCTCTACGATTTTTACCACACACGCTTCCTTCTAATACTAAGTTGACCATTCCTTGACGTCTCATAATGTGTCCAACCAATCTATCCCTTCTATTAGTCAGGATATCCAGAAACTTCTTTTCTCCGCAATTCGGTTAAGCACCTCCTCATTAGTTACGTGATCTACCCATTTAATTTTCATCATTCGTCTGTAGCACCACATTTCAAAAACTTCTATCATCTTTTTGTCTCAACCCCTTACCGCCCACGTTTCACTGCCATACAATGCTACACTCCAGACAAAGGACTTCAGAAAGGACTTCCTAACATTTAAATTAATATTGAATGTTAACAAGTTTAGCTTCTTTAGAAACGCTTTTCTTCCCATAGCCAATCTGCATATTATATCTTCTCTTCTTCGGCCATCAGAAGTTATTTTGCTACCCAAATAACAAAAGTCATCTACAACTTTTATTGCCTCACTAGCTGAAAACCCGTCGTTCCCCCGGTATTTATTTATTTATTCCTGTATTGAGTTAGTACTTCTCCTATCCCTTCTCTCTCTGTCCATCTCCTTTTATGTACTTATCGTTTATCAGGAAAGAAAGTAGTGTAGATCAAATCACACGTAAAAATGCACTCGTTTGGAAGAATCCAATCACGAAATTCAACAATAATGATTGTAATAATATCACAGATCGATCACTTGATGTAATGCGCGAAACGTCAAATCGATTTTTTTAAAGTAATGTATTAAAAGAAATTTCTTTTTTTACTGCTTTATTTATTTATTTATTTATTCTTATATTTCCGTATTCGCATGCTTATCCTTACAGAGAAAGAGCTGAAGACATTGTAGCACGCACAGACCAAAGATATGGTCTGTTTCATCGCGTTTCGCTGTATGCAACCTCCTTGCTATACAGTCGCAAACGTCATTGCTGGCCTTCAGTCCGAATTTTTTTATAATTTGACGACTTCCAACCACCATATCTTCCACCCATAAACTTACAAACTACTTATGAACTACTTACGAACTAGGACGGCACAAATATCCATGCCCGAGGGAGGATTCGAACCCCCGACCGTAGTGGCCGTGCAGGCCGTGACTGGAGCATGGCGAGTTCAGGCGCTATACAGACCATGGAGCGGCCCCTGTCGACAGGCAACACTCATGGCACAGTGGTGTACAGGGAAGCACACTCAAGAGGCTGCAACATGTCCAAATGTTCAAATGTTTGTAAATCTATCGGACCAATCTGCGTGGTCATCAGTCCGTAGCTTACAAACTACTTAAACCTAGGTAAACTAACCTACAGACAAACACACACGCGCCCATGCCACAGGGAGGACTCGAACCTCCACGGCGAGCAACCGCGCGCCCTGCAGCGAGAAGCTTTAGACCGCTTGGCTACTCCACCGCGGCTGCAACATGTCCAAGCAGGAATAACCAGTGACAGTGCTGTCGGCGAAGAAGAATGAACGGCCCCTACAGCTTACGACGTGACAAGGCACAAAAGAAAAGGAACCTTTCGGGAATCACGCTCAAATTCACTGCATTTGTGTAAATCAAGGATCTCCAAAATACGGCCCGCGGAGGGCTTTCATGAGCCCGCGCACCAGTTTCAAGTAGGTTCCTTACCATACTTTGCTTTTCTGATTTCGTCTGTTTTGTTTCGTTCGTTTGTAATAGCGTGTCCCTTGTTTCATAAGGTTTTCTTTGTCTTTCGGTTGAAATGGAAAAGAGAAAATTCGATGCCTAGTGTCGACTATTCAGTAAAAAATGGGGCATGAAATACTTAGTCACAGAGTAAAGCAACAAAGTCATGTGTATAATCTGCAATGAACTTATAGCTGTGTTCAATAACTTCAGTATCGATCGTCATTATGAAACAACGCATGGTGCTCAGTTTCACGCGGTCGAAGACAATGCACGTGAGCATAAATTAGAAATGTTAGAACGTTGACTGTGATTAGAACAAAACCTTTTTAACAAACGTGTTCAAGAAAGTGAAGCCGCTACGAAAGTAGGCTTAAGAATTGCCTACGAAATCGCCAAACTAGGAAATCCATTCACGTATTGTGATTACATAAAGAACTGCATGCTGATTAGAAGAACTGTTCCCTATCAAAACCGCATCAATGTAAAGTTGTTTCTCTATTAGCAAATACTGTGTCGCGTCGAGCTAAAGAGATTGCTTCCGATTTAACAAATGATTTGCAAGAATCTACTGACATCAGTAATAATACCTAACTTCTGTTGTTCTGTTGGCTCAGACTTTGAAGTAATTGAAGAACTAGGAGAAATGATTTTCCTATATGTCACAACAACGGGTGATGACATATTTAAAGAGATAAAGTTAACTTCAGCCACATAGTGGTACCTTCGTCTTTGTTAGCTGAAATGTATCAATCGATGAAGCGAGAAATGTGTGTGGCAGATTTGCAGGTTTTGTCGGCTGAATAAATGCTGACTATGAAGCGAAAGATACTCCCAAACCATTCACGGGCACTGTGTTCTTCATCATGCAGAACTTTGTGCAAAATCTGTGGATATGTCTTGGGTAACGAGACCTACAACTTCTGCCGTCAAACTTATTTGGAACCATTGAATCAAACACCATGGATTTAACTGTTTCCCAGGGAAAGTTGAATCTTTATCCGGTGATGTCCCATACCACACGACAGACGGCTTTTTTAGACAGAGAAATCTTTCTAAACAAAAGAAAAACAAAAAATATAACCCCTTAGAAGTTCTATCAGACCAAGACTAGCTATAGAAATTAGCTTTCTTGGCTGATATTGCTCTTCATTGAAACGAACTGAACAAAAAAACTTAAAGGGAGGATAATATTATTTGCGATGTTTACATCCACATTAAAGTTTTCCCACAGAAGTTAAACTTTTTAAAAATAACATCAAACAGAAGATTGTTTCGCATTTCGCCCTACTGCCAATCACTGAACGTGAATCAAGTTTTCCGCGCTCTTTGTAAGGTGATTCTCTGGTCATATGAAGAAATAGTTGTCTTGCAGGATTCAAAAAATGTTCAAATGTTTGTAGAGCTTATGGAACTTACCTACGGGGTCATCAGTCCCTAAGCTTACAAACTACTTATGAACTAGCTAATACTAAGGACGGTACAGATATCCATGCTCGAGGGGGGAATTCGATCCACCGACCGTAGTGGCCGTACAAACCGTGACTTGCGCGCCGCAGACCGCTCGACCACCGCGGCCGGCTTGCAGGTTTTCCGACTTACAAGGAAAGTACTTGGGCTCGAACAAACATATCTGTGTGAACGTTTGCTTACAGGATCTCTACGTACACCTCAATGTGCTGGTGGGTGTCGTTTTTCTGCAAAGCTCTGCAACCATGCTCTAGATACACTGTAGATGTAATTGTAGATGCCATACGTAATACAGATACCTTAACTATAACTTATGTAATAATCGTCGTACATGTTTTCTAGCGCATTGTCATCGAAAGCAACTTTAACCTTCTTCTGGGAAGACTGTTGGTATTCACTGCCACTGCTTCCATCGCCTCTTCCCGCACTTAGCGTAGCACTTGCAATGAGTTGTTCGTCATTATCATCCCTATTATCATTATTATGAGTTTGTAACAAGAGTATCTAACTTATGCTCATTTTTCTGTACCATAACAGATACGAGAAAGCATACAAATGATTCATCTTCTACACTAATACCATCTTCACGAAGAAGGTTTCTTCGTAACTTCATCTCAACCAATCGCAATACATTAGCAGGACTGATTACCAATCGCCGCCCCATCTGACGCTTCACCACACAAATAACGTCAGAAAATGCAACTTCGAAGGCACACTGCACCGTCCCTACTGGCGAACCGGCAGGTCAAAGTGCAATGCGACATGGCACACGCAGAGGCCTCTAACGGACGACTGCAGAGTTTTTGCAGATGCGGGAGTATCACTAGTGCAATAAGGGATCTTTACATTAGCTCTCATACGATTTTGGTGTACATGTGTTTGTTCGAGCCCAAGTACTTCCTTGTTAGATGCACACTTGAAGGAAATACGACTTTTACATAGCCCCTTCTCTTGTGAAGTGGAAGATGTTCCTACAGTGTTGCAAATGGAAATAATTGATCTACAATCAGATGAGTCAATGAAGGACAGATTTAGGAAAGACAGTATTGTACAGTGTTATAAGTTTCTTTCCAAAGAAAACTAGTCTCTCATCAAAGACTTTGCACCAGATTGGTTATCTGTATTTGGTACTACACAAAGATGTGAACATACATTTTCGTTGCTCATATTTGCCAAATCTAAATACAGGAGTAATCTCAATGACAAACATTTAAGATACATTTGGATGATATGACGAACTGGGGGCCACAGTTTGAAGAGTTTTTTCGTTACAAAAACTAATTTCACACTTAGCGCACTTAAGAGTAACAAAGTGTACCTGATGTATTCACTGAATTTCATGTTGATCAAATTTTACTTATGGAAGCAGTTGCTCAGTATGTTAATGTTGCCAAAGAAATGTTCGATTTGCAACGATAATTAATTTACTGACCGGAACAGGGTACATGAATGAACCTGTTATTCGTACAGCACAATTAAAATTAGAAATTTATTTCAACACAATTATCATTCTCCTCATTCTGTGTGACTGAGTGTTCAACGCACATACCATTATTGTTTACAGTATCAGCATGGTACGACAGCACTGCAACAACAGATTTTCGTGATTAATTCATGCCATCGGGGAGGAAAAAAAATACATCTTTATTGTCTGTCCGAACGCCACTCCTGATTGGCTGCTTTCACTTCCAATCATTAATCGGGCCAGTGACAACATGGGTAAGCAGTGGCGTGTCACTTCGACGTAACCAATGACAGGCGTGAAACGACTGAATGTGTTTATAGCGTGGGAACTGAAGCGACTGTCTGGTCTATTTTTGTATTTTTATAGTTACGCAGCAGTTAGAAAGGCCATTCGATTAAATGAATAGAACTGAGTGAAATGAGGAATGATTTTTTATGAATTATTATTATTATTATTATTATTATTATTATTGTTGTTGTTGTTATTTTACAACGATATCACAAAATTTTACAGTACAAACTGATACATTTATGTTCGCGCATCCATATACCGAGCACCCAAGTTTGAATTACAAAATGCTAAGAATCTGAAATACTGATCGTTTGAAATTGACTTGACAGTGTGGTGAAAATTTAATATGTCGTCATACATTTCGTAGGAACACGACTGTTTCACTTGATGCTCGCAAACAAACAAGTGACCAGCACAACTGCCCCTGTGTGCTGCACAGCTAGCGCATCCGATATCGTGACGTAAATGCAGGAGGCCGCTGGTGGTGATCTGAACGTTCACCACCAACAATATACAGGGTGTTCCAAAAAGGTACGGCCAAACTTTCAGGAAACATTCCTCACTCACAAAGAAAGGAAATATGTTATGTGGACTTGTGTACGGAAACGGTTAGGTAGAGCTCATTTCATTACTTCTCTTCAAATCACATTAATCATGGAATGGAAACACACGGCAACAGAACGTACCAGCGTGACTTCAAACACTTTGTTACAGGAAATGTTCAAAATGTCTTCCGTTAGCGAGGATACATGCATCCACCATCCGTCGCATAGAATCCCTGATGCGCTGATGCAGCCCTGGAGAATGGCGTATTGTATCACAGCCGTCCACAATACGAGCACGAAGAGTCTCTACATTTGGTACCGGGGTTGCGTAGACAAGAGCTTTCAAATGCCCCCATAAATGAAAGTCAAGAGGGTTGAGGTCAGGAGAGCGTGGAGGCCATGAAATTGGTCCGCCTCCACCAATCCATCGGTCACCGAATCTGTTGTTGAGAAGCGTACGAACACGTCGACTGAAATGTGCAGGAGCTCCATCGTGCATAAACCGCATGTTGTGCCGTACTTGTAAAGGCACATGTTCTAGCAGCACAGGTAGAGTATCCCGTATGAAATCTGACCACGTGCTCCAGTGAGCGTAGGTGGAAGAACATGATGCCCAATCAAGACATTACCAACAACTGCTGCCCAAACGCTCACAGAAAATATGTGTTGATGACGTGATTGCACAACTGCGTGCGGTTTCTCGTCAGCCCACAAATGTTGATTGTGAAAATTTACAATTTGATCACGTTGGAATGAAGCCTCATCCGTAAATAGAACATTTACACTGAAATGCAGAGTGACACAGTGTTGGATGAACAATTCGCAGAAGTGTACCCGTGGAGGCCAATCAGCTGCTGATAGTGCCTGCACACGCTGTACATTGTACGGAAACAACTGGTTCTCCCGTAGCACTCTCCATACAGTGACGTGGTCAACGTTACCTTGTACAGTAGCAACTTCTCTGACGCTGACATTAGGGTTGTCGCCAACTGCACGAGGAATTGCCTCGTCCATTGCAGGTATCCTCGTCGTTCTAGGTCTTCCCCAGTCGCGAGTCATAGGCTGGAATGTTCCGTGCACCCTAAGACGCCGATCAATTGCTTCGAACGTCTTCCTGTCGGGACACCTTCGTTCTGGAAATCTGTCTCGATACAAACGTACCGCGCCACGGCTATTGCCCTGTGCTAATCCATACATCAAATGGGCATCTGCTAACTCCGCATTTGTAAACATTGTACTGACTGCAAAACCATGTTCGTGATGAACACTAACCAGTTGATGCTACGTACTGATGTGCTTGATGCTAGTACTGTAGACCAATGAGTTGCATGTCAACAAAAGCACTCAAGTCAACATTACCTTCCTACAATTCGGCCAACTGGCGGTGAATCGAGGAAGTACAGTACATACTAAGGAAACAATTGGGTATTTTGACAATTGTCTGCACGAATTATTTCAATTTACATTTAAAGAGAAATACTAAAATGAGCTCTAACATGGAAATTAAGCGTTTCGGCACACATCTCCACAAAACACTTTTTTTCTTTGTGTATGAGGAATTTTCCTGAAAGTTTGGCCGTACCTTTTTGTAACACCATGTATATGGGAGAATGTATAAAAATGAAGCTGTCGTACATAATGTACAAAATTTCAATTACAGTACCCAAACAAAGAAAGGTTGTCATCAATATACGAATGATACGTAACATTCAAATAATGCTGTAATTCAAAACTTGACTAAAAGAAAAATTTATTGTTACTGTTCCAGGATCTAAAATGTACACTCCTGCCCATTAAAATTGCAGCACCACGAATATGACGTGTTACAGACGCGAAATTTAACCGACAGGAAGAAGATGCTGTGATATGCAAATGATTAGCTTTTCAGAGCATTCACACAACGTGCTGACATCAGGAAAGTTTCCAACCGAGTTTTCCTACATAAACAGTAGTTTACCGGCACTGCCTGGTGAAACGTTGTTGTGATGCCTCGTGTAAGTAGGCGAAATGTGTACCATCACGTTTCTGACTGTGATGAAGGTCGGATTGTAGCCTATCGCGATTGCGGTTTATCGTATCGCGACATTGCTGCTCGCGTTGGTCGCGATCCAATGAATGTTAGCAGAAAATTGAATCGGAGGGTTCAGGAGGGCAATACGGAACGCCGTGCTGGATCGCAACGGTCTCGAATCACTAGCAGTCGAGATGACAGGCATCTAATCCGCATGGCTGTAACGGATCGTGTAGTCACGTCTCGATCCCTGAGACAACAGATGGGGACGTTTGCAAGACAACAACCATCTGCACGAACAGTTCGACGACGTTTGCAGCAGCATGGACTATCAGCTCGGAGACCATGGCTGCGGTTACCCTTAACGCTGCATCACAGACAGGAGCGCCTGTGATGGTGTACGCAACGACGAACCTGGGTGCACGAATGGCAAAACATCATTTTTTCGGATGAATCCAGGTTCTGTTTACAGCATGATAATGGTCGCATCCGTGTTTGGCGACATCGCGGTCAACGCACATTGGAAGCGTGTATTCGTCATCGCCATACTGGCGTCTCACCCGGAGTAATGATATGGGGTGCCATTTATTACACGTCTCGGTCACCTCTTGTTCGCATCGACGGCACTTTGAACAGTGACCGTTACGTATCAGATGTGTTACGACATGTGACTCTACCCTTCATTCGATCCTTGCAAAACCCTACATTTCAGCAGGATAATGCACGACCGCATGTTGCAGGTCCTGTACGGGCCTTTCTGGATACGCAAAGTGTTCGACTGCTGCCCCGGCCAGCACATTCTCCAGATCTCTCACCAATTGAAACCGTCTAGTCAATGATGGCCGAGCAACTGGCTCGTCAGAATACGCCAGTCACTACTGTTGATGAACTGTGGTATCGTGTTGAAGCTGCATGGGCATCTGTACCTGTACACGCCATCCAAGCTCTTTTTGACTCAATGCCCAGGCGTATCAAGACCGTTATTACGGCCAGAGGTGGTTGTTCTGGGTACTGATTTCTCAGGATCTATACACCCAAATTGCGAGAAAATGTAGTCACGTGTCAGTTCTAGCACAATTTCATATGTCCAATGAATACCCGTTTATCATCTGCATTTCTTCTTGGTGTAGCAGTTTCAATGGCCGGAAGTGTATAAATTCTCTTGTGAGCCCAAATCTGAGCAAGCTACATACGGATGTCAGTGTTAGAAACATAGAGATGTCAAATCCATTCTGCAGTATTTAATAGACTGCCCTGTGGTTTACCAGTTGTAATAGAAAATGCAAGTCTCTCTGGAACACAGTCTCTTGAAGATAGGTCTCTCGGAAATAATTGGTACTCTCTGGATGTACAGTGTTTCATACTCTTCCTTTCCTTGTAGATATATGTAAGTATATCGTTTTCGGCTACATCCGTGTGTGCTTAACAGTCAAAGCTAGTTCAAAGTTGTAAACAAAACTGTCAGCTTTCAGGAATTTCCTTAAGCCGATTGGAACACAGGAGTGTCTTAGTAGTAAATAGGTAAACGTATTAAAACATGGCATACGATGTGACAGGTTTTCACCCATCGCAGTATATATGATCTAATTTTTACTGAATTATATGCAGTACAGTTGTGTAATTTTTCGGATATATATCCTTTTGTATAAGTGCTGTATGTCGGTAAAATCTGTTGCGGATACACAGTTAGTAGTAAAGAAGTAATAGATTAAAACTTTGTGCGTGATGGGGCGATTTTCCATTATCGTTACTGTTTATGTCCGCATCTCTCATGAACTACGTGTCGTAGTGTGATACAATTTCGAAGTTACATTCAGATATATGTGTGTAAAATGTCCTGCGTGTGCAATTTGTGTGTAAAAAATTAAAAGTTGTAACGTCACAGCGAACGCCGTAGTTTTACTCCATGTACAGCTTGAAATATATTAATATATTTCAAGTCATTACATTTCATTCTACCACTTCCAAACGAGATACTCATCTTTTCAATATTTCGATGTATGGGGGTTCTGCTCGCTGCAACATTATTCTCCTGGAGCGTCGTGGTAGAAATAAATACTCTATATGTACAATTTTTCACTTCTTCTTTAATTTAAATCAAACTTCTTCTCCACTAAAACATTACAGTAACGTACACAAATTACCACAACAACACAGACTGACAGATTCCCAAAGTACTCGACAGAAGACAAAACTCGAACTCCCCCACGCAAGGCGGTGAGGCAAATATATAACATTCACAATAATGGCATTACATTACGCATTGTTTATAACAATTGAATATACTGATTTACAATTACCAAGCACACAAGTAAAAAAAATGTTCAAATGTTTGTATAGTCTATGGGACTAAGTACGGGGTCATCAGTCCCTAAACTTATAAACTACTTATGAACTAGCTACAACTAAGGAAGGCACAAATATCCATGCCCGAGGGGGGATTCGAACCCCCGACCGTTGTGGCCGTGCAGACCGTGACTGGAGCGCCTCAGTCCCCTCGGCCACCACACAAGTAAAACATTTCATGTACACAAAAATATTCACAATATAAAATGAAAACTATGCATACAATAATTTTATATGGCGCATGTATTTTTAAGACGAAATTTCCGATCTTCCTGTTGACAACAAAGCAAAATG
The DNA here is from genome assembly GCA_026315105.1 of Locusta migratoria. Classification (NCBI taxonomy): domain Eukaryota; kingdom Metazoa; phylum Arthropoda; class Insecta; order Orthoptera; family Acrididae; genus Locusta; species Locusta migratoria. Next base: position 69,023 of record CM048754.1, on the reverse strand, counting down.
TAAAATGTCAGTTAATTAGTTAATGAGTCCATCATACATGTTCCTAACATATAATGAACTATCAAATATTCTGGCCATTCACAAAATATACTCAAAATCTCTTTTCAGTCAATATATACAAAGAATAACAATATTGATAATTAATGTAATAGTAGAAATAACATAATTAGCTGGTCAAAGCAACTTGTTCATGAGCCTAACATATATACAATGCTATTTATTTTAATGTCTTTATGTTTTACAAAAGTTTGTTCCCTTCGTCTGTCTATTTATTGAAATATTGTACGATAACATACGTATTGTTTATAGAACTGTCTGGAAATGTCTTATACAAATCTCTTAATTAATGAAATCTATTCCTTGTTTTAATCACAGTATCACCGAGACACTGTCCTACACTGATTTCTAGGCTGGCTATTTCATTTGTAACTTCACACGCAACATGTATCACAACTGAACCACACGATTCCGGATCCGACGCAGATGGTATCGCACGGTAACATTGAGATGAGGGGACCAGGCAGACGGTATTGTACGATAACATTGAGATGAGGGGGTCAGCAGTATCGTTACAAGCTAAAAAATACATCTACATAAATACTTGCCAATACGCCAAAGGTGCGTGGCGGAGGGTACTCCGTACCGTTACTTGCTTTCCAGTTCCACGCCCAAATAGCTACAACGAGGGAAAAAACGAATGCTTGTATGCATTCGTACTAGCTCTAATCTCCCTAATCTTATCTTTGCGGTCTTTACGCGAAATGTAAGTTGTCGGCAGTAGAATCGTTCAGCAGTCCGCTTCATATCCCGGCCCTCTAAATGTCTTCAACAGTGTTTCTCGAAACGAACGTCGCCTTCCCTCCAGCGAATTCCATTTGATTTCCTGAAGCAATTGAGTAAGCTAGGTTCCGACAAGCAACTAATGGCCCGCAACAGCTAGTGAAATTGTACTTAACTAGCAAGTGTGAACTTCCAGTTTTTAGTAGCGCCACTTAAGAGTTGCAAGTTTTTCCACGCAACAAATGTTCAACTTCGTTGTATGTTGTTTGGCTACTAGTTTCCCCACCACCAAATATCGACATTCGCAGCAGGTTTGGTGACACTTGTCGTTGGCTGTGGTTGCAGTTCCGCCACTCGATTATGCGTATTTCCTGGTATAGTTATCATCTGCACGTCTGCTGTTTGATTCTCAGGATTTCCTACTGGATTATTAGTGGGGTCTTCATGCACAGTTGCGGCAGCAAACACGTGCTCGGCAAACGACTGGGGTTGAAGGGATGAATCCCACAAGCACTGAAGCCATTTACAGCGTTCCCGACTGTAGCTGCACGGTTCCATGCTTCAGTAAAAACAGCTCCAAATGCCAGTTTATTATTTCCTTTCCCTGGATTTCTTCTGATGCACAACCTGCAGGCTCCATTGTAAAACGTCTTTAGTGGAGCAAAGAGAGAGACATCAAGGGGCTGTAGCCTGTGAGTACTGTGTGGGGGCAAACACAATAGATGCACACATTTGGATACGGCCTTCTATCTGTGTTCCTTTTACGATTAAGGACCATTCTGTAAATAAGAACAGTACAGTCACAACTACTGAAATTTACTAAAAATTATATTACTAGTCAGTTAAAGGTATTTGCCACACCTCTGTAACTGTTTTATTAAGAAAAAACCTAATGTGTCAGATTGCCCCTACGAACAAGTGTCCGTTTGCCCCACCAGAGCAATATTTGAGTTAGTGCCGTAAAAACTCAACGGACGGCACCACCCAGGCATATCGCCACACTGGCACGTGGAGGGAAGCAGGAGCCCGCCACCGGACCAGGAGAGAACCTCCGTGAATTCATTCAAATACCAACAACCCTTATTTCCCGAACAATATTCTGAACAAAGTCATTGCCTCCATAGCATACGTTGCTTATCTGCATTAGTTTACAAGCCAGAAGGACGTTCTGAATAGGTTTTTTGAAACAATGCTCATCACAGTCACTCGTATACACTACACTGCAACAATCTGAGTCACAATAATGGTGTTGCCAACTTCAACGAGGTAAATACACCACATTTGCTTACTTTCTGTCCGTTTGCCCCCATGTCCGTTTGCCCCAAACTTACCCTACGGGGCGTTGTAAAACACGCGACACGGTCAATTCACACTGTCAGTCACGTTTATTCGCTGAAAGTGAGCTTATGAGTTACAATCCGTGATGTAAAACGTCCTAATATACTAGCGAAATTGGAGAAGTAACACCCCAAAATCTTTTTACGGCCAAAGCAGACTTTATAATGAATTTTCTTCAATATTGGGCCCGCAACAAAATGTACATTGTAAAATAACATTATTAATAAGATTTTTTTCTTTTGATGCTGCTAATTATTTTATTAGTGCAGCTGTTTCGGCATTAGGCCATTTTCAAGCAATCTGTCATACGTTTACTGATCTTTTTGCTACGCTAATTTTACGTTTGTACTTATTGCTTGTAGCAATATTTATTAAATATTTATGATGTTCGTATGTACTGTTATATGATAGTTTCCTTTCAACGCTCTATGTTTACAAATATGTTTTTAACTTAAATACGAAAATTTGAAAGTTACGGGAAATGGCTTAGATAGGTATAGTTTTCTATACATTCCTGACCCGTATGGTGGATCGTCCGCATCCTTTTCGTTTTTCAGTGTTAGTTTTCTTGTAAAAGGTCTCCTCTTGTTCGCTTTTGCTAAACGTTGTAGGCTTTTGTCTCTTCTTGCCGCAACTCTTGAACAATTAGTCGCATTTGGACAATATGTTGTCTCTTAGTTAAAAAGCTAAACATTTCTGCAGGTCACATTTAACGATGTTTCTGATACTGTATGTCGCCACTGCCCCATACACTCGAAAGTGCAATCTTTTTACCTGTACAAACACTTGTTTTCGAATCCTAATACAAGTTAAACTTTCATACTTTCATTTGTAGTTTGCGTTTTTCCATGTACGCACCTTTCGAATAAAGTTGGCTGCGATACATTTCTGAATTCTGGCTTAACTACAACGAATTACAGAACTTGTCAAACTGTTTTCATGATCGTATACCTACTCTGATTGTACTTGAACCAAGAGTTATCACCCGTAACGCACAGTGCGTGTTGTGAGTGCTCATTCGTTTATACAGTAAGAGAAAATAATGCCTATACCGCTATCATCGTATGTTCAATGGTTCCTATAATTTGGCTGACTGCACGAATATAGCACCTCTGCGAACTATCGCTTGTTTCGTCTGTCGACCTCCATCTTTCTCCAAGGCTCCTAGTATAATCAAGTTTTGAGGATTGTGATGCCTCTTTCAGTTTGCGCACTCGAGACCCCGTGCGGTTGTGCACAAGTCAACGAACACGGCATATTGTTTGGGTTTACGAATATGAACATTGACTTGTTACAGAGATCAAAGCCAACAACTTTTGAGAAAAGTAACAACTCTGCGAAATTCCTCAATAAAATGTTCAAATGTTTATTAACCTTATAGGACTTAACTACGGGGTCATCAGTCCCTAAACTTACAAACTACTTATAAACTACCTTATACTAAACACGGCACAAATATCCATGCCCGAGGGGGGGATTCGAACCCCCCACCCCCCCGAAATTCCTCAAAAAACCTCTGCCTAATGGCTCGGAGCGGTCCCGTCAGATGTTTCACATCTGCTTTGAAATTTCAATATACAAACATAGCACGAAATTACGAACAAAACTTCAGCCATAGATGATACAGTCAAAGGAAGCTTTGAAATAACATCTCAGGAAACCAGAGGCACAATATTCATACAAAATTTACGAAAAAGCAACATATTTATAAACAGGCAGACTTTAAAGGAAACTGTCATATAACGGTATACATAAGAATATCGCGAAGATTTAATAAACGTTCCTCATAGCTACATGCAATAAGTGCAGATGTACAATTATTGTACCAGAAAGATCAGTAAGCTTATGACAGGTTCATAGTGCATGTAGCAATATTATATTTATCTCTCGATTTTACATAAAAAAGTTATCTAAACCCAAACTTTACAAAATTCGTTCACAGATTGCTTGAAAATGGCCAAAAGTATAACAATAAAATAATTAGTAGCATGAAAAGCATGTCGTTTCACTATATATATTTTCCTGCGGGCCCAATATTGGAAAACGTTTTGACGACATAGTCAAAAGAAAGTACGGGATATTTTTTTCAAATGTTCAAACAATGTTCAAATGTTTGTTAAGCTTAAGGCACTTAACTGCGGCATCATCAGTCCCTAAACTTACAAACTACTTATGAACTACCTTATACTAAAGACGACACAAACATCCATGCCCGAAGGGGGATTCGAACCCCCGACCATAGCGGCCGTGGATACTGTGACTGGCGCGCCGCAGATCGCTCGGCCACTGCGGCCGGCGGTAAATTTCTACTATTTTTGCAGCTTAAATTAAAAAATGAAGAATTTTTTTAAATTCATTTTGATTTAAGTAAACTACCATTACGTTTACAACAAAAATAACCACACCCACAAAAAGGCTCCCCTTAGGCGAGATTAAGTCACAGTTAGTACCTTATAACGGATTAGAAACGAGGAAAATAACACCTGTTGAACATGTACTAGTCATAAGAAATGTGTATCGAACATTTATAGGGGAAACTAGCTTCGCGCGCGTAGACTAGATGGTCTGCATAGGATGTTTCTACTTATAAACATAAATTTTCATAGATTTAGCTTTAAAAATGATTTCCTAATAGAGTATTTTCATAAAACTTGCCACCCCCTATTGCACCATTCATGACAGAATTCAAAACACCCCGATACACATTTTTTTAAATTCTAACCATGGTTCGAAATTCAAATTTTCGCATTTCTAGCATCAAAATAGTCTTAATAGCATCCTTAAAAGATATTCCCTTATTTCACCCGCTTAATTGTTGAATTTCCCAAAATATTGCAACACGTGTTTTTAATATTTCTGTCGAAAATCTAAATCCGAAGTTTTGTATTTCTTGCCTTGATAGCAACATATTTTCAAAAAACCGTTCATCCCCTATTTCACCCCCTTAGAGATGGGAATATAGAGAAATCGCTTATGACTATAGTGTAAGATACAAATTTCAAGCTTCTATCGTCTGTAAATTCACTTTTCAGCACCGTTTTCTGCGTTGTAGAAACGGATCGAGAACGCGAAATTTCTTTCGTACGCTTTGGCATCTTTCTTGGTAGTTTTACTTTTCAAACTGCAATGTGCACTTATTTTTCTTTGTTCATACGCTTGTTGCAGAGGAACTACTGAAGAATGCATCATGTTTCGCTGTATGTAATCTCTTTACTATTATAGTGTCATCGCTGGTCTTCAGTCCGAATTTTACACAAGCTGACAACTTTCAACCACTATACCTTCCACCCTCTTACAGCTATCGACACGGGACTGCTATGGTGTTCAACGGGAGACGTTGTACTACAACAATACAGAGATATCGTTCGTCTCTATTGCATTTCAACCATTTATTTATTGCTCTAGAAAAGCTAAAATAAAGAATACAAATACAGATGTTAATTATTTACCTAGCTGAATGCTATTAATCTGTTAGTAACGCGATACTGTCCGCTAAACGAAAGTAACCTATGACTTACGAACTTTCCGTCACAGACACACATTGACGTATGTCTACAGTCTGTGTATTGCAGAGAGCTCAAAGGTAATATGGAGGTGGTACTATGTATTATGAAACCGTGACGTCGACGTATATGTGTCTCTCTAATGCAGTTGTCAGTATTTTGATCCTAAGCACTACAGTTGTTTTTCCAGTGTTTATATTGAGATCATTGGTGCATTTCGAGTGTAGTTAATGCTGAGTTAATGTATGTGTTGCCCAGTGTTTTATCTTTGAGTCTTTTCATCTTTGAGCATCTGTTGACCGTCGTATTGCTCCACATTTTACGGATTTTTGTTCGCCACACTCACCCACCGCCACACACCGCTACCAAACCACCATAGTGCACACCGCCAACCTAAAGGCTACTCTCATGCATAACCGCCATTGGTCTGCAGTGAATAATTTTGGCTACCAAGTGAAATACACGGACACACGTCCCATGTTCCATTTTTATATATGTATATTGATTACTGAGAACGATAGGTAAAAATTGACGCAGAAAAGCGATGCTTGCTAGACAGAAAGACGTGAGTGTCATTTGAAACGAGAGAGTTACGGCAAGAGTAGCGAAAGACGAAATAAAAAAATAAAAATAAAAATAAAAAAAAAAGCGGTTAAAAGGGAAAGGAACCGCCAGTAAAAATACGATGATGGCGGTGCTACACATTTTAGGGCGCTTTACTGCTTTCAATTAACATTGCACATCAAGAGGTTGCATTTAAATAATGCTCAAGGGCCATGTAAGCGGTAACGTAAATGAAGCCCCTAATAATTATATCGGTTGTAAAGCGATCCGAGTGCTAATGCCGTCCCCGCGCGGGTGTATCGGGTAATTGGGTGTTCCGTTACGCTCCAGGGCTCCAGCGCTTTTTTGTGCGCCCTCCCTCGCTGGAGTTCCAGGGAGGAGCAGAGTGGGCCGGTCTGGAGAGGCGGTCCAGCGGCTCCAGTGATGTAAGGCGAGCGTCCCGGCCCCCTAATTACAGGCGAGTCGTGGATTCCGCTCGCTTAGCAGGTCGTTCCAGCGGCGTCCATCTTCTCCACGAGTTACGCCCCTCCTCCCTCTCCATATTAACCTCCCCCCTCCCTCCCCCCCCCCCTAGGTCAGAGCCGTTGTCCGCTTTCTTGAGCATGGCGCAAGCGAGCGCTAATTAGGAAGAGGAACCCGTCGTCGGCGACCGTCTTTTGTTTCGGCGCCGGCGCAGGTAAGCCCGTGTATTTCACAAAGCGGGCGCGTCGAGCTTGAAAATCCTCTCCCCGTGACGTCACTGGGTCTCCGCTGACGACGGTGAGGTAACTTCACCTAAAACAGTACGCAGTATTGCGTAAGAGCGTCTAGGACAACCTACATAGACGACAACCAAATGGGCTTCTCAGAAGCCCACTGGTACGGTCCGGCAATAATGTCATGTCATCCTCATCTTTGAGACCTCGTCCAATATTTCACCAATGAAATACGAGGCGCGTCCAGAAAGTAAGTTCCGTTTGTATTGTAAATTGTAAACTTTAACGGCCGGAATGGTCAAAATTACTAAAAATTTCCGGGCTGTTATGCCGTGGTCTACTGGATTTATTATTAAAACCCAACGTTTCGTCCCCGACTGCGGAGGTTATTCTCAAGGGGGATCGTGGCACTTTTTGGATGTCCGATTCACACCCTGGTTCGCTACTGACTGAAGCCAAATTCCGTTTACGAGGGCTCGCGCGCAGAGGTATGACGTCAGATGTTTTTGACATGCGCGCGCAATTCGTCGTTGCCGAATGCCTCCGTCCGTTAAAAAGTGCCACGATCCCCCTTGAGAATGTCCTCGGCAGTCGGGGACGAAACGTTGGGCTTTAATAATAAATCCAGTAGACCACGGCATAACACCCCGGAAATTTTTAATAATTTTTAAGTTCCGTTTGGTAATTAAATGAAATTGTACACAGATACAGAAGAAATTTTTATTGCACGACATTCTACAACTCTTAAACTACTTTTCCACATAACTGCCGAAATTTTGCAGGTATTTGTCACAGCGTGGCTCAAATGTTTGTGTAGTCTATGGGACTTAACTACGGGGTCATCAGTCCCTAAACTTACAAACTACTTATGAACTACTTACTAACTAGGACGGCAGAAATATCCATGCCCGAGGGGGGATTCGAACCCCCGACCGTAGTGGCTGTGCAGACCCTGACTGGAGCGCCTTAGTCCCCTCGGCCACCGCGGCCGGCCATAGCGTGACACCAGGTTTTGTATACCTTCTTCATAGAAATCTGCCACCTGAGTCTTCAACCACTTGGAAACAGTTTCTTTCAGCTCGTCGTCATTGGTGAAGTGAGGACCGCCAAGGAAAGACTTGAGGTGTAAGAACAGATGAAAGTCGCTAGGAGTGAGGTAAGGGCTGTACGGAGGATGGTCAAACACGTCCCAGCCAAATCCCTGTAGGAGGTTTTTCGTCACATTTGCAGTGTGTGGTCGTGCGTTGTCGTGAAGCAAAACGACACCTTTTGACAGCAGTCCCCGGCGCTTATTCTGAATTGCACGGCGCTATTTCCGAAGTGTCTCGCAATAAGCATCTGCTTTGATTGACCACGCGGTAAGAAGTCAATGAGTAGGATGCCTTTCCAGTCCCAGAACATTGTGCACATCATTTTCCGAGGTGTCATGATTTGCTTCGGCTTTACCTTTGGTGGGGACGAAATGTGCCTCCATTCCATTGATTGCCGCTTACTCTCAGGGGTGTCGTAAGAAACCCACGTTTCATCTCCTGTGACTATCCGTCTCAGAAATTCTTTGCCGCTTTCAGCACAACGGGTCAAAAACTTAAGTGCACTACCCCTCCGTTGTGTTTTGTGTTGCTCAGTGAGAATCTTTGGTACCCAACGTGAGCAAAGTTTACGGAATTTCAGTTGTTTGGTTACAATGTCATGCATCAGTGATCGTGAAATTTGGGGGCGGTCCATAGCGAGAGCACTAATTGTAAACCTACGGTTTTCCTGGATCTTGTCATCAACTGCGTGAACCAGTTCTTCTGTAACCAAAGGTGGACGCCCACTTCGTTCTGCATCGTGCACATCACTACGCCCGCAATTGAACTGTCGGACCCATCTTCTCACCATCGAATCACTCATCGCATTTGGTCCGTAAACATCGCAAATTTGCCGATAAATTTCACTCGGTTTCACTTTCCTCGCATTCAGAAACCGAATCACCGACCTGATTTCCAGGCGACGGATTTTCAATCAACGCCGACATTTCAAACAAGCACATCAAAGCGTACGTAACTGACAGCGATCTCCAAATGGCGCACGTTCTTCTCCTTGATACACATCGTCTACAGCGCATGTGCGAAACTGCAGCGGAGATAAACTGAAACGGAACTTACTTTCTGGACGCGTCTCGTATTGAATGCTCTGAATAACCGAACATTACCCGTTGAAATTTTTTGTGATCGCTCCAAGGCCTTTGATTGTGTAAATCATGGAATTCTCCTCGATAACCTAAAGTATTGTGGTATGAATGGGACAGTTTACAAATGGTTTAAATCATACCTAACAGGAAAAGTGCAGAAAGTTGACATAACATGAAAAAAAAGCTGAATCCTCAAACTAGGGAACAATAAAAAATGAGGGTCCCACAAAGTTCGGTCTTGGGTCCTTTGCTGTTCCTAATATATATTAATGACTTGCCATTCTACATTCACGAAGATGCTAAGCTAGTACTTTTTGCTGATGATGCAAATATAGCTATCACACCTGACAGACAAGAACTAACTGAAGAAATTGTAAACGACGTCTTTCTTAAAATCATCAAGTGGTTCTCAGCAAATGTACTATCATTAAATTTTGATAAAACACAGTAAATAAAATTCCGTACAGTAAATGGAATGACACCATTAATAAATATAGACTTTGATCAGAAACCTTTAGCACAGCTAGAATATTCAAAAATTTAAGGTGTATTCATTGACGAGGGGTTGAACTGGAAAAAAACACATTGAAGAACTGCTGAAACGTTTGAGTTCAGCTACTTATGCTATTAGGGTAATTGAAAATTAGCTTACTATGCCTATTTTCATTCTCTGCTTTCGTATGGCATCATTTTCTGGGTAATTCATCATTGAGAAAAAAAATTTCATTGCACAAAAGCGTGTGATCAGAATAATTGCTGGAGCCCATCCAAGATCATCCTGCAGACACTTATTTAAAGAGCTAGGGATCTTCACATTTGCTTCACAGTATATATATTCACTTATGAAATATGTTATTACCAATCCCACCTAATTCAAAAGCAATAGCAGTGTACATAACTACAATACCAGGAGATAATTCTATCTTCACTATTCAAGGTTAAATCTAGCTTTGGCACAGAAAGGGGTAAATTATGCTGCCATAAAAGTCTTTGTTCACCTACCAAACAGCATCAAAAGCCTGACAGATAGCCAACTAGCATTTAAAAATAAATTAAAAAAATTTCTGAATGGCAACTCCTTCTACACTATAGATGAATTTTTAGATATAAATTAGTAAATCTAAAAAATAAAAATTAAAAACAATAAATAAATAAATATTGTCATGTAATATTTAGTCAAAAGTAATAATTTGTAAAGACACCTTTCATTAACCTGAAACGTTCCACATTATTAGGAAGTGTTGTAGTCATGATCTATGGAACAAGTTCTAATCTAATCTAATCTGTCAGTTTTCGTGACTGGAGTCTTCATTCCCAATATCGTGGAAAACAAATTTCTAATTACTACCACAAATTGTTATTGATTAATTAACCCTTTAATGCATAGTGTAGCTCATCAGCTACATACCTTGCCTCTTTTCCATTATCTCTCAAATTGATCAACACTTTACCACAAATCCATTTATAGCTGCTTGTAAACATGGTGTGACATATGCTAGCAGATCGTCACAGAAATTATAAATTGCAGAGTGCTACTGAATCAGTTAGACAGTTAACTACAGTGAGTTACTCCTACATGTTTACTTTAGTATTCCTCCTTTGCCATGTGAGAGTAGAATACGGCACATAAACTGTTTTAAAGTCAACTTATCTTTTGAAATGCTGTTCAGCAATATGGGTCTCTAAAATTTTACCTTTATAATACAAGAGCCAACTTATGTTGTCGTTATTCTAACACGATAGAGTGAAAACCACAAGAATCTTCAGCTTATCAGGTAGCTCTTGCACTATAAAAGCAAATTTTTACAGATCTGTATTTCTGAGCAATATTTCAAAAGATAACTTGATGTTAGAACAGTTTATATGCCGTATTCTTTATTTTCTTGAACAGTAGTTATATTTAATCTTTCATGACTAGTGAACTACTTTACATCTGTTCACAGATATTTTATATGTGATCACCTGTGACATACACAAATACTTTCTCAATTGAGTATCAAAAGTGTGCACATTAGTGTGTGTTAGTTTCTTGAATTGCTTCTCAATATTTACAGTGTATTACTTTAAACAGTATCTCAGTACCCACTACATTTCTTGTGTCAGTTATCTTGCTATATTTCAGTTAGTGACATTTACTCTCACTATACATAGACAGTCGGTCAGAAACGGTTAAAATTTCACTATTTGTAGGGGTGCTGCTCTGCCTTAGTAAACTGGCGATCGTGTTATTTTCTTTAGTGACTCCTTATAGGTTTCCCAAACACAAACTTGTAATTCAGTGCTATTTGACTGCTGTTCCACTCTGCCTCGTAACTTGAAATCCGAGGTGACGAAGTTAATTAGCGCTCTCTCGTCTGCTAGGAGCCACACAATATCAAACTTCAAATGTTCAAATGTTTGTATAGTCTATGGGACTTAACTACGGGGTCATCAGTCCCTAAACTTACAAACTACTTATGAACTACTTACGAACTAGGACGGCACAAATATCCATGCCCGAGGGGGGATTCGAACCCCCGACCGTAGTGGCCGTGCAGACCGTGACTGGAGCGCCTCAGTCCCCTCGGCCACCGCGGCCGGCTATCAAACTTCCAAAAAATGTTCAAATGTTTGTAGAACTTATGGGACTTAACTACGGGGTCATCAGTCCCTAAACTTACAAACTACTTATGAACTAGCTAACACTAAGGACAGCACAAATATCCATGCCCGAGGGGGGCTTAGAACCCCAACCGTAGTGGCCGTGCAGACCGTGACTGGAGCGCCTCAGTCCCCTCGGCCACCGCGGCCGGCTCAAACTTCCAAAATTCTTCCATAGCGTAGCACTGTGATTGAGTTGTTCGTTCAGCTGAGTAGTTATAATATTCGTATTCTGGCTAATCGCTAGAGAACGTTACGCTCGGACTTCTTATAATGTGACACTTTCTTTCTATGGCTCGGATGAAGGTAGAAATTCTGTCCACTAGTCGAGTCCACAGCTTTCGCTGCTTGGCGACGCTAGTAGCTCCGATTTGCGCGCTAATTTCCCATGCAGTGAGAATTTGCACTTCCGCATTTGTACCTCTATTTTGCGTGTAATAAATTCGCTATTCACATTTGGGGACACGAAAAACAGCTCAATGAATATCAAGAACTCAGATGGAAAACCAGTTCTCAGCCAAGAAGGGCAAGCTGAAAGGTGTAAAGAGTACATAGAGGAGCTCTAGAAAGGAATTTAACTTAGACACAAGGTTGTAGGAAGGGAAGAGGAAGTAGATAAAGATGAAATAGGAGTTACTATACTGAGAGATGAATTTGGCAGAGCCCTGAAAGACCTAGGTCGGAACAAGGCCCCTGGAGTAAATGACATTCCCTCAGAGCTACTGAAGTCTCTGAGAGAACCAGCCATGACAAACCTGTTTCACCTGGTGTGTAAGATGTATGAGACAGGCGAAGTACCCTCAGACTTTAAGAGAAATGTTATAATTCCCATTCCGAAGAAATCAGGCGCAGACAGGTGTGAAAATTACAGAACCATCAGTTTGGTAAGCCATGGTTGCAAAATTTTAACACAAATTATCTATAATCGGAAAAGCTGGTAGAAGCTGACCTCGGGGAAGATAAGTTTGGATTCAGGAGGAACATAGGCACCCGGGAGGCAATACTCACTTTACGTCTTATCTTAGAAGATAGATTAAGGAAAGGCAAACCTACATTTTTAGCTTTTGTAAATTTGGAGAAGGCTTTTGACAATGTTGATTGGAATACACTCTTTCAAATTCTGAAGTCAGCAGGGGTAAAATACAGGGAAAGGAGTGTTATTTACAACTTGTACAAAAACCAGAACGCCGTAATTAGACTCTAAGGGCATGAAAGGGAAGCATCAGTTGGGAAGGGAGTAAGACAGGGTTGTAGCCTTTCTCCGGTGTTATTCAATTAGTTCATCGAGCAGGCGGTGAAGGAAAGCAAGGGAAAATTTTGAATAGAGATTAATGTCCAAGGTGAAGAAATAAAAACATTGCGTTTTGGTGATGACTTTGTAATTCTGTCAGAGACAGCAAAGGACCTGGAAGAGCTGTTGAATGGAATTGACAGTATGTTGAAGGCAGCGTATCTAACTAGCATTAAGAGCAAAACAAAAATAATGGAATGCAGACTTAGAAAATCAGGCGATGCTGAAGGAATTAGATTAGGTAATGAAACAATGAAGGTAGTACATGAGTTTTGTTACTTGGGTAGTAAAATACCATATGACGGTCGCAGTACAGAAGATATAAAATGCAGAATGGCAATGGGAAGAAAGGCTTTTTTTTTTTAAAGAGAAATTTCCTAACATCGAGTATTAATTTAAGTGTAAGCAAGTATTTTCTGAATGCATTTGTGTGGAGTGTTGCCTTGTGTGGGACTGAGACATGGACGATAAATAGTGTAGACAGGAAGAGGATAGAGGCTTTTGAAATGTGGTGTTACAGAAGAATGCTGAAGATTAGGTGGGTAGATTGGGTAACTAATGAAGAGGTACTGAACAGAATTGTGGAGAAAAAGAATTTTTGGCATACCTTGACTAAAAGAAGGGATCGCTTGGTAGTACACATTGTTAGACATCGAGAATCGTAAATTTAGCATTGGAGGGAAGTGTGTGGGGTAAAAATCGCAGAGGGAGACCAAGAGACGCATATAGTAAGCAGATTCAAATGGATGTGGGTTGTCGTTCTTATGAGGAGATGAGAAGGCTTGCTCAGAATAGAGTAGGGTGGAGAGCTGCATCAAACCAGTCTCCGGACTGAAGACCATAACAAGAAGAAATTCGCTATTCTTATATACTTTGTGAGAAGATACTTCAACTAGATTATTTAAACCCATACTCAAAACTGAGATTTTTTAAAAATTGTTCCTATACTGCACGACTTAATTTTTGGTACTCAATGTATTAAATTAGCTAGAAAACGAAAAAAAAAAAAAAAATGTTATACTACAACAGAAATATTTATCTTACTGCGTCACTTCATATTCCTACAGCAGATCAAACAGATAACGATGGTGAAATGTACTACAAAATTAAACATAGTAACAACTCACTTTTAGACGTGTTGCGAATAACTAGAGTGTAAATTGTCGATCATTTTTAATCCTCTGTGAGCATCACAAATGTACGAGTTTCTTGTTAGCTCCTTTACATTTTTTGGGGTAACTTTGTTTCTATTTGCTAAATTTTTCTAAATCCTTTGCTGGCTCGAAAATAGTCCTCCTTGCAGCTTTTATATCCTGACTTGCAACTGGGCGCAAAACAGAAAGCATCGTCATTTCTTTTTAGGAGATTGCACACCAAACATTAATTTCAATCGAAATATTTGCTTCGCACTCACGTCTTTCGGTTTAATGTAAAGTCTAACAATCTGTATCATTTCACAGTTGTTCATATACAATCCTAAATATCCATATATTAGCTGCTAAGCATAGGGTATAGCGATTATAAACAAGAACACAACAGCGCGCAAAACGATGGGAGATTTCCACCCTAAACCTATTCAGATTATGTTACTGGAGGCGAGAGATCACACTTTCTATTTCTACACTTTATGCCTTATGGTACGACAAATAACAATAATAAACTCAGTAGCTTATCGAGATGAGCTATCAAACCGTACAAATAACGAATGTAAAACCAAGCCTACACCGAGCTACGATATAGATCTGTAAGTTGTACAAAAATTAAATTAGTACGTTTCTTCATTACCGTCATATAAATGAAAGGCAAGAGGATTCAGCTGCACATTTCATTTACTGACCAAGTAATTGTTACGCAAACTGAAAATTACTTACAAGAAGCTGTCTTTAATCTAACTAAAATTACGAAATATAATTTCAGTACGTCTATTACGAAGACAAAAACAATCACATTTTAGAGCCAACCAATACGTGTTAACACTGTAACTGACAAGCATATAGTTGAGCAAGTAATACATTTAAATATGTAGGGTGTAGTACTATGTATGGTGCAAACAAAGACATCCAGAGCAAGTTATACTCATTTATTTCTGTGGAACTATACCGAGAACATTGGGGAAAAACTTCTACAGAGATTACTAAAGATTTATAAGGCTATGTCACTGTTCTATGGTGGCGAAAACGGGAGGTTTAAGAAGAGAGACACAAATAGAAGTTTGTGGAATTACTTTAGATATGTGGTTGGATATTCATTAGTGGATAAGAAGAGAAATAATGATATCCGAACCGAACTGAATATGCACAACCTCTACATCTACATTCATACTCCGCAAGCCACCCGATAGGTGTGTGGCGGAGGGTACCTTGAGTACCACTATCGGTTCTCCCTCCTATTCCAGTCACGTATTGTTCGCGGAAAGAAAGATTGTCGGCATGCCTCTGTGTGGGCTCTAATCTCTCTGATTTTATCATCGTGATCTCTACGCGAGATATACGTAGGAGGGAGCAATATACTGCTAGACTCCTCGGTAAAGGTATGTTCTCGAAACTTCGACAAAAGCCCGTTCTGAGCTACAGAGCGTCTCTCCTGCAGAGTCTTCCACTGGAGTTTAGCGATCATCTCCGTAACGCTTTCACGATTACCAAATGATCCTGTAACGAAGCGCGCTGCTCTCCGTTGGATCTTCTCTAACTCCTCTATCAACCCCACCTGGTACGGATCCCACACCGGTGAGCAGTATTCAGGCTGTGGGCGAACAAGTGTACTGTAACCTACTTCCTTTGTTTTCGGACTGCATTTCCTTATTATTCTTCCAATGAGTCTGAGTCTGGCATCTGCTTTACCGACGATTGATTTTATATGGTCGTTCCATTTTAAATCCCTCCTAATGCCTACTCCCAGATAATTATGAAATTAACTTCTTACAGTTGCTGACCTGCTATAGTGTAGCTAAATGATACAGGATCTTTCTTTCCATGTATTCGCAGCACATTACAATTGTCTACATTGAGATTCAATTGCCATTCCTTGCACCATGTGTCAATTCGATACAGATCCTCCTGCATTTCAATACAATTTTCCATTGTTACAACCTCTCTATATACTGCAGCGTCATCTGCAAAAAGCCTCAGTGAGCTTCGGATGTTATCCGCAAGGTCATTTATATATATCGTGAACAGAAACGGACCCACGACACTCCCCTGTGGCACACCTGACATCACTCTTACTTCGGAAGACTTCTCTCCATTGAGAATGACATGCTGCATTCTGTTATCTTGGAACTCCTCAATCCAATCACACAATTGGTCTGATAGACCATATGCTCTTACTTTGTACATTAAACGTTTGTGGGGAACTGTATCAAACGCCTTGAGGAAGTTTAGAAACACAGCATCTACCTGAGAACCCGTGTCTATGGCCCTCTGAGTCTCGTGGACGAATAGCGCGAGCTGGGTTTCACACGAACGCCTTTGTCGAAACCCATGCTGATTCCTACAGAGCAGATTCCTAGTCTCCAGAAATGTCATTATATTCGAACATAATACATGTTCCAAAATTCTACAACTGACCGACGTTAGAGATATAGGCCTATAGTTCTGCACATCTGTTCGAGGACCCTTCTTGAAAACGGGGATGACCTGAGCCATTTTCCAATCTTTCGGAACTCTATGCTCTTCTAGAGACCTACGACACACCACTGCGAGAAGGGGGGTCCAGTTCCTTCGCGTACTCTGTTTAAGAATCAACTGGTATCCCATCAGGTCCTGCGGCCTTTCCTCTTTTGAGCGATTTTAATTGTTTTTCTATCCCTCTGTCAATTATTTCGATATCTTCCATTTTGTGATCTGTGCGGCAATCTAGAGAAGGAACTACAGTGCAATCTTCCTCTGTGAAACAGGTTTAGAAAAAGTCATTTAGCAAGTCAGACTTTAGAGTGTCATCCTCTATTCCAAAGCCATTTTCATCGCAGAGTGTCTGGAGGTTTTGTTTTGATCCACCTACCTCTTTGACATAAGACCAAAATTTCTTAGGATTTTCAGACAAGTCAGTACATAGAAATTCACTCCTCACGCTACATTTCGCTTCGTTTAATTTTTGTTTATCTACAAGGCTTTGGCTATGTTTACATATTACAACAATAAAACAGTATCAGATGAGATGGAAAGAACACAAATATCTATACGAGATGGAAGAATTACTGAACCTGTAAAGCAATATAAACCAATACGCAAAAGGTCTTTGGGAAGATCGATGAAAAGACTGCTTGATCATATTTAAATGGAACAAAACGGACCAAAAGCCCATACTTCAAGCAGATGATGCTGATGATGGAGATAAAAAAACTGTCAAGGTGGTAGATGATCTGCCGAGTTACCAGAAGATCCGACTTCGATCCCCGGATTCAGCTAGTATTTTTGACCGCGTCATTGAATTTAATCCTTTGCCAACAAAACGCACACATAACATGCGTAAAATTAATTTAAAATCTGCCTCGATCAGTGGAATTTCTTATTAGTGAGCAATTCCCCCCCCTTTTTTTTTTTTTAGCAGTTCGCATTCAGATCACTCTGGAGGGTTGATGAGCCATAATGTTCCGCAAAATGATTGAAACATCTCTGGCATCGATGATTGTAACAACATGTAGTACTGGCTGGGGTGCTCTTTTCCTTCTTACTTCCCGATTGCAACTGCATACATTTCAAACAATGTAATATTTGTAAAAAAAGGAATTAACAAAATGTCAGATTGGTTTTTCAGCAAGGTTTCTCGACAGAAAATGCTAAATATGCTTTCACAGCTCTGAAGAACCCGACATAACCCGTTGCGAATTTTTGTGTCCTCTCAAAGGCTTTTGATTTCGTAAATAATGGGATTCTACATCTATATCCATACTCTGCAAGCCACCCGATGCTGTGTGGCGGAGGGTACCTTGAGTACCACTATTCTTCTAGATAAGCTTAGGAATGGTGTTATTAGTGACCAGTGCAAAATGGTTTAATTCATACTTAACTGTAAGAGTGCAGAACTGGTTCAGGTGAACTACAAAAATCACCTGACTCCTCAAACTGGGAAGGTATGAAGAATGCAGTCCCACAGGGATCGATCATGGGTTCTTGCTACACGTTAATAATTTTAATTATCTAATGGCAAATGAATCTATAAGCTAGTATAAATTTAAAAAACTTAATAAATCACAGAATAATGTAGATAGAGAGGTAAAAATTGACACACATGCTTGCAATGACATGGGGTTTTATTAGAAGAAAAAAACAGTTCAAAAATGTCTGACTGATGGCGCTTCATCTGATCAGAAAAGCAATAATTAGCATAACAAATTAAGACAAGGCAAAGATGATGTTCATTACAGGAAATGCTCAATATGTTCACCATAATTCCTCAACAATAGCTGTAGTCGAGGAATAATGTTGTGAACAGCACTGTAAAGCATATTTCCGGAGTTGTGATGAGGCATTGGCGTCGGATGTTGCCTTTAAGCATCCCTAGAGATGTCGGTCGATCACGATACACTTGCGACTTCAGGTAACCCCAAAGCCAGTAATCGCACGGACTGAGGTCTGGGGACCTGGGAGGCCAAGCGTGACGAAAGTGGCGGCTGAGCACAGGATCATCACCAAACGACGCGCGCGAGAGATCTTTCAGGCGTCTAGCAGTATGGGGTGGAGCGCCATCCTGCATAAAACCCCATGTCATTCCAAGCATGTGTGTCAATTTTTACCTCTCTATCTACATTATTCTGTGATTTATTAAGTTTTCAAATTTATACTGACTTCTTGATCACCCGGTATATTCACGAAGATGCAAAGCTTGTTCTTTTTGCTGATGATAAAAGTATAGTAATGACACCCAGCAAGCAAGAAATAACTGATGAAATTGTAAATCATGTCATTGAGAACATTGTTACGTGATTTTCTGCAAATGTACCGTTGTTAGATTTTGATAAAACACAGTATATACAGTTCCATACGGTAAATGGTAGGTGAGCGTTAATAGTCTGTGAACAGAAGTCTGTACATAAGATTCAATATTAAAAATTTTCAGTTCTGTGCATTGATGAAAAGTTGAAATGGAAGCAACACATCGATGATCTACTGAAACGTTTGAGTTCAGCAAATTACGCTGTTACCGTTTTAGCAAATTTAGTTGAAAAACATTTCAGTAAATCAGTTTACTATGCCAATATTTATTCACTGCTTTCATGAGGCATCTTATTTTGGGGTAATTCATCAATGAGCAAACGAGTAATCATTACACAAAACGTGAGCCCATGCAAGATCATCTTGCAGACGCTTATTTAAAGATCTATAGATCGTAACAGTAGCTTCACAATATTGCATTACGAAATTTGCTGTTAATAACCCAAGCAAACTAAATTGTAACAGCAGTGTGCATAGCTACTACAGCAGGAAGAAGTAAGACCTACATTATCCGAGGTTAAATCTAAGTTTGGCAGAGTTGGAGGTGAATTATGCTACTACAAAAGTGTTTGATCACTTAGCAAATAACAGCAAATATCTGATATAGCCAAAATGCATTTAAAAACAAATTGAAAGAATCCTGAATGATACTCCTACTCAGTAGACGAATTTTTGCATATAAATTAGAAATTCTATTTTTTTAATTAAAAATATTGTAGGTCATATAATGTTTTTGATGAACTGGCACGTTCTTCGTCATTACGAAATCTCGTATTCATGATCTATAACACAAGTGCCAATCTAATCTTCATAAATATACTCTACGAGGAACTTCTGGTACATTTTTTGCTATAACGTATTTAAGGGGGGAATAATATTAAAAAAAATAAAAAAGTAATAAAAATATTGTCTCATTTAATATTTAGTACAAAGTGTTGTTGTTGCGTTGTTGTGGTCTTCTGTCCGGAGACTGGTTTGATGCAGCTCTACACTATACCCTATCCTGAACAAGCCTCTTCATCTCCACATAAGAACGGCAACCTACATCTGTCTGAATCTGCTTACTGCATCCATCTACTGGTCTTCCTCTGCGGTTTTTACCCCACACACTTCCCTCCAATGCTAAATTCACGATTCCTTGATGTCTAAGAATGTGTCCTACCAATCGATCCCTTCTTTTAGTCAAGGTATGCCAGAAATTTCTTTTCTCTCCAATTCTGTTCAGTACCTCCTCATTAGTTACGCGATCCACTCACCTAATCTTCAGCATTCTTCTGTAGCACCATATTTCAAAAATCTCTACCCTCTTCCTGTCCGCACAACTTATCGTCCTTGTTTCACTCCCATACAAGGCACTACTTCACACAAATGCCTTCAGAAAGGACTTCCTTAAAAAAGAATTCTTTTTCAAGAACGCTTTTCCACCCATTGCCATTCTGCATTTTATATCCTCTGTACTGCGACCATCATTTGTTATTTTGCTGCCCAAGTAACAAAACTCACCAACCTCCTTTATTGTTTCGTTACATAATCTAATTATTTCAGCATCACCTGATTTTCTTGGGCTGCAGTCCATTACCCTTGTTTTGCTCTTGTTAATGTTCATCTTATATGTACCACAAAGTAATAATTTGTAAAGATACCTTTCATTAACGTTACATGTTCCACATCATTATGAAATGTCGTATTCATGAGGTATGGAACACGTACTAATCTAATCTAATCTAATCTAATCTAATCTAACCTAATGTCGATGAAAATGACCAAAAATTTAAATTTTCGATTTATTTTTTATTTGTTACTACAAATCATGGACAATAAGCTGTCAAACTTTCGTTGTTGAAATCGCATCCTAAGTGCCTGAAACAAATTAAAAGTGTGACGCGGCATCCCTGCCACGCCCACGTTTAGAAGCAGCACTCCAGTACCTGCTCGGAGAACAATGATTCTGCGTATTACTTTCAACCAAACATGTGTGGGATACATGTAGAAGGCCGTGATACATACTTTTTGAATTTATAGATCATCTTTGACTCTGTTCCGTATCTGATAAACAATAACAAATTAGCTGCATCGTTTTTGACGAAGCAATTCTTTTTTTGCCTTGTGATACTGATGGAGATTTATACAAGCGTTCGATTCTTTCTTCACTCAGTTATGCCACGATCACAAAAAGTGTATAAAAACTGCGGCTGAATAAGTTAGTGAATAGAAGGCGTGATAAACAATGCCAAACCAGCAATGAGGCTACGTCCGAAGTAAGAACATCTGCCGGAAATGTGAACTCGTCTTCTACCAGCTCGAAGCGAAAAATTAGTGAGGTGAATGAATGGTGCATACCACAGTGATGAATCTCGGTTTCTGCCCTATCCTGCACTTCTCAAAAAGTGTGTTCACAGCAAAACCCAGAATACAAATGAGTCTCTACATTCACTCGTATTGAAACGATGCCCTAAAGCCACATTTGCATCTGCTACAGTTGTTAGAATTCCAACTTATGATGCAGTTCTTGTATTTAACGATGGAAACGTCAAGAGGATGAAGGTATTAGACAGAATGGACTTCAAGATAGGAAATTTTACTCAAGACAGCCTGAGAAAAATAGATTTATAGCACGTCTCTGCAGCTGAAATGTCAGTTCAAGACCTGCTAGAGGAAAGAATACAGACAACAAGAAACTAGAAAAGAAAAAGCCTTGCAGGAAAAGACGACCCAGAGTACAAATGTGGTGCCTTCTGAAGAAGTGACGTAAGGAAAAAAGTTAGGTTGAACTTTAATTCGCGTTTTCTGAAAAGTTTTTTTCTTTTTCTTAAGTTTATGTACCTTTTCCTCAGATTCTATGAATGCTAGAATTATGAAATTTTGTACACATATTTCTGTATAACTAATAAACGTTTTCTCAAGAGCAAATTTTGAAATTCTGATTGCAAGCTGATATATGGGGCAAACTGCTTGCAATTTTGCACAAATAAAATTGTATTTGTGGAATTATAATTTAAAAAATTATGAAAATTCTCATAGTTGACCTATTCCAAAAAAGCTCATGAGAGAATATTACAATATATATATATATATATATATATATATATATATATATATATATATATATATATATATATAATCGAAGGATTTTATGTGTAAATGTGTTACTTTCATGTATTTTCGTGTACTTTCATGGTACAAAATTTCCTTGCCAAAACTCCAAAAGTTTGAAATAGTGTGTGTTTTTCATGAACGTCACCCCTTAACGAAAATAGAACAATCAAGTATTCAAATTGAGATTGCGATTCTTATGTTCCTTGGATGATTTCTGGGAACTACTGTAATGTACATTAGTGTAAAGTTTAAATGATACTAGGTACCAATGCGTTTTTCTGAACCGTCGACTCGTCGAGTGGCAACGCGCCACTAAAATCTGTGCACCCCGCACACTCACGATCACGTGGTACTTGCAGCCGGGGTTTCCACCCTCTCGGCTCTTCTCATGACGTGCGTAAACGCGGTCGCTGATCCGAGGCGATCCGGAAGACGACCCACCGGGGGGATTTTAATAAGGTCTCCGAAGACAAGCTCTTATGGGCACTGACCCTTCGCAGAATGTAGCCATTCCGAGCTCCCCGACAGTGGGGAAGGAAGAAGGGAGGGAACAAAAAAAGTAAAGTGGCCGAGACAGGCAATGTCGTAGGGAACAGTCGATGATGGCTTCCAGACAGGGGGTGGATGCGTCTCCAGATGGCGCCGGAGTGAGGTCGACCTTCGCACGCGATCTCGCCGAGGTAGAATAGGAAGGGGTGGAGGGGGTGGCTTCTGGATGGACAGACGGGGGCGACAGGGCGAGGGTCGCAGGGTGGGGTAGTGGAACGCGTCGGCACTGATGAAATGCGGCTGCTTTGGACACGATCCTCCAGGGTGGGATTATAAAATGAAACGGGGGAGGGGGCGCGTGCACGTGAGGGTGGGTTTGGGCCGGTCAGGGAGGGTGGGGGCAGGGTCAGCAATTTGGAGACGGCGAATGGGGGGAGGGAGTTGTAGCTGCGGGTCGAGCAAGGAATATTGCGGCGGCGTTGTCTTGTGCGGCCGCAAGTGGATTGCTTTGACGGCGAAGGGGAGGTTGGTAGCCCCTTTCTGTGTCTGTAGCGTTAGGCGAGAGGAATTACTGGCGAGTCAGTAGAAATGTGCGGGAATAGAACGGGGACGTCTGGACCCCGAGCCGAAGTGCACGTCTGGAGTTCTTCCTCCCCTCCTCCCCCCCCCCCCCCCATCACTCCCCAATCCGCGGAAGCGACAAGTGGTGCACAAAAGCGATGGCGGTATAACAGGATGTGCTGGGACTTGTAAACTAACAAGGAAAGTACATGGGCTCGAACAAACATATCTGTATGAACGTTTGGTTACAGTATCTCTACGTACACCTCAGTGTGCTGGTGGGTGTTGTTTTTCTGCAAAGCTCCGCAACCATGCTCTAGATAGCACTGTAGATGTAATTGTAGACGCCACACGTAATGCAGATATCTTAACCATAACTTATGGAATAATCATCGAACATGTTCTCTAGTGTACTGTCATCAAAAGCCGTGATGATAGTTGCAACTTTAACCTTCTTCCCGAAAGACTGTTGGTATTCACTGCCACTGCTTCCATCGCCTCTTCCCGCACTTACCGTAGCACTACCGCTAGCAAAGAGTTATTCTTCATTGTCATCCGTATTATCATTATTATGAGTTTGTAACAACAGTATCTATCTTATGCTCATATTTCTGTACCATAACAGATACGAGAAAGCATGCAAATGATTCATCTTCTACACTAATATCATCTTCACGAAGAAGGGTTCTTCGTAACTTCATCTCAAACAATCGCAATACTTTAGCAGGATTGATTATCAACCGCCGTTCAATCTGACGCTTCACCACACAAATAACGTCACAAAACACACTGCACAGTCCCTACTGGCGAACCGACAGGTCAAAGTGCAATGCGGCATGGCACACGCAGAGGCCTCTAACGGACGACTGCAGAGTTTTGCAGGTGCTGTAGTATCACTAGTGCAATAGGGATCTTTACATTATCTCTCATACGATTTTGATGTATATGTGTTTGTTCGAGCCCAAGTACTTTCCTTGTAAGTGACAAAATGTTGGCCTCGCCCTAATAATATAGGGTCCAAGAATGGGGCATTGTGCATTAAACGTTCGTAAGTGCCAATGTTACCAACTGTAGCAGTCTGTGGAATTTCAGCTTGGTTGATTATAAAGTCAAATACAAGCGATTATAGAGATATAAGAAGATTTTTCCTCTCGATCTTAAAAAGAAACTTATAGAAACACTTGTAATTCCAATTAATGATTACAGTGACGTTATCTTGCACTGTCTTTCTTGGGAAAGCTCACGACGTTTGGAACTAATCATGAATGCCTGCGTTCGTTATATATGTAACACCCGTCTCTTTGATCACATTTCACCATCTTATAAGCAGCTATCCTGCTGACAAGCGCAGAGATTTTCATACACTCTGTTTCCTCTACTCTCTTATCAACGTACACTGTCCCTCATACCTTTCTTCGACCTTAACACTCTTATCTGATCAACATAACAGAACTACTCGTTCCTGTCAGAGCAAAACCCTTTCTGTCCCTATCCATCACTCAGCCGGTTTCTCAAAATCCTTTTCAGTAGCAGGAACCAGGCTCTGGAACAATCTACCTCAGTTTATCAGAGAACTGAATAACACTGCCAGCTTCAAACGACAGTTAATGGATTATCTACTAAAGCAATAATTACGCCAGTCTTTATTACCCTAAGGTTCAGGTACGTCACATCCATTCCTCCTCCCAGATATTCTCCGACTGCCATTGCTCTCGTCAGGTACAGCTTTCGTAACTTCCTTCTGATAGAATTCGCCCTGCCTTAACCAGTTTCTATATATTGAAAAGTACACCTTGTATCTGCTAATATTAATGTTGTTATTTCTATTATAACATCAACAGCAGCAGAAGGTGACTCAGTGGTACTGCTAGTATTAATTGTATTAAGAGTTAAGTCAATACTATTTATTTACAAAAAATGTTCAAATGTTTGTAGAGCTTATGGGACTTAACTACGGGGTCATCAGTCCCTAAACTTACAAACCACTTACGAACTAGCTAATACTTCTAAGGACTGCACAAATATCCATGCCCGAGGGGGGATTCGATCGTGACTGGCGCGCCGCAGACCGCTCGGCAACTGCGGCCGGCATTCATTTACATCCCTTTACATGCATTCAATCTGTATAAATTATGTTATTAATTGTTTATCTATCAAAATCATATTATAGGACACCCACATGTAAAGAAGTACTGTATGTGTAAAACCCTCGTCCGGTGTAAGAGAGATGATCAGACTAAATAAGCAAATAAATAAATTAACAAATACAGTGACGTAGATATACACACAAATGTTGGATCACATTGGTTCCAAGGCCTCCTCAACACTTACGTTAAGTGTGTATAATGCATAAAGAACACAATTCCTTATTTTGTCTGTAGAGGTCACCCAACCCGCACAAAGTTGTAAACAAACACGCACGAGCAGTGCTAATGAGACGGAGTGGATAAGATGGCCGACCAGTTCCAGGCACAATATTGTCGATTTGACTTCTCCGTGTTTCTCACACAGACAACTTTATATCACTTGGTCAGGGGTTGGCCCACTAAAGAAATTATTCATATTAGATCCAGGACAAGTCACAAGAACAATGTTTATAGTAAAGTTATGAATTAAACGAATGTATTAATGTTACATATCCTTTATATTTTGATTACCATCTTTCTTCGTTAGGATACTGTAATTAAAAATTTTGTACACTGTGCAAGACAGCCTTATCTCTTACATATTATGCAAGAAATATAACATGTAAATACAAATAAACAATTCCGGAGACGGATTTTCATCTCGATTATGTAAAAGACATTAATGATAAATATGAAGCATTGAATTAAAATTTGTGATGCGACCGGGAATCGACCTCGGACTTCCGTGCTTACTAGGCAGAAGTCTTACCGCTAGACCACCGCATCACTAGTGATGAAGGCGCCACGGAAGAGTCTAAGCACGATTTCCTTCACGTCATAAACTTTAATTCAGCTTCTGTGTTCCATAGAACATTGCCACTACTGCCAAGGCTCTCCATGCAGCTGAAATAAAGTTTGTGATGTGAAGGAAATCGTGCTTAGACTATTCCGAGGTGCCTTAATCGCTAGTGATGCGGTGGTCTAGCGGTAAGACGTCTGCCTAGTAAGCATGGAGGTCCGAGGTCGATTCCCAGTCGTATCACAAATTTTAATTCAATGCTTCATATTTATCAATAAATATAACATGTTTGAGATAAAAACGAGATGGACAGAGAGAGAGTGGATAGGAGAAGTACTACCTCAAGCATGGAATAAACAACTAAAAAGTACCCTAGCAACGCCGCTTTTTCTGCTAGTGAGTAATAAATGAAATTTGAAAGGTAAATAAAAAAATTAAGATTCAGGTAAAACTGGTAAGTACCATCACTAATTATGACTGCCATTGAATGTTTCGGAATGAGTGTCTTGAGTCGTTGACCGCTTGTCACGTTAAGGTAATTCATAGGTAATAGTACAGAAATGATTTTCTTATTCATATCCATTCACAATGGAAAAAAATCGCACTGACGTGTTTTACGGCCCATTTTAGATTTGTACTTTTATAAGTTTTTGCAAACATTTTGGACAAAATAATAATCTAAATAATAACAAATTAATTAATAAGTGTGTCTGACACCCTTTTAGGAAGAAAAATTTAGGAAATGGCGGGTTTCGAACCACCGACCTTTCGCGTCACAGGCCAGCACCTTGCCCACTACGCTACGGCTATAAATCAAAACAGGAGTTCTTTAATCTCATACTAATGATGGCCGTTGTTAACTGATGTTGATATGGCATTTGTAGGCATTAGATCACCATTTAGCGTACGAAGAACGATGTGTTTTTGTTAATTCCTCAGTGTGCCGTTGCTTTGAAATGACAACGTGTAAGTTACAATAAGAAAATCATCAAATACGCGAGGAATGTCACGTGACATCTCCGAACGGCTGGTTTTCGTTAATTCAATGGAGGGTGTCAAATATCGTTATTTTTGTCTCCAATGATACGAGATATGTAAAAATATAAGGTAGATAAGTTGTAGAGAATTTTCTCCTCTACCAATTAGGTTATTCTATTTTCGTGTCAGATGAACGGTTCGTTTGAAATTACAATTATATTACAAACGGAGTTTTTGGTTTTACTACCGTATTTTTTGTCCGAAAAATTTGAAAAAGGGAGGTTCTGGTCTCTGGTGGCCTACAATCATGTCTGTAAAATTTGGTGCTGATTGGTTGAATAGTTCGTCTTAAAAAAAAAACAGGGAACACGTTAAGGACAGCCAGACGGACGGACAGACATACCAAAATCACCGTTATTTTTGCAAATATCTTTGAAACGCTACGAGATATGAAAAAAAACATAAGAGAGCAAAGTTGTAGAGACTTTTCTCCTCTATAAATACGGTTATTCAATTTTCGTGTCAGATGAATGGTTAAGCAGTTATTTTCATTTAAATTTCGAGCTGTTCAAAAGACGATCGCAAAGGACCACTTTCAGTGTTACTACCGTAACCTAAAGTGGGCCAAAAATCGGAAGGAAGCTTAGAGTTCAACGCTCCGTCGACAGCGTGGCCATTGGACACAGTGTCACGCTCACATTGTTGGGTAAGGATGGGGAAGGAAATCGGCTGCGTCCTTTCAAAAGAACCATCTTGGAATTTGCCTGTGGTGATTTGGGGATATCACGAAACACCCAAATCTAGATGACGTTCCCTAAGGAACGCCAGATGTTACTTCTTTTTCACTCCATGAATTTCCGTCAATTACAACCCACTGTGCCCTTTCTGACAGGAAATCACGAATCCAATCGCACAAGTGTGCCGGTATTCCATAAGCACGCAAGTTGATTAAAAGACGCTTGTGAGGTACAGTATCAAATTGTTTCCGGAAAGCTAGTATGGAAATATGGAATGGGTTTAAGATAGGTGTGTTTCACGAGAACGATACTTTCTGAATCCTTGTTCACTGTGGGTCAATAGGAGGTTGTTCTCTTCGAGGTAGTTCATGATGTTTAAAGGAAATATATGTTCTGAAGTCCTGATGCAAACCGACTTCAATGATATACGGCTCTAATTGTGCCAATGGTTCCTATTGACTTTCTTGAATACCGGAGTCAATCTGCAATTTTCAGTCTTTGGATACGGATTTTTCGCTGAGCGTGCGGTTGAATATGATACCTAGGTATAGAGCTACTGCACCCTGAAAAGAACATGATTGTTATAGGTTATGGACGGAGAAACTTGCATTTGTTAAGTGATTGAACTTGCTTTATAACTCCAGAGATATCTACTTCTAAATCACGCATGCTGACAGCTGATGATTCAAACTGTGGACCGTTTGCTTCGTTTTCTTTGGTTAAAGAATTTCGGGAAGCTGTCTTTAGCAATTCTGCTTTAGCAGAATCATCATCAGCAGCATCACCATTAAAAGGTTGCTTCGAATTTCCGCTACCAGTCACAGATACGATTTAAGTATTAAAAAATATTGATTAGCGACATGTTTCGATGCTGTGCATCATCATTAATCTAAATTGTCAATTTGGTTCATTGCCACAAATGTCAAGATATTGTCAATTTCGAGTTATGTATACCTATAGTAATATATTTTGTATACCTTTAGCCTGATGATGATGCACAACATCGAAACATGTCACTAATAAATATTTTTAATACTTAAATCATTTTTGTGATTGGTAGCGAAAATTTGAAACGACCTTTTAAATATTTACACGCAGTCACAACGTCGGCATGGCTTTAAATAGCATAACCATAGCTCTCACATAGTGAAGGTATGTTTGTCGCTAGTGTACTTTACATACAAGCAGAGTGTCTTTGGATTTTCTACAAAGAATTGAAATACTTATGTTTTTTAATTCTCGAGGCATATCTTCTTCTAAATTACGCATGCTGTTGTTTTATTGCAGTGTATATGTGTATTTCTGATTATGTATAGTTTACGTGTGAGGTATGTCTATTGTTTAAATATTGAATATTCTGTTCTGACGCCATCACACAACTGTACTATGTATCTAGCCAATTACCGCAACAGTTGTCAGTTATATAAAATTGTCAGAACGACATGTTTCTTGACCAACTTTATCCCGTTCTCAAGTCCTACAAGACACAAGGAAAGAACGTAAAATACGACTTGAATATTAAGATGATTGAAGTGGCCGAGTGTGTTGCAATAAAATTATTTAAGAGGGCGCTAAAAAGATCTGAAGCATCACTACATAGCTGAAGATCTATAATTCAAAATTCAAATGTTTGTAAAGCTTATGGGACTTAACTACTGGGTCATCAGTCCCTAAACTTACAAACTACTTATGAACTACTTACGAACTAGGACGGCACAAATATCCATGCCCGAGGGGGGATTCGAACCCCCGACCGTAGTGGCCGTGCAGACCGTGACTGAAGCGCCTCAATCTCCTCGGCCACCGCGGCCGGCGATCTATAATTACCATATAATTTTTGCTATTTCTCCAGGAGGACATTATAAAATGGGCCCAGAAATGTCCTCTGGCCAGTTCCTTCTTTTCATTTAATACGTTTTCGACTCTTTCATTAGTGCGCAAAATATCTCTCTCTCTTTTAAATCAGAGAGCAATCATCCTTTATCTTCGCATTGTAATGCCCTCATACTATCACTGATGTTCCCCAAAGAGTGCTGTTCTTCCTTCAGGTGCCTAGCCACTGCCATTCCCACTACTGTGCTCATTGAATCTGAGTTTGAAATTTCTCCCGGTTTGCCCCACATACTTCATGTCGCAATTTGGACATTTGATTTCGTACACTCCGGCTTTGCCCACCCAATTCTCTCCTCTGTCCATAGTATGTTTCATCCTCTGTTCTAATCTAGTGTCAGTACTAAAAGCTATTTTTACATCACCTTTGTTAAATAATCTCCCGAGTTTGTACGGGATGCTACCCCAAAATGGCATGACTCTATATTTGTGTGCGGCTTTCTCAGTTTGTTTCTTTCTACGCCTTATTGTCTTATCTAATCTTTCTGTTAAATCTACATCATAGTCATTTTCTATTGCTATTTTCCGGAGAGTTCGCAGTTCTTCTTTCCTATTTTCGGCAATCAGTCGAATGGAGTTAACTCTGTACAAAGTGCATTTAAAGAACGCTACTTTGTGTTTCTGGGGGTGGCATGAGGTTTTATTAATAATAGCAGAGGTATATGTGGGTTTCCTATATATTACTAATTCAAGAGTTGTGTTGTTGTTGTTGTTGTTGTGGTCTTCAGTCCGCAGAGGGACTGATGACCTAGCTGTTTAGTCCCCTCAAAAACAACAACAACAACAGTCCGCAGACTAGACTGGTTTGATGCAGCTCTCCACGTTACCCTGTCCTGTGCAAGTCTCTTCATCTGACAATACGTTCGGCACCTACTTCCTTTTCAATCTTCTTACTGTATTCGTCCCTCGGTCTCCCTCTACGATTTTTACCCCATCTACATCTACATAGATACTCCGCAAATCTCATTTAAGTGCCCACACACTTCCTTCTAATTCATAGTTGACAATTCCTTGATGTCTCAGAATGTCTTACCAATCTATCCCTTTTCTTATTCAGGATATGCCAGAAACCCCCTTTCTCCCCAATTTGGTTGAGCACCTCTTCATCAGTTACGTGATCTACCCATCTAATTTTCATCATTCGTCTGTAGCACCACATTTCAAAAGCTTCTATCATCTTATTGTCTGAACTCCTTATCCTCCACGTTTCACTCCCATGCACTGCTACACTCCAGACAAATGCTTTCACTAAGGACTTCCTAACATTTAAATTAATATTGTATGCTAACATGTTTCTTTTCTTCAGAAATGCTTTTCTTCCCATTGCCATTCTGCATTTTATATGTTCTTTACTTGCTACCCAAATAACAAAACTAATCTACTATGAATATGATCTCATTACCTAATCCAAATCCTTCAGCATAGCCTGTTTTTCTGACACTACATTCCATTACCTTCGTTTTACTCTTGTTAATGTTCATCTTATATCTTCCTTTCTAGATACTGTCCACCCATTCAATTGCTCTTCCAGATTCTTTGCAGTCTCCAACAAGATTACTACGTCATCGTCACACCGCAAAGTTTTTATTTTTTCTCCCTGAACTTAAATTCCCACTACAAATTTCTCCTTGCAGTCCTTAACAGCTTGCTCAAGGTACAGATTGAACAACATTGGGGAAAGATTTACAGCCCTGTCTTACTGCCTTTCCAACCACTGCGACCCTTTTATGCTCTTCGACCCTAATAATTGCTGTCTGGTTTTTGTATAGGTTGAATGTAACTCTTCGCTCCCTATATTTTGTGGTGCCGCACAAGTATAAAGTGCACGCCACCTACTTTCGCCGCGCGCCGCTATGCACGCACGGCGCGGCGTTCTTACGACGTCAGCCACGAGCGCCCTCTGCTACAACTCCGCTCGTGGCCACCATTGAACGACATCGTTCACTTGGGACTGAGATAGGAACCAGTTAACACTTGGGCATCAGATAGGCAGCAGTTAAGACTTGGCTATCGGATAGGCACTAGGAATCATCCGTAGGCAGGCCTCTATCTAATCCAGGGGTGGGCACGAGAGCTGCTCGCGCGGCTGCCCGCGAGCAGCGAGAGCCGCGAGGGCAGCGCTGAGCGGCCTTGAGAGCCAGCAGTGCGGGTAGCAGGGCTGTGCACAGTGCACGGGTAGGGTGCAACTGTACAGCTGAATAAGGACAAGCTGAAACACTTACTGCACGCAGAAAACACATGAGGTCGTTTCAAGCTGATGCGGCTTCCGTGAAAAGGGCACCGGTACAATCATATCTGCCACAGCATGTTTGAGTGGGAAGTAAGTGTTAATAGTGCTTACCAGAAAATTTTGTATCCTGTACCATGCAGCGGTTGCTCATGTAAGGATGAAGCACAGTTTCGAACCACTGTAAAACCTACTTTCGTGGCCACAAATAGGACATGACGTAAAGAATTAAGATAAGACTCTTTTATTCTAAATTTTACCTTATATTTTCACAGAAGTGTAGATTTTTTTAACAAAATGTAATAAAACTGAACTTTCTGCAACTAAAAACCTGCTTCCTTAGAATGACGAGAAACTGGGTGGTCGGTCAGAAGGTAACAATTATTAAGGTTCATTACATCCTTACGAAAGGATGAAAACTGACACCATTCTGAAGGGGAAAAATTCCAGAACTCAAGACCTGAGAGCAATGGAAAAAGTTCCCTGCCTATGTCAGTGGTACCACAACGAAATTGTCGTGGTACGATAAGGAAGTTCTCAAAAATAACCAAATAAGTACATGGGAAAATTTGTAAGTTAAAGGAAAATAAAATATCCCTACTGCGGGAAGCAAAAACCTTCTCCCTGGAGGAAGTAAAAGGGATAACTAAACTCCTATGATATATAGAAAACATAAAGGGGAAGAAAATCTATGATCACAAAGCCTATCAGTTTCCTGTCAAGATAAACAACAAGGTGACATACAAATAAAAGAATTGTCACTTCAGACGAGAGGTACTACGAACAAAAAAGAAATAAGCATTAATTTACATCATTCTGGATTTATTTAAAATGATTTTGAACCAACATCTCGAAGTTATCGAGAACGAATGGTTCCGCGTGGTGTAGTGAGGTGCGCGGCTAGTCTAGTGTGAGTGGGAGGCATTGCTGGCTGGCGGAGTGGGGGGGGGGGGGGGGGGGAGCCGCGAGCAGGCCGTGTGAGCCGCCGAGAGCGCTCGCGCTCGCGAAACGGCATTTGCCCAGCCCTGATCTAATCTATGTATCAGCAGTCTGCAGTCAAGAACTATGTAAAAGATAAGTATTACTAATGAATATGAAATATATATCTCGTTCTAATTAACTCTAGTGTTTCTAGTTTCTGCTGTCCCACTGGCTGATCACCTCTGTACCTGCACAAGCGTGCATTCTTTACTCCTGTGTCGGTCTCTTTCTACTGGGCCACTGACACCCACGACGGAAACGAGACACAAAATATTTTACCCCTGCTACCTTCTGAATTTGAAAGGGTGTATACCAGTCAACATTGTCAAAAGCTTTCTCCAAATCTAAGAACGCCAGAAACGTATGTTTGCCTTTCCTTAGCCTAAGGTAAGTCGTAATGTAGTGCCTTCCGTGTTCCTACATTTCTCCTAACTGATCTTTGCCGAGGTCGGATTCGACAAGTTTTTTCATTCGTCTGTAAATAATTCCTTTGTTATTTTTATTCTCAATCATCAAATCTAAATAATTTAAAATCGCCTGTTGCTCATTCTCTATCATGAACACAAATAGAACAGGAATATTGTGTTCACGAGAATTGGTTAGATGGCTATATAGGTTCACATGTTGCACGAAACAAGTATTGGGATTGGATAACCGCAACACCATGGGAGGTATCTCTGGCGACAGAGAGCGAACCATTTTCATTGCCGTACAGTGGTACCGCTCTCCCTCCCCCTCCCCAAAATTTTCCGAAATAATAAAATTACGAAGCGAGCAATTTTGTGGCTTCACAAGTGGGCGAGGGACGAGTGTGGGAGGAGGCACGGAGTAAGGAAAAAAAAAAAAAAAAAAAAGCGCAGAGGCGGGCAGCGCGCAATAACCGACTCCTGAAGATTCCGAAAACGGCGCGTCTGGAAACAATATCGGGCGGTACGGGCCGAGACCGCAGGGACGTCTGGGGGCGGCGGTGAGAAGGAGACGCTAGAGGAAGGAAGAGAGGGAGAAGGGACAGAAAAGGAAGAGAAGGGAAGAGGAAAGGAAGGAAAGGAAAGGGAAGGAGAGGGCGGGCGGCAGACGGATAGGGCGGCACGGGCAACTCCGGAGCCCATTACAGGAAGCCTTTCAATGGCCTTTCTGGGGGCGGAAAGTGGAAAAGATACTGTCGGCGCGCGTGCGCGGGGCTCGCCCTAGTGTGTGTGCGTGTGTGTGTGTGCCCCAGGGCCAAGGCGCCGGCCGAGGAGGCGGCGGGGGCGGAGGAGGAGGAGGAGGAGGAGTAG
The DNA here is from genome assembly GCA_026315105.1 of Locusta migratoria. Taxonomy (NCBI): domain Eukaryota; kingdom Metazoa; phylum Arthropoda; class Insecta; order Orthoptera; family Acrididae; genus Locusta; species Locusta migratoria. Next base: position 34,945 of record CM048754.1, on the reverse strand, counting down.
CAATTTCCAGGCGACTGCAAACACCGGCCCGCCGCCTCCGGGGGCGGAGGCGGGGGCGGGGGCGAGATACGGCCTCCGCGCGCCCGGGGGTGGGTAATGGGAATCCCGGATAGCGTTATCAATCTCCGGGGCCGCGGAAACTGCTGCGCCGCCCCCGCCGCCCCCGCCGCTGCCGCCGCCTTCTGGAAGTTGCCGCCCCGGCTGGCGGAGGCCGCACCGCGCCGGAGACCGATGAACTCTATTACCCCTGGCGAGGCGCGCGTGCTTCCGACCCCTCCGCCCCCAACCCGCCCCACCCCCGCTAACCTACGGCCCGGGTTAATCCCTCCGAATGGCGAACGAAACAGCCTCTTCGGCAGTCGCCATCAGTTGAGGAAACTCTTTCTTCATACACCGTGCGGCGTTACCGTGGGCTGCAGCAGTATTTCGTTCCGAATTCCTCCGGAGAAAAGTCGCCGAGGCCGGGAGAGTTAATTATCGCAGCGCAGGTCGTTTTACGGGGAAAGGGGATTTTTTTTTTTTTTTTTTTTTTTTTTTTTTTTTTTTTTTTTTTTTTTTTTTTTTTTTTTTTTTTTTTTTGTTTCTTAACTCGCGTTTCAGTTCTAGGACAGAAGAAACAATCTTGGAATCTACGCTGACTTAGCAAGTGACAAGCGACGGACGGGGAATACACGGTGCCTTGTTTGCGCCAAAGGGCTGCGTATACACTCTTCTTCTTCTCCTCGTATTTCTTCTTCCAGGGGCGGATTCAGGACGGCCTGCTGGAGGGGGTGGTGAAACAATTCTCCAGTGAATGAGCTGTCATCAATAGTGTCAGTAGTCTGACGACGGATAGTGCGCCGGCCGCGGTGGCCGAGGGGACTGAGGTGCTCCAGTCACGGTCTACACGGCCACTACGGTCGGGGTTCGAATCCCCCCTCGGGCATGGGTGTTTGTAACGTCCTTATTATTAGTTGATTCATAATTAGTTTGTAAGTTTAGGGACTGATGACCCCGTACTTTAGTTCAAAATGTTGAAATGTTTGTTAAGCTTATAGGACTTAACTATGGGGTCATCAGTCCCTAAACTTACAAACTACTTATGAACTACTTACAATCTAGGACGGCACAATTATCCATGCCCGAAGGGGGATTCGAACCTCCGACCGTAGTGGCCGTGCTAACCGTACTTTAGTCCCATAAGCTATGCAAACATTTGAACATTTGACGGATAGTGCGACAGGGGGGGAGGGGGAGCGAACTGTGAGTCGTGACTAATAATCGTTAGTCTGTTTATATATATATATATATATATATATATATATATATATATATATATATATATATAGCCTTTATAACGCCCTTACTCTGCAGTAAAGTGTTATGAATGTTATGAAAATTATTATTATTATTATTTACTAGATGACTCGGTGAACTTCGTATCAGTTACATCTTAATATAAACCAAACTAATTTAAATCATATGTATTTTAGAACCACTAGCTTTATAAAAGGCATTTGCTTTGAACGTCTGTACGAATGATATTGATATCCCAAAGAAAAGAGCTCGTTCAATTTTCCACAAATTTTCCTATTTTCTGGCCAACTATTCCAAACTTTTACTTCACTCAAACCTTCCTCTCGCTTTGAAAGTCGAATGTGCAAAAGTTCATCGCAATCAAATTAATGGTACTGATATTTCATAGAAAAATGTCTTTCTATTTTTTTCTGTATTTCCCAATTTCCCGGGAAACTTTTCCAAATTTTTATGTCGTAAGAACGTTACTCTTGCTTTGAACATCAAATACGCAAAATTTTATCACAACCCGACGAATGATATTGATATCACATTGAAAAAAAGCTCTTTCAGTTTCTCGCAAATTTCCAAATTTTCCGGGTAACTTTCTCGAATTTTTAGTTCATAAGAACGTTCGTCCTTCGTTGGACGTCAAATGATCAAAATTTTATCGCAAGCGGATGAACGGTTCTCAACTCATAGTATTGAGTACATCTAAAAACACATTGAAAAAGAAACTTTGTTCGAATGTTGCGTCTTTTCTTTTTAACTGTCTTTTTTTTTTCAGTGAAAACTTTTCCGAGACCATAATGAACAAAACAACAAAAGAATTACCCCTCTCCGTCGTGCGAATAGTTAAAGTGCTGAATTCAATCGAAAACACATTGAAAAATGCACTTTCAGTTTTTCTCAAACTTTCCAATTTTCCGGTAGAGTTTCCAAGTTGTTCTTATAACAAAACCAATAATAACTTACAGTCACTGGCTTTCACACATCTTCTGTAATGGATCGAATCAAAAAATTCAAATTGTAATTAACATTACGTTTTTCTTTTAGTTCAGTAGATTCAGGATATGTAAGTAACTACCCCCAAAAACTCTGAATACTCTACTCTAAATATTTTCTCAGATTCAAGGGAAAATGAAAATATTCAGGCAAACTCAGTCAATATGTCTTTATTTTTGTTTATTTTATTTTTTTATTCAGTTACAAGCATCCTGAACCATACTGCACAAGAGAACCCTTGATATCTTTCCAAGTCACTTAATTTTTATTCTTCCTGGATACCTTAGTGCCCATTTCTCGTGCATCCTCTGCTTAAGCTATGCTAACATTGTCCATCCTTTCAAGTTCGTTGATGCACTTCGTTGCAGGCTTAATTCGCACATGCTGTAGCACATTCACTCTACCAATTTAGACATAAATAAAAGCAATAACAGTATCACTGACCCCCCCATACCGATCCCAATGTAATGTCATCATTCCTACAAAATAACTATTACCAAGCACAAGTTCATGTAGCAGTACATTTAGTAAATTTAGTAATTTATGTGACAGTGATTTCGAATATATAGTGCCAGAGATATTCCTTAACATATTGCTGTAGTGCTGTGAACTGTGGAGCTTAAGACTCTTTGTCAGAGATTTTTATGTTTGTTCTCTTGTTGTGGTTTACGAAGATATGTTGTGGCATGTTCTTAAACTGAATGTACGTTTGGTTAAGCAAAAACTATTATTATTATTTACGAAGCAACAATAAAAGAATATTAACCTGAAATTAATGAGAGTCTGCGAATTAATTTTTATATATAAAGTATACAAACAACTTCAAACGACCACTTCAAGAATTTGATGAAGGTGAGATATAATCCAGTGTTCTGGATACTCTTATTTAATAATCAGATTGAAGAAAGTTACAGAAGACGTCGTCAGCATTGTGTCTGTGTGGCGCTGAACGAAGAGATCCACGAACCTGCATTAAACACGGCGACGAATATCTTTCAAAAATTGTTTACAAGTCATCCTATAAATTTTCTTTCTTCTTTCAGCCTATAACAGAAGTGCAGACTGCTGGCAAAAAACAAACTGGTTCTATTAATGTGTATGTGTACATTACGACAACACATTACACAAAATGACAATTAGAACAGTACTATTATATTCATATAAGATAATAATCTCATTTCGCTTTTGAATCTGAGGATTTGCAAGGCCTCTGCAAACAGGTTTTATGATATCCCTGACTCCTGTAGGGTTAGAAAGTTTATGGCAGTACAAACTGATGGAGTACTGGGCATCGTGGTAATTGCACCATGAATCTGGCCGAGGAGGGAAAATTTCGCTTATTGGTATCTCATCCGTTGGCAGTCAGTGAAAGAAGGTAGCCCATGTTGCCTGTTTAATTTTCAACAAATCATCAAACATTTTGTCTGTTGTTCTGCGTTTTATGGTTTTACTGTCGACAGTCTCTCAAACTTTCGTTCAATCTCCCTCAACTTGGTAGCAATCGTCTTCTGAAAATCACCATTACATTACAATTTTTTTGATTTTTGATTATCTTTTCACCATAAGGCTGAGTAGCTACTACACTGTTATATGCTTTTTTGAGTCTTTAACACCTAAGACTTTGTGTAACACACTTTCCTTTCATTCAAAGATCGACAAAATATTTTAATAGCTGCAGAAGCTTTCCATACCACCACTCTCTTCTTTATAAGTTCTCTCACATGTATGTCCTTCTTATCGTGATTTACGTTTATAACAATGTTTTGTTAACATCTGTAAGTCTATTACCTTCCCAATGTTCACAGTGGTCACCGTAGCAACGCAATTCTTAGAACTGTAACTGCGCTTTGCCAAGTGCAATGGGAAGCGACTGTCATACCACGATTTATTTCAATATATTTTATGGAAGTATCCTTAATTTACTCACATACAACGGTATCACTGAGTATATTTGCAAATAGCACACTCAATGGTAAGTTTCCTGACTAGACCATGTGATAACTCACTATTTTCATATACGCTAACGGGCCCTTCACCTAATTTACGTCATATTCACTCACGTAATAACCTTGTTAGGACGTCAAAATGTACCACAATATAACCTAACCTACCTACATCGTTTTAGTTTAATCTTCAAAACACGAATGGGTGTTTTCTATATACTGACGTATTGGTTTGTATTTCATTATCTCTAACTTCACATGCCACATGTCGAACCCTGTTGTTTTCCTTTCTTCGAGTATCTATTATCCACATTATTTAAACACTTTTTTTTGGCCTCATACTTTACTTTGAGATATTTATCTGTCTATTCGTCACTTTTCCTCGACAAAAAAGATTGCACTTCCAAACATAACGCGTGTTTACACTATAATACGATACGATACTGTTGTTGACAATCTTACTATTACAAACGCATAATTTCACCATTATGAGGCTGCAATCCACAGCCTTCTATATAAAAAGTTACCAAATTATTAGTAATGGCAGCAAAAATTGTATCGTTTTCAAGGTGTGTAGACCACATTTAAATGAATGATATACAGTATTTCCTGTGCAAGTTTATACAGGGTGGTCCATTGATTGTGACCGGGCCAAATATCTCATGAAATAAGCATCAAACGAAGAAACTACGAAGAACAAAACTTTTCTAGCTCTGAAGGGGGAAAATAGATGTCGGTGTGGTTGGCCCACTAGATGACGCTGCCACAGGTCAAACGGATATTCGTCTAGTATGTACATAAATATGAAAGTTTTCAAAATGTTCAAATGTTTGTAAATCTATCGGACCAAACTGTGTGGTCATCAGTCCGTAGCTTACAAACTACTTAACCTAGGTAAACTAACCTAAGGACAAACAGACACACCCATGCCCCAGGGAGGACTCGAACCTCTACGGCGGGTGTCCGGACACTTGCCACGCCGGACGTTTGCCACACTTTTACCTGATCGAAGGGTCGGGTGCCCCTGTCTCCTCCTCCTCCTCATCCTCTCCCCCCCCCCCCCCCCCCCCTCCTTACCACCCGGCCCGCGAACTCTGTGGACGGTGTCCCGACATCTGCACACTGGTCGCTTCCGCATTTCGTAGTACGACCGTCAGTATGGAAGTTATTACAACGGACAAGGGCAGGCCTTTTGCCCACTACAATGGTTACGCGATAATAAGGTGTGGATGTGCTTACTCCGTAACAGGATAATTGCAAGGTAAAGCTACTTTCGAAGAACGAATACGTATTGAACGTAGAGAACACCTGTGAGGATCACCTAACCATGCGACCTTTATAAGATGCAAAAATAAAAAGAGTGTATCAGACCTCAATATCCTTAAATAACTTAATGATGAAGCTAGCTTGCCACAGTTCGGTTCACTAGCGTTTAATTAATACGCGGTAAAATTTGACTCAACGAAGGAAATACATTAAACATCACTCAAATAATCCTCCTGCAATCAGAACTTTTCTAGGAAGATGTCAACCGAATTTTTATATTTTTTTCTTTTTTTAATAGACGTATTTAGCGTTTAGTTTTGGTGAATATCTTTGTTACAGATTTGAGCTCGCTACAACTTTGGGTTCACTTATCCCTGTATCCGTCGTGATGCTCAGGAGTATTTGTGATTAAGAGCTGAAGTGTGTTTCCGAAACCATTTACAATTTTAATGGGCTCGTGAATTAATTGTCCAAAATAATTAAAAAAAAACATTTAGAACAATATCGGAAGATGTATCTGTCACCCTGCCAGAAGGTGTATTTTTGTCAACATACGGATAATAGATGTAAGTCACCGCCAACTATAATTGTATGAGTAGTGTACCTATTTGTGTTCAGACTCAAGTTTTCTATGAACTGTTCAGAGGCTGCATCATGAGAGTGCCAGGGTCGGTAAATTAAGATGTTCAAATGCTTGTTAGGCTTAAGGGACTTAACTGCGGGGTTAAGTCCATGCCCGATGGGGGATTCGAACCCCCGACGGGGAATGGCCTCGCGCATCGCAACATGGCACCTCAATGCGCTTGGCCGCTCCGCCGCGGCAGTTATTAATTTATTCCGGTAGTCGAGTATAACATCTGCTCACACTAACTGACAGGAACTATCGACTTCAGTTTAGCTTGTGAGCTAGTACACATATTACATTGTGCTTTTTGTTTCTTTTGTAGTGCAGATCATAGGAATTGTGGCATTTCCATTAAAAAACTAGGGTGTTTCCTCTGCCAATCAGCAAAACAACGTAGAACAACAAGTACTTTACAAGCGTAGCATTCTATATTCCATCTTTTTTTTAATTTCAAATTTGTATGTTCACTTTAGGTGATCTGTCAAACATAGACGCTCTTATCTATATTTTGTAACCGTATTTTCTTTCATTGATTTGAACATTGTCCCAATTCACTTTATTAACTAATATTTCGCCGCAAAAGCGTAAATTTATGAAGTGTATTGTTCTTCTTTCCTCCTTTTTTTCACGCAGTTTTAGCAATTAATATATGTACAAATGCCGTGATCAAACTTGAATGATAAGCGAACATTCGAATTACCTTTATATCGTTCCTTTCGTGTTCCTTCCATCGTGATGGACTGTTTCTATCGCAATCAGTAAGTGTGGAAGAAAGCTACCGTACAAACGGAGGGAGAATGGATCCATATTTGTGTTTGGATAAAACTAATTACACACTGACATAGCCGACGGTATTGCTTTCGTTTCGCAAAAGTTATAAATATATCGATTTCGGGATATTGAATAGAAATTGTACATTTCGGCGAGATGTCGAACTAAAATATTTCTTTCGTATTGGCTGTATCCAGTAAGATCGGAGACGGAGGTTCGGAAGCAAACAGCAGGAGTATGAGGAAGGGCGTCCCTTGCCTGAGGGGCCGCTAATCCGACTACCTGGCGAAGGGTCAGTGTGGCAAAAGTCCGGCGTGGCAAGTGTCCGGCATCCCTACGGCGAGCAACCGCGCGCTCCGCAGCGAGACGCTTTAGACCGCTCGGCTACTCCACCGCGGCTATGAATGTTTTATTTGGATAGACGGCGCTGTAATAGTCGCAAAAGTATAAGTACGTGGTATCGCGTAACACTTCGCCAATGCGGACGGTATTTGTTCATGATACATTACTCGTGTTAAAATGGACCGTTTATCAATTGCAGAAATGGTCGATATGATATTTATGTATGACTATTGTGATCAAAATGTCCAACGGGCCTGTGCTATGTATGTTGGTCGTTATCCTGGAAGACATCATCAAAGTGTCCGGACCTTTCGTCGGATAGTTACGTTATTTAAAGAGACAGGAATGTTCAGCCACAAGTGAAACGTCAACCACGACCTGCAGCAAATGATGATGCCCAAGTAAGTGTTTTAGCTGCAGTTGCGGCTAATCCGCAGATCAGTAGCAGACAATTGAGCGAGAATGGGGAATCACAAAAACATCGCTGTTGAGAATTCTACATCAACACAAATTTCACCTGTACTATATTTCTATACACCAGTATTTGCATGGCAAAGACTTTGAACGTCGTTTACACTTTTGCCACTGAGCACAAAATAAATTACGGGACGATAACAGATATTTTTTCCACACATTCTGTTTAGTGACGCAGCGACATTCACAAACAGAGGTAATGTAAACCGGCATAATATGGATATTGGACAACATCTATCACAAAGCGACAAAAGTGTTCCAAACAAAAAATTCACATTTATTTACGTACTAGACAAATATGTAAAAAAATGGGGGTACCTATATTGGTTTGACCTATGGCAGCGCCATCTAGCGGGCCAACCATAGCGACATGTGTTTTCCCCCTTCAAGCTAGAAAAGTTTTGTTCTTCGTAGTTTTGCGTTTCATGCTAATTTCGTAAGATATTTAGCCCGGTCACTATCAATCGTGTGAAAATAATATTAAAAAAACTTTGAAATGAATGCATGTGTAAGAAAAGGTATTTTTGAAATGTTTTTCAGTATTTCCTTCGGGGTATTGTGGTTGAGTGCCTTTTTCTGTGAAGATCGAATGTACGCTCGTCGTCGTCGTCTTCAGTCCGGAGACTGGTTTGATGCAGCTCTCCAAGCTACTCTATCCTGAGCAAGCCTCTTCATCTCCACATAAGAACATCAACCCACATCCATTTGAATCTGCTTGCTGTATTCATCTCTTGGTCCCCCTTCTGCGGTTTTTACCTCACACACAAAGGTACTCTAAATTCACAATTCCTTGATGTCTAAGAATGTGCCGTATCAATCGCTCCCTTCTCTTAGTCAAGGTATGCCAGAAATTCCTTTTCTCCCCAATTCTGTTCAGTACCTCCTCATTAGTTCCGTAATCCACCCACCTAATCTTGAGCATTATTCCATAGCGTCACATTTCAATAGCCTCTATCCTCATCCTGTCCGCACTGCTTATCGTCCATGTTTCACTCCCATACAAGGCACTACTTCACACAAATGCCTTCACAAAGGACTTCCTTGAGCTTACATCAATATTCGATGTTAACAAATTTCTCTTTCCCAAGAACGCTTTCCTTCCCATTGCCATTTTGCATTTTATATCTTCTGTACTGCGACGTGTTACTTTACTGACCAGCTAAGAAAACTCCTGCCGGCCGCGGTGGCCGAGGGGACTGAGGCGCTCCAGTCACGGTCTGCACGGCCACTAAGCTCGGGGGTTCTAATCCCCCCTCGGGCATGGATATTTGTGCCGTCTTTAGGATAAGCTAGTTGATAAGTAGTTTGCAAGTTTAGGGACTGATGACCCCGTAGTTAAGTCCCATAAGCTTAACAAACATTTGAACATTTTTTGAACAAAACTCCTCTACCACCTTTATTGTTTCGTTACCTAATCTAATACCTTCAGCTTCGCCTGATTTTCTAAGACTGCACTGCATGACACTTGATTTGCCCTTGTTAATGTTCATCTTATATGCACCTTTCAATACGTCGTCAATCCCGTTCAACTGCTCTTCCACGTCCTTTGCTTATGACGCTCGTATTTATGGGAAACACGTAATTTCCAAACTCCAAATATCGAGACTCCACTGTATCGAGTTCACTTTACTTACTACGTAACATTCTTTAATATTTCTTTTTTCGGTTGAAACAGTCATATCGCAAAAAAACGCCTAAACCTGTTCGCCTCCAATTTTATCTTGTACGGACTACTGATTAGGCTTACACACACTCAAGAAGGCTCAGTGCAGGGAGGGAATCTTGGAAATCTGGAAAAACTAGTGATTTGTGGTGTAACGTTAATACGCAGAAATTGTAACTGAATTACGTAAGATTCGGTTTCGGCCTAAACTAGCAGAGGAACCGAATATTCGGTTACGGTTCCACTTCCGGCCACAAATCATGTTTCAGTCGGAATCGAGTTACGAGTTCAACTATATGTTAAAAATTTCAAATGTTTTTGATATGTCGCGTTCTGCAGCTCTTAAATATTGTAGAAAATACATTTTTATATATGCACCAAAGTTGCTTTTATTTGAAATGCTGACTAGTTTCAGGCTTTGCCCATTTTCTTAAGCCACATTCATATATTTGGATACTGCTTAGGTCACGCTGTTTGTTGTAAGCAGTATCCAAGTGTATATATATATATATATATATATATATATATATATATATATATATATATATATATGGCTTAAGAAAATGGGCAAAGCCCGAAACTAGTCAGCATTTCAAAATAAAAGCAGCTTTGGTGCATATATAAAAATGTCTTTTCTACAATCAAAAGTTTCAATTGAAGTGTACATTGTAAGAGAAGTAATGTATTTTTCTTGAACTTAGTTGCAATGCTCACAACACAGAAATCAAAGTGCTCTCTGCTCTGTAAAAGCTCGGGAGCCACTGGCGTCATGGAATTAGCACCACTGTGGAAGAACTAAAGACTTACAGCGCCATTAGTAGGACAGTAGAGGGACAGTGAGCGGACAGTACGTGGTCGGCTTCTCATATGCCGCCCCTCTCCCAGACGTCGCAGTCGCCGCCTCTGCAACCGCCTCCACCCCACCCCTTCCCACCCCCAGCAGCCCCCAGAGCTCGCTCGCCTCCTCAGCATTCGCGGGGGCGGCCCGGCGGTATTTCGCCCGCCCCCCGCCAGATGGCCGCGCCGTATCGAAACAATTGCCTCACGTTCGGCGCATCCCTCCTCGGGCAGGGCGCGGTGGGCCGTTCCTCCTCCTCCTCCTCCTCCCCCTCCTACTCTGCCCTCCCCCACCCTCCCTCAGAAGGAATCGCCCAGACTACGTCGCTGCTCGCGGCGGCAGCAGGCGGCCGAATTCCGTGGGACCGAATCTCGCGCCCTGAGGGAACCACCCGGCGTCTGCGCGCCTCCCCGCCCTTTTCTTCCGCCGGTCGTAGGATTCTACGAGCCACCCGGCTGCCGGCGGTCTTATAAGCGCCCCTTCCCCCTCTAGACACACACACACACAGTAGACCGCCTATCGCGTTTCTAGCCTCTCCGCTTGTCCGTCCCCTCGTCACCCCCGCTGACCCCTCAAGGTCAATGGGGTGCGACCTTGGCCCCTCAACCGCTCCGTCTGCCGCCTTGCATTACGTCGTCCCATCCGCGCGCGTCCTTGTCCCCAGAGCCGTCGACTCGATTTTGGACGCTGCGCTGAAAGATGCGCCGGAATCCCCATCGGGGCACTCGACCGATGAGTCTTCTTCTCTCCACCTCAGCTCTGCTCAAATGCTGTAACACCGTGCACTACGACAACCTTACCGTGGTAAGGGAAGGGAAGGGGAAGCGGTATGACAATATAACACAATCACACAATTCCAGTTTCACCAAACTGTACAGTAACCAACACGACACAGAAGTAATTCGCCGGCCGCGGTGGCCGAGGGGACTGAGGCGCTCCAGTCACGGTCTGCACGGCCACTACGGTCGAGGGTTCGAATCCCTCCTCGGGCATGGATATTTGTGCCGTCCTAGTTCGTAAGTAGTTCATAAGTAGTTTGTAAGTTTAGGGACTGATGACCCCGTAGTTGGGTCCCATAAGATTTACAAACATCTGAACATTTTTTGAAGTAATTCTGAAGTAGCAAGCCACCTATCTCCAGAATGCTGGCCTGTGGGCGGTGAAACTTTGTAAAACGTGCAACTTTGCTACTGCTGCTGCTGTCTAACTATTCTGACGACATAATATAAAGGGTGAGGCAGCTAAGTTGTAACACCCCTTATGTCACCCCAACCGTAACAGATATAAAGATGCCGCTTGGACAGCGAATTTCAGGCATAGGGGCTACTTGAATACATCACATTTCATGTTTGTGCTATTTTTATTACAGACATATGACGCCATCTTTAGTTTTTTTATGGAACCCTATTATAAATTTTAGCGTAACATTTTGGGCTTAAAAAGACGGCTTCAAATACGTGTATATCATAATATTTAGGCGAATAGTTTTTGAGACACTTATGTTCCTGTATCGTATTTGTCCTTCGAAGTGGCGTTGTCCAATGCGACATTTCCTATTGTGTAGACTACACGGTAAACGACGAGAGTCCGTCCTTAACACAAACAACGCCACTTCGATTGACGAATAAGATACGGGAACATATCTGGGTCTCAAAAACTGTTCGCCTAAATATTATGATATAAACACATTTGAAAGCGTCTTTTTAAGCCCAAAATGTTACGCTAAAATTCAACAAAGGGTTCCATTAAAAAAAACTAAGGATGTCCTCATATCTCTGTAATAAAAAATAGCACAAAGATGAAATGTGATGTATTCAAGTACCCCTGTCCCTGCAATTCACTGTCCAAGCGGCATCTTTGTGCCTATTATGGCTGGGGCAACATAAGGGGTGTTATGACTTAGCCGTCTCACCCTACGTGTTGTCAAGGTGAAGCAATCCAATATCATGTACATGCATGAAAGTGCAGTACTGATATGTTAAATACACCTGAAATGTTTTATGCACAAATAAACGTGCAGTCTCATTACATGGAATCGTCACAGCTCCTTATTATGTCACAAGATCTGACTTAATAATGACCCTTTCATTATTCCCCTGCATTTGATAATACTGCTTAATCTGAATATCATGAGAATAAGAAACACAGCAAAACACTATGGTGCGAATGAATTACTGTCCTAATATCTTTCAGCACCTTTCTTTCCTATGCTTCAGACGGCCGTATTTTCTTTCACAAAAAGAACACTGTTGTCTCAATTACATTTCTGACACTTTTTCATAAATAACATCACACTTCAAAATCATTATTCCTGCAGCATAAGCATTCAAGCTAATTACGAGGGTGTAGGTATCAACTACTGAAAGGAGAACCATAGACTTCTAATAACAAACTACATTCAAGGAAGATCAAATAATGAAACTACAAGTTGTTGTGGAATCAACTTTGCAACAAACTACATACATGTAAATACAGTATCAGTACCTTGTGCTGACTTCTTTTCACAATGAAGTAATGTGAGAGATTCCTGACGCATCACATAATATACCTATCTCTGTACACTCAGTATCTGCCGCCACTGGGGACAATGCACAAAATAGACCTGCGTCCTTACACTTCCACAGACAACTCAGAAGAAACTGTACCACCTCGCAGTTACAGCCTAAAAGTCGACCACTGTACGTAACAAGAGCCTTGTTTTATCACTAAAATTAGCAAATGAGGTCCGTGTGAACTACCGGTTACTCCCTGCTACAAAGCCTTGTTCCCTGGCCCAAACTGAGAACTGACTCGTTTCAAATTACTTCAGTAACAGGGAGTTAAACTACAGTGGTCAATATACATAGCAGTTCACTGGTTATTACTCACAGACATTAATAAGCAAGCCACCACAATTACAGTTATCTTAGAGAGGTGGCTAAGAATAAATATTCTGGAGAAGCCTATCCATGTCATTATTAAACACCCTAACAAAAGTATTTCGGAGTCTAAAAGGTAACAAATGTAAGTTTCTTTCTGTTTATACGAATTCCTTGAAAATTTTTAAACGTTTTTGCGTATTTTTGTTTTTTGTTTGTTTTTGGAATAGAAGCATTATACCTATTCATACAATTTCGTGTTTCTAACCCCATTAGTTTATCAGATAATGCTGCCTGAAATTTATAAAAATTTGGTTTTGAGAAAAAAACAATTTGAAGTTTAGTATGGCAATTCTAGTATATATTTTTGGAAACATTTTTGTGGGAACCAGCACTCTTATTTAAATTTATATGTGAAGAACAGTCTATAGTGCAATTTTTTTAATTGTTTTCGACTAGTTTCGGTCTCATTTAAACCGTCTTCAGGAAGTAAGCTCCATTGATGTTGTGGAGCTTACTTCCTGAAGACGGTTTAAATGAGACCGAAACTAGTCGAAAAAATATTTTTTTTTTTTTTTGCACTCTAGACTGTTATTCATATATAAATTATAGTATAGTTATGGTGATAAATAATTATCACTAACATTTTCCTGCACCAAACTGAGCATTTTTCGTGCATTTTTTTATTTTTATTTATATTTTAATAGAAGGCATTATACCTATTTTCGCTTGATTATCGACAAAAATTATAAATTTTGCACAACGAGTGTTTCGCATTTCAGGCATGAGTCAGAAGGGAATCATGCTCTTTAAGAAAGGTCCCACTGTACAGACACTTTGTAAGGAAGTATATTCTATTCCGAATTTCTTAGTTTTAGTTATTACATCTTGTTCATTTACTTATTTTCCGTCTTTGAGCTTATTCATTGTTAATATGTTGTACTATGAAACAATCTATGCTTACTTGGCAGATATTATAGCCACTAAACCTCCGTGACTTAATGAATACAGCAACTGCACAGACTGTCTTAAGGCATGTCTTCCTTCAGACCACAATCTTCAATTCTGCCTCATGTTCCCTTAGATGGTACATGTGCCGTAAGACAATCTGTACAGTGACTGTATCCATTAAGTCATGGTGGCTTAGTGGTTAAAACGCCTGCCTAATAGGCCGGAGATCCCGGGTTCGAATCCCGGCCATGGCACTAATTTCAATTCAATGCCTCTCCATCAGTGTGAAATGTTTGATATACGTAACTCTTCAGGTTTCCCGAGCGATGATGTGTGAACACATCTTCTACTGAATGTTCGTGTCGCTCTGGCACAATATTTCGACTGCGTACCTCACTGCCTTCTTCGGCTACTCCCTGCCGCCAAATCGACAGTCTTAGGGGGCATGTGAAAAAGGCAGTGAGGTACGCAGTCGAAATATTGTGCCAGAGCGACACGAACATTCAGCAGAAGATGTGTTCACACATCATGTTTCATATACACTGCTGGTCACTAAAACGGCTACACCACGAAGATGACGTGCTACAGATGCTAAAATTAACCGACAGTAAGAAGACGCTGTGATATGCAAATGATTAGCTTTTCAGAGCATTCACACAAGGTTGGCGCCGGTGGCGACAACTACAACGTCTGACATGAGGAAAGTTTCCAAACGACTTCTCATACACAGACAGCAGTTGACCGGCGTTACCTGGAAAAACGTTGTTGCGATGCCTCGTGTAAGGAGGACGAATGCGTACCATCATGTTTCCGACTTTGATAAAGGTCGGATTGTAGCCTATCGTGATTGCGGTTTATCGTTTCGCGACATTGTTGCTGGCGTTGGTCGCGATCCAATGACTGTTAGCAGAATACGGAATCTGTGGGTTCAGGAGGGCAATACGGAACGCCGTGCTGGATCCCAATGGCCTCGTATCACTAGCAGTCGAGATGGCAGGCATCTTATCCGCATGGTTGAAACGGATCATGCAGCCACGTCTCGATCCCTGAGTCACCAGATGGGACGTTTGGCGACATCGCGGTGATCGCACATTGGAAGCGTGTATTCGTCATCGCCATACTGGCGTATCACACGGCGTGATGGTACGGGATGCCATTGGTTACACGTCTCGGTCACCTCTCGTTCGCATCGACGGCACTTTGAACAGTGGCCGTTACATCTCAGGTGTGTTACGACCCGTGGCTCTACCCTTCATTCGATCCCTGCGAAACCCTACATTTCAGCAGAATAATGCACCAGCTATGTTGCAGGTCCCGTACGGCCCTTTCTGGATACGGAAAATGTTCGACTGCTGCACTGGCCAGCACGTTCTCCAGGCTCATCACAATACGCCAGTCACTACTCTTGATGAACTGTGGTATCGTGTTGCAGCTGCATGGACATCTGTACCTGTACACGCCATACAAACTCTGTTTGACTCAACGCCCAGGCGTATCAAGGCCGTTCCTACAGCCAGAGGTGGTTATTCTGGGTACTGATTTCTCAGGATCTATGCACCCAAATTGCGTGGAAATGTAATCACATGTCAGTTCTAGTATAATGTACTTGCCCAATGAATTCCCGTTTATCATCTGCATTTCTTCTTGGTGTAGCAACTTTAGGCCTGTAGTGTATACGGAGCAGTGGCGTATTCCCCCCAGACCACGATCCTGGATATGCTACTGATACGGAGAAAAAAATGTTTCTCTGGACATTGATTTATCATTTGATGAGAGTAACACCACGTTTGTTTAAACTCATTTAAATCGTCCTAACCTTGCAGTGTTCCAGCAGTAACGGCTCTAGCGACTGCACCAGGCACTTGTCGTCTTATAGAGAGGTTGTCGACCGCAGGGCCATCCACTGAGTGTCTAAATATTATCTCTGTGTTTGGTTATGCATAGCTATGCCATTTTGTTTGGCTGTTCAATGTAGGCAACGTGTGTTAGTACTTTGTAGTTACACACACACACACACACACACACACACACACACACATATATATATGGTGTTTCACTAAGTGTGTTTGCCTCTGTAACTTATAAAATAATAGGTGACGGGAAATTTTAATGCGGTAGGTCAACACAAGATATGTTACACTTTCTGCGGATCTATGAACATAGTTTATTGTATCATTTTCCAAAGTGTTACAGCACAAAGATATAATTTTTAAAATGGAACAATAGTTTTTTCTATCGTGCATTGGAATCGTTGAAACCAGCTGCGTCCAAATCAATTTAAACTACATTCCTATCACTGTTAGTTTGGGAGCTACTACCCTTCAAAGTTTCAGGGGCAGATACCATACGCTGTACTTAATACATGGCTGTGTGGTGGGTGATGGATGTTATGGCGGTGAGAAGTTGATTTACATGAGATGTTCAAATGTGTGTCCATGTTCCTCAATGCATAATGCAATGCGCCGTCGAAAGGATCTGCGGACGAGATGTAACATCGCCGATGTGACGGAGCGACATGCGTCCTCGATGCGCCGTTTTAGATCATCTGGGGATGTGGGCTCAGTGACATAAACACGATCCTTTAAATATCCCCACAAAAAGAAATCTACTGGTGTTAAATCGGGCGACCTTGCGGGTCGTGTTTATGTCACTGAACCCACATTCCCAGATGATGCCGTATCAAAGATCGATTGAGGAATGCATAAACGCTATGTTTATTGTTAAAGCTGTAAGTAGTTTATACAGCAGTTTGAAATAATAGTTACAAAAGCTGCTAACAGATGGCGCTGTAATGGCCATACGAAACTCCTAGTATAAATAGTGATCCGAAACCCAGATCGATCGGTTCCACTATTGAAACTTGAAAGGAGGTTAGTGTACCGAAGGAAGATATTAAAACCATGTACTCCACTGAACAACGCGTTTTTCTGGTACAAGAGTAGCACAGGTTAGAAGAGAGTCCTACGGCAACAAGGCGAAGTTTTCAAGCACGATTTAATGTTCCAAAAGGAGCCGATGCGAAAACCATTCGTACGCTCTTCGCTAAATTTCAACGAACCGGCAGCTTAACTGATGATATAGTGAGACATGTTGGCCGCAAGCAAACCGCAGTTACGACTGAAAATATCGCCACAGTTTCTGGAATTATTCAGCGAAATCCAGTGTCATCCGTCCGTAGAATTGCATCTGAGACTGGTTTCAAGCGTTGCAGCACGCAGAAAACACTGAGAAAGAGCCTACACATGTTTCAATTCAAAACTCAAACGCACCAAGCCATACACGTACGAGCTGTGGAACAAAGGGTTGCCTTTGCTAATCAGATGCTTACAATGATTGATAGTGAAGGATTTGATGTTGGCTGCATCTGGTTTACAGATGCACACTTCCACCTGAATGGATACGTGAATAAGCAGAACTGCCGATTTTGTGGTTCCGAAAAGCCACATTGGAATGAAGGCATTATTGGTGCTTTTTTCATTCGAGAAACGGTCACTGGTGCACGTTACGTTGCAATTTCGGAACAATTAGTCGCCACACAGCAAGCGTTAGAGGATAGACCAGGTACTGAATGGTTTATGCAAGATGGAGCCCGACCACATCGGACCGAACAAGTGTTTTGCTTTCTTGAGGAATACTTCGGGAATCGAGTCATTGCTTTGGAATATCCCAAATTTACTGGTGCAGGCATGGACTGGCCTCCCATTTCGCCGGATTTGACTCCATGTGTTTTTTATTTATTTATTTATTTATTTATTTTTTTTTTTTTTATTTTTTTTATTTTTTTTTTTTTTTTTTTGTGGGGCACAGTGAAAGACATGGTCTACCCGAAGCATCCCGCCACGCTGGACGAGCTTGAATCGGCGATCTCTGTGGCATGTTAATCCATTTCGGTTGAGACACTACGAAATGTGATGGCGAATTTCATTCTTCGTTTGCGCCACCTCTGTAGTGCCAATGGTGATCATTTTGAAAACAATGTGATGTGATTGTTTGCAAAGAGTATTTTCATACGATTATTTCACTTACGTATGCTGATATGAGCCGTACAGCGTACAGCGCCATATGTTAGCAGCTTTTGTAAAAAACTGCTGTATAAACTTTTTACAGCTTTCACAATAAACATACCGTTTACTGCATTCCTCTATCGATCTTTGTTTTCGAGATTTTTAATTTTGAAATCAGGGAGCCCTTTTCTGGACACCCTGTATTATGAAACGCTTAAACAAGAGCCACTACAAAAGGATCAGGAACTTAGTTGGTGCTCAGTGTATGATGAAGTGGTACTTAAATGCTCTACAAATTGTATCTGACGTTAATATGTTCAAAATCCATCATAACAAGGTTTTTACTTATTGACGATCCACATGTTTGTGCATATGTAATCTGTTACTCTCAAGAATGACGATTTGGTTTGCTACATGAACCAATCAATTGACATAATGTAAGTAAAAAATATTGTATCTAATTTCACTTTTTTCCTGTACCATTACTTACAATTTATTAGTTTGTTGTAAATTTTACTGTGTACACTTGAAAATGTCTATATAGCCGAAACCTGGATTTTGAGTAATCATAACAAAATTATACAGTCAAATGGCGGTTAAATCATTTAACTTGAATGTATGTGTTTCATGGCTAATTAAAACCGAAACCATTGATTTTATAGTACCGAAAATGACGTTTTTCGACTTTGACCCTTATTTCGGGATAATTCAGCTTTAAAACAGTTAACGTAGCATAAAAAGTATCTTGATTCCAAGTTATACGGATGTATTGCAAAGAATCCGAAAAAGATATTGCGGAGTCATTTATACGGATTTATGTAAATGGAAAACCGACAATCTCGGTCGGTACGTTGCACGGTACGTTCGTGAATTGCATTCAGACACGCCATCCAGAACTTCCTCCATTTGTTCAAAACAAACAATCGCACTTTTTGTCAACGAGGCTGAAGGAGCTATATTGAAATATCGTAGATGAAAATACGGTGTTTCTGGCTTTCGCAGATGCCGCTGCATATATGATTTTAGCGTTTCATTTGCTTCATGTAGTGGCTTCCGATGCTACATTGAACTTGGGCAGTACACTATTTCAACTGTACAGCAGAGCAAGTAGGGCTAGAGTTTCGTATATTTATTAATCTCCACGGTGAAAATAGTATATGGTAAGGTATCATCAAGGGTGCAGGAATTCAAAGACGAATTCCTAAATGTCTCGTTGCCACCTGAACCTGTTATTACCCGCTGGTTACGGGGTTAGTGGCGGCAGAATACCACCGTAACCATCTCCAGCTGTTAAGCAGGTAACTAAAAATCTACCGGAGGGTGCCACTTCCGTAACTCACGAAACACAAATACTCGAAGATCTCTCAGTAACATGCCGTTTACTGTATTCCTCTATCGATCTTTGTTTTCGAGATATTTAATTTTGAAATCAGGGAGCCCTTTTACTGGACACCCTGTAGTTACATAATAAATCAACAGTCCACTTCATACATGTCTGATTTTGCTCGGTTCGGGCACCAAACAGTTTTTTTATGGCTGTCTGTCTAGCATGTTCCCCTAGCCTAGCTGCCACTGTGGGGTGTGAAAGTGTGCCATACAATCTAACATATACAGTCGCGACACTGACTGCTGTGAAAGTTGTTACCAACTGACAGCTGCTGCGACACTAGCGCTCCTAGCGGTGGGCAAGCCGCCGAAGTAGTGATGGTCGTTTGTAATCGCTTTTGTACCTAATTAACGAAATACTTACTATAATTTTTGCGTTACAAGCATTATGAAAACATCGAGAGACAAACATAATACGGAAATTAATATAAAAACAGCCCCATTTAAATGATCTCAATGGTATAAAGAACAACTCTGTCATGAACAAATACTTACGAATATGTGTATATTTGCAGCTTATTCCGCTGAAAGTAAGTTGCATATAAACATAATGGTATAATAAATTTCTATTATGGTCTGTTCTTATTATGACAGCCAGTTATTGACGTGTATGAATTCGGTACAGTCTAATGATTCTCACATTTTTACACGTCACTCGTCTTTCTTATACGTGTATATTCTTTTATGTGTAATTACTTTAGCTTTAAAAAAAAAAACAACGTTTCGATGATTCTTGCCGTTTGTGGTTCAGATGTAGCAACAATTGTGGAACTGAGTTCTTCTTTGTTGGAAAACAGTTTAGTTGCTTTTATCGTTATATTGCCATTTTTTCCTTCAGCTACAGCTGTGATGTTTGATTTAATATGTTAAATACCGTATTCATTCCATTCTATATACGTTCCCTATGTTCCACCCAAACCGATTTTACTGGAATTGTAATGAAGAATACTTAACGTTACTGCGTAGAAACTGACGTCTCTCTGCTAAAGGGCATGTCTCCTGGTGTTTCCTAGGCATTTTTATTTTTTAATAGAAAATGAAATTCCTCATTTAAAGCCTGAATGTTACAGGATGATTGTAAATTAACTGTCCTGTAATGTACCGATTCGTACCTTATCAGGGCTCTTACGAAACCTAAGAAAGACAAATGGGGAGCTATTTTTAAATGATTACCAAAATGTTCAAATGTTTGTTAAGCTTATGGGACTTAACTACGGGGTCATCAGTCCCTAAACTTACGAACTACTTATCTACTACCTTATACTAAAGACGGCACAAATATCCATGCCCGAGGGGCGATTCGAACCCCCGACCGTAGTGGCCGTGCAGACCGCGACTGGAGCGCCTCAGTGCCCTCGGCCACTGCGGCCGGCAAATGATTACCTATTTATACGGCACTACATACGTTCCCTAATGTAAAATGTATACTGAAGTCAATCTAAACGATACTATTCGCACTGATCAACTATCGTATTCAGAAACGTAGCTTGCCGGCCGCTTGGAGCGCTGGTATCGCAGCGTATAACAAAAATCTGTGGGAGCAGTGGCGTAACTATGAGGGGGGATGAGGGGGATAGAACCCTCCCTAGAACCGGAAGAAAAAAGAGAGAGACAGAGAGAGAGAGAGAGAGAGAGAAGAAAAGAAGAAATCGTATAACAGCAATCTGGTAAAGATTGGAAACTTGGGGTGTTTTACCATAAGCTTTCATTGGAAGGGAGTGAATTACTTTCTTCAACGGGAGTGGTTGATGGTAGTCTGTCTGGAAACTGACTAAAATTTTGCTCGTCAAGCAGATTTATCCCTCCCCCCCCCCCAAAAGCCAAGTCCTAGTTATGCCACTGTGTGGGAGTGTCGTGACTATGTGTTAGACTGTGGTGTGCCCTCGATACTGTCAACGGGGACCAGGGGAAACAGTTGCCGACCGCCGGGTGTGCGGAGGCGAATAGCGGGTGCGGTAAACAGAGTGGACATCGGCGAGTGGCGAAGCAGGGGGAGGGGATATCTGGGGGATGCGGGATGGCGCAGGCGACCGCAGGCGCGGAGCTGCATGGCCGATGGCACCGCAAAACCCGCAGCCGGCCGTAGCCGAGGCCGGCGAACTGCTGGCCAATTGGACGCCGCAGTAACGGGCCCACAGCGCAGCTGCAGCTGCCGACCAGCAGTCTCCGCAAGCACTTGTTTCTCCGCCACTGTGCACCGGTCAGGCCTCGAGTCAGCTGCGTGAGACCCAACACTGCTTACTCTCCCATCTGTCTGACAAGTGGCACGCGAGTGAGACGGGGGCTGTGATTAGTCTATTTTTCATACTAACCTTGTGTTACTGTACCTTTTTGTTTACGCTAATTATTGAAATATGTAACATTTTTCTTTGTACATCTTTATTTATTTTGATTTCTGTGCCTTTGGGGACACATCAGGGGTGATGGGCTCCTGGGATTGTAGTACATTCTATGTTTATATGAAAATTTCGGGATTTCAATGTTTATTGGCGCAGTTTGGCTGCTAAAAAGTGGTTTTACGTGTTGGGCACGGTCAGGCCACGGCAGAGCAGAGACGCTCTTGGGGGTCTCCTCCTCCCACCAACTTTCGCTCGCCTTCGAGGAAGGACGAGAGGGGCTGGCTTGACCTGTACCACAGAGTAACATATACAGAGACGCAGCCCCCTCTAAATCACTGTCCTAAGCTCCCCTCGTAGTTCCGTAAGATGCTAGCAGGTGTCAGGCCGTTCCCTGGCTTAGGGTGCCTCTCGCGCGTCAGAGGGTAGCGTGGAGGGGAGACTGAGGGGAGAGCTCGTGCCGCCTGCCACGAGGCCACGGCTGTGAGGGGAGGTGGTGGTGGGGGCAGCCGCTACCTGCCGCCTGCTGTGGCCAGTTTAAAGGGCTGCATCTGACCGCAGCGCCATCATGGGACATCTTACGGAACTGCTGGAAACCCTCCCTCCCCGCACCACTGAGCGTGGGACAGAGCCCTTACGGAGGTTTCCCGTCTGTATATATTTGTCTGTGCCTGTACGGCGCCGACACTACAGGCGGCGGAGTATGTGGAATGCTTTACAATGCTGGCCAGCGGTTTACGGTGGGCGATAGCGGGGACTGCCTTTTTATTCATTCGGCCGTTTCGCAAGAGAGGAATTTACCGAACAATAGCAGAGTGCTCTGGGCCCCGGGCTATTTATGGAGACGTATTGCCCTTAGACGTTAACTAAAAAAAAAACTTCATAGAAAGCAGCAGAGTTTGAACACAGTGTGACAAATGGTTAGTTTGAGAGGAAAGCTTTCTGCCCGTCTGACGCCCCAGAGATTTGGCTCCAGCGGCTGTATATATAGCACAACGTTAACATTTTTAGGTCGTGTGAAATTCCTTGCAGGGCATTCACCCTGGGAACGGTGAAATCCGCGGGCAGCGTTGGTGGCGTGGGCGGAGCCTCTTGGCAGCCGCAGAGAACGCGTCCTGATTCGGCAGAGTATTTTAGTATGACAGCTAAACAATTTGTCAACGGCGCTACGCCATCCGATTGGTTTGACTATTAGCCGTTATCAGATATTGGTACGTCTTTTCGCGCGTGGGTGTGGCCGCCGTCACTTGCCGTGAGCTGCGGCAGAGCGCGAGGACGTACGTGGACTCCTGTGTGAGCGTCCCAAGTGTACGGACCTCGCTAGACTCCGGTTTGAGCGTCCGAACTGTACGGACCTCGGGAGACACGGAATACTCCGTTTAGATTCGCGGGGAGGACATCGTCTTAAACGGTCCTCTGGTTAGACTTGTGTGTGATTCCGAAGATTCGGACCTTGTAGAACTTGTGTTTATTTCGCGGACGTTACATTGTCCTGTGGTTACGCTGTGAGCGGCCACAGTTTAGTTTTCGTTTTGCTAGAAGTCTCTATTTGAGCATTCGCGCCTTTGCGAATCGGGCATTGTTTTTGCAGATCTTATTTCGCAAGTGACTGATCGATTTGTACCAAGTGGCCGTTGTGTCACCTATGCAGAATATTGATTAGTCTACTAGCGTGATAGAATCGCACAGCAACTGCCTACTGCCTAGCGAAGTCGACGCCAGTGACGCTGTGTTAAGTCACATGTCGATCCTGCTTAACAAGTCGCAGCAATTACGGTCGGATAAAAATTTCAGCTCATTCGCTCCCACCGCCTGCTGGCTGCAAGCCTGAGACGCTCGTTAATGATCATCTGTGTGGGTAAGGTGAGGCGCTTGCTGGAGGGTTATATGAATCAGACTTGTTGGATTTTTTATTCTTTTGAGATCTGCCTCTTTACTCTGGGGAGCTTAGAGTTAACGATAATTTCAAGCCCCTGTATAACCAATCTAATTGCATTCTGTTTTGCAAAACATCCGACCTTTGACTCAGCCAGTCATTTTTTGTGTCTCAATCTTTTAACATTTGTAAAAGATTGTGTGAATGCCATTATCTGTTTTTCATGATAGGAAAGGTCATCTGAATGTTTAATTATAATAAATTGATTTTGAGCAGATCGTCTTTCATTTAAGAACGTTCCTTTGTCACTATTTTGGAGGGTACACAGAATCGTTACACGCGAAGGAGTGGGCAGATGTCGTAGAAGACAGGGGCATCCCTCCGTGGAGACACACTAAGCTAGACACACTAAGCTGATCCAAAAGTCACTACCCTTCTGTAGAGTCGTGACTAGACCACGAACTTTTAAAAATGAAGGGAGGAGGCGGGGAGAGTTCATGAAAAAAACACCCTATTCCAAAAATGCACCAGATGCACAATTTTGGAGATACGGCAAAGAAATTTTGTGTCACGCTTTACATGGAAGTAACACATTTACGTATAAAATCCTTTGATTATACATATTCAACTGTTTTTTAATGAATTTTGAAGTTTTATTTTCAAAAACTAACTTATGTTCCTTTTTCTCAGAAGGTGTTTAAGAGATTTCTACAAAAATTTCTATTTTATCTCTTTATATCTTGTAAGCTTCTGTCATGTGGTTTTTGGAATAGGTCAAATAGGAGAATTTTTATATTTTTTAAATTATAATTCAGTAAGTACAACTTTAAATGTTTGCGAAATCCCAAGCATTTTGCCCCATATCTCAGCCTGCAATCAGAATTTCATATTTTGATTTTGTTACAACGTTTATTTGGTTTATAGAAATATGTCTACAAAATTTCATGATTCTTGCATTCACAAAATATGAGGAAAAGATACATAAATGTTAAATTGCGTTTTCTGAAAAGTTTTTTAAGTTCCTTACGTCACTTCTTCAGAAGGCACCACATTTGTACTCTGGGTCGTCTTTCCCTTCAAGGCTTGTCTTCTGGGATCTTGTTGTCTGTCTTCTTTCCTTTACCACGTCTTCAACTGACTTTTCAAGCTGCAGAGACTCGCTGTAAATCTATTTTTCTCAGGATGTCTCGAGTAAAATTTCCTATTTTGAAGCCCATTCTTTTTAATACCTTCATCCTCCCTACATTACCGTCATTAAATACAAGGCCTTCATCATAAGTTGCAATTCTAACTACTGCAGCACATGTAAATGTGGTTTTAGGCCATCATTTCCATATGAGTGAATTTAGAGACTCATTTGAATTCTGGGTTTTGCCACGTACACACTTATTGAGAAGTGCAGGATCGGCCAGAAATCGAGATCCATCACTGTAGTATGCACCATTCACCTCACATTTTCAGCACATGTTTTTACTTCGGACGTAGCCTCATTGCTGGTTTGTCTTTGTGACGTCTTCTATTCACTACGATATTCAAACGAAGTTTATCCAGTTTTCTATACACTCTTTATGATCGTGGCATAACTTAATAAAGAAACAATCGAACACTTGTGTATATCTCCGTCAGTATCACAAGGCAAAAAAAAGAATTGCTTCGTTATAAACGACGCGGCTCGTTTGTTATTGTTTATAAGTTACGGAACAGAATCAAAGATGATCTATAAATCCAAAAAAAAAGTATCACAGCCTTCTAGATGTATCCCGCACATGTTTGTTTGAAAGTAATACGCAGAATCGTCGTCCACTGATCTGGTACTGAAGCGCTGCTGCAAAACGTGGGCGTGCCAGGGAGGCCGCGTCACACTTTTAATTAATTTTCAGGCACTTTGGGTGCGATTTCAACATCGAGACTTTGGGAACTTTTGTCTATGAGCTGTACTAACAAAAAATAAATCGAAAATTGTCATTTTTGGTTCATTTCATGAATGCAGAATGGAATTTTTTTTGCCTCCATCTGTAAGACAAATTGCTTCCGTTTACAAAAATGTATGCTTACTTACCTCTAAATAGTTATTATGCCGCAGCGGAGTGGCCGAGCGCACTGAGGCGCTATACTCCGATGCGCGAGGTCCTTCCCTGCCAGGGGTCGAATCCCCCCCTCGGGCATGGATGTTTCTGCTCTCTTTAGTATAAGTTAGTTCATAGGTAGTTTGTAAGTTTAGGGACTGATGACCCCGCATTTAAGTTCCATAAGCTTAACAAACATTTGAAAATTTTTGAATTAACTATTATAGTCTTAAACGCTCTTCGAACAAATGTCTGCACACTGGCTTCAGGCAAGGAATACCACCATAAACATTCCATGCCTGCCTCAGTCTTGGAAAGAGTAAAGTCAACACACAGGGACGTTGAAAAATAAAATAAAAATACTTAGCAGATGTCTACATGGCCGTACAAAAACTCCTAATGAGAGTTTTCAACAGCTTTGTGTGGCAACACGTACAAAAAAACAGTGTTTGTTGGATGGACAGTACTCAAAATAGGTGTGATGGATGCTGCTGTCTGTTTCAATGATGTTGTAATTAGCAGGACAAGAGCAATAGACAAATTAGGCACCCACCCAGGAAATGATAGCCGCTCTGTCTGCCATAGATGGTCAGCGACTAGTTGAAGCTTAAAGGGCTGCGGAAGTCACCACTAAAGTGTCCAGAGTTAGGAAAAGACTCTTGAAAAAGTCTGCACAGGATAAAGACGCAGCTGTCCAGCAAGATTACGCCACTGGAATGGTCTGAAAAAGACATACGATGAGCCAAAAACACTGTCAACATTCTTTTCTCATTTTCTCGGAGATACATTCTCAGAACATTAGGTGCATATATTTGATAATGGTATAAGGTATGTTCACCAAATTTCTCCCAGTTCAAGAATGGGACAGTATCTTTCTATTATGCCTAATACATTGCAGAAATGATCTATGTTTGTAATTCTGTATATAATTTTAACGATAATTTTTAGACAAAGTAGAATCAAATGTAATAAGTGTTTTTCTGTATCCTCAGATATACTCCAAAGTACAAAGTAAGAGGCATAATGTGTTCCTACGAATGTTGACAGCAGGCTGCCACAGTCTAAATGCTATTAGACTGACCATTCACCAGAAAACTAGTCCAGAATGCGAACGTTTATTATAAAAACATCTATTATGCAAAATATTGTCATTCTTAAACTGTAACAGATATTTTAATAAATTCCCTATTACGGCTCGAGTTAATGCCATTCCCTGTTAGTACAAAATCGCAACTTCCCCGCATTGTACACCAAGAATTATGTGCACCGAAAGCAAGATGTGAAAATGTAGCCCGTTGACGTCCAGGTACCCTTAAAAAGAGCCTTGTAAGCTTTTAAAATAAGCTATTTAATTACTTCATTTAGGGCAACTTAAATCTAAAGCAGGCCTCAAACAGTATTCAGAAGAACAAATAACTATATAACTTGAAATACGTAACGTTTACTTAGGAGCAAATGTTTTATTTATTTATAATCAGGAAAATGAAAAGGTACAGATTTGTACAACAAGGAACATCACAAAACAATGTTCTAACTGACACCAAATCTTTACAGTTTATCGAAAGTAAAAATATAAGGCACACCACGAGCCACAAGTTGAAACGCACGGAATATATGAGTTTATAAAACATAGAAGAAAGCATTGGTTTCATACTCTCAGACCATAATTAACTTCATAGGAAATGAGTGACAATTTTCATAGGTTTTCCGCAAAAAAGCCATGGCGCTAGTCGGTTCATATTAATTTATATGCTCAGAAAGAACGCTCCTGCATCAACGGATGTGGTTGGGCGTACTTCACTTTCGGCATATTTTGGAGAGGAATGATTCAATCAGTGGAACTGGATTTTCCGTTAAGTATGGAAAGTACCACGCAAAGGGCATGTCCGAAAGAACAGACGCCACATATAACAGAGTGTTACAAAAAGGTACGTCCAAACTTTCAGGAAACATTCCTCACAAACAAAGAAAGAAAATATGTTATGTGGACATGTGTCCGGAAACGCTTAATTTCCATGTTAGAGCCAATTTAGTATTTCAGTGCAAAAGTTCTATTTACGGCTGAGGCTTCATTCCAACGTCATCAAATTGTAAATTTTCACCATCAGCATGTGTGGGCTGACGAGAATCCGCACGCAATTGTGCAATCCCGTCATCAACACAGATTTTCTGTGAACGTTTGGGCAGGAATTGTTGGTGAT
Source organism: Locusta migratoria (assembly GCA_026315105.1). Lineage (NCBI taxonomy): Eukaryota > Metazoa > Arthropoda > Insecta > Orthoptera > Acrididae > Locusta > Locusta migratoria. The sequence continues at coordinate 7,065 of CM048754.1, read as the reverse complement.
GTCTTGATTGGGCCTCATGTTCTTCCACCTACGCTCACTGGAGCACTTGTCATGATTTCATGCGGGATACTCTACCTGTGCTGCTAGAACATGTGCCTTTACAAGTACGGTACAACATGTGGTTCATCCACGATGGAGCTCCTGCACATTTCAGTCGACGTGTTCGTACGCTTCTCAACAACAGATTCGGTGACCAATGGATTGGTAGAGGCGGACCAATTCCATGGCCTCCACGCTCTCCTGACCTCAACCCTCTTGACTTTCATTTATGGGGGCATTTGAAATCTCTTGTCTACGCAACCCCGGTACCAAATGTAGAGACTCTTCGTGCTCGTATTGTGGACGGCTGTGATACAATACGCCATTCTCCAGGGCTGCATCAGCGCATCAGGGATTCCATGCGACGGAGGGTGGATGCATGTATCCTCGCTAACGGAGGACATTTTGAACATTTCCTGTAACAAAGTGTTTGAAGTCACGTTGGTACGTTCTGTTGTGTGTTTCCATTCCATAATTAATGTTATCTGAAGAGACGTAATAAAATTAGCTCCAACATGGAAATTAAGCGTTTCTGGACACATGCCAAAAATTTTTCAAATGTTTATATAGTCTATGGGACTTAACTACGGGGTCATCAGTCCCTAAACTTACAAACTACTTATGAACTACTTAGGAACTATGACGGCACAAATATCCATGCCCGAGGGGGGATTCGAACCCCCGACCGTAGTGGCCGTGCAGACCGTGACTGGAGCGCCTCAGTCCCCTCGGCCACCGCGGCCGGCTGACACATGTCCACATAACATATTTTTTTTTTCTTTCTGTGTGAGGAATGTTTCCTGAAAGTTTGGCCGTACCTTTTTGTAACACACTTACTATTTAATTTTTTTAACCACCAATTGACTGTTTCGTTTCGTCACAATCCGGATGTCGGCCGTATAGCCATTTTCAAGTGTACACTGTAATTTTACAAGAAATTAATACATTGTAAGTAATGGTACAGGAAAGTGGAAACATAGATACGATATTATTTACGTACATTATGTCAGTTGATTGGTACATGTAGGAAACGAAATCGTCACTCTTTAGAGTAACAGATTACATATTGCCAACCATGTGGATCGACAATAAGTATAAGAACCTTGTTATGATGGATCTTGAACATATTACCGTCAGATACAAATTGTAGAGCATGTAAGTACCACTTCATCATACACTGAGCACCAACTAAGTTCCTGATCCTTTTGTAGTGGCTCTTGTATAAACATTTCATAATATGAGGTTCAAAGGTCTTACAGTGTTCACTGTACGTTCTTATATCACCTATTTTACAACAATCTTTGTGAAATCATCTGTATGTAGAATGTAAAAATACCAGGATTATAAATGACAAGCCTACCTAGTGCAATACACTAATTTCAACTCAAACCGAGTTTGAGTCTAGGGAATAGGAAGAAGTCTGGAGGATTGAGTCCGGCGAGTATGCTGGAAGTTCAAGTTGCAGCACCCCCTTTTTTGTGAGGAACTAATTTACGAGGGTTCTCATATCAGTCCCTAGGCTGTGGCTAAGCCATGTCTCCACCATATCCTTTCTTCCAGGAGTGCTAGTCTTGCATGTTTCGCAGGAGAGTTTCTGCGAAGTTTGGAAAGTAGGAGGCGAGGTACTGGCGGAAGTAAAGTTGTGAGGCGGATAGTTCAGTCGGTAGTACCGCTTTCGGCATACAAATTTAATCTGCCAGGAAGTTTCATATAAGCGCACGCTCCGCTGCAGAGTGAAAATTTTATTCTGGAAGCATCGTTGACGAGAGACAGTATCGGATTCCAGGCACAATTTAAACAAAAACCACCATCTCTGTTTATAAGGTCGCTTGCTAGTTTAATTTCAACAGCTTCCTTAATAACACTATCCCAATAGGTGGAAGTGCATGCCAGAATGTCCATAATGTTGTATTCCATAGGATGACCGGTGCCAAGACAGTGTTCTGCAACAGCGGATTTGTTTGGCTGTTGTAAGCGCGTGTCACGCTTGTGTTCAATACACCGGTCTTCCACAGTCCTGATTGTCTGACCAATATATGACATGCCACAACTGCAAGGAATACGATAGACATCTGCCTTAGGCAAACCAAGATCATCCTTTACGGACCCCAACAGGGCCTTTATCTTAGAAGGTGGTCGAAAAATACATTTCACATCATATTTCCGCAAAATACGACCAATCTTGTTGGAAATGCCTCTTGCGTAAGGCAAAAAGGCCATAGATTTAGGGACCACTACATTACTATCGTCACTCACCTGTTTCACAGTAAGCTGAGAGCCTAACGCACTTTTTATCTGTCTATCGATAATTTTGATATTTGGTCATCTTTGGTTGTGTTGCTGCGGTGGTGTAGCCGAGCGGTCCAAAGCGCCTCGCTGCGGAGCGCACGGTTGCTCGCTGTCGGAGGTTCGAGTCCTCCCTGGGGCATGGGTGTGTGTGTTGTCCTTAGGTTAGTTTACCTAGGTTTAAGTAGTTTGTAAGCTACGGACTGATGACCATGCAGTTTGGTCCGGCAGATTTACAAATAAGCATTTGGTTGTGTTGACTCTTCAGTGACTTGTGCTGTGTATGTTATCTTCCTTGTTTACCCTTTACAAACCGAGGTATTAAATACGCTTGCACTTTGCTTCCTTGAGTGCAGTTGTACCTTGAGAATGGCAGGGTGTCCTCCTGCCGAAATATCGGCGGGTGTCGACGACGTCACCCGGCAGCATACCCGTAAGTTGTTTGAACATTCATTACGCCGGGAAAAGTTAAGGTTTCATCAAATCCACAAGTCTTGACAGCATTTCGTTATACAAGATTTTGGTTTCGGCTCGTTTCTCAGCCATCTTCAGATCTAAAATGTAGAAAGCGGCACTATGCAACCACTAACAGTAAGCCTTTCTGGACATCAAGAAAGAGGAAAACGTGTTGTCGTCTGGTGCCACATCACTTGGCTGACGATCAGAAACAGGCAGGTTTAGGGATTTCACAGTATTTTGCAGAAACGGCGGATGCGAAACCTAACTTTTTTCAACCGTATTGTCACTGAGGGTTAAACCTGGTGTCTCCGGTATGAGACTTGGCTTAGCCACAGTTTAAGGGATGTTTACAGAATGAAATTTTAACTCTGCAGCGGAGTGTGCGCTGATATGAAACTTCCTGGCAGATGTCGGGATAGCTCAGTCGGTAGAGCGCATGCCCGCGAAAGGCAAAGGTCCCAGTTTCGAGTCCCGGTTTCAGGGACACAATTTAAACTGCCAGGAAGTTTCAAAATTAATGCTGCCTCACCTATTGATTAAGACAGTATCGATGAAATGAAATGAGCGTATGGCTTTCTTGGCCGGGAGATCCCTTACGGGATTGTTCGGCCGCCTGAGTGTAAGTCTTTTTATTTCACGCCGCGTAGGCGACTTACGTGCCAATGATGATGAGATGATGATGATTAGGACAATACACAACACCGAGTCTCCTGTCGGTAATCGAACCCGGGCCTCCTGCGTGGTAGTCAGCGACGCTACCGCTGAGCTACGGAGGCGGACTCAATATCGAAAATTTTTGTGTCTGGTCATCTTTCGTTGCGTTGACTCTGCGATGACTTGTGCCGTGTGTGTTATCTTCCTTCTTTACCCTTTGCAAATCGAGGTATTAAACACGGTTGCACATTGCTTCCTTGAGTGCAGTCGTGCCTTGAGAATGGCAGGGTGTCCTCCTGCCGAAATATCGGCGGTTGTCGACGACGTCACCCAGCAGCATACCCGTGGGTTGTTTGAATTTACACTTGGTATCTCTTCAGTTGAAGGAACCTGTAGGTGGGAGAGGTGCGTCAGACTTTGCCGGAGCCGGCACCACCAGCAGCGAGCAGCAGGTGACTGTAACGGCGCACGCATCTGGGGCGCGGAGCGGCCTTTCTGCCGCCCCTGGCCACTCGGCAGTTGGGGCAGAGTTAGGGCGCGGACGTGGGCTCGTAACGCCGCGACGGGCGGCTTAAGGCGGCGTTATGTGGCGACCGTGCCAGGATGCCGCGGCGGCAGACGCATTCGCGGGGGCGTAAAGCGCAGCCGCGCCTGTCTCAGGTGCGCAATGGCCGCAATTAACAGCCCGTTAGGCCCTCTCTCCCTCCCGACCTCCTCTCTCTCTCTCTCTCTCTCTCTCTCTCTCTCTCTCAGAACTACCGCCAGGGACGAGCAGTTCCGGACTCGGTGGCTAGCGGGGTAAGTGGCCCGAAACATGTGCAGACAGGCAGCTTCTTGCAATTCAAACAGCGTCCATCAGCAACCGAGTGACAAACAGGACTAAAGTAAGTACCAAACAAGTACAACCTGAATACATAAAGATGCTAGGGTTGCCAACTCTCCCGTATTATATGGGAACTCCCGTATTTCTCTTAATTTTTAAGCCAACTCACCTCCCGGTTGTTTCAGGTGTGCAATGGCCGCAAATAACAGCCCGTTAGGCCCTCTCCCTCTCTCTCTCTCTCTCTCCCAGAACTACCGCCAGGGACGAGCAGTTCCGGACTCGGTGGCTAGTGGGGTAAGTGGCCCGAAACATGTGCAGACAGGCAGCTTCTTGCAATGCAAACAGTGTCGGTCAGGAACCGAGTGAGAAACAGGACTAAAGTAAGTACCAAACAAGTACAACCTGAATACATGAAGCTGCTAGGGTTGCCAACTCTCCCATATTATATGGGAACTCGCGTATTTCTCTTAATTTTTAAGCCAACTCACCTCCCGTTTGTCTCAGGTGCGCAATGGCCGCAATTAACAGCCCGTTAGGCCCCCCCGTCTCTCTCTCTCTCTCACTCTCTCTCTCTCTCTCTCTCTCTCTCTCTCTCTCCCAGAACTACAGCCAGGGACGAGCAGTTCCGGACTCGGTGGCTGGTGGGGTAAGTGGCCCGAAACATGTGCAGACAGGCAGCTTCTCGCAATGCAAACAGTGTCGGTCAGGAACCGAGTGAGAAACAAGACTAAAGTAAGTACCAAACAAGTACAACCTGAATACATGAAGCTGCTAGGGATGCCAACTCTCCCATATTATATGGGAACTCGCGTATTTCTCTTAATTTTTAAGCCAACTCACCTCCCGTTTGTCTCAGGTGCGCAATGGCTGCAATTAACAGCCCGTTAGACCCCCCCTCTCTCTCTCTCTCTCTCTCTCTCTCTCTCTCTCTCTCCCAGAACTACCGCCAGGGACGAGCAGTTCCGGACTCGGTGGCTGGTGGGGTAAGTGGCCCGAAACATGTGCAGACAGGCAGCTTCTTGCAATGCAAACAGTGTCGGTCAGGAACCGAGTGAGAAACAGGACTAAAGTAAGTAAGAAACAAGTACAACCTGAATACATAAAGCTGCTAGGGTTGCCAACTCTCCCATATTATATGGGAACTCGCGTATTTCTCTTAATTTTTAAGCCAACTCACCTCCCGTTTGTCTCAGGTGCGCAATGGCCGCAATTAACAGCCCGATAGGCCCACCCCCCCCTCTCTCTCTCTCTCTCCCTCGCACCCTCCTCTCTCTCTCTCCCAGAACTACCGCCAGGGACGAGCAGTTCCGGACTCAGTGGCTAGCGGGGTAAGTGGCCCGAAACATGTGCAGACAGGCAGCTTCTTGCAATGCAAACAGTGTCCGTCAGGAACCGAGTGACAAACAGGACTAAAGTAAGTACCAACAAAGTACAACCTGAATACATGAAGCTGCTAGGGTTGCCAACTCTCCCGTATTTTATGGGAACTCCCATATTTCTCTTAATTTTTAAGCCAACTCAAGTCTCCCGTTTGTCTCAGGTGCACAATGGCCGCAATTAACTGCCCGTTAGGCCCACCCCCCCTCACTCTCTCTCTCTCTCCCTCCCACCCTCCTCTCTCTCTCTCACCCAGAACTACCGCCAGGGACGAGCAGTTCCGGACTCAGTGGCTAGCGGGGTAAGTAGCCCGAAACATGTGCAGACAGGCAGCTTCTTGCAATGCAAACAGTGTCCGTCAGGAACCGAGTGACAAACAGGACTAAAGTAAGTACCAACGAAGTACAACCTGAATACATGAAGCTGCTAGGGTTGCCAACTCTCCCGTATTTTATGGGAACTCCCATATTTCTCTTAATTTTTAAGCCAACTCAAGTCTCCCGTTTGTCTCAGGTGCACAATGGCCGCAATTAACTGCCCGTTAGGCCCACCCCATCTCTCTCTCTCTCTCTCCCTCCCACCCTCCTCTCTCTCTCTCCCAGAACTACCGCCAGGGACGAGCAGTTCCGGACTCAGTGGCTAGCGGGGTAAGTGGCCCGAAACATGTGCAGACAGGCAGCTTCTTGCAATGCAAACAGTGTCCGTCAGGAACCGAGTGACAAACAGGACTAAAGTAAGTACCAACGAAGTACAACCTGAATACATGAAGCTGCTAGGGTTGCCAACTCTCCCGTATTATATGGGAACTCCCGTATTTCTCTTAATTTTTAAGCCAACTCACATCTCCCGTTTGTCTCAGGTGTGCAATGGCCGCAAATAACAGCCCATTAGGCCGTCTTACTCTCTCTCTCTCTGTCTCTCTCTCTCTCTCTCACTCTCTCTCTCTCTCTCCCAGAACTACCCGCAGGGACGAGCAATTCCGGACTCGGTGGCTAGCGGGGTAAGTGGCCCGAAACATGTGCAGACAGGCAGCTTCTTGCAATGCAAACAGTGTCCGTCAGGAACCGAGTGACAAACAGGACTAAAGTAAGTACCAACGAAGTACAACCTGAATACATGAAGCTGCTAGGGTTGCCAACTCTCCCGTATTTTATGGGAACTCCCATATTTCTCTTAATTTTTAAGCCAACTCAAGTCTCCCGTTTGTCTCAGGTGTGCAATGGCCGCAATTAACTCCCCGTTAGGCCCCCCCCTCTCTCTCTCTCTCTCTCTCTCCCTCCCACCCTCCTCTCTCTCTCCCAGAACTACCGCCAGGGACGAGCAGTTCCGGACTCGGTGGCTAGCGGGGTAAGTGGCCCGAAACATGTGCAGACAGGCAGTGTCTTGCAATGCAAACAGTTATCCGTCAGGGACCGAGTGACAAACAG